>CM077115.1:395862556-398362556 GCA_039619475.1 Icerya purchasi | reverse complement strand
CAACAGTAAAAGAACAAGGAAAAGGAAACGATCACCTCGAATACCAGCGTTGGCCGAACATTTATATAGGAAGTAATCGGAGTCAACATCAACAGGAGCCAGCGTGAGATCCATTTCATGAACTGGAACATATTTTACATTCTTCCTCTTTAAACATTCTTCAATGAAATTGTCGAAACATTAAAGCCAATTTAGAATCATTGGATAGTTTACTCGATCTTTATTCCATTCGTATTCTGGTTTTATCGAGAACTAAACTTTTAATTACTCTTTTAGAAGTTGCAATGTAGTTCTTGCTAATCGTGAGGTTGGCTATTATGAAGCTGTTGTCCTTATCAAGAACAATATTTTTGAACCGCTTATAATAGTTCTTTCTCCTTTTCTTCCACTCCTCATCCTCCTAATATAGCATATAGATTTACATTTCAAATATAAGCTCCCCATTGTCTACAGCTAACAAAATTTTCTTTTTCATTTTTTGCTGAGCCCCTCGTCTTATTAATTTATAACTGGATTTGTTCATTTTAACAGAAATAGTTTACTCGAAGATTTTCTTCTCAGTAACAGCCTAGTGTACTTCTTAATGGCCTTTCTTCTATGCTTTGTGAGAGCACCGAAGCCTCAAATTACAAAACTAATAAATATCAATATTTCCCGGAACAACGGAAATTAACAAAAACAGTAAAAATACCGAAAAGTAACAAACCAATAAATGACTCGAACTCTTCTAAAGTGATAAAACGTTTCTTTCAAATTTCAGTAAAGTTTACGAAAAATGTATTTTGAATAAACTTAAACAATTTTATACTCAGAATAACGCAATAAATGAAAATCAATTTAGCTCGTTGGAAAATAAATCTTTAAAACTAGCCATTTATACACTATATTACGAGAAATAAAATTATATAAGCAGAAATTCAATGTGTTAGACTGTAGTTTAATTCACATGTGTGCATTGTTTCATGTTATTTTTAATTTATTTTTAATTTAATTTTATTTTAGCTTCAAATTGAAGTTTTAAATTGTGTTCACTGTTACACTATGTTTTTAATTTAGTTCGATTATATTTTAGCTGAAGATGGGTTATGCCCGAAAACGTTCCTAAGATAACAAGTTTGATATTCTTATATTAATTTTGTTACTTACGTATTAGTTTGTTATTTTAGCATTTATTTTTTATACTATAAGCAGAAATCTTCATTTGACGGCTTGATATCACGAAAGCGTTAGATAGTATAAACTTAAATAAACTTATCGAATTATATTATTGTATCAAGAGTGAAGTACAATATAGTATAATAATAGAATATTTTATTAATAGATTTACATATATAATAAATATTAACAATTATAAAAATAAATATCCTTACAGGCATACTGCGAGGCTCAGTACTGGGACCTTTTACCTATGGAATATTGTTTTTTCAAGAATTTATAACTTAATGTTTCCTGAAAATGTTAATAATCTCTGTTGATGATATTGCAGTGATAATAGCGGCAAAACCACAACAGCAAATTGAAGACAAAATTGCAACAGTTTATAATGCAATAGAAAATTTTCTAAAGGATTTTAAATTTCAATTTTAACGTAACAAAAACTAATTATACGATATTGAACAATAAATTTAAAAATAAAACCTTAAATATAAATCAATATGGAATAAATATTAAACATGAGTAGTGTATAAATGGCAGACCTGGCGCGTCTGACGTCACCAACCCCTATTTGTGCCCCGGTGCTCAAAACTCACCCCAATTAATGCCCAGGTGTCCAAAATTCACCCCAATCTGTCCCCTGGTGCTCAAAACTCACCCCAATTTATGTCCAGATGTCCAAAATTCACCCCAATCTGTCCCCCTGGTGCTCAAAACTCACCCCAATTTCTGACTTGGAGCCCAAAGTAACCCCAAGTTTCCCCCCAGTTCCAAAATTAACCCCATTTTCTCTTTTAGAGCCCAAAGTTACCCCAATTTATGTCCATATGGTTAAAATTCACCCGTGTTTCCCCAAAATTTCTTCAAATTTTTCCGATTCCCCGTTCATACTGTTATCTGTAAATGCGCTCGCACCGTTTCCATGCATATATTCAACATAGCCTTAGCCGCCATGAAAGTGTACTCGCTTTCCCATACCCGCGCCTTCTATCATCATGTGTATGTATTATACATGACTCTGCGTGTAATATATGTAGCATACTTTTTAATTTTCATTTTTCAAGGTTGGGAGGGGTAAAATTTTGCCGGAGTGATAAAAACGTTTGAATCTCAACACTTAGAACCCTAAATTTAAAGGAATTTTCCGAGTCGTGCTCCGTTCCGACATTTTTTTTTTTTTAATTTTATTTTTAAGGAAAATATTTGAACGTTCCATCAGTCGAATAAGAGCGGGTGAGTGTGCTGGTACGAGATGTATTATGTAAGCGCGACCGCAGCTGTAATGGAAATATTTAAATGTTCCAGCAACTAGTTGAAACTGTCACCAGGTGAGGTGAATTCCAGTCGTTCGTTCGAAATTAACTAGCCGATCATCTATGCACACTCTCACACGCCACCGATAGAAACCTGTTCACGATCGCTACACGTTCACACACGCACACATATACACCGCCACCTGATACATATTTTTCGTCTTTTTACACTTCCGATCTTATACTTAATCCGTTGTAATTTTTTTTATATTTTTACGTATTCTCCGTTCATTGCAAAAGCACACCGTCCATTCCTGCACTCATATCCATCATTGAGTTAACCTGTACAAAGGTACACTGTACTATTCCACACACGCTCCGGTCGCCGCCGAAATAAACGCCGCGATATCACTCCCACACACACACACACACACACACCAACACTTCGTACATATTTTATTTTCGAGTCAAAATATTAAAGAATTAGCCTAAGTATATTTTTCTTTTACACTTCTGTTTATTTCTTCCGAACGTTCATAATTTTTATATTTTTTTTTGTTTCTCCGATTCTAAAAATTAATCTGTCAATGTATTAGCCACTTTTTCATTCGCATTCATCTGCTACCGGTAGTTCTCTTATCGTTCATAATAACTTTTTCAAGTCTAATATTATAGAATCAGCCTAATTATATTTTTTTTTTTCGCTGCCAATCATTTCCTCGTCCGTTGATAATTTTCTTATTTTATTTTTTTCTCAGGTTCTAAAAATAAATCCATTGATATCTTCACTAGTATGATTGCGTAAACATCTTCTAACAGTATTCCTCATATTGTTCATAATAATTTTTCATGTCTATGTATTATGGAATTAGTCTAAAATATATTTTTTCCCCTCTAAAGTCTTTTTCCAATCGTAAGTATTCAAAAATTAATTCGAGTATATTTTTATTTAACGCTGTTTCATATTTTCCCTCTCCCCTATCCACCCTACACAAATTTCAATTCTTTTCTATTATTTTTCATGAGTACACCCCCCCCCCCCTTTGAACCTACAGTGAAACCATACCATTCATTCCCACACATCCATTTGCTAACAATGATTTTCTCATCATTCATAATAATTTTTTTTGAATCTGTTAGTTTAAGATTATTTCATTTTTTTCAAACTCTAAATATTTTTTTTTTTTTTTCATTATCTTCCATATTTTCCCCCAATATGTCCGCATACGCTCATAATGCAAAGGTACTCTACTTATTTCCTTGCATGAATGTTGCTATGTCGTTGATTTCGATCATGTGTCAAGGTCATCGAGTCTGCCCGGATCTTCTCCTTCATATCTTTTGTAGAAAAACCGGTTGACATGTACACACCTACACACAAACACCCATAACCTAAAGATCACCTGTAAATTTCGTTCATTTGCATATGCAACCAGCTTTCACCAAAGGAATGTGGTTTTTCTAGTGCAACCCGCCCTCTTCAAAGACATGCATCGAGCTAGAATCTCGAAAGGATCTGTTCAGGCAGTCAGTATTAGTGTTACATTAAACGTGTAGAATTTGTTGAAGCTGTGTTCTTCACGCATTAATAAAAGTTTGCTCTAACATTAAAAGTAATAATTTTCTACATTCTTAGTAAAAAGTTAAAAATATTATTCAAACATGAATAACAATACCGATTCGATTGATATTAAAGTCGACGAATTTATTCAGAATTCATTTTCGAGTGATAGTGTCTCACATACAACTTCATCACCTCAATCACAGCAATCAGATGATGGTTATACAGCAGAAGGATCAACATCTTCTGTACATAATATCATTGGTCCTGTATTATTATCAGAACAAGCAGATATAGTGGAATATTTTGTAGATATCAGCATCCATATAGATTGTGATTATGGTTTTCGAGTAACCGAACTAGCAATGATTGATATGTCTGGCGGAAAGTGTTTTCATACACTGTATAAGCCAAGCAGAGCATGGCATTCATCAAAAACGCCACATTTACAATGTTCTTCGATGAGTCATCACTTGAAAAATCCTTCATTATTTCCCTGTCGGGAAGAAACATTTATGGCACGCGATATATTCACAATAATATCTCAAAAACCGAGAGCTCGCATATATATTTTAACGGTATATGCTAAACTTACACTAATGGAACTTAACGAAAAGTCTGAATTGTTGAGTGATTTAGACTATGAAATCGTTAATATGGATAAAGTCTTTCGACTACATAGTATTGAGAATCTACATGAAGAGTATTTTGATATAAGCAATTTGATAACCTGTAAACATCATAATGAGAATGATAGTTTTCATTGTGCAGCGAAAAACGTTATGGTAATGAAGGCCTGGTACGATCATGTTGTCCATCCGCTGAAGCTTATGAATAATCTCAATATAAATGATTTAAGTGAGTTGTTGATTACAGCCACCAAAGAAATGATAATTACATTATTTCCAAGTTGTGTTGGAGACATTTATGCATTTCTACAGATAGATTAAAACCGGATGATATGATAAAATCACTTCTACCATGTTACGAGCATGAGCATGATGAAGAATTCGTCTATGAGGTGTGTTGATCAATAGAGCAACAGGTAGAAAACCTAGTAGTTTACGAGACACAGCATGTTCAAAGAAAAAAAACGAACTAGCACAAGCAGATCAGAGTTGCAACATACGAGTGGGAGATATATTCTCGAGAACAACAGCTTGATTATAAAAAACGTCGAAGATACATGTATCTATCTGTGAACAATTATCACATCAAACATAAAAAGGTTGACTAAAAGATTATTATTTTCTTTTTTCGTTCATTCTCGCCACTATTACCACTGGCGCCCCCACTGTCAAGACCTCTAAACATACATTACTAACCTCGCCAACACTATAATATTTTTTCTCTGTGTTACTAAATTAACCCAAGTATATTTTTATTCATTTGTTACACAAACATTTGTTCAAATCTTTTGTAATATATCGTACACACATTTATAGCCCACAGACACTACTTGCTTCATTACCACGAATACATCTCTTTCATTCTCACTTATCATAACATAGTTTTTCCTGAAATTGTAAAAAAATTCTCTTTGCTCCATTCTTCCAAGTTTTCCAAATTTCAAATCATGCATAATTATTTAAGAATCAAATTAAGTATATTTTATCATTTCCAAAAAATTAATCATCTCTGTACAAGGCATTAACTCATTTTTCAAAACAAACATATTATTTTTTTAATCTATCATACATATCATTTTTATCATTCAAATTTTTTTCTGAATTCACAAATAGTTAACCTATAGAAAACATATTATTGTAAACATACATGACGAAGTCACTCCTCATAATTACATCATGAATTCATTTTTTTTTCATTTTTTTTTTTTTACCATCATGAAATTGTAGTAGTGTTTTTAATTTTTTTATTTTCCATACATGACAAAAGCAATAAAATCACGACATCTATGAATACACACCATATGCTTCCAATAACCTATCATGCATTTTTTTAAATTAGTCCAAGCATACTATTTTTTCAATAACAAAGCCGATCATACATAATTTTTTCTTCTATATAATCACTAATCTATGAAAACACTTGATTCGTTTTACTCATACTGTAGCAACCACTCCTTTTCCCTCATGCTAACAAACTTCAAAATTTAATAATATAAAACGAAATTAATCTAAATATCTGTTCATGCTATTAAAATTAATATATCAATCTTTACATTCCTTTTGTACATTTCTGAAAAAATCCTACAACATGTTTTAAAATTAATCGAAGTATACTATTTTATTACCTAAAATCAATTATTCTCTCATACAGTTTTTTCCAATCATCCATAATGTTTTTTCTGTATTGTCATTATTACAAAGTCATACAAAACAACAACACATTTTTAATCATAATGAATCCTTCATTCCATTCCGTTCATGCTATATACCATTATCATTCAATTCAACGTTATGAAATTAGTCTAAATATACATTCATGCTAGCAAAGTTATTATCTCACCCTTTGCATTGTTCCAAGATGATTTATTTGACATTTTTTCTTTAAATTTCCCTCATACTATTATTTTTGAAATGTAGGATGATGACTATGATTAGAATTCATGATTATGAAGAGGGAGATGCATGGTGAAATTGTATTGTCATTATATGCGAGATGATGTGTGTTTGTGGGTGAGTATGGATGCATATAAAATATATGAGTGTGTTAGTAGAAAACATCCGTTCATGCGTGAACACAGGTACAGATACAGTTATAGAATGAGAGAGGTAAAAATATATATTTTGTTATGTTTGATATGTGCATGATAAAGAGGTTAACAAAGAATAATCACATTACCCTCACAACTTAGACATTGAGTTTTACCTTTGCAATATTTTAGATGTAAAAGCAGTGACATTGACATGTGGTAAACGTTTTCATCACTTTTGACTAATTATAACCAATTTTCCAACATTTCTCTTCGTTTTTCCTACATTTTAATACTTTTACACCGTTTCAGTCAATTTTTGCTATTTAATGCCATTTTTTCCAGTGTTTTTACCACCTTTCTCACAATTTTCATCATTCTTTCATCATCTTTGTTAGGTTTTTTCTTACAACTCTTTAACATTTCGATCGTTGCTAGTGATAACCATCATTATTTATGCTTTCAATCCTTCCACTTCAGCAATGCACACATACTGTAACAACACTTTGTATACACATTCATGTTCTAATGAACGTTTCACTATCTATCCTCAAACATTACCATCTGTAACATAGTTGATGGGTTCGTTGTAATACATACATGCTCAGCGCAGATTACAATTATAAAAATCGAAATGATAGCATGGATCCATCTGTCGATGAGCCCATTGCATCTCTCAGTGTGAACATTTAATGAATAACATGAACACCATGCGAGTACAGCGACTAATTTTTGCTCGAGCATATTATAACTGCCATGCAATGCGCGCAATACCCAAGTTAATTACGAAGCATCACTCCCCCCTGCTTGATGGGGCGCACTCCTTCTCTTTCCCATGTTTATTATTCCCCACAAAACACCAAAAATCACCAGAAAGACGATGTGAAATAACATAAATTGATGAAAAAATAGCGCAAAAGGTCCTAAACAGAAGATAATGGAAAACTGGTTACAATTAGTTAGATACGAGGAAAAATGATGTAATAGTGTTATAGCATAAGAAAATTGTAAAAGAAGAAAATGTTTATTACATGTCTGTGCAACGGCAAGTGAAACCAGGGCGATGAACGATGAAGTGCTGATTGATAAACGTTTATAGGAGTTCCTTGCTCCCGCCAGCTTAAAAGGAATGGTTACAGAGATGTTTAAAGATTTCCTTAGTGTACAAGGTATGTCTGTAAATGTGTTGGGAAAACGTTAAGTAAATGTCTCGGGTCTTACAGATTCTCTTATTAAACGACTGTATGATAGTCTGTTGAGAATATTAAGTGGAACCTCCAGCAGCGGGTGGGCGAATACAAAAAAAATCATGTTGATGCATTAGATCAAGCGTTCAAAGATGTGACTTTTAAATCCCAATAATCAAATGGAGATCATGATTGCAGTCCTACAACGTTCAATGGCTGCGGCGATTGCTAAGCTGTATGTGTGCATTGCTGAAGTGGAAGGATTGAAAGCATAAATAATGATGGTTATCACTAGCAACGATCGAAATGTTAAAGAGTTGTAAGAAAAAACCTAACAAAGATGATGAAAGAATGATGAAAATTGTGAGAAAGGTGGTAAAAACACTGGAAAAAATGGCATTAAATAGCAAAAATTGACTGAAACGGTGTAAAAGTATTAAAATGTAGGAAAAACGAAGAGAAATGTTGGAAAATTGGTTATAATTAGTCAAAAGTGATGAAAACGTTTACCACATGTCAATGTCACTGCTTTTACATCTAAAATATTGCAAAGGTAAAACTCAATGTCTAAGTTGTGAGGGTAATGTGATTATTCTTTGTTAACCTCTTTATCATGCACATATCAAACATAACAAAATATATATTTTTACCTCTCTCATTCTATAACTGTATCTGTACCTGTGTTCACGCATGAACGGATGTTTTCTACTAACACACTCATATATTTTATATGCATCCATACTCACCCACAAACACACATCATCTCGCATATAATGACAATACAATTTCACCATGCATCTCCCTCTTCATAATCATGAATTCTAATCATAGTCATCATCCTACATTTCAAAAATAATAGTATGAGGGAAATTTAAAGAAAAAATGTCAAATAAATCATCTTGGAACAATGCAAAGGGTGAGATAATAACTTTGCTAGCATGAATGTATATTTAGACTAATTTCATAATGGTATATAGCATGAACGGAATGGAATGAAGGATTCATTATGATTAAAAATGTGTTGTTGTTTTGTATGACTTTGTAATAATGACAATACAGAAAAAACATTATGGATGATTGGAAAAAACTGTATGAGAGAATAATTGATTTTAGGTAATAAAATAGTATACTTCGATTAATTTTAAAACATGTTGTAGGATTTTTTCAGAAATGTACAAAAGGAATGTAAAGATTGATATATTAATTTTAATAGCATGAACAGATATTTAGATTAATTTCGTTTTATATTATTAAATTTTGAAGTTTGTTAGCATGAGGGAAAAGGAGTGGTTGCTACAGTATGAGTAAAACGAATCAAGTGTTTTCATAGATTAGTGATTATATAGAAGAAAAAATTATGTATGATCGGCTTTGTTATTGAAAAAATAGTATGCTTGGACTAATTTAAAAAAATGCATGATAGGTTATTGGAAGCATATGGTGTGTATTCATAGATGTCGTGATTTTATTGCTTTTGTCATGTATGGAAAATAAAAAAATTAAAAACACTACTACAATTTCATGATGGTAAAAAAAAAAAAATGAAAAAAAAATGAATTCATGATGTAATTATGAGGAGTGACTTCGTCATGTATGTTTACAATAATATGTTTTCTATAGGTTAACTATTTGTGAATTCAGAAAAAAATTTGAATGATAAAAATGATATGTATGATAGATTAAAAAAATAATATGTTTGTTTTGAAAAATGAGTTAATGCCTTGTACAGAGATGATTAATTTTTTGGAAATGATAAAATATACTTAATTTGATTCTTAAATAATTATGCATGATTTGAAATTTGGAAAACTTGGAAGAATGGAGCAAAGAGAATTTTTTTACAATTTCAGGAAAAACTATGTTATGATAAGTGAGAATGAAAGAGATGTATTCGTGGTAATGAAGCAAGTAGTGTCTGTGGGCTATAAATGTGTGTACGATATATTACAAAAGATTTGAACAAATGTTTGTGTAACAAATGAATAAAAATATACTTGGGTTAATTTAGTAACACAGAGAAAAAATATTATAGTGTTGGCGAGGTTAGTAATGTATGTTTAGAGGTCTTGACAGTGGGGGCGCCAGTGGTAATAGTGGCGAGAATGAACGAAAAAAGAAAATAATAATCTTTTAGTCAACCTTTTTATGTTTGATGTGATAATTGTTCACAGATAGATACATGTATCTTCGACGTTTTTTATAATCAAGCTGTTGTTCTCGAGAATATATCTCCCACTCGTATGTTGCAACTCTGATCTGCTTGTGCTAGTTCGTTTTTTTTCTTTGAACATGCTGTGTCTCGTAAACTACTAGGTTTTCTACCTGTTGCTCTATTGATCAACACACCTCATAGACGAATTCTTCATCATGCTCATGCTCGTAACATGGTAGAAGTGATTTTATCATATCATCCGGTTTTAATCTATCTGTAGAAATGCATAAATGTCTCCAACACAACTTGGAAATAATGTAATTATCATTTCTTTGGTGGCTGTAATCAACAACTCACTTAAATCATTTATATTGAGATTATTCATAAGCTTCAGCGGATGGACAACATGATCGTACCAGGCCTTCATTACCATAACGTTTTTCGCTGCACAATGAAAACTATCATTCTCATTATGATGTTTACAGGTTATCAAATTGCTTATATCAAAATACTCTTCATGTAGATTCTCAATACTATGTAGTCGAAAGACTTTATCCATATTAACGATTTCATAGTCTAAATCACTCAACAATTCAGACTTTTCGTTAAGTTCCATTAGTGTAAGTTTAGCATATACCGTTAAAATATATATGCGAGCTCTCGGTTTTTGAGATATTATTGTGAATATATCGCGTGCCATAAATGTTTCTTCCCGACAGGGAAATAATGAAGGATTTTTCAAGTGATGACTCATCGAAGAACATTGTAAATGTGGCGTTTTTGATGAATGCCATGCTCTGCTTGGCTTATACAGTGTATGAAAACACTTTCCGCCAGACATATCAATCATTGCTAGTTCGGTTACTCGAAAACCATAATCACAATCTATATGGATGCTGATATCTACAAAATATTCCACTATATCTGCTTGTTCTGATAATAATACAGGACCAATGATATTATGTACAGAAGATGTTGATCCTTCTGCTGTATAACCATCATCTGATTGCTGTGATTGAGGTGATGAAGTTGTATGTGAGACACTATCACTCGAAAATGAATTCTGAATAAATTCGTCGACTTTAATATCAATCGAATCGGTATTGTTATTCATGTTTGAATAATATTTTTAACTTTTTACTAAGAATGTAGAAAATTATTACTTTTAATGTTAGAGCAAACTTTTATTAATGCGTGAAGAACACAGCTTCAACAAATTCTACACGTTTAATGTAACACTAATACTGACTGCCTGAACAGATCCTTTCGAGATTCTAGCTCGATGCATGTCTTTGAAGAGGGCGGGTTGCACTAGAAAAACCACATTCCTTTGGTGAAAGCTGGTTGCATATGCAAATGAACGAAATTTACAGGTGATCTTTAGGTTATGGGTGTTTGTGTGTAGGTGTGTACATGTCAACCGGTTTTTCTACAAAAGATATGAAGGAGAAGATCCGGGCAGACTCGATGACCTTGACACATGATCGAAATCAACGACATAGCAACATTCATGCAAGGAAATAAGTAGAGTACCTTTGCATTATGAGCGTATGCGGACATATTGGGGGAAAATATGGAAGAAAATGAAAAAAAAAAAAAAAATATTTAGAGTTTGAAAAAAATGAAATAATCTTAAACTAACAGATTCGAAAAAAATTATTATGAATGATGAGAAAATCATTGTTAGCAAATGGATGTGTGGGAATGAATGGTATGGTTTCACTGTAGGTTCAAAGGGGGGGGGGGGTGTACTCATGAAAAATAATAGAAAAGAATTGAAATTTGTGTAGGGTGGATAGGGGAGAGGGAAAATATGAAACAGCGTTAAATAAAAATATACTCGAATTAATTTTTGAATACTTACGATTGGAAAAAGACTTTAGAGGGGAAAAAATATATTTTAGACTAATTCCATAATACATAGACATGAAAAATTATTATGAACAATATGAGGAATACTGTTAGAAGATGTTTACGCAATCATACTAGTGAAGATATCAATGGATTTATTTTTAGAACCTGAGAAAAAAATAAAATAAGAAAATTATCAACGGACGAGGAAATGATTGGCAGCGAAAAAAAAAAATATAATTAGGCTGATTCTATAATATTAGACTTGAAAAAGTTATTATGAACGATAAGAGAACTACCAGTAGCAGATGAATGCGAATGAAAAAGTGGCTAATACATTGACAGATTAATTTTTAGAATCGGAGAAACAAAAAAAAATATAAAAATTATGAACGTTCGGAAGAAATAAACAGAAGTGTAAAAGAAAAATATACTTAGGCTAATTCTTTAATATTTTGACTCGAAAATAAAATATGTACGAAGTGTTGGTGTGTGTGTGTGTGTGTGTGTGGGAGTGATATCGCGGCGTTTATTTCGGCGGCGACCGGAGCGTGTGTGGAATAGTACAGTGTACCTTTGTACAGGTTAACTCAATGATGGATATGAGTGCAGGAATGGACGGTGTGCTTTTGCAATGAACGGAGAATACGTAAAAATATAAAAAAAATTACAACGGATTAAGTATAAGATCGGAAGTGTAAAAAGACGAAAAATATGTATCAGGTGGCGGTGTATATGTGTGCGTGTGTGAACGTGTAGCGATCGTGAACAGGTTTCTATCGGTGGCGTGTGAGAGTGTGCATAGATGATCGGCTAGTTAATTTCGAACGAACGACTGGAATTCACCTCACCTGGTGACAGTTTCAACTAGTTGCTGGAACATTTAAATATTTCCATTACAGCTGCGGTCGCGCTTACATAATACATCTCGTACCAGCACACTCACCCGCTCTTATTCGACTGATGGAACGTTCAAATATTTTCCTTAAAAATAAAATTAAAAAAAAAAAAATGTCGGAACGGAGCACGACTCGGAAAATTCCTTTAAATTTAGGGTTCTAAGTGTTGAGATTCAAACGTTTTTATCACTCCGGCAAAATTTTACCCCTCCCAACCTTGAAAAATGAAAATTAAAAAGTATGCTACATATATTACACGCAGAGTCATGTATAATACATACACATGATGATAGAAGGCGCGGGTATGGGAAAGCGAGTACACTTTCATGGCGGCTAAGGCTATGTTGAATATATGCATGGAAACGGTGCGAGCGCATTTACAGATAACAGTATGAACGGGGAATCGGAAAAATTTGAAGAAATTTTGGGGAAACACGGGTGAATTTTAACCATATGGACATAAATTGGGGTAACTTTGGGCTCTAAAAGAGAAAATGGGGTTAATTTTTAGCACCCTGATGAGAATTTGGGGTGAAATTTCAGCAACCGTCCAGGAAAATTGTGGGGAACTAGGAGGAACTGGGGGGAAACTTGGGGTTACTTTGGGCTCCAAGTCAGAAATTGGGGTGAGTTTTGAGCACCAGGGGGACAGATTGGGGTGAATTTTGGACATCTGGACATAAATTGGGGTGAGTTTTGAGCACCAGGGGACAGATTGGGGTGAATTTTGGACACCTGGGCATTAATTGGGGTGAGTTTTGAGCACCGGGGCACAAATAGGGGTTGGTGACGTCAGACGCGCCAGGTCTGCCATTTATACACTACTAACATGTTAATCAAATTAAATATTCAGGTGTAATTATTGATAGTGATTAAAAATTTCATAATAATTTTAATTTTATTAAAAATAAAATCAATAAATTTTTAACGACATTTAACAAATTATACAACAATTAACATGCTGTAAATTATAAAAAGGGAAAAATATTGTATATAAGTCAATAATACCTAGTAGTGTATGACGGTATTATTTATATTGGTAGGTTAAAAAATTAAAAGATTTAAGATAATGTTAAATAGCTACCAACGAATTATAATTATAAAGCGAATTAAATCATATAGGACGATAAGTTATCTAGCCGTATTGGTTTATGGAAATTGAACACCATATTATATTGTTTAGTATAAAAAATAATATCAAGCTGTATAATGAAAATTTAATGATGTAAACACTGTATTCATAAAAATGTGTTTAATAATCAAAATCAATTAATTAAAGTAAAAAAATTGAAAAATATTTTGGAAAATTATTACATAGATAAATTTCAGCAAATTTGGAATAATTACAACGGTATGGCATTTCAGTATTTTTCAGATATCACAGAAAGAATAAATTATAAAATTTTTATTCCAAAACCTTCGAACGTGACTATTTCCCATTATTGGTGTACCTTATAATGGTCCTCTTTTTCGTTCCTGTCATCCAGTGGCGTAGCGTAGGCTTTCGCCGCCTGGGGCCGACCGGAAATTTGCCGCCCCCTCTATATTAATTATTAGTCACAAAAATGAGTAAGTCAAATAAAGCAGCTTTAAATTTTTTTATTAATTAAAAATGTATATTGCGTGTTTTTTTCATAGCAAAATCTTTTATACAATTATCAATATCAATATGAATGTCATATTCAGTTGCCAGAATAGCTAAATTTGATAGCCTCAACGTGGACATAGTCAATCTGAGATAATTTTTTGATTAACTTTAGTTTAGAGAAGCTTCTCTCGCAACTGGCATTACTGATGGCAGATGTTAAAAAAATTCTCAGCATTATGACAATGTTTGGTAAGCTATCTTCAAGTTTGGACTCGATAATATATTTTAATAAACCTAGAGAGCCGGACTTAATGGGCTTTTTTTTCACAATCTGGGTCTGTTGTAGCTACGAAAGCTCGTAAACGTATGCGCTCAAGTTGAAATTGTTCTTTATTAATGTCTTGAGGAGCTTGATTTAAGTTAAGTTCGTCCACGCTCAATATCACTACAGGTCTTAAAAAATCATATTTTTGCGCTAGATTCTGCAACTGTTGGAATCTTTCTCGAATTTCAGCAATTACTCCGTCTATTGAAGAAAACATTGTTCGCCTCTTTGAACAATATCTCAACACCTTTACTTCCGTCGTCAAATATATGCTTCCTACTGATTCGTCTTGAGGGTTCAAAAGAAATTTCAAGCTTTTCACATAAACTTCTGGCATATCTTAAAGCGTCATCCACGAATTCCTCTCGCTTTTCTTCCAATGCAGTCTGTAAATCACTTATTTTCTGAGCACATTGATGTATATTTAGTCCCTCAGTTTGAAAATTATTTTGAGCATCATTTACTTCACACAGTACCGGTTGCCAGAAGCCTAAGTAACATAAAAACGAATATGATTGCATAGCGACTAATAAGCTTCCTGCATCTGTCCGTGTGTTCAAGCTTTCTTTCATTTCCATCAGTTTTTTCAGTGCAGTTAAAGTTTCTTTGTAATGATGTCTAATGGAATTTACAGCATCCCCTCTAGCGCTCCAACGTGTGTCCTGAACCCTCTTCAAACTTTTTCTTGTGGCTGAAAGAAGAACTTCCCACCGATGTGTCGACGTAGAAAAAAAAGCGTAGCAGCGTTCTTAGCGTACCAAAGAAAGTCATCGAATTTACCTCCTCTGAAGCTGCATGTAGGCAAACTAGGTTTAGTGAATGGTTTGAGCAAGGAACAA
Organism: Icerya purchasi; assembly: GCA_039619475.1. Taxonomy (NCBI): domain Eukaryota; kingdom Metazoa; phylum Arthropoda; class Insecta; order Hemiptera; family Monophlebidae; genus Icerya; species Icerya purchasi. The sequence goes on along the minus strand of CM077115.1, from coordinate 398,347,090 downwards.
ATTCGGCATTGGGATTGATATCCTTTATCCACTGTTGCACACCTGTGTGGCATCCAGCCATCGTGGCAGCATTATCGTAAGCTTGCCCTCTACAGTTCATGATGTCGAGCCCATCAGCCTTAAGTTTGCTTACTATCGTGTCACTTATACCTTCCCCAGTTTTGGTTTTCGTTTCGATGAAATCTATAAAAGATTCCTCTACTCTAACCTCCTGGTTTTCAATTATCACATATCGTAATGCTTGGCTTGTTTGATCTTTGTAGGAAATATCCGGGGTTCTGTCAAAGATCACGGAATAATATTTAGCCTTTTGGACACGACTATAATTACTTGGCGAACTTTTTTTCCTAAAATTTCTATGAACTCATTTTGAATTTTAGGTGACATATAAGTGAGAGAAATGTTTTGGCCTATTTTTATCCTTACTAAATGCTCTCTGAGGATCGTACTTTGCTAGAAGATGCACCAATTCTAAAAAGTTTCCTCTGTTAGTACTTATGTCATCTTCCCTGTGGCCACGTAACGCCAAATTTTGTTTTTCCAGAAATTGTATAATATCAAACATTCTTGTCAGAATTTCATGCCATTTTTTGGTTTCCTTTGCCAATATTTCTTGTTCCTTTTTATCAATTGTTTGTTCTTTTCGAAGCCTCTTTTCCAACTCCTTCCATTTGCAAAATTTTCCGTTATGTTGAGCACTTAATTCATGATTAGCCACCTTGGGATTTAATTTCCATCAAGTATTAAATCCGTCGGTGGAGTAAAATTTCGACACATTTGATGGATTGGCATTTTCAAATAAACGACAACAGAAGCAAAACAATGAAGCTTTCGAAGGACAATATGCCATCCAAGAGCGTAAAACTTTTTCGCCGTTTGGCAATATCCGGTAAAACCAATCTCTAGTCAACCGTCTCCTCGATAATACTTTTGATGTTGTAGAGTCCATGTCTGACTGAACCGTGGGTGATACTGTTGGCTCTTCAGAGAAATCTGTATTCATGTGTTGAACAATTTCAGGACCTCTCTGTATCAATAGCAACCTTATGTTTGAATCTATACTTTCAGGCCATTTCCCAATGTCGCTGAAATCAATATTTTGTTTGGGTGTCGGAATTTCAGCAATCACAGCAGAACTATTTGAATCTGACAAATTCGTACTATCAATCAAAGGTTGCAAGTCGTCAGTATCGGCTATTTGTTCTATTTGAGCTACTTCTTGAGTTCGAACAACACTAATCTCTGAAGAACTCACACTTGAAGGTCCTGGCGTAGACTCTGGCGTCTCCAAAAGTTTCACAAACTTCAATATAGCTCCTTCATTCTTCTTGATATTCTCCTCCTTTTCTTTCTTCTTATTCCGATAATATGCTCCACTTTCTTTTGTCCTTTTCATATTTAGTTAGAGATGTGCTATAAAAGAAGAAAAAAAAATTGTTTATATATATATAAAAAAAAAAAAAACAATTTCATGGCAAACTTTTACTGCCGATGTATTGCACATGTATGATAATGAGCTTTTTTTACTATTTTTTCTTCGAAGGGGGCCCCCCTTATTCAAGATTAGTCCCGCGCCCTGTAAATCCATAATCCGCCTGTGGTTTGAATATGTTAAATGTAACATGACTCGAAAATATCGCATACCTTTAAAAAATGTTAGATTTCAGTTTATAGCAGAATTTAAAGCAATAAGAATACTATGATTTTTACAACATCGTCATTGGAAATATAAACAAAATACGTAAAATATAATTCTAAGCCTTCAGAATGTACTGCAACTTAAAAGTAAAGCAAAAAAAAATCGTAAGCAATACCTAATCATTAAAATGACAGCATTTGTTTTCGTTTTTGTGTACAAAAATACTTTTAATTTCACTTAATAGCAATCTTATAATTCCTAGTCGCCATAGTCGGTTCAAAAATAGAAAACTTTTATCACATCATAAAGAAAAGATTAAAGCGTAAGCACCTAAAACAAATAGTTTTCACTCCTAATACATAAAAACCCACCTGTTTATGGTTTTTGCAAAAATATTCTAATTAAATCGTCTCGAAACCAGTAAATGCAGCTTGGTAAAGCTAGACGGCTGTGGTCCAGTTCTAACGCATAAGCTTGTGCGATAGAGATGCAATTTGTATAGAATTAGGTTCTTCTTCTTCTTCTTCTTCGGGTGCCGTACGCTACATAGCGCGTTGGCGATCACTATCCCATTTGTCCACGTAGTCCGCCGGTCACCGCCAGTCGGAAAATGGTCTCCGCGTCTTCAATTCCATTCCATTGACGCAGATTTCTGAGCCATGAGTGCCGCTTCCGCCCAATTCCCCGTTTTCCTTCCATTCTGCCAGTTATCACTAGTTTTGGAATTACATATTTCTGTCCTCGCAAAATATGTCCCAGATAGGCAGCTTTCCTGGATTTAATGGTCTCCATGATTTCTCTTTCTACTCCGGCACGTTTCATTACTTCTACGTTCAAGACCTTTTCTATCCATGGTATACGCAGCATTCTCCGCATTAACCATATTTCGCAAGCCTCCAGACGATTCATAGACCTGACTTTCAACGACCGAGTCTCAGCCCTGTTTCTAAAATGGCGTCGAGTTGGGATCATCGTCATATAGAAGCCATGTTTGACAATGTTACAAATTGTTATTTATTGTTCATTTTTGTACATAAAAACTACTATACATATTGGAAAATGAATAGTTACAACTTGTATAATATTTGACCAACTATTTTTGTGCATTTGTACAGAAATATCACCTTTACAAATAAAATTTGACAAGTAAGCACTTATTTATCTATTTAAATAAATTTAATTGAACTTAATTACTTACCTATTAGGCGAACGAAAGGAAAATGAAGAACGGTGAGAGATGAAATAGTAACAATTTCTATAATATCTACACAAGAGAAACTTCGGTACTTTACACCCGTTAAATTCTATAATATTAGACGAAATAAGTATGTATGTAAAATAAAATCTCGTAATCAAACACGTGGTATCGTAAATCTAACTTCAGTTTATTACATTCGTCATCTCGTCGATTTTCTCGAAGCACTGCCGGTCTTTATAAAATCATGTCTCTCACGACTATTTCTAACCGAATACCGAGTACACTTGTAACAATTAATAAAAAATAGCGCCATCGATGTTTCTAGAAAAATCTTAATGTTATTCAGAGCGTCGATTACCCTGCCTGTCTGCACTCTACGCATCAAAATCACGAACAGTGTCATAAAAAACATTTTTTTTTTTTTCTAGCAGCTCATCGATGATGATCAGTTCCTTTCAACGAAACTGTTCTTGCACACTTTCTCTGTCTCCCATCCATATATATTCTCCGTCACTCATCTCATCACTGATTGTAAATTGTCGCCGCGTACTTAATTTACACACGCTTATGCAATTACAGAGCCTCCTGCATGTGCAGCCACAATACATTTTTCACTTCACTATAATGCCGAAAACAAATCATAGATCGCGTCCCTTAAAACGTTTAGAATTTTCCGTTTCCGGAGAAACTTAGGGATAAAGAAATTATACAAACACTCTTATACATATAGAAATGCAAAGTTGTGTAAAAATTTCAAGTTAATCCATCCACTACTTTTCAGGTTTTGCGGCCATAAACATACGCCGTTTCATTTATATATATATATATATATATCGATTTTTTAAAATTTTTGAATTAAAAAATCGCGGTGCTCGCCGCCGCCCCTTTTCGTATGCCGCCCGGGGCCATGGCCCCCTCGGCACCCCCCACGCTACGCCACTGCTGTCATCTGCGTCTATTTACAAATTAGAGTAAGTTCCGTTCCATATTGTTGATTCATTATTTTCTCATATTCAGTCTTACTAATCCTGTCCAATAAATCAACTCCTTTACTAATTTAATTTCCTCTGTGTAACTCCACAATTTCCGACGCTCTGCTAAAAGGGCATGGGACTCACTTTACTTTACTGCTTTATTTGCGTCTTCTCCTTCTTTTTTCGCTCCAAAAAAAAGTAATTTGCATTCGTCGTCTTCGTTTTTCGCGGCGAAACGAGTAATATAAAATCGCCTTCAATAACTGTATCTTAATTTTTAGATTCTTTCACGTCTTTTCGTTTTCCAAGTTCGTAGTTCTTAAAAAGATTAACGCTAAAGTGAAATTTATTCTTAAAAACGCTAAAAAGAATTCTTTGAAAAACTTCCATTAATCCGTTATTCCGCTTCACCCTATTCGTCTGTGTTTACATATTCCATCAGCGGTATCAGCACTCAACAATGGTGGGAAGTAATTGTCATTTTTTTCTAACTCGTACTACTATATTGTTTATGGCCACCTCTATTTGAATGTGTTTTTTTTGTAATACATTTGTTCCAACATAATATTTTTTCCAACCCGGATCAGTTGTTTATTCATGCTTGTATGTACTTTTAGGTTGTATTTTCTTACATATCTAATCAATCCTGGCAACATTCTTATTCTATTCCAATCAAGTTGTATGACTAGACTATTTTTAATAATTTTCTAATCCATGTAAACACCTTTCGTTAATGTATGTAAATTGTTTTATGATATATACACATATCTTGTTACATCTTTAACAAATTTAAAATAGCCTATTAACTGCTACCGTCATGTGCTCTTCGTGCTTGTTTTAGCTAATATATTTCTATGATTGGCTTTGATATGAATTTGGTCCAGTCAGATTGATACTAATCTTCGATGTCAATGTTTGTTCAAGCATATAGTTTGATGCATATTTTACCTCCGTTTGATGCATCTATTGATATGTCTATGCGATTTAAAAGATGTATTGATAATCTAACCAAAACCGCGCTAGTATTAACTATTAAAATAAACTAATAAATTTTTTCAGAATAAATTTATCAACTTATTAGGGGCGGATAAGATTTTTAAAACATTTTTCCGTTAACTTTAATAGAATAACGGTGTGAAAATCTCAATGAACAATGAAACATAAATTTTTTTTCAATATTAATGTTTTAATTAATGGGTTGAATTTTCGGCGCCCACAAAAAAAAAAAAAAAAAAAAAAAAAATTGTTTTGTGTTTCTATTTATTTCCATTAATGCACCGGACTAACTTACTTGGTGTATATTTAAACCGTTTCGAGTCCTTTTAACAAACTGCAGTTTTTGCTGGTAGTAAACCGTGTATTAGTTTCGATCAATTTTTTTTTTGCTCACTTTTAATTGTTTTTTTTTTTCTTCATTAATTTAAAAACTTTTGAAGACATCGCGCAGCTCTTTCCAGAACTAAATTTTTCTGCCGCGGAAACAGATGAACTTAACCCTGTTTTACCTCTATTAGCGCTTCTCAAGAGTTTATTGAAAAGTAAACTATCACAGCGGAATACGTAAAATATTTTCCAGCGAACGAGTTACCTCAAGAATTATTCCAGTACAGTTTGACCTGCCACGATGCAGCACGATTAATGCGAAGTAAACTTTGCTAGACTTTTAATGAAGCAAAAAATTGAATATTTCGTGGGAGTAACGTGTTTATATCAAACTTTGCTTCAAACTTGTCAAAACTTTTAGACAGTGACGTCGAAAAATGGGAACTAACTACGCTTGTTGCGAAAAACGAGCCAATATCGCTGAATGAAAATCCCGACTATCCAGATGAAGTTCTAATAATGATAAAATCGATGTAGTTTGCGCCATGTGATTTTCGTGAGTGTCACGATCAGAATACTCTGAGTGACTTTAAACTTAACCTGCTTCACATTGCTGATGATATTCCAACGCGATGTACGCTAATTGCTTTGGAATAAGTTGAAAATTATTTGTTTTAGCTCAATCCGTAAAAATTCCAAGATTTCCCTCTCGTTCTCATTTTGTATGAAAATTTTAAAGAAAAAAAAATAGTTAATAGCGTATTTATTCTAACTAATTTCAAGCGTTACTGCAACATAATTATGTTGTGAAAAGTTCACTCCCCCCCCCCCCCCCCGTATAGTACATTGGATATACTGATTAAGAAAACACGTGACGTTGGTAGGTAATGTCACATGGTGATTGCTAAAACCTAAATATAATTTATGTCGATGCAGAGTGTACAAGAAACATTCAAAAAAAAAATATATGATCCGCATAAGCGACTTTATCAGTGTTGGAAACATGCTGACAGAATGAGGACGACACTAGGTATTGTCGGTAAAGTGGTAACGGGGAAGTCTGTTAACTCCGAGCCTAAGTGTACAAAGGATATAATAAATGTTTGCCGGAAAGTTCACAAGGCGTGCTTGTAATATTAGGCTGGATGAACTTATAGTGAAGTGTTGAACCAAGTGGCTCTCCAATATTCCTTATAAGCATACTTAATGAAAATCAAGTTCGCCGACTTAGCTTCTAGCCTATTAACGATTAAAATGAGAAAATTTTAAAGGTTCATCGAAATTTAAACACTTCCAGACAGAAAATACAGCTTATTTGCGACTTTATTACATGTTACTACGCTTGGTGGATGTAAAATTTCAGAAATCCGTATTGCTAAAATGACACCAATTGGCACAAAGGAGAAACTTGGATAGTAAAAAAAATGAATAATAACGGTCGAATCATTTTATTAGTATCATAAATGCTACGAAAAGTTACAAATGCGCATTATTACGCGAACAGTGGTGTACCATTTGTAAAAAATATTAATTAAACTATAATGGCTGAAGAGTGAAATAATAAATTTAATCATCTCAGCCAAGAGTAAATCAGAAAAAAAAAAACAAAACAGAAATAGTCTGGAAATATACATATATGTATAAAAAAGTTAGTACTACCATATACAGGATTTCCGTTAATTTGTTAAAAAAAAAAAAAACAAATTTGTTAAATTACAGAAATATTTTTATACATAATATAAATATGTAACTTGATCCTTCGGACCTTGCAATGTTGGCCGCCCAAATAATGCTAGTTCTATAATATTTATATAAAAGTAGATTTTAGTCGATTACCTAATTCTTAATATATAAGTAAAGTAAGTCACCAAATATCCTTGATAAGTTATCATGGGTTTAAAAGCTTTTCATAACGGTACTAAGCCCAGCAGATCTGAAAAGAATAATGGGGCCAGTTCTATTCTCTCGGCCGCTTTTATTTTCCCCGATTTTTCTGGTATCCAATTATTATACATATATTGTGGTGAACCAGGAATACCGAAATATGGTTATTGTATTGAAACCGTGTTTATTATTAAAATATTATGTATTTCGAAGAGGTTAACGTAAATTAAATAATTATTTGCATTTATTCTATGCTTTGTAAAATTATTGTTCAGGATGTGTATTTTGGTAAAGAAACGTAATTTTGTATATATCGGGATTTTCTTCTCGATGTATTCGTTTAACGTAAATTTGATCTGGTTTTATCCGCAGCATCTGTATGTGGTGAAACACTGATGAGATTGTCGTACAATAGTATGTACTGGTGGCTACACTTGATATATCTCATTGTTGCGTGGAGTTAACGTAATTTTCTATTATACATAACCACATTAAAATGTTCGGGGTCCACTGATATCTGTGCGAATATAATATACGGGGGAAATGCTATATATTCCGATTTTTTCTTTAAGCTATTTTCGATCGGCGGTGATTTTACTATCTTGGTCTTCGCTCATCGGTCCGGTGATAGAGAGCTATGTCGTATTCTCTTGGCTCTATCTGCATTAACGTATCGTAAATCTCGTAAGGTTTATAATTTGTCACTTTCAATTGAAAAAATAAAGTTATTTGTACGTAAATTTAAATCGTTTTCCAATAGAACAACGATAAAACGGAGCAATAGCGGTAGACTACAACAATATACATATATAAATTCGTGTATTACTAATTTAGAAATGCGTTCAGAACGGACAAAAAATTTAATTTACCCTTTTTTGATAGAAATTCACAACTTTCGTAATTTGCAAAAAGCTGTACAGGATTTCTAAATAATGGAGAAATGTTATAGATCTCTTTATTTCCCTTGGTATAACAATGGCATTATCATTATATTCGATGTATGTATATATCAGACATCGTCTTCGATGTTTCAAATTGTACGAATTAATTGCAGCGCAGTTAAATGTTCTTGAAAACAAAATAATTCTCTTTTTTCGCGCTGAACGTATTATTAAATTAAATAAAAGTTAATAAAAATAACATAGTGACCTTTAAAAATATACGAATGATCTTAAGTTTGATAAATAGCGCTGAAGAATTTTATAATAAAAGATTTAAAAACAATATCACGCGAATAATACGTGATAATAACTCGTTAATTCTCTTTTTTCTTCGGACACGTCGGCACGGAACCAGTAGCGATTTGATAGGGAATAATCAGTAATGTAGAGAAACTGACAGAATGAAAGAAATAAAAACTGGAATGAGATGTAAATAAGGATTAGAGAAAGCCGGAGAAACAACAAATTAGAATACGGAGTAGCAGTCGAATGAGAGAAGTACATTGGAAGAAAATACGGTTAGAATCACAGATAGCTTTGAAATTACGATGAAGATTTCGGGGAGGGTGTTGAAAGATAACGACAACGTGCACTAGGTAGAACACAGTATGATTAAGATGTAAACGAATATTAGGATAATTGTTAAACCGGTGGAGGCACTCGATTAGATATGTTTAGGTAAAAGAAAAATTTATTGTGAAAAGAAGGAATGTGTAGAGATATTTGACCGGATACTAGTATGGGATTTTTTTACATAAGGGGGAAGAGCAAATTAAAAACAGGAATTTTAGCAAAATAAAGAGAATCCGCCATTTCATTACCCGATGGTTAGAGAGGCCCAGAGGAAATCAGCGTGAATAGAATGAAGTGAGAGCTTTGTTTTTTTTTTTTGGGGGGGGGGCACCAGACGGCTATGATCCAATAATAGGGTTTTAAATGCGGAAACGTATGCAACAAATAATAAAGTTGTAGTAGTGAGTAGGACTACAGTAGGAGATAACCAAATAGATGAAAAGAGAACGCACACAATGGAACACGTGAGATAGCCATTATAGCGGAATAAAGATAGTACAGTGGGAAAGAGGGCGAAACGATTCAGAAAAATTAATGTCCGTGAGAATGTTAATTTAAAATCTATTATTTAAAATTCATTTTTAATTATTTCTTTTTTCATTGGTTGATATGTGTATTAACTTGTATTTATCAATTTTAAAATATTATTAAAAAAAATATTGTATTAATAATTTCTGATTTCCTAATTAATCTTAATTGTACTACGAGTACGGAGTTCGTTATTTCGTTATTGCGGAGTAGTATGTTGATTAAACTTATTTAAAAAATTAATGTTAATTCCACCTGTACCCACATTCGTGCACATATTTATATTTTAATTTTTGTTAAGGTATATTTCGCCGATGAACAAAAGCGATTATGGCCGTAATCGGTGCTTAAATCTTCGAGCAATTCACGGAGATTCTACTATTGAAAAAGGGCTGTACTTTTTTCTAATTAGCCGGTAGCGGAGTTTTATATGGTCGTTTGGAATGCCGTTTGTTTGCGAATTTGCCGAATTGTCGCGAACAGTATAAAGTTGATTCAGTCTCGGAACGACGTGGCCACAGAAGACCGGTGTGGCAAGTAATAAAATTTTTATGCGTATTCAACGTCGCGCAGTAAACGCATAATTTTTTAGTAAACGGCCTATCCTTTCGCAACTATTGCGCTCGTACTTAACGCTCAGTTAGCAGACAAAAGGTGGTGGTAATGTCGCACGAGCAATTCTCCTAAAACGGCAGTATCCATAAAAGTAAAAAGGCAACTGCATCGAATAAAAAGTGCCGTTGAATGGTTTTTTGCATCTTTTATCGACTACATCGCGCGCTTCAGCAACCAACTGTCTTTTAAAGTACCATCGCCATTTGTTTTCTGCAGATTATTTTCCAGCCGCTATTCTGGTCACTGCAAACAACGCGTAAAAAGTTTTCGCTTCGGTCGCGTTGACTTTTATAATGAATTTTCAGCTTTTTACGACTGCCAGCAGTAAATTACACTAATGCCATCGAAACTAAAATTACGACGACGACGACGACGACGACGGGGCCTTGTTTAAAATCGAACAGCAGTTAGTACGACAAATTAAATCACAATTTCCCTACTAGCAGCAAGTCGGCCTATTTCGACCGAATGAAGAAACGTCGATTCCACGTCCGTTATAGAGCGTTTCCTTTTTCTTTTTCATTAGGTCTAATTAAATTCTGTGCATGTACTCACTCAGTTATTGCTGAAAGGAATGTATGTAGGTCTTGTGAAGGATTTTTTGCCTTATTCGATGTTACACTTATTCTTTACAAAACGGCATTTGCTAGTCAAATAACGGCGGGGGAAAGGCACAAAAATCTTTTTACAAAAATCTCAAATTGGTTTGAGACGATTGAAAAAAGTTTGACAAAAGTAAGTCGCTATTGACAGAGCTCTGATGATGTTAATAGCGTAAGTTTTGTAATTAACATCTGAATATTATCGTTGAATAACTGGTTTAAATATATGCTTCTAAACAAAAAAAAACGATGGAAAACATTTTTCGAAATTCTTAAAGTTAGATGCGATTTTTCGTCATTTCGGTATTAGGATTTTTCGAAATTTCTATGAAAATCTTTTATTTTGTTTTCGAATTTCATTACTTCTCTACAATAACAACCGGTCACGTAAAAAGGTCTCTCTTTAGGGTGACAAATCTAATTTTTCTTTTATATTAATGGCTGGGAAATAAGTTGGCCATTTCCTTTTTTAGACTGCGGGGGAGCACAATTGAGCAGTCGAAAAATGAACTACATGCAGTTATTTTCTATTTCGAGTGGAAAAATGCATATTGTTTCGACCGATGGCCGGGACAGTTGCCTCCTATAGGTTGCCGCTGACTGGAAACTATGTATTAAAGTGAACAATATCTATAGTTTTAAAACTGAGGAAGATAATCTTTCTCTTTTTTTTTTTTTGCTATTTCACGTACTACATTCATTGTGTTTATACTACACATTCGTTATCATTTTATTGTTTTGGTTTTTTTTGTGTTATTTACACCGTTTTATACTTTTTTTTATCTTTTTTCGTCGTTTTATTGTAATACGGTTTTTTATTAAGTTACCGATTATTATGATTTTATTCGTATTTCCGCTCAATTTTTTAAAAAAAATTTTCGTTGATCAGCGCCAGTTTTTCGGAACATATCGGCGTGACACTTATTCAAAAGTTCCGAAAATTTGCTTTTAAATTCAATATTTTCAATAGCGTATTTATGCTTTTATTTAAGTTATCCGAAAAATAATTCATTAAAACCACTTTTTATTTTTTTAAAATTTTTTATTGGGCTTGTCAGCTACGGACGATTACCCATCAAGAAGGAGGACAAAAGAAAACTGGGGAAACTAAGAAAGTTATTCGGGGAAAACGGGGAAGGCCAGACCTACTATGGAGAGATAGCAAGGGAGTCAAAAAAGATCGGTACTAGAACTCGTGCAATTAGCAGTCCGAGGGGAAATAAATGTGTATATAAAGGACACCTTAAAGGAAAGGAAAGCTCTCATGTCTTGTTAGCCGTTATACCTGATTATAATATATTATATCTATTTAAACTAAATGCGCGATGTGACCAGCATAAAAAGAAAAGTATTTTTATCCATATCTGCGATTGTTGGGCGGCGCCCACAAAAAGATCCTTATCAACAATATGGCCGCAACTGCAATGCAGTGCCCACAGTGCCCGATGAGGCAATAGACAAGACATCGCTATTCGCCTACGGTTGCGACTGCAAAACAGTGCTCGCAATTCCCGTCCAGAAAAGCAAAATGATTGATTATCCATTATTCAAACGGAATCTGCGGACGACGAGCTTACGATATATTAAGGATAAAAAGGAAAGTGACTCCACATCGGAAGAGGCCAACATGATCGCCAAATAGCGTAGCGTTCATACTAACTCGGGAAGATCCGCACCACCTTGACCCAGTACCATTATGGCCACCATCCGAGCGAAGAGGCTCACAATGCACCAAGTGAAGGCAGTGGGGGAACCGAAATATTAAGATAAGAAAAGGATGAGGGATTTGCTTAAATGTTTATACGGTTGCGGATTAAAGATAAGAATTTAGCAATAGCAGGGACAACAGACAGTGAGGGAAAGGCGAGGATAAAGGAAGCACAGTACGGCGTGGGGATATTAAGGGTTTTAGTAGATCTGAGTATAGTACCAATCTTTCGGAAGATAAAGATGCACAATCAAAGAAAATGTGATCAGTGTCACAATCGAGTGTGTTGTTATCTACACATAATGGACAGAGGGGAAGGGAAGTAATAGAAAACCGATAAAGAGAAGCAGGGAGACAGCTGTGACGAAAGCGAAGGCGACAAAGAGAGGATATAGTAGAGCGACGAAGGTGTGGGAAGTTTAGGAATCAGGGTGTGAGGGTGGAAACGATTGAATAGACAAATATTTAAGGGCCGCGGATTTGTAATGAAAGAACCATATAAAGATTTCCAATTTTCAAATTGAATTTTTTTTGCTATAGTCAGCAATTCGGAGGAGGGAAATCGTCGGACAAGACGCCCGAAAACCAAAACCGAACGAGCAAGGTAGTCAGCCTTCTCATTACCATGAATCCCAGCATGGCTGAGGACCCATAGGAATCTTATGTGCAATGAACGTGAGCGATAGAGGACAGAAATTAAGGATCGAACATGTAAGATGACTGGGTCCGAAGAAGGATGAATATAAGGAGAGGAAATACAATCAAGAACGCTTCTGGAGCCAGATATCAAAAGAAAATTTGTTTAGACAGTAAGAGAACTAGTGAACTCAATGGCGCTTAGAATTTCAAACGACTCTTCGTAGTAAATAGAGCAGAATGATGGTAATTTAAATACATTTGAGTGGTTAAGCGCAGGAATGAAGATCGATGCACCCACCCCGTGAGCCATTTTAGATCCATCAGTATAGACGAGTATATGGTCGGGGAATGCCGATGTTACTAACTGGTTAAATTCGTTAATAGATGATGAGGGGGGGGGGAGAGACTTTAAACCAAGGAGAACAGAGTCGGAGGATGAATGAAGTCAAAAAAATTGAAATGAAAATATGGGAGTTTATCAAAAGAAATAACAAAAGGAGCAAACTTAAATAGACGAGTGGGGAAACCTGGGAGAGAATGGGGATTTTAGTAGAGGCAAAACGCCAATCCTGTAGTAGGGAATAGTTTGAATAAATAAGATTATTTGAGGAGATAGGAAGGCGCTTAATGAGGAACCGGTAGGCAAGATAGTATCTACGAAGGGAGAGGGGAGGAACACTACACTTAGCCAGGATCGCCGGAATAGGGCTGGAATTTAAAATACCAAGACATAAGCGCAGGGCTGCATTTTGGACTGTATTCAGTTTGACTGGGATGCGTTGCTGTAAAGAAAACTATCGTAATCAAACTTAGAGCGGATAATAGATTTATAGAGTATGAGGAGTACTACAGGATCTCCGTCCCTTTATGGTGGTCTTTGGTTTTGCGACAGTATTCTTTATGCTCGCGGGTAAATTTTAATATCAATGTCCGAAATAGATTATACGAACTGGTGATAAATACGCAATTCCATGATCTGACTTCATCCTGTATAGGTGAAGTACACTTTTCTATGCGTCAATTGTCTTTATGCTTTTTTCTGCCGTCATACGTTGCTTTACGTTATTTGCCTAGCACACTGTTTCGTGGCAGCTCACTAAAGTGGAATTTGAATCGGAACAATCTAGAGAGAGTCGTGCAGTTCGAACCGACTTGAAACTGAAGTTTCATGGTGAGTTTTGCTGATTTTAAAACTTAGTTTTATCGTTTATTTCTTAATGAATAAAGTACGATATATATATGTGTGTGTGTGTATATTCGGGATATATATTTGTAAACAAATTAAAATAAAATTCTAATTAAAAAATTAGACAGGCGTTGGTGTTGTTGGGAAACTTGAAGCTGGAAATTAAAAGTGGTTTTCCTGTAAAAATTCTAGACAACGCGCTTTTTTTGATTTTCACATTCAAATCTCTCTCCTAATGATAAATTTAATCGGAGTTTTTTTGTATTCTTTTCTGTTAATTGAAAAAAAATTAAAAGTCAACCATTAAAAATATTTACGAATAGCTGAAGATGAAATCTCCGAAGCAGGATAATACCGAGTTAATTAGATAGCATGGTCGAAAGAAACGTAAATAATTTTAGCACACAATGGCTGTTTTGGGTGCGCGTATAAAATATTAATAACGATTATCTCTGTCCGTTTAGTGAACGGCTTAGAACGACATTAAAACACGCTCTTTGAACAGAGAGATGTCATTGTTCCGTTTTATCATTCAATCTTTCGTTGGATGTGTTTCTTTCCGGTGGTTATTAAATTTTTCTGTCGCATTTAGATCTGATCGCAAACCTTTTCGTATATATATATTCTCTGCCGTCAGATATTTCACGGCCGTGTTTCTCGAGCGCACATTTTTTATAATTACCCCAGTTTAAATTTTCACAATGGTTTTCCTCCTGAAAGCTAAACTAGTTCGATTTATGTCGAAAGTGGTAATAACATAATATATTAATTGTTTTCTAGTCAATTTATTACTTATGTAATTATATTAATTTGAAAGTGCCTTTATGAAAAACCACTTTATAAATAATATAATAGTCGAATTATGGCCGTATGTCAGACTGCAATATTTTACTTTTGCATTACTGAAATATCAATTTCGTAGTTCCCGTAAAATCAAATTTAATAATTACACTAGCTTAATAGCACAATACGTAACGAGTTTCGACGGTTCATAATTAATATTTGAAAACACGTCGCTTTTTCTTCCCCTTTGGGGGCGCGTTTACAATGAATCCTAGTCTAGAAACGATGAGAATGAGAAGAATCAGATATGTATTCGGCGTCAGATACTGATGAAATTAAATTTTTTCGGAACAATGGAAATCAACGGCAATAATAAGATGTAAGAGGCACAATCAGACAGTTTCGTGCCGTTAATTAGAGAGAACAATTAGGGGAAAGTGGTGAAAAGAAAACGAGAACGCGAGGAAGGAGGAAGATTATAATGAAGATGATGGAGATGATAGCGGAACGGCGAAGTGAGGAAAATCGCAAAACCAAGGCCGGGTAGGACGATTAGATTAAATGAATAAGTAGAAGGAAAGTTGGTTGGTTTTAGTGAAATAAAAGCGAGAAGATGACGAAGAAGCAATCTGAGCCGAAGAATCTGCAATTTCATTACCCTCTATCTCCATATGGCTAGGGACTCGGAGCAAATCGGTGTGGAAATGGGGAGTACACACTGTGACAAAAATGAATTTTCTATATTATCTTCGGGTAGTTTCACAAATGGTAGAATAATTTTTTTTTTTTTAATTCTTTATTTGTAGCGCTAAAAACTACCTCGGAAAATTTTTAGGCGAAATTTAACAAAACCGTAGAAAAGTTTAAAACTTTGCATTTTTTATATATTTTTTTTTCGAGTACTATTACGACGCTGATTCAGAGTTACACTCACCGCGTTCGCTCCTAAACTTTGACCGCAAAAAAAGAAGAATTACGCCTCTGATAAGAAAGGCATTAAAAACGTCAAGTAAGGACAGGGCGCGAAAAGATTTTAAAAAGACCGTCTTTAATTCGGTCGAGGAGAAGAATTTTACGAAAATGGAGTAGAGAATATAATTCATCAAAGTCAGGAACTTGATGTGGAGCAACAGAAGGAAATAGATAATCAACAGAAATGTTAGAAAAAACGTCGGGGGCGTGTAGAAATTTAAAATCTCTAGCTATTTTCTAAATATGTAAGAGAGCGGTGATTCTCAAGGAAAAGAAAATAGAAATTCATGCGAGAAAGGATTTTTTTTGTAGAATCAATGTAATTTGTTCTTGCCATTAGTCTCTGTCGGTGAGCGAGGAAATTCTGCTGAATCGTTGATTTTAAATAGTAGCGCGATCATATGGTAGATGCTATTCTAGGAATGAGAAGAGACACAAGAACTATGATATAAAGAGATATGATATCAGGATTAACTGAGATTAGGGAGTGACGAATCAACAAAACAGCAAAACAGATTTCAATTTGGATTTTTGCATAAAAACGAAGATATATGAGGTGTGTCTTTAAATAGATCTGTGTCCACGCTGCAAAAAAGGCTCTATTGCAAATAAGAATAGATAAAATGTGAAAGAGTTGAAACTGAATTTCTGAATATCACCTTGCTCTGCGGCCATGTGTGGGCTTGAAAAAGTGACGATAGTAGCTCGGAAGGAACAAAAAAATTATCAAGTCAAAAAATGGGTTACACATCATTTCCATTTTGAAAACCGAACAGAATCCTTAGAGCTGAATCGAGTAGACTTTAGTTTGGTGAACGTACGAGAATGGTCGATAAAAAGATTATATACGTGTATATACAACTATAATTAGAGACAGACTGGATCTCCTCCTGTCACCATCTGACGTCGACTGTGTGAATTGCGTGATTAAACTGAATCAATGAGGTTAGCATAAATTGATTATTTTAAAGATTCGACGGAAATGTAAACATCTCTTCACGTTCACCCCGAAAGAAGACATTTTAAAGTTTCGTACGATGTGCGTAGGAAAATACCCGGGTTGCTGGAAGGATTATTAATCGATCTGAAGAGCGACGTGTGTCGGGTGCATAATAGATTTTGTAGCGGGAAAATATTATCGAAAATAAAGCGAATTTGTAAATTGTTCGCAGGATTCATACATTTTGTATGTTTACATTAATTTAAGCGATTTCAGCGATGCTATTGGTCAATTAAATTATGCCAAAGTAGCAAATCCGATTGGACAAGCATTAATTTCACGATTGAAACCATATAGTGATCGTGTATATACATATATATATATATATTAATGGTGATACGGATTCGGTATTTACCTGGCGCGATGATGTCGAGCTAGAAATTATTCTCCGATTAAAATCATTCATTTTCGATCTCCTCTCGGCATCAATTCTATTATTTATCGTCATCAGAGAATACGGCCGGGATATTTACACGACCGAATAGGTAATTTCCGATTCTCGGCGAATTTCTCGGCTCGGGTAGTGTTAGGGGTTGTGTAAGTGTCCTGGTATGTGTGGTCCGCGACAACAGGATAGTGCCTGTCGGCCGCGTGAGCCGTGTGTGAAGATGAGCGCTGTAACGACTATCGTATTAATTGATAAGGATTCGGTAATGTACCGTTAGTTTTAGAGTAAAATATCAAGCCGTGTTTTGTTGCGAATTAACTGAGCTAGTCGTTCGTCTTATGTGTTAAATCTTGTTGTGCGGTCAATTACCTGTGTTACCGTTTTAATCGCGTACTATCTAGTCGTCGGGTTACTTTTCCGTGAAATCAATTTTAATTCCGGTGAAGAAATTTTATGTTCAGTCACACTTTTTTCGTATAATTTTCTAGTCTGCATCAATGCCTGTATGCGTCCGTTTGTTTGTGTTTTTTTTTGTAAATTTTGTAATATACGCGATTTGCAACATTAGAAATATTTTATTGAACGCGTGTGTTTGGGAGATCGCAATATCTCTGTCGCGAAGATATTACCGTCACTTCACGGCGGGCTCGCGAAGTTGTTTTTTTACTTATCATAAAAGCCTAATATTCTGCGCGGCAGAACGATTCCGGTTGCAACACACCGTGGGCAAGTGTTGCTGGCGCCCGCAATTTGTCCGGTATAACTTTTTTTTTGGTTGTTTAAAATTATTACGTACTTTTATCAAAGAAGGACCGAAAATCCTAAAATCGTAACAATATATATATATATAGATTCTAATCGATTATCAGGTGCCTCCCTTTAGTTGCTCAGTACTTGAAAGTTTCGTGTTTGCTATTCGAAAGAAATCGACGATTACGATCAATATAACTGAGTAAAAAAAGAAGCGAGATTCAACTTGAACCGGTTTTTTTCGTATTCCTCACTGTATGACTAATTCACTGTCAGCATTGCGTTTATCGACATTACGAATTTTTGTGATTCGATTGACGATTTATCGTTCAGAATTATCGTCGACATTGTTGGCTGAAATTTTCGGTTATTTTTACTATCATTTTAATGAGACGACGAAACAATCTCCGACTTTATAGTGCGACAACGCATGCTTCAGGATGATTAAAATTAGCGAAATAATGCAATCTTAGTTTTTTTCGAATTAATTTGAAAAGTGGTGCGTAAATGCATCGAAAAAAGAAAGAAAAAAACGGAAAGGAAGGAAAAAAAGAACAAATCTGTATCCTTGTTGAAGATTTATGTAAATTAGGTTGTATTTGTTTTTATGTAGTACGGACGAGATTTCGTTTATTCTAATTCGAATGTAATGTGCCAGTGTACCGCTTATACACGTACTTTATTACTGCGTGTATGTCTGTTCGGTTATTTACCTGTACATTATTATTATTATTAGTCCCTTAACCATTAAACATTCCCTGTTGAGTTGTTTTATATCACCTCGAAATTGACGATACCCATAAAACAGGAATTTTATTTTTTTTCTTCCGTATGGCACCGCGTGTTGTAGAAACGGCGTGGAAATTACGATTCTGATCAGCTGTACACTTGGTCATTTATTATTGAATACATTTTCGCAAGTGTCAAAAAAAAAAACATCAGAGAATACAAGATACGAAGAATTCGCGCAAAACTAGTACCCTTTGCGCGCCCTTTTATGTGCCCGTCGCGGCTGAACTCGACGTTTACACCGTATTCACGATTAGTAGGATGGTTTAAAATCTTCTTTGGCCCTCATTTGGAATATAGAATTACCTCTGTTCGGAGCCTATCTGTAACGCGAGTATGTAATAGGATTAGGTGAGCCAGCAGAGTTGACCCTTTCGACTATTCGAAGATCAGAATTAGGTACGAGGAGATAATTAAAGAGCATAAGCATCGAGTTTGGCTAAAATAATTTCTTCCAACCGAAAATGGCGAAAATTTGTTCTTTTCATTATAGTTTCAGAAAGAAAAATAAATTAAACGTTTTGATAGAAAATAATAATAAATCCGATTATCACAATATTGCACTGGTCTAAAATAAGCGGAAACGCGTTTAGATAAATTTTGCCAATGTTGTGTTAATGTAATATTTCAATCGGAAGATGAAAGTTTTCCGTTGAGAATTGCCTTTGCTTTTTCTAAACTTTTATCATTCGCGACTAAAATTATAAAACTATTGGGAAAGTACCATTTCTTTGATAACGTCCACTACGAAACTAACAGAGGGGCAGATCCTACTCTCCTAATCCTTAGGCTCTACTTATGCCGCTCTCCTTTCCATTACTTTCTCTATAGCCTTTTATTACGAATGTAAAGTTCAAAAATATTACAGTGGAATTTCCGCTTCTTCAATCCTTCAATTTTGTTATTGTTTTACTCTCAGAAACATGGCATTCAAACTCCCGAAATATGTCTATTTCAGGTTTTAACCTAATTCCCGCAGATCATACGGACGGCTACGGTGGTGCGGCAATTTTAATCAACATTAACATTTATTTTCGTATCCACTCCATTCCTTCCTCTTCCGTTTCTAACGATCATTCCCCAGACATAGTGTATATTTCCATCCCTCTAAAACATTCGCAATTTTGTAAACATCGTTTCGATCTATGTTTCGCCAAATTGTGTATTCTTAGTGATGTTCTCCTATCCTTAAGCATCGAAAATATATAATTGCCGGTGATTTCAATCCCTGCTCCCTATTATGGAGCTGTTTCAGCATAACCTTAATAATCTCGTTTTCTTCACGACTTTATCGTTAATAATAACCTTGTAATCCTTAATGATTCTTCTCCTACATATTTTAAAAATCCTCCATCCTTCAGTTCGCTTGATATCGCACCTCTCTCGCTCAGTTTCTCTCCGTTCAGTGCGGCTGAAACCGCTTGGACAGCATTTTTGGTAGCGATCATATCCCTATTGTTATCTCCCTGTATGAATCCTCTACAGCATTTTCAAATCGTTCCTTATCTCCTATATGGAATCAACAAAAAACGAATTGGTTCCTCTTTCGTTTTACAGTCCATTCTTATCTTCCTACTTCTCTCGGCCTCTCTGTTCTTCTTTCTTCTTACTACTCCGTCGTTCACGTAATATATACTCTAGTCTTTTTCTACCTTCTATTCCTGGTCGCCCACTCACTGGAAATTGTCCTCCTCACTATGGTAGAATGACGAATGTAAAGCTATCTTTGATCAAGGCCTAGCAGCAACTTTTAAAACCTTTCCTTTCATCCCTCTCCCGCCAATTTCATTTTTCACGAACAAACCAATGCCAAAGCTAGATTCATTCTCATATCTGCTAAAAGTAATTCCTGGAAAAAGTTTTACTTCTCTTTCTCCCGTCTTACGACTCTTGACTTTCCCTCTATCAGGGCGCCCTTTTCACAATAACCTTCTTCTAGACAAACTCATCCTTTTTACGGACTCTATTGCTCCTCCTTACGTTCCTAATTTTGATGAGTACTTTCTTTTCTTCCCTTCTTCTACTCATTCCCCGTACTAACTTCTGATTTTAATATGAATGACTTCATTCTGTTCTTAACAGAGCTTCTAACTCGGTTTCTCCTTCTTGGTATTAAAAAATCTTTCGGAAAATTCTCTATCTCAATATGCAACTCCTTCTTCCGCATTAGCTAAACTTCGTTCTCCTGGCATATCGTTAATGTCATTCCTATCGGGGGGGGCTGGAAAACTCCCCCTTAGATACGGTCCTGAAGACAGATATTGGTCAAATGTAATAATATATGTATCCTGTGTATAATATTAAGTATTAAGAAGTTTTGTAACTATATTTATGAATAAACTATATCAGAGTGTTGGGATGCCTTGTGGGACCCGCAACTTATTTAAAAAAAAAAAAAAACAAAAAAAACTCATACTCCTATTTTTCTAATCCCTTTACCTCTTTATACAATCCTCTTCTCAATCTTGAGATTGGTTCAAGTTTTTGCCTCTCTTTGCCGCGTCGCTATTATTTCCATCTGCCGCTTACGTTTTCACCATTCTTTTCTTCCTTCATCTATATCTCGTTTTTCGACCTCTCCTTCACCTTCTGCGATGCTAACCGCGTCTTGTTTGATTATCCGTGTTTTTTTATTGAACGCTCTCTCTTGTACCATGATTTATTACATCTAAATCTTCCCACTCCTTATAGTACTCCTTTCATACTTTCTCTTCCTTCATTGAATACAATGCTTGTCCTTGCTACCTTCATCTTTAATTAGTGCTTGGGTCAATCCTCGTTTGCTGGTGAGCCCCTCCTCCACAAAGAAAAAAAGCTATTTTTTGTTTTTCTTTAGTCAATGTGACCGATTATTTTATATCCGATCTAAAAATTGTATGACATATTCGCGCACAGTGACAGTTAACGGTGTGAATTTGTTCAGCTAGCCCAAGGCAGCGGTCTTTCACGTTTCAGTGAAAATATTCGAAAACTATCGTCTCTTATGTTGGCTTATAATGCCCGTGGGAGATGAACAGAAAAATAAATTCAAAAAATACATTAATATTCTTATTAATAAAGTGAACCGAATTATTTTCTAATTAAACTGCTTCGAAATGATATATTTTTTTCTAAGCCTTGAGAATTTTTGACGCACACATTAACGTACAATTATCGAACGCTAATATCTCTTTTCGAGGCATGTCTAATGAAATACCCAATAAAATCTCTTTCGCGCGTGCCTTTCTTGTATTTAGTACTTTTCTTAACCGTTTGATGGATTTCGGTGCAGAACTTTCAAATCAATATCGCGATACATGCTATCGACTATCCATCTGTTTGAGCGTCTCCTACTTTACTACTATACCTACTAATCACCGAGGTAGTAAGAATCTATAAGTATCTTTACCGAAAAGACTTTTGTGATCCGATTAATCACGAACTGCGGCGAAATAATAAAAAGAAAATAAAACAACAAAAAATGAATTGATACGGTGAAATTGTTCACGCTGGCTACGGTAATTCATTAGGGGTTTTTTCTGGTACTCGCGTTGAAGCCGTTTCAAAAAAAAAAAAAGGAAGCTGACATGTAAAGGAAGAATTAATTTTGCATGAATAGCCTTTGTAAGTAGATTCGTAATGAAAGAGAAAGTTGTTAAGTGACCAGTGCGAGCGAAATTAACAATTTACGGCCGAGGTGCCGGTTCAGTTCGCGGACGTCCTTTGAAGCTAAAATGCTACGGCAAGACAAATACCAGTTCGAATTTCCGGCCGCACATAAATCATTCGTTTCGGTCAGCTTTTGACTTACAGCGCGCAGCTACTTGCCGGCTTTTGATAAATTGCCCAATACTCGTAATTGAACGCTACGACAAATATTACACGTTACACGTGATGATCGGTCCTATGCTTTGGCCTTTTCCGATTTATAATCTTCGGACATGGTACATTACATTAACAACGACCCATAGTTGTTGTTCTAGTTACCTTCTGAGTATGTTTTGTTGCGGCCGCGAATTTTTTCAGGCTTTCCCAAAGTCGCCATATAATCGCTCTATTAATTTCGTATCCATTACTTTCCACTTTTCTACGCGCGTAAATGTCAACAGGTACACACAAGCTGATTAGTTTTTCAATTAGATGCCGTTACAATAAAAACTCGACTCTTCGATAATGGTAGTCGGATGATTTTTTTGTTTTTTTTTTTTTTTTTTTGAGGGATCACGTCGACACAGGACTTTTGTCTAGAAACGACTAGAAGGAGAAGACTCAGTTATTCGGTCAGAAATTGACAGAATGAGGGTACTAAGTACACGGGGCGGTGAGGGAATGGATAAGGTGTAGACAGCGTAACGGGGCAATAATTAAAATACAGAGTAGTATGTTCGGTCGAAAGAGAAAGTAACATTCAAATAAAATACCGTTGGTATCACTGATAGATTCGTAATTAGAGTAAAGATCCACAGTTTCGAGAGGGTAATCATACGTGAAAATGGTAGCATGATTAAGGCGTAAATGAATAATAGGAAACTCATTAAACCAGGGGCGAGCAGGAGGATTGAAAAGGTGAAAATTTATTGGAAAAAGAAGGAACATTAGGAGAAGCAAATTAGAAACGGGAATTTCAAAGAAACAGAGATAGGATAACGCAGCAATCGAGTTAAAGAATCCGCCGTTTCATTACCCTTTAGAGCCATAGACGGCTATCCGGAGGAAATATGAACTGCAAGAGGCAGATGCTCTAGTTCTTCTATAATACTTCCATAGAAGGAACATTGTTTAAAAAGAAAGTAGTAACAATTTAAAGGTTTGCGTAGCAGTTCATTTTAAAATGCTACAAAAAAGTGTTACATATTGCATAATGATTTTTCCATATTTGCTCCGTCGTAATGCTGACGTTGACATTCATGTTACGCTAGGGCCAATAGAAAAATCCTATTACACGTTTTCCGTGTTACTAAGTTACGCCGAAAAGTTGTAAACACGGAGATGGTAAATTGTTACTTTTTTCAAAGAACGACGTAAAACGAAGTCCCATGGATATCCTTGATAAGGTGGTATCACGGATTATGAAGTTAGGCTTTCCATAATGGTACTTTAAGTCTAACGGATTTAAATGGAATGTTTCTGAACAAAAGTGTTTTCAATGATTTATGTTTACAAAAAGTAATCAATTTGAATTTTACTGTTGTTTTGAAATATTTTTCTGTCGTCATTAAGTATATTTTCGTTTAAGTTTATTCGCTTTGTTCGTTAACTTTTCCGGAAATGTATTAATAATTAATAAATATTGATTTTCGTATTTCATTATTCTATTCGTAAAGATCGTTTTCGACAACTAGACTCGATAGGGCATCATTTTTCAACGCACGAAAAACGAATGACTATACAAATGGGTAATAATAAAATTCTGTTATGTCCTTTCATTTTACGTTGCGTTTATCGGGCATTTACTTACAACGTGACGATACTTGTTTCGGTGCCATTTTTAGTCGCCACGTTGGCGCGTATTTCAGTCGTCCCCGCCCTTTACTAATAAACGTAAATTTTTTTTTTTTTTTTGGGGGGGGGGAACTTTTTGAGTACAGTACTGCATATTTCGTTACTTTGTGGTCGGACTAAAATCTTTCTGTATTTTCTAATCGTGTCTCTCATTATCTTAAAATACAGCCTGTTGTCCTCAGTCGTGGTTTCAATACACCTCCTATCAGCGCTCCACAATCGTTTCTTTAATCATATGCGGTTTAATCACTTTTTTCTCCCCTCTTTACATTTTTGGTTTTTCTATGTTTTCCTCTCCCGATATTGGCCCCTTCACAGTTTTATCACTACTCCACTATATATTGCAAACTACATCTTCTTTGAATACTCTGTCCTTGCTTCCGACCGCTCTGTTTTGTACTCTAATTATCACTGGGTCTTCCTGCTCCTTGTAATTCTTCCTTTATCCGTTCTTTCCCATCTCCAGCTGTAATCCCTGTCCTTCAATCTTTCCTATTCTCCATCTCTAATCGTCTCTCGATTCAACCTCTTATTTTAACTTTCAAAAAAAAATTAAATAAATAAAAACTTTGTGCACAAGCACCTATGCTGTGACAGGAAAAATAAACGTTCCTATGCACTAATGCGCAACGGGGATAATTTCGGAATTTTATAATTATCGTTTCCATCTCAACTTTTTTCATGATCGCGTATTTTTTTTGTTCTATTAATTAAAAACATCGCATATTTTGGAATTTTATGCGAGTGCATTTATATTTGAGTTGGTTTACGAAAGGCTGTCAAGTGTTTATGCGTCCCAAGTATTATATTTCTTTCAACCAACGCTTCCAGCGATGCCGAATTGCTCCTCTTTTCCTATACAGTTGCGGAAATTATTCGGATTTCTCGGTAACCGTGGTATTTTTTCGTTACCATATTGCTAGTCGACAACTGTCTCGTCCACATGTAACTCTGGTGACCACTTATCGACGGTTTTCTTTTCTAAATTTTTCATTGAAAAATTCGCGTCGGTCGAAGCTAAACGTGGACCCACTGACGTACCTTCTTTTTCTGTGCAAAACCTTTCTCCGTTAACCGTTATAGTTTCAATCAGCTTTATTGTTAACCTATTTCCGTATTTTTTCGTTTCCCCATTGGCGCGGTACATCTGTAAACTGGGACCAACGATCTTGCCATTTTTAATTACCCCATAAACGCAGTAGTCGCATTGTTCCGGTAATATTCCGTGTTCCCTATGAAATTCTTTAATTTTAGGGAATAAAATAAGTAAAATACAGAAGAGGTGTTTGAAACTTATACTACCCTACTGGAAGAAAAACGACTCTGGATCAATTATGTGTGGAAGGAAAATTATGAAATATCCCCTAAGATATGTACTATTTCTATTATAGATTATTAGAATTTAATGTCAATAATATAAAATTACCATCCAGGGAAAAAATCCGCTTAACGAGAAACCAAAGTAATACATATTACATCTATCCCCGGGGGGTAAATTTATGAATTGGCAACACTGATGATTCAGTTTTAATTAATTTAAATAAGTACAATCCCTAATCATATACTAGGGGGAAAAAAAAATTGGTGCGTGGAAAAAAGAGGTGCAAAAATGGTTGAAGGAATGGTGCAAAGACTGAAGATCCAAGTCTCGTTCTTTATCTCATTACCATTTGATGGTTCTTTTCTGTTTACGGTTTTGTTAGTTTTTGACTTTGTCGCGTCCTTCCTGGATTTTAGGCTCTCACTGATCATGCTTTATTTCGATTATAAATATTAAGCTGTCTGCATATATTGGTATTTAGATGCGTATTACGCGGCATTTTTTGTTTTTTTATTTTTTTGGCATACATATATATGCTATTACCTTAATATAAATAATGCTAAGTCTGTTATTATTGTTAGTTTCGAAATAATTTAAGTTAGTTTTAATTTATTGTACTATATACCGATTATAATAAACGTTGATAAGAGTGTTGGGCACTCACACAACGGGCATATTTGCCCTCTGAGACCCACAACTTATTCTAAAAAAAAATAAATAAATAAATAAATAAATAAATTTCGGTTAGTTTTTTTATTTATTTTTATTATTACGTCATGTACAACCTTATGGCTAGGGGCGTGAGTACTGTTAGGATTTAGATTTGAGGGTAGAGACTGGTAGCTTGCAGGAAGGAGAAGATCATGTGAGTTTTGATATCATTATCTGAAAGTAGGGATTCAAGAGATTCGTTTCGGATGTGTAGATTTCTTTGGGTTTGGAATTTTGGAAAATCGATTAGAAAAATAAAATTCGCGTAAAGTTAACAGGTAAATAGAAAATTAAAAAAGAAAAAAATAATGACTTACTCCGGTTATATGTAAAATTTCGTGCTCGTGTGAGTTACGTGGGACCGGGCTATGTGCGAGTGAAAGAACAGAAAACAGATTGATAACGTAGGGTTGAAAAATCAGCGGCAACCTGAACAATACGCGAGATCGAAAAAACAGTTTAAAAAAAATTACCGACTTCAACTCTAAAAATTCAACAAAAATGAACTAATGAGTAAAACATCATTTTAATAAAGAGTTGGAAAAATATACACAAAGAATATTATGATAATTCTTTAACAAGATTAAATACATGGCACCAAATTCAAATTACAATATTCAGAGACCGCATACTTATTAAATATAACAATACAATCACTTCATTTTAAGCCATCATCAAGAATATTTATTGCAGTTTCTTAATTGTTGCACTATTCCGGGAATTTAATGTACCCAGAGTGTAATTAAGGAGTGAATGTTGTTTAAGAGTAATTATAATATCTCTCCTTTAAATCGAGTAATTTTTTTGTTATATTGTTAGTGAATTTTTATTAAATTTTCAGAGGAAAATCTTTAAGTATGGGCATTTTTTTTAACTGTTTTAATTTCACTATTTTTAAAGTGAATATCATTTACCAAGTCTATTTTGACTATTGTGTAATAAAGGTTGAATAATAATAAAAACTACGCTATTTTATTGGAAATATGATTAATATTTATAAATTGACGTGTTTCAGCGCCTTGACGATAACGATAAATATTTAAATGAAAACAGAAATATTATCCGTTTTTAATTAAAAAATTTATTGTAATCATGAATAATATGGCGCAATGACGACGTTGAAACGTGTCGATTTATATTAATATATTACTTATGTATATTTGCAGTAAAACAGTGGTTTTGCCGACTTTCAAAAATAAAGAGGTTATATAGGTTCGTCAGTTATGTTTGGTTACGTGTATCTTGTAAATCCAATTTAATGATTTTTTCTTCATTCGAAGATGTACTATTCAGCGGTGGTATTGGTAAATACAGATATTCAGTAGTCATCAAAAAAAAGGTGATGGAATGCGGTCCTCTTAGATCATTTTTTATTAACATAACATATGCGACTGGTTTAAAATTTGATCAATATTAAACGTGGAAACATAATTAAAAAGTATCGACGATGTTAATTGACACTGACAAACATAGATTCGAATTAACAAATTTTAAACGGTCATAGGGTCATTTACAAGTTTGCCGCTTTTAAAAAATTTGATCTTTAGCAAGATTAAAAAAATTTAAGTGTTACGCTTATTATCAAAACCAAAAATCACTTTTCTATACTGCAGAAAGAACATGAAAATAACGAAACAGCTAATGATAATCAAGCAAGCATGTCTCGAAATAGCAGAAAAACCACCGCTAATATCCATAGATAATGTTATAGATTTTCAGCGGATGAAAAATGCTATTGAGAAAGTTATAAAGAATGAAGACTACATCTGTTGTACCCTGGCAAATAACTGAGTTAAAGTTAATGTGAAATATGCATCTAGGTAATCTAACAAGCTATTTCACTGGCCAAAATATTAGCTTTTATACCTATCAAATAAAAAGTGAAACATTCTATAGAGTAGTACTCAGGTATCTACATCCATCAGTCGATACAGACGACATTATGGTGGCTTTAAGTGAAAAAGGCTTTCAGGTGCGGCAAGTGATAAATGTACAACATCATCTTGTTAAAAAACCCTTTACCGCGTTATTTTTCATCGACCTCAAACCGAGTGAACTTAATAAAGATATATTTACGAACTTAAATATTTACTCAATGTTATAATTAAAGCTGAGCTTCCACAAAAACATGCAGAGTTACTTCAATGTAAACGGTGTCAACAGTATGGGACATACATAACGTTTTTGTAATCGGGCTTTTACGTGTGTTACATATGCTGCTACTCACTCTATTAATGCATGCTTAAAGGCCAAAGAAACTCCTGCCGAATGTGCATGGAGTGTGTAGGTAACCACCACTCTGCGAACTATAATAAGGAGTGTACAGTTTACAAGGAACTGCAAAGAGTGCGAACCAGACGAATAAATAGCGCATCTCGAAAATTCAACGATATGACCAAGACGCATGACGAACCAGATATCCCGAAATTTAAACAAACGATAGACGCGGTGACTGCAAACAGCCCCATATCATGGCGGCTCAGTCACATAAACAGCAGCTGAAAGCTCAAGTTAAATCCTACTCTCACGCATTGCGAGGAAACTCATCAACAACAGCACAGTAGCGAACAATGAACGCTGTCAAGATTGTCGAATGGCTATCTTGACCCGTTTTTTTAATCATTGTTTGAACAAATGAACAAGCAAAATCAGTTAATGATGGAGTTTCTTAAGTTCGTCAAGCAAATAACTCCTTAGCAATGAGACGAATCGCTCTTTAGAATGCCAATGGTCTAGCGCAGTGACGTCTAGAAACAGAAAATAGAAAAAGTACGAGAAAGTGTAATAAATAGAAGTAGAAGTATATACGGCGAATTTCACCATTTATGTATATGGAGAATTAAGAAGACACCCGTAAAAATTTTATTCGTATTTACGCATGAATATTTCAACTTTGGATCATATTTCACAAAATATTCAATCAAAGTTAACACAGCCAGGTGGACAATTTTTTTTTTTTCATTTTCAAATTTAAAGTTCATATATTATAAAATATTATATCAAAAGTATAAGATCTTATGATAAAAGGAAATAAAAATTTTAATTTCAAAACTGGCCGTTTTTGTTTCTAAAACATTTGACACAATAAAAAATTTTTAATTTGGCGAGCATAAATTTTTCAACATAGAAATTGCGTTAAATTGTCCATTTAGAATTTATAATTAGAAAATATTTATACAAACATTTAAATCAAATGTTAATACGTACACTTAAACAGATTTCATTAGCTACTTCATCCTAGAGTTTATTCAAAATAAAACGGTTACATTGATCGTCATTTTGTTGATCCAAAAGTGGGTTTCGAACGAAAACACTACTAATAAGAAGTAGTTCTTTATTCATTTCAATATAATTTTAGTAAAAAAAATTTGAAAATTTGAAAACAATTTAAGATCACGGCTACTTCTTTATCTTTAAAACTAAAGAATAAATTGTACCGATGTGTATGCGAATATTGTAAACAATACGTTTCATGGTTTCGCAGAAGATGAATAAGCAAAGATCAAATAAAAATAGTTACATAAACAGTGTTTTTTTTTGTCGTAAAAATACGTGCCCGGTTATTTACCGGATGTGTGAGAATTTTTTCTAGTCATCCAACGCGACAGTATGTCGCAGTATGCTGGAACTAATAGTCCGGTTATGGTATGTGTATAGGAAATGAAGGAAATGAAGTTGGCGGCTAGACAAATCAGTTTGAATTCTCCGCTTTGCTCTCGTTGATGATAGATCTGTCGCGATCATCCTACCATTGATTACAGTACTTCTGAACAATTTTGTACGACTCGAAATTGTAACGGTGATTTGTTAATTTTCAGAGTATTGCTTCGATACGATTATTGTAGTGTGTCTATATTATATATTGAAACGGTATATTTGTATTTTTGGCGTTATATTTTAATTCCCCATCAGGGATGCCAAATGAAATGTTTAAGCCTACAGGGATGCTAACCACGAGGTTCTACTCTCGTGGATTTTATTTGTTTAAAATTTTTATTTTTTGGTTTATATGATTATTATTACGAGTGTATTAAATTATCCGATTGAATTTTAACTAATATATTTTAGAATCCTGTACACCTATGTTTTAGTACCGGTCGACCGCTGAAAAAACACAGTAATTAACTACGAATAATGACAAGGAAATATGATACAGAATTAATTAAATTTAAAAAACAAAACTCTACGTATCACTGTGTTGTCGGTGATGATCCGGGATCGGTAGGTTGGCGGTTCGTTGATCGGTTGGTATGAAGGAAGATCGGATTCGATATTAATCGGTTTTACTAATTTCGATACTTGACGAATTTAATTTACTCTACTGCCAAGGGTACCGAACACTTTAGACGACGATAGATCGCGAAATAAATTTTTTAACTTTGTCTTTAAGACGACAAATGTTTTGCCGAGGCTGATGGCTAAACATCTGCTTGACTCGAGAGAAGGAGAGTAAGTCATTTCAGCGAAGGTAAAACACGACTGATTTTCTATAAAAATCTTTTTTCCGTTCTTCCTAAATCTCCCGCCTTTCCGCCAGTTGGAGCTGATCCTATCGGGTAGACATTTTTTTCCTTCATGATCGGTGATTGGCCACCTCAATCGACAACAGGACTTCAAACATGCTCATAATTACGCTCTTTCTAAATTATGTTTTATTAACCGACTTCATTTTAATTTTATGTTTGTATTATTTTATTTTTCTTTGAATTTTATTTGCACCATGTAATAATGGACACATTACAATATATGTAGATTAGAATGCGCTTTATATGTTTGAAAAATAATTAAGCAGGTGAAATTTGTTGCACTGGAAGACCCGAGCAGGCAGTTCGTACGGTGAACTGGTTTCGAAAAGTCGCACGACTTCCTTAAAGAGAATTTAGAAGAAGAAGTTTTTCCAGCAAAGTGGTTCTGATAAAATTTATTTTTGGAGCCAAGAGGAATAATCGGCTTCTGGGAAATTTCAATAGTACATCTTTCCATTTCGGCCAGACCACGAGGAGCGATATTTTTTGATGAAACGTATCCGCGGATCATCTTAATTGCCGGAGACTGCTTTTGGAAAATAGGTCTTATTAAGGAAAACCAGTTCGGCGAGCCGACACGATTGTTTTCTCGGAATCCACTGGTTCGCTCTGTTCTATATCGTGCGTGCATGTGTTCTGGCACATCATTGAATCGGATAATTTTGTGATCAACACTCTCCGCCTTGCAACGGCAGCTAATATCCATAATCGCTTGCTGGACAAAAAGGGAAAACCGTTGCAGATTCATAATGAATTCAAAATTCAATTAGCCGACGAAGTTACTTAATTAAGCAACACGGAACAAAAGCGCCTATGACATGTACAATAGAGGCTTCTTAATAAAATTGCCTTTGTGTTAGTTAACGAATTATTACACTATCCAAGGTCGATTCGAAGAAGATGCTCCAACCGCTCAAGTTAAAATTATAATTAGGGGCAAGCAAAGCGGCTGAGCGAGAGTTCAATTAGAAAAAAAAAAAAAAGAAGCAAAGAGTAGCACAAAAAACAAAACCGGATACGCTTATATACGCGTTAATAAGAAAAACGTTGCGGTAAAAATAATTACGAAATAACATCACCGGTAACGCGGGTTAAGAGTATTATCGTAATTATCGGATGTGCGTGGGAAACGTGAAGTCGGTGTGTGTTAGGATTGTCCGGAACATCCTACGACAAAGGTATATGATGCAAAAAGGTCGCCGCTCCGCTGAGGTAATATAATCATAATGAAATCAGGACGGTCCTCCGCTATGCTATGCAATAATGACGATGATGTCGAGGTATTAGGCCGAGAGTTAAAGGGCTGCCGCTGTTCGAGAAATATTTGCATACCCAGTCTTGTTCACCGCCCGGTAATGGTTGCCCCGTGAAATAATTTGTTGTCATTTCAAAGGCAACTCTGCTAAAAAGGATTTATGACGGAAAATGGGCAAAAATATAAAAATGGGAGTGCTAGTAGTAGTAGTGCTAGTAGTGAAATATACGAAGAAAAGAGAGAAAAAAGAGGCATAAGGGGGCTTATAATAAAAAAGACAAAAAATAATAAATAAAAAGCCGCCATAACCGTTTTGTAGTGCCAGCGATATACCACCGAGTTTATTTATAAACCGAGGAGTAGTCGCCATTTAAATTTTAAATAGTAGCCCCCGCTGTCCGATAGTTGTAATCTTAAGGTGACGTACGACTTTCGTTTTTTATTTTACCTTGTTTTTATTATTATTATTATTATTTTTTTTTTTTTTTTTATTTCCAGCACGGCTCCTTAATTATTTTTTCCATTTTTCACATCCACCGTACGGAGGAAAGTTCCGCTCCGTGTGTCAACCCAACGCTAAATTTCGGGATATTTACATAAACGGCATGTGAAATTTCCCGAAAATAAAATCTTTACTTTGTTTATCGCGATCTTCATTGTTGTCGCCATTATAAACCGATTTAACTCTGTAAGAGGAAAACTGACCGCAAATTTTGTGAACCTTGAAATTTTGATTTATTCGTTGTTTATCTTTTTACACATATTTACATATATAATTGATTTTTACACCGAATTCATATTTTGATTTTATCACTAAGTTAGCGCGAATCCCACGTGCCGCGGGAAAAGAAATTATTCTCGGCGCGCTGACCATATTGCGAAATTGATTTTAAGTGTCAGGCTTCTTGGATTTTTTATAGCGAGCGTTCACATCGACGGAATTTTCACTTATTGGTTATTGGGAATTTTCTGACTTCACTCGTTCATTTTGTTTCCTACAAACGATGTTTCCCGGCTTAATCCGGGTTCTCGCGAGTGTGGGGGTAGGACAAATAAAATAACTAAATAATAGTCTGACGTTACAGTTACTCGATGTATTGCTTAAGTCTCGGTGAAGCTATTTTTGGCGACAACGAAGCGGTACTATATTAAATAGTTTTTGCCGCTATGCAATAACGTAAATGGTACCGACAAAAACAGCGGTAAATAATATTAGATAAGTACAGTGGAACAGCATAAAAAATTTCAAAAAAAGGTTAGCTGAGAAGATGTGGAAGTCACACAGAATGGCAGTCTCAGACTTTAGTCTCAGCCGGGGATACGAGAAAAATTACGTTAATCACACGTAATTTCCGTTTGACAATAGCGCACAAACGTCGTTTGATTGTATGTATAGATTTTTAAAAAGTAATAAACAACATTAATCGGAATTGTGATTTTCCTGTCAGGTGTACATGAAGTGCGGACTTAAGAGATCATGTAGTGTGTAGTATAAACATTTGACGGCATTTCATTGCGCCATCAATACGTGTCAAAGGCGCATCAATGATAAATAGAAAAAGTGTTTTGTATAGTATTGTTTCGATGTGTTCCAAATGTCGAAATTCGAGTCGAATAAAGAATTAATTTTTTTACTTTCATTTCATAAGAAGCCGATGCTGAATCATACCGATTGCTTCGAGAAACTTATGGTGAACACGTTTTATCGCAAGATACGTGTGAACGATGGTTTAGGCGTTTCAAACGTTGTATTTATGATGTTACTGACACAAGGCGTATGGAAAAACGCCAAAAAGGTACGAAGATACAGAATTGCAAGCATTGCTAGATGAAGGCGATGCACAAACACAAAAATTGCAGAGCAACCAAGCTGCTAGCCTAATCGCGCCTACGGGAAATGGGGAAGGTTCGGAAGGTGGACAGATGGGTATCACGTGCCGAGAGGCAGATGGAAAGGTGCAAAAACACACGTGAAATTTTACTCCAACGACACGGAAGAAAGTTGTTTTTGCATCGTATCGTTACAAAAGTGGATTTATTTTGAGAATCTCGAGCGCAAAAAATCCATTGGTAGACCCAGGCGTACCATCCAGATCAACTGTAAGACGGAATAGCTTTGGCAGAAAGACGATGTGTATTCTGTGTCTAGTGCGACCAAAATGGTGTGGTCTATATCATGAACTATTAAAGTCTAGCGAAACGGTTAATACCAGAAGCTATCAACAGCAATTAATCGAGTTAATCTGTTCGCTGCTCGAAAAACAATCACAATATCAAGAAAGGGTAACACAATGTAATTTTCTTCATGACAATGCTCCATCACATACAGTAAAATCTGTTCGCGACACGTTGGAACACTCAACTGGGCCAGACCACGCGGCTTACTCGCTGGCTCCTTCCGACTACCACTTATTTGCATCGACTGGTCATGCATTCAGCAGCGTTTTGGTCCGTACTAAGATGTGAAAACATGGCTCCATAATGAATGGTTCGCAGAAAAAGCGGAAGATTTTACTCGCAGATTGTCCGAAAGATGAAAGAAATGTGTAATAACTGCCGATGGGGCATACTTTGAGTAAACCACATTTTATCATTTTTTCGAATTTAACAAATTTTTTTTGAAAAATTAATGTACACCTGATATAAAATTTAACTGACTGGTCTGGTCTTTCAAATCGTTGAAAAAAAGAAGCTTCGGATTTAATATGAATTAAATTCTGTCTGTTTTTGAATATCCTTAACCTCCACAAGAAACATACATTTTTTTTTTTTTTTTCGCTCGAGGAGTTTATTAATAAAAATTTTAGGGATAGGGAATATTTGGTAGAATTTATCATTTCGGTCGTACCACTTTCTTAGTGTAGAAAAATGTGTGTATCGTTTCCCCCCTATGAGTGAAAAGTTTACGCTTATTAATACGAACGTCGTTATTTTCCGACGACAAGGAAAAATTACATCATAGGAAAAGGTGGAAAGTGTGATAAATCGAGAGTGCATAAACAAACGCTTTTTGTCGCGTGAAAGTCATGCAGGATTTATTTGAGCGTGTTTCTGATAAACTGAAAAAAAAAAAAAAAAAAGGAACAACCCGTCAACGGGGTTGTAAAAAATTTAACGACAGTTGAAGTTCGGAGTACATTTTTCGCGTAGTGGTTTGAAAAATAAATTTTTAAGTTTTTACCGCTTTGATTTTCTAAAATAATTAAATATATAAAACTTCTAGTCGAGGATAACGAAAGTTTTTCTCATTTCCGACTCAAATCCGATCGTC
The DNA here is from genome assembly GCA_039619475.1 of Icerya purchasi. NCBI lineage: Eukaryota > Metazoa > Arthropoda > Insecta > Hemiptera > Monophlebidae > Icerya > Icerya purchasi. Next base: position 398,312,033 of record CM077115.1, on the reverse strand, counting down.
CGACAAACTTCTTTGCAAAGCGAATATTTTCCCGAAAGCAGATATAACCAGGAACAGTTGAATTAAAAATTCACACAGAAAATTACTTCTTTTCTTTTAAAAGTCGTCTGATATTCCGTTTTTTGTTTTAAATAAAAATATATACGCGTAGCTTCGTTGATGGGCCTTGCGAGAATTTACTGCCACCTATTCCGGATGTCTGTTTCAGTTGGATTAAGCGGTTGTTGTTTATTGCTCAGGGAGAACGGCTATTATAATATTTTCCTTTTCTTCGAAATCAGTCTAGTAGAAAAATTGCGCTCCAGTGATGTAACTGATTGTTGCTTGGAATAAATGTTGCCTAGCTCTAATGTCAGAATCGCATCTTTCGCTTGAAAAATACTACCGTATTAAAATTTTATAATGTTAAATTGAAAAAATACGCCTTCACCGAAAAGACATCGGCAAAAATAAAACCGTAAATTGTGGGGATTTTTTGAAAACAACACCCTAATTTAACTAGGAAAAAAAAAAAAAAAATCAACAAAAAACGAAAGCATTATTAGAAGCAATTTTTTCCATAACCTTAAGCGCACTGCCCCCCACAATTATAATTATTCGCTTAATTATATCCGTTTGTTACGATGCAGAAATAATAAATATTCACAATGCCGCGAAAAAAGAGATTAATAATTTTTTTTATTTAATTTTTTGAATCGTTCAAAGAAAAAAAACGCAAAAATCTGAAAAAAGATTTAAAAAAATATTAACGCAGTTTTCAAACGTTCTAACATAAAGTAGTGCTACGCTTCTTTTAGTCGTGTCAAATGATATCTTTCTTTTTTTTTCTCCATTTGTTTTTTCCCCTTGGCAATTGTCAATAATTGACGATTACTCATCAACACGTGTAAACAGTAGCAATTAGGATTCAGAAGGAATGGAATCTGACTAAGAACCCTATGGCAAGGATGGAGATACAATGACAATCAACGTCGATAAATGCGAAATCTATGCATTTGAAATAAAATAATCTCAGAATCTGTAGCACAGCTTGTCAATAACAATAAATGGAATATACACGGTGCAGAGGTCAGTGTACGCACTCTGATATTATTGATACGCGCTTTAAGTATTCTCGCGATTAGCTGTGTGGACCGCGTACATTGAGCTGTTGAATTTTGTATGTAAAAATTAATAACTCGAAATAAAATAAAATAAGAATTATTTTTACTACATATGTGGGAAAAAATCAAAAAGCGAATCACATCACTTATTTCCCTACGAATAGTTGTGGCTTTGTAAAATAATTCTTGAAAGTGCATTATTTCAGCGTCAGTGAATTTTTTTGCAAGTTTCAATGTGCGACGGCGGAATGGTCATGCCCGAACGAAACGCAATTAATTAATCAACTACGGGATAGCTGGCTAACATTATTAGTTAATGAAAACAAGTCGATTCGCATCGGTAACTTTTGTAGCGCAGGCATATCCGGAAGTCGTGATTTCAAGTTTTCCTTCACACGCACGGAATTCGCTCTTGCAGAACTAGAGACATTTTCAGTGGTATCTGTGATTTCGGATACTGTTAAAATTACGCTTATTTTTTCCCCCGGAAATTATTAATATAAACTATATCTTTTTTCTTCCTTTCGCTCGACGGGCGGGTTAATTTAGTGAGCGGAAGGAGGAATAATTAGTTGGCGATGATAACGTTTACCTTTTTTTTCCTACCTGCTTTTGGAGCTGATAATGCAACATACCAACTTCAATATTGAATTAACCAGCAGCTCCTCCGTACCGCAGAAGAATTTACAGACGGAAGAAAATGTTTCTTTCCCTAATATTTGCATATAACGATATACCAGTTACCACTTCACTAGTATTTCTTCATGCCTTGTTCCAATTCACGTAAGACAGTGAGTAGAATAGCTTCCTTTCCCTCACTGCGATTAAATACCGTGTTACCTTTTTATCTATGCGAATCTACCGCCATCGGGTGCAGTTTTTTGTCTTAACTTTTGTTATCAGTAGAATGAATCAGGGGAAGGTGTCTCAAGAAAGACATTATACGGTGGAGGAGCTGCTTTTTTTTTTTTTTTTTTTTTTTTAAAGGAAGGATATATTTCAGGGGAAGTCTTTGAAGAGCGCTCAAGATGGTATTAGTAGAAAAATGTTTGCTCAATTCGTATAATCGAAGATACTGAGAAAGTTGATTCGTAAATTTTTGGTAAATTGGAAGCATCTGACGTCAAAGGCTTTATAGCACAGGATAGGAATGTTTGAGGATTATTATTAGTAAGCGAAAGATAAGCTGCAGTATTTTGAGAGGATAAGGTAAGTATCAATAGCCTTGAGCTGAGGTATTGCCTTCTACTATCTATGGAACATTCTGAACCATTCGTATAACATGCTAATTGAGTTCCTAATGCTAATCTTATCGCGGTGTGGGGTATAAGGTTCAGTTTGTTTAGGATCGTGAACTTCGGTGATCCGTAAATTGCTGCGCCGTAATCACACTTTGCTCCGACTAAACTTCTGTAGGTATGTAATAAAGATCCGCGGTCTGCTCAATAAGAAGTATGCGATAGTTTTCGTGGAACATTTAATTTGTTTAGACATTTTGAGCTCGTTTATGTGTGCTCTTCGTGCGAGTTTTTGGCCAAATAAAAGACTCTGAAGTATTCTACTTCTTCTTCCGAGTGAATTGGTATGTTTAAATAGAGTTGAATACGGTGATTAAATCTTTTAATTCTACAAAAGTGAGCAGCTGTAGTGTTACTAACAGAGAACGTAACTCTCCCTTTAAAACAAACTATATATGTATAATGCAATAATTTTTTTTTTGTTTTTTCCGGAGGATTTGCGGGCCTGATGTGATACCCGAACAAGTCCTAAAAATCGTTATATTATCCGCGTAAAGGGAGCATCGTGGTTTAAAGTGCTGAATCCATTCACGAACGGATCAGTTCGACATCACATTATTAGCATACGTATTTTTCAACTCATCGTGTATTTTTTTACCGAGAAAAATTGTTCGTAACGAGCTAACGAATAACTCTGCACATTTTTCACAAAAACCGGAGTGGTAGCTGCATAATTAAACGAACACTGACGGCAGTTACTCGTACAACCGTCTCGAATATAATGTTGTATTGTTTATTTCGCCAGTGTTACCACAGAAGCTGAGATCTGAAAGCTTGGCGGAGACTTTTGAAACGCCCCTCGGATTACTAGAATTCACCAAAATCACAAATTCGATTTTTAGTCGTTGAACACTTTTCTTCGGAGCCGGTCACATATATGTATATAGATATATTTATAGAAATATTCGTATTGAATATCTGATGTAGAAGCAGTATAAAAGATCCGAGTATAGTATAATCTGGACGGAACTGTTGCGGGTGTGCGTTTATGGTAGCCATTTCCGTACCTTAAAATATCGTACCTTCCAGAATAGATTTCATAAAACCAAAATAAGGTGAGAAGGTAGAGTTCTTCTTTTATATGGCAACCCAGGATGATGATACTCGCCCTGAAAGCTGGACTTTGCTTTCTTTCGGATGTTGAAGATAATTTATGAATTTAAACTGTTTTCTGGTTGAATTTAACTGTCTTTAGCAAGTGACGGGTAAAAAAAACAAACAAAGAAAAAACAGGCAAACTTGTAAACTATATTTTTCACCATGATTTTGGTAAAAGCGGAAAAATCGAATTCTCGCTGCACGAAATCCCGTGTTATGAAATCGTACGAAATTGTCTGAAATATAAAACGAGAAAAGTAAAAATGAAAGAAAAATTTAATTTTTAACATTTGCGATGATTTAATCTTCGCTAATTTTACTCGCTGCGTCATCTTTGCGTAATTATCGCTAATTATTTTGTTCACGTTTCGTACGGTTTTGTTTTTTTGTGAGGTAGTGTGTGTGGGGGGGGGGACTATAATAAAGCTTAAAGAATGACAGTTTGAACTGACGCCGTGCGCAAGTCGGCGATGTTAAGTCGTCAGAAGACGAGCTAAAAGTTTAACGGAGAAAGCATTTTTAACGGAGAAAGCATTTTTAACGGTTAAAGTTCATTAAAGCTTTTTACAGCGGGGCGGGAAATAAGCTATGACGAGCAGAGGTACATCGTCAGAACAAAGAAGTAAACCGATAATGAAGACGCTGTAATAATGTATGGTGCGAATAAACTGTTCGTTCTGCTGCTTGTTCTGTTTATTTAATGCGCGGTCTCTCTTGTTGTCTAATTAATGTTGCCGCTGCAGCGAACTCGTTCGGAACTTTTGGCACGAGCTTAAGTCAAGGTAAAGGTAAAGGCAGGACGCATTCTGTCGCGAACCGATCGTAAAATCAGTTCGGTAGAATCGGCGAACGAAAATTATCCCGCCAAAAAGAAGAACATCGAAAAATTTAACGTCAGTTCATTTAAAATCTCGCCGGTTCTGGTGGCGTTAGCGATATCGCGAACAGATACGAAAATTCCGTCGCGAGTCTCTGCCAGGCAGATAAAATTCCAGCGGGAAGCGATTAAAAATTTAACGTGTTGGCTGTCGAAGTAATTATCGGTGGCGCGGACGGTTTCGGCGAATAGTTGTGTTGGCCTATTAGCAAAGGCGTTCTTTTGTAGGGTGGGCAATGCGGCAACTGGAAGCGTCGCTTTCGCGAACAAAACCGAAATGCAAGTTGAATTCGAATTAATAATTTAATGTTTTTCCTTTCTTACGGATACACTTATTGAATGGTCAAAATTCAAAAATTTCCCTTTTCAAAAGCTAATCTCGCTTTCCCTAATTTTCCTTCTCTTGCCTAGCCACTCTCTGTTCATTCGGTTCGCCGTCCCGAATATGCTCAATTATATCGGGTCACTTCTTAGCACTGCACCTCTTCAGCTTGAATTTTCGGGAGAATTTTTAATTTGAACTTTTTGTAATTCTATTATTATTATTATTATTATTATTATTATTATTATTATTATTGTTATTATTATTATTATTATTATTATTATTATTATTATTATTATTATTATTATTATTATTATTATTATTATTATTATTATTATTATTATTATTATTATTATTATTATTATTATTATTATTATTATTATTATTATTATTATTATTATTATTATTATTATTATTATTATTATTATTATTATTATTATTATTATTATTATTATTATTATTATTATTATTATTATTATTATTATTATTATTATTATTATTATTATTATTATTATTATTATTATTATTATTATTATTATTATTATTATTATTATTATTATTATTATTATTATTATTATTATTATTATTATTATTATTATTATTATTATTATTATTATTATTATTATTATTATTATTATTATTATTATTATTATTATTATTATTATTATTATTATTATTATTATTATTATTATTATTATTATTATTATTATTATTATTATTATTATTATTATTATTATTATTATTATTATTATTATTATTATTATTATTATTATTATTATTATTATTATTATTATTATTATTATTATTATTATTATTATTATTATTATTATTATTATTATTATTATTATTATTATTATTATTATTATTATTATTATTATTATTATTATTATTATTATTATTATTATTATTATTATTATTATTATTATTATTATTATTATTATTATTATTATTATTATTATTATTATTATTATTATTATTATTATTATTATTATTATTATTATTATTATTATTATTATTATTATTATTATTATTATTATTATTATTATTATTATTATTATTATTATTATTATTATTATTATTATTATTATTATTATTATTATTATTATTATTATTATTATTATTATTATTATTATTATTATTATTATTATTATTATTATTATTATTATTATTATTATTATTATTATTATTATTATTATTATTATTATTATTATTATTATTATTATTATTATTATTATTATTATTATTATTATTATTATTATTATTATTATTATTATTATTATTATTATTATTATTATTATTATTATTATTATTATTATTATTATTATTATTATTATTATTATTATTATTATTATTATTATTATTATTATTATTATTATTATTATTATTATTATTATTATTATTATTATTATTATTATTATTATTATTATTATTATTATTATTATTATTATTATTATTATTATTATTATTATTATTATTATTATTATTATTATTATTATTATTATTATTATTATTATTATTATTATTATTATTATTATTATTATTATTATTATTATTATTATTATTATTATTATTATTATTATTATTATTATTATTATTATTATTATTATTATTATTATTATTATTATTATTATTATTATTATTATTATTATTATTATTATTATTATTATTATTATTATTATTATTATTATTATTATTATTATTATTATTATTATTATTATTATTATTATTATTATTATTATTATTATTATTATTATTATTATTATTATTATTATTATTATTATTATTATTATTATTATTATTATTATTATTATTATTATTATTATTATTATTATTATTATTATTATTATTATTATTATTATTATTATTATTATTATTATTATTATTATTATTATTATTATTATTATTATTATTATTATTATTATTATTATTATTATTATTATTATTATTATTATTATTATTATTATTATTATTATTATTATTATTATTATTATTATTATTATTATTATTATTATTATTATTATTATTATTATTATTATTATTATTATTATTATTATTATTATTATTATTATTATTATTATTATTATTATTATTATTATTATTATTATTATTATTATTATTATTATTATTATTATTATTATTATTATTATTATTATTATTATTATTATTATTATTATTATTATTATTATTATTATTATTATTATTATTATTATTATTATTATTATTATTATTATTATTATTATTATTATTATTATTATTATTATTATTATTATTATTATTATTATTATTATTATTATTATTATTATTATTATTATTATTATTATTATTATTATTATTATTATTATTATTATTATTATTATTATTATTATTATTATTATTATTATTATTATTATTATTATTATTATTATTATTATTATTATTATTATTATTATTATTATTATTATTATTATTATTATTATTATTATTATTATTATTATTATTATTATTATTATTATTATTATTATTATTATTATTATTATTATTATTATTATTATTATTATTATTATTATTATTATTATTATTATTATTATTATTATTATTATTATTATTATTATTATTATTATTATTATTATTATTATTATTATTATTATTATTATTATTATTATTATTATTATTATTATTATTATTATTATTATTATTATTATTATTATTATTATTATTATTATTATTATTATTATTATTATTATTATTATTATTATTATTATTATTATTATTATTATTATTATTATTATTATTATTATTATTATTATTATTATTATTATTATTATTATTATTATTATTATTATTATTATTATTATTATTATTATTATTATTATTATTATTATTATTATTATTATTATTATTATTATTATTATTATTATTATTATTATTATTATTATTATTATTATTATTATTATTATTATTATTATTATTATTATTATTATTATTATTATTATTATTATTATTATTATTATTATTATTATTATTATTATTATTATTATTATTATTATTATTATTATTATTATTATTATTATTATTATTATTATTATTATTATTATTATTATTATTATTATTATTATTATTATTATTATTATTATTATTATTATTATTATTATTATTATTATTATTATTATTATTATTATTATTATTATTATTATTATTATTATTATTATTATTATTATTATTATTATTATTATTATTATTATTATTATTATTATTATTATTATTATTATTATTATTATTATTATTATTATCTGTGCGTTCGGTTGTTACATTCTGCGTTCATTTGTTGGTTTCAAATTATTCGTTTACATCTATTGTTTTGTTTGATTATTTTGCATCAGGTATCAAATTTGCAGTATAAATTCGTAAAATTTTATGTTTTCAATCTTATATACTTAAAAAAAAAAAAAAAAAAAAAAAGAAATATTTGTTTTTAAAAAATCGGAAACTTTGTCTGTAACAGTGTGCTTAATTTACTGAACTGTTCTTGTCACATAACTGTTACCTGTGATTTACAACTGTTATTATTCTGGTATGGCGTCTTTATGCAACACTTGTAACAAAGCTCTACCTGAATCAGGAGACTTCATCTCCTGCTCAGCCTGTAAAGCAAATTTGCACTTTACATGTAGTGGTGTCGCCGCCGGAACATGGAAACATTGGTCCAAAACTTTAAAGAAAAACTGGGTTTGCACTTCATGCAGATCCAGTTCTAGCTCTGCTAGCTCTGCAGATCCTGAAAACTCGTCTTCAGATCATATATTAATAACAGTCCGTAACGAGTTAGCCGCTCTTTGCATGAAAGTGGATAGTTTGCAGTCTTCGTTTAATACTACAGAGTCTATGTTGCATGAAAAAATTGAAGGACTGCAATTTTCTCTTCATAAGACGGAAGAGAAGCTGGATGAAGCACTGCTTTCAATGAAAATACTGAAGGAAGAAAATACGCAGTTACATGAAAAAAACTCGGAGTTGCTTTTAAAATTAAATGTTCTGGAGCAACACAGTAAAAAGTCGAATTTAATTATAAGCAATATTCCGCACACAGCCAATGAATCCATTCCTGATATACTAAATAAAATAGCAGAGGCGACTGGCACTGATTTAAGCCCTTATGATATCAGTGCTTGTCATCGTCTACGTAAAAGTGAAAAACAAAGCTTTCCCAACATTGTGGTAAAATTTACGCGTAGATCTGTGAAAAATGATCTGTTGCGCAATTGTAGAATTAAAAAACCGGCACTGGGAGATATTGGTTTTGACGCGACGCCACAAATGGCAAAAAACCGCTTCTACCTGAACGAACACTTAACGAAATATAATTCGAATCTTTTATGGTCGGCCAGGGGGTTACGCGAGAAAGGATATCAATTTGTATGGGTACGTGATGCAAAAATTTTTATACGAAAATCTGAAAAATCGCCCATCATTCCCGTAATTTCACAGGAGCAACTACAATCACTATGCAAAATGTGACTAGTTCATAATACTAGTTCAGTTCATTACTTCACGTATAATACAGTATGTTTAGTTACTTCACATTTTACAAATGATGTCGATTACTTAATTAATTTAAAATTTCTGCCGTTCAACGCGTCTCGATCACCTCAAATTGTTATTCAATTTATTAATTTATACCCTATACCTATTAACTTTATCATATCGTTAAATCTTATTCGTTTTCAAAATACTTTATTATGTAACTTCTCGTTATATTTAAATTATGTCAGATTTCAGTACGCCTTATTTTACATCGGATTTATTCCTTCACTTTCTTCTTATAATTCTAACAATCCATTGTGTGCCTGGCTTATTGTAATTATATCTTCTCTTCTCTTTAAAAAAAAAAAAAAAAAGAAAATTATATTTGTTGTTTTACATTCATGCAGCGCAATTTAGTTCAAAGTGCCATATCGAGCTTCAGTGATGGTAAACAGTATCATGTTAGTTATAGGTAGAATGAAATCTTATTTTACTTTTATAGTTACGCTTAATTTATTCTTATGCTCTTCTCTTTCATTCCAAAATGCCCGCATTCTAATTATTTCTTTTATTCTTATCAACCTTGTAACTTTTTCCGCACTTCCTGATTTTATTTGTTGTCCGCAAACTATCTACAAGTCTTTATTTCCTCTTACTACTTTGTTTGGTTCCTATCTAAATTTATATTTATTTACCTTCAAATCACAATACTAAATTACTAATCTACTAAATCTATTCTCTATGTATTATGCTTACGATATTAACCTCATACGTTTACTTATATAATTACGTCTAACATTTGTTTATTTTCTGAAATTGCGTTTTAACATACTATTGCAGAATTATCTCTTTTAAAATCGTTTATCGATCGTAATTAACTCAATGAATAAACACCATTTAACATTACTAAACCTAAACATAAGTAGTTTGAGGGCGCACTTTGATGAATTTTTAGTTTTCTTAGAGGAAATAAATCCGACATATGACATAATTGTACTAACTGAAATTTGGTTACATGATGAAGAGATAAATCGGTATAAAATACCTAATTACTCTTCCTATTTTCAATGCAGGACAAACAAACGTTCAGGAGGTGTCGGCATTTTCGTCAAAGATGATATACTTTGTGAGGAAGTAAAACTTATTATACCTACTGGAAATATTGTTAGTGTAAGACTAAAATTGGACGGAGGAAGCTTCCTTACAATAAACGGTATCTATCGCTTTTGCGATTCGAGCTATTTAAATTTTTTGGACGATCTTAAAACTATTCTCAAAGCTTCATCTCCGGCATCCGTTTTAACAGGTGATTTAAATATTAACATTCTGGATAAATCCAAGTGTTCAGATTACCTAAATATACTGTACTCAAACGGTTTTAAAAGTGTAATAAATGTCCCCACCTTTGTGTTACACAGTAAAAATTATAAATCGTGTTTGGATCACATTTTTGTAAGGGGTTTAGTAAATAACAAACTAAACGCAAATACGTCATTTGATACTTTAAATGTAATGTTTTCCGATCATTTAGCAGTTTGCACGGTGCTGGAATTACAAAACAAAATCCATTGTCCAGATTGTGAACATAATTATTACTTTGATAAATCTTTATTCAGTAACTTGTTAAAAAATATCAATGTTAACTGGCTATACAGCAAACATCCAACAATTAATGAGAAGTTCGATTGGTTTTTAAATAAGCTAAAAATGTGCTTAACGCAATCTAAACGGCTGCGTATACGGAAAAACTGTTTACGCAAAAGATCCCCATGGATCTCAGTAGATTTAATAAAGTTAACAAAAGAAAAAAATAACTTACACGAAATTTTAAAATCATCGCCAGATGACAAGACTCGTTTAGAATATAAACGTATCTCTAAGGAGGTGCATCAATTAACAAGGAAGGCTAAAAAAGATTATTATTCAGACTTATTAAATAATTGTGATGGTAATCAAAAGAAATACTGGTCTGTTGTCAAAAAAATTTTGAATAAAAAAGAGCGTGTTATAACTGAGTTGACGATAAATGGTACTAAAAAATCAGTGACTGGAAATGAGTTTGAATTTGCAACTCACTTTAACACACATTTCTCCGAGGCAGTTAGAAATTCTTTAACGAATACAAATTTTACTAGTCAATTCACCATAAGCGATTTCAATTCTGCTGAATCTTTTGGATTTGTAGAATTTTTGGAAGATGATATTCGAAACGCAATTACTTCATTGCCTAATAAAACATCTTTTGGGTTTGATGGGCTTTCGATCTTACTAATAAAAGACAATATCCCTTTCTTCGTTAAACCGTTAACTTATCTATTTAATGAATCGATAAGACTAGGTATGTTCCCTACATCGCTAAAATTAGGAATTATCACCCCTGTCTACAAATCCGGAGACAAGTCGGATGTGTCAAATTACAGACCAATATGTCTCTTGTCTACAATCTCAAAAATACTAGAAAAATGCATTAAAAATAAAATAATTTCATATTTAAATAAGATAAACTATTTTAGTAGTAATCAGTTTGGCTTTATTTCTGGAAGGGGCACCGACGACGTTTTATATCGGCATACCGCATACATAACTGAGAACTTAGAAGCCGGAAGATCAGTGGCTGCTGTCTATTTTGATCTTAAAAAAGCTTTCGATCTTGTAAACCATAAGATTTTATTGACTAAATTATACGCATGTGGTTTCCGGGGGCAGGTTTACAATTGGCTCTATTCATATTTGGTTGATAGGCCTTATATCACAAAAATTAATAGCACTTTTAGTGAATGTATAACACTAACTCATGGAGTACCGCAAGGCAGCATTCTAGGCCCTATCCTATTTCTAATTTATATTAACAGTTTATGTAATTTAAAAGTTAGTGGTCGTATTTTTACTTATGCAGACGATACGGTTTTGGTAACAGCTTCTAGATATGAGAATATTTTACAAAAATTAATTCAGAATGATGTAAATATTTTATGTAGTTGGTTCGAAGAAAATCGACTAATTCTAAATACAACTAAAACTAAGTTTATGATATATAATCATTTAAAAAACACCTCTGGTATTACACTAAATATTAACCTTGGACATAACACGCAAATAGAAAGAGTGTATGAAATAAAGTATTTAGGTTTAGTTTTTGATTATAAGTTAACATGGAACAGTCAGGCGATATTTTTAGCAAATAAACTGCGTAAACTAAACTACATTTTTTACTATCTTAAGCAATTTTTTACGATTGACCACTTAACCCATTTATATCGTTCCATCTATCAGCCCGTCTTAGCTTACGGCATAATGCACTGGGGAGGTGCTGCAAACTATCATTTAAAACCATTAATCCAACTGCAAAAGTCGGTTTTAACCTGCATTGGACAAAACCGAAACTCGCCCAGTACCACAAATTTGTTAAATATTTCACAGTTACATTGGGTGCAACTTATAGATTACGTTACTAAAAACAGAGATCTGTTTAACATTAATTACATTACAGGCATAACAAGAAACTCCAATACTGAAAAGTCAAAAGTACCGAACTTTATGAAATATCATTCGAGAATTCAGGCTGTATATTTAGGTCCTTTGTTACATAATACCTTACCAGTTACGTTAAAAGAAAAATTAAAAAACTACAAAAAGAGGCATAAACTTTTAACAGATTTCGCTTGTAATTGCTTAAGTTAAAATCTAATTCTGCCTTCTTCTTATTTGCAATCTTAAAATAGAAACGAAAGTATCATTGTTTACTTCAAAGTCCGTACATCCTACTTTAAAGTATGATATTTAGCTTTAAAATAAAATTAACAAATTAATGTACAACCATCTGTTTCTAGCTAAATAAAGTAAACTACTCGTCATAGAACCCTATAGGTATTATAAATTGTAACTATTGATTCACTTTCACATGCTTACGTAATAAATATCTCATTTTTCGAAGTTATAATATACCATTACACCCAAATTGCATTCGCTTTTAATATTGATCCATCAATACATAAATAAAAACACTTCACAATCTATTAGAAACTCCCCGTTATGTAACATAAACGTATTACATAATAGTTATGAAATTAAATTTAAAGTACTTTAACAGGTGTTCGCATGGATAACAGAAATTGGTATTTATATAAAAATAAAGTTGCTGGTTAATCATGCTATCATTGTCTATTCTAAATTCCAATAGTTTCTCCCGATTGTTTGTAAATAATAACAATAGGAAACAAATTAGCTCTGTCAGTGTGGACAGTAAAAGATTAAATTTATCGTATCTGGATCCAAATATAAATTACAAATTATAAAATTCATAAATAATAGATTCATTTCTAACAATAATTCAGTATAAGGTAAATTTTAATTAACTATATAATACATTTTTTACCACTATAAACCTAAATTGCTAACTTAATATACTTTATTATAGATGTTATTCTTATTAATTATTTTGATTGCAATCAATACATTTCCTTAAACAAAACTCTTCATTCTAATATTAAAAGTAGTTCATTATATTCCATACAATTAGGTTAAAAATAATAACGCAGATTTTTTATTTTTTATTTTTTATTTTTATTTTTATTTTGTCTTTTAAATTTACTTTTATTTTATTTTATTTTAAATTAAATTCTTAGTTTTATTACTATCTTTATTGCTAACACCAATATTATTATAAATAAAAAATTAACACACATGCTTATTATAACTTTATAATTATAAATATTAGTTTTATCACTTAACATTAGATTAATATTACATTACATTTATATCATCCTATCATCACTGAAAGAGGATATGAGTCATATGGGATGGGGTATATGTGTGATATTTTTTAAAGTAATCTAAATTAATAATAGTTCTGTTGTAAATATGGGTTAAAATAGTATGTACGCAAAATTAAATATTACTAAGTTTTTGATATATGCACTCATATACATAATCTTTAGCCCATATATGCCAGCATGTATCCCCTAGAAAATTATTCCTGTCTTACTATTGATATACTTATTGTTCGCTAGCTATTACTATTATATATATCATGTTATTATTCACTTTTCTATGTTAATTATACAGGTGAACATTAAATTTATTTCTTATAAATTAATCTAATGTTTTGTATTACTATGTGTGTGTAAGTGAGAGCACATTCATAAATGAATGTGTATGTACATGTGTGAGTATGTGTGTACATATGAGAGTGTATATCCATATGTGTAGACACATTGAGTCTATATAAATATGAATGCACGTGTGTATGTGTGTGCGTGTATTAGTATATTGTACACAGATATATATTTTTTCCGTTCGCATAGATTGTAAGCACTGGCTAGTTTTTCATTAAACTATCCTGTGTACTGTAATGTACCCTGCTGCTCATGCATTTTGCATATAAGCAGGAGTAAAGTAAAATTTTATTTTATGTATTTCATTTTATAATTTTGATATTATGTATAAAAAATAAATTTGATTTGATTTGATTTGATTATTATTATTATTATTATTATTATTATTATTATTATTATTATTATTATTATTATTATTATTATTATTATTATTATTATTATTATTATTATTATTATTATTATTATTATTATTATTATTATTATTATTATTATTGTTATTATTATTATTATTATTATTATTATTATTATTATTATTATTATTATTATTAATATTATTATTATTATTATTATTATTATTATTATTATTATTATTATTATTATTATTATTATTATTATTATTATTATTATTATTATTATTATTATTATTATTATTATTATTATTATTATTATTATTATTATTATTATTATTATTATTATTATTATTATTATTATTATTATTATTATTATTATTATTATTATTATTATTATTATTATTATTATTATTATTATTATTATTATTATTATTATTATTATTATTATTATTATTATTATTATTATTATTATTATTATTATTATTATTATTATTATTATTATTATTATTATTATTATTATTATTATTATTATTATTATTATTATTATTATTATTATTATTATTATTATTATTATTATTATTATTATTATTATTATTATTATTATTATTATTATTATTATTATTATTATTATTATTATTATTATTATTATTATTATTATTATTATTATTATTATTATTATTATTATTATTATTATTATTATTATTATTATTATTATTATTATTATTTATTATTATTATTATTATTTAAAACCGTTTAGTAATCCGAGATGTATATCCCACGCGACCTCTGTACTGTAAATAGCTCGGATGAAGTGGAACGAAAAACTCACAGATTGTTCCTTCGACTAGTAAAAACTATTTCGAGTTATGCAAGTAACCTTGCTGTATTCGTCTGAAAATGTCCAGACTAAAATGTTACGAAACTCCAGCGAATAGAAACATTTTTTTAGCACCCGGTCGTATTTATCTGCGCGCTTTACTTTTTAAGAAGTAAATTGTTGGAGTTTGACATTTATCAGTTTGTTATTACGAACGTTTTAAAATAATGAAAAACGTGAAGAACTGTTTTTCTTTTTGTTTTTTTGTTTTTTCTTTTTAAAAATAACATATCTAAAATGGGAATTCTTAATACGGAGCTATAATGTTTATTTTTAAAATAAAGCTCGCGATATTTAATTGTAAATAACCGATATAATATGTATCCTCTTGTGTTCAATTATTTATTATACTACAAATCTTTCGAAATAAAACAAAACCAAAGGTAAAAGGAAAAATTAAAAAAAACATAGCACCGCTACCACTAATTGCAGTATAATTAGCTTATATTTAACTCGATTATTCAACATAGCTCAATTTAATAACTGATTTCGGTGATAACCTAATCAACATATTGGCAAGTAACAAAAATTTTAATTTCTAACCGGTAATAATATTTTTTACTTTTTCCGACGCCCATAATTTCCGGAAAGATCACTGTGACTCTCGTGTTATTGTTTTTTTACGAGGAGGATGTAGCTTATAATTTTATACGGGGATAGATGATAACACAGTTTAGCCGGCAGCTCGTTCTTCTAACCAACTTATTTTACTGTTTCGTGGATGTAAGACTTCTTTTATGAATGAAGTTTACTCGATTTCCCGTTTTATTTACTTCCCTCATGACCTAGATAAAATTTTTACCGGTTAAAGTATTGTTTTAACATTATCGAAGCCATCGAAGACCTAATTCTCGGTATATGTTGTTTGATCTTTTAAATTAATTCTGAATTCCAGCTTACAGCAGCACCGTATCAATAATTGTCTTTAAATATTTAAAGTGGTTGCCAGAAAGAAGTGTATTTACATGAATAATAAGTATTTTTTGCAGGCTAGATAATTGGAAGTACTTTGAAATAAGAGAAGCTAAAGGATTTAATACATTCGTCGTAATGCGTTATGCGTTTTGCCTTTTATCCTACTTCTCAAGACGACGTTCTAAAATTAATTTCGCCGCTGCGCATCCCAAAAATAAAACAAGCCTCTTCGACGGCAAAACAACGTGTTATTATTTCGTAGCCGAGAGTTAGTCCAACTGTACGTATTTATCTTTCATTATTACGTGCACACTGCGTATGCGTAGCGGACCCGTATTTTCATTGTTTTTGAGGCCATCTGAATAGCAGAGAACTCCGTTAAATTTCTCAAGTATTTACAACTAAACATATCTCGGTCTCGAATTGGAAAGAAGAAACATAGTCTCGCGAATTTCGTGACGATACGTTCTTTTTTTATGCTGTAACGTTTCGTTTCGTTTCGTTAAAATATCGTTAAAATTGTATTCCCGTGCTCTATTAGTTCTATCAATGATGAACAGGGGGCTGTATTTAAGGGTGGGGGGCTAAGGGGGGCTATAGGGCCCCAGTTTCCTGGACGAAAAAAAACGTAATTTTCCACGTGCAAAATTTAAGTTTTTTCTCTCTCCAAAATATTCAATACTGTAAAAATGCAAAATTTTAAATTTCCTTTTTTTGTATCATAAAAAGAATTCAGTTTTATATATATAAAGAAAAATATATATACTTTTCCTCTATAATAAAACTTTCTCTTTTTCTCTCAATAAACTAAATGCTACATAAAATGAATATTTATAGAAATTTTCTACGATAAATCTGATTTATTGCGTTAAAAAGAATAAATTAGTCCTTTAATGTACACATTGAACAATAAATAAACGTTCTATAAAAAATCGGTTAATAACAATTCTCTATTCAAATGTTGATATCCATGCAATCGTTGTAAATTTTTCTATGTAAAAATGTTTTACGATCTGAAATATTCTTAATTTTAACAATATTTTATTTTTTATTTTCATATTGAAAGTTAATGCCTTTTTATTAATGAACTGTATAAAAATTATTTAAAATAAAAGCGGGTTTTAATCGATTGCTGATTTTATAAATATATATTTGTATTTCGAAAAATTTAATAAATCCAATAGCGCGTGTTTCATTCACTTTTTTCTGATCACATAAACAATTACGGAATTTTCGAACATTTGTATAAAAAAAATGATCAAAAACATCGCACGAGTGTATCAAAATTAGCTTGAAAACCACTGTAGCGACAATGCCGACGCCGCCGCTGCACATAATGCATTATAAATAAAGTTTTTATTTTTATCACGAAAAAAAAAAAAAAAAAAAAACGATTACTTTTTGCTTCCCGCAATATTTAATTTATACATGCAAATATTTTTTTGTAGAAAAGGATCATGTTATTAATAAAAAATTACAAAAATTAACGTATATAAAATTTTTTATTTGACGTTCAATTTATACAATATTCGTTTTGTTAGGGTAAGAAAGTTAATTTTTTAAATAGAACATAATTTTAATTTTCTTAATCATTCATACGTACGCAGTATGTGTTTTGTTTTTTTTTTTGTTTTTGCTTGTTTGTTTGTACATATGTGATAATTCATTTTTTCACCATTTTTTATTCGAAGGGAGGGCCTCTAATTCAAGATTAGTCCCGGGTCCCGTAAATCCTTAATCCGCCCCTGATGGTGAGAGTGAGCGAATCAGAAGCGAGTCATTTTACGTGTGGGCAATTCGACTGAAAGAAGAAGAACACTTTAAAGCTGACCCGTATATCGCGGGTCGGCGGCCGAAAAAAAAAACAAATTGAAATGCTCTAATCACGTCACGTATGAATGTTTCAAACGGCTCCTTCGCTCGTCAGTGCTGTCATGTTCGGCTAATCCAAAGGCCTGTAACGATTTTCGCAAGCACCATTTTTCCAATATGAGAATCCAGCGTTCTTCGCGATATCTGCAAAACGGTCAGGATTAATCGAGAAATTTTCAGAAAAATAGCGCATCGTCAAGAAGAAATTACATTTGTCTATCTGTCTGTCAATAATCTGTCGACGTTGATATTGCTCGTATACTTGCAATATTATTTCTATTCAACTACGTATTAGATACGACCGAGTGAGATGAACGAGTACCGGTATCGTTTACAGACTCAGCCGAATCAACTTTTATCGTGTTACACACATCGATGTAGATTTTTGAGGATTCCCTTTTCGTATGGATTTTCCAAAAAGAAAATCAAATTTTCGCAAGGAAAAAGAACTCCGGCTGTTCTATGACAGCCAATACTTTTTGTTCGCATATTTTTATCCCTTAATAATGATGAAATGAAAAAATTTAATATCGGCGTTTGTTTTTTGATCGAATGAATTTTCCATTTTTTTCCATTAAAAAATTTCACTAAGAAACGGAATATTGAATGCTTAAATTTGTTTATTTACGTAACGAACGTAAAAGCCAAAAGACCACTTATAAAGAGCAACTATTTGAAGTAACGACTAAAATAATAATAATAATGATAATAATGATAAATTCATTTGTAGTATACGTAAACTAATTTCTTTGCTGACAGATCCACACGTTTACAGACACATGTACAACTGGACCATGCGGTTCTCACGTTTACATTTACGGATTTGTATTTAGTGCACATTTGAAAGTAAATTATTCTCAGATAAACCTTGTATAATGTTTTCTGTGTATGTTATATCGTTCGTATTATCTTGAAGTTCGTTACTTATCTTTTGAACAATCTACCGTCTTTAATATTTTAAATATCTCCCCATCGTCGATATCTGTAAACCGGTCACAATGTTTGAAGGAGGTTTCCTCTTCTCTAGCCATTGGCATTGTGGGCTCTGCTGCTGCCGCTGCGGCCATAATGTTCGATATGTCTTCTCTCCTGCAATTTTCATATACTTTATGCTCACTTTTATTCGTAATAAACTCAAAAGGCTTTTGTGCAACTGCATACCAATACGAGGCGTGAGTTCCAGTACCGAACTACTATCTTGTCTATCCGCCTAGAGGTGTATTGATGGTAACCTACGTGAGCGATTTCTTTAGGATTGTAAAACAGTTTATCTTTGTTTTTCTTTCTTCTTTCTTATTTGGGATTTATTTTAAGCTATTTTTCATTTTCTACCTTGTATTATCTATTAGTTTTCCTTGAATTTACTCCAGGCTCAATCTTTCCTCAATGTATTTTTCTTCGATATATTCTTATTGGTTACTATGTAGTCTTCACCTTTGCGTAGGTCTTCTTTCCTTCAACAAGTCTTATTTTTATTGTGTTCCTGGATGATAAGCCCCCTCAAAAAAGAGGGAAAAACAACTTGCCGCCTACATTCGTTGAAATTTCGTTATACCACCTTCAAACTGTTAATTTTAACTATATAAATACATAAAGTATTTTCCTATATGACTTCAGTTTGTTTTTTTTTTAGGGTTTGTTCTGATTGCACACTTAGTGTGTGGTTTTATTTGTATTATTAATTTTTAGTTGATCATCTATGCTCGGAAACGTTTTTAACCAGCATGTGATGAGCCTTAAAAAAAAAAAGAAATAGGTGGAACCACGCGCAAGAGAAATAATAAAAGGAGTTTCTTCCGACGAAAGGTGAAAGAAGAAATAGAAAATAGAAGCTTTTCGCGTATGCAACATTTCAGTATGATAAAGTTCGATAATTATTTGTTAGCCGTGAAAGTTTATAAAATAAATACATTACAAATGTTTTTTAATTTTTCTTTTTTTAAGTGGGTTTGTCAGCAAGGACATTAGCCTAAGAAATGGGAAGGAGGAACGATAAATTTATGTTCTTATGCGTTTAAGGACAGAGGATAAAAGTACTTCAAGGGCAACAATAACCGGAACAGAAGTTAATGAGAGAATAAAAGCCGTACTATATGGAGTAGGGATATCAACAGCGAAGAATATAAGGTCGATTGCACAACAGAGAAGGCCACACATTCAAATAAAACATGATACCAGGATCATAAAGAACACATATGGAAGGGTAGTGAAAAGGGCAAAATGGAGTAGATGCATATGAAAACCGAGAAAATTATGCAGGAGGGAGACTGTGGTTAAAGCGATGAAAGCGACAAGTGACGAGAGATTGTAGAGCGTTTAAGAGAGAGCAAGTATCAAGAAAACCATAAATGAAGTTGAAGAGACGGCTGAATAGAAAGATAAAACGAGGCAGGATTAGAAAATGAAAAAGAATAGGGGTTGAGCCATAGTCTGGAATGAGCGACTGAAGAATGAAGAGCAATATTATGGGCTAAAAATGCGTCCAAAACTGGGTCTTTGGAAATGGAAGAGCGGGCTAATGAATATCCACTAATTCATTACGCTCAGTACCTAAATGACACCAGGAATCCAAAGATCGATTTCGATCGAGTAGAGGAGGAAAATATCATGAATGAGAAAGCGCATGAGAAAAGTATTACGTAATCGGAAGAGGGAGCAGGAAGAGAAGATGAGATAGCCTGTAAAGCACTTTTAGAATCTGAGATAACGAGCACTTTGTGGGAAACTAATTAATGAGGAAATATAAAGAATA
This sequence comes from Icerya purchasi, assembly GCA_039619475.1. Taxonomy (NCBI): domain Eukaryota; kingdom Metazoa; phylum Arthropoda; class Insecta; order Hemiptera; family Monophlebidae; genus Icerya; species Icerya purchasi. The sequence goes on along the minus strand of CM077115.1, from coordinate 398,290,955 downwards.
GCGCGTAGAATAGCAACAGATCTCGCATAGAAAATTGAACAAAAGGAGGGATGCTTAAAAGACCCAGAGAATCTAATTGAAGGCGGGACAAAATAAAGCAGAACTAACCCTGCTTGGCCCTTTACAACCGTCTCCATATAAATGGTGATGTGTGTAGGAAATAGAAAACCTAAAGCATAGGAGAATTCATCTCTGGTGAGACATGTTGAGGAACAGATTTAAAACAGAGCGGTAAAGAAAGACATTTAATGAGATGAAAGAAACTAGAAAAACTGAAATAGAAATAAGGATATCGTGACTATAAATAAAAGGTGAAAATTGACCAGGACGAACTGAAATAAGGAATAAAATTGGAGTTTTATTAGAGAAAAATCGCCATTTATGAAGGATAGGATAGTAGGAAGGAACAATCGACGAGGAATAAATATGCAGGCGTTTAATCAAAAAGCGATAGCTGAAATAGGAGCTACAAATAAATAGAGAAGGAATGTGGGATTCAGCAAGGATAGCTGGTACTGGGGTAGATCTCAGAGCAGCAAGACAGAGGCGAAGACGGGTATTTTGAATACAATCCAATTTTGAAGATTGCCATAAATAAAGCAACAGTAGTCCAGGACAGGGCGGATAAAGGATTTATGAAACACGAGAAGGATATAGGAATCACCTCGCCTAGTAGTATGAGAAAGAACTTTTAACAGAGTGAACTTTTTAAGAGAGGATAGATACAGATGATTAATATGATTGGCTAAGGAGAGACAGCCGCCAAGAAAGATTCATAAATAGCGAAAACAATTTATAAGAGGGGTTGAACTTCCATTTAAGGTAAGACCAAAGAAGGATCAAAAGGAGTAAAGACAACAGGTGAGGATTTAGTAAGAGAAATAAAGAGATGAATATTAAAAAGAGAATTTTCTAGTAATATTAGAGAACTCTGGAGATAGGAGTTAGCTTGCGAGATATTGCATTCGGAGGAGTAAATGAGCACATCATCATCAAAGAAAAGCAAAGTTTCACCAGCGACGCAAATAATTGCGTATCCACACTCTTTTAAAACTGAAATTAAAAAAAAACAACTAAAAATCCGTATTTTACCCATTTTATTTTTACTTTCTACATTTCGTCTGTTTAAATTAAGTATATATTTGAAAATCTTGTCTTCGATTGTTTCTTTGCGTGCTTAAATTCAAATCAAATCAAATCAAAGTATATTTATGAAATTGTACAAAAACAAGATACTCTCAAAGTTAACTAAATAATCGCTTATGGGCTAGTGGCGTGAGAGTAGCGAAAATATAAACTAATGTGCATGAGCCTAGTGCGTTTCTCCCTGTCTCTTTTTTTTTTTTTTGTTTTGTTTTATTTTATTAAATAAGTGTGGAAACAGATAATTAATTAAATTAAATGAAACTCAATCTTTGAAACAATTACTTAGCCCATGCTTACAAACTTATTCTGTTCACAAACGTGTTATTACGTATTACAAATCAAAGATGCAAATACAAAAATAAAAATTATACCTCTGTCTTAGACGCATTTAATATTTACACTTAACGGCTATCACATTTATACCCCTACCCTTAATACACAACGTACTCAAAATGGGAACTCCAATCACAATATGCGAAGTTAAATCTAAACTATTACAAAATCTAATCAATACAGTTAGGGTCGTTCTATAATTACACTGAAATAAAATAACTCTAACGTTAGAAAATTTTTTTTTATTTTTTTATTTTTGTTTACTTTTTCATACGTGCTTACAGCATCACAGGCTAGCAGTACAACATTGATAGATGGGTTAAATTTGATTGTAGAGGTTAGTATCTTCTAAAAACTTGAAGAGGGCGGAAACAGAGTTGTCTGAGTGTACTGGGTGTGATGTGGTGGAGAAGATTTTGTGTGATTTTTGACGCTGTGAAAGTATGCCTGGACAGTCAAGTAGAAGATGACGAATAGAGTAAGTAAAATAATTGAAATAACCAGAATACTCGGAATGTGCGCTTTAACTATTTTAAAAGAATGTTAAAAAATTCTCTCTAATTCCGGCAATACTTGCTGAATCCAGTACGCCATTCGCTTTTCTTATTTTTTTTTTTTTTTTTTTTTTTTTTATTATTTAAATAAGTTGTGGGTCTCACAGGGCAAGTATGCCCGTTGTGTGAGTGCCCGACACTCTTATTACCGTTTATTTAAGATACCAAATTACAATTATTCTAGCTTATTCTATACATCATAATTATAGTCAACTAAGTTTATATAACTTATGGCATAGTACACACATACAATTACATACACACACAGCAAGTACTCATCTACATACCGATACATGAGGGTAGCAAAATATCTTCAAATACGAAGAAAAGAAAAGAAAAGAAGAGAAGAAGAAAAAGTAAATAAAGAAAGAAAGAAAAATAAACGAACAATAATATAAAATTATAAAATGTGATGATTCGAACCGTATCTTTGGGGTTTTACTCTTTACACCGTTCTTTCAGCCATTTCCTTATTTCCCCTTTCCACAAACCAAGTTTTTTTTCGTTTAATATATTACGGGGTATTTTACTAATTAGTTTAATTAGAACTAAGTCATCAGTATTATCAGTTCGTAGATTTACGCCCCCCAGGGGATAGATGTAATATGTACTATTTTGGTCTCTTGTTAATCGAGTTTTTTGCCTAGATGGTAATTTTATATTATTGACATTAAATTCAAGTAATCTATAATAGAAATAGTACATCTTGGGGGACATTTCGTTGTTTTCTTTCCACCAAGTTGATTCGGAATCGTTTTGCTTCCAGTAGGGGAGTATAAGTTTCAAACACCTTTTCTGTATTTTGCTTATTTTATTTATTTCCGTTTTCTTAGCCTCACCCCATATTTGAATTCCATATAAAATTCTGGACATTATTATTGAATCATAGTATATACGTAATGTGCGATATGTTAAAACCTGTTTTATTTTATGTAGAGCTGGAATTGACTGTCTTATTTTCGAATTTAAATTTTGAATGTGTTTTTTCCAGTTCAACTATTTATCGATATATATACCTAGATATTTAAAATTTTCTATGTTTTCAAGCGGTGGACAACAACACAAATGAGTGTTGTTATTTATATGCAGTTCGTGTATGCAATCATTATTATGGAGGGTAATTCGCGGATCGTGTGTCATATGTTTGGTACTGTTCCGAATGTGCAGTAATTTAGATTTATTTATATTAATACGTAACCTCCTATCATGTGCCCACTTACTAAAATTATCTATATCCTCTTGTAGTAATCTTTCCGCTATTTCTAAATTCTTATGTAATAAGGCAATATCATCGGCAAACACATATAACTTTGCATTTTTAATATGCTTATGTAACGAGTTAGTGTAAATTAAGAAGAGAATAGGGGCCAATATGGTGCCCTGACCTACTCCGCAATGAATTGTTTTTTCATTACTTTTATTCCCTGCGATTTTTACTATACTTTTCCTATTTTTTATGTAATTCTTAAACCACTTTAGTTGATTATTTATAATTCCCAAATTTTCTAAGTCCTTGATCAGTAATTCATGGTCGACTAAGTCAAACGCTTTAGACTGGTCAATAAATGTAATTAGAAATTAGTTTGCCTTCGACAATCCCATATTTATATTATTTACGATCGATCTTAGTAACGTTATCGTAGATCTTTTTTCTCTAAAGCCGTGTTGATTTTCATAGAGTAAGTTGTTTTTTTCTAAATAATTTCTTAAATGTTTATCAATGTAATGTTCTAATATTTTAGCTATTACAGGTATAATTGTTATTGGACGATAATTTTCAAATTGAATTTGCGGTCCTTTTTTATATATCGGCCTGACAATGCCTCTTTTCAGTCCATCAAGAGTGTTAGCTTCCTTTATAGAGTAGTTGACCATGTTCGTCAAAATGGAGATAAATATATTTGGGTTTTGTTTAATATCTTTAACCCTAATTTCATCCCATCCAGGTGCCTTATGAATTTTTAGATTATTAATTATTAATTCTATTTGGGATTTATTTGCAAGTGGAATGAAAAAAGAAGATAAAATAACAGTATCGGAGTCAGTATTCAGTAACTGCGTGTGACATTTGTGTCTAAGTTGTTCAGCTATCGCTTTTTCACTATACGTCTTTCGCTCACATCCTTCATATAAGAACTGGCGTTTTACACTCAAGGAAATAATCCGTGTCTTATTAGGATTTAATTTTCTTCGTCTTGTCCATTTTTACATTATGAAATCTTATGTAATAATCACCCATATTCTTTCTTCCACTTTGCCGATCAATGCCATTCTTCCGAAGTATTTTTTTTACTTTTATTTTCCAGATCTCTTCCTCGAGCAGTGGTTCAATTGGAATTCTAGCACTATTAATTCCAATTTCCGCACATTTAACATTTTCACTGCTGACTGTAGGGGCTTAATGGTGCCTAGACCTTTTTTTATCCTTTCAGATATTGGCCTTTATCGGATTTTTTTTTGATTTTTCCTTCTTTCTGTTCTAACTTTTTTAATACGGCTATGCCGAGTGTTCTAATTTCCTCTAGTCGCCGATTTTCCAGTTATTTAATTATTTCTGACTGCATTAGTGTCCTTCAAGCAATTTTCTCACCCCTTCCTGATGATTGCGATTTTATCATTCTTCGCATACGCCGTTTTATCTCCATTTTCTTTCTTCTCGCTACGTGTTGATTTGTTTCGGGTTCCCAGCCACATGGCATTGAAAGAAATGAGATGGCCTTGGACTCCAGTTGCTACTCTCTCGTTTCTTTCTTTACAAAAACGTGCATATTCTCTCTGCATAGAAAGTTCTATCCTAGATATCAGGTATTTACTTTTCCTCATTCGGTTACGAACGTTCCTTCTAATCTACTTATTCCGGCTAATTCTTTTTTTTTAAATCTTTTAGTTCTTGGAGTTTTCTTCATTTTTCAGATCCACTGTCATGTCTGTTATTCATCTGCACTTCTTCTTCATCCGTCATCTCTGTCACGAAGATTGTGGCTATCAATACCGCAACGTTTTTTCTTGACATGACAGACCAAAACATCAAAATCGGCGAGCGACGAAACCAACGATGGAAATTCTTTGTCCACGGGTTTTGAGGGCGGACTTTTAATCTTTTATCCAAAAGTTTTTCCTCCATGATGAGAAGTAAAATTTCTGTTTGTGATCTCTCATGATCTGGCCTAGATATCGTAGTTTGCTTTCCTTGAACAAATTTAATAATTCCGGTCACTTACTGAGGACTTCTTCGTTAGCGATTTTTAAAATCCACGGAATTTTCAGCATACGCGCCTGCGTAACTGTTAGTAAGTAAAAATTTCGTGAAGCGTTTCGGTTGGAAAAAAGGAAAGAAAGAATTCAAAACACGATCGGCATCGTAATTCGGCTGCTATTTTAAAAGTACGGACGGGTGCAAGACGTGCGGGATGAAGCGTAAGAAGACTGTACAAAAGAAAGATGATTACTTTTGTTGGAGAAATATCAGAAAGAAGAGTGAAGAAATGATTAGAGAAAAAAAGGGAAAAAGTTTGTGTAGATGAAAGTTTCAATAACCGACCATAGTACGGGAATGTTTAGGGATTTCGATGAAATATCGAGGTTGAAGTAACGCGATCAGGGGAGACCTCTGCAGAATCGGGGTTTTTCTTTATTCTCTGTTTCGCAATTTTACTTTTTTTTGGCATAACCATAACCGAAAATCCTTTAAATCTATATTAATACTACGCGATATTTCGTCATCGTAATGTGCTTTTCTTCTTAGGCAAAACCGCGCCACCGGAAAAATCTACCGTTGCGCCTGTAACCTATTCTCACGCACGCCCGCATTAATGCCCGGTTTTCGATTCATTTTAATTTCCCTTATTCTGAATTCGTTTTTCCTCTATTTCGCGTGTGATTTTAGCGTGTTAATTTGCACAATTTATCGGAAAGAAAAAGTCGAATTGCCTTATTTTAAACTCCTATTAAACGAAAACGCAACATTCGATAGAGCGCGTAGAAAAATGCGGCACTTGTAAGGGGCGCTAACAGCCTGTAACGTGTTGCATATTATATCCAGAGTGTTGCACTCATGTCAGACGCGGTCATTTTATTCCATAAGCGTGTCCCGTGGATCGCCAGTGCCGGCTTAATTCGATGCGAAACATATCGCTAATGATCGTCCTACAAAATGTATAGTGCCGTTCACGGATAAAAATCAAAAGTAATTTCACGGTTTTGCCTAAATTTTCTCATTTCAGCGAAAACAAAACTGATTAATAATTAAGCGAGCTCCCTCGCCAGTCAACTGGGCACCAGGAAAAGTTTTAAATTAAAAATTCAAAAATTCATATTGTCGCAAAATTATCGTTAAATTAAACGTTTTTTTTTTTTTTTTGTTTTTCTCTCTTTTTTGGACAAATAAAACGGCCTAATAAATTTTTTTTTGAGTTTAAAACTTTCGTAAGCATCCGCTCAAGGTAAAAAAAATGATTAAATTTTGATGATGTTGTTGCTGCGCTGGGACTTTAACCGGACCGGTGGGAGTAAAACATTTTTACGTTGAAATTTTCGACGAAATAATCGAGAGAGATAAAAAACACGCATCATTCTGCGCAGATAACCCGATTTTAGGGATTTAACATCAAAATTTCCTTTCGGGATATCGAAAATGTCGCAATCGAATTTTTTCTAATTGTGCCTGTAGTACCGGTAAGTTTTTTTTCGATATTCGTTACGTTTTGCCGATCAGAAGGCCAACATTCGTGAAATTTACATTTTTTGTGATACACATATGAAAGAAACAAAAAAAAAAAAAAAAAACAAATCATTTTTCAGGTTACAATTTAAAACGGAATTTATACTGAAGCCGGGCAAAACAAAAAAATAAATTTTTTTTGTTTTTTTTTAAAACTATTGCATATTTTCGAAAATCGTATACAACAAGTGTTAGTATGAAATCGGAGTTTAAAGAATAAAAATTAAATATTCCGATTGTTTACGGAAACACAAAATGTCTTAATTTCAGAACGGATTTGTGCGTAATAATGCGGCGCGGGGATTATAAAAATTAAAGCAGTTCGGGTTTCGTAAAGGGGAATTTCATAAAGATTAACCACGGTCATTTTTCGTTACATTTGACCGTTTCTTTTGAAATCGACAGAAGTGGGGACTCCGCGAAGTTCAAGTAAAGTTCGTCACTCGATCGCCATCAACCATTATTATGTGTGCCCGTTATCAGCCGAAGAAGAGTGTCTTAATCGCTGTCGAGTGTGTCGGTAGAAAACTTTTCATTTTCTTTTAAATTTAAGAGATTTAATCTTTTTCCGCTTTAAATCATTTCGCGAACTAGAAAGATCTTGACTGTGCGAAGCAGTTGGGAAAAAAGCGAACAAAGCAACTTTTACTTGCGGTAATGCGAGCATTCAACCGCGGTTACAAGAATCTGAAATATTCGTTTCTTCCCGATGCGACCTTTTTTCGATTTCAACTTTGTCACTCGAATAAACTGACCGCATTCTATTTCCCTGTTCGCACTCATTCTTTAAATAATAAAATTAATCGCTTAATTAATGCGCAAAAGAACTCGCCTACAAAACGCCAGTGTTGCATGCGGTATGAGTTTATCCGGCAAAAAAAAAAAAGAAAAATCCGGCAGGAAGGTATTGTGAGGACATGCCTATTGAAAGGCTTGAAACTACGTCATAATTTTGCACATTTTGCACCTGACATTTATGATTGCCTCGAGCTTCCGTTTTTCGCCAATCTGTCTGTGCTTGCGTAAATTTCAAAAGGCCGAATCAGATTTAGGTGAAACGGAAGAACGATAAACAGATACAGCGGTGGAAACCATTTTGCACGGGAATGCAGCTTTGCAAAGGTGTCCTTTTTTCACAACGCGCGTTAGAGTATCATTCTTAACACATTTTACCGTATGTAGCGTTAACTGACGTTTTCAGTTCGGCCTTGATTACGCTTATGATTTGCACGTGCCTAATGTTATTTTTATATATATATGTGTATCAGTGTGTGTGTGTGTGTGTATATATGTGTAAATGTGTGTATGTCTGTGGGTATATAATATAGTCAACTGTAAAAGTTTATATGGGTACATCACTGCTTAAGGTTTACATTGTTTTGATAATGTGTGTGAGATAGATATTTAGTGTTTTATACATATATTAGTTATAGATGAATAATGATAAGTTATAGAAACTAAGTTCGTAATAATTATTAAATAAATATACGCGTGTGTATTTTTTTTGGGAACCCGACGACAAGTCAATTGACTTGACGGGGACCAAGGTATCGCACATGGTTAAAAAAAATAAAATTAATAAAAATTCTATGCACATTTAACTGTGTCGGAATAGAGTTCATCGAAAATAAAATACGAATTGAGATTTAAAATAATTTCTCCGCTCCAATTTAATTCTGCGTATAATTTTTAATCAGTTACAGTTCGTTGCAAACTTTTAAATTTTAATTTATTTCACGTAATTTTCCTATCGCAAACGGCCGAGTTCTTTTTTAACCATACGCCTTGCTTAAGAATCGTTAATAAGCCGGTAGAAGTGAACTTGGCGTTTTTATTCAATTCTCCGAGTTAGACGGTTTAATTGATGAACGCACTCTGGTTAATTCAAAGCGACAAATACGAAATTTTATTTTTCTTTCCAAACAACCCGCTTTTCATTTTTCCAAAAGTAAATTAAAATAAAGTAAGTCCCACATATCCTTGATAAGGTATCATGGATTGTGAAGATAAGCTTTTTATAATGGTACTGAGCCCAATGGCACTAATGAGAGTACTGGGGCCAGTTCCTTTCTTTCAGCTTCTCTAGTATAACCAATATTTAATTTCAGACTAGCTAATACCTGAGAATGACTCGCATCCAGAACGAGGCAAGGCTCGATAACCTATTTCTGATCTGGTTGCCAAGCGCCTTAACCACTAAGTTACCGCGCTACCGCCATATTTTATTTGTTTTACGGAATTTTATTTTAACAAAATAGTTCAAAATAAAACAAAGCCAAGAATTTTAATAAACGAAGTTTTTTCTATTATCGTTTGCATTGAGAATTTTTAAGCACGATGAAATTAAACAGTTTTCGGTCCGAATTGTTCGGTTGTAAAAACTAATTTTGCCCTGAATTTAACGCACTGGTCATAGTGTAAGCCGGGCGCGCCTCGCGCTGACCTCGGCGATTACAAAAAATAGACTATTCACAACTGATCTCGGATGAAATATGCCCGATAAATGCGATTATATTTCAATTGTCGGCCGTATCATTTTCACTGCGATTGTTCAATTTTTCGAGAAAACCCGGTTATTTACATTTCTTTATTTTCTTTCGTTTTTTTTGCCTTTTAAAAAATTATTTTCGAACGTTCAGTAGACATTCGGTCTGTATTTAATCTGGATGTAGATAAATGAATCGGTTTGTTTTTTTTTAAAAAAATTCTGTATCGATTATCGCGAGATCTTATAAGGAACGTAAGTTAAACTGAATAAAAAAAAAAAACGAACACGGCTGCTAATAATATTTCAAACGATTATACGAAAGATTCGACAAAATTGATCTTATAATCAACGGAAAGCCTTAAAATCGTACATATCGGATCTGGTGCCCTTAATAATGTCGATAATCTTGAGAGCGATACGGACAGTTTTTCGTGTCGTATATGTTTGAAATTGGTAATTAGAATAATTGTGTTCCAATGTTGGTTTTATTCAACTGGACCGCGAACTATTAGAAAAATGTAACAAAAACACTTCATTTAAAATATAAATAAATAATTACCGCGTAACGTGTGATAAGAGTCAAAGTATATTAACGGTTATATTTCTGCACGTAAATGATTAAGTAAACGTTCCGATGTTAGTTAGTTTATTCTAAGAAAGCAGAAAACCATTTTTGCAAAACAATCAAGAATGAACGATTTGCAAATGATCGATTAAAACGTTCATATTTCGTGAATTGTATAAGAGGTTCAGGAAATTACGATAGGTAACCAAAAAACGGCTGCTTCATGTTTTAATCTTAAAAAAAAATTGAACTAATTTACCTCGGTACTTTTCGTGCGAGAAGATACGTTGTGATTTGCACATTTTAATAATAACGCGCAACTCGCGTTGGTTACAAAATGAACATAAAATGTTTACTATGGTAAATGTAGCTATTTAAATAAAATATTTTAATAAAAAAACCGTTGATCAACGTCATCATGACAACAATTTTGAGTTATGTACGTCTTTTGCGGAACGCCTTCCAGCCGTAAGATCTGTGTCAATATGTGATACGTTGGAAACACAGAAACCCCGGAGAGAAACACGGTACTAGCGGTAGAAGAAAGGTGAATTGAACGATTTTTGAAAATCTTCAGAACAATAGAAATTAAATGGAACGAGAGAGAAATGGAAAATATTTTATTTTGCAATAAGGGAAGATGAATTCATCGGAAAAAAAGTGTTTCTAAAGTAAAATGGACTAAGTGCAAAACGGACCATTATTAAATTTAATATAATTAAGAAATCCCCCCTTGGGGGTACTTGAATTTTGTACACCAAGGGAACCGGAATTCTAACGGTATCGGGCGCGTCCACAAGCGGCGGATGCTGGAAAGCCCTACAGATATGTAGGTTAGCTGCGAGTAAGACATTAGTCGAATAAGCAGTCGCGAACCAAGAACGGCTACTAGTGAAAAGGCTCAGGCAGGTGATTTCAGTAGTAACAGGGAAATAAGATAGGAGGGTGCAAAGGAACAGCTTGAGGAACTGTTTAATAAAACACTGCAAGAACCTGAGGAAAATCTTAGCCTCGGCGAGTTTTGGTCCCCGTAAGAGTCATATCATGCTATATCTTCAATAGCTTTGACTAGCAATCGGCGCCATCTGGTTTCCGCGGGCCTGATAGTGTATAAAATATGCGACCGGCCATGCTATGTGGAAACTAGACTTCACATAGAAACTATCCGACTGGTCCATAAGAATAACACATGTAAGAAGATTGCAACGTAGAATGTACGCGTTTTATATCATGCCGGTAAAATAAAAAATGTTATTCTAGAAATGAGTAGATATAAAATTGATATACTAGAAATGGGCGAAATTCGATGGCCTGGGAATGGAAATTTTATTTATGAAGAAAAAACTATATTTTATTCCGATAGTTCAGAAAATGATTGCCAGCACGAGAGCTGTTCTTTTAAGTGATGAAATAGTCAAATATGTGAGCAGTTTCGTACCTCACTCAGAAAGATGTATGTCAATATAGATCAATAGGGACAGGCCCCTTTTAAATTTAAGTCTACGCGCCAATAGCGGAAAAGAGCGAAAGAGATTCTCACCAATTTTATAAGGAGTTAGAAAATCTTATCCAAAGCACTGAAAAGAAAGATATTAATATTATCACGGGCGATTTCAACTCCAAAATAGGAAAAGGTTATGTAGGAAATGTTGTCGTCATTGAGTAGTATGGGCTAGGAAATTGAAACTCTAGACGAGATCAACTGCTGGAGTTTTTTGGTCAAAAACACGAATTGACTAATTACAAATACATAGTTTAAGCTTCCGCCAAGAAGGCTCTATACCTAGAAGTCGCCAAAAGATAAACCAGATTTAATAGTCAGGGGCTGAATAGATAATATATTAATAAACTCTCGATTTCGGAACGCTATATTAAGTCTTAAAGCGTACCCAGGAGCTGATATAAATTCTGATCATAACCTTCTGATTCGTAAAATGTTTTCAAAATTAAAGAGAATAATTAGGTCGTCCATGCAAAGGAAAGTGGATATTAGGAGATTGGCAAATAAAGGAAAAATACGTAGTTTTGCATATACACTTAAAAAATAATATCGGTAACATCGCAAATTCGGAGTATATAGTCAATACATGGACACAATTGAGAGACAGAATTAAAGACACAGCAAAAAAACAGTTAGCATATTAGGGAACAGTAAAAAAGAATGGATGAATGAAAGAATATTACAATTAATAGGAAAATATAAAAATAAACCGGAATACCGCGACTTACAAAAAATGATTAAGAGGGAAATGAGGCACTCGAAAGAAGAATAGCTGAAGAGGATAAGAGTAAAGATATAGAAAAACTGGAAAAGATTCATGACATTTTTAATTTACATTAAAAGATAAATAACACGTACAAGAAGCCAAAAAAAGTTCAGCAAGCTTCTGAATTCAAACAATAAATTAATTATAGAAAACGATAAACAAACAGAGATACGGTAGTCTTACATTGCACAATTGGTCAGCGACATCCGAGCTGAACAAAAATCGGGAAACAGAAACAAAGCTAGAAGGTCCTGAGATACTAAAACTCGAATTGAAAAAAGCAATAGAATAAAGCTGAGGTATTAGACGGAGTCGGCGCTGAATTGATCAAACTTATTGATCTGAATAGACTTAATCAAATATCTAACACCGAGCAAATTCCAAAGGATTGATCGTAATTAACTTTCATTCCATTGCCGAAAAAGTCAGCTTCTAAGAAATGTAACGATCGTAGACTCATAAGCTTAATGAAAGACATATGTTGAAGATATTTTTGAAAATTATACATGCTCCTATATGATCTAAAATAGGTAAGATGCTGCGAGAAACGCAGTTTGGTTTCAGGAATGGATTTAGAACTAGCGAAGTACTAGCGGCTATTCAAGTTCTTTTTCAAAACTATCTAGATCAACCAATACGGTGTTTCATTGATTACGAAAAGAGATATTTGACAATGTGAAGCATGAAATTTTGTTAAAACAACTACAGCATGTAGGACTAGAGACAGTAAGGATATAAATAATATCAGACAGTTATATTGGAATCAGTTAGCACGCGCGAAAGCTAATTAGCTAACAACTAAAGAGATAAAAATACTCAAAGGCGTGCGAGACAAGGCTTTGTATATTATCTCCAATATTATTTAATTTGTATTCGAAGAAAATTTTCAACAGTGTACCCCTTGGATGAAATAAAAAAAGTGAATGGTCAATAGATAAATAACATTAGACATGCCGATGATACAATTCGTTTAAAATTTTTCTGTTCGTCGTCGACTTTAAGATTGACTTATTTTCCGATCGCCAAAGCCCGTCATATAAACACGCTAATATTAATTAAGCTAGTCAAAGTTATCGGAAATACCCTGAATCTATTTATTATATAATAAAAGGTGAACTCTTGACACTTTTTTCGTTTCTCTCTCCCGTTTTTTTTTCGTTTTTTTTTCCCTGTTTTTGGTCACTTTTCGATATTAATTAAAAGCGTTCGATTTGCATTCATAGTAGAGAGCAGTAAAATGTAGTAGAACCGTTTACGGATATATCTTTACATATCAAAATGAAACATTGGATGTTTATGTCTCTATCCGTCCGTAATGAGAAGTTCAAAGAATTACTTGGTATACAGTATTTGAAAATAACCGGGCATGTTCCACTCGTGAAATTCACGTTGAACAGCTAGAACATTATTGGTTGAATTAATTTCGACTTCACCAGCTTACTGAGAAAGCGTCGCCATGTATGCATGCAGTGTTTTGCTTGTTACAATCTTCTTTTTTCGATTCTACTACATGTTTAACGGATGAAGATAGGTCAAATCTATTATGCAAATTCGCGTTTCGGAATACAAATTGAACAAATAAAAGCGTCGTTTATTAATAAACTGCTGTTCGGCGTCGAACAAAGTTTGCCGAACGCAGTAAAAATTGAAAACGTTCAAACAACGCAAAAAAACTTTCGTGTATTTTTAACGAACTATAAATTCGCAAATGGTACACTTCGTTACGCATCATCGCGTGCAAATAAAATCTAATCAAATTAAAAATTAAAAATTAATTTACAGTTCTCTTTTCATTCTGTTTGTTATTCTCCCGGTAAATAATATTAGCAGCCGCGTCCTAGTTTAATACGAATACGTAAAATGAGTAACTTGACCCTTCAACTGAGAATATTGCCTCGTTCTCACACCAGTTTCTGTCGTTTCGCTGGAACTTGAGATTAGCTTCCCTCAATACCCTATCCACCTTCTCCTATTTATCGCTTTCTCCATTCGGTCTCTTCCAAAGTTCGTCTATGTTGACCTTCTGACTCACGTCCATAGCCACACATATTAAAAATGCTTTTAATTTTTCCGTTTGCGAATAGTTTGTATTTTCCGGTGATAAAATGTTTTTCTTTTTTTTCAGTTGTCTTTGGAGCCGAATTCTTAAAACACGCCTTGTCGTGTTCAATTACCTTCGCACTTTGAAGGGACGATATTCGATATTTCAATTCAAAAACTAAATGATGTGATTCCACTTTTTGCCGAAATTCACTGAAAGTGTACCATATGACGAAAGATATATATGGGTTCGTACATATATTGTGCTCTGGTGTTAATGCACAGTTACGAGTATCAGAGGTACTCGAATTTAAGAATAAGGAAAACAAGGAGCCAGCCGCGAGCGCGATGTTTCATGCGTTGGGGGTTCCGTATGTTAAGTTAAAGATAATTCGAAAATTTACACTTACGTAACACTAAATTTAAAGGAAACATTTTCAGCTTTCGATTCCTTTAATATTCACCGATTTTTAGAATGCTTAGAAAATCGCATTAAACGCGCTACAAAAAGTTTTTTGGCTTCTTTAAACTCCCCTCCCGCGAATGTCGAAGTTCTCCACGTCTCAAAAAAAAGTGATTTTTGTTAGTATTTTAAGTTCTACCCCGAGAGTGCGAATTTCGGAGTTGTTACCACATCGGCACCAACGTAAAATCTATTCAATTATCAATAACCGCTGCTGGCTTGATAAACTATTTATTATAAGTTTTAAATAAAATTGCATTTTATTCAATGACACTTTAATAAATGAAAATAAAAAACAAAATTTCCATTCGTTAAAAGATTCTCAAGTCGTACTGCTTGATGCCGAGCAGCGTCCACCACCGACTCTATTTGTACATTTTCTAGTTGTGTCTAGTGGTCGTGGCAATGATTAAAAACACGACGAGTGTACACGCAAGCTACACTTGGAGATGACTGTAAATGTTTGATTTTTATCGCTACACAAAAATGCAACCCCAAATCTGTGTGTCTGTATAGCGCATATATGATGGTATGCATGTTTGCCATTGCCTTTCTCATATGATTCTATTAGCGATTATTTAATTAATTATTTGTAATGATTTCCTGTCGTCGCCTGCGATTGAACTGGGGGCACGTCCGTAACGGAAGTCAAACGCTCTAGTAACTAGACTGTTTACAGTTTAATTTGCTTTTAGGTTTCGTTTTATATGGCAAAAGTATATTTCGAAGTATCCGGTTAATTTCTATACATATCCCCCGCCGGAGGGTACTTCGTACCATTCCGGACCGGAGCTCTCACCGGAATGGAGGCGCGTCCACGGGCGCTGGATAGCGGAATGGCCTGTGTATGTGTAGGTTAGCTGTGAATAAGGCGTAGTCAAATAAGCAGTCACAGAACAAGAGGGGCTACTGGTGGACAACCTCAGGTAGGTGATTTCAGTAGTGACAGGGCAATGAGACACAAGGATACGGATGGCCAGATTGAGGAACTGTCTACTAAACGTCTGCAAAATCTTAACCTGCCTCACTCTCCTCAGCGTATTTTCGTCGCTGACAAAACCACACACACTACTTCCTCAGTAGCAACTTGCGGTTAGGATTTTTATCTAAAGGCTAGGGTGTCACCCCGAAATCAATGGCAACTTCCACCTTCTTTCTATTATCTCCTTTTTCCTATTAATCCCTTCTTTTCACCTGCTTACCCTGTCGTTCCTCGTTCCTCTCCTTCATTGTTAAGCTGTACATTATCACCGGTTGTCTTCCTTAATGGATACCACTGGAGCCTGATGAGTACAGTGCTGAGTTGTGATTGTGTGATTATGCAACTGTTTCCACATTGACAAATTCCCGCACAGATTTTTTGAATTTCTATTCCTCAATTTTCCTCAGTTTACTCTTATCATGTGTTTGAAGTCCGGTAGCGATGGAGCACGGTGACGGAAACAGGTATGGAGTTACTGGAAGTTATTAATCGTAGCTCTGCATGCGGGTGGCAGATTCCTTTGGTCTTTACTGTCCTGGATTGAGACGGCAAGCAGTTCCGGCAGCAGGTTCTGTGACCAAGCAGCCCTATTTAGTCAACACCCTGCTTACTCTAGGCAAGCGAAGGGCCTAGAAAAGATAGCCTAAAAATTGGTCCGTCTCGATTAAATCTGTCGAGGATATCGCGCCTGGAGAGCTCCCGCTGAGCGGTCGAAATAATAATACGATAATCAAATATACACTTGAATTTAATTCTATACGTACGGCAACGTGGAATATAAGAAGCCTATAAGTGGCACACAGAGTCAAGCACCGGAAAGAAAAACAGCTCTCGCGGCTACGGAACTAAATGGATATAATATACATATAGATATAGCAGCTAACAGCGAAACATGATTATTAGGAGATAGAATAATTACAGAAAATAAATATACGTTCTGCTGGAAAGGACACGGATTAGGAAGATTTAAATTGGAAAAGACTTTACGTTATGGCCTGGAGTATTAGGTAGGATTGGTGTCGCCTTTACAGCTATGTACTGAACATGGTTTAATCATCGCGAATATACGCTGTTTAAATTAAAATACAAATATACATTGACTTGGCAGTATCCGCGATCTAAGCATTCTACTGGATTATATTATCGTTCGGCAGTGGGGTGATGTTTTGATTACTAGAGGGGGCCGAGTGTTGGACTGACCATAGACTCGTTGTTTTCGAAATGAGTTTTAGAATTAATCGTACGCACCGATTTATTAAAAGTGGACACTTCATAAGTATTAATATGCAAGTTTTGGGTGCTAAACGCGTATTGAACTATCTAGAAAGATACAGGAATCTATAACAAACAATAGGAAGGATGCAGAAAACACGGATGTCGAAGTAATATAAGAATCGATCAAAAAATCGTCGCTGGCAGACAGGTGTGAGGTGTGAAGAAAACAATAAGGCCTACGACTGGTTCAATGAATACTAAGCAGAGATTACAGAGTTGGTAAAAGCCAAAAGGAAAGCCTATGAAACAGTTTTAAAAGCACCTAAGTCATCTGTGGCACAAAACCATTTTAAACACGCAAAAAGGATTGCTGAAATTAAACTCAGGGAACTTAAAAATAAATGGTAGCTAACTCATTGTGAAAAATTACAGGAATATAGCGATTTAAAAAATTATAACGAATTTTATATCAAGATGAAAGCAGTCTACGGCGCGATAAACAAAATACCCAGTGCAATCGACAGCAGAGATGGAACACTGCTACGAAACGATAAGAATGTAAGCAATAGGTGGAAAAAATATTATGAAGAATTGTTGAATAGAAACGATTGGTGTGCTATTAATATGCTATCCGAGTATCCAGTTAACTTTGAGGTGGATAATATTCCCCAAATTGAAGAGATAAAGCGAGCAATAGAAAAAGCTAAAGAATAACAAAGCTGCAGATTCCGGCTGAATTATATAAATATGTCAATAACATGTTTGCTACGCTAATGCATAAAATCCAATTGAAAAGATATGAATATCGGAATGTATACCAGAGGATTTCAACTGTTCGATAATAGTGAATATTTATAGGAAGAAAGGAGCAAAAACTGACTGTGGAAATTACCGAGGGATTGCGCTAACTGCAACTATGGGAAAAATTTTAGCCAAAAGACTAGCTAATTGAGTTAGTAAGGTCATCAAAGATATTACTCCGGATAAGCAAGCAGGATTCAGGCAAAATAGAGGAACTGCAGATATGGTATTTGTATTAAGGCAAATACAGGAGAAGGGTATTGAGCAGACGCAAAAGCTGTATCTTGCGTTTATCGACATTACGAAAGCTTTTGACTTGGTTAATAGAAACGTTTTTTATGGTTAATATTAAAGAAATTTGGATGCCCGAATAAATTAGTGAACTTAATATACTCGTTTTATTCCGACGACACTTGCCAAGTCCTTAATGCAGGAAAATTAACGGAAAGTTTTCAGAGTTAAAACAGGCATTCGACAATGTTGCTCACTAGCTACGATACTATTCATTTGTTTTACAGCCGCTTTCATGCATATTACCGATAGAAAAATGCGTGAGTGTGGAATTGGCACCGATATTGTTTTGATGGCGGACTTTCAAATTTAAGGCGATTAAAATCGACTTCTAAATGTAGTTACATATCAAATTTATCTTATGCGAATGATTGCGTTATCGTAGCTCATCCTGCAGATGTATTGCAGGCTCTTCTTGTGTATTTCGACTCAGAAATCGGCGGGACTGGATATTAATATCGGAAAGACGAAAATATTAGCTTAAACTACAAGAGGAAACTTTACTAATGCCGCGTCCACTCAGATACAGGTAATAAATATCGAAATGATTGAAAGTTTATCATATCTTGGAAGCATTATCATTCATATAAAGACACTGGAACGTTTCCAGCAGCGTTTATTGCGGCGTAATCAATGGACGGATTTTGTTTCCAATAAGGAAGTCTTGCAGCGTGCAAAATGCGTGTCAATAGAGCAAACCATTTGTCAAATACAACTTGGGTAGGACATGTACGTACGGATGACACAAGAATGGTCAAAGGAGTACTATGTGGAAAGCTTATATAGGGTAAAAGAAAGCAAGCTAGACCGCGAAAACGTTTTAAAGATCAGATAGCCGAGTTGATGCGGTTATTACAATTAGGCAAGGATTGGGAAGTGAATGCTGCTGACATGAAATACCGGCGAAACATCTGTTCAAGCAAGCTCGACACAATTGTAGAAAACCGGAAGAATTCAATAAAAACGAGATTAAAATCAATTCAAGCACAAGAAACGTGCTCAGTTTGCGGGTTCATTTGAAAAGCGAAAATAGGATTAATTTCACACATGAGAACCCATCGTTAACTTCCAATTTAATGAAATACAGACGGCTAACTCGGATGCGAGTGCCAGGCCTATATATACTTATATATTCACTTTTATCAGTTTTTAATGTCCAATGTTTTTCCAGTGTACTATAGGCGTTGAACGGTAGAGTTTAAATAGTTCACCATTTTACTGTTGGCTCCTATAATTAGGTTTATCCTGACAGAATCTGGCGGGAACATTGATTATTTCCATTCTAAATATCAAGAATTTGTTTTTAGAATAACTTTGAAATACCGAAGACATATTTTTCGTTAAACCTCTAGAGTATTATGTGGGAATTTATGTTATTCGACCTTTCACTTAAATTTCTGCTAAAGCCTACCGCTTCTTTGCTTTTCATTGAAACACGAAATTGTGAGACGAGTTTTTGTAACAGTAATTTTTACTCGCTCATTCTTCTCCAAAAGAAATTCCAGTTTAAATTTTTCATTGTCTCTATTCTTGCGTACATTGTTTATGCCTTTTATTATAAGCACATGTTTCAATTTTCATTGTTGTTCAATGTTTCAATCGAAATTTCCGTCGACTGGTCAGACTGGTCGCTAGCTATATTCGGACTAGAATTCTGCAAAGAGTTTCTGATTCTGGAAAGCTTGATTGTTATTACGGCTTCACACAATAGTTCTCCATTACTACACCGCATTGTATACTTAAATACAGAATATTATTCGACTAAGAGGAAGCTTTTTTTTTTTTTTTTAAATAACTTAAATTTTAATGCTATTCGCTATTGAGTCCTTCTCCAACTCTTTAACTCTTTTTTATCATCCGGTTTATTTCCTACGTCCTGGAAAAAGTTTATTATTGTTCCTATCCCCCAAAAAACTTCATCTTCTTTTCGTTCGATATCGTTGGCTTCATGCATAAGAAAACTTTTCGAGAACATTCTAAACAGACGACTCTCATGGTGGTTAGAAAACAATAACTTAATCCCTGATAACATGTTTGGCTTTCGTTCGGGAGTTGGTCCTTCTGATTGTGTCAGTGTTCTTACTTCAGATATATACAAAAATGTTATACAAAAATATTACAGGATAGCGGCATTTATTGACGTAAATAACGCTTTCAACAACGTACATCTTCCCTTACTATATGAAAAATTGCTATTGATTAATGTATCTCCCCATTTTGCTTCTGTAATTTTACGTCTATTCCTTAACCGCTCTATTCTTCTTTCTACTCCCTCCTATTTTGGTAAAAGAAAGGTTTTTCGGGGGCTACCGCAGGGATCGTGTCTCAGCCCCACTTTGTTCAATATTTATACTTTGGATACAGCTATTATTCTTAATAATCGTCTAACATTTTCGGAACATATAAACTACTTACACGCCTCTGCTCGTAAAAGAATAAACCTACTTAAAGCTCTCTCATCAACCAATTGGGGTGGTGATCCGGTCACGCTTATTATGCTTTACTAAGAGGAAGCTAAGAGGAACGTTTAACGTAGGTTTCTATACTAATATTTTATTGCAGGAAAAATATTGGCTATTGGAGGGTATTTGTATCTAAGTGGTAGTGTTCAAAATGGAATGAAATACGGAATTGTAAATTATGAGATTATTGGATCGCACGATCACGACATTAGAGCCATACACATTAAAAACAATAGGTGATTTACGAAGAAACACAATCAATCAAAGTTTGAAAACTGTGTCGAATAATTGGATCGATTTCTAAAATTTATCAAGACATAATCGACCCTAAATACTGATGAGTGATGATGTGACAAGTAGGGTAAAAATGGGCTATCTGGAACTGTGGACGGGGTACTGTTAGAGGGGGAGGGTGTGACGTAACTCTTGGAATTTTGCCAACTATTTTCTTGCACTTTGCTAACATTTTTCCTGGCACCTTGCCACTGGTTTTTTCTGGCACCTTGTCCCGTCGTTCTATCACGTTCTCACCCACCCCACCACCCCCTTATCATGATTTTAGAATCTTCCGAACCCCCTGTACCCCACTTGACCATAATTCAGACTCCGTTTAACGCGCACCCTGCCGCCCTCAGCCAGCCCGACCACCTCGTTATTTTGCCAATTCTAACGTTGTACTATTACCTAGCCGTCCCAGTTATCCCCTGCAACCCCTTAGCCAGCTCGCCCGCGCTTCAACAACGCAGCACGTTGTGATGGATGCGATAGATGCTAATGCGTACTATCATATACACTAACACAACCATTGTTCAATGTTTCATTACCAGTAGAGCTTAACTAAATGGCCGCTACTCAACCTTTGTCTGCGAGAGCCTTTTATTTTGTTTTCCACGATAGCTCCTCCGCCTTTGCCATGTGTATCTCTAACTTAGCGATCGCTGTGCTGTAGAAAGTTTCTGGTCTTTCATTGAGGTCGCCAGTTGATTATGGGGTGTACCGAATGAATCGGTCACTCTTTGAATGCTTGGTCTAACGCATTGAGCCGGGCTTTGCTTTTGATCGTCCACTGCTGGAGGTACCGTTTGATATCTTCAACATGGTTATCATGCTGCCGTTTGGCAAGAGCGTCCTACGAAACGATCACGTCCGAGACATTGACCAGACGTCTACTCAGCACAGTCACATAGCTGCCCTGTATAGTACGAATATCTTTAAGCGCCTCTGTAATTATTCCTGTTAGGCTGGTGAGTCAAGGGCCTCCCACAAACCATTTACCAATCACCACTTCATCATACCATAGTCATGCATTAAAAAATGTTTTATTTTTAGAGAAGTTTTTAGTAATATAACAACAAACGCCAATGATACTTAAAATGTTACCAATTTACGTCGTGGAAACGTGATTTGGAAAAAAATTAATTTTTAGTAAGACAAAAAATTAAAATAATAAATACAAATTCGAATAAAAAAATTTGAAACCATAATAGCGTCATTCATTAATAATGTAAATACCATTACGTATTCTAAAATTAC
This sequence comes from Icerya purchasi, assembly GCA_039619475.1. Classification (NCBI taxonomy): domain Eukaryota; kingdom Metazoa; phylum Arthropoda; class Insecta; order Hemiptera; family Monophlebidae; genus Icerya; species Icerya purchasi. Next base: position 398,269,095 of record CM077115.1, on the reverse strand, counting down.
TGTGAGTAGTTTTTGATAATCTGGACCGACTGCAATGATATATTTTGTTTATTGGTAATTGTAGCGGTCAGTGGTGGTCCCATATCAGTACCGGTGTACGTTGATAATAGTCGTTAAAATAAACGTTAAAAGAGTAGTCTTTGGGGGGGGGGGCACGTCAACCAAGGACCTTTACCCAGAAACAAGTAGAAGGAAAAGAGAACCGTCAGTTAAATTTTTATTCGATCAGATATCGACAATAAAAAGGAACTAATAGTTGAGATGATGGAAGAAGAAGGAAAGGACAAGATGGAAGATGCGCAATAAGGAGTAGGAAAGCCTGAGCTTCAGCAGATGAAAAGATAGAGTATCACATTCATAAGAAAGGGATGGACATTCAAAGTTAAACATGGTCAGCGGATTCCTTCAGGTGGAGAGGCTAAAATATGGAGAAGAAACTAGGGAGATACAATAATAGAAAAATGGTAGAAGCTCCTGTCCTCGCCATGGTTTCAATCTTCTTCTTATCAGCGCTCCGAGATCGTTTTTTTTTATCAGACTGAAATTTAATCACTACTCTGTTCTCTCCTCTTCACGATTTTGTTTTTCTTTGTCTTCTTCTCATCAACTCCTTCACAGTTCTGTCTCTACTCCACTATATATTGCAAACCACATCTTCTTTGAATGTCTTTGCTTCTGAACGCACTGCTTTGCACTCCAAAATCGTAGCACTGGGTCTTTCTGCTTTTTATAGTTCTTGCTTTATCCTTTCCTTCCCATTTTCAGTTACAATACCCGCACTTCAATCTTCCCTAAGCTCTATCTCTAATCGTCCCTCGATTTAACCCCTGTTTTTTTTTAAATTTTTGTAGGTGTTGGTTTAAAGCCTCTGGCGTGCTCAAAAAAATGTAAAATATAAAATAATATTATTATTTTATAATAAAACCAAAAAAAAAAAGGGAGGGGGGATTATTAAAATGTAGAAAAATAATAGAAAAAAACTCAAGAAGAAACATGAAAGTCTACTATCTTTTTGTTCCAGAATCTTTGAAATCAGCTTGCGTACAAGTCCGAAACACAGTGAGACATTTTCATGTTTTCCCTTAAAAGTGGGCTTTGCACAGCCATTCAGGCATCCACCGACATTAGAATGTCGTTCGCTTCGCGGCCTCCGTCGACATGAGAATGTCGCCGTGCAACCTGTAAATGCTTTGTACATATTATATCGCAACGTATGCGTAAAAATATACATTTAACAACTAACTACAGCCCGTACAAGGTTCCTTATTTACATCATTATCGTTAGCGGTGGTAATATTGAGGAAATGACGTGTGAAATACACAAACATACGATCTTCACAGGTCTTTACTAGTCGTTATAGGTAACACTTTAACCTACTTCTGTTGAGTGCATACTCGCGTATGTGGGAAATCGGTCTCATTAAATGCTCTCTTATTATAGTAATCAGTCGTATCTAAGTAAATACATGAAATTTTCATAACGCTTTTCTGTGACGCTTTTCGAGCTTATGTGCCAAAGTAAAGACATGAAAAAACATCATTCTCTTCCCCTGTGCAACAAAAAATTATTAAATGTAATAGTTTTACCTTTAAAACGAGACTGGATTGGTTATTGCGCCGTTATTAGTTTAATCTTATAGAAAATCCGTCTAATGTTGATGGTTCGAGACAACAAAAGGATCACATTATTTTAGTGGAATTCATGGAGCGTGAACAGACCATTAACGGCTTGAACTACTGGAAACACTCATTAATTTAAGGAAAGAGATTAAAATTTAGAAAGAAATTCAACTGTTGTATGACAATGCGCAGCCATTCACAGCGAACATTACGCAAGAACTTACCGCCGAGTTTTCAATTGACTACAGTTCAGACCTTGCCCAAGTGATAACGCTTTATTTTTTCAATTAAAACAAAAAAAAAATATATATGTATATATATCCGGCGGATGACGAATTGCTTAAAAATATCGAGTCACTGGACCGGACGGAAAATGTTATAGGGTAAGTGTTAAAAAATTGGTGGTTCTTATATCAAAAACTTTGTAAAATGTTCAGGCAATAAAATGTAAGTTTTAAATTTAATTTTCGTTCATTATCATGCCAACGCGACGGGTTTTGGAACCTTACTTTCTGCGTGACCCTCGTAGCCACAATGCATCAATTCGGATTCAATATTTATGGCGAGCCATTCTATTTCGTAACGTTCCATTTCGGAACGCACAATTTCGTGATGCTCAATTTCGTAACGCTTTTCGAGTTTATGTGCCCAAGTAGAGACATAGACATAATATTAGTAATCAATCGTATCCAAGTAAAGACATGAAATTTTCGTAAAGCTTTTCCGTGACGGTCCATTTCGTGACGATTCATTTCGTGACGATCCATTTCGTGACGATCCATTTCGTGACGATCCATTTCGTGACGATCCGTTTCGTAACGCTTTTTAAGTTTATGTGCCAAAGCAAAGACATAAAAATGTTAAAATAACGGAATGGGAAGTGAAGGAAACTCTAGAAACCACGGAAACAGAAGCCAGATTAGGTTATACAGATGGATAGAAGGAACGATCGTTACAGAAAGAAGAAGTGTAAATATCTGACTAAAACTGAAGTTTTTACATAGTAGTAAAAGATTATAAGATTGGATTTTCGGGAAAAAGGCGGAGGAGGCGACAGCAACCCGAGCCAAAGAACCCGTCACATCATTTCCCTCGATACCCACACTGCTGGTTACGCACAACAAATCAACACGAATGGAGTGACATCAGGAAAAAAGATGGTTGAGACATCGTGTATGCGTAGTAAAATCGCAAGAATGCGTCGGAATGAGGGAGCAGAGCGCCTGGGGGCACTCATGGAGTCAAAAATAATTAAGGTTTCTGAGAGATATACAGTGCGTCTTGCTGTTTTATATATTCGTAAGAAACGATACAGCTCGTTCCGACGAAGGTTTTAATGTATGTCGGCTGATCCGTTTTAGTGTTAAACCATTTAACGCGAACGGCTGAAATAATACAGTAAGCTTCCTCAAAAAGACTCGCTCTTTATCGGCTGCTCCGCAGTTCGGATGAGAATCATCTGTGACTGCTGACAGTTCGTTTCAGCTGGCAGCGAAGATAGGTTAGTGGATGCTATGAAATCGTCGATTTTTCGAATTGCCATTAGAAATAGTCAATTTAGATTCTCGGTTTCGGGCATTGTGTTTCACATAAAAGGAATTGTACATCGGGGTAAACTTATTTCCACGTAATAATCGCTTACGTATTTATTTTGGCAGATCGGCACTTGGTCAAAATTTACCCATTATGTTTGTTGTTGATTATCATATTTTTTCAAAATGTTTTTAGTGAATATAGGTTTCTTTGCTATTTACTTTTTTTTCTTTCTACTATCATCGTAAAACGAATTTTTTGTGATTTATTTCTTTTTTTTTGTGATGACTGATGTATGTAACATATTATGTGCATCAATCACACCTCGACGCTGGCACTCGGACTTGATCAAAAACAAGTAGCGGTTTTTGTTTTTTTTTTGCTGTTACATTAACTCTCCGCTTTGCTTCGCATCCCTGCGTACGTTCCAGTAAGTTTAATTCGTCAGAATCAGCGCCCATCGAGTATATAGGATCATTTAAAGATTGACATAATCGAACAGAGGCGTACAGAGGAAATTTGTTACAGCTGGCATACGTTCACCAGTGCCATAATATAATGAGATAAAAATTAGCCAAAAGGTTTAAAATATACAGATAATATAGCCATTAGGGAGATTTTAAAATTAAACGAGCCGCCGACTTGAAATATTACTAATGGAAATGTACATTCGAATAAAGGTAATACCAAATTTGAACATTACATGGTCAAACGAATATACTCAGCTCTTTATAAAGTACCGAAAGTGGCACTATTTCAGATTGGTCTATCCGCATTTCCGATCAAAAAATTATTTACGCTAAAAATCGAAAAATAAAGTAGTTTTAAAAAAAAGGGAAATTGTACCAACTTCAAGTTTTACACTGAAAATTTAAGAAAAATATTTTTAATTAAATAATTACACTCGATAAAAGAGAAGGTAATAATATATTTTACGATAAAACATACATAAGAAAAGCCAGATTAATACTTTAATTAGAATCTCTGTAGTACACCAAATTAAAATTGTAACAACATTAATTATAAAAGACTCTTAAATATTTCCGATGTTTCCGATTTGCGTTCTTGTACTCGTCTAATTCGGTTTTTAATTGTTGTTGCAATTCAAATTTGACCGAATTAAAGTATTCAAGGAAATACATTTAAGGATAATCATAATATCCCTCTACTTTAAGGTATATTTCATATTGAAAAGATATATGTAAATTATTTTTTACTTTTCAGCGCCATTTTATTCAATTATTATTTTTATTTAAACCATTTTAGTGTTTTCCTAATTTTTACTATGCGTGCGTATATTTTTCATACGTAAGAATACCATAGAAATTTTCATATTTCACTTTCATTTTCCTCTATATAAAAGTACTCGAATTTACATTTAATATATCTACGCAGCATCTAAATTTAGTTTGTGATTTGATAACGGAAAAAAAAAAATCCGGAGTTCTCAATACTCTCTGTATAGTATGTTAAAAAAAAATGACTAAAAAGAAGAAGGGGTAAATATCAAATCGAATATGTATTTCAAATAGGATAACTTTCGGCTAAAATCTGGTGGTCCTCAGCCATATTGACTCTTTTTTATATTGTCCTCAGTTTTAGCAGAGGATTATATTTCCAATTCCGAAAGTTTTTTAAAAACATAGAGTACAAGCGATTAAAAAAAGTAGGAGAATTGGGGGGGGGGGGGAATAAGACGGCGAATAGGGTTTTAGTTCGGTTCGCAGCTAAGGTGGAATCGCGAAAGTTAGCGAAAGTGTGTTGAGTGAATGAAACGGGTTCTTGGAAAATTTCAATAAATCATAAAAGGCGGACCGGAGGAGAAGTGACCAAATGAGCGGACGATGTAAATAAACGCGCGAATCTATGGACTAGTTTGGAAGTAGAACTGGTAACGGAAATAGAACAGCGATAAAACAGGTCGTTCATAAAAAGAACTTGTCATCTGGCAGCTTTTGCTGCTCCTCTCTAGCTCGATGCATTCTCCGCCTGCTCCGCTCAACCTGCGTTCCACTCGTTGTCATACCGAAGTTGTACTTTCCGTGTGATCCTGAGAAGTTTCTACGTCAAAGCACTTTACAAAATTACCCCATTGAACAAAGTCGCGTCGAATGGAGGCAACAAAATGCGCTGCTTACGTTGTGAATTATTAAAAATCAACAGTTCCACCGTGCACACTGAATTAGTTCGTTTCCCGCTGCTATATATGCAGCAGTTGTAATGATCACGTTCTTCATTTCGCGCCGAAAAACGAACTGAAATTTTTCGCTTTTGAACGAAACAAAACAAAGTTTGAAATTATTTTCAGAATGCAAAGTATACGGCGAATTTGTCGAGAGTTATCTCGTAGCCAATCTTTTGCGCACGAATAATCACATTCGCTACATTTACATGCTCTTTTTATCTTCTTCTTCTACTTCTTCTTCTTGATGGAACTAAGTTTATTCTTGATGTGCTATTAATTAAAAGTAAACATAAAACTTTGCGTACTTGAAAATTAGTGCTTGTTTAAATTTAATTTTACAACAAGCATCCCAATTTATCGAAAAACTATTTCTTTGCCCGTCTGCAGAGCGCAGGTATTTTTTTTTTTTTTTTTTTTTTTTTTTTTTGGCGGAGGCATCTACACAGAAACTAGGAGAAGAAAAGGAGTCGTCAATTAAATTTTTTTCGACAACTAAAGGAGAAGGATAGGACAGAATGTAAGACGCACAATAAGGAGTAGAGTAATTGATTTTAAAAGTACCCGCGTATTTTTCATAACACTCTGATATCTAAAAACAGTCTGTAAAATAATTGTCTGATAATAAAACACTCGGAAAAGTTTACATCACTTTGATTAGTCTGTTGAGAAATTCGAAAGACATTTTGTTTTTATTTTAGCAACGATACAGAACTATATAGAAATATAATAAGTTATAATAATAACTGATATAATAAACAATTATAACAAACAATATAAGAACAAAATAAATTTCTTACTTATTGTTAGTAACGTTTTCGGGCATAACCCATCATCAGCTAAAACACAATTCACTATAAGTACTTGCCTCTGATCGCATATAGTGAATTGTGTTTTAGCTGACGATGGGTTATGCCCGAAAACGTTACTAACAATAAGTAAGAAATTTATTTTGTTCTTATATTGTTTGTTATAATTGCTTATTATATCAGTTATTATTAACTTATTATATTTCTATATTTAACAGACAGAATGGAAAAAGATTCTTTATTAAAACTATATATTCTAAAAATCATCTCTTTTCGGGCGATAGTTTTGTGTTTTTTTTTTTTTTCAGTTTTCTTCATTATTTATTAATATTTTAATGGTTCAATAATAGAAAACCGTTCTCGCTGTAATCTTTTTAAGTATTCCAACAAAGTTATAAATTTTAAATTTTTAAAAAAAAATTTTTGAAATGAATTTGATTGCAAAATTACAACAGTACCAAAATCGTAAAATAAAAAAGACCTCAAAGGCATCAAGTTGAAATAGTCGTTATAAAAACGATTCGTTTAATATTACAGAGTTGGAAATATGCTGCAGAAACGAAAAATAGAGAAAAGAAAAGTGGAGAAAAAATTTATTTTCCACTAAATTAAGACAATTTTTCTTTTCTGTTTATATCAGATATTAAAATTAAAATTTCTTATAAATTCAACTGAATTCTACGTAAAGTTTATATTATACTAAGTTGTACATATGTACTCAAATTCGTACTATCGTTTCTCTTTACACACCGTCTCCGTGATAAATAGATGTTTTCGAATAAAACCGATTGGAAAGGTTTCATGGCTGAGTCAAACTTGGGGCAAAAGTTTTCTATCCACAGATTCTACGTATGATCTGTCGTCTTTTTATTTGTAATGAGCTTGTACTATAGAACCATTTATGACACCACCTCTTACGATGTTTAATAACATTTTCTCGATCTTGTAGATTTATTTATCTTTTGCCGAAACTTACGTCATTCCACTTATTATATTCTTAATATTGATTATAAATAATTTTGAAGCCGCATAGGAAGCTGAGCCGATAGAACGACGAACTGAAAAGCGCAAATGGTGTGATCTACATTTTTTTGCTTATTTCTTTTACACCGTGTCAATCTATTGGACACTGCCAATAATTAATTAAGTAGTATAATTTAAGTAATTAAAATAAAATCATGGTACTACTTGTTGTCTCACACTCCGGTGAAAAAGAATTGACATCTCTAATGATTAAAATTTTTCTACCGAGCTTATTACTTATCTTTGCTGTTGCCTCACCATCAAGCATACACGAGTATCAGATGAAGAGAACATTCCGATGTATCAGCATCCTCTAATTCTTTTCAAAGCCATAATATGCAGGAAAAAAAAATGAAATAAATTTTAGTTCGGACAACTCAGAACGTCACAATGCAGCTGAAGCTGTTGAATTTTGTTGATGTTGCTCTTGGACGTTGCGCCATGTACTTCGATGCCATATCTCCATACTGGTGCCAATACGGGTAATGGGTAGATTAGTCTTTTTCAAGATATACTCACAGCGGACTTCCTTCTTATAAGGTAATTTAAGATTTTAGGTCTTGAGAAAATTTTTGTCTTGTGTGCGCAACGTGGGTCCTCCATATTAGACATCAGTTCACAATTAATCCTCGGTATTTAGCGCTGTTGCTTTGCGGGAAAACGTTATTCTTTATTTCTACCTAGGGACAGGGCTGTTGATTTAACGTAAAAGTCACCTGTAAGCTTTTTGAATGATTTATTTTAAGCTTCCATTTATTTGCCCATGTTCCAATCTTGTTCAAGTGCTGCTGTGAAGCTCCGGAAGGATCACTATTAGCCGCTAAGATGCAGGTGTCATCAGCGAAGGCCGTTATTACCGTAGTTTTTAATACTGGAAAATCCGTGAAGTACAAAAAATATAACAATGGGTCAAGTATAATTCCCCGTGGGACGTATACATTTATAATGTATTTTCCCGACGTTGATGAATTTACTCTTTACTACAAAACTCCTTCTTGACAAAAAAGATTGTATTACCGCGTAAATGACATTAGGCAGAATGTTCTTCAATTTATAAAAGAGACCTCGATGTCACACCTGATCGAATGCCTGCTCGGAAAGAGCGCGCTACAATATTGTCTCCTTTCCTGTACCGAAGCTATTTTATCGGTAATACGATGAATTTGTTGTACAGCCAAATGTTTTGCACGAAACCCAAGCTGGTGTTCGAGCAAGATCTTGTTTTTCGAAATTACTTTTATAATTCGATCCTGTATTAACATCTCAAAATTCTTCGACATTACACTAAGTAAACTAATCGGCCTATATGATGAAGGAACTGAAAGTCCTTATGAGGTTTTGGTATAACTTGGATAATGGATTCTTTCCCTAGCCAGAGGGGATGGAGAAAAGCCGGAATAGTTTCTAATAACAGATCTTTCTGTTTTTTTTTGTTTTTTTTGACAGTGTGCCACTTATCTTTGGTTTCATGAAGTGATAACCGAATTGGCGATACTTGCAGGTAAAACTGTTACAGCGGGAGGGATTGACGTAGCGCGGACCTGGTTGTGTAGTTGATAAGTTTCCACTGTAATCGTAGAAGTTCGGACGCTGCTACTCGCAACTGATGACGGTCTAGCACCGTCATCAGGCGAACACTGTGAAGGGAAAAAGAGATCCATCTACGGAGATAGCTTGTCATGTGCAGTGGCGTAATAGTCACGCAGCTGGTTACCATACGAGGCAGCACGACGAAGAGATCGCGGCGCGCGAAGAAGTCGCTGCGTACCATTAGCCGTTCCATACGAACAACATGTAAATTAATCGTACGATCTACACTAACACGTCATGAGAGAGAGAGACAGTGCGAAATATCACGAAAATGAATCTTTCTCAAAATGAACACAAAAGTTTTTTTTTTTTTTTTTTTTTTTTTTTTTTTGGGAACGCCAACCAAGGGCAATGACCCATCATCAAAGAATTACGAAAACAGGATTAAATTTTGATATATAAAGAAATAGAGAAAATGAACTCCGCTAAGATTGGAACAACATCTGGTGAAGGAAAGGAAAGTATGTAGGAAGCACAAAAAGGAGTAGGTAGTTTTAGGTGGAGAAGCTTAGTGTAGAGGAGGGAACGCTGCTGTACAAGAAGAGAGCATTCAAAAAGGATATGATTTGCATCACAAACACAGTCATGATCCGAGGGATGAAAATTACAGTATGGGGAAGAAACAATAGAAAAACGAAAGAGAGAGGAAGGAAGACAATTATGGTTGAGACGAAGACGTGTTATGGAGGAAATAACGGAACGACTGAAACCATGGAAATCAGCAAACCAGGAACGTGATGAAGGAAGAGGTTGCAAGAGTTTGTAAAAGGAATGAGGATTGGAAAAGGAGGTAATGTAGGTATCCAACCATGATTTGAGGTGTGCTCGTTTGGATGGAAAGAGGATATTATTGGCAGGAAATTTATTGACAAATTTGCCGTTATAGGAAGCAGAGCGAGCAAACGAGTCAACTAGGTTGTTGCCTGCGATGCCGCTATGACTGGGAATCCAAAGAAGATCGATTTGAATGGAACGAACTAAGAAGAGAATTGCAATTAAGGAACGAATGGAAAGGATAATGTAGTCGCATGAAGAGGATGGAAAAGGGGAGGATATAGCCTGCAAGACGCTCATGGAGTCAGAACAAATAAGGTATTTATTATTATAGGAGGAAAGTGCAATGAAGAGAACTGCACGGAGTATTGAATACGATTCTGCAGTGAAAATGGAACAGAAGGAAGGAAGTTTATAAAGTTCGTAGTGTGGAAGAGAAGAAATAAGAAAGGAAGCTCCGACCACCTCATCGCTTTTGGAACCATCCGTAAAGAGGACAGACGAAGAAGGAAATAGAGTCCTCAAAGCTGCGTTGTACTCGCTTAAAGCGATAGAAGGCGAATATTTAGTATGAGAAGGAAGGAAAAACAAATTAGGAGGATATAAAAAATCTATAAAGCTGAATGTAAAGAACGGGAGTTTATGATATGAGCAGATAAATGAAGAATAAGGAGCAAGACGTCGAGAGGCATGAGAAAGAATAGGAATTTTCAGGGGAGAAAACCGCCAATTGGCCAGGATGTAGGAATAAGCAGAAACTAATTTAGAAGACTTAATAGGAAGACGTTTTATGAGGAAGCGATCCCCAAGAAAGGATCTACGAATGTGTAAAGGATGAATGTTGGCTTCTGAAAATACTGCAGGAATGGGGGAGGATTTCAGAACACCGAGGCAAAGACGAAGACATGAATTTTGGACTTTATCGAGTTTGGAAAGAAGATGTTTAGGAGCATTGCCATAAATGAAGGAACAGTAATCAAGTTTGGAACGAATAGTAGATTTATATAGAATAAGAAGAACACTGGGGTCGCCACCCCATTTCTGTGGAGAAAGAGCCTTTAATAAATTAGTTCTCTTAAGACAGGAAGTATATAGGTAGGAAATATGTTCGCGAAAGGATAAACGACTGTCTAGGAAAACGCCAAGATAGCAGAAGGACCTAACTAATGGAATAGATAAATTGTTCAAAGAGACATTAATTAAGGAAGTATTATAGGGACGAAAGGAAAAAAACCATACAAACAGATTTAGAGGATGAAATGGTTAGATGGATGTTGGATAGAGCGGATTCAAGCAAGTTCAACGAATTATTGATTTCATCTTTAGCAGAGAGGATGGAAGTTGAGGAGTAATAAATAAGAATATCATCCGCGAAAAGGAGTGTAGAGGCTGAGACGGGAAGAGAAGCTATTTCAAGCGAATAGATATTAAAAAGAGTAGGACTCAAACATGACCCTTGAGGAAAGCCACGGAATACACATCTAGAGCCAGAGAAGGAAGGAGTGGAAAGATAAATGGTTCTACTTTGAAAGAGCTGAATTATCAGGGAAGAAAGTTGAACAGGAATGCCAATAGAAATCATCTTATTTTTAAGGGATGGAAGATGAACCTTATCGAAAGCAGAAACTACATCAACAAAGGCAGCGATCGTGTATTTTCTTTTGAGAAGAGCTTTATATATGTCAGAAAGAAAAAGGCTGATGCAGTCAGAAGGACCAAGACCAGGACGAAAACCGAACATATTGTAGGAGACGAGATTATTATGTTCCAGCCACCAAACAAGGCGCCGGTTTAGCATACTCTCGAATAGTTTTCTTAAACAAGGAGCCAAAGAAATAGGTCGAAAAGAATTTGGAATTTTCTTAGGAATTGGGATAATTATAAATGAATTCCAAATAGGAGGTGTAAGTCCTGAGAGAAGAAAAGAATTGAAAATTTCGAGGAGAATTTTGAGTGAGAAATTAGAGAGATTTTTAAGAACAAGGAAGGAAATTTTGTCGATTCCTGGAGTCGAATTGGAGGATTTTTGCAACGAAAAGAGGAGTTCATTGAAGTGGAATTCTGAAGTGAGGAAGTGAGATGAATTTGGAAGAGAAGAAGAAGGAGAACTTACTTCGTCAAAGGAAGGAACATAACTGGGAGCTAGATTGTCAATAAAGGATTCAAGTATGTCAGAAGAGATGTTATGATAAGAAGGGTGTTCGGATTTGGGAGTTTTGAAGGCTTTGGCCATTCTCCAAATTTGGGAAATAGACGTGGTCCGGGAAAAGGAAGAGCAAAATTTTTTCCAAGATTCCTTCTTGGCTTGTTTTAGGATGTATCTGGCTCTAGCGTTAGCTTTTCTATGGTCAATAAAATTTGAAAAGGAGGAACAGTGACGGAAGGTTCTAAAAGTAGCGACGCTGGCATCAAAAGCCACCTTGCAGTTATTATTCCACCATAAGGATGAAGCTGCATGACGGCGAGGTTTAGAAGGCACTGGAGGTGATGAGGAAGAAAGGGCGAGTAAGATGGAATCTGTAAAGTATTTGTACTTTGAAATAGGATCTAAGTTATGATGCAAAAGGGAAAGAGAAGAGTCAACAGAACGACTAAATTGTTCCCAATTAGTTTTGGGGATACACCATTTGGAGGCATAGAGGGGCTTGAAGTAAATGGATGATGGGGGAAGACTTTTGAACGATACAATAATAGGGACATGGTCACTTCCAAAAGTACCATCAAGAGTTTTCCAGGAACAGTTAAGAGCAAGATCAGGAGAAGAAAAGGAGAGATCGACTGCGCTAAAAATGGAAGGGCTTTTGTACAAAGTAGGAGATTGATCATTAAGGAGGATAAGATTATGTCCGAGGATAATGTTTTCAAGAACCACTCCATTACTGTTTCGACTAGAACAACCCCAAAGAGGAGAATGAGCGTTCCAATCACCTCCAATAATGAAGGGGGGAGGAATACTATTAAGAAAGGAGGGAAAGGGAAAATTATTGAGATTAAAATTCGGAGGAAAGTACGTACAGACTATGTTTAATGGGCGGGGAAAAATGGAAGGAATAGAAATGTGGACTACATTCGGATCACGAGAAGATGGCACAGAAGAGAAGTGTACATTTTGAGATTGGAAATGTATATTATTTCTAATAAGGATGGCAGCACCACCGTAGCCGTCTATTCTATCAGAACGAACCACGGAGAAATCTTTAAGATGAAACGTTTCAGATTGTTTGAGCCATGATTCGGAAATTAAGGCAATGTGAATTTGATGCATATCAAGTAAACTCTCCAAGGCAAGTCTATTAGCTTTAAGGCTGCGACAATTCCACTGGAGAAAACACAAAAGTACAACTTAACATACCCGAGTTATGAGAGGATCTGCCTTATGTTTTAGGCCCGATAAGGAACTATTCCTTCTTCGAAAGTAATTTTTTTTTCTCTATAACTTTCGTGTCAGAAATTCCCAATTTGTTTCTTTTGAAGAACAGCTTTTCTACCTTAGCTGACGACCGTTTAGACCGGAAAATACTATACACGAGTGTGTATTATTCTATAGAAATCCTACTATTTACTACAATTTATACCATATTCGTAATTATATTTATTTTAATAATTTAGAAATTTTATCAGATAAGATGTATTTAAGCTTTCTACTTCATCTAACCCGGTTTATCATAGCAAAGTAGCGAATAAATTTCGCCGACTCTTTAAAAATAAACCTAATGCTTCCAAAACTCTGCCCAAAAAAGGAGCAAATAACTTCTCAGAAATTGTTTAATACATATTGCGAGAAAATTAAAAATAATTTTCAAAATGGACGAAATATTTTCAATGATAAAAATACGGAATTAACTATAAGAAAAATGTAACCCTCCTCGCGGTATCCTAAAGCAAAATTCTACAAAGTACTCGACAAAAGGCGCAGAAACTACATATAAATATATACCAACGCGTCTAAATGCTCCTACCGAACCGCTTCTGTATACCCCAATAAATTACGAAACTGTTAATCTCCTAATAACATCTGTTTATATACAGCTAAAGTAATAATAACGTAGACTGAAATTACATTAAATTTTTTTTTTTTTGGAGAGGAGCAGAGAACATTAGCCCAGCAACATGGACGGTTTAAAGTTATTTTTGGTTTTTAAATGATCTAAAATGTTTCCAATAATGATCCCTGTCGTTTCGAAATATTTCCCGAAATTTATGGGATTTATGATAATACGATCAAAATCATATTTTCTTTGTTTTTACACGGCTTTTTAATTTAAATTCAACCGAAAGAAATCGCGCTAAAAGCTAAAATTGGTAGTTCCATTCATATTTATTAAAATATCGCTTGAAAAAAAAAAACTCCTTAAAATGTTCCTCTCTTTAATCATAGTCGTTATACTCTCATAATTGTTTTCATATATACATAACTATCGCATTTATATTATTTTTTAAATATTTCACTATAGAAAAACACCACAAATTTTGGGAACATTTCGAAACGAAACGGCAGCTCGCCACTGGAAGTATTTTAGACTATTGTCTCTCCGATAATCGGCCATCTTGAAAATGAAGTCGATAGAAGCTTGGCAATTTTTTCTTTTTTCATTCTGATGTTTGGATTCGATCGTGCAGCATCAGTCGCCGTTTACTTTGAAAAAATTCAAAATTCTCAATTATACAAAGTTCATTTAACAGATAATTTGTTTATTTAACGGATTCCAACACTTCTTGCTCGGTATTTGGCCACAGCCTACTCCAGTGTGTTGGTATTTCTTTTCTTTGTTGCCCACATTCTTCTTTGACATATTTCCGAGGCTTTTATGAAACTTCCGACATTTATTAAAAATATCATATCCGGGGCTTCTTCTATTCTTCTATTCCTACTTGACAGAGGTAATTTTGAAGAAAAGGGCACTGACATTTTTCGCTTTAAATGGACTCTCATCTGTCTGCTTTATTATTTAACGTTCGGTAATCGCACCGGACGACGAAGAGCAGCGGGGGATTAAGCAGTTTCTATTCTGTCGAAGTAATTTCCGTCTTAAAATGTCGAAGAAGTAAGTGCGTGTTCGCTGCAAATTGCCGAAAGAAGCCACAAAGCGTGTATTAGAGCGCCTTGCGAAACATTTCGCTGTAACCTCGGAAAAATCTGATTACTAGGTGGCCAACGACCCGGGTCTCTGACTAAATCTGATTATGTCGGAAGGAGGGTTTAGTTGGGTCGATGAGATTTTTTATTCATCACGATGCGTGCCTAGTGAAGGAGCAGCGTTCAGCAGAATGAGAAAGCTCGCTCGAATTGTTAATTTAGTTCGTCCTAATAGACGGCTGCCGCGAAGGCAAGCAAAAACTTCGCACCGTTGCAACCGATTGCGGCCGATCGGATTGTCTAGCTGACTGGAACTAATGGTGTTTTTATGTTGCGAAAATACTTGGCCCCCTTCTCCATCGCTCGGCTCGCTCTCGTTAATTTTATGCATTTATTTATTTATTTATATTCGCCGTATAATTCACCGTCTGCTCTGAGAGCTTGTGCCACGCCGTAATGCCAGATACAGGCTTCGTTCGCACTTTATTAGCCGTATCTCGCCTAAAAAGTACATATATCGCACGACGAAATGATTATCTTTTTTTTTTTCGGAAATATTACGGAAAAAATTAAAAATTGCGTGTAATAGTCGAATCATAAGTATTTTTACATGACTACGTAATACACGTTTATTGAATAAATTATTCGCAAAAGCAAACGTCCGATATATGTATTACAAAAAAATTCACAAGAAAGTCACAGAGAGAAAAAGTTCTAAAGTTTTACATAATGTATCGAATGTTTATGTTTATATGTGATTTAGTCAGTAATGCGGTTGTCTCTGTAGCAACGCGTAATGCTTTACAACGAACGAATTGCTATAGACTGATATATTTTACTCGATATACACATTCCATTATTTGCTATATTTGTAATTTCGTTTTTGCGTTGATAGCTGTGACGATTTTAGCAAAACAGAATTCGTAGATTTCTTCGTAGATAAAGTTATAATTTTTTCTCTTTATTGATGATTAGGTAGCAGCGCGGCAATGGTTAAGGTGCTCGGCTCCCGTTCGCTAATCTCCTTCCGCTGTGTAAAAGTTTTCATCTCAGATTACGGTATCGGATTTGTACGCTTCTTCTTCTTCTTTCTCCGATAATTATTCATTTTTTATCTGTTCAACCTAGGCATTCTGCTAATCCATGGTTCTCTTTGTTTCCTTTAGTTGTTCTCTCCATTATTCAATTACGTTCTTAAGCCATACTATCTTCCTCCCGTTTTCCGTTTTCGTTGGTTTCCTCCCCCGATTTTCCCACTCAAACGTTTGCAATGCTGATCACGCGTTTATTAAGTGTTCACCGCCTTTTCTTTTA
Source organism: Icerya purchasi (assembly GCA_039619475.1). NCBI lineage: Eukaryota > Metazoa > Arthropoda > Insecta > Hemiptera > Monophlebidae > Icerya > Icerya purchasi. The sequence continues at coordinate 398,253,173 of CM077115.1, read as the reverse complement.
AGTGTTCTATTTTGTATTCCGGTTTGCTGCGACTTGGCTTACTCCATCTTGCGCCTTTTTAAAAATCCTCTCCATATTCTTTCTCCACATGTTCTTTTCACTATATATTGATTACTTCCTACTAACAATATTTGATAACGTATAAAGATGTAATTGATTCCTTCCCTTTCTAATTATTTCTGGATAAGTTGTCGAGTCAAAAAAAAAAAGTTACGGCTAGAACAGCACATTAAGAGACATTTGACAGTATCGATGAAAAATAATAAATAAATGGCGCACTAGTGACGTCAAAACAAAACAGTATATTATATGCACTGAATATTACAAAAGTACGATGTAACTGTTCTTTTCGCATTAGCTCCGACGGAAGAAGAATGACGTAGGTGTTAATATGTATGCAGAGAGCGGGAGAGTTCGGGCAGGGGAGAGTGAGTAAAACTTCTAACAAACATCCGAGTCTAGACGCTCCTTCTAACGGTATCTTTTTGGATTCCCGGCAAAAACGGTTGAAAGAATAGGGGGTTTTGCGTTTCCTCCGGAGCGGATTCCCTATACAACGGATGCGAACATAGCACCTTTACTTCCTACTGGTGGAATAAACTTTTCGATAACGGGCAGTTTTTAATCATTCGTACTATAATAATGCCTTATTGGAAATTTCGGCCGGAATAACATGAAAAATACCACCATCCCTGGTGAAGCAAACCGAGTTTTAAAAGCTGCCACGTGGATACAAAAATCATGGACAGAAGATTACTGTACAAAGAAAAAAAAGAAAAAGGGGGTGGTTTTCAAATTGTATATTCACTTCTCTGCACGTTTACTTTTCATTATCAACAATTATTAATAATGGTTTCGAAATTATACTTTAATTATTTTCAGTCTGTGCCGAGTGCATAACCCCGTGTGTAAATTAAAGAATCGCTGTTGTTTTTCCAAATTGAGAGTGTATGTAAACTATAATTAATACCGAATAAATTGTACACGACGATTACACAGGCCTACAAAGTTGCTTTTATTTTAGCGAAGCAAGGGAAATTCTGAGACATGGATAATACAATTTACAGAAATTGTACACAATTACATTATATATTTTCCTAAATATATTTGAAGCGCGGGATGGGCGATTTGGACACAAATGGCTTCTTCCGTTTAAAACTTATTTCACTTTCTTGATGCGGACGAATTTCAGTTTACCGCACCAGCTGTACTTTCCACGGTCGTTCGATAGATTACTAATCACTTCGGATAGCGAAATTTCTTTAAACGTTCCTTCGTTTTCGGTCGTTGAATAGAATTTGTAATGTAAAGAAAGAATAGGGGTGTACAGACCATGGACGTCGCCAACGAGGGCAGGGAGGGGCAGCCGTCCTCCCCTGAAGCCTTGAAACATAATCATGGACAATTTGGAAAACTTATGTTTGAATTAAGATTTTATTCTCGTTTAATAAAATATTAAGCCTTTACAACTTATAAATTTTATTTTTCCTATAAGTCATATCCTCTTTCTATCATCTTCCCCCCTCCCCCTGGCGGCTGGCAACTCATATTGCCCCTCGCTTGTTAATCGGCTGGCGACGCCGTTGGTACAGACTAAAAAAAAAAAAATTTGAAATCGAGAAAGACTGTGCTGGTTTAACCGTAGTCAATAATAATATACTTTCTTGCTTTCCGTTGTAAATTACGCGGTGTATAAGTGAAGACTGCAAGTTTACTACTGGCACACGGAACGGATACTATATTATATCGGATTTTCGAGACATGGTGGAATTAGGTAAAATAAGCGGAAAAAAAGAACGAAGAATTACTTCGTTTCGGCGAATGCTGATAGCAGTTTTAGAATATGACGAGAACGAACCGTTTAAACGAGCACATGCAACGTTCGCCATATTGAATTTTCACTGATAATGTTCTACTGTTAAAGCGGTTAGGGCGCAGTTTTCATTTTTGCCAGTTTTTATTTTCGCTTTCCCGTATTTATTTATCCGTTCCAGCAGTAGCAGCAGCGGTAGCAGTAGCGGCATAATGGCAAGAAGCACGAGGAGTCGCGATTCGGTTGCTTCGCGGAAATATTACATGTCGCATTGCAGTACGCTCTCGGAATTATTTATAAGCGTAATTTCGTTGTGTCCGTTGCAGCGCTAGAAGAGCACTTTATTCACTGACGTAGAATACGTTACTTCGCACGAATACGCGGCTACAGGCAATGCAACGGTGCACAGCGAATGCGAGATTTTCCCGCATGAACGAGGATGGATATGCCGAGATGTAGGAAGTGTCCTGCTCGATCGGATAATAGGCCAAGTTTTATATTCGCGAAATAATCAAATTTAGAAGAATAGGCTCTAGGGTAAAACGAATATAAGCGTCTTAGTTAATTTTCTAACTTACGAAGAGCCGAATTTGTAAACTTCGCGGAAACTAGAGTTGCTGACGTGGAAAAATCCACAAGATCCGAGGGAAATTACATTTCCTCCTCCAGTTCGCGCAACACGATAAAAGCGATACTGTGAAGTTAAGAGCGGAATAAAAAGGAAATTGTTAAATGAACTAGATTAGTAGGAAAAGTTAGATAGGGCGTTCCACGGAAATCATCGGAAATGCAACGGGTCACGTGAAATTTTCGGTTCGCGTCGATAATATATTGCAGGACCTGACGGTCAGTCTTGTATTTTTCTCTGGTAGTGCATTTAAAAAATTAGGCTTTTTACTTTATAGTGATTTGAGGCGGGTCTCGAAAGTATTGACCTCAATTAATGAGAAAAATCGAACTAGTAGGAAAAAGAAACGAATTATTTTTACCTGAGCTAAAAGATCTCTCTTTGCTTAAAATGTGAATGAACAATTTTTTAATATGACCACCCCGATGACGGGAGGTTTTTGTATTCCTAATTAGAGTAACGCTAACAATTTAGCTAATTTATGGAGTATTTTGTAAAATTACAAAATATATTTTACAATTTCATCGGGAATTTCATTATTACAAAGTGGGAAACATCGAAGAAGAAGAAGAATTGAAGCGTCTAGTGCCTTGTAAATTTGTGCGTTACACCTATTTAGAAGTGTGTTCATTAAGGATGTAAGAATACACTATTTCGTACGGTGTCCCGACCAGTTTGGATAAGAATGTTTTGCACAGAAGTGTGGTGTAGTGAGATTAGTAACGGTTAGGTGTTCGTCATATTTTCAGAATCCCCCAGGGCGGGTATGATACAGCGGAAAAATAAAGAGGAGATTACCTATCGTCGGTTGCGTAAATATAAAGAAATAATTCAGTAATATAAAAAATGGCGAATAAAAAGAGCAGTGACATAATTACAAATAATCTAAACTACGTTTCTTTACTTAATATTTTTTCATCACCGTTGAAAATATCGAGAAGAGAAAATTAAAATATATAGCGCATAAAATACGAGAAAATGGATTATTCATGCTGCCGGTCCAAAATCGATCATGAGATGCAGATCGGAACCGATAACCACTAATATATATATATATATTGGCTAAGTAAACATGTAAAAACCCGATGGATACTGTAATGTATGCCGATAAATGTACTAATCTCTTGACTGAAGCGACCATGATGATGGTAAACTGAAAGACGATATAATGTGTCTATTTCAATGTGATGATGTTATCGTCCCATTTTCCACTTTATTAGCTGATCAATCATACGGTACGAATCCGTAGAAAAGAACAGAGACTAGAAAACGTTAATTGCTTAATTAATAAATTAACCACTGCAGCGCAACTATACGCAAACCCGGAATCGTAATTAATACTTTTCCCCATTCCGCGTGTCGGCTAAATTATTTATCCATTCCGGTTCGTCACCGGTGCATCAGAGTGTGCAGTTGCAGTTTCATTAGTTCTACTACCTTTACGACACGGATGCTCGGACCTATTATTATTAAGTGCGACTGCTGGCTCCCAAGCCGCTGTTGTCGGGTTATTTATATTTTTAATCATTTCCATTTGAGGTAGCAACCGATTTGCCAGCAGATTAATTTTATAGAAAACTTGTGATCATTTCGTTTGAGCGGAAATTTTTCGAGTTAATTGTAGAAACTGACCAGAATCTTACATACTTAGTCGAGGAAATTAAATCTGGTATCTATCTCAAATAGAGTTTTCTTCGTTTTCCGATATTCACCGCCTTTGTCTTTTTCTTTGAAATTTCCTTCTTCAGAACTTTAGCCGAAGTCGACTTTGCCTAACGACTTAAATCCGGTTGAAAGACACCGAACGACGCCTCAACACTTATTCCTTTCAGCTTTTGGCGTCTCTTTCTTTTCACAATGAACACTTTTCAATATAATGTCTGCTCCTTCCGCATAACCAGACCAGAACAAAACACTATTCCATCCAACATACTCATTCGCAAGTTTTACTCTTCTCGAATGCTACAAAATACTCCTGCAGTCACGAATGAATCAAAATTTTCATAATTCATTTTTACAAAAACAACGTGAATATGACGAGATTGATTGTTCCTGATTTATAAAAAATTTTTATCGATCTCTTTAATTCGAAAATTTTCTCCATTGTATTATGGGACATCTAACTCCTTTTGTTCTTACCTTCGGCAATGTCATTCCTTCTTTTTTCAGAATGCATATGATTGGCATTTATCGACGTTGATTGTCACTGTTTCTCCATTCTTGGAATAGCGATCTTTGTCAGATTCCAATCCGTGTGACTCCTAATTGCTGCTGTTTACACGTATTGATGGGTAATCGTCTATTATTGGCAAGCCCAGAAAAAAACCAAAACAAGGGGAAAAAAAATTGAAAATTCTCTTTTCATTGAGCGGTTGCGCATTATTGTCCGATATAAACGAAATCTCTTTTCCTACAAAACTATCGGCACATTTCCAATAACTCTCTATCATGCTGATTAAACTGTTGAATATGATTGCTTGGTTTGTAAAAATGTGACTCAGCCATGTCACGATCATTCTTCAAGGTAAAGTATTAAAGAAAAGCCCTGTACCGGTGGCGGCCGGTCCGAGAACAAGATGTATGTATTAAGTCGTGTATCCACATAAGCAAGCAAAAACATTCCGAAATAATTAATGTGTGTACGATAAAAAATGCCTAAAGAGTTTCTGCGTTCCATAAATTTTATTGCCAAGTGAAGCCCTAGTCCTATTTTTCGCCAGTTTTCCGCTATAATTTCTTTTAAATTCTCATAAAAGACAACGACTCCATCGGCCTTTCTCAGCGGGCACCCATGATACACACATCCATATACATACATATATATATATATATATATATAACATATATATATATATAACATATATATATCTATAATAAAGCGCCAAGGAAATAAATAGACGAAAAATCGGAAAAAAATAAACGAAAAATCAAAAAAAAGTCCTGAGACCGTTCTATGGCACTTAGAAAGCTATTTTTTTTTTTAATCGACAGCTCCAATTCAGTGGCTTTTAGGAAAATTATAGAGGGTCCAAAATGTTTATACCTTGGGGCTCAAATCGAGCAATGAATCAAATTTTTCTTCCACCATAGACGAAAACAAGACAGAAGACCAAAAATGAAAAAAAAATCCTGACCCCTTTCTATGGCACTTTAAAAGCTAATTTTTTTTTTAATTCACAGCTTCAAGTCAGTCACTTTTAGGAAAATTATAAGATGTCCAAAATTGTCATACCTTCGTGCTCAAAACAAAAAGGGAATAGATTAGCGCTAATTTAATAAGATCATTACCAATCACATGAAAACGCAATACTACTGTATTTACCTACAGAGTACCGCGCTTCCACCCACCCGACTACCGTTACTGGCTTTTCGTTCATCGTGTATTACTCATAGTGGACAAAGACGAAACATCTTTTGTTAACGATTCTTCTTTTGTTTCCTCTATGGTGTATTATTGGTGTATTATCGGTGTATTATTGGTGTATTATTGGTGTATTATTGGTGTATTATTGGTGTATTATTGGTGTATTATTGGTGTATTATTGGTGTATTATTGGTGTATTTTTAAATTTGAAAAACGACGTTGTAATTTTGAAGTTGTGATCGGCACAAACTGAAGAAATGAGCAAACTAACGTATTTGCAATTCTACGAACAGTATCGTGATAGTGGAAAGAGAAATATAGAGACTGGTCGCAATCGTTTTATAAAAAGGGTTCGAGGAGTTTTTATTAGAAATTGGTGAAGGAAAAATGCCAGAGACTTTGTATGGCGAAGAAAATGGAATCCTATTAAATTTCCCCGATTTAAAAATGTTTACTTCACTTGATGAAATGATTGATCACATTTATCTCGATAATGGTCTATCAAATTTTTCTAAAATGTCCAAAAGATGTATTTTATCCCCAACGAATAAAAACAACAGATTGATAATAGGGGAAAAAATTTCTGGAGATGAAATAAATTTATATAGTGCTGATACAAGTCTGATTGATGAAAAAGAAACAAATGGGGATTCCACGCATTTATGTACTGAAATTTTAAACAAAATGTCAGACCCAGGAGTTCCAAATCACAAAATTACTATAAAAATTGGAGTGATTTGTATCCTCATCAGAAATTTGAATTTCGAAGAAGGTCTGGTGAATGGGAGAAAAGTCGTCATTAAATCTGTTAAAGGTTTCATAATTGAAGTATTTCGTCCGGAAAATGAATGTAAGACGTTTCTAATTCCTAGGATCAGTTTCAAATTTATAGCTGGCGACACTGGCATTTAGATTTTAAGAAGGCAGTTTCCTATCAAGTTAGCCTATGCCATGACCATTAACAAAGCTCCGGGTGAAACATTGGATTTCGCCGCTGTTGATTTGAGGGATAATGTCTTCACTCATGGGCAATTGTATGTTGCCTTGAGTCGAGTAAGAACATCGAAAAATATATGCATTTTGAGCCTTGGTCACGACGAAACTCTCACAAAACGGGGGTTTGGGGGCGGGTCCGGGTGGGGGGTTGGGCCGCGAAGCGGCTAGGGGGAAAGCCCCCTAGTATATATATATACACACATACATATGTATATATACATACATATATATACATATATACATATATACACACACACATATATATATATATATATAACTCGGTCATTTTGGCATCGCAAGGAGCTGTGCTCCTTGACCCCTCTTGCTTATATTTTTGTCTCTCTTCTGTACTTTGCATAAAATTATCAAAATTTACAACGTAAAATTTTTAGGCCGGCTCCCATTAGATTTTATAACGAAAAAGTGTCCTAATTTTTTGTATAATAAAAAAAAAAAATACAACCAATAATTTATACCACACATTTTATTCATCTACCGAAACAACTTAACATACCGCAACTTATAAAAATAATAATTTTTTTGCGTTTCCATGGTATTATTAAATGAACAATGTAGTCTTTACGTGCTTCTCCCTGTTATGGTGGGAATTCTTATTCATCAACTTACACAATAGTAATATGAAGTGTATTCATTATGTTTCTAAAAATTTAAACCACCATCGAACCGAAACGTGAATTGCGGAAACGAAAACGGGGAGCGACGAACTTACGAGTATATATATATATATACATATCAGTGGCGATTAGTTATGCGTAAAAGTATCAAAGAAAATCGAAAAAGAAAGCGCTGTCAGTACTTTGCTAGTAACTTTACCATAGTCCGTTCAACGAAAAAGTACCGATGGAAAAAGTCGATATAAATCGATATTTATGATCCACTTAAGTGGATCATAAATATCGATTTTTTCCATCGGCACATTTTCGTTGAACGCACTATCGTAATAGGAAGACAGTTCTAAACAAACAAACAGAGCGATACCATGAACGACTGATTAGAGTAGTACATAAGCGAGCAGGACACACATATCCCGGCAGAACATTTGGCGTGTTATTGTATACCGCGTACTTCTTTTCAATCTGGCAATGCACTTTGAACTTGTCGTATGTGCACCGGCGATATCATTTTTAGCAGTAATTTCGACAATTTGACCAACATGTTGGCCTTGTACGCATGTTTGTGCGCCTGATCGCGCGAAACACAAAATGGAGTGTTTTTTTTAAGTTGCCTTTGGTTTTATATGCTTCTAATTAATATAAAGTTGTAGAATAACTGAAAAGGCACGTTTAGCATTTGCTGCGATACTGCCATTAAAGAAGTAGGGTCTGTATTTGCTGAGCTATCGGTTTTCATACTTTCGCCAATACACCGTAAAAAGATATTAATATTTATGTAAAAAATTTTCAACTATACGTAAGTTAAAAGCTACAGTTTAACGATATTAATATAAATGGAGCGATTGAATTTTGAAAAACCGCATTTTTTCACGTTTTTATGATTTTTCGAACAAATTTATTAACCGATTTTAACAACTTTTATCCGTTCTTTCGAAAGCTCTATCAAGTATTTTCCGTGTTTTTTTTTTTTTGGTATGTATTTATGAAAAAGAAAAAGTTTTTACAACTTTATGGCGGTTTTCTCATAAAAGTTACAGCAGACCACACAAAACATTACGTTTTTCCCCCCATTAATTTTCACGTTGTTAGACACGTTATTTCTGTTTTTGAAGAAGAAAGAAAAAAACACACTTTTTTTCACAACACGACTCGGCTAAAAGCTTTTTTCTAAGCTGGTTGAAGTAGGCGGGCTGAGAATGTCGTTATCCGTAATTCGCCTGTTCGTGGATTGTTACGTTTTTGATATTGTCGAGCATATCGCATTACTGTAAGCGGAAGAAGTTAAAATTATTTTTCCCTTCAACGACTAACAAAGAAGTTTAAAGTTCCGGTCTGTGTTTTAGTGAAAATTTTTATTTCGAAATTTACTGCAGGATCATAAAATGTTCTTTTACAAGGTGAGTCTCGAAGAAAACAATGATCCTTTTGGGAATCGATAAAAAACGACTACTTGATAAAACCGTATATTGTGTTGTACCTGGTAAACGATTTTTGAATTTTTATCAGTAAATAAACTACAATTATAGTATACAAAATAAAAGAACTAATCGAAACACACGCTGACCAGAAGTGAAGATAGAATGGTAGGCAAAGGAAACTTAAATTGCAAAGTCGAATGTACTTGTACTGAAGGTGTTTGCATCATTATATGCTAATGTTGTATTCGGTAATAAAAGAACATAAAACTGTTTTGCGTTGAAAAAATCGAGATTTTAAAAGAAGGTTTCAGTTTAACAATCTTTGGAAGGAGATTCCTAATCTTGGAAAGCAAAGTCTGAAGAAAACATATTCCATTGTTCATTACTGACATCACATTGAGCATCTATAGTTTGGAAGAGAGATTCGATGAAAAACTTACACTTTTTCTGGTTGATCAAATCGGTTAAAAACCGACAAAATTTGGTAACTCCATCTATAAATGAAGAACCGCTTAGTAGCCTAATGGATTCATCTGACGCGAATTCTGTGCAAAATGAACTGATTATATTTACTTTCAGCCACGATTCCAGATTCGATAACAAATTAGCGCTATTGTGAAGCTATCAGCAAATTAGGATTGACGCTAGAAAGACTTCAGCCTGATTGTATCTCTTCGTTAAATGACAAATTCTATTCTTTTTGTTCTTTTTTTTAATATAAATCTCGCTTTATAATTTTGCGGTTAATTTGATGATTTTGTTCTCGTTTTTAAATTTTCTTTTGATTTAAAATGAGATTCATTTTCGTTATTCGCTCTTATTCCTTTAAATTCAAACATTAGTGTTCTTTCAAACAGCTCTTTTTTTTTGCTTTTCAAAAATTCTTTGAAAGAAGAGTTGTCTCTTAATTGCGCCTAATGTAGTAATGTGCGAATGTGTATGTAGGGAGGAATGTCTTTTCTATACTTTCTTACCCTACAAAAGCATTTCAAGACTAACACGTATTAATGGTACACATTTTGGTTATTAGTGCTTTCATGTTGTGCAGTGTGCGCTTTTACTGCGTATTAAATTTGGCGTGACAAAATAATGAAAAGTAGTGAATAATTTTATTTTTTTGTGAGCACGAAAAATAAAAAAAAAGTTATTTTGAATAACAGACAAAAAAAAAACATACTTGAGGCGTGTAAGCGAACACAATAAATGACAATAATCGTATTATTTAATGAAAAGAGTTCTGAGAGATGCAATGGCAGCGATTAACCTTCCGGTAAAATTCACCTCCCTAACAATTAATCTTATGATGAATCGTACTCTCCATATTTCCTCTCCGGTGTCTCCAAGAAGTACTTTCCGTGGCCTTTACCAGGGTTCAGTCCTACTCTATTTAACATTTACACTATTGCTATGACATCTCTTCCTTTAAACTCTCTTTCTTTATTCTTTGCCGATGATATTATTCTTTTTTCCTCTTCTTACGACATCGCAGCTGCCAAGGAGGCGCCTAATTCTTACCTGGTTACGCTACAACATTCTCTGTCGTGTGTTCATCTTTTTATTTCTGTTTCCAAATCTTCTTGCATGGTTTTCACTCTGCGTCCCTATAATCCAGCTTCCGTTAATATCACCCTGAACCGGATGTCTGTTCTCCGTTCTAGTTACTCCTACTATGTTCGTGTTTACCTTAATAGTCGACACTAACCTTTTCCGAGCAGATTACTTGTCCCGGCATTAAAAGGCGGAACTTGCTGAAATCCTTATCACTAACCAAATGGGGAGGTGATCCTCCTGTGCTCATTTCCGTGCATAGGTCCATTATTGACTCCATGTTTGATTACTGTTCATTTATCTATGGCTGTGCCTCCAAATCCCTTCTTTTCAAATTAGATAGAATACAGAATTCTTGCTTCCGTCTATATTGTCTCGGTACTTTTAAACCCTCTCCTATTTCAGCAATGCTTGCTAATATATCCCCTCTTTCAGTTTGAAGATCTTATTTGGACTATCGTTTTCTTTCTAAATGTGTACCTTGCGTTTCCTCTCAACTTATCCCTTTCTACATTTCCATCGTCAGAAACTGACGCTTTGTTCCTCATAAAATGCCCATCTTAGCTTTTATCTCTCATCGTCTTAGTTATTTTTCGTCCCGTATGATTTCCACTAATAATCTCCCTTACTTTTCCTTTAATTATTTTGATCCCTCACACCCCTCCCAAAGTATATTTTCTTTCTAATTCCTCCGGGCGGTTATTAAACAGGAATTTCACAGTACTATCAGTTTCCCTTTTTTTATTTTCATGTATTCATCTTCACTGATAGAGTTCTAGGGGACTTGGTGAGCTTCTCCTTTATTCATCCCGATTTAAATTTTTCCGAATAATCCTTTTGTCTTCCGCCTTTCTGTTCTATTTTCACGAATAAATTAATGACTATCTTACGTGCAATTATTTATATTTCCTCTAATCGTAACTTCTCCCACTATCTGATAATTTTACCTCTTTTTCCAACTTCATCATTCTTCATATAAGATCTTTCATCTACATTTCATCACTCTATCCACGTTGATTTACTGTAGGTTTTTGGTGTCATAAAGGCATCGAGGGTAACGAAATGATGCCTTAGCTCAGGTCGCTGCCTGTTCCCGCTTTTACTTTAAAAAGATCCCTAGTACCAATCTATTATCCTTAAGTAAGAAATTTCAATTTAAATTTTAGTCGGTGTATTCTTCTTCCTTCACCAATAAAATTGTTCCTTCTATCTCTCAATTCAACAACCTAATTTTCCTACTAAACCTTGGTTCTCAGAATTCCTTTCTCTTCTACGTTCTGTTATTTTCTCTATTATTAGCCTACGTTTCGATCATATTTCATTGCTCTTTTCCCGCTATCGTCTCTCTTTAGTTTCCTCTCCTTATATTGTCCTCTAAATTCTAACGAAGCAGTTGTCTGTGATGATGATCACATTTTTTTTTTTTTAGTGTTCTGCTCTTTCTGCGCATCGCTCTTCCCTTTATTTACGATAAAGGTTTCCTGCTCCCTATTGTGCTTCCTATATCCTGTCCTTTCTTTCTCGGTCTGTTGTTTTTGCCACTAGTTCCTTTATTTCAGCTATTTCTGATTGAATTAAGTTCTAATTAGATAACTCTTCTTCCGATTGTTTCTGGAGGAGATCCCTGGTTGACGAGCTCAAAAAAAAAAAAGAAGTGGACTCCTGAACCGTCACAAGGAAACAGTAGTACATTCGCATCCTCTCTACCGTACTTTCTAATGAAATCTGCTCTTATATCGCTCGAACGATGATGGACTTCAGCGAAGACTTTATTATAATTATTTCTCATTATTCACTTTCCCTTTCTTCTCTTCGCATCTTTTTCTTCCGCTTTTGCGAGTAAATTCATTCTTAGTCGTATTTGTTTCCGAAATTAGCTACGGGGACACACTTAATGGCGAATGTTTTGCTCCCAACTGGAATTTTACAACACTGATCGCCTTTTTCAAGCTTCCCCCTAATTGGTACCGGTCTATTTTCCTATTCGTTTGTTTTCGTTCATTTTGATGTTTAGTTGATGGCAGAGTAGTTGGTAAGTGGGCGAAAAAAAAAACGAAAAAAAAGTGAAAAGAAAGATTAACAGTTTTACTCGGTCTGCGTTCAATAGACTCGGATTGTGCTAGCAGCGGCTGATTATACATTTACACGCATCCGTAACGATTTATTACTGCGGAAAAAGTTAATTGCGCGAGAACTGTACAAATTAGAAGTTTACGAAATAAACTAGGAGGCGCGAGCTATAGGCCTGGCAAAAAAGTAAATAAACCAGTAAAATGTAGGTAAAGAGAGAGCAGGCTGTTTACGAAGAGCATAGTTGGAAAGTGACTGCAAAAGGGAAAAGAACAAGACGGAATAAAAACTAAAAAGTAGAAGGCAATAGATTAAGAAGTCGGAAAGAGTGACTTGTAAGAACTGAAATATGGCACTGTAAATCTCACGTATAACGGACATGGCCGCTAGCAGCCCCGATTCGGTAGTTTTATTACACTCTGGTTATTCGTGCCCCGCGAAATGTTGTTCTTCTCTTTATACACTTCATATCCGTTAGAGTGCCATTTCTCAAACAGTTGGAAGCCCCGGTGGAACATTTTTTCCGTTTTTCGTTCCTTAAATTCTGCCGAATTATTATCGTCTAGCAAATGAAGTTAACAATTTTTTTTATCGAGAAATATGAAAAAAAAAGAATTCGTCGCAAAAGTTAAAATTAAAACGATCTGTGTCCTTTTAAGTCGGGAATTTTTTTAAATAAAAATTGCGAAACAGAAGCTAAATATAAATCGTGTTTATGCGTAAACAATGCTGTTGCGTATTTCCGGGGGCAACATTAAAAAGTTGTTTGCGAAAATGCTTGTTTTGCCGGTCTTACTGTTAGAAATGAGAGAAAAAAAAAAAATTTAATGCGATGTTTCCCTTTTTATTTTTTTTACATTTTTTCTAATTCTTTTTGAAAACGTCGAAACTCACGATGAGCGTATTATATTTAGAATATAACGTGATCGGATGAAACGGAATAAGACAGATCGAGAAGAAAATACAAAAAACAATGATGCGCTTCAATGACCGCGAAAAATGTAACGTTTAGCAAGTTAAAAAATACAGCGAGCTAATGCGGACGAGCAGATCTATCGTAGAAAGAAAGTGGTGCCGATCAAAGGAAGGGCAACGCTTAAAACTTTTTTTAGTGATCAGTGAGCTGTCGTGAACAGGAATATTCCTGAAATAGCGCTCGGCAGGAAATATTCGGCGGGCAGAAAAAAATTTGCAATTGCATCCTGAAATGGAATATATATTTATAACGGGAACAGAGAGGAGTGAAGAAAGATTATGTAATTATAAGGAAGTAATCGACACAGAAGCGAGAAAGAAAGGGAATGAACTTCAATCTTTAGACCAATTGTTGGAACTGATCGAAATAGAAGGAAAACGTATCGAAGCATGGAGTTTTGAAGAAACCGAGCGAGCCAGATTAAAACAGGACTCCCGGCAATAAGTGACGTAAAGAAGTCGTAAATGGTTACGGCGGCAGAAAAAAATGGGGACACTAATGGAAGCTGAAGATTGTAGTTCGGAAAAACGTGTTAGTGACGTTCAGATAAGTTTTTCCGGCTGATGTGAAAAATATACCAATAATTACGGATGATTAAATCATTCTGAAACTTATTACGTGAACAAATGTAAAGATTAACGTAATTAATAATAAACACATTCAACAACAATCCGCTGTCATTTAATATCATCAGCTTATATAACTGTAAGTTTGTCAAAATGTATCCTTTTTGTTTTATTACCACGTTCTGGAATTTCAGTCCATATTTCGTGAACTCATATTTTATTATAGTTACGTTTAAATTCTATAAACTATATCGAACCGCGATTACGAAACGAATCTTGGAACAAATGATGTTATTGTTTACTTCTATTCTGGTCTTCGATGGTTACCGTTTGTAATTGAGCTTTTTCAGATTTATTTTTATTTCAGCTGTTAGCCGAATGTACGAAATAAACTTATCTGTGTGAAAGTAATTTTAATTTCTACGGATTAATTTCAGGTGATTTTGTAAAGGACAAATCGTATGTAACTAAATCTGTTGCTAAAAACGTTATCGGTACATTTCCCTCAGTAAGTAATCGGTAGAGTAGAGCCGGTGCGACAATGGTTCCGCCGGAAGTCGCCTTTATTATCAGGTTTGACATCTGCAACAGCGTAATTTTACAAGTAAGAGTCTTTATTGGCAGTGCATTTGTGTAACCGCTCCTTATTACTGCTTCGTCCATGCCTTAACGAATTATTTTAAATAAGTCTACATTTTATCTCGATAATTATATTAAATAAATTTGAGTTTTTAATCGACTGCAAAGAATTTCGTCTTGACGATAATTCGCGAGAAATTGTTATAAATAAATTTTTCATGTTTCAATTAACTGCAAAGAATTTTTCATTTTAAACGAGTTTACGTTTTAATTTGCTTTTTCCGTCAGACCGTGTATTAACGAAGTAAATCCGGCTGAATTTTAAGAAAACGACAAAAAAAAACCTTCTTCTTACTTTTTATACACACTACCCCGGTCCATTGACTACTATTGGCGTTGCTATCGTTTATTATTGATTTATTTTTACTTTGTGTAAGTAAAGTAAGTCCCATATATCCTTGATTATCATAGATTGTGAAGTTAAGCTTTCCATAATGATACTTAAGGTGGTTCTAATGCATCTGAAGAGAATACCGGGGCCAGTAGTACCTTTCTACTTTTGGATTATCCGCCTTTACTTTCCCAGATAATTCTCTGGTATAACCAGTATTCAATTTCAGATTAGGTATAAACCTGGGAGCGATTCGGATCCGGAACGAGACAAGTCTCGAACCCGTGTCTTTTGATTTAATAGCCAAGCACCTCAATCACTAGGCTACCATAACTAACGATAAGTTTTATTGTATGCTGCTGAAATGTTTAATTAAGAAGCACGGAATTAAAGTCTCCAAGTGGATTATAAAGAATCCATATGAAACACATTCGCCGTGACACCGATATAATTATAGCCTAATGTAATGAAATCCTTGCACATATTTTATTTCTTGCCTCAGTACAATTTTTCCAATATTAATCTTATTCATATCAGTAAACAAAACAATAAGTTCTACAATTTTATGCTTTTCTTCTTTATTGCTATATTGTTTACTTATGATATGCCAGGGGGGCTTCCCCCATGGAGTGTGACGCGAATACATGATCACCTGTGATCACTTAGCCTCTCCACTCGTACCCCACACTCGCCTTCACGTGGTGCCCCTGTTACGCCGAGTAACCTGATAGAAAGTTGTGGTACTAATCCCAGCGGGAGTCAGGTCGGCTAACTAAAGAGTGTACGGGGGGTCTAGACAGGGCAAGTACTTGGTGCAACCAAAGAAAGGCCTCCTCTAGACTAGATAGAGACATGACAGGACATCTATCTCATGATGGCGGCGGAAGACTCAGGCAGTCAAAGTACGGCGGCGTCACAAGTCCGAGCTAGCAGGGTTACTGTCAACGCGGAAGGAAAAGGGGCGCCCCGCTGCGTTTTTCCTTGCCCCAAGAGAAATCACCATGATTACAAAAAGAACCACTGTATCGATGCCGAACGATCCGACTAGCAATCGGCGCTGCGGGTCCGGGCCTGTATGTGTAAAATGGACGACCGGCCATAGAGGAGTGGAATCCCAGGCACCCTATGGAAAATATGTACCTGGTATCAACATTCGGAAAATATTTAGAGTAGCCACATGGAATGTTCAGGGGGACTACTGAGACCCGGGAAATTGGCCATTGTGGAAGAAGAGACGAAGAATTGCGCAATCGCAGGCTTTACGGAGCTGCACTGGAAAGTATCTGGCCACTTTACGAGTAGCTCGGGCAATTTCATTTGCTACTCAGGAGGAGACCTCCACGCAAATGGAGTGGGCTTTACAGTCCGTAAAGATATAGTTCCTAAAGTCGTGGGATACCGGCCAGTAACCGGCAGAGTAGCCACAATAACTGTAAACACCCATCCGGTAAAAACAAACTTGCTCATTGCATATGCACCGACCACGAACGCACCAGAAAAACTAATTACCGATTTTTATAATATACTAAATAACACAATACAAGAGTTTCCAACAGGAGAACTTCTGGTCATAATGGGCGACTTTAACGCAAAAGCCGAAGAAATAGCCAACACAGAACATTATCTAAGAAATGTTTTAGGCAAATATGGTATAGGAACGCGGAACGAAAGAGGAGAGAAACAGATCGAATTTTGTAACGAAAATCAGCTGTATATCGGGAATATAATGTTCCAACACCTTAAGAGGCGTCCATATACATGGACTTCACCAGATGGCGGCTATAGAAACCAAATAGACTACATCCTCGTGCCTAGGAGATGGCGTTCATCGATAAAGGATATAAAAACATACCCTGGATGGGATTGCGGATCTGATCATGAACCCGTTGTAATTGAGATTAAGATACGGCTCAAACAATCAATAGGGCGGTTAACGCGTAATGGCCCAAACAACAAAAACCTTTGGTATCTAGGCTCAAAAGAAAAATATGGTAAAATAGCACAGGAAAATATGCAATCTGTAAGACATATCATTACAGAAGAAAGATCGGCTGAGGAAATATAGGGGGAGGCAAAGAAGGCAATGACTGAGGCTGTCGGGGAATTCAATGAGAAGCAAAGAAGCCATAGATTACCCCCGAAACAATAGAGAGCTGCAGAAGAAAAGGAAAGAAAGGAAAGCAGCAGGCTTGACCACACAAGAAGCCCGAGAAGAATATCGTAAACTAGATAGAGCAGTTAGGAAACAAAATCGTGTAAACAAAGAAAGATACTTAACAGACATATGCGACGAGATAGAAAAACACCGGGAAAAAAAGTGAACCGAGAGATTTCTTTGGTAAGATCAAATTGCTCGCAAAAGACTTCGAACCGCGATTCAGGAATATAATGAACGCACAACCGGAAAACCCCGATAGATAAGGAAGGAATTACGGATAGATGGAAAAGATACTGCGAAAATTTACTGTATAGCCCACAATAGCCTTCAGTAACTACATCAGACGTATTGGCACACAAGAGGAGCTAGAACCACCGATGATCCTCTTTGAAGAAGTAGAGAAAGCGGCGAAAAAATTAAAAGCCCGCAAAGCAGCACGGAAAGAAGATAATATTATGATGGAAATACTCTTGGCTACTAAAGAAGATGGAACACGTGTAATGCATGCGATTTGTTAAAAAATATGGACCACAAGAATATGGCCAAAAGACTGGACTACCTCGCGATATATATATCCCGTTTTATAAAAATAAAGGCAAACGTGAGGACTGCTCTAACTACAGAACAGTTACGCTCATCTCTCACTCAAGCAAAATAATGCTATAGATATACTCGCAGAACGACTGAAGAATATACTACTATCACAGATACCTCAGGAACAAGCGGGATTCGTACCTGGAAGAGGAACAGGGAACAAATAATGAACGTACGCCAAATAATAGAAAAAGGTCGTGAATTTAATACGCCAGTAATCACATGTGCTTTTTAGATTACCAAAAGGCGTTCTCGACTCATTGTCAGTGCAATGGGATACGATGTGGAAGATACTTCGTAAGATGGGCACCCCAAGGCACCTCTGGTGGCGTTATTGAAATCTCTGTATCGGGAAAATTTTGCCAACGTACGCATAGAAAGTCAATACTCAGCATCGTTTAGAGCTAGAAGAGGCGTACGACAGGAATGCGTGATATCACCACTCCTATATAATATATATATGGAGAATGGATCATTGGGCGACCGATGACTGGAAGGGAGGATTTGCAATTGGTGGCAAAAAAGTTTGCAACCTGAGGTATGCAGACGACACAGTCCTAATAGCATTCTCATACAAAGAAATAAATGAACTGTTGGAAAGAGTTGAAGAAGTAAGCGCGGAAAATGGTCTCTCCTTGAACAGACAGAAAAGTCAAATTCTAATCGTGGATAGAAGTAAGGAACTACCGCCACTAACCCCGCCAAATACACTTTGCGGGATCGAAGTGAAACATCAGCTGATCTATTTAAGCGCACTCATATCGAACACGGGAGGCTGCAGCATGGAAATTAGGAGTAGACTAGCAAGAGCCCGGAAAGCAATGGTGCGTCTAGCGCGCATATGGAAAGACAGGCACATCTCCATGTTTACTAAGAAGAGGATAGTCAAAGCGCTGGTATTCCCTATTGCCACATATGCGTGCGAAACATGGACAATAAACCTGGAAGCCAAAAATAAAATACAAGCTTTCGAGATGTTCTGCTGGCGTCGCATGCTAAGGATTCCATGGACAGAGATGCGCACAAACACGTCTATACTGACCAGCCTGGAAGTCAAGGCACAAGAGAGGCTGTTACCAACAATCCATCGCCACATTTTACAATTCTTCGGACATATTATGCGCCGCGGACCAGAGTCACTTGAAAAAATTATTACGCAGGGAAAAGTCCCCGGAAGAAGAGGCCGCGGCCGCCCTCCGAAAAAGTACATATATAGATCAACTACCGGAAATAACAGGAAAAGGACTGAAAGAATGCTTGCGAGTAACGGCAGACGGCGACAAATGGCGTGATTACATTTGGTCAACGTAACATGGGTGATTCACGACGCTCGGAATCGAGCAACATGACGGAAGAAGATGATATGCCAGAAACGTATGACGCACTACTAGTAAAATATTCGCTGACGACATGGCAAACATGGCAACGCACGAGAACCCAGAAAAGTCTACAAAAATTTTACAAGATGTGCTAAATAAAATCATTGATTGGCTGAATAAATGGAAAATAGTAATAAATGAAAATAGAAGTAACCACATTATTTCTAGAAACATCGCACGTTACAAATATCATATATCTGTAAATAACAAGCAAATACGAACATATTCATTCGTAAAATATCTTGGAGTACACCTAGATGAAACAGTTACGTAGCTTCATCGTATCAAGACAAAAATAACAAAACTAAATTTGAAAACAAGACAACTTCATTGGTTGCTTAGACCGCGTTCCCAATTACATATTTCAAGTAAAATATTACTACACCACATGGTATTAAAACCGATATGGTTGTAGGCAGCTGAATTATGGGGATGCGCTTCTAAAAGTATAGAATGGATAGAATACAACGCTATCAAAATAAGGTGCTACGATCCAATGATCAGGAGCACCATGGTATGTGTCCAGCCAAACACTACATTAAGATTTACAAGTGAAATATGTTACTGAAAAAATGAAGCTGGCGATTAAAAATTGCTTGTCGAGGTTGAAATGAAAATGCTCTTGAAGCGAATTTACTACAACGACCAGCCCAAGTTGCAACAGGTTGAAAAGAAAGAATATTATTGACCTAGCGTGATTATTCGATAAATAAATTCGGGACCGGCTAATGGGCAGATATTGAAATTCACGATCCTATTAACACTAAAATCTAGTAAATGACTATATAGTCAGTTCTAGATGTGAAGAAGAAGAAAAAAAAAATTACACATATCATTTTACTAATATCTATTGTTTCTTTCGTTGAAATAGTGTCTGTGTTTTGTTCGGGTGAAACCGCGTTTGATTCCCGCTGTGGCACATTGATGCTTCTAAAAATTTCACTTGCCCTGGATTAATGTCCATGTAGTTTACGCGCCAAAAAAAAAAAAAAAAAAATGCAATAATTCTATTTTATCGTTTAATAATTTCACTATAAATTTCAATCAATTCATTCGGAGGAACTATCTATTCTTCTCTTCACGAACTTTTTTGCTCGTGTAAAGACGGCATGAAACCTTCTACCATTTCCTTGGCTACAGCTACTGCTATTGTGCAAGTACCTACATAAAAAAAAAACAACTAACTAACAAAATAAAAAAATCCTCGATGGATTTCTTTTTACAACATCCTTTCTTTTCGAAACGAGCATACAATCCACCGAAGTAGTTCCCAAAATATGGACACTTGTACCAAGACACTTCAATGTAATTTTTTAATAAATGACAAAGAAATACATTTTTATTGTAAAATTGCGCGTATCACAATTTTAAAATATTTCAGAATGCAGTGAGAGTGGTGTGAGTCTGATAACAAACAATATATAATTATTACAGGTTCTCTGGCTCCCCTTCAAGCTATTCGGTCACATATCATAACCGGTCCACTAGTACACAAAATAAGATCTACGGCGCATCGCCGTACCCAGGAGGGGATACAAGTAGAGTTTCTTTTTTTTTATTAAATGGGCTCGGTGTTAACACTGACCCAACTACATGGACTTTGATCACCTACTTAGATTCTGAGGCGATCGGAGATAGAAAGTATAAAGGAAAGAAGGAGGGGAATAACGGCTGGAGATGGGAAGGAAAGGATAAAGAAAGCATTGAAAGGGATAGGAAGATCCAACGCCAAAAGTTTTTTTTTTTTTTTTTTTTTTTTTTTCGGCGTAGAGATGAGAGCACTTAGGAAAAAGGGCAGGGCATTCAAAAAGGATATGGTTGGGGTCGGATATAAAGGGAGGATCAGTAGAGTGGAGAGGGGAAAAGGGAGAAGGTGAAAGAGAAAAAGAAAAATGAGAAAAGGGAAGAAGGGAATAACCAAGTCTCAGTCTGATTAAAGAAACAATAGCCGAGCGCCGAGAAAAGGAAAGAAATTGGTACCCCAAGAAGTAGAATTTCTTTGGGTGCCGGTACATGTTGGAATACCCGGAAACGAATGTGTAGACCGGGCCGCCAGAGCAACGCGTTGTCTGCCCCTGTGCCATTTGA
Source organism: Icerya purchasi (assembly GCA_039619475.1). Classification (NCBI taxonomy): domain Eukaryota; kingdom Metazoa; phylum Arthropoda; class Insecta; order Hemiptera; family Monophlebidae; genus Icerya; species Icerya purchasi. The sequence goes on along the minus strand of CM077115.1, from coordinate 398,231,970 downwards.
TAAATCAATACCAGAAATAGATTTTTTCCCACATAGAAGTATGAAAGAACATTCGATTTCATCCTGGTCTCAACGAGTAACCTTTCTACGGAATATCAAACTGAACACTGAACCTTGGTGGCCAGCGATTCAAATGTCCAAAAAATAATTCTCTGTTCTTAATCGGTTGAGACTGGGGCACACACCCGTGTCCCACAATCATATCCTTCAGCGAGCACTTTCACCGATTTCTTGCCCATTTTGCAATGCAGCAGTGGTACCTTCTGTTGAGCACATCCTGCAACAATGTAAACTTTTAAGCAGAAATAAGGACGAACTACTTACACATTCCCTTAGCTAATCGGCCGGAACAGGTTCAGACAGTGCTAACTTTCCTCAACATAAATAACCTTTTAGGTAAACTATAATGATTTCTATACTTGCTAGGCCGTAATGACCCTGGCAGTTATACACGGCAAGCGAGTAGATAGTAGCGGGGAGGGGGATCAGAATAATTATTTTCCGATCACGATGAATTTTCTTCACCGTTCAGTCTACTTTTTTGAAGTATTGAACGAACTTTGCCTCAGATATATTGAATGTCCGTTCCTCAGTGTTTCTTGAATCGTCCGCACGTTGTCGAATCGTTCTCCTTTCGGTGTGGATTTCAATTTTGGAAAGAAATCGTGGTGCCGTATTAAACTGAATAAGTAGAAGGTGGGAGCTGCGATAATCTTATTTTTGATCAGGTACTGCTTAATCAGAGAAGATGTGTAACAGGAAGCATTATTACGATGCAGCGGCATTTTTTTTTTTTTTTTTTTTTTAGGGACATGTGTCAATTATGGTCTAATTAACCAAGCACGAATGGAATTTTTGGAAATCAGCGGGATATTTTACCCGAACGAACACCACTCCCTAACTAACTGTGCAACGGTAGCTGGCTTAAAAGCAATCATTTTTCCGTTTGTCCGGTCCTTTTCAAATGGATTTTTTCGAACAAACGCCGTAACACATCGCCGTAAAATGACTCACTGATTCCATGATTATCAAGAAAACCATAAACCACGGTTTTCACTCTCGATCCTTTCATTCTCACTTTCTTTGGTTTCGGCGAATTTTTGATTGCAATCCATTGCGAGGATTTTCATTTGCGCCACCTGGATTTTGTCACCGGTAACAATTTCGTCGAAAAGAAAAAGTTTTTTTTTCGGAGCAATTCTTAAAATATTTCATTTAGACTGCGCTTTAGCTCTTCGCCAACAGTCGCGGTCCAACTTTCGCATAAATCCTTGTCATTTTCTAAATGCCCCGTAACATTTTTTGAACGGTTCCACAACTGAAGTTAAGGGAAAAGCTTATTTGTCGAATTTCCAAATGAACGCACCAAAAAGCGAAGCCGAGGAATTCGCTCTGAAACATGAAACTGATCTACTTACCAAAAGTAAACACGGTCGCAGACATTTACAATAAACCTTTTTTCATTACTTCGAAACAACTACCTTTTTTTTCTATTTTCTGCAAATATTTCATGTTTGCGCGTTATTCAACACTTGACGATTTTGCACAGAAATAAAATAAAATAAGAAATCGGAAAACTATACCGACACCGTCTAACTCGGCTGCATATAAAACCCGTATTAGTGAACACGCTACTGGTTGGCTAGCTCGAAAGAAGAACAGGCTTTTTGTTACCACCTCGCTGAACAATATATAGGTGTCGTCTACTAATGCCACAACCGTGTTTGTCGGACAAAATTTTTTTGATCAGTTCTCGTCTGAACCACAAAATTTATTTATGCTATGAACCGAAATAGAAATATTTCAACTTGAGGAAAACGAAAAATGTTCAAAGATTCAACAGCGGTTATAACAAACTTTTTTACAAATTAATGCATTTTGCCCCCGAGTAAATGAAGTTTTAGCGTAATAAAATATATTCAATTACTACGTACGGCGGAATCAATGTTCCAAGTATATTGTTATTATTATTATTATTATTATTATTATTATAGGCTTTGAAGGAGATACACAAATCTATATAAACGAACACCTAACCAGAGAAAATGCTGCCCTTTTTACGTCTGCTAGGATTTTACGCTCTAAAAACTGGAAATTTGTCTGGGTGCAGGAAGGAAGGATTTATGCTCGAAGGGATGAAGTGTCGCCGATCATACCAATAATCTCTAATGAGCAAATCTCCGGATTACTAAATCTGAAGTGACTATTGTTCTCACTTTACGCTATAATATTAATTATAAATTTAATTCTATTACAATACACTCCCTGTTTCAAAGGTGCTGGTAAATTTTTCCGTTATTCTATCTCTTTTATACTAAAAATATTAACAAAGCTAATATTTCCTATCTATGTATTTAACAAAAACACTTTTGGTCTATCTTCTTCTTTTACTTTAATTTTAACCTGCGATTGGTGCTTATTCCTCCTTCCTATCAAAATTTTTCTTCTGAGTCTTTGTTTCGTTGGTATTGATAATTTTACAACTCTTTCTGTTTCTTTTAAACTAACAATATTAACAAGAATAACATTTCATTTTTATGTATCTAACAAAAGCGTTTTCGGTTCATCTCTTTCTTTATCATACACTCTCTTTAGTGAAACAGTAGGCATGAGAGTTCACACCATAATTACATTTTATATTATCTTAAATTTAAGATCGCGTACTATTTTGCGTTCTCATAAAGTACAATTTAATGCGCTAGTTCATTTCAGGATTTACGATTTTCCAAATTATCTACTATATCTAATTTTATTTAACAATTTTATATTAAGTCTATTTTTATCTGTAAACAGTACTTCAATTTAAAAAATAAATTTTCTATAAATTACATTGCTAAATGGTAAATATAAATAAACCCTACCCGACTTCAATGAATTCAAATAAAATTAACATACTAACGTTAAATGTTAGAAGTTTACGAGCGCATTTTGATGAACTATTGATATACTTATACCAACAAAAAATAGACTTTGATATATTAATTTTAACTGAAACTTGGTTATCAGCAGATGAAATTGGACGCTATAATATTCCAGGGTTTTCCTCTACTGGTCAAAGTAGAATTACTAAAAGATCAGGTGGTGTAATAATCTATGTTAAGAACGATCTTAACTTTTCTGAAAATAAAATTGAAATCTTAAGTGGTAATATAAAGTCTATCAATATACAATTAAACAAGAATACCTATTTCTCAGTTGTTGGAATATACCGCTTTTGTGACTCGTCATACCGCGACTTTCTTCAGGATTTAAGGAAAGTTATCACTACACTAAACTTCACCTCTATTTTAACGGGAGATCTTAACATAAACCTACTTAATGAAACAAAAAGTATGGAATATCTGATTTTATTATCTGCAAATGGATTCGACAGTGTAATAAATGAACCAACATACACCCGACACGCATCTAATTATACATCTTGTCTGGATCATGTTTTCGTTCGCGGAACTAAAAGCCCCAGTATAAACCTCAAAGTTGAATCGAGTATAAATGAAGTGTACTTCTCTGATCATAAAGCTTTACATACAACTATCGTAATTGATACATGTATTAAAAATAAGGCAAATGATTCTTATCCCGTCTTAAATAAAGCATTATTTTTCAAAACCCTGAATACGTTAAATATATCAAAATTATATACCATGAATTGCACAGTCGATGAGAAATTTGAATGGTTTTTAGCTCAGATTCGTAATACAATAGAGTATTCCAAGTGTAAAATAAAAAAATCAAGAACAACACGGAAAAGATCTGAATGGGTAACAGACGAAATAGTGCAATTATCTGTAATTAAGAAGAATTGTTATAATGAGTTAAAATCATGTCCAACGAACAAAATCCTTATATCAAATTTCAAATCTATTTCCAAAAAGCTACAGAAAAGTATAAGAATAACCAAAAGGGAATACTATACAAATCTATTAAATGCTTGTCATGGAAACCAAAACAGTTATTGGAAAATCGTTAAACGTGTATTGGGAAATAAAAATTCTTCAATAACAGATATCAATGTAAATGGTTCAATTAAACATGCATGTGGAAATGAGTACGAAATTGCAAATTACTTTAACAGGTTTTTTATAAGAGAAATTGAAAACCTAAAAACGAGTGTAAGCTCCAGCACAATAAATTTGCCACTTCTGTACTCCACAAAGAAAAATTTAAAATCGTTTATATTCCTTGATTTCAATGAGGATGACGTTACAGATGCCATTTGATCCTTGCCTAACAAAAACTCATTTGGATATGATCAAATCTCTATTTCTTTAATAAAGGAGTGTATACCTATTTTCTTAAAGCCGCTAACTTTTTTGTTTAATGAGTCATTTAGATTAGGTAAATTTCCTGACTGCCTTAAAGAGGGTATTATCACTCCAGTGTATAAAACCGGGGATTCAAAAAATGTCACAAATTACAGACCTATTTGCATATGCCAACCTTCTCGAAAATATTTGAAAAATGTGTAAAATCCAAAATAATAAATTATCTAGATAAAATTGACTTCTTTAGCAATAATCAGTATGGCTTCATAAGAGGAAAGGGAACTGATGACGCATTATATGAGCACATATCCTTCATAGTAGAAAACTTAGAAGCTGGCCTTTCTGTTGCCGCTGTCTATTTGGACCTCCGTAAAGCTTTCGATAGAATAAATCATGACCTTTTACTTCAAAAAATGAACAACTGCGGTTTCCGTGGTTTTACATTTAATTGGTTTAAGTCATATCCTACCAACAGAACTGTAAAAACAAAAATAAATGGACAGCACAGTGAATTTTCCATTCAAAAATATGGTGTACCCCAAGGAAGTATCCTGGACCCTATTTTGTTCCTTATTTATATAAATTATTTATGTAAATTACATGTGCATGGAAAAATTTTTTGCTACGCTGATGACACTGTCCTTTTAACAAGTTCACGTTATCGAAATATCTTACAAAGATTAGTGAACGAGGACCTAACTAATATATATGGCTGGTTAAATAAAAATGAGCTAATATTGAACGTAGAAAAATCTAAATTTCTGGTATACAGCCACCAGCCACAAAACTTCTGGGATGATTTATTAATAGTTGGAGACAACAATATTCCTCTTGAGAGAGCTTATGACATTAAATATCTAGGATTACAACTAGACTACAAGCTTCTTTGGGATAAACAACCCGTTTATTTAGCCAAAAAACTTCGTAAACTAAACTACATATTTTATTATCTCAGACCATTCTTTAATAATAGCCAACTGCGGCGTTTATACTTATCCTTATATCAGCCAGTCTTATCGTATGGTATAATTCACCGGGGGGATGCTGCAGATTACCACATCAAACCGTTAGCCTACTTACAGAAGGAAGTTATTAGAATTATTTTCAATAACGAATTCAGCAATGCTGAAAATGACTTATTGAATATAAAAGAAATATATAAACTAGAAGCACTACTGTTTGTAATGAAAAATAAACATAAATTCAATATCTCTGTTAAAACTGGTGTTACAAGGTACTCAAATAGAACAGTCGCTAAAATCCCTTCTTTCAATAAGTATCATTCCAGGCATCAGCTTCAGTATAACGGATGCCTACTATTCAATGCACTACCTGCACATATGCATAACATATGGATACTAAATTACAGAAGAAGGCGTAAAAAGTTAAAGGCATACTTCTTGACTAAGGCTTAGAATGCTAAATTCCATATTACATATTATTTGATTTGTCTTAAATATCAATCCAAATAAATTCGAATTGTTAAGCTGTAGAATTATTATTACCTTAGTTTCTAGTGCAACTAAACTAAAATTCCTGTATTGGAAATCATAACATACTAGTTATTAGTGCAGTATTTCATGTTTTAAATGATCATACTACTATTACCGACGAATAAGTAAAATTTCTTTTCCTTTGGGAGGTATTAAAAGTGTGTGGATGTAATTAAAATTTGAAGTACTGTAGATTTCTTAGATACAATGATTATATAAAACTATCAAAATACTAATAGCTGTTCGCACGTTTATAGATAGCTAATAGTTATTCATTTAGCTTATTTATTTTAGTTTGAAGTGTATGTGTAAATAGTAAATCCCAATTATATGATACTTACGACTTACCGATGTTTGAAATACACATGTGTTTAAATATTATACTGAATATGATAAAATTAAATTCTGTAAGCAGTGGCCAAATAATATTAATATTTATTTCATATTGAAAGTGTACTCATAATATTTTTAGCTAATATCTGTTTGGCCATTGCATTGTATTGCATTGTATCGTACCGGCTTTCATGTTTTACTTCCTAGCATTGTTTTTAGTATATAATATTTTATTTCATTATACGTTTTGTAATTGTATCTGGATTTACCATCAATATAGTATCAATCTCATTTGTATAATAATAATCCCACTGCTCGCGCAGCCATGCGCATTTGTGGAACTTACATTTTTTTTTTTTTGTATTTTTATGTTAATTTAGTAAATACCAATAAATTTGATTTGAATTTGAATTTGATTTGATTATTATTATTATTATTATTATTCAAAATAAAGTTTACTGATATTAGAATAAAATGAACGTTTTCAAAATTAATCAATCGTCGCCTGAATTTCTGGAAAAGAAAAATACAGGTTGCCGCTAATAAAATTGAGTACCTGAAATATTAAACGAAACTCCTAAAAAAACCAATTTAATAAATGATAATATAAAAATATCAAACATGTAAAATGAAATCCTCGTAATTTTGCATTATTTGTCTTTATGCTAAAATTTTGAACTTTTTTGTTTTATTTACAATTTTAGTTTCCTTACGAAGCCTTATAATTTTTTTCACATACATGATATCAATCAACAAGTAATAAAACAATCTCTACTCCGATTAATTTTTATTAATGATAGCGAAATCTGCGCCCCTAACGTGCAACAATATCAAAAACTTATGTATTAATAAAAAATGAAATCAAGGATTTAACGCGTGGCTATTAAACGGTAATAATAAAATTATATGCCTACGATAGTACACAAAATGAAAGAATAAATTGGGAAACATTTGTTCGACCTGAAAATGTATTATTATTGTTAGCAGTGATAATTATTCAGCTAAGAAACCATATTTTACCATATTTCATCATATCCAATTCAGTGGCGCTGTGTTATAATCATCTCAAATAATTATACGCATGCTTGTATTATGTTTTTATAAGGAATCCTTTAACAATCTTATTTTCCGGTACACTTTTTTCGACAACATTCTGGTTCACTCAAATGCGATGATTAATAATAATAATCTAAATGTGTATACACGTAAGGAAACCAAGACGTTTATTGTAAATTGTAATGTGTACACTTTACGTATCGCTGTACATCGATTTTATCGGCTTATCAACATCGTTCGAATTACCATAAAGCGTCGTATGTGTATGTGTTCATTAGACCAGCGGTCGATTCTGTGATGCACCTATATCTTCCTCCGTTTGTCGCGTTTTCTTCTTTGTTCTCACGTCGGACATAGCACATGTAGATTATGGTGTCCGTTGACATTTTAATATATATGCATATATTTCGCTTTACTTTCTTCGTAGTAAAATAATGAAAAAAAAAAAAAAAAAAAAAAAACAAAAAAAGAGAAATATCTTTTTTTTTACTATAGTACAGTTTACTCTTTTTTAACCATAAGAATAGTGGTGTACAACCCTAAACTGTTTAATTAGGAATTACGCCAGAAAAAAAAAAAAAAGAAAAGAAAATGTACTTATAGGTAAAAATTGACAATAGGAACTATCTGATAATACGTCTGATGCCTCAATTGGAAACGGTCCGTTCGCGCCTGATAACTAAAACTACCGTCGTGTACAATCATATTAAAATAAACAAAAAAATTCAAAAAATTTCACACTCTAACATGAAAACAAATAATACAAAATTCTGTGTATTTTATTTTACGTGTTTTCTTATGTTTTTGTATTATCACTTTTGAAATAGATTTTTTAGGAGCTTTGTTTATATTTCTGGTACTCTATTTTATTAGCGTCAACTTGCACCTTTTTTCCCAAGAAATTGATCAATTTTATAAACGTTTAATTTATTCTAGTATCACTAAACTTTATTTTAAGTAATAATATGCTTGGAATTTTTATATTTATTCTGATACCTAGTGCATGACTATATTTTACGCTGAAAGTTTAATTAACTCGACAGTAAAATGCATTAATTCGTAAAAGAGTTATAATCATTGTTGAATTTTCGAACATTTGTCCTCCCAAAACGTTGCATACATACATAGAAGAGGACAAAGTTGTTCCATAAAAAGTTTCGGGGGTCGGGCTAAGAATGATGCTGTCAATTTTCCTCGTACTATACGAAGTACAGAAGTGATAGCGCTGGGGTCCGATAGCATCTCCAGTCAGAGTCAAGGGGCAGAGCCCGTTGCGAGTCATGGAGGGCCTAGTTTTTATATATAAATAAATATGTATTAATTAATTAATTACAACGTAATTCTTAAGCCAGCCCCCATTAGAAAAAATGTTCCAATTTTATGTAACGTTTGTTATATTTTGTTAGACCGCGATAGACACAGATTATAGAAAGACTGCGAAGCTTCAGCTAAACGCACAAAGACCACTTTTTTGTTGAACGGTGATAAACATGTTTTTCAGAGACAGAGAATCTTTACGTGAATATATGTTATTTAAAACCCAATAAATAAATAAATAAACATTATTCACATTTAAAACTCAAGAAGGCAAAATCGATAAGTAGATGTTTATAGAATAAGTGGAAAATTAAATGATCAAGAAGAAATCGAAGATCGGCATTAGCCGACAAGTTCGTGATCAGATCATGTAATTATAACCTACCACTTATCCTTAATAACTTAATAAATAACAGCTGGAAATTCGTTTCTCGCAAAATTCCTCTCATTAAGTAAGAGGGCAAACCAGATATTTAAAGTTTTATCCCGCTTTCATTCCCATTCGCCCTTCGAATTACTTCTATAAAACATACGATATTAATAATACCAAATTAAACATAGATATAAATTACTTTGAAAATTTAAAGAAAGCTCACCCGTTCGTCTGTTAATACGAACCCGTTTTTCTTTAACTTTCTTAAGTCACACTACCCAAATTTCATTTCTATATTCACCGATGGGGCGAAATTTCGAGGCGTTAGCGGTGCAGTTGGTTCTGCCTTCTGTATCCTCGATATTACCACGATAAAATTTAAACTACCAGCAGAGACATCTATTTTTACCGTTGAGCTTCTGGCTATAGATAAAGCATTGGGATCTGTATCATAAATGTTTTCCACAGTAATGGCCAGTTTATTCTACTTGCTGACAGCCAATGATGCGCTTTAATAGCTCTCGGTCAGAACAGTTTTAATACCAACTATCATCCGGTCATTTACGATGTTAGGGAAAAACACTTAAATATCACAGGACAAGGAGGAGTACCTCAGCTATGTTGGATCACAGGACATTGTGGTCTCCTTTACTGGGATATAGTTGACGCTGCGTTTAATGGAGTTATTTATTCCCCTATATCTTCATCTGATCTAGTTGAACTTATAAAGAGACAGAATAGAGACGACCGGTTAACGTATATCCGTGGAAATCTTCACAGGGGTAGATCATACTACTGTGTACAGCCTGTCTTACCTTACCTCCCCTGGTTTTATTATATACCTCCCACATTATCCTTCAATCGAACACGTTCTTTTGTAACAATCATTTGTCGTTTACATATGGGGCACACCAAGTTGGGCCTGAACTTTCTTGAAGTCGATTCTTCCTGTTCTGTATGCTCAAGTCACTCCCAAAACAACTTCAGAGTACTATTTAGTTGTTGCCGGTTCGACAATCGTAGACTTGTTCTCATGAGGGAACTAATAGCTAACAACATTTTCCCGCCCTATTGTTTACATGTATTGCTCTCTGCAAGTAATCAGACATTAGCTGCACTGTTCGATTTTCTTTGTATTAATAAAATTATGATATAATTAAATGGCTGTGCATTTTTTCCCCTTTTATTTTGTATTCTTTTCTTTTGAACAGTTTTTATTCTTTTTCGGGTGTGGATTTTTTCCCCCTTCTTTCTTTCTCTCTTTCTTTTAGTGTACTATAAATGAGCGGGGCCATAGATGTCTCTGCACAGACTAATAATAATAATACTAACTATATGTATATATATATATTTATATTTTAAAATATATATATATATATACATAAAATATGTATGTAATATATGTATGTATAGATATATGTGTGGATATGTATATGTATATGTATGTATGTGTATGTAGATGCATATATATATATATATATATATATATATATATATATATATAAACGTCGTGAATTTTCATATACTTTATACTATAAGATTTTAATCTTTTTTTCTTATTGTTTAATTTTTGTTTTCTTTAATTTTTTCCCTCATTCATGTTCATTTTATTGTATTCAATTATAACGTTAGTTTGTTGGCTACATGAACTATAATCGTTCGGGCCAAAAATTAAATACAAAAAAAAAAACAAAACAAAAAAAAAAGGAATATAAAACAGATAATGTGATTTTCAGAAATTAAACTTAATTTATTCTGATAAATATTTCAGTAAAGAAGATAAATCACGGTAAGCGTCTTCATAACAGACACAGTATTGTATTACTGCTTAATCGCAAGTATTAATTTGACAATAACGCAACATTGTAAATAATTTTTTAATAGTAATATCTTTTCATTTTTTTGTTCACATATTTTTAATGACTATGCGGTATAGTAATAATGTTTATAAAAGTTTTATTAGGATTTTATTAAAATTGCAAAAAAATGAATGACGCAAGTGCATTACTCTTGTACTAAATAACGTTCGAATGGGTAGTACCAACTAACTATTCTTTATTAGGGGGATAAATTGAATTGAATATAAAAAACGGGTGTTTGCATGCGCGTAAAGCCGTAGTAAAATAGCTGGTAAATGATAATGATGACAGAAGACTAGATAATATTTTATTTTATATTATTAATCACTAAATTTATTCTAAAGACTTTATTCGTCTTATTGTTAAATTTGTCCAATCATTAATTAACGAATAAATGAAGCATTAAGCGGTTTTTTATAAAAATTTACATTTAATAAACCAACACATAAATGTAAGTTGCTCTCAGACATTAAGGTAATTCACGGTTTTATCGTGATTGCTATTTTTTTCGGGTTTTCTAGTTAAACGATACATTACCAGAATGCATCAGTTTTGGATGGAAAAACAATTCAAAAATCAAAAACCAAGAAAGAAAAAAAAATAACAAAATCGGGAAGAAAACAAAAAAAAACAAAACCTCCGACTAAAACGAGTGTAGGAAAAGATCAAAAACCATTAAAAAGGAAGCTTTTTAATTTATAAATTCAGATGGATGACACTTACACTACAAATTGAAATCATGCAAAATTAACGCATAAAATAATTATAATAAAATGAACCATATAAACACACTTAACGTATAATGGTAAAACAACAGGTAAAGCTCGATAAATTGAAGGAGCTAATTTAAACAACTCACGAATATGAAATTTGAACAGGGAAATAACTTTTATCTTTACCGTGATTTGGACCTTTTCCGTTTTAGTTTTTTGTTTTTAAATTGATGTTCGATAAATTCCTGTTTTTTATGCTATGAAATCGGTTATTAAAATAATGCTTTCGTATTCGAACAAAATTGCTATTGCTTTTCGTGTTCGACTAGAACAGACACGCGAATACCATTCGGTGTCTTTTTAATACCTAAAACGTGCTACAAGTGTAGTAGACCACGTGATTATATGACGTTCTATCGGCCCTTCCGTTATCGCAGCCAACAAAACCCTTTGAAATTACCAATTCTCTCTGCTTATTAGAGCGAATGTTTTCCATCAGAAAACGATAAACGTACTTCCGGTGAACTGTATACAAATCTCGTTACCATTAGCGAAGTTCGGGAAGATAGTTTGAAATCATTCACGCATTCGATGAACGCAAGAGATAACACAAAAAATTTTAGAAATTTGCTTCAAAAAATATTCAAAGATTTTTTAAATTTTTCCCGAAAGGAGTCACTCCGGTAACATATTCCTATAGTAATATATACATATACACACACATATATATATATATATATATATATATATACTAGCTTTTACCCGCGACGTTGTCCGCGGAGAATTAGTATTTCAAGTAGGCTGTTTCGACGTGAAAACAAATATAAATGAAAGAGGTTTTATTATTAATATTTATTTCTATATATTTTTTTTATTATTTGCTTTTATGTAATTATTTTTCTTTATTTATATTTATAGCAGTATTTATTTATTTCCATTTAAAGTAGTAAAATTTTAATTCAACACATTTTTGTTAACAACGTTTTTCAGACGTTGTCCAGCCAGTGCATATTCATTTACTATTCAATATATATATCTCAAATGGATGGCCTTTATATTACAAGGAAAAATCGTTAAAGCTTTGTCGTAAAATGCGTAAAAATGAAAGATTACTCATATTTATAATAATTTATTATTGTTATTTTTATTATTACAGATTTACGATAAATTATATAACTTATTCTATTCGCCATATAACCGAACTAACTTTAAATATCTCAAATTAATATTAGCATCTAGCGTAACGCAGGTGGATAAACAATTGGCGTATAGATGTACAGATTTTTGGAATTCATAATCTAGAGCAAGCAACATATAGTTGACGAAAAACATGGATTTTCTAAATTCAATCCAGCAATGCGTAGCGACTGCCCTTGAGTTTTGTTGATTGTTATTGCGAATGCAAGACGCACAGGAAACGCTGTAATCGTTTGAATGTGAAGGGTAAATCATTGGTAATCATTGGAATGCGCGGAATCAGCAGATCTTCTCCTTTATATTTTCCGTTAATTTATTGTCGCTTCAATCACATTCGGCATTATTTCTTTTAAGGAAAGTTTGGTTCCATTACACAACTTTGGCGTGTTAAAATTTCGAAGGAGCATTATTGGTGAGCCAATTTTTAACGTCAGTTTGTGCGGTGGCATTCCAGGTGGCTCCATCGATCTCGATGGCTTCTATAATCACTCTATTTTTGAATTTGTCCACGTTTGCCAAAATTTATGTTTCGTCGAACTTTAATATGTGTCCATTAACTATTTCATGTTCAGCTAACGCCGATTTTTCCACGTGCTTATGTGCACAATCTGCCTGGTGCTGTTTTATACGTGTACTAATCGTTCTACCTGTTTGTCCAACATAGCATCTACCACATTCACACGAAATCTTGTACACACCCGCTGTATGGTATGGGGGAGATCATAAATGTCAATTATCCAGCTTTCTCCTTTTCCATGGTGAACGTAATACTCCTGTGAAAATTATTTAAGTCGTTCCAAAATTCTTGTAGCCGAACCTCCTCAAGCTGCCACACATCAAACGTGTCGTCAACATACCGACACCAAAATTTATGTTTCCACCTGTTTAACACATACTTGTCAATCTCTTCCATAAAAATGTTCGCAAACACCGGAGCCAGCCTAGACCCCATAGCCATGTCATCTTCTTGCTTGTAAAAATTACCATCAAATGAAAATATATTCGCTTTCGTACCTATGTCAATGAAACTGGCTAATTCATTTTTAATACCATATTTTTTAATAATTTTGATCGTATCTTTAATCGGAACATTTGTAAACAATGACACAACGTTAAAACTGACCCCATTAGTTCATTTTCTATTTTAGGTGCATGGTTGGCCCCGTGCTAGGCATTTTTTTTCTATATCTCAAATGTCTCAACTTTCGCATTTATAATATATCTTTTACTTTTTAATTTTTATCTTTTTATCTTTTTAAAAAAATCCGCTCGAAAATGAAATATATCACCTATGATGACGACTTAACAAAAATGCCGAAACTAAAATTTCAAATAATAAAAACGCTCAAAAATATAACATATCCTATACAAAGTCTGCCACCCCATTTATTCCCCCTAGGGGTTGAAATTAAGAAAATAGATATTTAGGTGTCTAAAATAGCTTACATCCATATCAATTTTCATGCTACTAAGTTCAGTAATGTTATACTTTCATAAAAACTTTCACCCCGACCACCTTATGGAGTGATTTTCAGAATAAAAACTATCCCTTGTCCTTTCCTGGACCTCAAACTATCTTCATACCAAATTTCATCTAAATCAGTTCAGCGGTTTAAGTGTGAAAAGGTAACAGATAGATAGACAGACAGACAGACAGAGTTACTTTCACATTTATAATATTATATAGGGTGGGCCAAAAGAACATCCCGAATTTCAAACGCTCGTCAAAATCATACACTGTGAGTTAGCGTGGCGATTGCAACGCCATCTGGCGCTAAATAATATGCCGTTTAATATAAATATAGTTGGTTAGTAGTCATGATGTCGTGGACGCGTAAACAACGCTCTTTCGTTGTCGAGTACTTTGTGAAAAACGGTGAAAGTGTAATCGCGGTACAACGCGCGTTTAAAAAACAATTTGATTTAAAACGTCATGACAATCCCCCCGACCGTAAAAGTATCCTCAAATGGGTAAAAAACTTCCGAGAATACGGTAGTGTGGTGGCGGTCAACCATCAAGGTCGCCGTCGATCGTCTAGAACCCCGACAAACATCGAAAAAGTGCGCGTAGCATTGTCGCGAAGTCCGCGCAGATCCGTTCGTCGCCAGGCTTCCGCCTTGAAAATTCCCCGTACTTCACTCAGAAGAATAATTCGAAACGACCTCAATATGCACCCATACAAGATACAACTAACCCAAGAATTGATACCAACAGATAAGCCAAGAAGGTTAGAATTTTGTAATAAATTTTTGGATATGCTGGAGGAAGAAGACGTGTCGATTTGGATTATGTTTTTTTTAGCGACGAGGCGCATTTCGATTTAAATGGTAACGTTAATAAACAAAACATGCGGTATTATGCTACTGAGAACCCTCGAATCGTTCACCCGGTACCCTTGCACTCCCCTCGTATCACGGTATGGTGCGCAGTCAGTGCGAAAGCGATAATCGGTCCCTACTTCTTCGAGGAGGACGGAGCGAATGTTACTGCGAACGGCGACCGCTACATCCAAATGTTGAACGAATTTTTTCTACCGGAGCTCAGACGGAAGAGGATTGCATTATCTAAAACGTGGTTTCAACAAGACGGGGCCACACCACATATTCGTAACGATGTTTTGCGGTTATTAAGAGAGAAGTTTCAGTACCGCTTGATTTCGCGAAACTGTGAGCTGTTTTGGCCACCGCGCAGTCCGGATTTAACACCGACAGATTTTTACCTAAGCGACCAGGTAGGTTTCATTTTTCTTTTCCAACTCTGGGTTATTTGGTTTTAATTTTGACTGTGTCTCTTTAGGTACCTTGACGTCCGCCACCGCATTTCACTTCTTCTTGGTCTTTTGTTCCCACATCCCGCCGGTCTGAGTGGTTTCTTCTTTCGGTTGGATTTGCTTTGTTTTACTTGGTTTGGTAAGCTTCCGTTGGTCCAATGCCCGGGGCCTTGCCCTCTGGTGCTTCCTCCGGATAGGTTTCGAGTGGGCCCTCAGGTGAGGATTCCAAGCAATTTTCAGGTAGTTCCCAGTCCTTGTTCAGGTAATTCAACTGTTTCTGTTGTAATATTTTATATTTTTGTTTTGCTCAGTTGGTTGTTCCGTGCGTTTCCAACGTTTTTAGTTTTATTTTTTATAAGTTGTTATTCGTTTTTCCCCCCTGCCACAACTGTGACCCGATGTTTTTTGTTCCTCTTGTATATTTTTTCTCATATGTTTTTACATTTTATTATCTTCGGTTGTTATGCGTTGTGTCGGTTTTTCCCGTTTAGATTTGGTTCCTTTTATTATTATTTTTTTTTTTTTTTCCTATGTTTTTATATTTTATCTATCTGTTATGCATTTTGTCGGTTTTTCCTGTTTAGAGGTAGGCTATCTGTTTTTATTTGGGTTTTTCATGATTTCTGATTCTTATTTCATTGTTATTGTCGATCGCAATTTTCGCTCCGTTCTTCAGTTTGCTTCTGATGATGGCCAGTGTAAGCTGGTCGAAACGTTAAGCGAATAAATATCTTTTTAAAAACACAGTTGTTTCCGGAAATTATTTATCATGAAAGGGTAATATGTTAAGTTGCAAAGGGATCGGGAGACGATTTTAATCGCAGCTAACACTTCATGGACAAATACGGTTAGCTGAATATATAATGTTCCTTCATTAGTGGAAGCTTTTATAAGCTGTTTTTCTTAAAATACAAATTATTCAAATAATTTTAATCAGCGAATTTAAAAAATGAATAATTAAAAGCAACATTTCGCTAGTGAGCCGTATTAATTTTGAAACACCGTCTAGACGATTAGCATAATCGTGCGGATTTCTAAGCAAAGATCCTATTTTTCTCGGGTTCACTGCCGACCTAGAGAAGAGTGTTAACTGAATTACGAGTATATTTTCACGAATAATAATAAAGAAATGAAAAAGAAAAGAAAGAGGTACATTTATTTTAAACATAATAACTTTTCAGATTAACTACGGCGATATAAAAACACCAAAATCAAATTAAACTTTTCGAATTACTACTTTTTTTTTTTTTGAATAATTTCTGCGTGCAATTTTCGGGAGTAAAATAAAAAAATTTCGGTAAGTGAAGATTAATACTCGCAACAAAAATAAACATTGATCATAATCCACGATATAAGATGCGCATGAAAATATACAAAAATATAAATTTACAATTAATTATAAATAAAATATTCTCAAATAATTTACACGCTTTCATTTAAGCCGTGATTTCAGAAATTAGTTGAGAATATTTTATAACGTATGGTTTGCGAATTCATATTTTTATACATCTTCATTAAATATAACAAACATTTTTCATTTGTTTCGTAGTAAATTATTCGTTAAACTCGTTTAACGCTGAGTGTATCGCATTTAGTACTTAACAAAAAGAGAATTTTTTTTCACAACGGTATAATAATATTTTATTTTCTAATTGAATTTTACGAAAAATAACCCTCAAGTCTACACAATATCATGTGAAGTATTCTGAAAAAAAAAAAAATACTCTTAAGACTACTTAATTATTAATATTTTTTTTTTTTTTTGTGGGCGCGCCAGCGACATTGACCCAACAACAGGAAAAACTAAGCTAAAGTACTAAATAGCTAGGCGGTCCGAAATGGAAGCAACAAAGGACAACAGTACAGACATCACAGAAGATGAAGGAAAGGAGAGGATAAAGGAAAAGTTATAGGAAGTAAGGAGACCTAATGACAAGAGCTGACTGTATAAAGAGGGCGTTTAGCGTATTTAATAGTGATTAAATAAAGCAACTAATTCAGTTTTTAATACTATTACAACTATCAATGTATAATTTCTATTTTTTAAATGAAATTTTTTTATTTCACTCAATTTCTTGTTGTCCCTCTGTTAATCTTACTCAGTACCTACGTGTGTTATTAATTTTTTTTTTCCTACACCATTAACTTATCACTTTCATTGTCGTAATTTCCATTCAAATAATAGGGCTGTTAAAAACCGGGTAACCGGGTAACCGCGGTTACGGTTAAAAACCGATGATACGGGTGAAACCCGGTTTTACGGTTTTCACGGATACGGTTAACTGTGTAACCGCGGTTTCGGTTAAAAGCCGGTGATACGGGTAAAAATCGGTTTTACGGTTTTCACGGATACGGTTAATTGTACGAAACGATATTCGTATTAATCGCAATGTTGATTAAATAATAATAGTAATAATAATAATGGTTTTTTCGTTTCTTTTTGGATTGTTGTGTAATTAATATCATTGCGGGATTTAGTTAAAATAGTTCGTGTTTTGTTGTTATCGCTTTGCCATTTAATAACATCAATCCTAGTTTCAAAAAATTATTTATTTACGGGAAAACCGCAGCTCGGTGAGTTAAAACCTTACTTCATAATCACTCGCGTACGCGCACTGCTTCGGGAGTGAGTCACTCAGCAATGCAACAGATGCTATGCTACAAAAGACAGTCCGCTCCAACCAGTGCGATTTATTTACAACGCATTGGGAAAAAAAGTTGTATTAAGTGGTTGAAAGTTAGTTTTGACGATTTATTTTCTTAAGCTATAGTTTTATTCTGATATCGTTTTTAATTCAAGATGTCAAAAAAAAAATAGTTGGGTATGGAATTATGCTGAAAAATCTATAGACAGTAAAGACGCAATATGTAATTATTTATTGCAAAGCTGTCTTAAGTTACAATGGTTCTCCTTCGGCAATAGCAAATCACTTGAAAATTATTCATAACAGAATGCCTAATATTGTTATTTTCGGTTTTTTTACAGTATCTCAGTCATTTTTCAATTGATTTAAAAAATTCTTGTTGGAGGTTAAAGATAATGGAAAGTTCTATAACGGTGAATTTTATCAGATTTTTAAAGGTGGTGGAAGAGATTCAAAAAAAAATAAAAACATGCATTTTTGGCTGAAAACCCTCTTGAAATTCAACTAATAACACCAAAATAGATATATGTTACATATATTAAAATAAAATGTTTTTCTGAATTTTTTCGAACTTCAGGAACAGATAAAACAAGTCCAAAAAAATGAAAACATGCATTTTTGTCTGAAAAACCTTTGAAACTTCAACTGGAAGCAAACTATAAAATGTAAGTTACATAATATATCATTGTGTTGCCTAATTTGCTATTATGGGAATTTTAAATTCGTGCAGAATCTCTATATTTTTTTATTCTGACAATCCGAAAAAAAATTCAGGAAAACATGTTATCTTCAAATACGTAACATATGTATATCTATTTCGTTGTTATTAGTTGAATTTCAAGAGGTTTTTCAGCCAAAAATGCATGTTTTTATTTTTTTTGAACCGCTCCGTCACTTTTAAAAATCTGGAAAAACTTCAATAAGTAGTTTACACCACAAAACACGTTATATATTTTTTCCATCGTAACTGAAATTTAAAATATTTTTTATGACATTTTAAAAATTTTGAACGTTTCTAAAAATTTGAATTTATCGTCTAAAAATTTTAAAAAATTCACCATTATAGAATTCTCCATTATATTTAACCTCCAACAAGAATTTTTAAAATCGATTGAAAAATGGCTAAGATATCGTAAAAAAAAACGAAAATAACGAAATGGTGACTACAGGAGCCCCTGTAGGACTAGGGGTCCGAAACTTCCAGTTTTAACTACTTTTTTCATGCCCTAGATTTATATATTTTTTTTTTTATAAAGTTTGGTTTAAAGGCACTCTTACACCCCTTAACCGGCCATACTCTCTAAAATAAAATTTTATAGTTTATTAAATAACCGTCTATACGAACAATTAAAAAATTATATTATAACGATTTATTTAAAAATTATTTTTAATTTTATTATATAACTGTTAAAACGATTAACTGATTTATACGATTAACCGAAATCGTGATTAATACGGGTAACCGTTTCATACAGTTAACCGAAATCGCGATTAGTACGGGTAACCGTTTCATACGGTTAACCGTACCCGTAAAAACCGCAAATACGGTTTTTACCCGAATGATCGGTTTAAACCGATACGGCGGTTAACCGGGTTATCCGTATACCCGTTAAAATCACCAGCCCTATCAAATAACCGACAAAAACAGTGTTTTCTTAATGTGGGGCAAATTTATAATTTTATCTTCCATTTTATAGGAAATAAACGTTATTTACGCGAAAATAATTAATAAAAGCTTCCATATCCCCGATACCGCATAAATTTCAAGGCCCAACAACGCTCGATACGTTTTTACGAGAAAGAATAACTGAGCAGTGGAGCAAAGAATGGATGTCCAAGACTACGTTCTTACGTCAAATAAAACCGATGATCGAACCGCGATGGCCGCCGATTAATAACAATCTTAATGCCAATATGGCTTCTTGAGCACCATTTTCTCTCCTGAATCCAAATTAGTCGTCGCTTGGGGGGGGGGTAAAGTTTTTAAACATTTTTTTTTTGCATTTTTTTTTATTTGCTTTATGGATGTACACCATTTCAAGATTATTGTGTCAAAATTTGAAGTCTGTCGCAACAAAACTAACGGACCTATAGAGTTTTGAGTGAGCGGTGCTCCGCTCCGGTTTTGAACACCTACTGGGCAGCTACGTAGCGCGGCTACCTGGCAGCTGTTTCGTGCTTTTTTGAACTTCGTATGTTTTAATTTCGCTGTCATCGTGTATTTATTATTAGTAAAATGCCGAAGAAAATTAGCAGAGACGATCGCAAGAGTACCAGTTCCAGATTAGATCGATCAAAAAAAGTAATACTTCCACAGAAACGCAAGACAGACGATGTCGAAGAAAGAGGTACATCGTCCAAAAAAAAAAAAACTAAATACTTTTGTACCATTTGGGCTACTTACTACCATTACTATTCGATGGACGAGAAACCGCAGCACGACAAATGCCCGAGCGGCCAAGACTCGTGGTGTGAATGGCAGAAAGCTGCAGCTGCAAATGCCCTGAAGTAATTCAAACACAGTTACACTGCACTTGCCAGTGACGTTTCTGAAGGAATTATACCGATATATGAAGACTTGAGTAAGGGGACACTTCTACAGCGATATCTTGGAGGATTCACTCAAAACAACAGTGAGAGTTTGAATCAACTCATTTGGAAAATTACCCCAAAATCACTGAGTGGTACCTCAACTGTTGTTGAAATCACAGCTCATGTGGCTTCATGTATGTTGAATGAGGGCTGTTTTGCTTTGCTCTCATTTATGCAAGAGATAAACATCAGTACAGGGTCAAGTTCTCATGAATGGACGTGCGCAGTAGATTGAACGAGCATAAACAGAGTGGAGCAACAAGCTACACTTGAAAGTAAAGAAGGCAGAATTCTACGTCGACAAGAGCAAAAAGCTGCCTTAGATTTTACAGCTGAAAGCTGTGAGCTTTATGGGCTTAGCATCGATGACTCTGAATAAGTATATTAGAAGAAACACTCGCGTACTGATGTTTAAGTCAAATTTTTTTCTACACAAAACTTTAAAGCCTTTTTCTCGCACTTGACATTTTTAAAGTCCGTGGACACTGTAACTTGAAAACTAATGCATCGATTCTTTTGAAATTTTGTATAGTATTTCTTCACATCAATTACGAGGTAACGCTGGGAGTTTTTTTTTTTTTTAATTATTACTTATTTTACAATAAAAAATTGTCAATTTTGTTAGGCGAAAATCGCGTTTTTGGCGTCCAAGTGTTAATAAAAATTAAAAAATCAAAAAAAAAAATCCTCCCAGCGTTACCTCAAGAAAATGATTAACTAGCAGTAGCATTTTGATTTTTTTGATTTCAGATGACTAGTGGTGAGATATAGTGTCCACCGCAAAACAACTTTTTTTTGAGACTTCTTCGAAGATTTGCTGCTAACGGCTTATTTTTTAATATTTCGTATTTAAAATTTCAGAAAATATTGTTCAAATGTTACTTTATTGTATTACACTTAATAAATTATATTTTCATTCACTGGAGCATAAAGACAAATTATTGAAAATAAGTCTCTTTTTACCGAAATTACCCCCCACCCCCACCCACCTAATGTTTCCTCTATCCTTTGTCTTATTCTATTCATTACAATTTTTATTATTATTTTCGATACGTATGGTATCAAGCTTATTGTTCTATATTCCGAGCATCCTTTTGTGTTCACTTTTTTTTGGTAATGGTATTATTCTCGTGTTTTTAAATTCTGCAGGCAATTTACCCTGTTCATAACACCTTTTCGTTAAATTAAACAATTCCTCTATAAATTCTTCATCATCCATTTGTAATAATTCTGCTGGTATGTTATCCAAGCCCGGTGCTTTTTTCTTTGTGAGTTGTTTCAATGCCACCTCAAATTCTCCTTCTATTATTTTGGGCCCTTTATCATCATCTTTTTTGTGTTCGTTGTATCATTATTTGTTCTATATCATCCTTCCACTGTATATAGCGCTTCTAGATGTTCTTTCCATCTTTCACCCATTGCTTCCTCTTTTATAAGCAGTTTTTGCTTTTTTTTATCATTTATAACATTACCAGTCATTATTTTACGCCTTGGGTTCAACTTATTTATTTGTTTGTATGCTTCGTCAAGTTCATTTTCTTCGAATTTTCTATACTTTTACATTTGCTTTCTATTCAATTTTGTTTATCTTCCCGGCATTTCCTGGTAATTCTATTTCGAACTTCCTTATATTTTCTTCTAGCTTCATCCTATATAGCAAAATATACGGGCAACGGTCACCGTCAAAATAACTTTAAGATATAATGATAACAGTTAGCCAGTTGCATAGTTAGTTAGACAGTGGTGCTTCGCTTGATTAGGACCTAGTCCGAATCCCGCAGTCGCTTTTTGAACGTTTTATAAATTTTACTTATACAGTTGAGCCCCCCCCCCCTCCAATCGATAATCGTTCTAACAATTAAAACCAATTACATCGAACGAAATATAGCAAGCATTTATTAGTTTTAAACCTAAATGGAGGCTGTTGGTTTTTACCAAATTGCACCAATAATACTAGTCTGCAAAAAAAAAAAATTTTTCCCTCCTTCTGATTTTTATGCGTAATTATCACAAATTTAATATTTCTGAATAGAAATATAGTATAATAAATTACGAATCATGTATACATTTTTTTTAATGTAATTTTTCAATAAAACTCTTCTTTTTGTTTCAAATTTAAATTTTATCTTTTATAACTGATACAATATTAGATCAAAAATTTGTTACGAAACATCAAAAACCATTAAATAATCTAATTACTTGCTATTAATAGTACTATTTCACTTGCACTTTTTTTCCTTTTCATATTTTCTATTGAAGTTCCGCGACGAATCGACCAACGAAAATCGGCAAGCATTGCTTCTAACCATTTCCCGTTGTAACGCTACTCTATGTGCACTATGTATTGATGAAACCTTTTACCATGTTCATCTGATACTACTCCAAGAAGATTTGCGGGGAAGAAATCTAATTGTAAGTGAGAGTCTAAAAAATGAATTTTAAAGGCCATGTTGCATTTCAGAGCTTTATATGCAGAAAGAAGTTCTTGGATGATTGCCTGGTAGTTTTCATTTTTTTTGTTTCCAAGAAAATTATGATGCACTTCTACGAAAGCGGTTCATGCTCTTTTTTCAGCTTTATTCAACGCACATAAAAGAAATTTGAGTCCTTCATAAGCTCTCGTATTTAGGGACCTACAAAGATTCCTTTTTTCAATTTCGCATTGCTGATTCGAGGGAATTTGGCTTTGAGGTATTGAAAGCCTTCACCATCTCTGCTCATGGCTTTTACAAAATTTTTTATAAGACTCAGCTTTATATGAAGTGGTGATAAAAAATTATTTCACTTTGAACCGAAGGTTCTTCTTTTACATGCTTGACTCCAGGCATTAAACTCGCTCTTATTGGCCAATTTTTCATCACGTAGTGCTTATCTCTTGCGCGACTGTGCCCCACTCGCATAAAAAACAACGGCATTTTGTGTATCCTTCTTACAATCCAGTTATCATTGCTACAACTGTTAGATCAGCACGGATGTTCCACGTGTACTGTAAATATTGAATTTTTTCCAATAACAACTTCATATTTCCATAATTTTCTTTCATGTTTGTTGCATGTGCTAACAGAATTGAAGGATATGTATTGCCATTGCGAAGTAATAGAGCTTTTAAACTTATTTTGGACAAATCAATAAAAAGTCGCCATTCCTCCGATCCTTCGGGAAAACCCATTTCTTGTAGAAGTCCTTTAGCATCATTAAAAAATACCAAATCACCCTCTTTGGTGAAATAACTCATAAAATCTTCTTGTCTGTTCCGAAAATATGAGACCTTCGTTTTTTTATCCAGCAAATTCCATTGTTGTAATCTTGATCCGAGAAGTTGAGCCCTAGATTTTGAGAGTCCTAAATCGCGAACAAAGTCATTCAAATCAGATTGCGTAAGAAGACGAGGTTTTATTAAGTCTGTATATAATGACGAATAAGCAGAGGAAATACTCGATTGACTAAGTATGGGATAAGCGCCTTTGATATCGTTCTCCCTCTTTCTATCAGCACGAGTGTCGTTATTGTGTGTACAAATACGATCTGCACTGAATAGAGCACCGCTAATGCAAGAACGACAGACAAAATATGTATAATTTTTAGCTATTAAAAAAAAAAAAAAAACATTTTAAATAAATATATACGTGATAGAAAAAAATGGAAAGCAAATCGGGATTCAGTGCGTTAAACTCCTCATATTCATCATATTTTTATTTAAAGGGTTTCGTTGCAGACCAGTGTAATTTTTAAATATTGTTCCGATTAAAATCAATGAGATATCGCTTCAATGTAATACTAAGAACTTTGGATTGGTGACTCAGAACTAATTAAAATTATAACAGCGTTTAAATCTTGCGACAAAAATTTATCAATTAATTACAAGCCTACCGCTTTATTGGATGTACCGGCAAAATTTTAGAATTAGTATTACTATACAGGAGAATATTTTGAAAATAGATTAATTACTTCTTAACATAGATTCATAAGATTTTTTACCGATAAGGCATGTTGCCAGAGCCCTCGCCCCCCAAAAAATATATATATTTCTCGTCCGACTTTATATTTTTTGGGCGTTGCTCGTAGTAACTTTTACTATTTCCAACTGAAAATAAGTAAAAAGAAACTGTTGTAAGTCAACTTCAGTAAAAACGTTACGCAACAAACAATAAAACGCTAAAAAATAGTTCAATTAAAAAAGAAAAATGCTTGTTTTGCATAAATGGCCGGTATTTACGAATTCAAAAAAAAAAAAAAAAAAAAAAACTAAATTAAAATATAGCAAATACGAAAATAGATTACTAAATTGAATAAAAGCTTCGATAAAGGCAACAATCAAAAAGGAATAGAATATATTTCATATGTTTAAGTAGTATCGAGTTTATTTCCGTAAACGGAAATGATCGAGTAAATAAAAACAGATGCGATAAGAACAGTGCAATATCGAATTGTAATCGCGCAAAATCAGATACACGACAAATCAGAATAAAAGCTACCGACAAAGAAACCGAATACACGCTTACGACGCTCCCTGATGAAGCATACTAAAACGAGTGAGCTGGAAAATACAGCAACTTTTTCTTTTTTATTTTCAGCGACTTCTTTTGAACTGTCAATAATTTGGGCCTAGTTCCATCCGAAAGGAAATACCGGTGCGTGAAAGACTAACAAAAACTGAATACCCGTAACCGAAAAACACAATTATATAATTTTCGTGAAGCTTCTTTAATAAATATTATTGTCGTAAGATTAATTTCATGGAATCACGCCGGTATTTTATAAATTTTTCAATAGAATTAGATCGGAATAATTAATAAATAGTTCACTGCAGCCACCGTTTTCCGGATCGTTTCAAGTACGATCGAATCAGCTGCCTTCTTGCTGTGAAAATGTAGCTGCATGAAGTAAGTATTCACAAGTAGAAAATCAGCCAATGACAGCGCCGGAAAATGTGTTGCTAGCAGTTTATTTCGTAACTGAGCAACTTCTATCGTGGCTTAACCTGGTTCGTCAGCAATGCTAGATGCTGCACCAGAAAACATCTGCTCGAGAGAAATTACAAATTGTGTTGCCAGATGGAAACAGAATTTCAACGCCAATATTGGCATATGCGGCGCGCTCGTTTGCGATAAATCTTTTGCACATTATTTTAAGAAAGGTTAGTGCAATTCGTTGTTTTCAATGTTCCTATTGGTTTATTCCTGTCACTGACTGTGATGGATGGTTTGTCTAATGCGAAATATAATATAACAGGCTCTATCTCTTTCGCTCTTTCTTTTAAACTAGAGGACACATCGGAAAAAGAGATACATTTTACACCTCCCCGAACACAACGCTGCTTATTCTCTTGCCTTTTACTTAATTTACATTTTTGGACAGCGAAAAGACCGCCAATCCGCCACACATGTTGTCTTTAAGCACATTATCGTAATAGCTAAATGGTTGAAGCGCCATCGACTTGACAGTCACGGAGGAAGAAGATTTAATTAAACACCGAAAGACTCTTTTGTGTGGCAGACAATTATGGACATATCACTAATAAGGAACGCGCGGGTCAATATTTATAATATTGGTGCTTTGCACCACATTCTTTTATCTTGTATATCTCATCGATTACCGGTACTAGAATAAATAATTAATGGCAGAGTGGCAAAAAGACAGGAAACAAATCAGGAAACAACTGTTAATCAGCTATTGACGCGCGGTTGTGTGTTCGAAAAGAAATAACAATCATGCAGCCGAAGTAGACGAATGAAATGAGAAACGATTAGTACATAGGGGCACCGACTTGAAACGATTTTTTTTCGAAAAAGTAAACAAAAAGAAAGCACGAATAAAAATTGGAAATGAAAATGTCTTAAGGAATGAAAAAAGATAAAGCGAGAAAAATAAAGTATTCAAAACAGGAGCGAAAAAAAAGGAAATGAGAATATACTCTCGAAGCTTTAATTGATACTGCATATGCGGGCAATAAATTGCGGAGTCAATGTCAATGGAAGAAAACAATGCTACAAATTGTGATGAGGAAAAAGGATGGTGATGGGATGCAGTGAGTGTTTATAGATGTGCACGTAAATTATAATCACAATAAGAATTGAGCGAGTAGCAAGAGTATAAGGAATTGTAGTGAAAATGCAAAGGTAATACTGAAAAAAAAACAGTAATGAAGACGGAAGAAAATTATGATTTCAATGAAAAAGCTGATGCCGATGATGCAACGATAAGCGTGTTAAAATTATTTAATTAATTATGAATATAGTGCCACAAAAGGAGAAGAAATAGACAAATTTTGAAAAACGTCAGTTTCTAGATACGTTTCGATTGCTTTTTCAGCTCCCCACCCACCCATCCCCGCAGTACTGGAAGAACTATAAACTGTGACCTTTCGTTCTTATATTTACTGACCATACAGTAGCCAACCCATCCTTCCAATGTGAGACATTGATAGTAATAAGATTATAAACAGGAATCGTTCCGGGTTGCATTCAGTATTGTCATAGGTAGTAAGAATGCTAAGGTAAGGCGTGTTTTATAAAACCAGTGGGATAACATGGCAACCTATGAAGCACGGCCCATAGAGTCTCGCCAGTACTACAATGAGGAGAATTTGAGAATATTAACAGTAAATTAAACACCAGCTATATGTGTCTCTTAGAATACTAGTATATAGCTTTATAAAATGAATATTATATATATATATATATATATATATATATATATATTAATTACAACGTAATTCTTAGGCTACCCCCCATTCGAAAAAATGTCCCAATTTTATGTAACGCTAAATGTCCCAAAAAAATGTCCCAGAAAAATGTCCCAATTTTATGTAACGTTTGTTATATTTTGTAGGATTTTTGTTATTGTTATTTAAAAAATGTCACAATTTTGTGTAATGAAATATGTAACGAAAAATGTAACGAAAAAATGTCTTAATTTTATATAACGGAAGGTAAATGTTAGAATAGGATTTTTGTGGTTATGTTATTTTTTGTGTGTGTTGATGCTAGTAAGAATTACGTTGTAAATTTTGATCATTTTATACAAAGTATAGAAGAGAAAGAGACAGAAATGAAAGCAGGAGGGGTCAAGGGGCACAGCCCCTTGCGAGGCCAAAATGGCCGAGTTATATAACCTTAATTAGCTGATAATCCGTAGTCTTGTATTGAGGAGAACCCATATAAGGCGATGATTTATTCATTCGTTTGTTTATTACATACGTCTTAAACATGAAGCCGAACCTGTTAAATTAACTTACAGAATATTATACCAATTACAGTGTTGAGGGAACGAAAAAGTGGTTGCTTACGTGCGGACTGTTATTATTTAATAATTGGTTTAGGTTTGGTGGTAGATTAGACTCTTGGCCGGATTCGGATAAGTTATTTGGATGTGACCGATGGTAAATTAGTGGCTGTTACAGATATGGTAAAGGTGAGTCAATAGATGTGAGTTATGACAGAATGATCCCGAGTCTTAATCTAGATAAAATAATTTTTTTTTTCGTGATTTCCTATTAGATGAGATCCACTCTTCGACCTTTCTCCTTTTATACTTGTAAGGTGGCTTGTAGATGGAATTGTTCTCCATTCTGCACTCCCCATTATCGCGTAAAATTATTTTGTCCCTTATAGTCGATCTTCAAGTTGTCAGCGGTAACGACGGACTATTTGCAAGAATAACGAATTTACTCCTTCGGCCAATTTATCGAAGATTCCGTTACCGCTTATTCATTCATGACTCGGAATTCGCATGAATAGAATATCCAGCCCGATCGAATGTATTTCTATCAGGATTTCGTGGATTCTCTCTGTACGATCGTATTGATATTAAATATAACCGGGATATTCGTGATAGAGCTAATCGAGTACACGTTCCGCATTGTAGCGTGCGAGATGTATTGCTTCAGTGGTAGCTGAGCAGCAAAACGGTCATTTCTCAGCTTTACCCACTGCAGTCGGAAAGTAGAGAGCTGCTTCAGCAAATGTTGTTACCTTTGTTCCGTCAGTATGTACTCTAGATATCGCTCGAGAACGTTAACTCTGCTTGAATGTCTAAAGAACTTGGAGAATTTTAAAAGCCCGTCGATAATTGGAATTGGCGGTATTCACCACGGTGCAGGATGTTCGAAGATGGTAACCGGGTTTACATCTTTGATGCCGCGGAGGAAGCGATTGTTTGATTTCGAAAGGAATTTCTGCTATCAATGCAAGTGTAACTTCTCTGTTTCCAGTGTTGAAATGGTCGATCTCTCACGATGTTCGCTCTTTGATTCCGTCATTTCGTTCATGAATTTCCTAGACGGGTTTATATACTTTAGGCACGTTATATTTTCGTTTTTTTTCAATAACATCGCTTTGCCTATTATTTTCACTGCCGTTTTCTGATTCTTCAGTCTCACTAATTCGGGACATTGCCACTAAAATACGTTATCCTGACGGCTGAGTGCTATTTCAACCGGGCAGTGTAAATATAGAAATAATCTTTTCATAGACCTTTGTGCTTATTACCATATCGTACCCCTTCTCACTTAATATTGATTGGTTCGTAAGCGCGCGGTATCATTTGAACAATTTAAAAATGAATAGCGTTACTTTTTTTCAGTAATAATTTACTATTCGTTTATTTACTGAATTCTAAATGAATGAGTCGCATGCAGTCAAAGATGAGAGACTGCTTTAGCCAGCGATAGAGTCAAACATCGATATGACCGATGAAAAATTGCCAGTTTACTTGGAAAGACCCAAACAAAAGGGAAAACGATTAACCGAGTAAGCTGCGGCTGCCGTGTCGCCGGTGGAAATATGCCAACAAATCGGTTACCGGAAAATGGTTTTTCCCCAAAATAATATATTATTGGTGGTTGAAAAGAGGGTGACCGGCAATTGTCGGCGTTTCCTTTTATTCGGCGATTTTTTGGTTGCTTCACTCCACCGACCAGCTCGGTAATTACCGCTCTGAAGAGAGTATCTAGTTAATAAATTTTCAGTTAGTTGCTTAACTCCGACTTTCTTGGTGCGCTTTTTTTCTACAACCCGGAACAAATTGAAAACGAAAACAACGGCAAGCTGTTAACTAGCAATTTCCACGAATCTGCCTTTCCTTATTTGTTATTCGACGTTCGAAGTTGTTTCGGAAAATTCCATTTTTATTTCTTTTTTCATCTTCTCCAAAAAATAAATTGTTTTTATTTTTTTTTCCCCCCCCACATAAATGTTGGCCAGTCTTTGTTGCAAATACCGGGGACAAAGATTGCGATGAATGCACTTAAAAGTTGTTTACAATACCAGTCGATTGCAGCCGTTTTTGGTTTGAATATTTCGAAAGATTTCTTATTGAAATAATACTCTATCGGCTTAACAGGGCGCTTATATTTTCTCATTTAAGTAAGCGTTAGAAGTTGTCTTATAATTTTAGGTCGTTTCTCATAATCATACTTTTTTACATACTCGTATTAAAAAAATTACTATTCCCCCAATTAACGAAAAAGAAAAAAAAAAATCGAATTTCTGAATGTAAAATAAAAATTCAAATTTGTTGATAATATAAACATTCCCGGAAATGAGTTGGCCGATAGAGCAGCCAAAAAAGCCGCAGCGATTCTATCTGTTCCAGACGCTCTGATACCAGCTTCAGACTTCGTTCGCTACCTAAAATTGGCTTTGGGCACACTATGAAGCTGTCCATCCCGTGTTCAAATTTTACTTCGCGTATTCGTAAAAAGGTGGTAATTTCAACGGAGGCTTTTGAGCCTTTATAGACATATTTAAACAAATTCCCTAGATCCAGAAAATAACGAACAAGCAATCCGCAATTGAATAATAAAAACATATCCAGAACTGCTAAATCGCACCAAAAATCTTTTAACCAGCTTGACTAGCTAGTTATAGGGGAAAGTACAAGGAAATATCGGTTAAAAAGGAAAAAAATCAGTAGCAAAACCCGAAAATTTAAGGATGAAGGATGATGTTAAAAGTCGGTGATTGGTGGTTCATCGATGGAGGTACTCAGATCAGCTAGATTAAAGGACGGCATTGTTATGGCTAACCTCTGGATCGGAGATAGTGGATAAAAAAGGATTCCAACTGGGAGAAATAAAAAAATATACCCGTAATTAAAATTAAATTGGTACGTTTGCGATTAATTGAAATCAACTGGTTCTGTATTTATATAAAAGTTCTGTCGCGCTTTAATAGAGGAAATTTCAAAGGCATCTTCATTTTTAGATGATTTTTTTTAACTTCTAACATGCGGTGAGAATAAATTTTAATATTCGTTTCTCGAAGTTGCATAAAGAAATTTAATTTCATCTGGAAAGAATTTCCCAAACGACTCGCGACCGCTTTCCAAATGATCTGCACAATGTTCTCGGACACACACCAGCGCGAATACAGACGTAAAGAGTTCAACTATTCTGTGGACTACAGTACAAAAGCCATGCAAAAAATAAATTTCAGTACAGCTATGCGAGTATTTTGCAATGCTTTTTAGCGGTAAAAAGGCGGCCAACTTTCCCACAGTTCTAGTCGGCTTTACATTTTTGATGCATAAGCTACAGCGATGATGATACAGTAATTAGTATAGGCAACGTGTTTCTGAGCTGAAATTCTAGTATACAATGAAAAGTAAATAAGAAATATTTTCGTCGAAATTTCTCTGTCGCGAATATTCTTCATAGCAAAGATTGTTCGATGTTTTTTCTAACAGTGAAACGCATTTCGATTTTGCCTAATATTTTCAGGCATTGTTTAATATTTTGATCACTTTCAAACGCACATTGAAAGCTGCCAAAAGCTACCGCCCATAGGGAATATTTATAAACGTAAAGCAATTGAAACGATCTAATCGGTTAAAACAGAAATTATTTGCACTAACTATAAATTGGATATTATAGTCGTTTTGGCGTTTTCATCTATTCGTGTATATATTATTCACAATATAAAATTCTTAGGCCGGCCCCCATTACATTTTATAACAAAATAATGTCCCAATTTTATATAATAAAAAAAAAAAATACAACTAATAATTTATACCATAAGTTTTATTAAACTACCGAAACAACTTAACATACCACAACAACGTATATAAATAATACATTTCTTTGCGTTTCTATGATGTTATTAAATTAGTTATATATAGTCTTTACATGTTTCTCCCTATGGGGTGGGACTTCTTATTCATCAACACCTGCACAGTAATATGAAGTGTATTCATTATTGTTTCCAAAAACAAAAATCGTTACCGATTACAAACATAAATTGCGGAAACGAAAACGGGACGATAAACTGTGCAATAGCGAATAATTTGCCACATTTATACGTGATGATACGACTTTTGGTTCGAAAACTACAGATGTAGAAAAATTTGAAACGTTAAAATACAACAAACGTTACATAAAATTGAGACATTTTTTTGGACATTTTTTTGTTACATAAAATTGGGACATTTTTTCTAATGGGGCCAGCATAAGAATTACGTTTCAATTAGTATATATATATTAATTACAACGTAATTCTTAGGCTACTCTCCATTAGAAAAAAATTCTCAATTTTATATAACGAAAAATGTCCCAATTTTATGTAATGTTTGTTATATTTTATAAGATTTTTGTGATTATGTTATTATATTCATATGGACCGATTTAGAATTACTTTGTAAATTTTGTATAGAAGAGAAAGGTTTATACATATATATATATATACGAGGGTGGTTCAAATATAAACCGGAATTTTTAAATAAACGCGCGAAAAATTTATTGTGGAAAAAGTGGTTGCACTGGCAGTTAGACCGGTTTGTTACGAAGCGTGTAGAGTAATTAGAACCGCGTAACCTCACTTTTTAGTGTAGTTAGAGCCATGAGTGAAAAAGAAGTACCAGTGTCTGTTGCACAACGCATTATTATTCGTTTTTTAGTCAAAGACGACGTAAAATCCGTGGAAATTTACCGAAAATTACGCGAACAGTTCGGCGATGAATGTCTCTCCAAAACTCAAGTGTACAAGTGGTGTTCCGCGTTTCGAAAAGGACGTGAAGTGGTGTCAAACATACCACATGCGCGGCGCCCAAAAACCAGCATTACAGATGAACACGTCAAAGCCATTGAACAACTCATTTTGGCTGACCGACGCGTCCGTGTACGCGATATGACCGACGAATTGGGCATCAGCATAGTTAGTATTGAGACAATAATTCATGATCGGCTAGGTTATCGCAAAATTGCAGCCAGATGGGTGCCAAGACTTCTGAATTTTGAACAGAAATTCACTCGTTGGGAAGTTTGTGCGCGTCTCCTGCAGCGGTATGAAAAGGAAGGAGAGAATTTATTGCGGCGAATATTCACCACGGACGAAACTTGGGTACACTACTATACGCCGGAGAGTAAATGCTCGTCTATAGAGTGGCGGAAGAAAAAAGAGGGAGCGCCAGTCAAAGCGAAGGTTACACAGTCAGCTGGGAAGGTGTTGTGTACCGTGTTTTGGGATATGAAGGGAGTGATCGCAGTCGATTTCCTAACTGAACAACGTACTGTGACGGCGCAGTATTACAGTAACCTCCTAAAAAAGTACAGTCAAACCGGCCTATCGAACAAAAAGGCGCGAAATTCCGATCCGCAGTGCGATACTGCTTCAAGACAACGCCAAGCTACATACCGCTCGGCTCACGATGGAGACATTGGCCGAATTGGGCTGAGAAACACTTGAACATCCTCCTTACAGTCCAGATTTGTCGCCTTGTGATTATTATTTGTTTGGCCCGTTGAAAGAAGCACTTGGTGGACAACGTTTCGACAGCAACGATGAGGTGGAATCGTTCGTGCGCAAATGGCTATGTGACAAGCCGCGAGATTTTTACGTAAAAGGAATAAAAAAATTGCCGGAGAGGTGGAAAAAGTGCGTAGCGTGCGAGGGGGGTTATCTCGAAAAATTGTAAAAAATATGAGCACTGTAAGTATAAAATAAAAATTTTTATGACGAAATTCCGGTTTATATTTAAACCACCCTCGTATATATATACACATATATATATATATATATATATATATGTATATATATATATGTGTGTGTGTATATATGTATATATATATATATAGAGAGAGAGAGAGATTAGTTCAAGCTGTCAAAAATAAGGATATATAATCAACATCCCCTGTGATCACTAAGCACAGTAACCGTGTACAGCATTTTGATGATGATATATATATATATATATATATATATATATATATATATATATATATATATATTATTATTAAACTGTTAATTTGGAACGGTAAGATCTGTATCCACTCTATTGTCGGACGAATGGCTAGTGTGATTTATTGTTATGCCCGCTGTAAATTTTACATTTCAAGTGCTATGGTTTTCCGTCAATAAAAAATATGTCACTTAAAAGGTTTGCTAGGGGAGCTCATCCACCTCTTTGACCAATTCAAAGTTACCGAAACGGCTTCGACATTACGGACATAAAGTTACTTTATAGAGTTAAGCATATTTTGGTTATTATTGTAAACATGGTTTGCTAAATATTTGCGATGTTTTTAAAGAATTTATACATATTGTATATATATAAACTCGGCCATTTTGGCCTCGCAAGGGGCTGTGCCTCTTGACCTCTCTTGCTTACATTTCTATCTCTTTCTGTTCTATACTTTGTATAAAATTATCAAAATTTACAACGTAATTCTAAATCGGTCCATATGAATATAATAACATAATCACAGAAATCCTATAAAATATAATAAACGTTATATAAAATAGGAACATTTTTTTGGGACATTTTTTCTAATGGGGGGGTAGCCTAAGAATTATGTTGTAATTAATATATGTATACATATACATATATATATATTTATATAGGTATATATATATATATATTTATATAGGTATATATATATATATATATATATATATGTACTCGGTTATAATCTTCGTTGTTGTACATTTTTGCGTTATTTAATATATTAAAATAAATACACATGTACGCAAAACATTTGATATATTTACAAATTAATTAAATTTTTGACCGGATTCGGATTTTAAAATCCATCGTCACGACATTAATAGTTTGCAAAAAATGTAAAGTGTCGAGTGTACTTGTGTGCTTATTTATTTTAGTGCGTTACTTTGTAATATTACGACAAGCATAACGGCGAATCTTAAAAAAACGATTTTTTTTTTTTTTTTTTTTTAGAGTAAGTTGTGGGTCTCACAGGGCAAATATGCCCGTTGTGTGAGTGCCCAACACTCTTATCAACGTTTATTATAACAGGTATATAGTACAATAAATTAAAACTAACTTAAATTATTTCGAAACTAACAATAATAACAGACTTAGCATTTATATTAAAGTAATAGCATATATATGTATGCCAAAAAAATAAAAAAACAAAAAATGCCGCGTAATACGCATCTAAATACCAATATATGCAGACAGCTTAATATTTATAATCGAAATAAAGCATGATCAGTGAGAGCCTAAAATCCAGGAAGGACACGACAAAGTCAAAAACTAACAAAACCGTAAACAGAAAAGAACCATCAAATAGTAATGAGATAAAAGACGAGACTTGGATCTTCAGTCTTTGCACCATTCCTTCAACCATTTTTGCACCTCTTTTTTCCACGCACCAATTTTTTTTTCCCCCTAGTATATGATTAGGGATTGTACTTATTTAAATTAATTAAAACTGAATCATCAGTGTTGCCAATTCATAAATTTACCCCCCGGGGATAGATGTAATATGGTATTACTTTGGTTTCTCGTTAAGCGGATTTTTTCCCTGGATGGTAATTTTATATTATTGACATTAAATTCTAATAATCTATAATAGAAATAGTACATATCTTAGGGGACATTTCATAATTTTCCTTCCACACATAACTGATCCAGAGTCGTTTTTCTTCCAGTAGGGTAGTATAAGTTTCAAACACCTCTTCTGTATTTTACTTATTTTATTTATTTCTGTTTTCTTAGCCTCACCCTTACACATTGGCTATGTTAAAAAACGGCATCCGCTTTAATGAGTTTGATTTACTGCTTGTCGATTAAGAGCGCTGTTTTAAACTGAACTTTTTGAAATGTTTCACTTTCCGGAAACTATCGAATTATAAACAATAGTCATTCGAATCGGTTTTTACCCTGGTAGAGCAATTATCGATGATGCGACAGTTACTAATTTTTTAGATAATTCTCTAGTCATCGTTCGATTTATTCGACTATCGAAAATAAACAGGAACAATTTTAGTGCACGATTTATTCGGTGTCCGTAATTTAGACGATGTCGCCGACTGTTTCAACTGTGAAATCATCGTGTAATCGTTCACTGCTACTTTAGGTACACGTAGATTATCTCGATTGAAAATTACAATGTACTCTCAAAAGTCAAATTTCGTGTTTTTTCGTCGGCTGTCATCAGTTACAAATATATGTTCCGCAGGAAATCATTTTTAAAAAGTATCCTTAGTACTGGCCGTATTGACCGTTTCTTGAAGAATGTGAAAAGCTGTCTGCTTCAACTTCTCACCTTTTAATCATGGCTGTAAATTGATGAAAAGAAAACAAAAGCGATTTCGGGCGCTTTAAACGGGTAGGTCGGTAGATGGGTACGCATTGGCTTCAAGGCAAGTTCATTACCTCTAACAAACACAGTGCTTCAAGTGAACTTTTACATTAGACTTAAATTTAAAATACGAATTATTTTAAGTTTCGAAAAGACCTGGCGAAGGATAGTTAAAGAAAAAACTGTTACACTAGGATTTGTTTCGCCGGAAAGATTTAACGTTTACACATTATTTGCTACGATATTGCGAAAGAAACGAAATCCGGATTGACCGGTGCGTTTCAAAAAATTGCTCTAATTTGTCGTCTACCGCTTCTGCAAAAAGTGCCGGCAAAAGAATTAGAAACACGCGTTGGCCAGTTGACGCCTCGTTCAAATACGACCGTCGACTAGAGATTGGAAAAACCATTTGATTATTCGTGATTTGGGAACGTCTCGAAGGAAAGAGCAGATACCCTGAAAATTAATCATATTCTTCCGCGACCTGACGTAACGCTGATGGTTTGATCATCAAGATTCGTTTCCGGCAACTTACACACGCGCTATATCTCACATTCTCCTGAAACTGGCGACACCGTAAAAAATGTAATGTAGTGGCTGAACTGGCTTTATTTCATTTGGAGCACCAATAATTTATACGACGCGCGGTCCAAGGAATTTTCAACATTCATCGCCAGCACCGCTTATCGAATGCATCGGTATACTTTTTTGTGAATTAACGATTTTACAACCCTGTCAGACGCGCAGCGCTCTATAGAGAGGTGTTTAACCAAACTTTTTTTGGTTTTTTTTTTTTTTTTTTTTTTTTTTCGGAATTTGATTTCGACTAAAGATTTACACACAGCCATCCCCGATTCTGATGTAGCAATTTCGGGATAAATAAACTGATAGACGACTTTTTTGGTAAATCTCTGCTTTCTCTGCTAATTGTATCGTTACTTTACTTTTATTATAGTTTATACCCTATCACCTTTCGGTAAATTATCGTTTTATTTAATTCAGATAAAGCCTTCAGTCCATTTTTCCACCAGTACTTATAACACCTGTCTAGTTTCCAAAAATTATCTTCATGTAGGTGAATACATTCCTGTTTGTTATAAACTGTATAATAAAAACCAACTTCAATGATGATATAATTGTGTTTTGAGTTTTGATTAAGCTAGTTTTAGCTGATGCTGCTGGGTTATACCTGAAAACGTTCCTAAATAAGGCATTTATTTAATTTATTATTGTAAATTATTTTTACCCCCCTTATTATATTTGTTTGTTATTGAAGTTGGTTTTTATTATACGATTATCTTCATATTAAATTTTTTCGTTGAACATATTAAACATCATAAGTGACGCCTGACACTATTGAACGACGAGGTTTTATCATCGCTTGTATAAGTACACATTTTTTATCATACTGATCAGGCCGCTATAGTTGAGTATCTTGTTACAATAAATGCTTCCTGCGTATTTTTCTCATGGTTTCTCGGCATTTTGTGGTAATTTCTTGAGATGTTCTGCGGGTTGTGATCACTTTTGCATGATATCCATTATTCCAGAGCTATATTTCAATATTAATTGCCTCTTTATTTTTTCGTTGTACGCTTCCATTAAGACTTCTGTTAAAAGATATCCTGCCGCAACATGCAGCCGAAGATACTGTATTACCCAAACATGTTTGTGTGTTCGCACCGATATGACGCGCAAGTGACAAGGTGGAGTGCAGGCACGGAAAAGCACCGAGGTTTTTTCTCCATTTCCACAAAAAAAGGAATTTTCGTTTGTAATATCGCATTTAATAACGAATTTGGTAGCGACGTCAGATTAAAATCAGTGTCGTATATTTTTTTTCTGTTTTTTTTTTTTTTTTTTATGGCTCGTCAAAGAACTTTACCCGGAAACAATAAGAAAAAGAAGAGGTGAATTATTTCTAATCTGAATGTTTTAATCCGTTTTCGAAAGGTAATCGCTGAAATATTATTTTCAAACAGCTGAACGTCGGCTATCTTCGTTTATTGTTTCATTTTCATCTTCGTAGATCATTCCTATTATATCGTCTTTCATTTCTTCTACCTCTAGTAGTATTCAATTCGAATTTGTTTCTCCCTCTCACTCATTAATATAATCTAATATGCTGGGTAATGCCCTCGTTTGTCGACCACCTCTCCAAAAAAAAAACACGCGACGGCATTATAAAGTACATAAATACAAGTATTTACCCGAGAAACTAAAAAAAAAACCGATAAAAACGAAGGTAAATAGACAGGTAGTAAAAGTTGGCATTTGTGCCCGGAGGTGGACACGACGGTATGAACAATTGCCTACTTGTTTTTATGAAGATATTTCCGGCCGAAAACAGCTCGGAATTTCTTAAGGTCGGCTCTTAACGAGGAAAGAAGCTTTTATTTAGCTAGTTCACGCCCAGCGCCAGAAAGCTTGTATGCATAATGAGAAGCTGCCAAATTAATTAGTAGTCGTCCGAAGCATTTTCCCGGAATTTAATTAGCGTCCGTACTAGCAAGAAATTTCTCCAGTTATTTTGGCCATTTTCCAGCATATTCTTCTATCTGTCTTCGTCAATTACCGCACGCGCCGGAACCTTCTCGCAGCTTAAAGCTCGGCTTGCTACTTGCACTCGAATGTGTACTGAATTTCTTATTTGCCAAATTTTTGTCCCCTGCGCGGTTAGAAAAGATTATTTCGCCGCGATTAGAATGAAAGTGAAAAATGTTCAAAGTTTTCATCGGTTTACTAGAGTCTTGAAAGCGAACTTTTAAATAAGATACTGCGCTAGCTTTTTGTTTTTTTTTCGTTTTTCCGTTTTTTCAATTCCTTCATAGCGATTTACGCGTGTAATATTAACTTTAATTATTAATCAGCCGAAGCTTTGCATATCAATAATACACGAAAGAAAGAAGTCAAAGTGGACCAGCAAAATAAAAGACCAACGGAGCTGAACTGCTACGGATAATGAACTTTTAGTATGAAGGTAGTTACGGGAAAAGGTGTAATATCCGCGAATTTTCCTCGTACATCCTACACACAAACGCTATAGAATACCACAGTAATTAAACAACCGGTTGCTTCTAGTCAATATTAAATGTAACATTACCGAAATTATAATATTTTTCCCCCTTTTTCCTGAATGCCATTTCTTTTTTTTTGGGGAGATCTTTTCTGTTTTTGGGATATAGCTATTTATTAAATTTCGGTGATCCGTTTAGTTTTTTTGTTCTATTATAGGAAACAAAAATACTTTTATGTAAGTAGAAATTAAAACTGACAAAAATCATCGTCGACAGCGATTATTTAACGAAAAAACTTCTTACAAAATTCTCTCTTTTTTTTCTTTTTTTTTACAGCCACGTATATTCTCGTCTATTGTTACTATAATTGTAGGAATCGAAATTTTTATTAGTATGGTCAATTTTTTAATATCACGGATAAAGTTTGACAACGTTTTCGTCTTCAGTTAGTGTTAATTAGCAGACATTCGAGCCGGCAGATCGTCCGCAGTAACAAACCCCGGTTGGTGGCGTCCACCTGAAAGGTATGTAGTTACGAATTAGCATACAGTATTATAGTCTAGTTAGATAGCGCTCGATTGGCGCCAAGGATCGATTGAAGTTTTTTTTTTTACATTACCGGCACACGTTGATAACGTAAATAGTGATTATATACTGCGAAACAGCGTAACATCTCTTCGTTTGAAACCTTAATTTTTTTGAAAATTGTTTTCCTATCTACTGTCGGTACCGTTTGAGAGGTATTTAAGAGGGGAATCGCGCAGCATCAGACAGTACTGCTGTGTCAACTCATTCGTTATCTACCAAGTCGAGAGTCGCATGAGTGTCATCCCGCAATATGAATTTATAGCTTAAGGGACTATGAATCTTTGGAGTTAGGGGAGATTTACTGCCACCAATGGATGAAACCATATTTGATGCTCTCCTGAGGTCACAAACGAGAAATGTTGGAGGTGCAAAAATTCATCGCACACTCGGCATCCAGAGAGAGAAATGCTTTTAACCGAATGGCGCTGACTATTCTAAATGCTTCAAACGAAGATGAGGATACAGTCAGGTAATTGCGCTTGAGAATTATCCTTTATATAATATACTGTATGACTTCGAGCAGCGGCGAAGATTTTGAATCGACCATTATCTTTTATAGAGGGAATCAGCTCGGTACATGTTTTGGGTAAGAATAGTTCTATATAGATTCTGGGTAAGTGTGTCAGTTGTAAAGATTTTGAGTTTGGCTTATAACTATTACTATTGCTAATAAAATTGCAAACTAGTCAACCAGGAATAGTAGGTATACAGTCCATACAATCCATACAGTCCATCGTATTCGCATTTGCCATCGAGAGGGGATGGTTAAATAAATAATTATGATCTTGTACTTCTTTGCAGTCATATTGATCGTCCTCTGTCGTGTACCACATTTCTTTGAGTTAAATTTGGTACATGCAGTCTCACTGCTTAATGTGTTTTTCCGTTCTGCCTATCTCTCGTCGATTCCATGTGTCCTTCTAATTCCGCAGTCATTATTACTTGTGGTAGTTCTAAGA
Organism: Icerya purchasi; assembly: GCA_039619475.1. Taxonomy (NCBI): domain Eukaryota; kingdom Metazoa; phylum Arthropoda; class Insecta; order Hemiptera; family Monophlebidae; genus Icerya; species Icerya purchasi. The sequence goes on along the minus strand of CM077115.1, from coordinate 398,191,254 downwards.
AAGCTGCTACGTCTACACTGTACGCATGTTTCTGTTAATTTACTATGTTCGTATAGCCAACTGCCACACAACTTTTACTTTTTCTCTCTTTGTCAGCACTTAAATCCGGAATATTGGCTGCTAAAAGCTTATCTTTATAGGCTTGATTTAAATATACATCTCTATTTTATTCGCATGCGCCAAGCGGCTCCGGTCAAATTCTCTAACAACAGAGTACCAAAGCTTTAATAAAAATGCTCTTAGCATGCTATGTTGTTTCGCAGTTCTATCCAGCGAAATTTCCGGCTACGTTGAGCAGTCGGTATGATGCAATTCAGTTTCTTTCCATTTAATTTTCAGTCGAAGCCTATCGATTTCGAAGATGGCATGTTTGTGTTTGCGCTGAATTTTGCAAGTAATTCTCCCCTTACTATACGTAAAGTTTGTTCATTATCAAAAGTTTTATATTGTTCTCTGTTGGTGCAAGATCGTTCAAAAAGTGTCGCGATTTTCTATTGGCTGATCATTCGTGAATATGTTAAATGTTGCCTTGTGGTAGGTCGTTTTTCTATTGCCTCGAAGTGTTTTTTTTTTCATTCGGCGTAACATAAATTGCAATAGCATCGATATTATTTTTGTAAAAAATGATGATCTTTCATTAGAAGATTTTGTATCTATAACGGCAAACTGTATCGAAAGCTGCGGTAAGGTACGATAAAAATTTCCCCGGTTATCTTTCGAATCGGTCTTTTATGCGCTGGGTTAGTTGCAAGACCTGTACACGACTTCTCGAAACCTGCTTTCGTTTTATGAACACTTCACATTAATTTTTGTAGTCGTACAATTTAATTCGTTCGAAAATCGAAAATGGCTGACAGAATGAAGACATATCGACCGTTAGCATCTGAGCTATGGCGCTTTCCTTGATAACCTTGTGATTTTTGATATAGTAGTGCAGTTATTGAACACATGTGTTGTGACAGCGGAGGATTTACTCACCTAGATAGTTTAATTCTGCATAGGCCATCTACTCCAGCCGCTTTCCTACTCTTTGCTCTCCTCATAGCAAGACTGCTTTGTGATCGAATTGGTAACCTTATTTTATTCTGATGTCTGACGTCTTTTTAACTGGCTTCACTTTCTTACTACCATTTATTTTACGCCTAAGTAACAACTCTGGCGGGTGACTTGATTAGCAAACTTGTTGTTTTTCTCGTTGTTTACCTCATTAAATAAAATTGTCCATCTTCACGGATGTCCTTTATGAAGTTTAAATTTTTCGCTACTTCACAGCAAGTCTTATGCATCGTTCTTTAACTATTTTTGCGTGATTAATTTATTGTCGAAAATATTCATCGTTATCTGATTTCATTGAACTTCTCCCAGTATTCCATGTATTGTTTTTAAAGGAGTTTTTCAAGCCTGGCATGTATATTTACGTGCCCCCCCCTACTATTGTATGAGTTTTTTGAGGCCTTTTTAATAAAATGTTAACAAAAAATTCACAGTTTCGGACTACTGTTTGTATATGCTTTTCGTTACCTAATCTCTATTTCCCGCTTCGCAAAAATTGGCTAATTGCGGTTTCTCGACTATTTCGAGTTCAGCTACACCGTTTATTTCACAGATTATGGGCATATGTTAAGTGTGTGGAGTGGTTACTTGTTTCGAAAACATACGTGATGAAGACCTCATGACAAATACGTTATCAGAGCCACGTTTCTCTCCTTCCTACATCATTTTTCTCGTTTTCATCTGAATCTACTCCATTTTGTCCTATTCACCCCCTTCTAATTAATTTCCTTATGATGCTGATCATGTTTAAATGTATGCGATCTTCTCTGTTGAACAATCGTTCTTCTATTCTTCCCTATTAAAACTTGATATCTCTTAGAGAGCTGCGTATATTCTCTCATTTCAATCTGCTTCTGTTATTCCTATTATTTTTATCCTTTACTCTTAAATGTTTAATTAGTAAATTTATTTTTTCATTCTTCTTATTTTTTAGCTCCTTGTTGACAAAATCATTAAAAAAAAAGCAAAAAAAAGAAAATTTACTTTGCCCGTTTTTTTATTGCTAATGATGCATAAAAATTAGCTTACTTTGTCCTTACAGCTGCTGCCCTTTTGATGATATCTGGTTCGCTCGTGCTGCGTGAAATACCAGAAAGTAGGTACATCCGAGACGACCGGGTCATCATCTTTTAATTTCGTTACATAACTATTTTCTTCTTATGCCGGTTTTTCGATTAACTCTTTACATAATTTTTTATTTGATTTTGCGTGATTTTAAGTTTATTAATTATTTCTAAATCATTAAGAAAGCTAACACAAATACACTGGGGAAAAAGAAATAGAATTTCGAATAAGTGCTCGAAATGTGAATTAAACGGTGAATAATGATATTCAAATTTGAGTTATTCTTTGATGATTGTTTAGAAATAGCTGATCTGTGGTTGTCGCATTTCGGCCGTTATTTGGTCGGATTCTGCACTGCCAGAGAAGAATTTAGAAAAACAGGAAATGATGACCGCGCTGCTTGTCCTGAACTACCTGCAGCAACGAAAACGTTTAGTTCGCTGAAATTCGTTAAACAACTATGTTCGAAGCAGTTACATTTCCATTAGCGTAATTCGCCTTTTTCGAGTTTTTCCTTTTCGGCCAATCTAGACGGCGGCGTCTGGAGAATTTACCGATTTAAATGAATTAGTGATGGAGCGGCGGCGGCGGCGGCGGCGGCGGCGCTATTTACATTTCTAAGCGGATCGTTGAAGCAGATATGCCCTAGTAATTAACGGGTAGCGAATTAAGGGCCGGTCGGTGTATCGGTTAATTATTCATCGGCTAAACGGACAATCTGTGTTCGGCAAAGAGATCAGAGCCGAGAGTAAATCTTGGCAGCGATTAAACACACGTCCGTTTGCTCGTCTGCAGTCGACTTCTACATTAATCATTTAAAAATGCACGGCCGTGATTTTATTCCGTTTCAAGTTTTACTTCATTTAGTTTTCTTCATCAATGTCTGACTGGCAAATTTCATTTCACAGCTCTCCGTTCTTATTCGCATTCATCATCCTTGCAACTCAGCAGCCTATCTCTCTGTCTGTATATTTACGCGTTATTAATTAATAATAATGTACCACCGGCGTACTAGTTCAAACAGTGAACGTTCTCGAAAGAACGCTGAACTGGAAATAGCGTCTCGGATGATAAAAAAGCTTTTCCCGGCGCGAAGCCCTCTCTATTGACATCGAATATGCTCGTTCGTCTGAAAAAAAACGCCCCCCAACTTCGTCACGAGAGAACTGATTGTTATTATTCATTCGCACCTAAATGAGATCGCGCGACTTGTACAACACAACCGCTCTCTGATTCGAACGATTTGAACAATGAACTGTCCGCTATTTCTGCCGTTTAACCGGCAAAACGCTTCGTTTCTAGCTCGAAAGTGTTCCCCGCAGCTGTCTTCGAACGAGCTTCGAGCTTTCTTCTTCTTCGAGAGAGAAAGAACTCTTCGAAACTTGCGAATGACTGGACGAACAGTTTTCAAAGTTAAGTTAGGTACAGCATCGAGAGAGAACGGCCGAAACTGGAAATCTATAGGTAGTTCCGAAATACTTTGTAAAAATTCCTTCCAGGACAAACTTGATTATGGTTATTTTTTAAACAGGTTAACGCAATTTCTCTATATGATTAAAGTTTTTGATCATTTCTGTGCTTCGATTACTACTAAAAATAAATTGAAACAAATTAATATATTCGCGATAAATTATAAATTTAAGTCGGCTATTTTTATAATTTTTATAATTTATAATTTATTTTGTGTGTAAAAGAGATTGTTGTTTCGATTTATTTTTAGTTCTTTATACGAGCTTTTTTAACTCTCTTCTATACTCATTATCAGTTCATGTCCTAATTTTAATTAAAACTATTTAAAGAAGTTAAATACGATGTTACGTTTTTGAGTTATTTAGCAATTCTCCTTTTCTTCGGTTATTTTTAATTTCTAAAATTAAGCTGACGTAGTAGACTGAAATTGATTTTCTACAGCCATTATCGAAAAACTAGCATCTGGAGGTCGCCCCTTGGCAAAATCCACCAACTTACATAATATACGTATTATCCCTGGGACCTTGCCACGGTGACACCTATACTGCCAATAATACTCACTGCAAATACAAGTGAGCTAGTGTGTAGCGTGAGCGGTTTCATGATAGTTTTAAACAAAATTAGCGGCGCAGACGATTTTAATCAGTTACGACGGCTTTGCTGCTGCTCATTCCGCTTCTATTTTAAGAAAATTCCAGATTACATCCTGTGCAGAAAATTTCAGTGCAGATTTTGCTGGTCAAATATTTCCTCGTTTGTCTTAACGAATTTCTTATATTCCTCCATGCAAACCAATCTTCCTCTTCCTATCCGTGCTTCTCTTACGGTTTCTTTTTCTTCGTCATTCGATCCATCATTCGTCTACGCTTTAATCATACACTGCTGCCTATGTCATCGTATTTTCCCTTAGCCTTTCCGCCTCCTATTATTCACTGCAGCGGTTCATAATTGTCTATGATATTCTAGTGCCATATTTCCTTCGAATGTTAAACGTTCTGTGATCTCCATTTGTTGAAGCTTGGACTTCCTTACTCTATTTCCTACATCATGTATCTCTCCCTGTTTGTTGTTCCTGCTATTGATTATTTGATATCTGACATTGGATTACGATCTAATTAACTACTTCAATCGTTTCTGGTTGAAGGTCCTCCTGATTGACAAGCCCATTCATTAAAAAAAGTAAAAGATGAAGAATATAATGCCTTTTTTTTGACACATAAAAGGCGCAGTAACTGTTAAAAGTGGAAAAGCAATAAAAATAAAATAACGGTAAATAGTATTTTATTGTCAGTGCGTATTATTTAAAATTTAATTTTTGTCACATAAACGGATACCGTTTTAATTACAGAGCCACCTCACTTGACTGTTCTCGTGAAGCCGTAAGAATTACATTAGTGTCAGGAAATCAGCAAACGTCCGTTTGCCGCACGAATTTTTTAGAACGCAACTAAAGTAGGATATAAGATGTATATTTATAACGGCAGGAAAACTTTTGTACAGAAAAATCTCGTGTAACGGAATTTCGTGTAAGGGAATCTCGCGTAGGAAAATCTGATGATGATTTTCGTAATTTCAACTATCACTTGTAGCGTGATAATCTGGCGGTAAATAAAGCTGTTAGAGATGAGAAAAGGTTTATTAGCAGCAGCGAGTGAGCTTGGCTTTACGCTTGCGAATTGTCGGTGCCTTCTGCACATAATTAGCACGTTGCTGAAAAGGAACAAAGGTGCTCTTGGCCGGTTGCCAAAGCGATTTATTTCTTTTGAACGCCGCTCGCCTTTTTCAATGCTCGCCCAATAAAAATGTCTCCTTCTTCCGCCAGTACATTTCTATCCAGAATTATATTTCATATTTTATTATATCGTTATTCTTTTCTTCCGTTTATTTTTACGGTTTTTCGGGGTTTTTTTTTTGGTTTTTTTGTTTGAGGAGGCGTCTGCTATAATTTTTGACGCGTTTATAGTTGCTGAATTTTAAATTTATTTCGCCTTTTTTTTTCCTTTTTCCCCCGCGTTGTTTCCCTTTTGTCCGGAATTTCAGTCACTTCCAGTGGCACGTAAAAATTAGAATGAATTTTTACTTTAGCGCTTCAAAATCCGAGATTAAAATTAAAGAAATTATAAGACGGTTTCTTAAAATTATCGTGCACTTTATTATTCAGTTAAATTAGAACGCTTTATAAAAAAAAAAAAAAGAAAAAATATTTTCTTTTTTATTTTATTATTTTTAAACTCATTTATTTACGAACATTAACAATGATAATGCTTTCCCTATTTTCATCACTATGCGGATTAATATCAAGTTCGAACAAAACACATTTGGGCAATAATATCGACACCTCCTTAGCCGGTCGCGCCAACTTTGTACATTAATCCAGAAGAGAACAATTGTTAATTTTTGATATGTTCAGTTTTTCAGGATAGCTAGATTTGAATGCAGCATCTCATAAGCGAAAAGTCACTGCTTACCCAACTGGTCTACGGTATGACTTTGATAAAATTACACAACTTTGTCAAAAATATTTATATGCTATAATTTTTTTTTTACAACAAACCCATGACACATTTCGGGATGATCGCAGCCTGATATTCATAGAGTACTACTACAACAATGGTAGTACACGTCCAATATGTGTAATTTTTTTACGGTCATACCGCATTCCGAAAATGAGAACATTCATCCAATGGTCTAGCTAATTGTTACAGAACCTAGTGTAATAAAATGTGACAATGTAGACAGTTAGGCTTTATTTTATCTTCCGGATGTAATCATACACGTAAAGTGGGTAAAGCGCACAGCCACGATTAAATGAACAGCCGTTGATCGATATGCTGGCAAACAGGAACGTACGATTTTAGCTCAAATAAAATTATACGATTACTCGCAGACCGTTTTTGTAGAGAAAGTCTCTTCAAATAACTTTATTTGTCGTTGTCTACCATACTTATTGGAGGAATGTACTTGTCAATTTCCATACTTACTGAAAAATTAATGAATTAGTGTAATAACGAAAAATAAAATTGGTTATAATGTTTATCGCTTTTTTTTATACATTTTCGTATTAAAGCGTTGTAACAAACGAGGGTCCCAAAAGCAAAATCAGACCATTATCAAAGTTAAAATAATGCCATTTTCTAGCTAATTTAAAAGGAAAAACGATGTTTCGCAAGAAGCTAAATAAATAAGTAAGCAATAAAATTAAGAAAATTTAAATGTAATATTTCATTAAACAGTTCTCTATTTATTCATTATGTTTTTATTCTTTTAAGCACGTTGACAGGAGACATTTCATTCGAGGAATTAGAAGAATATGTAAATAACACACAACTTGTTTAATGATATTTATAAACGTAAAATCTTAATAACAAACAAAAATAAGCGTAAAATAATTTCTCTTAACAAATTTAAATACCGCAATTTAAGAGGAAACATTTTCGGGCATAGCCCATCATCAAAAAAGGAACACAGAGTACGCTGAAATAAAACTAAAAACCCACTTTTAGTTTTAAGTGGGCTCTGTGTTGTTGGCTGATGATGGAATAATATGTCCCAAAACGTTTCTAAAGTGAATTTTTTTATAAGAGCCGAAAAAATAAAAGATAAGACTGAACTGTACTCTCAAATGACTTGGCTAAAATAATAGCATTTTTCAGATCAACGGGGTAAGAGTACAAATATCGCTTTATTCAAGGTACAGTCTCACTTTAGCTGTCCGATCTCAACAGCAGCCGACTAAAAGTGAAGCGCCATAATCTCCGGCTTTTAAAATAATCTAACTTTATCGCGAAACTCAATATGAAGGCGACAACGATAATTGAAATAGCGGCCATGATGGAAAGCCAAAAGGCTATTTTTCAAGCGTGTAATGTATCTGTTGCGATGCTTGGGCTAAAAGCTGAAGCCGTTAAAAATGAATAAATGAATAACGTCGCATACAAAAAGTTGTCCGTTCGAATTTATAACGTAACCAGCGCTATCTATGGAAATTCGCAAGAACGAAGCTTACTACGATCCGAATGCGCTTCTTCGAAATTTTTCCTCTTACAGAAAACCGGATAAGGAGATGACGACGTGACTTCATATGTAAACAGAATAGAACTTATGTAATAAATAAGAATAATTGCCACAACCGGAAATATATTATATAATTATAGAAAAGCTCTGTATTAACATGTTCTGTAGCGAGAGCTGCCGATCGCCGATAATACAGGTGCGCGTAGTAATTCATAATAATTACAAAGCGATATTGGAACAAAATATGAATAAACAAAAGCCGATAATAATAGGGCCGTATCTGGACTAAAATTTCAAGAGAGGAGGGTACAAAAATATTTTTATATAAACATATGTATTATTATAAAATTTATTTATTTATGAGTATTAAATTGAGAATTATTGTGGCCAGTTATCAGCATATACGAAATTTGAATAAACTACAATAAAAACACGAAAAAACATAATTAATTATCGATATATAATAAATATTTAGAAATACGTAACTTTAAATATACAATGGCTGTCCCGCGGGAAGTGAGAGTAACTTTGATGTGAATAGACAACCACTCACAGCGTGTTCGCTCCGGGCACATCTTAATGCCCCCATTTAATTAGCTATCGAATGCAATAAACCGGAAGTTCCTACCTCCCCCTCCAGTTCGCCCACAGCATCGATTTAGAAAAAAAGTATTTCGTCGACTCCTATCGTTTTTTTAGACAAAAAAATTACAACATTTTGGAAGGAACCGTATTTTGAAATTTTTACAAAAATTATTACTCGTCTAGTACAAAATCATCAATTAATCTTCTCGAAATGGGCACCTGTGGCCTGCAAACAACAATCCATGCGCTCTTTTCACTTCAGGAAGGTCCTCTTTGCAGAATCGCAAATATTTTTCGAAAACGCGCTATGCCATCGTAATATTGTTGAATTACCGAGTAGTCGAATATCATCAGGATACGCTTAATTTAATAAATCTAACGTCTCTTTAGCCGTTTTTTGCAACCGACAATAATAACGAATCACATACCGCTGTTCTTGCTCCATGTCTTTCTTATCCATCTGGACAACACAAAACTGCGCGCGGTTTTCACAATTCGCGTCTCACTCTTTCCACTATAAAACACGTACTAATGCTCGTAGAAACGTCCGGTTTGTTGCATTCGACAGCTGATGGAATGGCCTTTAAGTTCATCTGATTGCGAGACCCATTACGATGCGTTTTCAACCCGCCCACCCCGCTCGAAAAAAATGGTAGGGGTTGACGAAACACTTTTTTCCAAATCGATGCTGCGGATGAAGGGGGGGATGAACTTCCGGTTTGTTGCATCCGATAGAAGATGTGTTCAGAGCAAACGCGCTGTGAGCGGTTGCCTACCTACATCAAAGTTACTCTCACTTTCCGTGGGACAGCCATTGTATATATGTATATAATAAAAATATGTTCTAATTGCAACAGTTGTATTTTATTAAGTTATTAATATTTATTGCATTTCAGTGGCCTCGCCTAAAAACATATGACGAGATTTTCTTTGATTCTTTTTTTGATTTTTTATATTGACAGAGTGTATGTGTTGTAGTGCGAAATTCGGAACAAAACTAGTCTGAGAAAAAAGTACATGTAATTTTCGACTACGGAGAAAAAGAACAGAATGAAATGTTTTCGTCGGACATGAGCCAATTTTTCGTTAAAATAAAATACTTTTCGTTGCACCAACTATCGTCACTTTATTTCCCTATTTTTAATTAAAAATTGCGACTACATAAATGTTTATAAAATTTCACGGATAATTATAATTAAAAAGTATACTCATAAAAAGTTGAAGTAAAAAATATAAATTGAGCGCTTTATCCGTTACAAAGAAAACGAATTAATTACTATGCATCGTAAAACAAAAAAAAAAGAACGTTTCGATAGAACTGGTCTTGAAAATCGTGTTGATAGTTGCAGTAATGGTGTAGTCTATAAAAAGTCATACCGCTCTCAAATTTAAACAAATAATTCATTTTTCATATGTAAGATCGAATCTCGTACTGCGATTTTAGTCATGCGTTATTTTGAAATAGACAGTAACGACTTTCAGCTCGAGTTCGCCCATCTCCTCACGCGTATGCTCCTCTGCCTCATAATCAAATTATAAGATAATCGAATGGTTCTGCTTAGATATATAATGACTAATTATCTGGTTGCACGCATAGCTTTTAAATTTAAATTCATTGAAAGCTCGAATATAACATATAAAACAATAATTATTCGAACATACTGGTAATAACATACATGTATGTGTAATTTTTTTCCTTAAAAATATTCAAAATGGACGGATTTTTACTTTAATAACAGTTTTTATTAACTTCCAAAACCAGCCATTAATCCGTTCTAGATTAGAGTATGGCTGTTAGACGTTCTGTTCTGCTGCTTGAAGTGCCCACTGTTATCTTTAAATACCGGCCAACATTCCGCTATGCGAATACTACAGGAGCTTTTCACATAAGTCCCTCAGCGTGTGTCAATAGTGAATCCGGACTGTTCCTTATATTATTTCAGAAACCAAATTCTAACCGCTAAATTTCTTACTCGCAAACGTGATAATTCGAATCTTCCGATAAATGAACTTCTTTACAACTCTCGCAATTAAAATCAAACTTTCACACACGCTCATAACCGTATAACTTAGATCAAAAATAATTTTGAATCTATTTTTCCCCAATTCAACAAATTTATTCTCAATCCTCTGCTTTCTTTAATTTACACCACTGCGGGTAGCGTGAGAAAAAAATTATGTTTTGTAACTTTAATAATGTTCAATTTTAATTTTGTACCATAATGTTTAATAATCATAATAATAATAATAATAGTAATATTAACGCTACTAGTAATAATAGTAATAAAATAAAAAAAGGTTTGTAATATACATTTTTACGGTGTTAAGTATGCACATAATTGTAACTCTGATAATGAAAGCAGACTGTTATAAAGAGAATGTGGTTTGTTTCAGTTTTGTTTATACCGTAAGCTTCAAGATGTTTTTCTAAATCAGAAAGGATACGTGTAACCTCTGCGACACTACTTTTGTGACTGTTTTGCTTCCATTAAATATATAGTCGCATAAGGAACCACAAGCAGCAATTTGCGGGTGTAATGATCTGGTATTATTGTTGCAGCTTCTCTCTTTAAACTAGCCTATAAATAAATAAATAAATGAATCAATAAAGCTTTCTTCGCCAAGCCGATGGCCTCCCACCTATATACATTCACAATTAATGTACCATTTATGAACTTAAAAAACCAAAAGGTATAACAACTTAAGAATATAAATACATATATATATATATATATATATATATATATATATATATATATGTATGTATATATATAAACTCGGTAATTTTGGTCTCGCATGGGGCTATGCCCCTTAACCTCTCTTGCTTACATTTCTGTCCCCTTCTCTTCTATACTTTGTATAAAATGATCAAAATTTACAACGTAATTCTTAGGCCGGCTCCCATTAGATTTTATAACGAAAAAATGCCCCAGTTTTATATAATAAAAAAAAAAAATAAAATACAACCAATAATTTCTACCATAAATTTTATTAATCTACCCAAACAACTTAACATACTATAACTTATAAAAATAAAACTTTTTTTGCGTTTCCATGGTATTATTAAATTAACAATATAGTCTTTACATGTTTCTCCCTATGGGGTGGGAATTCTTATTCATCAACCTGCACAGTAATAAGTAGTGAATTCATTAGGTTTCCAAAAACGAAAACTGCCACCGAAACGTGAATTGTGGAAACGAAAACGGGACGACAAACTGTGCAATAGCGAATAATTTGCCACATTTACACGTGATACGCTTTTTGGTTTAAAAACGACAGGTGTAGAAAAGTTGGAAGGGTTTGATAGCATTTTGAGTCAACCGCTTCCGTTATACTTATAAAAATTATCCAAATTGACCACGTTTTTCACGTTTTTTGACAAATACTCAATTTATGTTCACGCATTTTCATCATTACTCACATGTGGTACCTAAGTTAAATGGTACTCTTTCTAATGGACACAGAATCAGTAAAATCGGTCTATATAAATATGAGTTATGCGCGAACAAACATAAAAAAAAACAAACATACCCGACGAACGTTCCTCTTTTTGGAAGTTGGTAAAAATTAAAAAATATAACAAACGTTACATAAAATTCCGACTTATTTGGGACATTTTTTTCGTTACATAAAAGTGGGACATTTCTTCTAATGGGGGCCGGCCTAAAAATTACATTATAATTAATATAATATTAATTACAACGTAATTCTTAGGCTACCCCTCATTCGAAAAAATATCCCAGAAAAATGTCCCAATTTTATGTAACGCTTGTTATATTTTGTAGGATTTTTGTTATTGTTATTTAAAAAATGTCACAATTTTATGTAATGAAATATGTAACGAAAAATGTAACGGAAAAATGTCTTAAATTTATATAACGGAAGTTAAATGTTAGAATAGGATTTTTGTGGTTATGTTATTTTTTGTGTGTGTTGATGCCAGTAAGAATTACGTTGTAAATTTTGATCATTTTATACAAAGTATAGAAGAGAAAGAGACAGAAATGAAAGCAAGAGGGGTCAAGGGGCACAGCCCCTTGCGAGGCCAAAATGGCCGAGTTTATATATATATATATATACATCTATGATGTAATGCAATTTTAGGATTACTGTAGCTAAATAAGCATCATATATAACAATAAGATACTTAATATTAATTATAATATTAGGTACTGCATATGTGGAATTTGTATCTCAGTGTTCGTGTATCCAAATAAAACTATTTAACCAAAACATGTCTATCGGATGTCGACGTTTAAGCCGTTTGATATTATATCAGCCATCCAGTATAGATGGCCAGCCTCTGCATTTGTGCTGTTGCAGACTGTTTCACAACGTGCTATTAATTACTGATATGCGCAGACTATGATGTATGTCATCGTTACAATACCGATTACCATCGATGGTTACACGTAAAATGACGTTTTGACAACGTTGTATGGTATCCCTGTTAAAGTTAATTGCACATTCCCATGCGTCCATAATGACTTGATGATGTGTTTATATAAGCGCTCCTTACAAGATATATCCAGTAAATATTACCTTTCTATCAACTAATATAACTGCCGTGTTAGCTTGATTTGAGAAATTTTCATTTTCACATGGACTCTCCAAGACATGCTGAAGTCTAGGTATATTTCAAGATATGTGGCCAAGTCTGGCTGCGGAATAGGTAGACTGCTCTGATACATTCTGTGTCCACGATTGGCCGGTCCCAACGCAGTTAATATGAACTGATTTTGCCTGATTTAATCTTCCACTTTTGCATTCAGCGAGTAGCTTGGTCGACAGACGCTTGTGGTTGTATTTGCATGCAAATATAAGAGTTGCTTTATAGTTTGTGTTTAAGGTCTAATACGGCAACTAGTGGTTAATTCACATAGAAGCATTTAAGTAACTGTTGTACTGTTTTTGTCCTTTTATCATTCTTTTTGGGGCTACTAATTTCTTTGCTTTTGTTTTTTGTTGTTATACAAGTGCTTCCCTCTTTTTTTTCTTATCAAGGGCAAATTATTTTAAGTTATTATTTTTAGGATTTACATCAATTGATTTTATCGTTGCCGTAATTGCGTCTTTATAGCGCAATCTTGGTCTTCCACAGGTTCTAGTTCTTTTGTTTTGAATGTTATAGAGTATCTTTTTTGGATGAAACTGCTCCTTCAGGCGTATTCCTACCCCATCTATTGTAGTTGTTTCTATGAACTGAATTACACTGCCTTCGATTGAAATGATCTTTCCGTTTTACGCTTAGGATAAGTATCAATAGGCTCGCAAGTGATCACTGTCCGACGTTTAAAAAATCCATCGAATAAACTAATTATGTCAAATGTCTCTCCTACTATCCCGAACCAGCTCATAGTCTCTCACCTTGCCTCAGTGTTTTCTTTGAAATTAATCACCCCTATAGCCATCCTTCGGGTCAACCCAAACGACGCCGAATTCGGACATATTGTCAGCTGGCGTAGACAAGTCTATATAGAGCAGGCCAACTGTTCCAACATCCCTGAGTCCTTTATACTAACCCACAATGAACACGAACACCGCATATTCCTCCACTTAGACGACCACTCATGCCACAGCTGTACAAATAAAAAAGGAAACACTAGCCAACCAACCATGCTACCTACTCCCCCCCCCCACAACACCTAGACATCGGAAGAGCAATGGAAGTCGACCAAATAATCCCAAATGCGAAACGCCCCCACCCAGCAACACCAGACTCTTTGCCCGACGATCCCACACTATCAACGACATCTCAGCCTGCAACAAAGAAAATTAATATCCCGTTACCAGAGGACGACATCAGCCATACTGCACTACTGGAACAAACAGACAGCTCCCCAATCCAATCAGAGCTGAAACATACTTTGAAATCACAGCCAGAAGAGAAGGACTTTTTGCAGCAACAGGCACAACAGAAAACCGATTTCAAAACACCGCCAGACGTGCAGCACATCACTGAGTCAGCTAATCGGAAGCCAAAACAAAAAAAAAAACATAAACATCGACGAAGCAGTTGAGAAGGTCAGACCGATGTTTGATAACGATCAAGCCAACTTCATCATTAACTTCGACAATTACAAAACCTTCATGAGAAACATAACTTCTAAATCTGACTATATAACCTACGCGCACAACTTTACACAGGATAAAGACGGACTGATTCACCTAATTGCAGCAACCAAACCACACCTGAAGAACTCGAGCTTAAAAAATAAATGTACCCGCATACTAAAAAGTCTGAGCTGCCTATCCACAGATGGCAATACGTCAGAAGGGAGCTATACCCACTAACACACGAACCACATGTGAACCCCAATATTAAAGACCGACTAACAACAGCCACTGGCTTCACGAAACAACATAGAAACACCCAGCATGGCGAGCAACAATACAATTATGCAGTGGAACTGCAGAGGCTTTATCAATCACCAAGCCGAACTGGAACAACTATTAGCCACATATTCTCCATCGGTAGCCTGCTTGCAGGAGACGCACTTGCGGCCTGGAGACAAACCAAGAATAAAGGACTACAGCCTATTCCGATGCGATAATATTGGTGGCAACCGAGCAAGCGGAGGAGTAGCAATCCTAGTGCATACGTCGGTCTCAGCTGTATCAGCCAGAATAGACACACCTCTTCAGATGGTAGCGATATCTGTATTCTTACACGGTCCTCCGAGACTTTCATTAACGATCTGCAACTGCTACCTTCCCCCCAACACTATGGTACATTCGGTAGACCTTCAAAACGCCATATCCCAAATAGTAAGCCCAATGGTCATACTTGGAGATTTCAACGCTCACTCCCCACTATGGGGAGCGACGTCAACCAACAGACATGGATCAATCATCACTAATATATTAATAGAGTACGATTTGTGTACCCTGGTCCCACCTGACCACACACATTTCAACCTCTCCCATAACACCTTCTCGACTATTGACTTAGCACTGGTATCCCCATTACTCCTCCCGAAACTTAAGTCTTTTATCCATGACGACCTTTGCTCCAGTGATCATTTCCCAGTATTCCTACAGTTCGCGGGATACCATCCATCACCGCTAATTCCAAGACCCCCACGATTTTTGTTCCACAAGGCGGACTGGGCGGCATACGAGGCCGGAATCAAAGTCCCAGCTCCTAGCGAGTCCCTATCAGACAATTTAAGCACGTTTCTTAATGACATTCTACACACCGCCTGCTTATCAATACCCATCTCTCACAATTCCCGAGCTAAGAGAGTACCATGGTGGTGCAAAGAGATTCATACCGCAATCCAACAGCGCAAACGAGCACTCAGAAAGTATAAAACGTCTCGGTCGCTACCTGACTTAATAGCCTTCAAAAAGTCCCGAGCTCTTGCCCGTGCTCTTATTCGCGGCAAAAAACAAGAATGCTGGGAACAGTTTATCGCATCGATCTCTTCGTCAACGTCAAATAGGACCATGTGGAACAAAATAAAATCCATCAGCGGAATCAACAGCGCCCCAAAACGCGTTCAACTCAGAATCAATGGCAGCCAGATAACGGATGAAGCGGACGTCGCCAAAGCCTTTGCCAGCTACTTTGCCGCAGAATCGTCGTCAGAAAAGTACCCTCCCGCCTTCCGCAGCATGAAACACCAAGCAGAGCAACAGCCAGTGCACTTCCCGTCCGAATCCAACGAAACATACAACAGTAACTTTACCATCTCAGAATTAAATTTCCAACTCAACCACCACACATCCAACACTGCCCCTGGCCCCGACTGTATCCACCCGTACATGCTAAAGTATCTCCCAATTTCCGGCAAACATTTTCTCCTACATATATTCAACCAAATCTGGAATTCCGGAAACATTCCGGCACAATGGAAATCAGCCAATATCATTCCAATACTAAAGGAAAATAAAGATCCTACTCTTCCCGAAAGTTACCGTCCTATTTCATTGCTTAGTGTCATTTCCAAAACGCTGGAGAAGATGGTTAATAGGCGCCTCATGTTTTTCCTAGAACAAAAATGTCTTCTATCTCCTAACCAAGCCGGCGAGCGAGAGGCAAGATCGACAGTCAGCCAGCTACTTAGCCTGCAAAGGCAGATTTTATCGGCGTTTCATCGCCAACAGCACCTCTACGCAGTATTTTTCGATTTAGAAAAAGCATTTGACCGCCTGTGGCGTCATGGCTTACTACTAAAACTGCGAACGGCAGGAATCGCCGGAAAATTGGGTAAATACCTACACAGCTTCTTAGACAATAGAACGATTCAAGTTACGACTGGTTCGTCAACGTCTGAACTGATGCTGTTGGAAAATGGTGTGCCACAAGGCTCTGCTTTAAGCGCAACCTTGTTCATATATTATATCAATGATATAACTGACTGCCTTGCCGCCCCAGTAACGTCCCGGCTCTACGTTGATGACCTGAATATATCCTTATCGTCCAACCATCCTATAAACGCTCAAAATATCCTCCAAAAATCCATTGAAAATTTACAAAAGTGGTCCAATGATAACGGTCTGACCTTTTCCTTAACAAAAACAATATGTGTTGATTTCCACAGGGGACGCCAAAACCCACTTTCCAGCGTATTCCTGAGTCTAAATGGTTTTCCTATCCCAAATCGTCCATCAGTCAAGTTTCTAGGCCTAATATTTGATAAAAAACTTTCCTGGCGCTCTCACATAGCTGAGCTCAAAACCAAGTGCCTAAAATCCTTGTCTATCCTGAAATATCTATCAAATTACAAGTACAATATAAACCCAAAATTACTTCTTGCAATCTACAGATCGATTATCCTTTCACGAATTAATTACGGGTGCCAGGTGTACTCCTCAGCCGCTAAAAGTGTACTAAGATCCTTAGATCCTATACATTCTGCTGCCCTCCGGTCTATCCTTTCTGCTCATCCCTCTTCTCCGGTTATAAGTTTGTATGCACTGGCAGGTTGTCCCCCGCTGTCCCACTATAGGAAGTACTATAACTTTAAAGAAATGAGCACCCTCCTTAGTAGTACCAAAACCCCGACAATATCTCCTAATATGAGGTTTGGGAATGACCCAGTGCCCGAACTTTTTTCGGTTATGGGTCGTTTCCAAATCTTTTCAATCCTAAGAACTCTGCCAGACTTCGCAGCAACCGCACCACCTTGGAGTCAGCCAATCACAAACATCAACATATCGCTGACAAAATTTAACAAATCTCAATACCCCCCAAACATAGCACAAATAGCAACAAATATCATAGCGAGCTACACAGCCCATGCATGCCTCTACACAGATGGAGCGAAGGCAATAGGTTATCAGTCACCGGCGGCATGCTCCTTCGAAGTCTCAGGGGCAGCAGAGTCAGTTAGACTGCACGATTGCTATACAGCACTGGACGCTGAAATATACGCGA
Source organism: Icerya purchasi (assembly GCA_039619475.1). NCBI lineage: Eukaryota > Metazoa > Arthropoda > Insecta > Hemiptera > Monophlebidae > Icerya > Icerya purchasi. The sequence goes on along the minus strand of CM077115.1, from coordinate 398,173,682 downwards.
TAGTCTTTTGCATCCAACACTATACCGATAGCAACCCCCAGTCCCAAAAGGCCCTACTCATAACTGACTCTCTAAACTCCCTTCAACTCATCTCGGGGATTAAATCCAACAACCCTTTGGTAAGGAAGGTACATTACCTATTATACAGGTTATCACATTTAAACTCCAAAATGTCCTTCCTATGGGTGCCGGCTCATGTTGGGATTCCAGGCAATGAGCGTGTCAATCGAGCAGCTCAGGCGACATTGTTCTCTCCAATGCCACACAACCCCCCTCTTCCCCCTACATTGGCTCATTTATTTATGCAGCAAACTGGAGAAGAATGGCAACAGGAATGGAGATCTTCAAGTACATTTCTCCGAAGCATAAAAACAACCACGGAGCCTTGGTGGCCCACAGACGGAGTTTCCCGCAGAGATTTTTCTGTCCTGAATCGTCTCCGAATAGGACATACAACCCTCTTGCACGGCTACATATTCACGAGCCAGGAACCCCCAAATGTCTGCCCCTTTTGTAGTTAACCGAGCGCCCCATCCACCAATCACCTACTTCTCGAATGTCCCTCTTTTGCAGTACCACGATCCATGCACTTCACCACTTCCTCTACTTCTACGATACTGTCAAATGCTCCGCCCGCGGTCGCAGCTGTATTAGCTTACATGCGGAGCAGCGATCTGTACTATCGCGTTTAATCCCCTTAAGTAGGCTCCATGTGCTGTAATAGCCCCAGTAGTTAAACACGGCACATGGAAACCCTCATATACAATCTTAGGGGAAAAAAAAAAAAAAAAAAAAAAAGCAATAAAACATTGTTGGTGTCATACATATATATGTCTGCTTCTGTTTTAATATTTGGGTTTTGCTACTTTTAAAAATCATCTAAAACGTAATATATATGAAAATAAACCGGGAAATTGATAATGCACAATTTTGATGTAAAAACGGTTGTAGAACAAAGGAAGCATTATTTACGATACGAGTGCTAATTCAAAAATGTCTAGATCGACAACAACCAGTTTATGCGTTCCGAAAAAAAGTTTTTGATAATGTTAAACATAACAAACTATTAGACCTGCCTACAAGAATAGATTTAGATAACAACGATATAAGAATAATTAAGAACCTGTATTAGAATCAGTCAGCTTAAGTGAAAGCTAATCAACACTTTACAGAAGAATTAGAAATTAGGAAAGGGGTCCGACAGAGATGTATTGTGTCACCGTTACTGTTCAATTTTTATTCGGAACAGATCTCGAAGGAAGCATTAGACCAGTTTAAGAAAGGAATAAAAAAATAAATGGGGTGAAAATAAATAATATAAGATATGCCGATGATGCGATATTATTACCAACAAGTGTAAAAGACTTACAATGTAGGCTTACAATGTGCTTAATAGATAAACTAACGAATACGGTATCAATATGAGCACTTCAAAAGCTAAAGTAATGATTATAAACAAGAGTGAAATAACAGCTTCAGTAGTAATAAAAGCAAAATATAGAGCCGATACAACGTGTAAGCAGAATAAAATATTTAGGACACTGGATTAATGACAAACGGGTCCCTGATTATTGTATGAAAACCCGAATTAAAACCGTCATAGAATTGCTTTCCAAAAACTACGAAATTTGCCGTGTAATAGAGATTTACAGTTAGTGACTAGATGACGAATAATTAAATGTTATGCGCTCCTATGACTCTTGTACAGGGTGGAAAGTTGGACGCGAAAAGCGGTATCGATAAACAGATTACGAGCATTCGAAATGAGTCTATACAGAAGAATATTAAAAATACCGTGGGTAGATAAAGTTTCTAATAAAGAAGTATTGCAGAGAATGAAAAAATACGGAGAATTGGTGGCTATGTTTAAAGGAAAGCGGCCTATCTAGGTCATATAATTTGAAGTAATAAATACGAGTTATTACAAATAATCCTTCAAGGAAGACAGAGGAAGAAGAAGAACGGACTGGATTAAAAGTATACAGGAATGGTTTAATATTGGAAAAGTATCGGAAGTTTTAATTATAGCCAGCAATCAAGAGCCGGTGTCGTCATATGATCCGTCAACCTCCTTCAAGGAGAAGGCACCTGAAGATAAAGAGATTAAATATCCGTTAATCGAGCTTGAACGCTTACATCATATTCCTTACCCTGCACGCTATTTCATCATCTAGGCCTGCTTTTTCATTGCTACTTACATATTTCAAGTTACTTAATGCTTCCGTTGCTGAGGAAGTTTGGTTGTACTATTTATATTTTTTCAATCGTTGAACCGAACTCCTTAAATGTTTCATGTAGTATGGGGAGAGCATATTACAATTTATCAGAACAATCGCCGACAAGTGCTAGGTTTCCCAGTGTAAATGTTTTCCCAAAGCGTTTCGATTTATGTTTTTCTAAGTCCTTCATCAAGCCTAAACTTTTACCGCTACATCTGCGGTACGATTATTGTGAATGCAATGTATAGTACGTCAAGGTAGAAGTTAAAGTGCATGGGTGCAAGTATATGCCCTTGACTGATCTCTGCCTTTATTTCTAATGACCTTGTTTACTCCGTGCTGCATATAAATGTTCCAGGCACTGAATTATATCAACGCTTTATTATATTTACCATTTTAGATGGACATCCGATGAACATCCTCATAGCTTTTTTCCTTTTTCGAAATGAAACACCGTTTGCTGGCGTCTATAAAAGCGATGTAAACCTTGTTTTTTACTCTCTTGATTCATCTATAAGTTAATGCATTGCAACGATCGTACTAGCTGAGCTGCTTAGTTGTCGAACACGCTTTGCTCTTCAGTAAGATATAGCTCAAAAGCGACTGTGTAGCCTATTTCGTACTGGATCTCGCTAAAGATTTTTCGCACGATATACATAAGTACTATATCTCGCTAGTTACAACATTCAACTTTGCCTCCTTCATTTTTGTAAACGTTTATTAAAATCTGTTAACATACTTTGTTTTTCCCAATTTGAATTTATTATACCGAACAAGTTCGCTACTCGAATACTTCTGATCTTAAAACATCATATGATCGCCATCTGCACCTCCTATTGCTATTGTTAACAGGCATTCTTTTTTATCTTTTTTTCTACCACTGTTATATATTTATCATGTGTAGTTCTTTTAATCTAGGATGCATCCGGATACCTATGTTTTCCAGTTGTAAGTCCGTGTTGGTGATAAACAATTAGTTGCACATAACTAAAGTAGCGTTTTCCCTTATCATTTATCTTTCCGATTCTGTGCGGTCCGATGACATGCTTCCACGCTTTTGCGTTACTTGTTCGCCTGAAATAATGAGATTTTCTTTATATGGTACTTTGTCGGCAATGTTTTGTAAGTTTCCGTAAAACTATTTCTTAATTTTGTCAAGGCTGTCTAATGTGAATTAATGAACACAAATAATGGTTATTTCTTTGGTTTATGGAAAACCGTCATTTAACCTCTAGTTGATCACTAAAGGTTCTTGTGTGGTCACGTATTGGCTGATTTAGTTAATTATTGCGAGACTCACGCCACGTTTTCTTTTTTGTTTGTTTTCTATGCCCTTGTTTTACTCCTTTCCAGCCTAGTGTGTAACCAGCTAAAATTTCCTTACATTTTTCGGATTGCACCACTCTATATCTCCATTGAATTATTTTAATTCTTCCGAGACAATTACTGGCCTTCGCAGTATTTCTAAGTTTTTCGTATGTAAAAGAGTTACTTGAAACTGTTGCCCACGAGACTGCATATTTATTTCAACTGAAACTTATTCACAACTGACCTTTATACGATTTGAAAAAAAATATTTCTGTAAAAATCCTAACATTTCGAATCCTGAAAATTTGCTTGTGTGCAATTACTCATACGGTACGAAATGCGTATTAGACACGGTTTACAATAATTCTGGCGGTACAAATGATTATTTTAAATCCCGACGATTAAAAATATACATTAGTAAAAAATTACCGTTAGAAAAAAATATTATTTTTTAAAATTTTCGTCCAACATCGCGAAAAAAGGAAACGGGGAAGAAAGAGACACTCTGGAAATGTAGAAAAATGTTAATCGTTCAACAATTAATAATATCGAATATCAAAAGTAATTACGGATGATGAGTTTAATTTACGATAGTGAAAAAAACAAAAGAGAAACGTGATGATCGAACTGGCATTTCATTTTTCAGGCGGCCATTTATTTTAATTGAACCGTTACTGTGTTTTTTGCGTGATTTATTATTTAACTGGGCGCGCGTTTTCAAGAAAGAACGCGTTATCAGAATCGTCAAACTCAATCCTCTTAGATAAATTGCTTTTCAGCGTGAAATACTCGTACTTGAATGAAAGCTGCATCGACTTTTCCAAGAAAAGCATGTCAGTGTTCCATTTAGGACACCCATGGCTGCCGCCGTCTATCGGTAGCATGCGAAGCTCAAACGAAATACTTACAAAAACGATACAATACGGTATTTTAAAAAAATACAAATATCGAGTAATTTTAGATGAAATAAAATTTTGAGTAATAATAATCGGAAAGGTTTCGTACCGGTTGCAGTGCAGAATTTATATAAAGTAAACGATTTTATTTCGAGTGAAAATGAATGTGATCATATTCGATAATGTTACCATCTTTCGCAGTGGAATATGGTATTCGTATTTTCAGGATGAGGGTATAGATGCTTTGCGTCGTATTACACGCCTCATTTTGCTAAAAAGTAATCTAACTGAAAGGGTCAATTAGGAACTGGAAAGGTTAATTCGCAGTTTATGTCGCCGTCGACGACATACGGACTGGTTAACATATTTTAAAGGTATTTTTTTTCTTTTTTTTTTTTTTTATAGTTTACCTAGTCGTGTAACTGGGGATGTGATCCTAGTGAGATCGTTTAGCGTGAGTTTTTTTTTTTTTTTTTTGTAAGAGACTATGTTTCGTTTCTTATAAAGGTTCCTATCAGGTCTGGTTCCTAGAATTTCTTAAACAAATCAGATCTTGTATCCAACATCAGGATTTAATTCGAAAAAATAAATAATCTACATATTTTATTCGGGTGAATAAATAAATAAGTAAATGTTAGGAAAATAGTTTAAAAAAAAGGTTGTCTCGAGTGCCGTTTCAGCACTATTCTTTATTTGTCTAATGTGATTTTTTTTTTTTAAATTATTTGAGATTTGTGTAGTAAAGATCAAGTTTGAAGTCAACGAGATCGGGTGAGTGGAGTGTTTTCTCATATTGGGCTCTCTATATGAGGTTCATTTTATCAGTCTTTTTTGGCGGCATTGGGGCTAATTTAATTATGCAGTTTACAGCGTTTAAATTTAATATTTCGGTATTTGTATAAATAGAAATGACGATGATTTTATTTTTTTGGTTATTTTTGTCTACATATGATTCGGAATTAATACTGGAAGTAATGGGGTGACTATGTGTTTTTATACTTTTTTTATACATATTTTTTAGCGTCTTTTTGTATTATATAAAAAAAACAAACACGAGTGAGCGCGATTAGATTATCGTTATCTCAATTCTATGTAGTTGCTGGCTGTAGTCTCAGGTAGCGTGCGCGTCTACACTTGAAAGCACACACGGTTGTTTCGCCGCTGCAAAAGAGCAAAACTATTTGATATTGTAATTCGGTCGAATTTTCGGTTGTTAGAATGATTTAATTAACTACTATATATTTACTTCGAATTTTAAATTTACAAACATGTGGTGGTTATACGGCATATACATAAGATCTTGTTATGTAGAAATTACGTGGTAGTCCATGTTTTTTCTTTTCTTTTCTTTTCTTTTCCCGTTTTTCGTTACTCTTTCCAGACATTTCTGAATTTATTTCTTTTCGCATATCTATTTCTTTTATTTCAATTTCATTATCCTTTCTTTGTAATTTTCCTTATTCGGTTGCGGTGTTGCTGAGTGGACGTCGCATTTGTTTTTTTCTTTTCTTCAGTTACGTTTAGAAACTGTGCCCGTTTACTTCGTGCTGAAATTAAGATAATCTGCATAAAAAAAAAAAAAAAAAAAAAAAAAACTTAATGTTGAAATTTCGGAATTCATGATTCTGGGTAGATCTGTGTAGTGACGTAACTTTTGACTCCCGGTACCTATTTTGCTGATCGATGATATTTCGAAATTTGCGTTTGCGGCGGTGCAGACCGCCGAGGTCCTTCTTTTCTTTCGAGCTGTTATGATATTTTGAATTATCGTTTCTTATTATTTTTGATGGAAAACTACATATCTGGATGGTCTTAATTTAACACCGAGAAGAGGTTGGCCGCGTATATTCTCTTTTTAAATTTTCTTAGCTTTTTCCTCGTTTCATTTGTTTCAGACGATCTAGCACCTAGTTGTAATTGTTCCACTACTATCCGATAGTGATTTTGTGACTTCGTCTGAATATTGTATATATTTATGTATCGATGTGACGAAGTAACAGCCGTGCCAGTGCTCTGCTGCTCGCCTATATTATCGAGCCAGTGTGTCTACTGAACTGTGCTTTCACTATTTGATATAAATAAATTCGAAATACGATCCATGACTAGCTGAAAATATTTATCCGTAATTTTATTTTCAATGCTGTATCGTAATACATTTCTTTTCCGTTTTATCCATTCATTATTCCATTATATATACATATATAAAATATATATATACAACTCGACCATTTTGGTCTCGCAAGGAGCTGTGCCCCTTGACCCCTCTCGCTTACATTTCTGTCTCTCTCTTTTATACTTTGTATAAAATGATCAAAATTTACAACGTAATTCTAAATCGGTCCATATGAATATAATAACATAATCAGAAAAATCCTATCCTAACATTTAACTTTCATTATATAAAATTATGATACTTTTTCGTTACATAAAATTGTGACATTTTTCGTTACAAAATATAATATGGGCCGGCCTAAGAGTTACATTGTGATTAATATATATATATATATATATATACTCTAATTGGGGATCGTCTAAGAATTACGTTGTAATTAATATATTTCGAATATAATAAACGTTACATAAAATTGGGACATTTTTTTTAATGGGGGTGGCCTAAGAATTATGTTATAATTAATATATATATATATATATATATATATATATATATATATATATATATATATATATATATATATATGTTTGTGTGTATATAATTTATTAATAATATTTTCTAATATTTTAGATTGTGTTGTACAATTTTGAAGGTATCATAAATTAAATTATTTCATCTGCAACAATTTGAATAGGCTCATATAATTTAGTCAGTAATTCTGCAGCTATCATGGCAATATTAAGATTGTAAAAACCGAACATACGTCCGGTTTGAAATAATAGTAATCTTCGATGTATGTATATCTTGATTTATTGAAATCATCGATGGATGCAGGTCGTGGACGATGCATCCGAAGAGTAAACCGCTGCGGAAGTTCGGTGTACAAAGTGTAGGAATTCCACAGTAATTCAATCAAGTACAAAGGAATTCAAGCAAGTACAAAGGAATTCTTGCAAGTAGTGTACAAAATTTACATCAGAAGTTTGCCATTCGAATTTTTTTTTAAATACGGAATTAATGATACTTTTTTTTTTTTTTTTTTTTTTTGGGGGGGGGCGTCGAAAATTCAACCCATCGACAATAATGTAAGACGTTAAAAGAGCGTTAAAGACTAAACATTTAATTTGCCGTAAATTAACAATTAGTAAAGGAAATTCTCAAGTAGATCACAAGTAGCGTATTGATCGATTGCAGTGAAACATTTTACTTTGAAATAGGTGGGAAGGGGTGGGGGGGTGGTATACATATAAGATTCAATTATTACATGGAATTACTCCGATATTATGAAAAAATAATTCAAAAATAACCAATAACATAAACGACTTGGGTTAAAATTTTCTTTAGATGTTCCGTATTTTGTCATGTTTTTACGTCTATAGTAATTTTCTACATCCTGCGATACAAATATATGAAACTCTGCCCTTCAACCGGGAAGCTTCCTTAACCCCCAATCATTTTTCTTCTAAAATTCTTTTAGAAAAATTATTTCCAATTGACTATAGCATTTTTACCCGTCTTTTATTGAAAAAAAAATCCTAACAAATGTACAACACAATATTCAATCTAATACCAAAATCACTCCTTCTGTTATTTTGTTTTTCTTTGTTGTATTGTTTGATAACTACTAATAGAGTACGATTTCAATAGGGAGTTTTGAACTGGTAGCTACGCCTTCTCGTGTCATACCTTGTATGTACGTTATAAAGTACTTAGATACAATGGTTATTTTCGGCACTTACAATTGTCGACAGATTTCAATGAAAAACATAAAATTAGTTTAATAATTTTTTCCCTTCCCAAACGGAACTATTTATTTTTTTATTATTATTATTATTATTATTATTATTATTATTGGTAGCGCGGTAGCTTAGTGGTTAAGGTGCTTGGCTACTAAATCAGAGGACACGGGTTCGAGACTTGTCTCGATCTGGATCCGAATCGCTCTCGGGTTTACCCAGCCTGAAATAATTGGGTACCAGGGAAATCTGGGAAAGTAAAAGCGACCGAGAGAAAGGAACTGGCCTCAGTATTCTCATTAGATCCATTAGACTTAGTACACTGTAAACCTTAACTTCACAATCCCCGACACCTCTGTTAAAGGTCTGGGACTTGCTTTACTTTACTTATTATTATTATTGTTCTTGTACCCATCATTATTATTATTACAATTATTTAAGATTTCCAACTTTAGACATTAAACAAGAATGTACGACGGCGGGATTTGAACCGAGTTCATTTCAAACGAAACACCGTTGTGTAATTGAGAAATGAATAATTTCCACGTCTTTCGGAGTTTATGATTAATCTTTTACCTTTTTTTTTTAGATCTTTAGCAGAACTTATTTTAGAAACCAATTTTTTTTTTTTTTTTATTAGCCGGTACGATTTTTATTTTAAATCTTCCTTTTTTTGTTAGATATTTTTATTGGATTTTAATCCAATTATCTCCGCACTCTTAATAAGTCCGTCTAGTCTATTATTAACTAACGTTTAAAAAAATTTTAATTTATATATTCCCAAAACGTCTCTCACAAAGGGAAGTAAAAGTTTCTTTTCTTTTTTTTATAATATTTGTAGTATGTAAAATTAATTAGATAGCAACTAACTGCGTTTTTTTCCGATGTATTAAGCAAAATTTAGAGAAAATATAAAATGGTATCCATCCCCTATTAAAGAAAAAGAAAGAATGTGAAAACCATCTGGAACAAAAAAATATTTATAAGAATAAAACAAACGAAAAGAAAAAAAGTATTTCAGTAAAACTTATATACATTCGAAATTCTATGAAAAGATATTTTAGAAAATTGTAAAATTTGAATTAATACATATTGTAACAATAAAAATCACATTCGAGGCTGTAATTTTACACATATATAAATCGTTGCTTTAATAGAAATAATATTTAAAAATCTAACGTATATTTTATTTCAGTTATTTTAGTAAATAAAGAATTATATAAAATTTAATAATTAAAAAAAAAAAAAAAAGAATTTCGTAAATTAAAATTTTTGTGATAAATTTCATATAAAATATGATTCAAATTTGTTTTGCAACTGCCCACGGTGGGTATAAAATTACAGGACAGAGGGTTACCACTGTACCTCGGCTTCGATGTATTCGAATACTGAGAACTCGAAGATGGACAGAATTTGAAAGCAAAAGTGTTTATGAAAAAAAAACTAAAAGTGCAAACTCTGGATATTTTCGACATATGATAACGCAGATAACTGTAAAGTAAGCTTAAAAGAATTTAAAATGTTAGAGATGAATGATGATACGAGTAGCGGTAATTTAAAAAAAATATACATATATACATGTATATATATATATATATATATATGTATGTATGTATGTATGTATATACTACGCTGATTAATGAATATGAATGAAAATTGAACGTTCAAAAATTATCAGACGATTTCATGAAAAGATGTAAAATAAGTAACCATACGAGTATGCTAAATCGATTATTATTTAAAGTGAAAGTCAGGTGTTGCAATTTTAATTTGTATTTTTTAATGTAAAGCGAGAGATTATTACGAATTAATCAAATACAAATATTAGCTGAAATATGTTAGCGATAGTCTTATGCATGGAAAAAACAACGGGCGATTAAATAAAAAAAGCTACATTGGGGAGCTAATGTGGGTCGAAAAGGTGAACACTTTTAATAAGCAATAAGCTTTACAATTTGATCGTCTGACGTTTTGCGGAAAGCAACGATTATTATTTACTGGAATTCATTTGGCTAGAATTTTTTTTCAATAAACATATAAAATCTAAAACGGAGAAGCTCGTAGAAGAACTTTTTCATGCTCGATGAAGAACTACATTACCCGCGGTGTTTACTTTTTCTAAAACGTATCGTGCGCCGCGAAGCGTTAAAATTAAACGTAGAACGAAATATTAAAAAAATCTATACTCAAATAGATTTTTTTAATAATAGCTTTGTAAGAGTTTCGATGAAGAAAGACATACTCGTCGAACTGGTTGGCCCGCAAAAGTAATGTTAAAAAGAGAAACAATTAATGACAAATGAAAAAATTAAAACATCGGAGACGATAATGAAATGTTTCGGTTTCGTAGTAGATGTTGCTTTTTTAAATAGATATGCGAGAAAAAAAAAGTAGGCAAGTTTCCGAAATTTAAAAATTCTTACCTGAATTTTTTGATCGAAGCTTTTTCGAAACGGATGATGAAGGCGACGTAATTTTTTACGAAGAAAATAAAATTCGACGTTCGCGGAAACGAAATTCGTGCAGTCCGGATATCGTTCGCAGCCTGATGACGGACCAACTGGAAACTATGTTGTACACCAGCGAAACTAAAATGTGCAAGCTCGCTGTCCTGCTCTCGGCTAACTTTTCATTTCACCGACCTACCCGGAGCATAATGCACGCTTTTGCTGGTTTCCCCCGCCGGCCAATGCCTGTCCCGCTATGTTTACTACACCGTCCTCACACACATACACGGGCACACACGCATGCACGCGCTATCTGCCGAATACACACGTCCGGAAACTCTGTTTTTCTCCTCGGAAAAAGAAAAAACCAAAAAACCAAAAGAAAAAAAAAGGAAAAAAAAAGGTAAGCAAGGCTCGTTCTTATTCATCTGTTCGGTCGCATTTCAACGTGCACTGTTGAATGTTGATCCGGTGGACGGCGAGGGGGGTGTTTTTGAGTTGCGGGAACTTTCGTTGACTTTTTCACTTGTCTCGATAGGAAATCCGAACATGCGCGTATGTTATGTAAACTTTTCCCCAGTCATTTTCCAGCCTCCCTCCTAATTGTTTCATGAAGAAGAAATTTTTAATGATGCCGGCCGCCGCGATGCTCGACGTTTGTTCGGTTACATTTATTTCTGTTCCATTTTCCGCGTCTTCCGTTCGTTTAGCGAATTTTTATTTCGCTTCCCGCTAATGTAAACGGGAAATATTTCGTTTTTATTTAACTGGCTCGACGTGACTGCAAAAGGTCATTTTTTATTTATAACACTGAAATTTTGCGAACTTATACTCGCCTGCTGCTACTTCACCAGTGCGCTCAGCTATTCGCCATTATAAAACTAATAACCAGCGAGCTCGCGAACCGCCTTCGCGCCTCTCCTAACCTGCCTGCTCAGTCGCCATCAATGTCATGCATCCGGATTTTCGCGCGACCAGATTGTCTCTTCCCCTATTCCGACTGCTTCTATCCGATTTAAATTGCTTCCCATCGGTAGCGAAAATGTGTCGAGGACTACTAGGCCAGTCTAGATTTACGTTGGTCGTCGTCATCGTGTATTATTTTAAGAAATTATTCATCTCCAGCTGCACCATTGCCCGCTCTCAGACTGCAGACGAAAGCCGACGACAATTTGCCTTCTTATTACTATCTGCAGAACTGTTAGCGAATTAAAATTTCGAAAGCCGCCCGATTCGTGCTCTTGACGAAACATCGAAAGAACGGCTTTTCCATTTCCTGCTCCCTTTTTTAGCGAAAATTTTTATACAAAAGTTAACAAGAGTCTGAGAAATCTGTAGCGCGGTCTACAGCTCGGAGATCGCCGAACAAATTTAATCTGGTAATTGAAAGTGCGCGGTAAATTAATTATGTGCTATATCCTTTCTTTATTATTATTTTTTTTTTTATTATTATACTTTTTGATAGGGAAGTCAGATCATTCGGAGGCAATAGTAACCCAGCAGAGTAGTGCTAAGACTGGAAAAATAGATTAGATTATTAGCAATGAAAAGTGCAAGAACGACAGTCTAGTAGACAAAAATGTGTGCCGGGCAGTAAGGGGGTAGGCGTAAGTTAAAAGTCGAAGAGCACCGAGCGCTTCTTCGAAAAACGGGAGTAAGCGGAAAGAATGTGGTCAGTGTCGAAAAGTTACGTTCTCTGTATCAGTAATCGAAGAAAGGGGACAAAAGAAGAAAGCTGTGATTAAGACGGGTACACTAGTGATTTACGATAAAAGCTGTCAACTTTGGCATGTTCACACATCACACTTTAATACCAGAGCATGTATAAAGCACATTGCAAATTTGAACCAAGGCAGAACTTGCCAGAGATTGCCCGGAATAATGACTCGGCAAAGCTAAGAATTAGGAATACAACTGGGAATATCAAATAGCAACATAATTAGGAATATAACAATTGGCGGATGGTAAAAGTGCATACCGAATAATATCGTAAAAATCGGAACCAGGGTCAGAGGAAGAAAGGACATTGCTGGAACAATGCTTCTGAAGAATTTGTTGCGCGGCGCCGGATAGTGAAACCAAAAGAATTTCTCGAAGAATCGCGCAAGATTCACCTGTAAAAGTAAAGTGCTGAATTAAGAAAAGGCTAAAAATGCGAACTCTGACATCGTTAAAACCATCGATAAAAATTATGTACAACGAAGAAAAAGCAAAGTTCAGCGTATGTGATTTATATACGCGTGTTTGTAGAAGAGAAATGAGTAAATGGAAGTACTGAAGTAATTTAAGTAAAAACGCTTAGGCTTACCAACGATAGTGTAACAAACATTTTTGTCGCGAACGGCTATAGAAACAAAAGTCAGTTTTTCGAAAAATTTGAATGTTTAAAAAATGAGAAAAATAAGCGGCCAAAAATTTGTCCTTTACGATTATAACTAAAAATGGAAGATGCGAAAAAGAGATGACGAAGAGTCTGGAATAAGAGGAGAACAAAAGTGAAACAAACGATGAGTAACGAAATTATTTGTAAAAAAAAACGTGTATTATTATATTTTTGCTTGCTGTACTGTTTGTAGTTCGCAATCTTTCGAAATGCGGAAGTGGAGAAAAACGTCAAAGACATCGCACGGTACAGAGAAAGGGTAGAAAAATAAAGATTAATTAGGCCGGATTTGAGTAAAGCCTAACCGCCGAAAACAATTGCAATGCTAATATCAATCGATCATCATAGTTGCCGAGGGAATACGCAGAATTGATATAAATATCGGCAAGAGTAACTGACAAAAGAAACCAAAAAAGAAAAAGAAAGTCCGGTATACGAAACAAATGAAAACGGAAATGTAAATGATATATTTTGAGAATTAACACGCACCGCTGAAACAAATATGTAATTGTCATTGACATTAACGAAACACGGGTTTTTTTGTTTTTTTTTTTTTGTTTGGGGGGTAAATTCGGTAAAGCTTTTGAAGGATTCTTGCGTAAAGTCTTCGACAATCCGCTTGATGCAAAAAAAATTATTTTTTAAAATTACCAATTTCAAGAAGTACAACGAAAATTTCGGTAAAAGCACCTTAAAAAGTATAGGATATAATATATCTCAGAGTAACATGTATTACGGTGATACATTGTAATTATTCCGAAACAACATTAATACCTTAATTAGAGTTCCCGGTATACTAAATTATAATTACAACGATTAAAACCCGTATCGAATGAACTTAACAGTGAACTCGATTTCTATAAGCTAAGTCATTGGAAACATTAGGAATATATTTAATTCTGTTTTTAATTAATACCGAGCCTCTAATTACTGTACGAATGTTGTTTAAGAATGATCGTAATGTCTCTCTCTTTAAAGTATATTTTATTACGTAAGATATATTAGTTTTTTGTCGAGTGTGCTTTATTAAATTTTCAGAATAAATCTTGAAATCGGGGATTATTTTTAAAATAACTGTATTTTATTTCACAATTTTTAGTGTAAATATTTTTAAGCGAAGATTTCGCCAACCTAAAATTCCGCCACTTACGAGAAAGTTGGCTGTTGGTTTAAGAATATGATCTTCAAATTCCATCAGCGGCGCTATTCGAGGTTTCAAATTCTATACAAATTTACATTTGGAAACCGGCATTATAAGTCCGTAGGTGTTTCTCGTGTTCATCGCATCTTCGAATTTAAAATTTCACGTGTTCATATTTTCCCCGTGTATTCTAACGAAAATATTTTGGCTAATTTTCCTAACAAGGAAAGGTCGCAATTTGCGGATTACTGATTTTGATGAAATTTTGCAGATCGACAGAAGACGATGAGAGTATATGAACTGTGTAAAATACTATTAGAATGAAACTTTTTGATTTACGTGAGAAATTAAAATTTTTAGCAGAGCCGTATTTAACCGATAATATATATATATATATATAGATATATATAGTCGTTTAGACAAAAATATGCAATAATAAATTCCAGATTATGTTTATATTTATTTTATGCGAATGGTTCGAAAGACTGATTATTCCAAAATAAAGTATATTAAACAAAAAAATTATTTATTAAAAAATCAATTTTTAATTTAATAAAAATTTAAACACGTCATTTATTACATTTTTATATGGTATAAAAAAATACAAGTAATGTGACAAATTTGTTTTGTGGTGTAATGGTAAAAGTGATGTCTACTCACACAACTTAAAAATGAAGGTGCGGATTCAAATCTCTCCGTGTCACTAGAATTCTTGATCTTATTATATTTGTAATTAATAATTCTTATTATCCGATTATTTTAATTCTTTATATAGAACTATATAAATATAATAAGGCGAGAAAGCCGGGTCAATAAAATAAAAAAAATATAAATACAATAAATACTTTCACTTTTTTATTATTTACATGTCTTAATGAACTCGTTGCGTATAAAACATGTTTATTGTTTGTAGAAATGTAAATAATAAAAAATTGAAAATATTTATTGTATTTATATATTTTTTTATTTTATTGACCTGGCTTTCTCGGCTTATTATATTTATATAGTTATATATAAAAAATTAAAATAATCGGATAATAATAATTATTAATTACAAATAAAATAAGATCAAGAATTCTAGTGACACGGAAGACATTTGAACCCGCATCTTCATTTTTAAGTTGTGTGAGTAGACATCACTTTTACCATTACACCATAAAACAAATTTGTCACATTACTTGTGTTTTTTTATACAATATAAAAATGTAATAAATGACGTGTTTAAATTTTTATTAAATTAAAAATTGATTTTTTTAAAATTATTTTAATGGTTTTTAATCATTTTCTTATTTAATACACATTATTTTGGAATAATCACTGTCTCTTCCGAATCATTTGCATAAAATAAATATAAACATAATCTGGAATTTATTGCATATTTTTGTCTAAACGGACATATATTATCGGTTAAATACGGCTCTGCTAAAAATTTTAATTTCTCACGTAAATCAAAAACTTCCATTCTAATAGTATTTTACACAGTTCATATACTCATGCGCTTCTGTCGATCTACAAAATTTCATAAGATCGTGACCTCTCCTTGTAAGTAAAGCTGTTAGAAGGACCCACCCTTTTTTTAACGCTATCTGACGACTGCTATCAGTGCTCAGATACTCGTACTTACG
This sequence comes from Icerya purchasi, assembly GCA_039619475.1. Lineage (NCBI taxonomy): Eukaryota > Metazoa > Arthropoda > Insecta > Hemiptera > Monophlebidae > Icerya > Icerya purchasi. The sequence goes on along the minus strand of CM077115.1, from coordinate 398,157,814 downwards.
TAGGATTACCAATTATTGATAGAGAAAGGATATATCATTCGAGTCATTTCAGGGATTACAATTAGTATACATATATCCCCATTCATTTATAAGCAACAGCTGAAGAGGTTCAATATGTGTCCACGTTAGAAGGAAAATATCTGCTACTGTTTTATTTGTACGTAATTTATTGACCGGTACTGTGATGCTATTAATTTACTATCGAAAGTTGGTTTACGAATTCCTAAATTAACGACCAGAAGAATGCAATCATTGCATGCACTATTTGCAAGAACAAAGCGATATACAAATTCTCCCCCCTTCTGCCTGCGGTAAAAAAATAAATAAATCGACTAGTTCCTCTGATACGCCGCCGGTTGTCAACACAAAACGGAACATTTTTCAATTTCTCACAGTAGAAGATGATAATGACGAATCCGATAATTGTAGTAATGTTGATAAGAACATGATGCAGCTAGACAATACTAGTTTTAATGATGATTCTGGTACTGTAAATAATAATATGAAACATTTAAATAATGATAAACCAAATAAACCGTTTACGAAACCTCCACCAATCATGGTCAAAAATATAAATAACTTCAATGCATTTAGGAGGTTTTTATTAGGCGTACCCGACATTGACTTTTCTTTAAAGTCGACTTTAACCGGTGTTACTATTAACCCGGCTAATTCATCTAGCTATCGGAATATTATTAAATCATTAACTAACAATAAATATTTTTTTTACACTTATTCGTTAGCGGAAGATAAACCTTTTAGGGTTGTACTAAAGAATCTTCACTGGACCACTGACCTTAATGACATAAAAAACGCTATAGAGGAAAAAAGTTTTGATGTTATTAGAATCATTAATATACTAAAACATAAAACAAAACAACCTCTCCCAATGTTCTTCGTTGACCTAAAATCTTCACATAAGAATGAAGAAATCTTTAAAATAAACAGACTCTTAAATACTGTGGTTAGCTTTGAAGAACCACGAAAAGACTTTGGTTTAAAGCAGTGTAAGCGCTGTCAATTATTCGGCCATACAGCGAACTATTGTAACTTACCGAATCGATGTGTCAAGTGCGCAGGTAGGCATGAGACAAATAAATGCACTAAAAATTCGGAAGACCCAGCAAAATGTGCTTTGTGTGAAGGCAATCACCCCGCGAGTTATTGGGGATGCCTGATCTACGAGAGTGGTTCAAATATAAACCGGAATTTTTAAATAAACGCGCGAAAAATTTATTGTGGAAAAAGTGGTTGCACTGGCAGTTAGACCGGTTTGTTACGAAGCGTGTAGAGCAATTAGAACCGCGTAAGCTCACTTTTTAGTGTAGTTAGAGCCATGAGTGAAAAAGAAGTACCAGTGTCTGTTGCGCAACGCATCATTATTCGTTTTTTAGTCAAAGACGACGTAAAATCCGTCGAAATAATTTACCGAAAATTACGCGAACAGTTCGGCGATGAGTGTCTCTGCAAAACTCAAGTGTACGAGTGGTATTCCGCGTTTCGAAAAGGACGTGAAGTGGTGTCAAACATAGCACATGCGCGGCGCCCAAAAACCAGCATTACAGATGAACACGTCAAAGCCATCGAACAACTCATTTTGGCTGACCGACGCGTCCGTATACGCGATATGACCGACGAATTGGGCATCAGCATAGGTAGTATTGAGACAATAATTCATGATCGGCTAGGTTATCGCAAAATTGCAGCCAGATGGGTGCCAAGACTTCTGAATTTTGAACAGAAATTCACTCGTTGGGAAGTTTGTACGCGTCTCCTGCAGCGGTATGAAGAGGAAGGAGAGAATTTATTGCGGCGAATATTCACCACGGACGAAACTTGGGTGGTACACTACTATACGCCGGAGAGTAAACGCTCGTCTATGGAGTGGCGGAAGAAAAAAGAGGGAGCGCCAGTCAAAGCGAAGGTTACACAGTCAGCTGGGAAGGTGTTGTGTACCGTGTTTTGGGAGACATGAAGGGAGTGATCGCAGTCGATTTCCTAACTGAACAACGTACTGTGACGGCGCAGTATTACAGTAACCTCCTAAAAAAGTACAGTCAAACCGGCCTATCGAACAAAAAGGCGCGAAATTCCGATCCGTAGTGCGATACTGCTTCAAGACAACGCCAGGCCACATACCGCTCGGCTCACGATGGAGACATTGGCCGAATTGGGCTGGGAAACACTTGAACATCCTCCTTACAGTCCAGATTTGTCGCCTTGTGATTATTATTTGTTTGGCCCGTTGAAAGAAGCACTTGGTGGACAACGTTTCGATAGCAACGATGAGGTGGAATCGTTCGTGCGCAAATGGCTATGTGACAAGCCGCGAGATTTTTACGAAAAAGGAATAAAAAAATTGCCGGAGAGGTGGAAAAAGTGCGTAGCGTGCGAGGGGGGTTATCTCGAAAAATTGTAAAAAATATGAGCACTGTAAGTATAAAATAAAAATTCTTATGACGAAATTCCGGTTTATATTTGAACCACCCTCGTATAAACAACAAATACAATATTACAACAAAACTAGTAAAAAATATCAACCAGAATTAACTGGTTATAATATATCGCCGCAACCTAGAACAGATTTTTCATCGACACGGAATAACACTGAAACTTATGCTAACAAAGTTAAATCTTTTTCGCATAATATAAACAACTCTAATAATAGAAGTACGTATGATAAATCGTATAATATCAGTGATTATAATAATAATAATAATAATATTAGTAATAATAATAATAATAATAACAATAAAGAATGCATAGATAGTAAGGATAATAATAATATCTCTGAATTATTAACATCATTCTTAACCGAATTTAAATCCCTAATAAATCCGTTAATCTCTTTGTTAACCAAAGTTATGGATCGACTTCTCCCTTAAATAGCAAATAATCCCAGTTTTATAACTCAACGATCATTCGTAATAATGTTGTGGAATGCCAATGGAATTACACAAAGAAAAAACGAACTTGAAATATTTTTGAACCAAAATGTGATCGATGTCGTACTAATATGCGAAACTCATTTAATTCATTCAAGCAGCTTTAAAATGCCGGGATATGTAACATATACAGCAAATCATCCAGATGGAACCGCGCATGGCGGCTCAATGATCTTGGTAAAAAAGTCATATATACAGCATATGCGTCTATCTCATGGTTCATATGCGTATCAGCTAGTTGCGGTTAACATTCGAACTGACAAAGATTTTATAACAATAGCTGCCATTTATCGTCATCCTGGTCTCCATATTCCAGATAGTGAATTTAGTGCTATATTTAGAAATCTTGGAAAAAGTTTTATCTGTGGGGGAGACTATAACGCTAAAAGTCGAACTTGGGGATCAAGGATCACAAATAAAGCAGGGCGGATACTAGATAAAACACTGCGTAATAATTCGTTGTCCGTTCTCTCTCCCACGTCCCTCACTTATTGGCCGGAACATGCAAATCGAACACCTGATATCCTAGATTTCTTTATTATACGAGGCCTACAAAGGTATCATAAAAAATGCGAGACAGTAGTCGATCTCTCTTCTGACCGTGTTCCGGTTATTTCAATCCTGGATATTAACCCCATAGTCAAGCCCACGCAGTATAAACTGCATAATTACTCGACGGATTGGGAATATTTTGCAACTGCAATGGAAAATGGCACTGACCTGAAGATCAGTTTAAAAACCAAGGACGACATCGAAGCAGCGGTAGATGATATAACGGACTTAATACAGACAACATGTAGAAGTTCTACCACATATAAAACAGTACATAGTAACCAAAATAAATATGTTCCAGCGGAAATCAGGAAGTTAATAAAAGCTACTCGGGCAGCAAGGAGAAGATGGCAACAGAACCGCTATCCGGCATTAAAAGCTACATACAACAATCTCCGTTACAAGCTAAGAGAAGAAATTAAGAGATATAAAGAAAAAACATACAGTAGTTACTTGGAAACTCTAGATACACAGGATGGATCTTTATGGAAGGTACTGCGGCAATCTTCAGAGACTCACAACATTCGGATGCAAGACGGTAGTTGGGCTAGAACAGATAAACAGAAAGCAGACGCATTCGCTTCGTATTTAGAGGCTACGTTCATGCCTCACGGAAACATTGATTCAGAACATATTAACGTTATACAACGTTATCTAAAGCAACCACTACAGCTTAGCCTTCCCACCAGGCCATTCTCTCCAAATGAGGTATACAAATGTCTCAAAAAAGCTTCTCTAAGGAAATCTCCTGGACTCGATGGAGTAACGGGAGAAATTCTAATTCACCTGCCCAAAAAATCTGCCACTCTTCTCTGCTTTATATTTAATGCTATCCTACGAATAGGTCACTATCCGAAATCATGGAAAAAATCTAAAATAATTATGATACCAAAACCCTTGAAACCGTTGGCTCTCCTATCATCCTATAGACCAATCAGTCTGCTAAATACTCTCTCAAAAGTATTCGAGAAATTAATCCTACAAAGAATAATTCCAGTAATTGAAAATAAAAAATTGATACCAGTACTTTTCGAACATAGCATTCTACCATACAACAATGCCATAGACTAGTGGATGCCATATCATCAGTGCTTGAAAAGGGAGAGGTATGCTCTGCGGTCTTTCTGGACGTCGCCCAGGCGTTTGACCGGGTTTGGCATACTGGGCTTTTATATAAACTCAAACAAATACTACCACCGGACTTATATTTATTTTTTCAGTCCTATCTATTAAATAGGTCATTTATAGTAAATGTCAATGGTTCAATGTCTACGGAAGGTATGGTATCGGCCTCTGTTCCGCAGGGTAGCCTCCTTGGCCCGATTCTATACTCCATCTATACGGCTGACCTTCCTGTATCAAATCAGACAATTCTGGCCACATTTGCTGATGATATAGCAATACTGTCCTCAGATACTAATTGTACATATGCGAATAATGCAGTTCAGGACCATTTAAACAGGATAATGATCTGGGCCAAAAAATGGGGAATTAAACTTAGTGAGGAAAAATGTCAGCACATAACCTTCACGAACAGATACGTTACATGCCCTAAATTACAAATAAACAATGTAGAGCTCAAACAGGTAGACACAGTCAAGTATCTAGGCATGTACCTTGACCGTCGCCTTACGTGGCGCTTCCACGTTGCACAAATACGGAGAAAGCTAATCGCACACACTAAAAAGCTATCCTCGCTGATAGGCAATAAATCTAAATTAAGTATAAGGTTAAAAAGATCTATCTACTTGATGATTACAGCTCCGGTGTGGAGGTATGGCCTAGAACTATATGGAAATACAAGTAGAGCAACCTTGCTCGTATTCAGAGTCAGCAGTCCATTATCCTCCGAGGGATTGCAGCAGCACCAAAATATGTTTCAAACCTAACTCTCCATCGAGATCTGCATGTTCCTTTTGTTAAATCAGTTCATACTCAACAGTACAGCAAATTTTTTGAAAATCTAAATCTACATCCCAATCCCAAAGTTAGTAGCATGTTTATAAATACTCTTCCGGGTAATCCGAGAAGAAGGTTAAAGAGAAGGAAGTGGTGTCGTGACGCTCTTCTCATAACTTAAGTGCATTTAGTTTTAAATACGTTAGCATCAGTTATTATGACTCGAAACTTTTATCAAGTATTTACTTCACCGGACTCTGTTGTCCGACCAAACAGCAACGGTTACTATGGGATCCAGGTCATCTGACCCAAATAAACATGACATGTATGGGTCACTCTTAACTTAGTGATTGCCATGGTGTTCGAGTTTTTATCAGATATCGTAAGAAGTAGACTTGCTACGTATGGATAACGTTCCATAAGGCGATTGTGGTGGTGCTCGCACTCTTGCACACTAAATGCGTGCCGAGCTTTTATGAAATACACTAAATAGCACTGTTATCATGACGATTGTGCTCTAAATATTACATTGTACACGCTGCTGTACTAATCTCATGTTGTTTTCTCTTAAAATCCATCCCATTCGCTTTTTATATCCTAAGGGCCATATGGTCAAAATTGTGCTGTACTGCTTATGTCGCTTTTCGCCCTTCTCTAGACTTTGTATCCCTTTTTATAAGTTGTAGTGAACTATTATAAGCCAAACCCCTCACTGGAGGGCTTTGGATTGGTCACATTTCTATCATCATAATACATATATTAAAATTAATATTGGAGCTGTTTGTGGTCCCTCGAATGGTACAGTGGAAGGGAAAAAAAAAAAAAAATAACAAATTATTTCTTAACGAACGAATCAGAGGTTGACGTGATTTTTACTAACATGAATAAATTTAAACAGACGGTTGAATTATTTTACTGCTCAATGGAACAATTAGAGGTATGCGCAGTCTACCACTCTCTTCCGCATATTAACGTTACGTGAATAGTTTTAATACATAACGTATATTAATTCGTTTCATATGTTACATAGCATATGCGTCAATATGTACCATGGGCGCATAGGTGTTATATATGATTGGTGTGTCTGTGTGTGTGCGCATATAGTTGAAAATGTGTGTAACTTCAATGCAATGAGTAATTACTGAGAAGGTGTTTTTTTACTAATAAGGAATAAATTCGGTTTTGTATTGACCGTATTTTGTTAAAATTATATTAATCCGTTACATGGCACTTGTATGTTTTTATGTGTTACATGGTGAGTGTGCTCATATGTGTATGGGTAAATATGTGTTATGATTAGTGTATGTTTTGTATATATGTGAAAATATACATATATATATATATATCAGTGGCGGATCCACGGGGGGATAGGGGACATCCCCCCCCAAAGAACTAAAGCCGCTATGAAAAAAATTGTTATAACAGAGAAACTTAACTTATACTATAACAGATTTGTAGAAATGTTACCAATGAATTTAATTATAACTAATATTTAATACTGTTCTCTAGTAAAACCATTAATGTTATGTTTTTATTTTATTTTAAACCCAACTGTCATCGATCTTTTGCCTTTCTTATTTATTTTTAATTTTTATTTTGTAATGTAAATGAAAATATATCAGATATATATATTTTTTGTACTTGCTCACAAACAAAGAATTAAGATCGGATTAATACTATCTTTCTTACTATTCAATTTCTAAATTACCATTAATTCTATAATATTTTTATTTTTTACCTAAAAATAAAATTAAATTTAAATTAAATTGTAATAATTATGTATTTTTAAAACATCTCTAAATTTCTAAAGAGGTCGTTATTTGATTTTCTTTATGAAACAACGTATTTCTCAAATCTACTGTGCTTACCACAGAAAATATTACGTAATTATATAACTCCCCCTCCCAAATTTGCTCTGAAAATGTCGAACCACGGGGCTTAAGCTACAAATTGACGTTTCTGAAATCAAATAATCCAAGCAATATTCCACTTTTCACGAAACCTAACAGCGATAATATCACCAATGTGACAGAGAATCTAAACTACTCCCTATCCTCTCTTTTTCCGTTAGACAGCACTGACAAAGTCAGCAATAAACAGAAAATACTAAGAGAAAACTTTAAACTTCCCATACAGGAAAACATTGCTCACCCACAATGGACTCCTATTGATACTTCCGCACTAAATAGGATTATAAAAAATTTTAAAAACAACAAAACTGCTAGACCTGACAATATTACAAATAAAACACTAACATTAATCCAAAAGATCTATCCAAAACTCCTTTCACTCCTATACAAAAAAAATCTTTTCCTTAAACAATTTCCCTAAACTCTGGCGCGAAGCGTAATCCTACTTCATAAATCAAACAAAGATGCAAATCTCATAAGCTCCTATCACCCAATATGTATTTTAAATGCTGTGAGTAAAATATACGAAAAACTATTAAAAAATAGGATAACTATCTAAACTCAACACACTTTTTAGATAAAAGACAATTTGGATTCAGACAAGGTCTATCCACAGAACATGCTGTGAATTATGCGATCAGTAAGATTAGCAGCAGCCTTAAAGAAAAATCGAACGTTCTCGTCATACGAGTGGATATCAAAAGAGCCTTTGATAACTGCTGGCATCCTGCTTTGTTTGATACCTTAAAATCTATTCTAATTAAAGACACACTATTGATATGTACAATATATTGCTACCTTAAAAACAGACGTGTAACTCTTCAAATAGGTAATCATAATGCAAACACTGAAACCAATAAAAGCTGCTCACAGGGTAGCGTTTTAGGTACACTTTTCTGGAATATATTATTCAATCAAGCTCTACCGTACGACAAGAACGTTGACCTATACGCATATGCAGATGACTTACTATTCATAATGTCGGACGATATAAAAGTCAATTTCGAAAGAACAGCTAACTCGGAGTCTGGCTAAATGAAGTAACGCTTAATCTTTCAGCTGAAAAATGCTTTGTGTGCCTTTTCACAAACTTCCTGAAACTAAAAAGGAGAAATATTAAAGTACTTTACAGGGGGATCACTCTAAAAGTAGTCAAACATTTTAAATACCTAGGAGTTATATTAGACAATAAACTTTCCTTTAAACAATGCATGGACTACATTACATCTAAGTTGGACGCTAAATACCATCAATTAATAAAGTGTGCAGAAATACATGGAGCTTTGATTACAGATACAAACTTGTACTGCACAAGTGATTTGTTGAGAATACACGGTGTTCTGTAACTCTGCGTTTTTCCAAGAACCAATAAAGAAAATCCTAAAGCAAAAAGTCTATTCTACACAACGTAAATACTTAATAAACACCTGCAGAGCTTATAGAAAAATTTCTCACAGCGCCGCTGTTGCTCTTACGGAAGTCATTCCACTAGACCTAGAAATTTAGTATAGATCAATCATTTTTACCATAAAAAACCATAAAAATTTTGAATATATTAACGATCATGTTTATCAAACAATGAACTTCCTGCCTCCAATAAATCCTCTTCAGAACAGTTCCTACATGCTAATCCATCGTGACTTACATACAGTGATTTACAGTACTCAATTAAATAGAAAACATTACACTTAAAATCTACTCATTAACACATATGTAATTTTAAATATTAATACCCGGACAAGACAATCTAGCTTAAATGGTAAATCAAACCGAAATCAATCACACTTGCGTCTTTCAGAAAAAAATAAATAAAAATAAAAAAACAATAAAATTATTATTGTCTATTAAATAAGTACCCGATGCATAACCCACCGGATCATGTAGCATTAAGTTTCTCAAACCCCGATATAAAAAAAAAAAATAACAAAAAAAAAGATTTAAAGTTTATTACTTAAATTTTATTGTAAGAAGGTTCTAGGTCAAGATTAAGCCTAACGGAGGTGCTTGACTTGGCGCCTTTGAACGCAAACTCGTATTGTAAAAAAAAGTGCTATTGAAATACAGTTCTTAATTTTAAAAAAAACTTTCCCCCCAAAATGTCTCTCTGGATCCGCCCCTGTATATATATATATATTTAGATCTAATGTATACACTGTAATTGGCTTCATGCTGATGCGCATAACAGTAGCGCTATGGACGGATGTTAAATTTGTTTCTTCATTCGAATTTATATATTTTTCCCAATTTATATTAAATAAAATTGATAATAATTTAGTGCAATCGCGTTTAACTTTACTGATAAAAAATTCGCTAAAGAGATCCTTTTTTTTGTGTTATTTAATAACTAGTGAGTATCTGTGCCTATCGATAAGCATCGGGACTCAGTATTGACCAGTAGTGTATTTTCGAATGAACAAAGAGAATTAAGAAAGTATACGGACACAAGACATAAAAAAAAACAAATAACATACGTGACAAACATATAAAATCCCCTTTGTTTTTAAAGTCAGTAAGTAAAACTACTACTACTCACTTTTGTGTAAGATTCATTTTGATTTTCAGTGGTCCTGGCGAATCAAGAAGTGAACCAACATTTCTAATGCCGTGAGAAAATTTTACGAAAAATCAAGGAAAATCTAGAAAAGTAATTGTTTTTTACATCATAGAGATCCGAGTCTGAGAGCAGAGAGATTGAGGAAGTAATATAAAGTAAAAATGGAAGAAAAAAAGTGAAAAAGGTCAAACTTTTAGCGATTTACAGGAGTATTCGAATTATTTAAAGGTATTTAACGGTAAATTTTAAATCGTTTTCAGATATCACATGTTCTGCGTTCGTCTCTGCTAGTATTTCTTTGGTTTCTCTCCTAAATGAAAACAAGTGACAATTCAGGACTTCTTTAAGTTTCAAAAATATATACATAATTAATCTTCACTTTGTTTTTCTTTTCTCTATTCTAGTACTAAATAGAAGGGACGTTCGAAAAAACGTTCATACCGTATTTTATTTAATATTTATTCCTGAGGCGTTTGTTTCTTAATCATTTTCATTATTTTTACCAGCTAAGTAGGAAACCTGACGTATACATAAACTAATTATAACTCCAAACCGGAGAAAAAAATTCCCTACGGAATCTAAAATCTCGCTTAAAAAAAGAGCTGTTTCCAGGAAAGCCGTGTACGAAAACTATAAACACTAAATTCTGAAAGCGTCTTATTTTGGCCTTCGATGTTTTATGTCGTAGATTATTTCGGTCTGGTTACGTTTCGCGGACGTCTTATTTCGAAGTACATTTAGTAGTGAGTTTTCAATATTTTTTCGTCTTATTTATTAGTATCACACTTAACGGGTAAAGTAATTCTCGCTTACAAAATAACGAGTCATTTTTAAATCAGCCGATTTCAGCGTTTTTTTTGTTCATATATTGCTTAGAAAAAAATTCTCTCTTAGGAAGAATCAAAGTACTAATTGTAGGATTCATTTAGAGCAAAAATTTGTAAGAAGTATTAGCCGGATGTAAGCAACAATTTTAAACACAGATTAAAAAAAGAACGTACTCGGTGTACGCTTTAAAAAATCAAAATCGATCTAGATTCTAAATTTCATTCAAAATTTTCGTTCGTAACTTGTAATAACAAAGACGCCCAAAAAAAAAAAAAAAAAAAACTTTTGCTCCTCTTAGTATATGTAAAAGTACGAAGTAATTTTTATCAGTTAAATATTGATTGCGAGCGCGACCGAAAATCCAAGGGAAAATCAACCGTTTATTACGAATAAGCATCTAATAAATGCATGAATAGTGTACAATCTCTAAAAAATATTTACTTCTGACATTTTCGGCGCTTAAAGAACATTTAAATTGTGATTTTTTTTTGTACTATTTTACGTTTAAATATATATGTATATATATATATCACTTCCATAGTTTTTTTCTCACTGAAAGAAATTCAAACCGTTATTTTGTTTTTAACCATAACCCCCCTTCCCACCCAAAAAAGTGTTCTTTAATTGTAATTTTCCTTTGTAGATTTTTTTCACATATTTATCTCAAAGTGAAAATAAAATCGTCAACACTGATAGTTCGTTGGTGTTAACGATTAAATAGAATTAACGATAAAATAATCTCTAGCCGTTATTCCCCTCCTACTCTCCTTTATACACTCCATCTCCGATCGCCTCAGAATCTGAGTAGGTGATCTAAGCTCATGTATTTTTTTTTTTTTTTTATGGATACGCCAACGAAGAGCAACAGCCCAATCAGCCAAGGAATCTAAGTAATTGTTCAAAAGGAGAATAACATATTAGATTTCAATCTGGTGCGAGATTGAATGAATGAAAGAAGCTAGAATAGGAACAACTGACAAGGAAGGAAATGAGAGAACATAAGAGTCATTGTATGGAGTAGGAAGACATCCAAAAGCCGAGAATAAAAGAGAGAACGTTCTGAAGAGAGTGAGGAACATTCGAAGAAGACGTGATTGATATCACACAGACGAAAAAGGAATCCTCTGGGTGAAGAGGGCACGGCGGAGAAGAGACGAGGGAAAAACGATAAAGTGACGAAGGGAGAAAGGTATGACCGAAACGAAGACGACATGTAGCGGTGATCAGGGGACGACAAAGGAAAGGAAACATGTCGAACCATCTGGTCAAAGAAGGTAAGGGCTAAACGGAAAGATAAAAGGAATTATTCGGATTTGAGAAAAGAGAAAAATAAATATCCGTTCATAATGTAATATGGAACTGTTTGGGAAATATGATTAATATTTTGAGTGGAAAATTTATGAAGAGGATGTCCATTAGAAGCTCCTGAGCGAGCTGAAAAATCAGCCAACTTATTACCCTCAATTCCAGCATGGCTAGGAATCCACAATAAATCAATTTGGATCGAACGGAACAGGAATAATTCGCGAATTAGATTGCGAATAAGGAGAATGAAAGGATCAAAAGAGGGCAACGGTAAGGGAGAAGAGACCGCCTGCAAGACACTTTCAGAGTCAGCTATTAAAAGAAATTTATCCGAAAGGATAGAAGAGGAAGAGATAAAAAGAATTGCATGAAGTATGGTAATATTTTCAGCAGTAAATATAGAGCAGCAGGAAGGAAGTTTAAAGGATTCGGAATAGTTGTGAGAAGGAAAAACAAAGGCGGCACCAACCCCATCAGTTGGGTCAGTGCTGGCATCGAACCCATTTAAAAAAAAAAAACGATAAAATATGAGGAACAATGTTACTAAAAAATTACGAATAAATAAAAAATTTCATTGTTACTGCATCAAGCATAGTAAGATTTGCGTTTAACCGTAAATCTAATTGCTTTGAAAATAGATAGTGGAAAGATGATGATAAATAAAAAAATCGTATACTAATCCGAAAAGTTCCAGAAACAAGAACTAGTTTTTGATTATAGAGGAAAAAAAGTTTCTCTTTTTTTGGCGCGCCAGCTGCCTTGAGCCAACAACTAGAAAAGTTAAAATAAGGAGTTAAATCGAAAGACGATTAGAGATAGGGAGAATAGGAAAGATTGAAGTACAGGGATTAGCAAGTATATGTATATATTACAGTACTTTACTGCAAGCAATACACAAGTATCTTTAACGAAGATAAATACAAACACTGAAATAATTTTTCATCTCTTTTTAAATTTTTACTTATATTCTTCATTAATTTTTTTTCTTTTTTTTTGCTCATTGCTCATAATCACTTTTACTTTTATTTCAAATAATTATATACTAATTTAAGAATTAAATAGAATAATTTCACCGCTAAGGATTAGTAAACTGTTATTTGAATAGTATTTAATATAAATTGTATAATTTTTCGTTACTACATATGAAAAATTTATTTTTAAAAATATGATACGCACGAATTTTATACAAAATAAATCTTGAAATTTAAAATTATAATGCATCGAAGACCCATTCGTTGTTGTTACGATATTATTTCGTTTAACGTTCTGCAGGAGCGAAATGTTTATAAATGAATATTAAACGAATAATTTATAATTGAAATAAAAGCTCAGTTAAAAAAACAGATTCTGAAATAACACTTGAAAGTTACTGAAGTAATTCTGAAATAAATTTGCATCTTTTTTACTGTACATTTTAATAATAAATGGTGTTAATGTAATGATAGAAATTAAGTTAAATAATTTAAAAATTAAATACGGAATTACATATATTTTCCTTATTTGAATTAATATTTGCATTTAATTTATTTAAAATAATAATTACCATTGTAAATATATGTATCATTCGCTTAAATGATAGCGTTAAAACTTAGAAGTGAGGTGCTTATTTGCCAACGGAGGTCAAATTACAACTCGGTTGTAACTAAAAACTAAAGGGTCACCCTTTTTTTTGGCGTAAATCGTTTCGGCGGTTGCGAGCTAGGGTTTTTAATCAGACCATTTTACGAATTTCCTGTGGTGCTTTTCAGATATCATCCGCTAAACGTTATCATTTGCGTTAGTGAGAAGCACGGTTAAAAATAAATTTATGTCCATGTCACTATAAAACATCTAGTTGCTGCTATCAGAAACTTCGCGAAAAAAGTTACTGCTCCTCGTTGTCAATTTAGTTTTTCTGCATATTTAGCATATATACACATGTATGTATATATGTTAAATAAACAATTTATGTAAATTTATTAGATTACTCATCTAAATATTTTCAACCTATTTTCGTTTTTTTTTTTTTAAAGTTTATTTGGGAAATTCATTGCAAGAGATAATTTTTGATCTTGGAAACTCCACTACATAATTAACTACGATAGCGCAGCCGATTAATTTATTCTCGTAAAAAATTGTAATAAAGACAATAGAAATGCGAATTTCGAACTCTTCCCTTGTTCCGTCAAAAATTTATTGCTTAATCGACTATGTTATACTTACTACCAGTTAATAACATTACAAAAAAAGGTTAGCAAAAATTTAAACCAAAAACGAATCTTTCCATCGGTATATTACATAACCCGAAAAAAAAAATTTTTTTTACAAAATTTGAAGCTTCCGGCACTTTGAGGGTTAAAGTATAATTTTGTTTTCTCTAAATTCCTCTTTTTTTTATTTTTTTTTTTGGTCAGGAATCTAAACTATTTAGCCACTTTCAAGAATTTTGTCTTCTTCAACTTCTTCACGCAGGCGGTTACATGAATATATTGTTTTTTTTGCGTTTTTTAATCAAAAGACGAGGTTTAAACAATTTTTTATCGATAGTTTTTTTTTTTTTTAATTTACGAAAGTGTTTCCGCTCTTTGTTTTATATTTTGAATTTCCTTTTCAAATTGTTATCGAATCTGCGAAATTTTCAAGGGTGAAAAGGGACCTGTGATAAATGCCTTTTTAAGTTTGCACGAAATAATACTACCATAAACTACGACCGTTTCGCGTATGCTTGCATGTAACGTGTTGTTAACTGAATGAAGCTTCGTTGCCAATTTTGGTTTCGTTAAATTAGAATTTGGTCGCTCATTCCGAAGTTCCGAAAAACAAAAAAAGTCAATGCTCGTATAATACCCGAAGCAAATGAAAAATCATTAAAAAATGGGGAAAAACCAACAACTAGGGAAAAATAGTTTTATAATTTTTTTTGAAGTTCTTAATGTTTTTCCATTTTTTTTTAATTTTCTTCAGTCAGTTTTTTAAATTTTAAAACATTAAATAAACCTCAAAACCGATATTTACGCCCCACAGATCCCTTTTCTTAACGAACGTCACACAGACATATATATATATTTGCTATATACGCAGAAGAAATATTAACGAGAACGATAGAAATTACTGACAACATTAATAGATGATGTAGAAATAAATTTGGTAAGCCAGATGGTACCTTACAAACACAAATGATAACATTTAGCGAATGAAATTTGAAAAACAGCACAGATACTTCATAAAAGTTCTAAACAGAAATCCGAGCTCACTTGCGCCAAAATGAATCACGCTGAAAACAGCCGGCCCCAACAAAGATAACGGTAATATCAATAATAGTAAAAATAATGATATTAATATTTGTCCAAAGAACTTCTGGACCTAATAATAATATTAATAATAATAAAGTCAAGAACGATATTAGTAATAATAATAGTAATAACAATAACAATATCGTATTTTTTTATTTCGTTACGCTACACCGATTTTAAACGACCATCATTATTAGCAATGCTTTCTTTAATGTTACCTTTCCTCACATTACTCCTCGACTCAGCGGCAGATGAGTCCAAATGTCACTTGTTCACGCAATCAACCCTGATTTACTTTATTTTATTTATTAGATATATGTATTTTTTTTCATTTTGATTTTTGATTTGTGACACATATTTAGATATATTACAATTTCAGAAACGGCCTCTTAAGTTCAGTTCATCTATCGTTTAACACATCTCTGCAGAATCTTTTTTTACCACTCTTACGGATTTCCAGAAACCCAACCGTATTGTATACTATCTATATCTAGATTAACGTTTTCTTTTAGTTGATCATGAAATAATTGTGACATATAAACATCCTGAACGTAAATACAATTTTTAAACTAGCATGCGGAGCCTTATTTGATACAAAATAGGGTGTATTCATTCCATTTCACACTATTCATCTCGCTGTTTTGAACTCTGAAATTGTTTTTTTTTTTTTTTAATGTTGTTCTTTGATTAGTTTTTTTTTTAGGGATCGCTAGCCGAGGGCATTACCTAGCATTAGATTATATTAGTAAGAGAGAAAGAGAAACTATTAGAATTGAATACTATAGAAATAGAAGAAATGAAAGGATACTATAATAGGAATAATCGCCGCGAATGGAAGTGAAAGAATAAACGAAGCATTATATGCAGCAGGCGAACTAAGATTCAGGAGTTGTCTTTATAACAGTGATAGCGTTCTATAGACATAGAGACGCGCATTCGAAGACGATGTGATTTGTGTATCGCAGAGTAAATCAGAATCACCAGGATGGAAAGAACAAAAACGAGAAGAGGACATAGAAAAACGAAAAGAAGATGCAGGAAGCCGACTATGGTCATAGCAGATAGAAGAGATAAGAAAGCGCGAAAGATGAGGAAAATCTTATTGTTAGTACCAAGGATAAAGAGGAAGGTGAATTTGAACATTACGATAAAAGGATTCAAGAATAGAGAATAAAAAGGGATAAGTATCGTGCCATCGTCTACGATGATTGTTGTTATTTGAAGAAGCGTCGTCAGTTTCTAATCGATATTTCCACATAGGGCGGAATAATCGTTTGGTAAATCGTCTTTAACAATGTAGTTTCACTGTAGACTTACCAGCAGATAAATGGTGGAGCTCTAGTCTTAGAGATTACTTTTCGGCTAATACACATGCAACGTGAATCCCGCATGTAAGTCGTTGATCTAAAACTATTCCTAGGTACTGAGTATTGCTGCAAACCGATATAATGAATTGAGGAACGTTGTCCTCTGTTTAAATTAAAGGTTATTTATTTACTCTTCTGGTGGTTAATTTAAATTTTCTGTTTTGAAGTCCATTCTTGTATGCTGTTTAAGTGTTCTTATACTAATCGCGATGCACAGATTTCCTTGTACTCTAACGATACATCTGCGAGCGTTGCATTTACGATTATTTTTATGAGCAGAGAGTACTGCCTTAAAGTACTTGTGCTCTGATATTATATGCTTTTGATAAGGAAGGATTCACTTTTACTCTGAAACTTCCGTTTGCCGAGTATGAAACAAAAACTGCGTGCAGGTCACTGGGCAATACTTTTTTTAAATTTGAACAGTAATCCCCGATGCCAAACGCGGTCGAACGCTTGTTGAATATTCCAAGTAGAACTGTAGTACTTTCCTTTCTTCAAGGTGAGGAGCTGCAGTTATGCCAGTTACGAATAGTTGTAGAATACTTTGTGCGGAATCCGCATTGGATGATCTGGAATAATATTTAATATTTTAACAGTAGCTTGAATTCTGTAATAACATTTCAAGTAATTTTGATACCACACTCAAGGGACTAAGTTGAAACTGACAAACTTTTACCTGATTTTAAAATTGTATTTCACATTTTTGGATAGTATGCAATTCTGAGAATTTCATTAAAGATACAAGTGAGATTTATTACGGTGTTTTGGTAACAAAATTTTAATAACTTTATCTGTTGACAAAACCAGGAGCTTTTTTCAGCTTAAAGTGTGTTCAGTTTTAGTTGGTACTTTCTCCGGTGATGTATGTTTTGAAGTGGCCAATCTGTATATGTCTTTATGAGTTGTTTGTGTGAATGCTCTTGAAGCTATCGAACGAGCTTTATAAATTTTCGATAAATATTGTGCAAACGTTTCAGCTTTGTTCGTGTCCGTTTTAGTTCGTGCTTGCTTTTTTATCGGGCGTGGCTTAGGATACTGTTTCAAAAAGATTTAGTAATCCTCCGGATAGATACGTTTCCTGCATTTAATTGAGAGAAAAATTAAGCATATCTAACGCTCTTACAATTTTGTATTTCATCACAAAAATAATTTTCCATATTTATTTCGTATTTAGGATGTACCGTTACTATTTTACAAGCCCTGTCAATGTTTTATCAAAATCTTCTGCCGGTTTTAATCTGATATTAAGATTTGTAACAAGATTCATTCGTTTAGTGAACTCCCCCTCCGGTCGGTACATGTACTTGTTACAAATTTCCCCCCCTATCTTATGGGAGATTAATAAACAAGCTATCGCTATGCGATCAGAGCTTAATTCTAGTATTATTTTAAAGGTAGACTTTAATTGTTTTCAGTTTTTTTTGCTGAAAATATCAATTAACTGGCCAATACGTGAGTTCACCTAGTGCAATCACCAGTAAATTATATTTACTAATTTAACCATATATCATTACGCCTGTAGATTTTAGTCATTTTATTAAACGTCGAGGATTTATTTACATTTAATTTTTATTTATTATATTATTCTATTGGAAACGAGAAATTTTATAATCTAGATAATGATTATTACGTGAAATATTATAAATATGCGCTCTAA
This sequence comes from Icerya purchasi, assembly GCA_039619475.1. Classification (NCBI taxonomy): domain Eukaryota; kingdom Metazoa; phylum Arthropoda; class Insecta; order Hemiptera; family Monophlebidae; genus Icerya; species Icerya purchasi. The sequence goes on along the minus strand of CM077115.1, from coordinate 398,139,522 downwards.
CTATGTTAGCTTTTTTCCTGGGAAAGAAAAATTCCGAAAGAACTTTTGATTTTTCTTCATTACTTACTAAAATTACGTTATTATATAAGTGTAATGGATTGAAATGGTTTGAATTTTCCGGTTACTAGTTTATAAGGCTTGCCCCAACAATAGTAATTTTTAATGAATGTTTTCTAATTAAATAACTTTTTTTCTTCTATTAATTATTTATATGTTTTATTTAATACAGATAGGATAGTTCTATAAATTAATTTCTTTATTATAGAAGTTACTTCATTAAAGTGCGTCGCCTCAGCTGTAATTTCATGCCGTCAAAAACTACAAAAGTCATTTCCATATAAACAAATAAAAATTCTGCCTACCGCTTTAATAAAAATAACATATCCCGCAACCGCTACAGGTAAAACTATACTATTAGAGTTGTAACACATGATCCGTGTTTGTCAGTTAACGGTATTTTAACTTTAGGACCGAAGCGGCGTGTTGTATTTATTTATTTTTTCAATTAAGAGATTAAAAGAAATATGTAAACATTTTTTTTCGAATATCATTAAGAAATTGGCACCAGATCAGTCTGTCGGAGAGCTCTTGTCGATTGTTGAACGATACGTAAATACTTCAGACGGGAAAACTTTTAATTCGCGCTTAACAAATAACTGGCGCGAAAAAACAAAGTCGTATGAAAACAAATACACGTGTACGACGTCGAAAATTTTTATTATACAGTTCATGTGCCCCCCCCCCCCCGGGGCACCTCATCACAGCCCGGAAATCAGATAACGAAATCAAAACATGTATACAAAAGCCGCGTAACTCTCTCTAGCTCAGCGTAAACATAAATATCGGCTCAGAAGTTACAGCGACCACTCTTAAAAATTGACGGGGAAATTTCACGATTATCGATTTTTTTTTTTTCTAATGAAAGCAACGATTATTTTCGTACGAACGTAGAACTTTATTTCAAATATAAATGTTAAAATTTAAAAAATCCCGTTCACGGCTTCCATTTAAAAAATCAATTTTGGTTTTTTAGTTTTTGCCATTTCAAAAAAAAAAAAAAAAAAGAAAAAAAAAGAGAGACAAATAAGAACTTTTTTTTAAATGTATCGGAAAAAGTCGTGGAACAGACAACGTGAGCGAAATCTGAAATGGTAGCAATTAAAGTTTTAATTTTTTTTTTTTTAATGTAGAACCTAACCCCGATCATTGTTGAAAAAAGATGTGGGTAGTGAGAAAAAAAGTATTAGAAGAAGCAAAAGAGGAAACAATTCCCTCTTCCCCGATGAGAACTCTACGAACATGTTTTACGGTTCCGACATTTAATTTAAAGAACTGATGCATTAGTTCAGTAGTGCGGTTGGGGAAATTCACCACGTAAAACATATTAGGTGAAGTCGATCAGTTTTTATTTTGTAAATAAAATTATTCATACGTAGAAACGTACAAAAAAAAAAAAACAGAAAAAAACAACCATTAGCACCTCCATGATGAACGCTGAGATTGAAAATAAACGGCCGAAGGATAAACGAAATAAGTTACGCAGACGACAAAGTGATAATAGCCGAATCTAAAATTCAAATGCAAAATATGTTAGATAAAATAAACAACGCAGGATTGAAATACGGCATGAAGATTAATACGGAAAAGACAAAACTAATGAAAATCTCTAGAAATGATGTTAACGAAGTAAATATAAAAATCGAAAATCAAAAAATAGAAAACGTGGCAGAATTTAGATATCTAGGCGCATTAATAAACAATGACGGAAGAGACCAGAAAGAAATAAGAACAAGAATCGGTATGGCGAAGAAGGCATTTAACAACATCAGCAGAGTGCTTGGAAATCGAAATATGAGTTTAAGCCTTCGGAAAAGAATAATGCGCTGCTATGTATGGACCGTCCTAAGATTCCTGTGAAACATGGACCATGAATGCAGACTGCGAAAAAAGATTAGCAGCTTTCGAGATGTGGTGCTATCGGAGGCTATTGAAAATATCATGGACCGAACACATAAAAAATACGGCAGTGTTAGCAAAAGTAGAGGAAAAACGGAAACTAGTCGAAGATATCAAAAATCGAAAAATGAAATATCTGGCTCACAAATTTAGAGAAAACGACTTGTTCATGCTGGCGGTACAAGGGAAGATACAAGGAAACCTGATAAAAGGACGAAGGAGATTAGAATTAATGACAACGAACCTTCCGGCAAACTCAACATGTAAAAGTCTACGAGAGACGATTACTCGGGCCAGAGATAGATTAATTTAATAATGCATGCAATCTCTTGTCTCAAGAGACGCAACCATGATGATGATGATGATGAAGAAGATTATTGCAACTATTAGCGAGAAGTTAAATGTTGATGTAAAACAAGGGAGCATCATTGTAGACGGTTATACCGATTTTTAAAAGATAATGAAATAGTCATATAAAATGGAAAATATGAATAAGAGCGAGAGTGTAAGCTGGGGCCAAAGAATGAAAAACTGTGGCTAGAAAAAAAATCGTGGCACATCCGGTTATCGGCACGTAGTAGTAAATCTAAACTGATAATAAAAAAAATCGAGGATACTATAGCAGATAGATTTCTAGAAATGAGAAACCAAAACTATAGTGCATGATGAAGATGTTACCAAAAACCGACATGGAGTATAATCTAAGAATTTACGTAAATACAAATTTATCAACGTCCTATAAAAATCTATTATACAAAGCTAAACAAAAAGTGAAGATACTCTATAAATCTGTTTGCGTTAAAAGGGGTGAGATATACCGATGGAGAGGGGAAAGCAATCGAATAATAAATATAAAACGTAGGGATGATCTGCTCCGTTTATGCCAGTGACATAAATCACTTAATAACATTTATTGTGCTGGATTTTTATTTACGATGTTTCAATTATATTATATAATGTCAATACCGTCATTATATTTACAAATAATTACAAAAAAAATCGTCTTCTTCATTGATGTATTTTGCGATGTGTGGAAACGTAAATGACATGGCGAGATTTAGCACGATATATTTATTAATTATAATGCAAGGTATCATATAGTCTAGCTACTTGATGTTTGTGCATACAGAGATAAGTGCTTATTTGCCCAGTTATATATAATTTAAATCATATCAATATATATATATATATATATATGTATATATTGTAAAGGAATTCATTTTCTAAATTCATCAGTAGATACCCCAAAAATCCACAAATAGATATGGGTGCGGGTATATATATATATAAACTCTGCCATTAGGCTCTACCTCCTAAACCCCTCTTGCTTACATTTTTATTTCTTTTTCTTCTATACTTTGTATAAAATTATCAAAATTTACAACGTATTTCTTACCGGCATCGACACAAAAAAAAATAACATTACCACAGAAATCCTATCCTTATTTCTATTAAATTAAAAGACTTTCAATAAATTTTATATAATAAAAAAAAAAAAAAAAAAAACAATAATTTATACTATAAATTTTATTAAACTGCGGACACAACTTAACCTACCACAAAAGGATAAACTAAATCACATTAACTTAAATCACTCCTCATTACCAAATCTAGTGGGTGCATGATTAAGAATGACGTTTTCATTTAACATTTAATTTTCATTATATAAAATTGGGACATCTTTTAGGTATTTTTAAAATCTAATGGAAGCCCCAGCGTAAGAATTGCGTTTTAATTAATATGTATACATATGGTAGCGCGGTAGCCTAATGGTCAAGACGCTTGGCTATGAAATCAGAGGACACGGGTTCCAGATCCAAATCGCTCCCAGGTACATATCTAATCTGAAATTGAATTGGTTATACCAGAGAAATCTGGGAAAGTAAAGGCGGATCTCAAGTAGAAAGGAACTGGCCTTCCTACTCTCATTAGTGCCGTTGGGCTTAATACACTGTGAATCTTAACTTCACAATCCTCGACGTTCTGCTAAGGGGGACTCACTTTACTTTTTAATTACAAGGTAATTCTTAGGCTACTCCCCATTAGAAAAAATGTCCCAATTTTATGTAACGTTTGTTACATTTTATAGGATGTTTGTGATTACGTTATAATATTCATATGGATCGATTTAGAATTATGTTGTAAATTTTGATGAGAAAGAGACAAAAATGTAAGCAAGAAGGGTCAGGGGGCACAACCTCTTGCGAGGCCAAAATGGCCGAGTTATATATAAATAATATATGGTATGTATTTTACTCACATATTTATCAGTTATTATGATATATGTATAACAGTTGTAGCATTATGCAAGCCAAATAAGATATATAATGAGTAAATGTATAAACAGAGATATGAATTTGCGTACGCGTTAAAATTATATAACATTATTTTAGAATGCGTTTCTTGTGTTATGAAACTTTATTCGTCTCATAAGTTTGATATAAGCAACAAAAATAAGATAAAAAATGAATGAAAAATTATTATTCGATAAAATAACTAACTTTAAATAGAAGAATTACATAAATCTAGGGAGCCCAAAAGTGATATACGGCGTAATACGGGAAAAAAATTGAATGCATTCTGTATAGATATTGAATGCGTGTGCTACCTGTGAGAAAAATAGCACGGGAGTTGCCTATAAAAAAGTACATACAAAACTAAGATCTCAAAACAAATCATGGACACAGATATCCACATTATGAAAAATGTAAAAACCAAAAATCAAACTCTAGAAATAAATATATTAAATTTAGAAATATCTGACAAAAGAAATAAGAGAGAAAAACATAATTATAGTAAGTATATTACATAATTCTAAAACATGAAGGACAATAAATCTAATTATTACAGGACATAATAATAATTTAATCGATGATGTAATTAATAAACATTTTGGCAAATAGAGGCGCCCAATAAATCCTTAAATCAGTACATTAAAATCTTATGAAATGTAACCGTAGTGAATATATAAATTATATTTATATTACGAAAATTAATTATAACGATTTTGTTGAATTAATGAAAAAATTCAAAGATCTTAAAGCATCTGGTTACGATGAGATCAGAATTGTTGACATAACATAACCTACTAAGAACGTAAGGCCATTAATGATAAATTTAATAAGCCATTCAATAAAGACAGGAAAAGTGCTACTAGATTTGCTCAAATTAGGAATAGATTGACAAGTTTATAAAAAAGGTATCCATACCGATTGTTCCAAGTGCACGGCAATTACTATCATTTCCGTCATTGCAAAAGTAGTGAAACATTACATCGCCAATCACTTAAGAGACTGATGACATATCCACTTTCATTGGACTTTAGGAAAAGTCAAGGAACAATTCTGGCAACATTATTGCTCTTGATATGTACAAATGCATCAAATAAAAGTTTTTGCTTTCGCTGATGAGATCGCTGTGGTCGTTGAAAATATTGGCGCCTACGTTAAGCCGAGGAATTACTGTAAAAATAAAATGTATTAATTTGTGCACATTACAGAAGTTTTTCTGTAAATAGGGCAAAAACCAAAATGATGTGTATACATAGGAACACCGAGTTCATATCGAACTTTTATTCGGAAAGCTGTTACATCCGTTATACATGCAAATAATAGCACTTACTGCGGCAATGATTGTAATATTATAGAGCAATTGCCAAAATTTTAAATATTTAGGGATAATTATGATAGTTTTGTAAGCTAGAATTACCACGCAATAGAATTCATTTAAAAAATCAATCTATTTCGACGATATACAGAATTTAGGCTTTAATTCCTCCAATAATCTTAAACCAATACTTAACACATTGATTTCACATTTTTCAAGTGTGTGTGCTAGGTGGAGGAAAATAAATGGGGGGATACAATATTCATAAAAAAAGTAATTTATAGCGGGAAAAAAAAAAAGACTCGAAATGAGCTGCCGACTAAACTACGTTGTTATCCTTGTGTCCTGAAAATCCGAAAAATAAATAAGTGCACAGGACTATAAACTCTCATATATAAAGTCTAAAAGTATGTTAATAACTTTATCGATAAAACAAGAGTCACAGTATTGACAGATTTTTCAAAGAAAATTCCGGCTGGAATTATGAACATAAAAAGTAAAAAAAAGTTGCTGGTTAGACAGAACCACGTTAAGCATCGATCATTTATTAAGCATGTGTCCTCGACATATGAATTGCTAATTAGTTAAGTGTAGAGGTCTATTGCAATCAGTGGCGCAGCTGAAGGTCCGCAGACCCCGCGGTGTGGGGGGGCCTCGAGCTTTTGGGGGCCCCGCTCAGTCTAAAAAAATTGACAGTTTTATTTTAGGCTGGTGCTGCAAATATATATGAGTGTGGATGGGTCTAACTGTATGTGTACGTGTAAACATATAAATAAATTTCAATTTATTATTTTTCTAGTCATGGAATGTAAGTTATTAAAGATGATAAATTTAGTGTCAAAACAATTACAATCAAAGAATATTGATTTACTGTACGCTGCCGATAGTTATTACAAACAGCACTTGGAAATATTAAAGGAGATTAAGGAATAATTTTGAAGACGTCATTCAAGAAGCTTCAGTTTTAGCTGAAAGTTAGGGAATATACACAGAATTTCAAGAAAAGAAAAAACCAAAACGAACGAAAATCTTCTTTGACGAACTATCAGCTCATGAAATAATTACCATAATTATTGCACAATTAAGTAATCGATTTGAAAGAATGAGATCAGTAAGCTAGCGTTTCCGCTGTCTTTTCCCAGTCAATCTCCAAAAGATGAAAGATGATGAGTTGATTGAAGCATCACAAGAGCTGATGAACTTTTATTCTCATGAATTATCGACCAATTTTATACATCAGCTTCTGTTACTTTGAAATTTAATTTACAAAAATATATTAGAAAATACGTCAGTTAGTTTTAATAAATACATAATGAAAAATCACTGATCATTTTTGAGTAATATTCCTGATGTGCTAATAGAGCTATAAAACTATTTTTAACATTTCCGGTTACAGTAGCAAATGCAGAAAGATCGTTCTCTAAACTGAAAAGTAATAAAAAATTATTTGTGTAGTATAATAGCGCGATTGGCTGATTTAGTAATCGATTAAACTTGAAAGAGCTAAAAAGTTCAATATTGATGAACTCATCGACGAGTTCGCAACAAAAAGTGCAAAACGTTCACAGCGCTACCGTAACAATATTTTAACTTGAATAATTTCTGATGTAAGAGTTGTGGATACGAGTAAACTTATTTTTATTTACATAAATTTTAATAACGTTTAAAACTTTTGTAACTTTCATAATTATTTACCTTCATAAAAGTTCACAAACTACATTTATTAATAAATTTAATAAAAAATTATATTTCAAATAAGTTATCTCTATCAAATATAATTTACATGTTGATTTATGTATCTATTTATTTAATTTGCTTTTGTTTTTAACTAAAAAAATAATAATAGATAAAAATAAAGGAAAAAGTGATTATTTGATGTCCTTAAGGGGGCCTCATTGAGATTTTCGCGGGGGGGTCTCCAAGGTTTCAGCTACGCCACTGATTGCAATTAATAGTAAGAATGGTGCTATATGACATAGCGAGCTTTGTTAGAAATACAACTGTGTTGGGAATCTACAGACTTGCCTTGTGAGTTCTCTATTTGTTATTTTTTATTAAAAAAAGATACATCGAATAAGAAAGTCAAAAACTGGACACTGTAATAGAAATGGTTATAACGCATGTTCCAGAAGGAGATATATACACCTTCCACGGAAATTACGTATAATTACCGTACGAGAATGCGGTAAATTTAACGATATTCCAAACAGAACATTGATTATCAGATTCAAATAAATGAATAATTGAATTTTCAGGATTAATTAAGATAATTTAAACAAACGAGATTAAGGTCGCGAAGCCGATAAAAATTTTTAACAAAAAAACAAATAATTCGATTCGAACAAATTCATTTTAATGAACTTTCTCCTTTTATAGAGATAACTTGTAATCTCGACACCTTATCATTATTTTAGTTTTATTAGTATCAATTGAAAAGTTCACAAATGAAATTGCACTTTTTTACGCAGAAACAAAACAAATACGTAAAATTTCTGTTGATCCAACGTTGTTTAGACGGTGAATTAAATTTTTTTTACGACTCTCGATTGTTTTTTACTTTTTTCAGATTTCGTGCCTGAGCAATACGTGCTACTTTTCACCACCGTTGACTATCTATTATTTACATGGTCCGTTTTACCTAGTAATTTTGTTTTGTTCGTAAATTAATTCCTTATTTTCACCTTCCTCGTTTTTAAAATCTCCCGACTGAATTATTTTTTATCCAACGCGATTGAAATAGTTTTTCAATTTCGCGATATCTACAGAAACTGCACTAGTTTGTATTAAAAATTTTCCAAAAAATTTTTTTTTATCTTTACTATCAAGCGTACTTTAATTAATTTCGCCGATGTAAGGTGGGAAAATGTCTTAAAATATTTTCACGTTTTCAATAATCTCGGTTTTTTAATGTACTAATCGACTGTTAGGAACGTACCGCAGCCCTTCTAATGAAACGTCAGTCCTTATAAATGACTGAAGAAATGGCGTGATAAAAATAATACCCTAGGAGAAGCCCGAAGACCAATAAACCATCATTCTAAATCTTGATAACAAAACGGTCTTGAAATATCGCACAACGAAAACCGGGATTTTCGAGGTCTTCCGGAAATGTTAGTTTTCCGATATTTTTTTACTTCATTAAATTTCATCGATATTTCTAATTAGTCGTTTTTTGTTTTGTTTTTTTTATTTTACTTAATTGTAATCGGTTAATACGCTTTTCCGGTCGACAATTAACAAGAACGACTGACGAATCAAAGCTAAAAGCTCTTTCGAGTTTCATTAAACCGGTGGAAAATACATTTAAAGTTTTTGAAAAGGCTGGTAAAAACTTCGAGTACTTAATTAAAAGGAGTTAATTAAGAAATAAAAAAGAAGGGCCGACTAAGGCTTCTAATTTTGTTTCTAATTTATTTCACGAGAAGAGGAAAATATCGGATTTTTTTAAACGGAAGCTTAATTAGCAAGAATAAACTGAAGAGGAAAACGGAGGAATTTCGCAAAATCGAGCAATTTTTCCCGTTATCGGAAGAAGATGTTCTCTCGATAATGTTAAAGAAAAGTGACAAGGCTGACAGGTTTTATTCTCAACGGCTACGCCAACTACTGATATTTTAAAGTGGCCACGAAATTTAGCTTTTTCTACGGCCACTTGTCTAGCTTAAAAGTTTTACCCCGTCTTTTTCGACAAGCTACCGCAATCGGTGCTCTATTTGTTTGCGACACTTTCTCAGAAGAGAATATGTTCTTTCCGACTTCGATATACTGCTCTTCTTTTATTATTCTTTTCTAATAGTTTCCGTTTTTCAAACAGAGATGGCGCTTACATACAAATTTTCCGCAAAAGTATTTAAAGACGTCTAGAAAAAAGGAAAAAGCAAATCGTTCTGGGAATAGTGCGGAAACGAATGACAACTTGTTTTGTTTTTTTTTGTTTTTGTTTTTTTTTGTTTTTGTTTTTTTGCCATCGTTATTTATTACAGTTTATATCTAAACCGAAGGAGATAAAGAAAAAACGAAGAAAATCATACAGAATCAGAAGAAGTAGTAATTGAAGAGAACATTTGCACACTTCATAAGGGAACACGATACGATGAATTCAGTCCTTAAAAAGACAGTCATTCCGATAGGAATAAATTGCAGAGTATAATAAACTTATTATGTCCACTCTACCACCAGATCATAGTTTAAGATTATTTTTGAAACTTCTGACGTAGTTTATCAGAGTTCGCTATGGATGCATGGTTGCGGAAAACAGTTGATACAGTTGACTTTGACGGACTAACCTGAATTTTATACTTTACTCTACGTGCTACGCAATAATATAAAGACTTTAAAATTATCAATCGAATCTTGTATTTTACGTGTTTTTTCGAAAGCGCATTAAACGACAGTTGCCTAAAAAAAAGGTTCGATTTTAATGTTACTGCGTTTATCATTATTTTTATTAACTAATTATTGGTCACTTCCGCTTTGAACTCTGTGAAAGATACTGACAAGAGTCACTGATTAGGTTCAACTTTTTCCAGGTAGGTAGGGCAGTATTCGGTAAAAAATTAAAACGAATTTAACAGTTTTTTATTTTTTTGCATTGGTCCGTGAAACTCGGGAAAGCGCGCCTAAAGCTAGCGAGCTAAATACAAGGTATGATCAAAATGTAAACTTCGTAATTCTTTCAAAAAGTATTTACACCTAATGTTCGATGTTTATTCCATGGTCCCCCTTCAAATGGTATTACGCACTTATGCCACCATTGTTGGAGGAACGATTATTGAAAAACGTTGTTCTTCAAGTGTGTGTATTCTGGAGAGAATTTGGGAAATAGGAAAGATTTTGCACTGTCTGGAGAATAGGGATGTTGCGGCATTACCAGACGCGAGTGTTGTTTCTCGAAAGTTCGGGTATCGCTACAAGAAAATGGCGTAAAATTTCTAAATAGTACTCCTTATTGCTTGTTCGGACAGTCGGTAAAAATTCATAATGAACCATTCCATTCCCCAGTCAAAGATAACGCTATTACAGAGTTCTCCTTTACTTTGTTATCACACCTCGTATATAAATCTTGGGGTTAGACGTTCGAATCTTCGTCAACTTTTTTTTTTTTTCGGGCTCATTTTACTTATTTCTTTACCTGTATAATAATTCATTCTCTTTAATTGTTACATAATTTGATATTATTTTAAATATTACAGTTTTTTGTTGTAAAAATGATATAAAATTTGATAATGTTTATTAAAAAATTTGAAAAATTGGTACAAGAGAAAAAATTTTAAATTTGTTTACTCTCGCTTCCTTTTTTTTTGTTAACGCGTGTTTAATGAAATCTGGAAAAAATGACCCCGAACGTCGGAAAAACAACTCTCGCGAAGAGTTATAGCACCACGATGGCGCGCATATTTGCTTAACCAGCAGTTCGTGGTAACGTAACACCGCTGAAATGTCGCAACCAGCCTACTTCTCCGGACATGGCAGACTTTTTTTTTCCTACTTCCCAAACTCTGCAGAAGACAAAAAAGGACAACGTTTTTCAACAGTAGATGATAGGTAAAGGCGAAATAGCAGAGCGAGATACCATACCTAAAAAGGCGTTCCAACAGTGTGTCTCAAAACTACCGCGTAACATAAGTGTGCATAATACTAACAGGGGACTACTTTGAAGGAACCATGGAATAAACCCAGAATATTAGGTAAGTACTTATTGAAAAAATTAAAAATTTCTCCGTTACTTTTTGATCGCATTAGCTCGCTTTCTCGGGTTTTAATGCAAAAAAAAAAAAAAAATAGAAAACGGTTTAATTCGTTTTCATTTTTTACCGAATACTGTCGTCTGGAAAATCGGTTTTTAATGTTCCATTTGTCAGTTTCGCTCTAAATCCTAGAAGCAGTTTGACTGATGTCGTTTCGGATATATCTTAAAAATACGTCGATATCTGCGCAAAATCAGATTACGTTTTTATTAAATATTCCTCCGCCTGTCGCTGTTACATTCAAAATTCTCGACTACTTTTTTTTTTTTTTTTGCCCTAAAACCTTTCTGAAGAAGCTTCTATTATTTTCTACTACTGGAAGGAAATACTGTCAGTAAAATATGCAATGACTCTGTTTTCGGTCACTTGCAGCGTACAAGGAACAACTACATCAGATTGGTTCCTTCTAAAAATGCAATACGCCAGGCTGTAAAAATCAATGTTTGGGCACCCGTTTCCAGAAAACATTAAATCGGTACTAAAAACAATCGATTACATTAGTTATATTAAAGTAAACAGCTTCCATCCAACCACTTCTTTTTTTTTTTTTTTTTTTTTTTTTTTGGGGCACGTCAACAGTGGAACTTACCTAGCGCAAAGAATTGTACATTATATAAGGAAAAGATTAGAAATTGAGGAGATAAAGAAGGCCAACAAAGGAACTATATTGATAGAGAGGAATGCAAGAATGGAGTAGACACTATAAGGAGTAGGAAGGCCAAGACGCAGAAGACTAGAATACAGAAGTAGAACGTTCGGAGGAAATAAAGGGGCATTCGAAAAAAAACGTGATTCGCATCACAGGTATAATTGAGCTCCGGAGGGTCATAAGGACACAAAGGAGATTGAACAATAGAAAAACAGAAAAGAGAAGCCGGAAGCAAGCTATGGATCGAACCGCAGGCGAACTATAGAGGAAATAATCGAACGGCTAAGGTAGGAGAAAAGATTAAACCAAGGAAGAGAGGAAGGAAAGGGCTGAACAGAAAGGTAAAAAGATCGAGGATTGGTAAAGAATGAAGGATAGTATCCGGAACGATAAGAAAGACAGTAGAGAGTTTGAGCAGGAAATCTGCTAATGAATAAGCCATTGGTCGCCGCCGAACGTGCCAACGAGTCAACTAACTCGTTTCCAGGAATTCCGCAATGACCAGGAATCCATAGTAGATCAATTACAACAGAACGGGATGAAAATAAATTAGAAATTAAGAAGCGAATTTGGAGAATAGTGGGATCAGTGACATGAGTAGGAAAAGGAGAGGAGATAGCCAATAAAACACTTTTCGAGTAGTCCGAGGATAGGAGGAATCTAGAGATGTTATTTGTCGAGGATATGAAAAGGACTGCCTGTAGGATAGTCATAGATTCGGCAAGAAAAATAGAGGAAAAGGAAGGCAACCGAAAGGATTCGGAATAGGTAAGCGTGGGGATAATGAACGCAACCCCAACGACTTCGTTGCATTGTTCTACATAACACACTAGACTTGCTGCCCGCGACGTTGCTCACATGATAATATCTGTTTTAAACTTAAACTTTTTCCTCTTTTTAAGTAAACTCCTCGTTTCCAGTGCTGCTTTTTTAATTCACTTTTCCTTTCTTTTGTACATACTACGTAATCATCATCATTATCTTCTCAACCATTCGGTTGGTGGGCAACCTATTTGTACATTTTAGCTGTACAGATATAGGTTGTGCACTAGGCAGTTATTATATGTAACGCGGGTGTACACACACGCAAGACTGCATTCGGAGCTTACTAAGCCTAAAGAACCTGAAGGGAATACGGGGGGGGGGCAGTTTTTTTGTTTTGAACGCCTTTACTTTTCCAGATTTTTTGCTACCCGATTAACCTCAGACTGGATGTTACGGCAAAATACTTATTTATAAAAATTCTACTTTTATGTTTCGTTAAAATAATATCCTACTGCGGCAATTTAATCCTTAAAATTTAGCCAACAATCCTTTAATGACTGCAGTCAAAGTATCAGCGTATTTAGACATTGACGGTTAAAACCGCCAAATGAACTATGATTTTTTACACTTGCTTCGAGTGCAAAGGTGTTTTTATCTTTATTTCCTTCTCTTCATTTTTTCTTAGCGTTCTGAGATTTCACTAAAGGGTTGTTCGCAATTTCTCTTTCTCCTTGTATTTATTATTTCATCTACTTCTAGAAAGTCTTTCTTTCCCTAGATTTTAATTTATATTTACGCGAGTTTTTTTCTGGTATCCTTCTGCGTTTGTTTAAAGCTTCGCAAAAGTATATTTCTGCAGTCTTATTTCCGAATTTACTTGGGGACGTCGATAAAGCAACCAAACAACGTTATTTCCCACAGTCCGATTTACAAATAATGAGATTTCGAACTAAAAACTTATTATTAAATGTTTAAAGCTTTTACGGTGATTATTTAAAATGATGCAAGCTTATTTTTATCAAAATGATATCATTCGGTGGTAGTGCAGTTTTCCGAAGAATTTTTAGAATTGGTTCAGTAGTTCCAAAGATTATCCCCCCTACATATAAACAAGCAAACAAATTTTACCTTTTCATAATGTTAATATACATCATCCGTATATTCTGCACTAGCGGAATCGCCAAACTAAAAATTTCGTAAAAACTAGTGGAATAATAACTCGGTTCCTTCGTGTCCACAAGTCGCCGAAGTACTTACGTCTCTGTGATGTGTCCGGTACGATCGGAATCTCTTTTTTCGACGTTCATTGAGATTAAGCAGTACGTGTCGTAGTCCGGGCGATAATCGTTCCACGCACCATCGCGTATACTTAGCTAAACATTAAAAAGGACTACTCAGTCTAAAAATTCGCTTGTGCCGAGCTTAGAAGTGACTATAAACAGAATACATCTTGAAGATACTGTGAACTCATATGTCACAAACATAATCGAAATTATCAGGGTACAATATTCAAAAGATAGATTTAGTCAAGACAAAACGGATTTAAAAAAAAAAAAAATGAAGAAGACCAATGAGAGAATGAAGGCAGGGTAATTTAGTAGTTATGGATCAACAGATTAGAGAAATTACAAAATCAAGTGTTCAGCGGCAGTGTTGTAACTAATGAAGTTTATCCGAGGTGCGATGATTATTGCTGATTAAAATAGCTTTGGAAATTTATTTATTTTCACTCGATTAATAAAATGTGATAATTAAACGAAATTTAAGAATTTTAATTACATTTAAAGGTCAAAGGGTACTGATGCGCAATATATGAGACGCTTGCGTCTCACTTAGCCTCTCAGTATCAACGTCTATCCTTACCGGCTCGTGGTGACCCCTGCATACTTTGACCTGAAAGAACGGTTGGGTAACCAACCCCAGCGTAGTAAATTGGGGATTGTAACAAACAAGGAAGACGGGAAGGGGAAACATATTATCCCACCCCCCTTCTACCATAAACCATTTCAACTTATCCATATACAACTGCAATATAAATACTTAGATTCTCGCACAGAATAAAATTAACATTGAACAATCACAGGGAAGAAATAGAAGAAAACGTGTATAAAGAATTAATACAAAAACCAAACCTGGCAGATAGGGATAAAATGCATCTTCCAACACGACTGGTCATCGTGGAAGATTAGACCACCCCCCCCCCCCTCCTACACATGAAGAGATCGCGAAAAGAAGGCCGTAACCGCCAAGGCCAAAATGGACAAACCGAAAAAAACGATATAAAAATACCAAAAAAAGTAAAAAATAAAAAAACCCAAAAAAACAATCTGTTTGTAGCAACGTACAACTGTCGTACATTACAAGGAGAACAAAGGATCATCGAAATAGAACAGGAACTAGAAAACATAAAATGGGATATAATCGGACTTAGCGAGACAAAAAGAAAAGGCGAAGAAGAGATCGCATTAAAAAGCGGCAATATACTATATTCCTATAGCCCCGAAAACCTTCAAAGAAGCATAGGAGTTGGATTCCTAATTAATCAGAGAATAAAACATCAAATCGAAGAGATTAAAGCAATAACAGAAAGACTGATTACGCTAACATTGAGGGTAAATCAACGTCATAAAATGAAGATAATACAGGTATACATGCCGACCTCACAGGCAGATGACGACGAAGTCGAGCTAATATACGAACAGATAGAGAGAGAAATAAAACAAGGAAATGAACATTATAAATTACTAATTGGAGATTTCAATGCGAAGATAGGTAAACGACAGCCGATGGAGAAATCCATAGGACAATTTGGTACTGGAACAAGAAACGAAAGAGGCCAAATGCTCGTCAATTTTACAACGGGAAATGAACAATACATCATGAACACCTTCTTTAGAAAGAATGAGACGAGAAGATGGACCTGGCGGAGTCCAAATTGGAAAGTCAAAAATGAAATTGACTTCATAATGGGAAATAAGAAGGAAATCTTTGAAAATATAACCGTATTAAACAAATTTGATCTAGGAAGCGACCATCGAATGGTGCGAGCAAAAATATATATAGATGGAAAACTAGAAAGATTAAAAATGATAAAAAAGGTGCAAATAAATAGGGAAAAATTACAAAATGATGAAGATTTTCAAAGAAGAATAAGAGATAAAATAATAAGCAACTTGAACGACTTAGAAACTACACAAGAGCAGAACATAGAATCGCTGAATGAAGACATAACTCGATCGCTAACAACAACTATAAATAATAATACAATTGCGACAAAGGTAAACAAACTTTAACAAGAAACGATAAACCTCATGGCCAAAAGACGTAGCCTCAAAATACACTCCCAGCGAGACCAAACTGAATACGTTGAAATATGCAAAACAATACGGAAAAAAATGAGACAGGATATTAGGAAATACAATACAAAGAAAATAAATGAAACAATCGAGAAAAACAGAAGCATGAAAATACTATGGAATAAATTAAGAGTGGGAAAATATGAATTTATAGGGATAAAAGACGATAGCGGCGTCAGCACCAAAAACAAAAAACAAATGGTAAAAATAATATCAGACTTTTATAATAAACTGTATGATGACGCGACCGAAACAGAACAACAAGAACTACGAGTATCTCCCGATAATTCGATCCCGCCAATCACAGTACACGAAATACAAATGGCCATAAAGACCCAAAAGAACAACAAAGCCCCAGGAGAAGATGGAGTCTTAATAGAAATTATTAAATTAGGTGGGGAAAAAATAAATAAATATCTGGCTACGTTGTTTAATAGATGTTTAAATGAGGGAAAAATACCGGAAAAATGGAACAATGCGGAAATTGTACTGATATATAAAAAGGGTGATAGAGAAAATATAAAAAATTACCGTCCAATTAGCCTCCTATCGACTATGTATAAGCTATTTACAAAAATAATCACGATAAGATTAACCGAAAAACTTGATTTGAGCCAATCGGATGAACAGGCAGGGTTCAGAAAAGGAAGAAGTACGATAGACCACATACACGCGGTCCGACAACTAATCGAAAAAACAAGGGAGTACAGAACACCAATGTGCATGGCATTCATAGACTTTGAGAAGGCGTTCGACTGCCTGAAAACTAAAGCGATAATACGAGCATTGGAAAAAATAAAAATCAATAGTACATATGTAAGAATAATTAAACATATATATAAAAAAGCAACTGCTACAATCACGATTAATGAAGAAAGAGAAAAGATTCAATTGAAAAAAGGTATAAGACAGGGAGACGCGTTATCTCCAAAATTATTTACAGCTGCACTCCGAGATAATATGGAGGAAATTAACTGGAAAAACTCAGGTATTTTAATTGGAAATAAAAGGCTAACACATCTATTATATGCGGACGACATTATACTAGTTGGAAACAGCTTAAAAGAACTACAAGAAATGATACAAACCGTCAGCGATAAATGCTCAGAAATAGGACTTAGAATAAACATAAATAAAACTAAGTTCATGAGTAACGAACTGGTAACGGACAAAAACGGTAGTATACTTATAAACACACAAGAAATAGAAAAAGTAGATAAGTTCATTTACCTAGGACAATTACTGAAAGTAAATAATGACTGGGAAGAGGAGATAACTAGAAGAATACAACTAACTTGGATGGCATTCTCGAAGCTACGAAATATACTTAAAGATACTAATACACCCTTAAATCTGAAAAAAAGAGTTTTTGACCAATGTGTTCTGCCAGTTCTAACATATGCCAGCGAAACATGGGTATTAACGAAAAAACTACAACAAAAGATAAGTACAAATCAACGCAGAATGGAACGGTCTATGTTAGGTATTACCCTGAAAGACAAATGGACAAAACAACGTATCCGACAAACCACAAAAATAAATGACGCAATAAGTATCATTAAAGCCAATAAATGGAGATGGTGCGGTCATGTGGTCAGAGCCGAGCACCGATGGATCAATCTATTGACATTCTGGAAACCTGATGGGAAACGAGCTTTGGGACGACCGAAGGGACGCTGGATGGATGAAATACGAAAATTTAGGTCGAACTGGCGGGAAGAGGCAAAGGATCGCGACGGCTGGAAGGAATTAGGGGAGGCCTTCGTCCAGCAGTGGACTGATAATGGCTAAAGAAGAATTACATTTGAAAATTTCTGCATACATAAAAATATTTCAAAAAATCGATTTAATATACATGTATATTTTCTTAAATGTTTCAACCCCACACAGAAAATTAAGCTAAATGAAATTTTAGATGAAGTCATATTTACCAATTATGTATTTTTATAAAAATGATGCTAATTAGAATCCAATTTTATCCAGAAATTATTGCAATTAATATGTGGCTCAAACTTATTCAATGAACTGTTAATTTACAAAGTCATCAGTTTAAAGCTTAATAACAAAAATTCATTATTACTTTAAATAGTAAACTAAGTATTGTGACTGTCCCTAATGCGAAATGAATAACTTTGTTTTAAAAATCTTCAAAACCAATGAACTCTTTGAACGTTTTTTCCCTTTTTAATATAAAAATTCAATTTATTATTGCTGACAGGTAAATACTTTAACCACTGCCTTACTATCGTCCCAGCAAATTTTTCCATCTTTCTCTGATTTAACCACATAACTACATAACCACAGAGACGATGAAATGAAAAAAATTTAAAATAGATTAAATGAATGAAGCATAAAAAAAACAATATTTTAAAAAATTACGATGAAAATCGTTCTAGAATGAAGTCGTTGAAAAAAAGAAAATTATTAAAAATCTGATTTTATTTATTACGTTAGAGTTCATTTCTTTTCAAAAATCTTATGTGATATTTGCTAAATGAGACCGAAATATTTAAATACGTAAGTAATAAAAACATACGTGTAATTTTAGGTATGTATAAATAATTAACTTCCTAATTTTTACTAAACTCAAAATTAAATCTGTTCGGCTTTTCATAGTAAGCAGCAACAGAAAATCTTACGATATAAAAAATCGCAAACACACAAAAGTTTTAAAAAATGCTAAAACCGAACTGATTTGGATTTCGCAGCGTTGACAAAAAAACTGCGGTGATAGCATCTACTGAGTAATACCATGCGGCAACAATGTCGGGCTTCGCAACGTCTGTATAAAATCTTAAAGGGTCCCGCATGTAATAGTCTACCCTCCGGGTCTCGTATAATACATTATAAAACTGCAAAACTTGTATATTTTATTTTTAAATTTGGTTTACTCCTCTATGGTCTCTATGATTCACACGAATAATTACATTACAAAAAACATAATTTTGTTATTCCAGCAGTTTAAATAAGCCCGGGTCTCAGGTGGTCCGCTTGATATACTCTGTCTCACAAGGATTTGGGCAGCAATATATATGTATATATATATATATATGAACTCGGCCATTTTGGCCTCGCAAGGGGCTGTGTCCCTTGACCCCTCTTGCTTACCTTACATTTCTGTCTCTTTCTCTTCTATACTTTGTATAAAATTATCAAAATTTACAACGTAATTCTTACTGGCATCAACACGAAAAAAATAACTTAATCACAAAAATCCTATTCTAACGTTTAACTTTCATTATATAAAATTAAGACATTTTTTTTCGTTTCATTTTTCGTTAGATATTTCGTTAGATATTTCGTTACATAAAATTATGACATTTTTTAAATAACAATTACAAAAATCCTATAAAATATAACAAACGTTACATAAAGTTGGGACATTTTTTGCTACATTTTTTGGGACGTTTTTCGACACATAAAATTAGGACATTTTTTCTAATGGGGCGTAGCCTAAGAATTTCGTTGTAATTAATATAAAACGGAATGAACGCAAGTTAATTCCACTGTTGGTGATAATAGGATTGTAAATAATTGCACATTACAAGGTCTGTAGCTACTCAGAATTTTTAACTGATTTCTAAAAAGATAGATTTCGAAAAATGAATTGTACCTCGTAAGTAAATTCTAGATTTGTGCGCTGTAAAATTACAACAAGTGAACGTATCAATCGATTCAGCTGATGATCAATAAGTGAAATTTCAAAGCAATTCCTAGAATTAAAACGCCGCCCCATCGTAGATCAAATAGCTGCAACAAATACGAAAATGGTTGCGGATGAATTAATACCAGTATCGGCCAATCAATATACAATAATTATTCGTAATTTTGCTTCCTAAAAGTGTTTATTATTTGACAAATTTGTAATCGCGATCAACACAAAAATACCTTACGAATGAAAATACGAATTACTGAAATGCAAGAGGAATTCACGAATAAAAGTAACAATAAAAAACAGAACACTTTTCCGGTAATGACGCGCGTATGGTTTGATTTATTCAACGAATAAAAGCTAGAAATTTAGATACGAACACCTCTGGAGACATCGCTGGACGACGACTGTCCTCTGCGGTTAGCATGAAGTTATTCCTAGTCGCTTGATGACGATTTCCAGTTCAACGGTTCAACTGACTGCACAGTACCCATGATTATTTTCATTCCTCTTTCCATCGGCTTATATACGTGCATAGTTTAATACTGCGTTTTGCCGCTAAGCTTTCCGTTTCTCTTTGTCTCACGCAATTGTCTTTCTTCGCGCTGTTTTTTCTTTCGTGCCTTTCGCGTTTCGACGATATTTTTTACTTAATTGTGGCCGAGTTTTTTGGCTGCGGTGTAATTCGGAATACAACGTATCCACGTGTCAATTTCATTTGTCAACTTAAACCGCAGAGCTGTTAGTTTCTAATTGTAAATTCTTAAAAAAAAACACACACACACACACACGAAAAAAAAAAAAGAAACAAAAGAACACGCGCTAAACGAAAATCATTTTTATAAAAAATAGTACATTATCTTTTCGCTTTGGTTTTCAACATCGGTTACATATTTAATTACCGTTGTTAAATTATTTTTCATTTAGTCCGTTTTTGTAATTTAGTATTTTATGTTTTAATTTCTTAGGATGGGGTATTTAAAAAAAATTAATTGAACATTCTCGGAGGTAATCATACACAGTAGTAAAGATGAGGTAAATAACAATAAGGAAAAAAAAAAAAAATTAAAAATCCGTACACTAATAATATTTTACAATTATATTTTTATCGTGTGCAAAGAGTCAAATTCTTTATGATTTTGTACTTTTTTTGGAAAATTAATTTCCAAAGATAATTTTATAACTATTAAAAAAAAAGCGGTTAATGATGTACGTGCTTTTGTGTCCAGCATGACATGAAGCACATTATAAAGTGTTGTCATTAAATATACCGAAGGAATGTGCGCAGTGAAAATTGATCCAAAAGATTGGGCAAAAACAACGAGAACTGTTGATAATTATCACGAAGATGATTGTAATGCTTTGACATGAAATCGAACCATTACGGAAGGACATGTTTTTTCGAAAAAGTCGGCCTCAAGATCAAGTTGTGTGTTCCAAAACCGCAATAATCTGTTTGTTCAGAACTGCGAGCTCAAAGATTCGTCGTCACTTTTATAAAAATAGATAGTTTTTTGTTTTTCGTTTTTTGTTTTTTTTTTGTTTTTTTTAAATACTTTTATGTAGATAAAAACTCTCCCTGTACAGAACAGATATTCATATAAATGTGACATACGTTCCAGAGCTTACATTACAGTTCTGATCTTTCAGATGTGTGTAGGGACCGAAGGGGAATAGCAGAGAACTTCAATCATCATTGGAAATAACGAACGAAGATAATTCAATATAATTTCGACTGGAAAATTACTCGTCATCGCTTGAAATATGCAGTAAGCATACGCTGCTGCAGGCGAAAGTTTAAACGTGTGATGTCCAGTGGAGTTGCTTTATTTATTTTTTTTTTTTTTTTCGTTTTTAATCGGTGTATTTTCTTGCCAAGTTTGTTTACAAACCTTTTCCAACCTACTCTTGAAGATAATACAGCTATTAAGTAATTTTTTTAGCTTTTCGCTCCGGTTCGTGTTTATAATTATTTTCTAATCTACCTTAACCAACTGCTCTTAAAAAATATTGACCCTACTCGAAGTAAAATCCCAAACATGAGAAAACTGACACAGTGCCGTATAATTAAAATTTCGTGTTAATCCGCATTTAAGAATTAAAGAATGCGGTATGCATCGCGCCTTCTTTAATTTACTATCTATCAGGAATCTTTGCGGCCCCTTGTTTATATTTATTCGAATTGTTACTAAATTATGCCGCCGATAAATGAAATATGCATAGGAGTTTTTCTTTATTTTTTTCTTTAATAACGGAATTTTCTAATTTCTGTTTCTTTTTTTTCCTTTTTCGGTACCAGCATCAAACAGAGATGATTACGCGAAAAATTATACTAAAATTCGTGACAGATTTAAATACCACCAATAAAACAGTATCCCCGAAAATAGTGCAATATAACTGAGGGATATTATTAGAAATTAATCCCCCGCCCCACGCAAACACACACACCCAGGAAAAACAAAGTCCTACAATTCTCAAACCTGTTACACCGGAATAATATAGATGATTAATATCGTTTAAATCTGCATATTATAGTGATTACAGTACCGAACGACCTGGAATACTTGTAGAAACATAGCTTACCACGCTGTTGAAAATTTCGGAGACTGAACAATATTACATCACCTAGTACTAGTTCACGACATTCTGTATTTAATCCAATTGGTAAATTTTTTTTCTTTAAATAAAATCGTATATTTCTCACAAATATTATTATAATGTTAAATTTAGACCCGTCGAGCCTAGGATTGTCGACGGATTTCCTATTATCTAATTTTACCATTTCTACATTATATGAGCGTTTAAAATTAAGCATATCACATTCATTCATCCACATATTCCCCTCTGCTTTTTTTCCCCAATTTTTTTCTTCTTTCGTTTTATTATTCTATTTATATTTCCTTCTATCTGTAACCATTTTTTTTAAATTCGTCTTTCAGTTTCTTCTCCGTTTTTTCATTTATTATTTCTTTCGGTATTTCATTGAGCGTCATAATATATTTATCCGTTTGCTCTCCATATTTCGTTCTAGTAGTCGGAAGTTTGTAGAGCTCTGTTTTTCATCCTTAAGAGTTTTGCTTTATTTGTGCTCTTTTTTATCTTTGTATTTGCGCGTATTTTTAAGTGTTCCCAAATTTTTATACTTACATTTAATCAATTTTCTCGTTTTAATCATTCGTCTGAATTTATATTTTCCTTTTTTGATATCAGTCTTACGCATTTGTAATCGATTTACTTTATCCATATAAGTTTTCCTGGCTGTTCCCCATATTTTAATTTCCATATCTTAAGTGTGATTCCATCAGTGCATATTACATTATTATTTTTAATGTTTTACTACTTACATATTTTTCCAATGCATGCAACAATGGTATTACTAATCTTTGTGGCTACATAATCTGTATGTCTGTACCATCTTAAATGTTCGTCTACTATAACTCCTAAAAACTTTGCACTTTTTCCCGAATTTTACAATTTATTTCTTTAAAATTAATCTCATTTTCCTATATAATGTGCACGTTCATTTGAATGCGTTTTAATTTTCAACTCTGAACTTTCTTTTAAGTAACATTATTTTAGTTTTTTTTTTTTAATGTTCATTCTTAAATTTAGAGCTAAACACTGTACAGTGCAAACTGGTGCATAGGGTAATAGAAAAAATTGAATCAGATTTAGAACAGAAAAAGATTTGCGATGCCGTATTCCGAAATGTAAGCCAGGCTTTTGATAAAGTATGGCATGACGGCTTATTGTAGAAAATTTAAAAAAAACTTCCAAATCACTATTACGAGTTGTTTTCTTCGTATCTAGATGAAAGGTGTAGTGCCAAATAAATATGGAGATGAAGTATCTAACATATATCCAATAAAGGCAGGAGTACTACAAGGAAGTGTTTTAGGGCCGTTATTGTATCTTATTTTTACAGCCGATGTACCTGCTGAAGACAATTTCTTAATGGCAACTTTTGCTGACACGACACCGCACTGTTGTGCTCTGATATAAGTCAAGAAAAAGCAAATAGTAACTTGCAAAGTGTAGTGAATAAAGTTATGTCACGGTGTAAGAAATGGCGAATTAGAATAAACGAAAGTAAATCAGTACATATAGTATTTACAACTCGTCATATAAAGTCAGAAAATGTAAAAATCGGTAACAAGATAGTATCAATCAAGAAAAACGTTAAGTACCTAGGCTTATAGACCAGAAGCTGACGTGGCGTCTGCACGTTGACACAAAAAAGACTGAACTTAGATTCAAAACCAACAAACTACACTGGTTAATAGGAAAACAGTCTCAACTTTCCTTAAAAAATAAGCTGCTATTATGCAACCAATTACTGGAAGTATAGACGCGAGTTATAGGGCTGCAGTGCAAATATTATGAAGATTCAAAGGTACCAAAATATTACTCTAAGTTCAATCGTTAGCGCTCCATAGTACGTAAGAAACAACATACATTATGACCTTAGCGTGGAGTATATAAAACATCAGGAGCGGTTATATAATCATACGAACTGGACTGCAAATTGGCCTACTAGACAATTCGGCACAAACGCGACTAAAACGAACTAAACCTTTAAATCTGGCATAACAAAAAACTTATGAGAACCATTCGATCATAAGTTACTAATATAGGGACTAGTAGCTGAACTACGAACCGTTCACGTCATAACCATTTGCCCTACCAGCTACTGATAGCCAATAGGTTAAGAATGGATTCTAAAGAAGGAAAAAAAATTCTGAAATCGTCATGTGCCCATTTACTTATTTCTATTAAGTCGTGTTACATGATTCTCTACTATGTTAATATCATTATGCACAGTCATTATAGCCATAATATTGTCTGCAAAAGCAAACTCATTGGTGGAGGGGATAAAATCGTATTTCATTTGCAGTAGACTTCTTATTCGATTTTAGTATTGATCGAACAAAAGCTAATCTCGTTTATCCTAGTCCATAGCAGCTCTCTTTTTATTTTGTAAGCCAGTCGGTTATTAATTAAAAGAACTGCGATCCAACACTATTACGGGGCACTTCTGCTTTTATCGCATCCGGTTGTCCTTAAGGCTTCCTCCTGAGACATATTTTGTTGACTATTGACAAGGCCTACTACACACAGCTTCATCTTGAGAATGTCCCTGATGCCCGTGAGAAGTTTATGTTTTACCAAAAGAGTTGAAGTGGTTTTAAAACGGTCTGTTCATTCTAGCAGACACGGAAGGGATGCCATCGCGAGTCTACACGTGAAACAGTATTGGACATCGGTCAGTGCGACAATTTTCCCATAATTCATAAGGCGTGCGCATTCTAAATAGATGTCGGCTCAGATGAACATAAAGGCGAATTTTGGAGTAGAAGTCGTCAGACGGAAAAACGAGTACAGCTAATTCTGCAACAGATGCGAGTCTGTTACTATTCCATCTGGTAAACAAGTCGTGAATTTTATTTGACAAAGAAACGTGCAAAGGGAGTATTTTCGCTGTAAGTTCTATTAAAGTCTGTTAACCCACCCATAAGAAGTTTAACAAAGTTCATACCTTCATACGCAGATTTCAGCCAAGTCGCAAAAGCATCAAATAGTTTCTCCGTTAATTTAAATCGGGTCTTTGTTACACTTACTTAGTACTTTGATGTTTTTTTAAGCACTTCTAAATATTCCAATTAGTAGATGAATTTTACCGGCTGACATTAAACGTATTTACCTAATTCGAAGAAATTAAAATTATGCTTACACTAAGAACGTGCACTGTAAATTTCATAACAGTTTAATTTCACCTGCGAAAAAATTACTTTGAACAACAAAATTTACAGATTCACCACGATTATGGAGCAGTGTCTTCAAAACATGTGTTGCTGTTATGATTTTTAATATATTAATTGTTTCCTAGTCAATTTATTGCTTATATAATTACACTAATTTGAAAACACGTTTATAAAAAACCACTTTATTCATACCTTTGCTGGCTAAATGCCTAAAAAGTAAAAGCTAAGGGTACTTATGATTGTAAGAATATTATATAAAATGCGTTCGTGATTTATAAGCAAAATATTAACATTATTCCGGTAATGGTTACTATCATAAGTTTAGTTAATACCGTAAGGGATTTCTTAAGTTTATTTTTTCCTTGGTCCATTTTGACTTTTCTCGAAAAGCTTTTAATTTTCAAAAATATTCTCACAATCAACCGTTTTAATTCTAGAGCCACTCGCAGTTAATTTATTTTTGCAATAGTAGGGATCACGGATTTAAGTTCTGTCATCTCTAGTAACATACATGATGAACACCATATGTTCGTTTCTTACGCCATGTTAACCTCCGTAATTTTTATCGGGTTCTACATGTTTGTTTTTTTTTGAAGTTCAAATCAATATTACTACAAACCGCTGAGTGAGATTTGGAACGAGCTCGTTGATGGCCGCTAATCAATAACTCGTTTTATTAGTATTGCAGTATTTAATCGTGTTAATTAATTTTTCTGATTATACGGAGAACTGAAACAGAATGCGGTAATAATTATCCTCATAATTACAATGCTCCAGTTAAATCGTTTTAGTTCATTTTGGTTTTACATAATCTCTTTCATAATCTCCCTCATTTTTCCTTCAACTAATCTCCGTGATCCTTCTAAAGTATTTATTCTATCCTGTCTGCGGTTCAATCATACTTTGCTCCGTTCCTCACGGTATCGTTTCGCTTTTTCCCCGTCTCCTTATTGTCTTTTTGCACTCTGGTGACTGTTACTTCGTTTGTGATCCTGACCACGTGCTGTTTGAATGTTCCAGTCTTTCCTTCGAACGTAATATCCTGCTCGTTCAGCTATTAAATCTGAATTTTCAGTTCCTATTCTTGCCTCTTTTCTTTCATCGATTTCTGACCGGATTAAAATTTAATCTCTAATATAGTCCAATTTTCCTGGGTAGCTGCCCTTGATTAGTCAACCCCCCCCCCCCCAAAATCCTCATTTTCTAAATTCCTTTCACGAGCCATAATTAAACGGGTATTACAGTACTATCAATTCCTTATTTCTTTTGCTTGTGATCATTTTTATTAACAGGAGTGGATTAAGGATTTACGGGGCCCGAGACTAATCTGATGAAGGGCTCCCCTTCGAAGAGAAAATGGTGAAAAAATTCATTATCATATGTGTATGTGCAAACAAATGACTAATAAAATTAAAATTATGCTCCCTTTACAAAATCAACTGTCTTACCCTAACAAACTGAATATTACACGTCAAATGAGGAATTTTATATATATACATATACATATATGTATGTTAATATTTGTAATTTTTCATTAATAATATTATGTTATCTTTTTCTAGAAAGAAATATTTATATATATATATAAACTAAATATTGTGGGTAGCAAAAAAATAATCGTTTTTTTAATAAAAATAAAAACTTTATTTATAATTCATTATATACGTTGCACCGGTATTGTCGCTACAATGGTTTTCAAGCTAATTTTGATACACTCATGTGATGTTTTTGATCATGTTATTTTATTGCAAGCCGAATAATTTTTGATGTTTTATCTTTTTTTAAGTCGATTTTGTCATTATTTTTTTTTCGATTTAGACTAGCATGAAATTTATTTCGGTTTCTCGGCACTGTTATTTAATCCTAGCAATTGACATGAAAAAAAATCATATTAAGATTTACCCTCTGGAAAGTTGTAAAATAAATATTCCGTCCCAATTGCTTCTCTTTAAAAAGAA
This sequence comes from Icerya purchasi, assembly GCA_039619475.1. Taxonomy (NCBI): domain Eukaryota; kingdom Metazoa; phylum Arthropoda; class Insecta; order Hemiptera; family Monophlebidae; genus Icerya; species Icerya purchasi. Next base: position 398,112,071 of record CM077115.1, on the reverse strand, counting down.
AAATGTTACAAAAGATAAATTTTTTTGTTACTTGAAGCAAGATAATACTCCCTTATAGTGGTCTATGAGGCAGGGGAAAATACAGTTTTTCTTTTTTGTTAATGGTTTCGGAGGGTATTTTTCAATACACAATTCGAAAGAAAAATTTAGAGCCTTATCTTTTGTATGATTAGAATAAATATATATATATATATATATATATATATATATTAATTACAACGTGATTCTTAGGCCGCCCCCATACACCCAAAAAATGTCGCAATTTTATGTAATGTTTTTTATATTTTAATTTTTACCGACTTCCAAAAATAAGGAGGTTATACGTTCGTTGCGTATGTTTTTTTTTTTGTTTTTTCGGGCATAACTCAATATAGACCGATTTTACTGATTCTTTGTCCATTAGAAAAAGTACCATTCAACTTGGGTACTGTGTGAATAATGATGAAAATGCGTGAACATAAATTGAGTATTCGTCAAAAAACGTGAAAAAATTTAGTTCCTTTGGATAATTTTTTATTAGTATAACAGAAGCGGTTGACTTAAAATGCCATCAAACGCTTTAAACTTTTCTACATCTGTCGTTTTCGAACTAAAATGCGTATCACATCACGTATGAATGTGGTAAATTCTTCGCTATTGCTCAGTTCGTCGTCCCGTTTTCGTTTCCGCAATTCACGTTTCGGTTCCTTGGTGGTTTAAATTTTTAGAAACATAATGAATACACTTCATATTACTATTGTGTAGGTTGATGAATAAGAAGTCCCACCATAACAGGGAAAAGCATGTAAAGACTATATTGATAATTTAATAATACCATGCAAACGGGGGGAAAAAAAATTATTTATATCTGTTGCAGTATGTTAAGTTGTTTCGGTAGTTTAATAAAATTTATGGCACAAATTATTGGGTGGATTTTTTTTTTATTATATAAAATTTGGAAGACCTAATGGGGGCCGGCCTAAGAATTATGCTGTAAATTTTAATCATTTTATACAACGCACAGAAGAGAAAGAAACAGAAATGTAAACAAGAGGTGTCAAGGGGCATAGTCACTTGCGAAGCTAAAATGGCCGAGTTATATACATACATATATATATATATATATATATGACTGTGTATAATCTATAAAACCAAATAACTCTGCAAAAGTCTATTCTTTCTCAGGCGCGGAAAATTATAAATTTTAATCTACACGGTTTTGTTTTGACCTGAAAATTGTACATAAATAATTGCGTGCAATATGTGTTCTGTTTACACAAATTCATAAAAAAATTAATTAAAAAACATGTGAAATATTCACAAAAATATCTATACACACGCGCTGAGGTCCAAAATATGCATTTACATGTGCTGTTAAATTCCTAAATTTCATGTCAACCAACCTTGAAACACCCAGACACAAAAAGCGTTGAAAGCAAAAAAATATGTGGTATATATACTGGTAAAATTCGAAACCTAGTTATAATCAAGTTGCTAATTAGAAAAATTTTCCGATTACGCCATATTAAATAGTGACGGCGACTGGAAAAAATTGTATAAGAGTTCATCTTACTCAAAACCATTTTCAGTTTTCCTTTCACAATTCGAAAGCATGAAAGAGTCCGAGAAAATACTTTATTGTTTCTTACCTGCACTGAACTGCGTCAATTTTGAAAATCAATTTTACAAGCTAAAGTTCAGAGGAATATAGACAGCTTTAATGCGTAAGTTTCTCCGATGCATCTTAATTATGATCTTTGCGATTGGTATTATTTACGGCGTCATAAGTCGGTAGTGCGTCGCTTGAAGGATCGAAATAACAGGAATTCCTGAGATCAGTTCAACGGTGACAAGTAAAAATTGTTGAAAACAAATGATTAATAGTCGCTTAAGTGAATAATTACTTGCTGACTGTACTTACAATCTGTGTCCTAAGTGGAGTTTTCAAATATCGGCTTTATAAACTGATTACTAATCAACGACGTAGTTGCAGAACCCAAGATCGAACAGTACAACCAACAACAAGTCGACATATAAATTCTTTTATTTGCTATAGATATTGTTTTCGATTTTGAACATTTATTTAAAACTCCTACAGTATTTAACAAAAAAGCCCAACCTAAATATATGCATATATATATATATATATATATATATATATATATATATATATATATGCATATTAATAATAATAAATAAAATTTTGATAGAAATAAGATTCTACTGTAGAAAATTTTGATTAATTTTATGCAATACCGTACATATATATATATATAAACTCGGACATTTTGGCCTCGCAAGAGGCTGTGCCCTTTGACCCCTCCTGCTTTCATTTCTGTCTCTTTCTCTTCTAAATTTTTATAGAATGATCAAAATTTACAACGTAATTCTTACCGGCATCAACACAAAAAAAAATAACATAATCACAAAAATACTATCCTAACATTTAACTTTCATTATATAAAATTAAGACATTTTTTTCGTTATATTTTTCGTTATAATTTCGTTACATTAAATTGTGTCACTTTTTAAATAACAATAACAAAAATCTTATAAAATATAACAAACGTTACATAAAATTGGGACATTTTTTCTAATGGGGGGGTAGCTTAAGAATTACGTTGTAATATATATATATATCTTTACTTTAGCTAACCGTCTCTCCGTGATATTCTCATTCTTCATTATCGTTAGTCATTAATGCCTTTCACTAATTATACGGCTACAATGAAGAGTCAGATTAGATCGTTTTGTTTTGATTCTAATTTTTACTAATTTCGACAATACGTGTATTAGTATTTTTGAAATTTATTTAAATAAGTTTAAAAAGTTTGAAAGAGGTATAGAACCATTTTACCAAACTTGGACTATTAATACGATTTACAGATGTGCATTCGAACAGTATTTCACTGAACCGCTATCGATTTAGTCGTTATAAGAACTTTAGTCGGTACACAAGACGTAAAACAGTTATACATAAACATATATCTATATGTATATTCACTTATACGAATTTACTAAAATTACATTGCACGTGTGACGATGCAGCGAAATTTATGATTAAATTATGTGTGCAGTAAAAATATATGTCGTTAAGTACGGTTTAAGTGTATCCTCAAATCTAATTGGACCGCTCGTTTAAATTTCATAAAAAAAAAATTGTAGGAAAGAAAAAGAAACATATTATTTAGAAAAAAGTATGCACATCTTCTGAGATCGTGCCGAATAAAATTTATTTTTAATATTTGGTCAATGGTTTTGCTCGTATACTGCGAGTTATCTATACAAAGAAACCTAATTATTAATTTTAAATAGTAGAAGTAGTTATCTTCCTTGAGAGTATATGTATATGTGTATGTATAGCAAGAAATGGAGATGAACGTTTAAAAGTCCATTTCGATACAATCAGTCTCAGTGATATGACACGAGCCCAAAAAAAAAACTCAAACTGAGATTATCGATACATGCATCGACTTCACTGTCGAAAACATCGTTTGGAGAGTCGACAGAGGTGAACAGAGTTTCAAAGTACCGGTCGACGAAACAAGTGTGTTATTTCGGTAATTGAGCAAACGTCACTTTGTTTTCGTTACATTGACCCCGAGCGGCGAAAAATTAAGGAGAATTCTGTTTCACTGGAAGACGAATAGCTCTGTAACTGGCGCAAGTTGACGTACAGGGAGAGCTTTTTATTATAAAATCCATAATGTCTGTTATTAAGTTAAAAATTTACTTTTATCCACGAGAATCCGTTTATTATGACCTAGTATGTAAAAGTCAACGAATTATTATCAACTCGTTAAAAGTACCTCATCCGGCTGTTTCCCAAGTTCGCGCTTGAGTTTTTTATCGCTCTTTTTCCCGACAATTATTAATGTGTAACATGCGTAAGCTCACCCAAGTTTATTTTTATGCTGACATTTTCACGCTTCCTTTCAACATTTTACGTTAGTTCTCAACGGCAGCGGAAATTATCAGAAATCGTTTCTACGTCAAATCGTAGAAATAAAAAATGACGTACGATCGTACGGTTTTTTTCTTATAAACGATTTTTGTAGGATATTAAATAATTTTACCTAATTAAATGTTTATCCTTTAGAATTTTCGCTGAGCAGAAGGTAAAATTCAAAAGTTTCAAAACCGGAATAAAAAATTGTTTCAAATATATAAATCTGAAATCTAATATTGCCCGTTCTAGAAAAGCTATGCGCGAAATTAAAAACCAGTTATCGTATGAAATTCCCTCTTCAGAACAGTTAGACGCTTTTTGCATAGCAAGCTTAATTAACTGACTCGCTTTTTTGTTTTTGTTTTTTTTTTTTAAATTTAAAAATAAGCTGCGGGTCTCACAGGGCAAAAATGCCCGTTGTGTAAGTGCCCAACACTCTTATCAACGTTTATTAAACAAAGATACAAATTGCAAAAATTACAACTATTTTAACTTATTCCATAAATAACAATACTAATAAACCTAACATAATATTTAATTAAGAGTATATATATATATATATTATAATACATATGACAATACATAACATATCGCCTAATATGCATCTGTACATACATGCAGACAGCTTAATATTTCCAGATCGAAAAACATGATCCTCTGACAGAAACTTAAAAGCCAAGAAGGACACGATACAGTCAAAACCAAAATCTATAAATAAAGAAGCATTAAAGAGTAGCGAGATATAGAACGTAACTTGATCTTCAATCTTTCCTTAGGCCATTCTTGCACCTCCTTTTTCCGCACACCAATTTTTTTCCCCTGTAGTATATCATTAGGGATTGTACTTATTTAAATTAATTAAAACTGCTGAGTCATCAGTGTTATCAATTCGTAGATTTATACCGTGGCGGGGATAGATGTTATATGTATTACTTTGGTTTCTTGTTACCCGAAATTTTTCCCTGGATGGTAATTTTATATTTTTAACATTAAATTTTAGTAATCTATAACCGGTATTTTTTCCTGGAATTGATTAAAGATAAATTGTCTGAATATTTTCTGGAAAATTTAGCCTAAAAAAGCGATGATATTTATGATGAATATTTTTGCGCATCTTTCTAGTGAAAATTACCTAATATCGCATTCTCACGCACAGTGAAAAGAGCGATATTTGAAAAATACAGAAAAAAATCAGAGAATAAAAACTATTTTAGATTGTTAAGCATGAAAAAAAAAAAAAAAGAACGAAATAGGGGCTATTTGGAAATTTCAAGTAAGAAAAAAGGTTGTTATTTTTAGTTGGATTTAAAAAAAAAATGCTACACAAAAGAAAGCTTTACAACGAAAAGTGTAATCAGCGTTTTGTTTATTTAGCGCTTCTGGCTATGCGTACATTTATTATCAAGAATTTCAGCATTTTCGTCGGGCGACAATTTCGTATTTCGTGCTCACTGTAATTATCATCGTACGATTTTATACGAAGAATCTCATTTCGTTCGTTTACGCTGAATTTTATCTGATCTATTTCTCGGAGTTCTATTGGCTGGTCGAACGAGTCGCGACATATATAAATCGCAACGTCGGCGAGCAGGGCAGTATTATTCACGGTTTAATTGGATAATTTATTCGAAAAAATCGGGCCGATACCGACTGCAACGGTACACCGGTGGCAATGGGTAATTACGACCTGGATGGAGATGCGTTTCGCAGGTGATAGTGCACCGACCAGCGATAGCCGAGTATGGCAAAGTATCGACCGTACACATTGGCTGCAGACTGTTTATTAACATCTTTCGACAGAGAATACAAACGGAATCTCCTATTACAGCAGGCCGCAAAATACTGTGTAACATTACGGTCCGGATACCGTTTTATATGTGCATAAGATCGTTATCTAGGCGAACATTATTCGCAGCGCTGGGAAAAGTAGATTTGAAATATGGCAAATAATATGCATAATAAATAGAAAAAAAAGAGAAAAAGAAGAAGAAGAAGAAGAAGAAGAAGAAGAAGAAGAAGAAGAAGAAGAAGAAGAAGAAGAAGAAGAAGAAGAAAAAAAAGTACATTTATAAATAAACCCGTGAGAAGCGGGGAAGAGGTACAGCCTATATTAATATAATTAGGTCTAAGAGATTTCGTGTAAACTGTAGTCGTCTTGTCGCTAGATATCTGCCGAGTTCTAACCTTCTTTCGGATGATGTCCCAGAACGTAGAATATTAATGGACAGGATGGAGTGACGTGCCGGTAAGTTTCACGGTCTGCGTGAAAAGCGTGTCAGATCGGTATATTTCGTCCGCCTGATGAGATTCAACGTAAAACAACAACTGGCTCAGTACGATTTTCTGTAAATCGTGCTAAAAGTGCTCTTAATTGCACGTGCTAGAGTCTGCGGCACTGTTGCTAATTTTCGTCCGAGAAGAAATACGCGGCGAAACAAAAAACCACAACAACAATAATAATGATAACGACGGTTAATTTAAAACTCGCCAGTTCTCGGTTTAAATCGGTTTAAATCGTTTTTAAATCTAAAAACTGCATATTATTATTCGAATTATTTTAGATCCGAGAAAGAAAGGGAAAAAAAAAAAACACTTTAAATAGGACAACGAAAGAGTGAAAAATTAATCATCCTTTCATTGTTTAAATCGCTGATCCGAAGTCTCCTTCTAATCTCGTTCTAATTCTAATCTCGTTTCTAATGCCGTATGAAGAAAAATGTACTCCCATTAACAAAAAAAAAAACAAACGCTGCCGTGCATTTTTTTTTTTATCATGCAGTTTTTAATCGAAGCTCTTTTAAAAATCGAAATCGACAAACGAACGGTTCAGTCATATAAATTTCCGTCAATGTAAACACCCCTCGTTATCTCGTTTTCTACGCGGCAACAGCCCTAATTCTACACATGTGGTCACATTACTCAAAGGAGGATTCCATTTGATTCTGCTGACAATGCTGGAATGTCTAACGAATTTAGGTCGATGTGTTTGTAAAATTATTCAAAGTCTCGAAACAGAAATTAATTTCCATTCGATGTGTTCGCAGGATATTCTGGACAGTGATCTTTTGGTATGGTATATTTAACTGACGTTTATACCGGAAAAAAAGCGAAGAACACTCGTCTCTTCGGAATTTTTTCCGACTACCATGTTCACTGAGCAGATATTAATACGAGAAGGCTAAATATCTCGATAATTCCAACCACAATTCTCCGCAAAATCTGTGCCTATCGCGGAACAAGATTTTAATAGCCCGAATATTTTTCTTTCATATTGTTCATCTCTAGATCAGGCAAAATAATTTACCCTCCGATGAATGTCCGATATCATATCCGGTAAATCAATAATGTCCCCAGGTCTCTCTAAATCAAGTTCGTTGCAATTATTTTTTTCTCCTTTGTTAGTCTGCTATTTATTTCATTCATTTTCCTCACCACTCAGCTGTACCGGACTTTTCAGCTAGCTCTCAAACGTATGTACAATCTTTTTTTCGTTTTCATTTCTCTTAAATGCCGTTTTTTAAGTCTATTTTAAACTTCATATTTTACAAGCCTATTTTTATATGTGCCTATTTTAAAATCCTATCTTAAGGCCTTATTTTATAAGTCTATGGCGGAGTATTTAAGCACGAGGAAAGAGGAGGACATTTGCTGGAAAGGTGAAGCCAGAAAAAAATTGCTTATGCGATGCGTTTACACCGATGGCAGTCGCTAACCAGTCTGGTCGTCTTGACTTCGCTGGATTATTATCATTCGCTCTATAGTAGTCTCTTAACCGATGATCCGCGAAAACCCGAGAAGTCGTCTGCCGTGAAGTCATTCGTCGTTTTAAGAAAAAAGGTTAGTTTCAAATGACATTCCGAAAATTTATAAATAAATACGAATCGTTTTTTTATCCGATAGACGTGTTTATTTAATGCATAAACTAAGTGAATGGCTCTATCTTTCTAAGGTTTATTATGGATGAAAGAACAAAACTGGCTACAAAAAGATATGGTTTTTAAGCGCGATACGGGGAACAACAACGGGGTTTTGTACTTCCTTTAAAGTGTCGGAACATGTTTGTGATTTCAGATCGGAAATACACTCGGTTTACTTTGTGTGCATATTTCTTCACGCGATTTAATAAGTTAAACTTACAACTTCCAGGTTTAAAAAATAGACACATTTGAAGGGTGTAGCGAATATTTTCATTTTTGAAGATAAACTATTTGTACCTTTGTGTGTCTGTTGAACTTTGGGGGTAAATTAAATTTTTCGCAAACATTATTCATCATATGAAAATTTAAAAACAAAACAAAATTAATTAACCGTGACAATTATTATAAAATTAGAACATAAATAAGAATATTATGTATCACTTAGAAATTTTGAGGGAAGAATTCAAAATAATATTTCTCCGAAAGCGGAGGGAAAGAGATACGTTTCAAAATTGATACTTAATATTTTCGGTAATAATAAAGTTGTTCGAACCTGCAAAATGATAGCGGATAAAAGGATATTTTTGAATCCGACATTACCCTACAAGATTTTCGATTAAACAACTTGATTTTTCCTTCGCGGGAATTTTCCGCGCCAAGCAAAACGGAAAAGAAATGGTTCGAATGCGAATTTGTTTGTTTTTAAGCGACACTGAACCAAGAATTTCATACAATCGGTGAAACGGTGCAACTCAAAAGTCTCACACTGAATTTTTAGTCGGTTTTGCTAATTTTTATTAATTTTTAGTTTTCGTTATTTTGCTCGCATATTCTATTACACTGCTTAATTATTACGAGTATAAATAATATCAGGATAAAAAATTGTAACTTACTATTATGAAAGTGGTGCGTGGAAAAAAACTAATGTTCAAGCGGGGTCCTTATTCATTAAGTTAGGAGGTGCATAAAAGAAAATCGCTTAACAGGATAAAATCCTTTAGATTCGCGGATGACATAATAGCAGAAAGTGAAAAAACCCTGTCGGGAGCATTGATTAAACTAAGCTAAATTCTTAAACGCTACATAATATGACAATAACTAAGAAGAAAACTGCGGTAATGAGATGCAACAATATGGAAAATAATAAAGAAGTAAAAATAAAATTAGACGATGAAATACTACATGTAAAAGATCACAGATACCTTGGTTCAATAATAACAGAAGATGGAAGGTGTGATCAGGAAATAAGGTCTCGGATAACGCAAATGCCGCCTTCACTGAAATCATTGCTAACATCCAGAAATGTAGAACTACGAAAAAGATTAATAAAAGTATACTTTGTAGTGTGCTTCTGTATGGTGCAGAAGCTTGGACCACAAATAAAGGAAGACAAAAGCAATTAGAATTGAAATTTGATGTTGAAGGAAAATGCAAAGAGTCAAGGGGTGTTAGATAAAGTTAAAAAGACAGAAGTGCTCGAGAATATTAATGAAGATCATACGTGAAAGAAGACGTGCAATATGTAACAAGAAGTAACAGAGCAATAATCGAAGGATTAGTAAATGGTAAAAGAACAGACCGCGGCGGCAAAAATTCATTACGCAAGTAATGGAAGATACAAAGATGAACAAATATCAACTAGCGAAAGAGAAGGCCCGACAATTAGAGATGCTTTAAAGCGATTCTAAGTAATGTTCTAGATGATTGACCACCGATCGAAAAATTGACGAGTAAAAGAAAGAATCATATGTCTTTTCAATTAGGTGTCGTTCACTGATTCAACAACCGTCGAGAACTCTAGCATATTATTCGGTAAACGAAAGCGGAGGTTTCGCAGTAACGGTGGTCATTTATGAAGTAGAGAAGGGGTAAAAACTGAAACAAGTAATAGAAAAAAAAATCAAGAATATAACAGGAAGCGTTGTAAATAGTGCACCGCAGTTATTTCGACAAGACTAAGGAATGATACTGTTATAGAGGTGCAATAGGAAAAACGGAGGTGAATTCAATTCGAACAAGCAGTATACGCTCAAAAGAAGATAAAAAGGAACGGATTGTTCGAATAGAAGGAAGCGTAGATATTGGACTAGAATTTCGGAAGTGAGTCGGGGGAATGGCGATTAAACTTTTAAAGAACCGTAATTAGTAGAGTTGACCGGTGGACAATGTTACAAGTCTTATAATTATTAAAAAGGATAGCCGAAGAAGTGCTTACGGAGTCGGAATTTTATACCGAGAAATCATAAAGGGAAGAAAACTGAGACGGGTGTATTCAAGGAGCGGGGAAAAAAGGTGTAATAAATGTCGAAAGCAACTCTGAACTTGAACGAAGGAACCGGGCAGTAAAGATTACTAAGTGAAGAGAACAGGCTTTGAATAAATTTTAAGCGGCTTACCTTGAAGAAGGACAAGAAAAGAGGGCAGAGAATTGTAATTCGAAAGAAAGTGAAAAAGCAGTAATGAGGTAGAGCTGTAAGATCAGATCAGCCGAAAGATAGGTTCTAATTAATAATCATCGGTCTCAATTGATCCGTATCGTTATCGAAATCGTATAATTGATCCGTACGAAAATAAGAAAAGAGAGTTTACGAAAGACACATTCATTTAAAATCATAAAATTATTACTAACGGCCGGATCAGTTTGCGTATTTAGATCGGTTGTTTTGTTGTTTTTTTTGATTTTTTTCTCGAAGGCCTATCAGTATTTTTTGCTCTCTTTAGTCAGTTTATCAAATAGCATCATTAATAGTGGCGTGAAAAAATGCTTATTATTCATTTGTCTATTTTATTTAGAATTTTTTCACGCAACTCTTTGCACGATTGCTGATGCTGCTTGCGAATACAGCGACAGGCAAACGACATACTTTACAATTAAAACACTTAGGCACGTTCCATCGTGAAATCCTCTCACTAAAATGAATATTTATCAGATGAAATGATTTCCTTTTCTTTGTCGGAAAGAAGTTTTTATCTAAAGAACAACTGTAGGCACTATTGGTTTTTCCGGCCTTAACGAGTACTAATTTCCGTTAAAATTTCATCGGTACTGCATCTTGCCTTCGTTTGTCTCTTCCTTTTCTCGTTCTAGATAAAATTCGATAATTTCGAAAAAATGTAAAAATGCACTTCGGAATTATACGAGCGCTGGAAAAATCTGAAAGTAAGCCAAAAAAAAAACAAAAAAAAAACGGGAAAACTTATTCATTTGCGAAGTATACCGTTTAAAAATATAAAAAGTAATTCGGAACGGAATTGTCCATTAGGGGCGAATTGCTTTATTTCTAAACGGCACTGAATACATATCGAGTTCGGAAATTTCGGTTTTTTGTTGTTCTCGTATGTTTTTTGAATACTTCGCTAATGCAGTTTTATTCGTCATTTTAAATAAATTCGGTTTGTATCCGAGAATTAAAAAACTTCAGCTGAGCGTTCTCTTGTTTCAGACGGTTCTTCCCTAAACACAAATGTTTCTCCAATCTGGCCACAATCTGGTTATCCTTAATGATGCGCTGCGTACACTTCAAGCACTTATTTCCCGTGCAGCTGATTTCCTACAGGAAGCTTGATAGTAAAAATAACGCGTCCTCGACGATGTAAGCGATCACGTCCCTGTGTTTGTTCGCGGTTCATTCTCATCGGTTCCCTATAATTAACACACATTTATTCGTTTGAACTTTTCGAAAATTAATTCCCTTACTCATAACTCCTCGGCCACATATTCCATTTCAGTCCTAATTTCAGTTCCGTAGACTAGATAATATTTTCGTACATTATCTTCATCCCCTTCACCGCAGAAATTCTCTCAAACGGCCGGTAGTTTTACGCTTTACCTTTCCGGTGGGACGCCGACTACTCAGCTGACTGCCGAAAGAGCTTAATTTCGAAGTTGTTTTCGTTTTTATCCGTGTATTCTTTTAAGCAATCTTAGGGATGAACTTTTTACTCACCCTTCTCTAGATACAGAGTCCTCTTTCCAAAATTGGAATATTAACCGAAGCCTTCGACTCACACGTCCAATTTTGATCCTGCAGCACATAAATTGTATTCCTTTCTGTAGTCTGTCGAAAAATCTCGTCCTCCCTTTGACTCTCCGAATCCTTCAAAATAACATTTTTTAATCGCTTTTCCTCCTAAAAAATTAAATTCTTCTTATCTTGTTCTCAAAAATAGTTCCAGGTTTTCTCTCTCTTATAGTGTACACTCTCCTAAATATTTTAAACTCTCTATTTTCCTTTCAGATTTTGTCTCAGCTTCGTGAAATTCTTTTACCGTTTCCATTCCTTCGAATAGTAATTTTCTGTCATTCCGTTATATATCTCTTGCTGATTGCCGTAGAAATTAAATCTATGTTGAATAAATTTCTCATTTAGGTGACACGAAAACAACGGTGGTATTCTGCTGAATATTTTTTCAGATCCACTTCTGCGCCTATTGATTGTATTGATCTCTTTCTGTTTGAAATTTATAAATCCCATATCTAAGAGAATCACATTCTGGCTGTTTTTTCCGATTGTCACTGATCGCCTACCCAGACTGCAACGAACTCGTTCGAGTAAAAAGTAAACTGATTCCCATACCCTTAGCAGGGCATCGGGGATTGTGAAATTAAGCTTTTCCATAATGTACTAAAATGAGAGTAGGCGGGCCAATTTCTTTCTACTTGAGATCCGCCTTTACTTTCCACCAGATAGAGTTCTCTGTTACCCAATTTAATTTCAGATTAGGTAAATACCTGGGAACAACTTGGATCCGGAACGAGACAAACCTCGATTATGACACACCTCTCATTTGGTAGCCAGGCGCGCCTTAAAGTGTACGTCAAATTAGGCGATTCTTGGAAATTGTAATTGAAAGGGATAGATGTTTAGGGAGACTAAACATGAAGTGATAATATTTTAATGGAAATATTTTCGCAGTTTGAGTGCACAAATATTGTCGCAGGTATTATATATCACGACAGAGTGATAGTTTTCGTAATTGGACATTTTTTTCAATGTCTTGATAGTTAACCAAAGCCGGGCCATAAAAAAAAAAAAAAAAAAAAGAAAAAAAAACATTTTTTTCATTGCATTTTTGCCTTGGGTAATTACGGACATTATCGCAAATAAATTCGCATTATAATTTAATACGAGTACCTTCTCTGTCGGGCAGTGTTAGACTTTTTCCGTAATTTGAACAAAATAAATAACACTTTTAGAAATTATTACCGAAATTGTTCGGTTTTTATGAATTATAAGAATCCCGTTACTACAATTTATATTCCCCCTGATCACCGCAGTATGTTGCGCTCGTTTCGGTCATAGCTTTCCCCCTTCGTCACTATTTCGTTTTTCGCCTCGTCCCTTTTCCGCGGTGACCTCTTCACTCCCACGATTCTTTTCTTCTGTGTGATGGCAATCACGTTATCTTCGAATGGTACTTTCCTCGGAGCGTACTCTCTTCTATTCTCAACTGCTGGATCTTGGCCTTCCTACTTCATATAAAATGCCTCTTATGTTCTTTCGTTCCCTTCCTTTTATATTTTCTAGCTTCTTTCATTTCTATTTCGCACCAGATTAAAATCCAATATATTATGTTCTTTTTAAACTATTCTTTAGATTCCTCGGTTGATTGGGCTGTTGTTCTTTCTTGACGTACTCCCCCCCCCCAAACAAACAAACAAACAAACGAACAATAAAACCACAAAAAACACCTTTTCTTCGAAATTTATGTTTTATCTTCATGTTATAATAGTGAAAAAAAATATTCAGATGAAATTACGTATACTTCATTTTAAAATAATTGCGAGTTTATATTAAAAGGAGTGGGAATTTCTGATGAGAAACATTATATCGTTTCAATTATATTTTTCCGACGAATACCTTTATTGGTAACATCCGATGATTGTTTAAACGTAGTCGCTCCTTTTTTCATTTGCAGTATTCATAATCGGCTTTGCTAATTTTTAAATTTGAGGGCTTTCGTTATATTTTCTCCTTATTCTTCGTGCTTTAAGTACTATTTTTGAAAAAATAAATAAATAAATAAAGCACTCTTAAAATAAAACCGGTATCTGAAGAAAAATTAAAATAACTAATAGAGATAAATACTCCGGAATCCTTCTGATCAAACTGGAAGCAGTGTCGTAATTTTTCCGAATTTGTCTCGTACTCAAGTCGATGTTCCAGTGCCATAATACGTGAAATCAACAGAAACCAGAGAAATCACATCTGAAAGAAGTTATCATCCTACGAAAAATGGAGCTGATCCCAATCTTTCCGCATTAGAGAAACCTGTAGTGCATTATAAAAGCTTAATTCTACGATACCTTATGAAAGCTATAACAGCATTATTCACATTAACAACGAAAAAAAGCCGAATAAAAAATTAAAAATTATACGCGATACATACCTGCAATTAAAGCGAGTTGATAAGGGGTATTGCGGAATTAAATACCTACGAGTCTCTAATGAGAATCTGAAGATTCGAGTCTAGCGTACCATTTCCCAAGACATCGCTAGGGTATTATAACCGATATTCGATTAAATATAGTACATATTGGGATAGCGATTTGAGCACGAGGAAACTCCCGATCATGACAGTCCTGTTTTGTTTTTTTTTTTGATAACCAATTACTTTAACCGTACTTCTGCGGTATGCGCGTATAAATAAATTCGAACAAATAATTATCATTCTTCGGACATTTAACATTCCTTGTGGAAAAATTTGCCCGACAGCTGATAAATTCTGCAAAGTTCTATGAAGTATGCTAATTAACTTCGGTAATGTGCTAATAAAACATTACTTTATTAACTGTGTTCTATTTAAAGTTGCCGCTAAAGTTTTTAGTTTCGCGTAGTTTTCTTAATAGTACACAGCAGTATTAGAAAGATTAATGCGCTTATTTTCCAGCGTCACTAGCGAAATGCGATGAATGCTGATAGACTGACAAAAAAAACAAAACAAAAAGAACAGAATTTATACAACTTTCGCTTTATGTCCACGTTTAAAATAAAAAATGTTTTGAAAAATTTTTTTCTCAGTTTTTTTTTTTTTTTTTTATATTTAAATATACGATTAATGAAAATACCAAAAGCCGGTCAAGTGTTTTCCGAAAAGGACCTATGCGCCCATGAAATGCTTTCGGTAGTCCGTATAATTATTAGTTATTCCGTGCGCTTTAGCCTTTTTTTAAAAACTCACCTATTTCATCATGGATGTTATTATCAAAAATATTTCCAACAAAATCAAAAACTTTCAGCGCTGAAAACAACGAAACATTATACTCCGGACAAGTGTTGTAACCTTAGATGACACAGAGATTCCAGCAGAAATATAAAGCGATACGGCGGTTTTATCTTTTTAGTTGTGAGCCTTTATTAGGGGGTAAAAAATGCGTATTTGTCACGCCATCGTGACTCAGTCGAGAGAAGATTCATTTCTAATACTTTCTTCGCGCTTACATTGTAGTTTTAAGCGGTCTCTTTGTTTTTCATATTTTAGCCCGATACGTTTAGTTGCATATTCTTCCTACGGTTTACTTCCGTTACTTTTCGTTTTTTTCCGTTAATATTTCAGACGTTCCAGAACAATTTGGAAAATTGTCTGAAATATTAAAGTACGATGTGCTATTTAAATTGTAAAATATTGATGCTGAAGTTTTTAGATAATAATTTTAATAATTCTGCCGATATAATAAAAAATATTTGTTTAAAAATGTTCGTAATTTTCGACAGATTTCAAAAGATGTATAAAAGAAAAAAGAAAAACAAACCAAAAAAAAACACAGCAGTTTTAATATAATAGTTTAAATAACGGAGCCGAATATGACGTTTTTTTTTTTTTTGTCTTTTTTTTTTATGACTTATACGCCACTACTTATTTATGAAGAAATGTCTAATTTCTTATTGTCATGTAACCGGTACGAATTAAAAAGAAGAGAAACGAGGCTTGCAAACAGTGACGGCACATTGTTCTTCAAAACATTAACTCAGTTTACCTTCTGCTCTACAGGGTGATGTAAAAGATAGGTTGTTGGTTTTTTACAAAAGACTTTGAATATAAAAAATAAATAAAAAAAAAAAAGGCATTTCTACACACGCTTCTACGATTTACAGTTGGTGTAAATGAAAAACCTAATAATTAATTTTACACAATATTATTAAGAATAGTGCTAAAACTCAGTTTTAACGCAAGCGGGGTTTAAAAAAGACGTGTGTAAATAAAATAACTTAAAATCTTTCGCTTTATAAATAATAATAAGTGTTATTCGGAAGCAGCGTTAGACGCTTCAGTCATTAAATATACCGTTATGCAAATATCTGGTTACAACAAGATTTCATGAAACTTGCATCGATCCAGTAACTCTCCTAATTAGCGTGTGTAGATATTAGACTGATAAATATACACTCGTTCCACGGGTGGGGTGGTCTTTTTAAATTATATTTTTTTACAAAATACCGGACGATTTTAGTTGCTTTTGTAAGCTTTTCTACAACATAAAATTCATCTCGTAAGAAAAAAGATTCGGATACTTCGAGATAACACACCGGCGACGGACGGGGGGGGGGCGTTAATTTCAGCTTTGAGGCACGGGAATACAAAAACTGAAATCTGCGAATGCGACTGTGCCTGCAGGTGGGTAGTCAACGAACCGATCAAATGCAGAGTAGAGTAGGAAGAGAGAATATGATTAGGAAAATGTATAATAAAAAGGAATGATAATGGTGACGGACAAAGCACTCCGCCAAAGCGGCTAATGAAATAGTGGAATGCCAAACCTCTCGTGAGAGAGGTGTACACCTCTTAAAAAGCTTCGCGGACGGCGAAATATTATCTAATTTGTTTCAAACGACTTCCGAATAAATTTTAAAACACAAACTCGATTGACTGTGCCCCTAATGAAATTCGAAGCGTGTCTTTTTGAAGACGGTATTTCTCGGTCTCAGAGAAACTTTTTCACTACTACACTTTGTACAGCTAATCAGTTTAGTCAACTCTAAATCAGAAGATACAAACATTTTTATAGTTACCGATAATTTCATTTACGTTTTAATTCGAAATTTCTATTATTGTTTGCTTTTTTTCCAATTTACTCTGCAGGTTCAACGTGATTAACAATTATTATTAAAAGAGAAGGTGCTAAGCGAAAAGTAATAATGTTTATTAACGCGTTTATACATGTAAAACAATTAAAATTAAATTAAATTACAAAAAGCTCGAGTACGTACAAAAATAGCGCATTAATCAATAAAAAAGCGACTTTATAAATACGTAAACAAATATACGCGCAGACAGACAACACGCTTTCTTTTAAATTCGTAAGCGGTGGGAAATATTATGAACTAACGAAATTCGTTGAAACTTTTACACCTTTGCGATAGTGAAAAACGTTTTTTTTTTTTTGTGTGTGTGTTTTTTTTGTCACTTTTTTTCTTATTTGTAGTTTTCGTTCTCTCTGAATTTCTTTAATACCCCGCCTCGTCGGTTTATATTTCTCGTTTATTAAAAACACTTAAACACTTTAAAATCAACGAAATATTTACCTTTTTGTAAATTGCAAATTCAAACGTATTAAAAGCGCAATCGAACTCGCCTAATATTTCGTCTGTTTGAAATATTTCCACTATCGTTTATTTTTTAATTATCCGAGTGTAAAAAAATCTCTTAGTAAATAAAACTTTACAAATATTATTTAAATAACTCTTTGTACAATTAGTAGGCGCGCGCATTAAAATATTACAATTGCGAGAATAAATTTAAATAATAAATAACTTAAAATATCTCGATAAATAAATTACTCTATACAAAATAAATAGAATACAATGACTCTCTTTGTATTTTTCCATCGATACAGCCGCGGTTCTTTCTAGTTCGTTCGTTTCAGATGTTTACGATAATAAGATGACCGTGACGGGCGAACATTAGAACGCGATACTGGGGGACGTCGACAACTTATTACAATAGCCTCTAGTATCCGCGCCGTAATATTGTTTTCGCGTTTTGGCCCTCTTCAAACCGATGTCTGACCCATAGCCGTTTGAATGACCACTTCCTTTGCTTCGTCAGCGCTACACCTTTCACCAGAACGATACAACAGTTAGAAACATTTTTTTCATATTAATACATATACATATAGCGTAACGATTATTTCTTACCCATATCGATAATCTGTTTTCGTGAAATGCTCGTTTAACATTTAATATTAAGCAGAAATCACCCCGAATTTAGTTTAAGGTCATAACTCCGAAAGAAGATTCCGAATTGCGTACGGTTTACGCGAATAGACAAAAAATAATTCGCAACCATCTCTGAACATAACTGAAAATGCATGGATTAGCTGCGTTTTGAAAAGGGCAGAAAATTATCGCGTCAACCGGTAGTAAATGGCCTTGACCAAAAACACTCTGGATTCAAGCTTCCAAATATTGCTCAGTTTCGTATTGTGGAAATAAACAAAACGTGCATTTAAATATAATTTAGAAATTCAGACTTTTACACATTACGCTGAAAATACGTTTGTGGGTTTTTATTTTTATGGGCGAAAGAAAAGAAAAAAATACATGTCGATACTATTATCGCGGAAATGTTAATATCTCGAGAGGATCTGTGTACTCGCGGAAACAGTTAGAAATTAAGAGAAAAAACTTATAAATTTCGAGATATATTCTTTTTATAAATGTTGACGGTTTTACCTAGAAAAAATCTAATCTATCACGAGAGAAGTTTGAAATTCACACTGAAGCGTTAAAAACTCTCTTTGGCGGCTCCTAATTTAACTACTTATCATTAACTTCATCGGTAATTATATGCATTGGCTGGTCTACCTGGAAAGGGAATCGTATTTTAAATAAGACAATAGTTCGAACTTTCGTTTAGTTCATCACGCAGTGGATTGCTGCAAATGTACACACGCATCGTAAATGTGCCCTGTTTGAAAACGGCACAACGCTTAAAATCTCAAATAAGAATAGTATTTAAATACCTTTAACGAGCGAATTTCAAAATATTCACAACCACGCCCGTATATTGTGTTTAAATACCGCTTAGGAAAAATCCGTTTTCGACACTTGTCGAAGTTACATCGCGACCACCGCCGACCGGTAGCGATGGTGAATAAAAAAGAAATCGTGCTGACTCCCCGGATTACAATGAAATCAATTACAAAAAAAAAAAAGATGATCGAAGTTTGAAATCGTTTTTAATTATAACCCGATTTTTCCGTTCAACGCGATGATTTATAGGCGGCGGCGCGTTTTGTGTTGCCGAGCAAAATGAACGAGTGAACGCGTGGTTGACGGCGTGTAATGTGAAGCGAAGTAGAAGGCGGTGAAATTATTTCCGAAATCAAAACTGCTGTTAATTAGGCGGGATAATTTTTATACCTTTTCGTGTCATTTCGATTATAATTAAGTGCGGCAATGAAGAAAGAAGCTGGAAAACGAAGAAGAAAATTAGCCACACGACACGGCTCTCTGTTCATCTTTGTCTGTTCAATCGAGCCGCTTCTCGCTTTCTCCGCAATTCGTTCATCCTATTTGCATTTATTATCCGCTTTCCCCTTCATTAATTATCGTAGTGCTGCCACTTCTGTGTCCTCGGATGATTTTTTATTACGCGGCAGCGACGGTCGGGGTCGAGGACTCGGGAGGTCGATGGGTCGGATGGCTCTGTCGGCGGCTGCCGGGAGGAGTAGTCAAAAATTGATAATACCGGAGAAAGTTGATAAAATTCCATTTCTCTTTTATTGAAAATATGTATCATTTATAGGGATTATCGGAGGTAGGCGTGTTGTTCGCGAAGAAGTACTTTAAAAATCGTAAATGTCCCATTATTGATATCAAACGAACGACGATGGGTAGATGTATAAATAAAAAGAAAAAGAGAATCTGGAATTTTTCTCACCAGTGACAAGATTTTTGATCAAGGTCGTTATCGGATGAAAGTGGCAAAAAAACGGAAGATAGATTCCAACTGATATCGAACGAATAATGATCAGATGTATTTAACGAAAAAATAAAGATAATCTGTAATTTTTCCCACGATTGCCGCGAGACTTTCGATCAAGGAAGGTCGCGTTATTGGATGAAAGTTTCAAAAAATGCAGCATAGATTCGCGAAATATTTTTATTGCATGCAACAGCGAATGGTTACTTTTCAATTTAAGTAAATTCTCGGAAGCAGTCGTTAGGAGTAGTTTTGGGGGTTGATCCCAAAAAATTTTTCGTACAAACTTAAAAAAATAGCGATATTATTTGTGACATATATAATTTTAATAAAATTTCCGTATAAAATAAACATAATTAAAAATGTTTAACTTGCACACGGTAATTAGTAGTAGAGGTAAAATTTACGGCAAATTTAAAATATTTTTATTTAACTTTCAAAACTGATCACTTCCGACGTTGATTAATAGCTTCCAGAAATGGTTGAAATTCTAAAACACGATGTGTAAATTTCGTTTCTAATAATCTACACAATTATAGACATGTTGATATAATTTGCACCTTTCAATGAATAAAAATTAATACGATGAAGCAAATCGGTCATATGTGTTAATGAAGTTTAAATCTGTATTTCGAATGATTCAAAGCTGCCAACTTTAACGAATATATATACATATTAACTACAACGTAATTCTTGGGCCAGCCAAATTAGAAAAAATGTGACAAATTTTATGTAATGTTTTTTATATTTTAATTTTTACCGACTTTATAGTATATATATATATATATATATATATATATATATATATATATATATATATGTATAAACATATATAAACTACAACGTAATTCTTAGGCTGGCCCCTATTAGATTTTGTAACGAAAAATGTCACAATTTTATGTAATGGAAGTTAAATGTTAGGATAGGATTTTTGTAATTATGTTTTGCTTTTTTTTTTGTGTCGATGTCGGTAAGAATTACGTGGTAAATTTTGATCATTTTATACAAAGTATATAGAAGAGAAAGAGACAGAAATTTAAGCAAGAAGGGTCAAGAATAATCGAGTTTAGATATGTATATCCAAGAGTGCTTTTCATACCACTTTTAGCCATGTTCATTTTATCCTTCCTCGATATTCCTTCATTTTTCTTAATGGGGCCGGCAAATGCGTTGTAATTAATATATAAATGGTGTGCGAGGTTTTGTTTTGTTTTAAAGTTTACCCAACAAAGTGATAATTTTTGTTACCAGCTGCGCCACAAAGCTTCTCAACAAATGAAACTCTATCGCCTAATACGTTATTATTAAGCTAAGAAATTTTAATAAAAATCAAAGAATAATAAGGGAAGTATTAATAAATTCAAATAAAAACAGTCGTCTCAGCGGAACCGGTAGAATATAAAAAAAGTCAGTTGAACCGAAGCCTTACCTCACCTGCTGCATTATCCAGAACTAAAGCTAGCAACTATTTTCCCTTCGTTTCTTTCTCGCTTTACGCCCACTTCTTCCCACGTGGAGTAGCTTTACTTACGCCGCATGCACTTTCAGCGTTTAAGTAATTCCGTGTAAAATCCGGAGGAAAGATGTAAAGTTTATTATTAACGAAACAAAGACCGATGATAAAATCGTGCAATATGGGATACCTCATTCACCATCAGCATTCTTCTGATACGTTCTAAGCAAGGGCAATTTCGTCGACCCTACTATAATTTCTGAAACGTAGTAAAAAAAATCTAGTTTTTCTGATGTACAATGCTAATCCGGTTGACCGTGTAAATAGCCAGCGGATACCGCTACCTCACAGAAGCAAGTGAAATGAATAACATATCACGGAATAGTTCAATTCATCAAAGAAGAATACTTGTTTCAATGTGCCACAACCAAAAACAATTGATTACTATCCTCGCATGATAATTCGACGTGAACATTGCCGGAGCAGACAAAATCTAATCGTACTCTGGTATGTGATTCCGAAGATTACAAAAAGCGCACTAGTAGTTACAAATTTTCCGGTTCACCCATATGCAGGAAAAAAAAAGATACCGCAGCGCACATGATCGACCCGAATCGGGAAAAATTGAAGTGCTAAACAAGCAAAAAAAAAAAGATGCAATTTTATTCAGTCGGAGAAATTGTTGGAAATTTAATCGTAAATTTACTTTGCGTACAGCTTTTCGATGTCATCTATTCAAGTGCCTATTACGTTTTTCGTAATAAAATTTCTGGCCGCTGAGCGTTCTGTTTATAGCTGGATGGTCTTTTTATGAGAACTAATCTGATCTGATGGCAACGGAATTTGAGACAGCCGCGAGCACCGTTCCTCTTGCTCGTTAAAGAAAACCATAAAATTACGACGAATCTTTAAATGGAATTGGGCGAATTAAAGCATCGTACGCGAGATTGTGGGTTAAGTAAATCTTTAACGGGAACGTCATCTCAGCTGCTGATTTTAACGGTCGTGAAAAATGATTCAAAGTTTTAGCCGGCAATCTTAGTGTTGTTAGTTTTGAGTGTGAATATGTTTAGTCCGATAAATATTTGAATCTGAAATATATCTCTATATAATTCTCCGTGGTGTCTTATAACATTGGATGTGGTTAGAATACTACTAACATACTGCGGTTTAAAGTGAAATTATAAAAGCCCGAATTCTATGTAAATTTTGGTATCTTTCCTCCTTTACAAATATAAAATCCTTTCGTTCCTCCATTCAACCTAATCTTCGAATCATTAATTCTTAGAGTTTTCTTTTTTTCGTCATTCTGTCGCCTCTATCATTCGTTAACGCTTTTTATTCCAATAATCTTCCGTCTTTGCCGGCTATACAAGTGAGCTAGTTAGTGTGTATAGTTGAATACGAGCGAGAGTGGTGCCATGATAGTTTTAAACAAAATTAGTGCAAACGATTAATCAGTTACAACGGCTTTATTCCGCTTCAACTTTAATAAAATGCCGGATTTTATCCCTATGCAGAAAATTTCACTGCAGATTTGCTGGTCAAATATTTCCTCCTTCAGCCTTAACGAATTTCTTCTATTTCTCCATTTAAAACAATTTCCCCCCTCCTATCTGTGCTTCTCTCAGAGTTTCCTTTTCTTCAGTCATCTCCATCACTCGCCTACACTTTAATCGTACACTTCCGCTTTTGTCATCGTTTTTTCCCTTAGCCTTTCCCACACCCCACTGTGCCACACCCACCACAGCGATATAATTGTCTATAATGTTTTAATGTCGTATTTCCTTCGATTGCTCTTCTCTGTTAAAAGTTTTGTTTTCTACCCGCATTTGCTTTGAAGATTGGACTTCCTACTTCTTGCTCTATTATTTTCTACATTTTACATCATTCCCTATCTGTTGTTTCTGCTGTTGATTATTTTATATTAACAATAGATCAGCGGATTCAGATCTAATTAATCATCTCCCCCGCTATCGTTTCTGGCCAGAGGTCCCACTGATTGACGAAGGAAAATAAATAAAAATGCTTTTAAAAAAGAAAAAATTCAAATTTCAATATTCGCTCCAAAATTGAATAAAAATTCGCTGAAAAATAAAAAATAATTACTCGATAAAAAACTACATACTCAGCATAATTTACTATAGGAAAATATATATTATTACGATTAGTTATTAAGACTTCTTGGACCAGTTGGCAGCAAATTAAAATTACGGCAATTAAAAAACCACATCAAATAAATGTAACAATGCAATCAATTGTGTTCATGCCACAAGTATTGTAAACGTCAGAGATATTTAATGTGATTTTTTAATTGTTGCAGCATTTAGTGTAGGAAGTGTGTTGATGATGTTTGCGAATAAACTTAATATCCTCTTTAATATAATATAATTACGAGTATTTTTTTATCCAGTAATTATTTGTTACTTTGCATCGCATTCTTTTTTAAATGTCTAGGAGAACTGTCGGACATTTTTTTACCAATTTCATTTCACAATTTTTAAGTAAATATTTATGAGTGATAAGAGACCAACCGAAAAGGCTGCTACATTCTACACTGTAAAAAGCTAGGTATTGCCTGACGAGTATTAAATGTTTGAACGTGTTGTTTTCATCAATGACGAGCTTGTAAATTGCACACTAAGACGGTTTTAAATTTGTTTACTCGAATCTACATTTATGTAAACTAAAACACTGATCATCTTTTAAGTCATCCGCGTTCATCGGCTCCTTAATTTCAACATTTTTCGGGTTCACATTTTCCCTACATTCCAATAAAGTGGATTAGCTAAGTTTTGTCCGGTTTCTTAAAGAATGTTTATACGAGGAAACTCCGTTTTTTAACGTTTATTTTAACAAATGTTGGTGTATCGCCGATACTCATCGGCAATATCATATGGAACTGACAGTTAGAATTACTGATAAACAAAGAGGATCGATCATTGGGCAAAAGTTATGGGAAACGCACAGAAAAAAAACATATCTATATGTTTTTTTGTTTTTTTTTTTTATGGTCGGTAAAAATATAAATAAACAAGTCCGATGGATGTCTTTACTTCTCGTAATTTTCTTAGCCTTTTCATTATGCGAACTCGTTTAATTCGAAGGTGGACGCTACCCGTATCACGTCCACGTCGTGCGCCTGGATATTGCCGGCCAAGAATACGGAAACCCGTGTCTAGTGAACTATGAATTTTACCTCTCGCTACGACGGATAAGAAAAGAACTGATTGAAGAAAAAGAAGGATGAAACATGGAAACATTGTTGTAATCGAAGTGCAAATCGCAAACGGTTATAAATAATTAATGTCTATAATAAAACTGCAGGGACCAGACGGGCGAATCCAGAGGTAAAAAAAAACTCATCGACGGTAAGTACCGGAGATTTCGACAGTCATCATACGAATCGGGAATATAAAACAATCAACATAGACGGCGACGTAAGAAGCAAATGGATGGAAGGAAAAATCGGTGTACAATTTACGCCCTCAGCAAAAAAGAATACTTTTTTTTGGAAATGTGAAACGAACTGTTTGTAGCACCATTATCATGCAAAATTCAAACCCATTTTTCAATATGGATAGCACTTCTGGATTCCTGCTATTTGTTCTCTTTTTTTTATCAAAGATTTCTGATCGGATTAAAATATAACCGACTTCTTTCCTTTCTATTTGTTTCTGGGGGGGGTAAAGGTCCTTGGTTGACGAGCCTAAGAGGTTTAAGAAAGAAAAAAAAGAAAAAAAAAGCTTATTTCATACTATGACAAGCAGGGTCAATGCCAAAACCTAGATGGAACTTCGGCAAAGCAGACTGGAAAAGCTTTAATAAAACCACAACAGAAAATAGGATATAATGGATATCATCAAAAATAGTAATCAATCAATCAATTGTTTAAGAACCGTATCATTAGAACGACTACCAAGTATTATATCTTCAGAGATGTAATAATCAGTGTGAGATTGTACGGCAAATATAGAACCACTGAGAATGATAAAGTAGCTGACGAACTTATTAAAGCATCGGATAACAGTCAAAGGGAAAATGAACAGAATTTGTGTAAAAATCTTAACCTTTCGAAAAGTCTAGCCGTACAACATGGAACTTATTACTTAAACTATCAGATGAAAGCAATGTGTAATGCAATTGGAACCGGATTAGCAAATTGCATCATGCAAACAGAAAATACACAAAATGTAGATAAAAATTTTGGTAAATTACTTCAACAAACATCCATCAATTTAGAGCAAAAAGAGAAAGATTTAAATAAGCTGTTCCTTTGACTGAAATGGAAATAACAGAATCAAGTCTGAGGATTAACAAATATATCCAGAATTGTTTAAAGAATTTCAGCAAGAACATTAGAAATACTTTAACTTATCAATTTCATTCTTGAAAGCAAAGTCTGAAGATGGTCAAATCGTCGCAATCCTAAAACCAGGGAAAGCCTCCGCAAAAACAAAAAATTACACGCCGATAGCCTCATTGAGTGTAATATTCATGCTGTCGAAGAATGAAATCAGTTATAGAGAAAATAACTCCGATTGAACAGGTCAGTGAGTGTCTCAACAATGCATATCGGACATTAATTGCAAGAAAACAAGAAGGCATCTGTAGGTTTTGTCGACTTATTGTAGTATGAGAAAGCCTAGACAGATTACTTAAATGAATGGTAATTGAAAATTTGTTGTTACTAGTTTCGGGGATAAAAATAGTAGGAAGAAATTCTTAACAGACTTGCGCAAGAATCACAGTGCTCTCACCTAGTCTTCTTTTTAACTTTACTGTATATAGCAGATACACCAACGACAGAATGTGGAAGATTTATGTATGTAATATAGCACTAGCCGCACAGAAATTACAGAAGGGCTACTTGAAAGAGATCTGAAGAAAATACCGAAATTCTTTGAAGAATCAAAATTAATATACAACCGGGAAAGAAACAGCGATTACCTCCTTTTATCACCGCGTCCCACATGGTGAGAATAAGCGGGCAGTCGCTGTAAGGCATGAAGAATTCCCGAAATATCGGGAAATTACAATGTACCGACAACTGACATCCGGCAAATATATTGAAGATACGGTTTTAAAGTTCGTAGCTGAATGGGGAGGAGCGTCCGCATATCTACTTTGCATACAACAGTCTTAACATTAGTGTACTCACGGGGCGAAATATGGCTAAACAGCTCCGATATCAAGAAAAGAGATATCGAATTAAATACAGCCATGAGAGTAATTCCAAGTGCAATGAAATAGCCTGGCTACCGGTACTTTCTAACATCATGCCTGTCCCTAGTTAAGCCGCCTACAGAATCCAACCGAAGAAAATTAAAAACGTGCACACCGATACTGATATGTCACAGAAGTCACGGAAACTACTGTGGCGAAACTTGTCGTGGAAGCATTCGATGCATCTACAGCTGCAGAAGAAGAATGGAAACCCAACAAGTAAATAAAAGTTAATACCAGATCCAAATGATAAACCAGCTATTTTTGACCTGCGAAGAAAAAAACACAGGTAGCACTAAATCGGTTTAGAATGGACCACGGACTCGGCAGCGATTTTCTGACAGAATAGAATATCAGATTCATCATGCGATTGTGAAGTAAAAATATATGAACATCATATTTTAACTGAATGACCATGAACTTTGGAAGGTGAATCAGATCAAAATATTGTCGGATACCACAAAGTTGGATCTAAAGATTCGTACATACGATGGCCTACAAGTGCTCTATAGTTACACAGTTCGTTAGAAAATAACTTATATTTTTTTATTTTTGACTGTTTGTTTATTGCCCATTTGACATACGAATAGACACACATAATTCGAAGATTTTTTTCTTAGTTTTTCTATTACAAAAAAAAAAAACAACAAAAGAACGTGTCGGTTAAATCAAAAAATAGGAAAAAAAAGGCTTACAGTTACTCAGTGGTGTAGCTAAGCGGGCTGCTGGACACTGCTCAATCAAAATTTTAATACGACAAAACATGACTGGAGTAAAATCAGCGTTGCAAAAAACATGCGCTTGTTAAAAAAAGAAAAAGTCAAGTACAATTAATACGTTTTTAAACGCAACAGACGTAAAAAAAAAAAAAAACATACATTCTTACGCCGCTGTTGGTGATATTTTTTGGTTACGATGCTGCTGTTGCGTGATATTTTTTCATTTAACAGTTTTCGTTGAACAACAAAGAACTGTAAACTAATTTGTGACAGAACACACCAGCTACACGTAATAGATAGTGGGGTGTTTTTATCGTTCGAGTCCGAATGTTGCACACTAAAAAGTAGTACAGAATATCATTATGCTAGATTAACGTCTTCATAATCGAGTAAATTAATTTAAAAAAGGGATCGAGAACTGCCCGTAGATTAACAATTTCGTTGAAACTGGAAAGCATCTTTACCCTCGCCAGATGGAACTGGTTTGTGCAACTCTGGTGAATTCGACAAACTATACCTACCTCGATGCGTATAATGTGTACGTTATTATACAGTTGAACACGTAAAAAATAAATACATAAAATAAAAAATAATAAATAACGGTAGCAAACACGATGTGAGAGAGAATGCGAATGTGCTTGAGAAATCCTGTTGTCGGTCAAGGGTGAACAACCCATCACGAACCATCGTACAGCGAAGCGCGCACGTTCTGTATCGGTAGGCGTTGAAAAGAGCATAAGAAAATACTTTTTTCACAGAGTTAATTAGTTTTTCCTAATGCAAAATCGGCCATTCCTCGGAATGATCTCCGAGTTACTAAAAGATTGCAGTGAGAAATAGTCAAATCTCCTGTTAAAACGATTACTTTCGCTAGTTCAAGTACGCAACCGTAGATCGTCAAATAAAGGTGAAAATTTCGCGGTTAATGTCGATCTGTGAAAATATATAATCCGTGCCTGAATCGGGAATGCCCATGGAGGTACCAATCAACAAAACAATGGATATGCACAATATTTCACTTTTGTCTCATTTAATTATTCAGTAATCATTGTTAATATTTTTGTATAGATGATTATCATTGTTGTCCTTTTAGCTGTCGGCCATTCAAGAAATATCGTGGTACTATAGGAGATTATTAATCGTATTCTTAAAAAACGGAACAATTAAAATTTATAAAATCACAATAGTATTAATAAATAAAAAGTAAAAGCGATCTTTATATAAACTAGTAACGATTCCGTAGAGCACATCCGTGAAGGCATAAAAATAATGAAGTAACAATTCATTTGTCATCCTCGTTGGGGGAATCTTAAAGTAACGTTTCAGAATTAGTCGTTTTAACTTTCGATTCACGCTGATCTGGAAAACGTGAGCGCAACTGGACACGTGTGACCAAAATTTGGAATTGTGCCAATCAGAGAATTATATCTGAGTAGGCAAAGTGGTCCCGTTTATTCTTATAATCAGGGTGATATATGTTTTTTAGACGCAGTACAAATAAATGGGTACCGGAAAAAAATTCTGTGAAGCAGAGGCTACGTTTATTTACCGTCCGTATCTCATTTACAGCTCCTATGTCCTGGGTACGTCGCAGCTGGTGTCCTACACTGAATGGTCGCTCGGTTGCATCCAAGTCGTTCGCAGTGAACACCAGTCGTTAGAGATATAAGTAATTTGCGAGGATATCGGTGATGTAGCTGAAAACCACGCAAACGATAATGTAACGTATGGAACAGCGTCAGCCGTCGAATAAGATATTCGGCATCAATACGTCGTCCATCGCTAGGACATTGGGTAGTGTAAGGGCTAAAGAGGAAAAAACACGTATACTGCACAGAGATGCCTGTTGGGGGAGCTTGGTATCAAAAGGGAAATTCCAAACCAAACAGAAATTCAACGTCTACACACACAGTTGCGCTGAAATTATTGGAATTAACCTCGAATTCACAACACAGATAAAAATATGTGCGTACCGATACTGTCTGACGCGATCAATAATATTGTAAATTCTTTATTTCAGTATTTTCGGGCGACATCACACAGTATTGCGAATAAAATATTCGCTTTAAAGAAAACTATAATGTAAACAACGGCTTTAGAGACCACTATGGCAGCGGCAGAAAAAAGAACAAGTCGGAAATTTGATATGTTCATTCGGTGGTTGGCGCATCGGAACATTTCAGAACTGCAGTCTTTTCGTGTCAAGTGGAAGAGCGCCTGCCGTTTCGCCTCATTAGTGGGAAATTCTACGGAACGGCCTGCTAAAGTCAACAGAGGTCAAATGCGACTTTTGGTGTGGCATAACTGATAAATTGCGATAGAGAACCGAAAACAGAATGAATTTTCCGAATGTTGAGGGAATTGGAAACACTACTTCATATCACAATATCGATAAATGCGTAAATCAACTAGAGCGAATTGAAGACCAGTAGCGCTGCGTGAAGTTAGACAGAGTAGTTTAGTCGAAGCGTCATTTGATAACTACATCTAGCCTTCGTAAATCTTTATTTTGAAAATCAGAGAAAGGCGGTATTGAAATTCTCAAAATGACTTAATTTTTGGGAATTCCTTTACGCGCTTAAATTACAAACTTTTAATGCCGAACAGTTCAAACGAAAAAGTTTTTTTGTTTTCATTTTATTATTTCTTCTTCGTCGCCATTACGGGCATTTATATAATTGGAAAGTTGTCATCAGTTACTTTTATCTGTAATAAATTACGTAAACGGTCTGACAAAAATATATTTATATGTTGTTGTTTTTTTTTTATATTTTATATTTTATAACCTAATTTTGCGTGTACAATAATTTATATTTGTGCAAGTAGCCAAAAAGCAAAAAGAAAGATGCGCTTCTATTTGCGCTTTGAAATAATAAAAAGAAAAATAGGTCGAGCGGCAAAGTCTTTAATTTGCTTTTGAAAATTTTTGTATTTTAAGGAATTTTTGTATTTTAAGGAATTTTTGTATTTTAAGGAATTTTTGTATTTTAAGGAATTTTTGCGCGAGATACATTCTCGCTGTAATTCCTACTGCGTACATTCAACCTGTTCACAAGTATTTTTGGCCTTTTTCACGGTATATAATTTATCAAAAAAATCTGATTCCGGCGAATATAATTTTCACTTCATTTAGATTTTAATGACAAAGTTGCCGCGTTAATTTTTTGAAACTTTAACCACAATCGACAAAGTGTTGAAAGCCTCGGACTAATTTCGACTATTATAGTGCTATATATATATATATATATATACATATACAATATATCGTATTATTGCCGGAAAGAAAAATTATTAATAAAACTATCACCCGGGTTCTCTGAGGCTGTAAAATTTCACAGACGACATCCGATAAATTAAAAATCTGGTTTCAACACGTTCACTCGAACTGTTAATATCACCTTCGATTCCTGTCGTACAGAATCGGACTATTTTTCTCCAGATACATATTTATCAATCGGTTACACTTATATTTGTGTGTACCGCGCGCGCTCACTTTCGCCGCATGCAGATCATCGTTAACAAATTCCATTTCACATTTGACTTTCAATCGAATGGCTCGTTTTGTCTCACATGCAGCGGTTCGATATTTCATTCCGAGTCGGTATTCGGCACGTTTAGCCGAATTAATAACATGCACTGGGCGTCATAAATTCTAACAGCAAAATAAAAAAACCAACCGCAAAAGGTTTCTCGTTCAGTTATGGATTCATTTTATGAATCAGTTTTTTGGGAATCTAGAAAAAAGTTGTTTTCAAAATTCAAAAAATGTGTACATAATGTATTTTGTTTGTTTCGCGGCGGAGAGTATTGAATATATATATATATCAAGGTATGAAATTTTCAGAAACTACATCAATTAGCAGCGCATGCAACAGTAGCGGCAAGATAAATGTTACGGATTCTAAGAATCTTGCGAATTTTTCAAATTCTATAAGTTTTACAAATTGTACGAATTTTTAACGAATTTTACCGTTTTATAATAACAGCGTGTAATGGATACTTTAGTACCTGGGGAAAAGTTTGTCGCAGTTTAGACTTGCCCATCCGGAATTGTACTCCTTCATTAGCTTGTCCATAGCTTTGTCTACCGGAAATTCGCCCATCATCAATCTTAATCCCAAGCTGAAACATAAATACGACACAGATTTAAAAAGGCTACAATCTTGAAGTTTTAACATCGATTACTTTTTGAAAACACGCAACGGCAAGTCGTTGCTGGATTTTTTTTTTTTTTTCTTTTACGCAACAATTTTACAAAGAACCGGCATTAACATTATTTCTTTAAAGTATGCGTAAAATGTTCGTTACAGGTGAAATTTTACGCATCGATAAAGATAATCGAAAATACCACCGAAGGTTTGTGTGTGCGTTGATCTGTTTTATACATAACTAGCCGTTGTTATCTTTTACATATTGATATTAATTTCGCCAAAGGTCTAATTAGTTTTTCCACTTAATTGATAAATTCGTTTCTTCAGACGGTTTTTTAGGTATTCCACTAAAATCATCATTGCTCAACTATAACGCGGCAATTTGTACATTATAACACCTGACCAACGCTTATTTTAAAAAATCACATTTTTAAATTAATCTCCACGGTTACAACATAAGTAATGCGTCGCTCCTGTTTTTAAATCCTTTTCTCGACTTGTTTATAAATTTCCTTCATCTTAAATAAGATATTCAAAATACTACTCATACAGTGTTCCACCGCGCTTAACTTTCTCTTTATTTTAAAATTCGATTTACAACGGCGATGAAGATGTTAAAAGAAAAAAAAATCAACAACAATGACATACCTTTTTTAGATAATCTCAACGAATAAACTCTGCTGGGAGTTTTTTCGTTCCTTTTTTGCTACTTGCATTATTATTAATTATTTTTCATATTTCTTTACATTTGGATAACTGAATGCTTTTTTGAAGTATTTCAGATTTTACACGGTAAAGAGCGAATCGCGAACATCTGCAGCATTCCGGAGAAAACTTTGTACGATTGTTCTCCATCTAATGCGACCGAAAATATGTGTTCTCACATAATTTCTAACGAGTTATATGATATTTCGAACGACCACTAAAGTAACGTCACATTTCCGTATTGAAATGTTTCATTTACTTAATAATTTTGAAATTTTAAATAAATGCCCCTCCCCTCCCCCTTTTTTTTTCTCATTCTTTTCGAATGCGTAATACAAACAATTACTAATATTGCAAAATAACTACACTTCAAATAAACTGCTTGAGTTCACTGTTACGCGAAGAAAAAAAAGATAGCCATCGAAACACTCTGCATTACACAATTATTCCATTTTGTAACGCTGTACCGCTGCTCGAACGCTTTATTGCGGTTAAAATCTAATTACGACGAGCTATTTAATTTTAGTAATTAGGTTATATCCAGCGTACACACAGAGTGACTTTTAGCTTAATAATATTTAGAAAGAACTACTCAGCAGCGCGTGTTAATTAGTAACGAGCCTAGAAGAATTGAAAACTAATCGACGATTCTCTACCCTTTTTCTACTTTTTTGGTTCGCCGCTTGACTTGCGGAACTCAAATCGCATTTCAAAATTATGTTTTTGAACTATGCGCGCGAAATTCATGCGTGTAGTTTTTGTAATTTTCAATCTCCACGTCGCGCAAACAACCCCGGATGAAACTAGACCACACTATTTGCAAAGAGACGGCAAAATTATTTTACCAATAATTTTCATCCAAAAATAACTGCCAAAAATTAATTTTTACAATACGAAAAATCGATTATATTCGTAATTTCAGTTTTTTCGGTAACTGCATAAAAGCGGAAAAATTTGAAATAAGTTACAAAAACTGATAAAAAATTGAAGTTATTACTTGCATCCTTCTCATTTATATATATATATATATATATATAGGGAGAATGTTCTCTGTGCCGGGTATGCAAAGAATGTGCGATGCACAAGTGTGTGTGTTAAATAAAACGAACAGGTAAACAGTATAATTGAAAATTTTCAGAAATGTTTAATCACAATATATACGGAATTAGAAAAATAAAACAATGAATAATTATGAATAACGAGCATTTGAAATATATAGATAGAACGTTGGATATGTTTGAGCGAATATCAGCTAAAAAAGAAAATAATAGTAAAGACGAACGCAGCATAACGGGAGTCTCGCTAAATTTATGTATAACTGATTTTATATATCACAGGGATGTTTGAAAGTGGGAGTCCATCAAATCAAGGGAGTCAGTTTTAAACCTTATACTGTTCAAATCTACATAAAACGGCTTTTTTAGGCTTCTATACCCGCAAGATCAGTGTGCCCTATCGCATTAGACATCTGATTATTAATGACTTTTTGGAACGAAGTTTTTTTTATACGCGGCTTGTCGATAGGAGTAAACTGGCAGAAAAGGCGAGGTCACGAAAATCGCGTTATCACTCTGTCCCTTTCTATTATATACGAGTGTGTGTGTGTGTGTGTGTGTGCGTGCGAGCGAGGGAGTATGGAGATTCGAGCAGCAAACATCGTATGCGGTCAGCTATATGAGCCCAATTCTAAACACGTGTACATTTTATTGAATTTGAAAACTGGCGCGTTTTTTTTTTTTGGGCGACGTTACCACACTTCAACGAGTCTGATGATTTATTTATTGTTGCGGTTTTAATTCATACGGGATTTATATATTGTGTGTCATTTTTTATCGTATACTTTATGAATGAATTTATACTTGTATATCTACCAAAAACTGAAAGGAACTTCGTTCCTACCGGGTGTCGTCCCCTTCTAGACACCACTTTTCTTTTCTTTTTTTTTCCCCCTAATGGACGCTCCAGCGGCCTTGAACCAACAACATGATAAACCAAGAGATAGAACTAAATAGCCAGGCGGTCAGAAATGGAACTCACAAAGGACAGCAGCAGCGGAAAAGACAATGGGATGGAAAGGATATAGGTAGCGTTAAAAGAAGTAGGAGGAGCTAAAGCTAAAATTTGGATGTAAAGGAAGGAGCGTTCGTTAAGGAGTGTAGAACATTCGGAAACGATATGATTTGGGTCACAAATACAAGGAGGTTCAGAAGCGTGAAGAGAGCAGAAAGGAGAAGGAGACAAAGCGGATCTAAATGATTTTTTCTGATGACTGTTCAAAATAAAAAAAAAAAAAAAAAAAAAACTTTTAATTTTAACTTTATAAAAAAAAACCATTAAAAAATATTTATATAAACACCGACATGTGTCGGGAACATAGTCCCATAATAGTGAAATATTACGTTCCCGAAATTGTTAATTTTTTCTTCCGATAAAGTTAAAATTAAAAGTTTTTTCTGTTTTTTTAATCTTATCCCGTGCCAACGATTTCCCGGTTTACAGGAAATATACAAAAAATTCCATCTGCGAGAATCGAACAGCTATAAAATTATGCAAAAATTTTACATTCAGAATTAAACTTTAGCGTATCTACATCAAAATCTTCCCCATAACAGCCTTCTCTACTAGATCACAGAGCATACATCAATTCCTACATCGGTATTCACGGATAACCGATCAATTTATTAACTCGTATAAAGTCGTCGCGATAGCCTAGTTGCTAGAGCGCTTGACTTCCGTTATGGAGATTACGGGTTCGATCCCGAGCGACGACGAACTTATTACAAGAATTAAATAAATAAATAAAATACTCTACTAATAGTCACGTGGAAGGCAATGGCAAACCACCACGTTCAACATCATATGCGCGCTAAGTCAGTACACAGCAGATATAAAAAAAGGACTGCACTTGTTGTAAAACGATGTAAATCAAACGATTACTAATCAGTTCCGAATGTAGTCTTGCGTGTGTACACCTGCGTTGCATCTAACAATCGCTATGAACACTATGTCTATGTCTGTACTGCTGAGATGTACAAATAGGTAGTCGCCGACGTTCAGGAATTAAGTATGGCACTATAAAGAAAGATAATAAAATATTTAGGTTTAATGATAGGCCATAGACTGTCATTTGGATACAACATATTTCAGATCTTCAAATCGAAATCATGTTGTACGAATTGGAGCGCGAACGATCCAGTTGTAGTGGAAAGATTACACAAACCAATAATTTGATCAAAGATAGATTATAGTTGTATTTGTTTTATGGTTCTGCCGCTGTTATCGGTTTCAAAAAATTGGATACGGTTCATCGGCATTTGAGACTTGTTTTCCAGTCGTCTACCTTCAGACGATGATAAACCTGTCATACTTCAGAAGAAATTCATTAATCGACAAATTAATTTTTAAACACTACAAATGTAGTTCATTACTGCTAGTGGATAATAAGGATATATAACAACTGGCGGTTTAAAGAATCAAAATTACCACTATTAACAAAAAGAATGAAATTATATCCATCGTTTAGCCCCCCGTCCCGGTGCATCCCCCTCGCGTCCTTCACTTGTAGCAACAATCTAATAGATCTGAATGTAAATGTGTAAATATGTTGATTCGTAAATTGCGCACCTATTCAATATATTTAATCTCATTTATTAATTACAGAAAGTTGTATCACAATTTTATACTGGTGTAATAACCGTACGGAAATTTAAACTCGCTCCAGAAGCAACCATTCGTATCGCTGAGCTGTATAGATAAGGTGTACGAGATTATACACATTTACCATAAAATACCGCAAAATGAGTGTCTTACTCTTGCTGCTGTATTCTAATTATTAAGCATAGGTGTCACCCCTTAATTTATCGTACTGAAAATAAGTGTGTTGCCAGCTAACTAATAATAACATTATAATTGAATTTCGTTGGTTTCGGAACATTTTAGCGTATGGAAGGAATTGAGTTTTGGCGGATTACGAATGATATACCCATTCTTATTTATACTTTCTAAGATCGGGCAGGAGTAAAGCTAAAGATGATGCAAATAATGCTTGGGCTTAATATGTTACGAAATGTCGCACAGGGAATTTTTACGAATCGATACAGCCGTAAACTATAAGCCATGGTTTTACGGTACACTGACTGAAATTTCCAACCGGATAACGCGTAGGTTCGTTAGCACGGTATTCAGATTGCGGCTATGTTATACAAGAATTACGTTTTGTGAAGAATATACTAAGTACCGCCGTACGCTTGATTCGTTGAACTATCGTGATAACGTTAATCATCTTTCATTTAATTGTGGAAAACATGAAACGCAAAAAGAAATTATGCACCATAGTTTGTACATCTGCAACCCCATATTCCCATCTTATGTGACATTAACTGCATATATAATGTTGTAGAGGCCGAGCGTTGGCTGCTCCTCGTATTCACTTTCTTAAAAATGCGGAGCATTTAAATTATTTAAAAGTAAAATATTGCATTTATTTAGTTTCTCATTTGTTCTTGGTTTGTTTGTTTTGATTTTTTTAATCAAGTTTTATTTCTTTTTATATTTCTGAATGTTGCGGTTGTATTTTATTTTTAAAGTAGGCGTTTAGATACAGCGTAGATAATGGCAAATTAGCTGACCGCGGTGCTATTAGTTAGGCACTGGTGTTTTGTTCAGGAAGACCTGATATCCCAATGCACTGCAAAAATTTCTATTTTTTAGTTAATGTCCGTAGCTGAGGCTCCCCCCCTCCAAAAAGAAAAAAAAACCCATGAAAGAACTGATATTTCCTAGCTAACTAATATAAATTTTTCGAATTTCTAAATCAGATTCTCATTTTCACATGTGATGCCATATGCTTGCTTTATTATTCATGATTAACAACTTATACGTTTATTGTTCGTTTATTTTTAATTCGCCTCTTGAATGCTATTTTATTTTTTAAAATTAATCGTAAATCGCGCAGGCAAACTTTCCTGTATGCGTGTGCGATCATTTATTTACATTTATATTTAAAAATACATTATCCTTACAATGTGAGACCCCGAAATGTGCTTGAAGACAATTGGCGTAACTTCAGTTACGGTTAGCGTCGTTATTTTACGCCGTTATGTAACTGATGTATGAAAAGTTACTATTAATAAAATCCGAATTAGAAATCGCTACACAAAACCGTAAAAATCGCAAACAGTTACTGAATTTATTTTACATTTAATATTTTTGATTAGTATTTTAGCCTTATTTCAGAGAAACGGGGTTGGCGACAAAGAGCATAAACACATACACTAAAACACTATTTAAACTCCGGAACTAATGTGTCAGAAAAAGCAAGAATTGAAGCGATATATGGTGAGTAAGAACAGGAAAAAATAAAACAACAAGAAGTAAGGATTTTCGGTTTGAATAACTGAAAATGGAAAAAAGATACTCAAAAGGGAAGATAGAACACTCAACGAGAATATTGGTTATCATTTAAGGAGTGCAACGACAGTTACCGTGAAAAATCGTGATGATATGAAAACAAATTACGATCAAAGCTAAGATGATAAAAGGAAGCGATTGGGAATATAACGTCGTAAAGTAAGAAAAGTGGCAGAACCAACAGAAATGATAGAGAGGTAGAGGGAACAAAAGTTCAAGGGATATGAATTGGATCAAAATTTTGGATCTCCAAAAGAAGAAATATGTTGTCGGCAGTATAGTTTTCGATAGGAAGTCTACGTCAGCCAGTTCCACCGTACCACTTTTCGTTGCCTAGGCCGGAGACATAAAGTAGGCGGAGAAAATTTAGATAAAAGAGAAAAGATTGCAAAGTTCAAGAAAGGAAATGATAAAGTGGGTTTATTGAGCACTATTGGTTCGAAAAATAAACGGAATAGTTTAAGAGGTTTATGACCAGTTGTAACGAAAGAATCGGTTTGAGAACACTCGGATAGAACTGATGATGAGTAGAACAGGAGTGGTCAAAGCACAATCTGATAATCATGATTATTCCCTCTTATCGATTTTCGTCGACGGAGGATACACTCCGAGTCGTGGAATCTCTGCAGCGGAATGTTGCTGTTCATTCCTGACGAAGCGAACTAATGATGTTAAAATGTTGCCTTGAAACATCAGTGTGTGGAGGGATCTGTTTCGAGCAATTAATGTCATTCAGAGCGACTAGAACCTCAATGACTAATTTAATCGTGAAGTGCGCTCGGTGGATAGATTCATAGATTGAAATAATAGACTGGAAAAAAATTTCGTGTAATCAAGCAGCGGTGCCTCGTATTACCGTAGAACCATTTGTAGATGTTTTTCGCATAATAATCAGAATAACGGCAATAGGACATATACTGGGGTTCAATTTTTCCCTACACTCTCTAAGAGACGAGTATTAAGATATAAAAAAAAGAAGAGAATGAAGAAGGTTTCATTGCTCAAAAAAGAAGGGTGAAGATAAATGAGTATTGACAGTGGTTTTCACTTGGATTCGAAACGATAGACATGGAAATTGATCGGTATAAATTACACGTAACATGACGTCCGTAAAGTAGAAGAAGAAATTTTCTATCATCTCGAAACAATTCTATAGACAAGAGAAGTTGAAAAGACGTCGATAGACTGTCAATATGCCGAGTGATGACTTAGAGATGAAAGTAGCTGTTAGAAGTCGATTAATTGCAGCGTTACGAACCGGACAGTTGATCTGTTTCTGCTTTAAAATGAACACGGCTACCAATCGCATTATCTTTTTTTCACACTATTAATTTCATTAATATAAATTTCGTCCGCATAATTCATTTTTATTGTCAGACTAAAAAGGCAGATAAACCTAATTTTTTAGTTTTCTTCTACTTCGCACAAATATCTCATGATTTCCTTGGCTTTACGAAATATTTCGACCATTATCGCCTACAAAGTTTGGCCCATTTTCTTTCAAACATTCACTCTACAATTTATCTATTTCAGGTTCATTTATTTTAATACTTTATTTTCATATATTGTACAGAATTGAATACGATCGTAAAACTTTATACAATAACGTTTGTATTTTTTGTAGTTTGATAAATTTCTTTTATAATTTTTCTGAACAAAAGGTCAGCCTTAAGTAATAAGAATGATCTATAATATGAAAACTAACAAATAAGTGATATTAATTATATATATATAGATAGATAGACAGATAGATATGTGTGTGTGTGTGTGTTGTGTTTACAGTGTATTACTATTATAAAATATTTTTCAATTTACTTATTACATGAACTGATTATCTGTTGGTTTTAAATATAACCATGTGGTAGGTTATTTACCTCGTGTTTAATTTAATTTAAGTATATTTGACTCATTTCTATATGACAATAAATATTGTAATATTTTCTATTTAAATTATATGAAAATAAATAATAGCTCAATTATGTTTTTTAATCAAACCTCTATTAACTGTATTTAATGTTTTTCTTCGGCCATTTTGCCGTTTTTACTACTTTCATAAATCATTTGTATCCTTAATAAAAGAAATCTTAGATACGCCAAACAAGTTTATAACTTCTAACGCGTGTACGAAAGTACACGCACCCACTTATTTTTACAATTTAAACATTTTATAGTGTTAGTTTTCGTTTTGTCGGTCTAAAAACAAAAATATTTTCTAGTGCCACGGGATATTCAAACCTCGGCCACAGAACAAGAACTCACCTACATCGCCCTTTTACCAATCATCTGTCAGAAGGCTAGGTATTGGCCCGTTTTCTTTAGAAAATACTAAAGCACCGAATGGTATCAGCTTAGTACATATGGAGATATACTTGACCCGATAAAAAAAAGAACCTTTAACAGACAAAACAGCGAGTCTGTAATGAATATTTTACCCATTTCTTTTAGCGATTTACTTTCGGTTATTATATGCCTAATTTTCGTCTGTAATACTGGCATCTGGTTTCGGTTTTAAAACGGCAGTTTTAAAAGTTTCTCATCTTTACTTGTTTTTAACCTCTCCTAAAAATTTTAAATTAAAATTAAAAAAATAATTAACCAAATTTTTATGAACTTTTAATCTTATACTCTCATTACGAAAAAAATCAAGAGAAAAATCGAAAGAAAGTAAATGAAATATAAAATTATTTTATGACGTTACTAGAATTTTATATTTTAAAATAGTTTAATGTTTTTACGTTAATAAGAGACTGAAGTGGCTGAGTCACCATACTGCGTAAGTCGATTTCTTCCTTAAAATAAGTTACAGCATCGACAGTTAATTCAGAAAGTTAAAATCTTGGTTACATAGAAAATAATTAAAATCACACTAGAAAAATGAAATCCAACAAGAAAGCAATTAACAACTTTCGCTCGACCTAAACGAAAATGAGGCCTAACCCCCTCCCCACATTTCAGCGTGAAACAAACTCTACAAATTTTATCGTACGAATTTTTCTTAGCTATATTATAGCATCACCAAAAGCAAAAATATTTAGTATTCTTCAAGTTTTCGTACACGTTTATTGTAATTATTCAGTAATTCTAAGGTCACACAATTATTTGGCGCCAATCTATCATTTCGGGTGCACCAAGCTACAAAGAGTACCGTTCCTTTTTACTTTCTTATGCTAAAACTATGCGATTTGCTAATACATCTCCACTTCTGTTCCTCGTCATATTCCATTTCCGCGCTCAATTCCAGACATTATTATGCTTTCCGGGTGAAGCGAACGATGCGGCAACTGACCCGCACTTCCTAACCTGTAAGCACGTTACCTAAACCGATAGAAATGCATCAATTCACATACAACATCAACTACAGTTTTCAAAAAGAAACATAAAAACAGGTTTTCCGGAATAATTAAAAATCTACCGACGCTAATTATCGCAACGACGATTTAACGTCAGACGCGCGACTGCAGCCTGCAGTGTCGTAAAAAACCTGGTAGTGATTATATATTAATATATATAAATAAAAAGTATTATGCAGACCTTGCCACTCGGATAGCCTCTAAAACCTTAGGTGATGTTTTTGATAATTATCATGGAAGGATCGGGTATAATTGACAGCTTTATTCTTTGTAAAATGCAATAAATGTCTTATAAACATAATGTGAAAAATGTTATGGATATAACGTTGCACAAAAATACTATATGACCCTTCATGCTTCCCTCAGTGTACAATTAGGCGTATATCTCTCTCTTTCTATATATATATATATATATATAAGACTCAGTCATTCATACCTCGAAAGGGGCTCCGCCCCTTGACCCTGCCTGGGGGCACTCCCGGATCCCATGCTCTATCATTTCTGTATTTCGTAGAAAACGCGGAAAGTTGGCAACGTCATTCTTTCTGAATGCACGACAAAAAAAAAAAAAAAAAAACATTTATTTAATGCCACATTTTAAGCCAAATTCTTGTGACAGAAAAACTAATGGGGTCGGGCTAAGAATGATGTCATTAATACACATGCTAGTGACGAACCTCCGGTACTTGTAGTCATGCAGCGAAGTACCAAAAAAAATGAAAGCTACCGGTATTTGTCAAGCAGCAGATATTAACCTGGTCAGATAGTTTTTAGCTTTCTAATAGAAATTTGAAAAGTCGCTAATACTTAATGTAAAAACGGCTTCGTCAATGTCGAGTAATAGTTAAATTCAGATTTGATGATCTGCTTAGCTATCGGGATTTTGTTCGTTAGGCGCCCTGAGTACTTCTCCAACTTTAATGGGCTACTAAGAGCGCACCAAGAACCATAGATACGCAACAACGACGGCGTATAAATCAGATATCAAATGTTTACGAATCAGGTGCTTGACCACTTTGGGCGAGACCCATGAACGTTGCGCACTTGATTTATTCGTCATAGTAGATTTGTTTATTTGTTTTATCTAAATTTAGATATCAGTTTTCTCTTAAATAAATATAATGTTTTATTTTGTTTTTGTCTATGTAGTAATGTGTGCGATTATTCAACATTCTTCTGTCCTAAAGAAGTATCAGGGAAATAATCAAGATGCACCACTGATATATTTATATGCATATATATATATATTGTATTCAGCTAAATTTTATTCTATACCTCCGATAAATCGAATTTTCGATAAAATTTTTAGTCGGAGAGTATTTTGTAAAAATAGAATTTTCAAAAAGTTGTACATCTGTAAATATCCGTATATATCTATCTATCTGCATATATACATTGTGCTTTACAATTTTGAAGTCAGTTTTGAAATAGTATATTTCATACGCATTAGAAATGTTTTTTTTTTTTTTTTTAAGGTATTTCACAAATGGAGAACTCTGAAGTTCAAAGAGGACGAACGTTGCAGATATAAACACAGCAAGGAAAAACTTTTATTAATAGGCAATGCAGGATGTTCCAGATAGGAATAAAAAAACAAATGAGATCCAAAATATCAGATAACCAACGAGGTTTGCGGAAAATGAATTCTCAACTGGAATTTTAAAAAAAAAAATGCTGGTAGACAAGGATAATTGTCTTGTTCAACACGTTCTACTCATGTCGTAAAAAATAGTTAACAAATTCAAATTTACAGCCTGTAGATGAGAAAATGCTCTACCAGTTTATTCAGACGACGGATAATTCGAACGAAATCGGATAACGGAGTAGAAATCGATTATGCATAACAATCAATCGAAAATTGCGACGTTAGAGATTGCAAGTTTAATAAATAATTGTAGCGTTAAAAAGAATTCAACGGGTTTTTAAAAAATAATGCAGCCGACTACTCGATAATTTTACTTGAAGATAACGAAAACGAAAACAATAAAGAAGTATTTTTTTATATAACTCCGAAAAATGAGAAAATAACGTTCTATTCTTAAACGTTTAAGGATAGAGGATAAAAATAATTCAAGGGCAGGAATAACAGAAG
This sequence comes from Icerya purchasi, assembly GCA_039619475.1. Classification (NCBI taxonomy): domain Eukaryota; kingdom Metazoa; phylum Arthropoda; class Insecta; order Hemiptera; family Monophlebidae; genus Icerya; species Icerya purchasi. Next base: position 398,069,196 of record CM077115.1, on the reverse strand, counting down.
CAGAAGGAAACAAAAGAATATAAGAAGAACCGATAAAAGGGGAGTAGCGATACCGAGTATTAATAGAAACGAGTAGAAGGACGATTATCCATTAGGAAAGGCCGGACATTCAAATAATACGTAATATCAGAGGCCTGAGGAATATATATGTAGAAAGGGGATAAAAAGGACAAAATGGAGTAGATGCAGATGAAAACCGAGAAAATGATGCCGGAAGGAGACTATGATTAAAGCGAAGACGACAAATAGCAGAGATTGTAGAGCGTTTAAGAGAGAGCAAGTGTCAAGAAAACCATGGATGAAGTTGAAGAGACGGCTGAATAGAGAGATAAAAGGAGGCAGGATTAGAAAATGAAGAGGAATACGAGTTGAACCGTAATTCAGAATGAGCGACTGAAGAAAGGAGAGCAATATTATGGGCTGAAAATGTGCTCCTGGAAATGGAAGAGCAGGAGCCAAGGAATCCATCACCTCACTGATAACCAGCAGGAATCCAGAGAAGATCGATTTCGATCGAGTGGAGGAGGAAAAGATTATAGATGAGAAAGCTTATGAAAAGTATTACATAATCGAAAGAGGACGCAGGAAGAGAAGATGAGATAGCCTGTAAAACACTTTTAGAATCTGAGATAATGAGCACTTTGTGGGAAACAAATTAATTAAAAAAATTAAGAAAACAGCGCGTAGAATAGCAACAGATTCCGCATAAAAAATTTAACAAAAGGGGGAAAGCTTAAAAGACCCAGAATCTAATTGAAGGCGGGCCAAAAAAAAGTAGAACCAACCCCGCAGGCCCTTTACAATCGTCCCCGTATAGATAAGTAGATTCGTGAAGGTTTCTTATCGATGCGGAAGTGGCGCTTGATTCGTCAAAGTTTTCAACGTTGCTGAGGATATTTTGATTTTCTACCAAATGGAAATACTTTTACATGGCTACTGATTTCATTCAGAGAGTTATTCGGAATTACTTTAGCAATCAATGCAACAAACGTAATTTTTGTATTTTACTTCATAATTTATTAAAATATACGAATTGAAACAAATACAAATGTAATAAAGGAATTTAAATGTATAAATAATATATAAAATTTATAAAACCACACAAAATAAGTAATTAGAACAAACTCTGAAAATACACTGAAACCAATGTGGAAAACACAGTATTTATACGGTTGAAATTAACAGTTTGAAGGCGGTATAAAGACATTTCAAAGAATACAGGTGGGAAGTTGGAATATTAAAGGTGGTAGATTGTTTAGCAAGATAAATAACGAACTTAACGGACATATTAAGAAATGGTATAAAATACGCAGAAAACAAGACAAATAAATATAAGGCCATTTAAAAATTTTCAATAAGAATAATATCTTTTTTCAATTTTAAATTTTAAATTTGTATATTGAAAAGGGAGTTATTACGGGATTTGGTTATTTAATATATTAAATTTATATTTGTTTATATAATAGTTTTCAGCTATGTTCATGGGGTATTATTATTTCCTTTATTATTATATAAATCTAAGACTGACAGTTTTTTCTAATGAATTCGGTTTATGTTTATTTTTTATTAAATATTCAGCATAAGTTGCTTTTTCTACACTTCATTGTTATTAAATGATTTAATATGTTCACGATATCAACGTTTACTTTTCCTACTTGTTAGACCAGCGTATAATTTTCCTGATTCTATAACAGTTCATTGTTTTTTCATTATTTTACATAGAAATAACCTTATTTAATTAATATTTCACGACCTTATTTATTTAATTCGCGCAATTTATGATGGTGAAATTTTTAATTAGTTCCTACATATCGAACGACCAGTTTCAATACATATAGATATATATATATATATATGTAACTATTATATGTTTAAGAACGAAAATTTATTCTATAGAAAGAAAATTAATCGAATAGAAAAGCAATTTAGGCAGTGATGGAAAGAGGGGAAAAAAACGTCCGTCTGAGAAGTCGTGAAAGAAAACATGTAAAGTTTTAACCTAGCAGCGGAAATAATCACGAAACGCAATGGCCGATTTCATAGATGGTTTTAAAAGTTCAAAAAGATGTTAGTCGCTCTAACGTTGTGTCTAAGAAGATAGCTTTGTTGTCTCGGTAGCAGCCGGTTTAGTCATCTGCGCGTTCGGAATGAATGGATTCAAATTAGTCGAACTAATTATTTTCAAGATAACTTCACCAGCGTAAAATGGCTAATTCGCCGAAAACGAGGTCGTTGCACGAGTGCGCAGAATGTTACTGGAAACTCGGACGAACGCGTGTTTGTCTGCTCTCCGGTGTTTCCGTCTATTTGCAATCATCAGCGAGCCATCCTCGTACGGAAAGCGACATATCGACAGAAATTCGCTCACTGATCAGCGAGCGGAGAGAGCTAATTTCGTGAACTATTACCGCCGTTATTAACTTTTACTTATTGTTCCGGAATGAATTCGGTTCAAAAATTGTCGTACAATCTAATTCGGACAGGTAAATTAAGGAAATTTGCGACAGAGCCGCTAAGCAACAAATGAGAAAACGCGCAATACGCAAGATAAATAACGAATAACGAATAACGAAAATGATATCAAACGGGCAGCCGACATCCGCCGAGGCGATTCACTGCACAACAATTACGGAATGTCAATGTTCGCTCTATGTTCTGTTCTATTTACTGTTGTCGTTCACTGCGGCTTAGCTAAAAACCGACTAGAAAAAGCCAAAAATTGTAGCCAGAAATGTACCCCCTTCATTTTGACTACTTCATTACGCTTTGCAATTACACGAACCTACGTAATGTCGAATTTGAAAAAAATTAAATTTAAAAAGATTTTAAAAATGTAAAAGCGTCAAACTGCAAAACTAGAAAATATTACAGCTCGATTTTTATGTTTATTTATATTCTTTTTTTTTCTTTTGGGGGGGGGGGGTATTCTCAGTTAAATTATCTGATATCTCTACATTTTTCGGCTTCGTTTAATTTCTTATTTTGGATGATTTGTAGAAACAAAACACTTCAACGATAAGAATTTAATTTTTTTATTTTTGTGAAGGTATCAGCGAGGGTTTGAGTAAATAGCTTAAAGAAATAAAGAAACTGAAACACTATTACAAGAGGAAGTCTTACGGGGTCACAATACGAGGGGAGTTCAATATAAGTACCGTGACACGGCTTGTTTCGCAGCCGCTGATTGGTGAAACTGCGTGAAATTTATGTGGGAGGCAGAGGAGGAAAATACGAACACTGTTTTGCGCGTTTTGATCTGATCGGTAGAACTTCTGTACGCACGTGTGAAACAGGTCGTTGAACTTTTACATGAAGGGGAGTTGTAGGTGTAAAATTCGATCGCAGACTGTGCATAGCATACGATGAAAATAGTCAAAGAAAGCGAGTAAAGTGTAGATAAAATGAAAGGTCAACCAGGTCCGCCGAAAGCCAAAACTGAATGCTCTGTCGGAAGGTAACCATTTTCTGGAATCGGCACGGACTCCTACTGTTGCAATTTCGTACACAGAAGGATGCGATAACACAGTATACTTACCGTGACACTCATGTGGCACTTTTTATCGAGCTATTAATCGAAAGAGACATGGCCGCATAGTTTCTTTGGTGATTTTTTCATAATTTTTGGATGGCTGGAATTCCATTTTCAAAGACATGTCACGTTACTTATTAAACGCCCCTCGTAGATCTAAAGAGAATATTTGAGACCTCTTCCTTTTCCTGACTTCTCAGCCATGCAAATTATTTCAAGCTGCGATCGAGAGAAGGAGAAAAATTAGAAAAACCGAAAAAAAAAGCATAAGAAGACGGAAGTAGAACGATAAAAGTATCTCAGCCACTACTTGGTATGGTCTACACACGGCTTGTCAAAGAGTCAAATCCTAAGACTAACAAATCGTTATCAAAAAACGAAATGGCCACGTACACGATTGTGAGCGACTACGCGACTTGAGCGATACTGATATCCGGTAGAGTAATCGGACGAATTAACATCTATAACCAAGTAGAGTCCATACTGCTCTAAAGTTCTTAGGAGTTGCTTCGGAAAGCAGTAAAAAAGTGAATAATTTTTTCCATCTTCTTAACCAACAATGATCGCAGCATACGCCAATATTCAAACATCTTGACTTCCACTGAACATAAGTCGTTTCTTTTCTTCTTTCTTTTATCCATTTGACTGTTCTCAGTCGTTGGTAGCAATTAGGGTGACGACTTCTTGATATAATCCTCGATGGTTCCTTGTCGTATGGAACAAATCTTCTACCTTCATAGACGATCATTTTTGCATATTATCGAGCCAAAAAATCGCTCTTCTGCCAACTTTTCTTGTTTTTTCTACCTTCCCCATGATTATGGTCTGTGACTGTTTATATTTTGAACCTCTTAATATGTGTCCTAACTATGCTGTTTTTCTTTATTCGATCATATTCAATAACTTTCGGTCTTTTTTCAATATACTTAATACTTCTTTATTCTTCATTTTTGCAGTCCATGGTATGCGCAGTGTACGGCGGTAACACGATATTTCGAAGGCTTCTATAGTGTTTATTATTTTAGCATTCAGCATCCATGCTTCACAGCTATACAACAACAACACTGACCCATACGTAGCATTTTAAAGCTCTGATTCTTAATCCAAGAGATATTTCATGCGATGTGAGTGTGTTTTCCTCAAATTCATAAATGCCACTCTAGTCTGCCCTATTCTGCATTTAATTTCCTCATCTGAGTCTCCAGCGTTATTATGCCAAGCGCCTAGGTATTTGTATCTCTTTACTACTTCTAATTCACCATTAGAAATAGTAATCAGATACAAATATACCTAGACGCTTGGCTTAATAACGCTGGAGACTCAAATAAGGAAAACACTCACATCGCCTGAAATATCTCTAGAATTTTAACTGCAAAGTAATGTAATAAAATTTAAAAGGTACTCAAAAAAAAGATTACGAAAACATAAATAATTACGCGATTAAAATATAACGCTGATGTATGCTATATAGTTTGAACTTCTTTTAGTAAATTCGTAGATGTATGCTCTATGGACTTTGGAAAGGCATTTTTATAGGATAAATCATAGATGTAATTTTAAATAAAATGACGAGTACATTATAAAGACTTAAGCTTTATTAGCAATTTATATTTCAGACAAAAATCGAATAAAACATATCCTTAGAGAAATCTACCAATTTAAAAATATGTGCGACGAAGACGAAAACTAAGAGATAAATAAACAAATAAAAATCCGTATAGAACAATCGCATACCAGGTTTAAAAATGAGGCCGGTGCAGTGTTCTATAGTATCAGTATTGTTGTACGGCGTTGTAACTTTGATTGAAACTGAAGCCCTTTGAGTTGTGTACACATATCGCAGAATATTTCGCGTAAGCTGGACAGGAAAAATTCGAAATGTTCAGGAAATTACAGGAAAAGATGGAGAAATCAAAAAGACCATGTAAACCGAAATATTTGACACATCCGACATAGCTCTCCGCTGCTAATTTTGCTCATTGAAAAACCAAATGATGGATATTTAACAGAATGGCTAAACAAACTGCCAATTTGTACCAAAAGACCACCCCAACAAACGTATACAATTGCCAGCGTGTTAGTCAACGTTCATACAGTTCAAAACAATACACAACTCATCAGGTAGAAATATTTGATTTTTTTTTTAAATCACCTAAAAGACCTATTAATAAATCATGCGACAAATACGAGAGTGCATTGTCCCATAATGTTAGAATCACAATTTATTTAAATTCTCTGCGCAGTTCTTTATGAATTAGATAACCTCGCGGAGTGCAGAGAAGGGCTTTCACCGTGCGATCTTGAAAGAAATATTTTAATGGTAAAATTGACAGATTATATTATAATTATTGCAATCACGGACGGTAACTTCTACCGGTAAAATAAATTTTTAGCCGCACTTAAATGCCCGTAAAAACACGACACCGGCAAAAAGCTCAAAAAATCGGGGGGTTATATTAAGGGGCCCATACTCCCTCTTTAGCGATCTAGATAAAAATCCCGGTGATGCAATTTCTTGTTTTATTATTTATCACTTTAAGTGAATGAAAATTGAAAATTCGATTTAAATGCCGAATATATTTAATGGTTACCCGTAAAATAATATTTCCTTTAGAACAAAAAAATTCAGTTATCGAAGATTCTCTGAAAAGTTACATTTCAGAATTCATAAATAATGCTAAGTTATTTTTTTTTCTTTTATTTCTACTCAATTAAAGCGCAGCTCTATTTAAAAACCTTTGTCATTCTTTAAATTTCTATTGCCCTTCTTCTGTTGCTCATCTATAAATCTCTAAAATAATAAATTCCATTTCGGCCCTATATCTAAACAGAATCCTGGTGACGAAGCAGTCTATGATAATTTCACATTTTTAAAACTCAGTTTTCCATTTCTTTCCACGTTCCTAGGTTTTCTTGTTTTGTTTCCTTTTTTTTTTTTTTTTTTTTTTGAAATAACCAAACATTAAAAAGTTATGTACTACATTAATGACTGCTCGATTAATCCTGTTTATTTCCTCTAATACACTTCTTTGTTATCATGTCCAGATTTTTCACACGGGTACGTTTTATGACCGGGTCCATTTTAAAATTTTTCAATCGCGAAGAAGTTTTATAACGATCTTCACCTACAATATGTTAAACATTTTATTCAATTTAGATTAACAATTTGAGTTCACGTTTTTGCTCAAACGAAACGCACAGTGGTATCAACGCACCAACCGAAAGATCCGTGTCATAATGTACTTCTGTACAAATGGTATGGAAATATTGATAAAAAATTTTCGACAACTTAAGTTCATGTCTTTTTTATTTTCTACTATCCATTCAGGAACTCGGACAATGCTACTGAGTAAAATGAGGAAAAGAAACAACGGTTTTATTCTGTAAAATTCGGGTAACTAAATACTTCTAGTTGTTCAAATTCAATTTTACTGAAAGCGAAATAAAATTAATATGTCGGTGCCGCTGATATCAGTACATTGTAAACCATAACTTCGCAATGTCCGAAACCCTGTCCAAAGTAAGGGACTTATTTTACTTTATATGTATAACTCGATCCCTCAGGTATTTCTTCTAATAGAAAAGCAAATATTCTTTAAAAGAAAAATTAATTTAAAATTTGCGTAGTAATTTATTACAAAACCTAGCAGAAGAACGGTCTACATATATATGTATATAAATCCTCTTCTGTAAGCCTCCCTTTAATCCATCGATACCTACCTTGCACTTCACGAAGCCATTGTTTCCCTGCCGTTGCCACAATATCATCCGTCCACCTTCTGAGTGGTCTTCCTTGTGCTCGTTTTCCCGTATACGGTCTCCCTTGGATCAGTTCCTTTGTCCACCTTCCATCTACTTGCCTACCAACATGACCAGCCCATTTGTTCAGGGCTACCCTTGTCCCGACGTCTTCAAATTTTGCCTTATTTCGGATATATTCTGATTTAATCTTATCTCGTAGCTTCATGCGAAGTAAAGCTTGTTCCATTCGTCTTTCAGTTTTTCTTAATTTTTCTATGACTTCCTTTCTTTAATGAGCCTGATTTCCGTAGCATACGTTAGCACTGGAATCACGCATTAGTTAAATATTTTCGCTTCATTTTGTGAACTGATTTTGGTATTGAGTATGTGTTTTATTTTATGGTATGCGATCCAACCCTTTGATATTTTCTTTTCAAGATCTAATTTCATCCCTTGTTTTTCGGTTGTGAAAACTTTACCCAAATATGTGAACTGGTCTGTTTCTTCTGTGTTTCCTGCTTGTATTTGTATTTCGTTATGCATGTGATCGTTGTTTTGATTTTGAATATATTTCATGTAATTTGTTTTATTCGGATTTATTTGTAAACTGACGTTGTTTATCTCTAGTTCCTTTATCATACATTCTAAATCATCCTGGGTCTGTGCTGTGATCACAATGTCATCTGCAAAGCGGAAGTGGTGTAAATATCTGCAATTTATATTTATTCCTCTTTCACTCCAATCCAATGATTTTATTGCATGTTCCAATGCTGTTTATATATATATATATATATATATATGTACATTTCATAACGGTTTAAAATGTAACAGAAATATTTTAGCTTTTTAATATTCCATACAACTTAAGCGTGACGTTGTCATTAATAAAACGGATTCACCATAGCGATACCTCGGAGCTCCAGAAGTTTCGTTTAATATTTATGGAAAAATCGGTTCATTTGCTTATGCCATTTTTCGCAAAATAAAGTAAATGTTTTAGAAATAAATTTAAAAAAAAAAAAAAAAAAAAAAGTTATATATTACACTACGATGTACGCGGCACAATAACATGACGGGATTTTTATAGTACCGCGAAAATTACATAATCTAAATAATATATCGGAGTTTTCATTCGTTTCGATTTTAACATTAGTAGTTACTGAGAAAAGTAATTATTAATTATTTTTAATATTTATTTTCCAATCCATGTTTATTATAAATAGTTCTTTCACTTAATATTCTCAGAAATTGTTGTGTATCTGACCATATAAGTAAAAGGCATCCATATCTTTTCCAAAGAGAAAAAAGAGAAGCAGAAAAATAACCAGAGGATTCTAAGACAGATTGAATGAAAATAAATAATTTTTAAACTAAATACAATCGTAATAACTATAAAGTTCCGTTTGCACCGAGGTATACACTTTTTGGAAGGTCTATAAGAAAGTTAGAAATGTAACTTTTATAAATGGTAACTAACTTGATGATTATTATTACGTGCCTACGCGACTAATATAATAAGAAACTGATAAAAAATTAACGTAAAACTATGAATACAAAACGGTGCGGCTGGTTTGCGATATTTGTTTATAGTTCTCAAAATCCCAAATTCACATTGAATAAATGGTACGTTAAAAATAAATTTACGTGATATTTGTAATAGTTTAGAAGAAAGCAACTTTGAATTATATTTGCGTTTTAATTTTAAATAATTTTATAAATATTGATGGCATACGTATATAATGATGACGTGTAAAAGAATAAATATAGCGTAGTTTAGTGTTCCGAATTTAATTATATTACGGTAATTTTAAAACTAACGATTGTTCGTAAAGAGCAAGAAATTATTTTTTGTCTTTAAAAGATGCCGAATAAAAATTATACTTCAGTTGAAAAACGATGACGTCAAAATTAATTTTCTTTTGTATCTCTACAGAAAGTCGAGTTATTGTAAAAAGTGTTATCGAGTAATTCCGCTGCTAACGAGACCCTGTGGACAATAGCATAAGATGTAATTATCTATTCGATCTGCATAAATAAGTTCTTCTTCAGTTGTATGAGTCCGAGCGTCGTGACCACCTACTTGTATATTCTAGCTGTACAGATTAGCGCTCATGGCAATTGTTTATATGCAGTACGAATGTGTACACGGGCAAGACTACATTCAGAATTGATATTGTGATTGTTTGATTTATGGCAATACAAGTGCAGTCCCCCAAGTGTGTCTGTTGCTAGGTACTACCTAGCGCGCATATAATGGTATACGTGGTGGTTCGTCATTGCCTTCCACGTGACTATTAACGAGAGTTTAATTTAATTTTTGGTAATAATTTATGTCGTTCCCCGGGATCGAGTCCGAGACACTCGTAACGGAAGCCAAGTGCTGTGCAGCAACTAGGCTATCGCGACGACATACATAAATAAGTTATAGCCCAACTGGTTTTTCATCTCTAGTTCATTTAATAAATTTGAACATAAATAAGTTATAGCGGTTCAAATTTATTAAATAAACCAGAGATAATAAAACACCGAAGAAGCGAAAGAAACAAAAGTAAGAAAACAGAAAAAAGAGGAAAGGAAGAAAATTGAAAAGAAAACGAACCTGCTAATTCGGCTGTTCGAACCTAACTATCCTCGAGAACCACAATTATCACTTCGGTGTTATTAAATAAGTATACGCTTTATACTTACAAACTTGAACAAAATAGCAGTCATCAGTAAAGAATATGTACGCAATATGGCGGGCACATACTCGATTAGAGGTAACTGATATATCAGTAAGGGAGATCCTATTACGCTCGAACTGGCCACAACCGGGAAACGAATGATTAATTCCTTCTTTGAAACTGGAACTAGTGTGACTGCCACAATTAAAGACTTGCTACAGAGAAATTCTTCGACATCTTGGAGTGACCGGTGCGCAAAATAACCGTAACAAATCCACGAAAACCAATTTTAGGCGGACCTAAAGTATGACTAAAGCACGGTTTTAATTAGGCAACGATGTTTATATATCGCTATATGATTTACCTTTACTTGAACAGGAATCTATAAAAGCCAACCAGTCCGCTCTATTTTCAGATATACTAGTGATTTTAACTATCACATCAACTATTTCATTAAGAAGAATATATTCCGAATTTCAAATGCTAAAGGGGGTGATACTTTTATAATGAAAACGAGAAATAGCCAGAGCCGAGGCTATCGGAGAACATAACAAATTTCCCATTGAATCGATTATTTTAAATTTTCGAAAATATTACCATATTTCGGTAATAGTAGTAAAAGGCTTTTTCAAGAAAAACTCTTTAAAATTAGTTGGCAACATTGCGTAAAAGTGCGTTTCATTTAATCAAAGTTTTCGCTTAGGTCTCGTAGGTCTCGACAGGAACACTAATTCTCCACAATCACTGTTTTATAGAACAAAAATTGACTCGCCTTCAAAGAAAAATCATCTCACGCGAAAATGAGGGTGCTGTCGCTGTGCTGATGCAACGACGATGATCTCGCAGATTGTATGTGAACCATTGGAACAAACAACTCTGCAAACTTCCGACGTAATTTATGGATAAATCTGTGCCCCAAAGCATGTCTGGTATCGAATAATCGTTATGAATACTAGTAAGATCAAATTTTTATATTTAGTATATATATATGTTACAGAGACGAATATTGCTGGAACTGGCTAAATTACATAAAGCTATCGTTACGACGAGAAGATTATAAAAATCGGTTTTTATGACCAAAATTTTCGTTCGCAAACAAAAAATTACCGCTTACGTACAACATTTAACTTCAAAGTTTTTATAAATGAATTTAACGGTAAAAAAAAAAAAAAAAAACCTTGATCTTTTAAGAAATAAAATTTTTTCAAATGAATATATTGTGTTATTTTTTGTTTTGCTAGTGTTTTTAATTGGAATATCAAATTCTTATTGTGAATTTAACGAAACTGATAAAAGAGTACATGACAAGAAATATTGGAAAAAAAGCTAACACTTTTTTTTTTTTTTTTTTTTTTTTTGGGTTCGTCATAAAGACATTGGCCCAAGAATAGGGAGAAGAATGAGAAGCGGAATCAGATGTTTATGCTATCAGATATGGAAGATAGGAAAGACTCAAGTGCTGGGATGACCGAGGGTGATGGCAAGGAGAGGACAAAAGCTGCGCAATACGGAGTTGGAAGACCAATTGACAAAAGAGAAGAGTAAAAGGAAGAACGTTCGGAAGCGATATAGGTGCACTCGAACAAAATGTGATTAGCGTCACCTATAAAGTTGTGAGAGGAAGGGTGTAGGAGACAGTGAGGAGAGGGGACCAGAGAAAAGCGAAATAGGGAAGCAGGAAGCAAACTGTGCCCAAAGCGTAGGCGACAGATTGCAGAGAGAGTTGAACGCCGTATGAAGGGAAAATTGAAAAACAATAGATAAGACGGTAGAGATTAGGCTGGATAAAGAGATAGAAGGAATCCGGATTTGAGAATGAGGAGGAATACGAATTTAACCATAGTTTGGAATGAGCTGAAGTGGAGAGGAGATTAATATTATGAGATGAAAAGACGCTGAGGAATTCAACACTTATCTCGTTATGCTTAGCGAAATAAAAAAAAAAAAAAAAGAAATGAGCCACTCATTTATAATATAGCGATTTTTGCCCCTTTTTTATTTTTGCTCTATTGATTTAGGTTTCATTTTGTTTGTATCAGTAGCGAATACTTGGATACTTCTAGGAAATTGAAAAAGAAATGAGTAATTTTCCAGCAGCAGAGATTAGATAACGAGACAACTTTTAGCTGGCCGATAAAAATGTTTTTCGAATAAGGAGAAATATGCTTAGTGTGTAAGACGCTAGTTGGCTTCTGTTGATGTCGAGCGTTAATTAAAAATCCAATTTGACGATCTGTTTGAATTCTCTGACATTAACGAGTCGCTAATAACGCATTGAGAAGAGTACAGACACTTAAAACGAACACCATAAATGGCCAACTATAATATATCATCGGTCGTTTACCGGATACTTGAAGCCATCAACGGTACCGATTTTTCATTACGAAACTGTGTAAGACTGCGCTTACCGCGATTTTATCATAACGAAATTCACCTGCCTAATTTATAAATATGCTCGACGAAATATACCGGCAGCGAAAATCCGCCGACTGCAACAAACGAAAAGCGGCCATGCAGCGAACCGGCGGAATTAGATCGGAATTTAGAAAAGTCTGTTAGTGTAAGCAGATTCTCACTTTTAAATAGAATACTTAGTACACTCGTAATTTTCCTCCAAATAATATGTATTTATTTTTTTTACTATGTAACGGTATAAGGGGCCGTTTAAGTTAATTGCCTAAAAATGCCACCACCATGGTCTCTTTTACACCGCGTGCAAGTAAAGGTATTATTTTATTTTTTAATTATTATTAATTTTAAATTAATTATTTTTTATTTTCCAATAACCTGCAACGATCTTTCTTTACCAACAGGCGGCTGAAAATACGCAATTATTATACATTCGGCGACACAAGATCAATGCTGCGATGACGGATATGCTCTCTTCCTATTGGACGATGGAGGAACTCGAATTTAATTCGGTGCCGCGTAATTTTTAGGTAATTTAATAATCAATCTCGGCGTAATTTAAATTTCATACGATTCTAACGGGCGATCATTTACTACTTTGCGCTGCAGACGGGTTGATTAATCAAACAAAAAACTATGTGTTTTGTTAATTGTTTTCGTGACTCTTTTCGCACGACGAACCGAACTGTTGAAAAAATCTTCCAAGAAGGTTCAACTGCGACTGATCGCTACCTGGGTTCCATTTTTTATTTCTGCAGGGACCAATCATCGCCATTTCTCCGATCATCGACCTTTCTCCAGTCTGATCGCGTGGTGGTAGTCTTTTTACCGCCGACCGACGAACAGGATTTCACAGCCACGCACACTTACGCTCGCAACACATTCTTCTAGATTACTTATTTGATATTTTATTTCTATGTATCTATATACATATAATGTACACATTATACAACTAGAACACGAAGACGTTGTGTTTATACTCGTACTTTATCAAGTTACAGTTAGAGTTAATAATCCTTTTTATTCATCCGTTTTCCGAATTCATTCTGTATTATTCCGTTTTTTTGTTGTTTGCATAAATTATTGTTCCCTTTTTCGAAATGTAAATGTGAATTTTCTATCGTTTTTTTTTTTAAATTTCTTTAGTAGTACGTGTCATTGCATGCTTACAGATAGTTCCATTTCAAATTTTTCTGTCCTAGAGAAGTGCTCTGCCGGAAACGCCATTATACTCGTAAGATAACGCATAGTGTGTAGAGACATTCGTGAGATTATCGGAGGATATTTTACCAAAAATATATCGACTGCTTAAATTGCGAATTTATTTGTATACGAGATAGCTTTTTTGCAGCGGAAAAAAAAGATAATCCGGGAAATTACGATCGTTGCTGTCGTTGTGACCTATATTGAATTATCAAAGTCTAGGGGAGCGGCGACAAATGAAAATTACTGAAAGTTAAAACAATCGTTAATAGTAGGAGTCAATGTTTAAATATAAGAAAATCGAACACATATGAGCTCCATGCCAGTCTTTCGTATACAATTTTTTTTTTTTCACTGCCGGAACATTATCACGGACGGCCCTTAAATATCGGTACAACAAGAATAGACACGATGCCCGAAATCGATGAGTACAACTAAGAGCATGATATGCAAAGTTACCCTAATTGTATTTCATATGTAATATATTTTATTTTACGGTAACTCGTTTGAACATAAAAATACATACTTTTATTCGGTTATAATATTTATCGAATTAACCTTGAAATTTATCGTTTCACATAAAATCAACTGTAAAATAATTTACCTATTATACGCAATTTTAATAAAAATTGGGAAAAAAAGTCGTAAGTAAATACTGTTTTTATTTATATTTCACGTTTTAAGAAAATTCTGCAAATGTTTAAAAATGAAAAATTACTTACGCGAACGATAAAAAATGTCTTATTTTCCGAGTCGTCATCATCACTAAAAATGTATTATCGAAATACGTTGCGATTGTCGCTTTTTTCACTGAACCGACTGCGACTGTTTACTTTTAAATAACTAAACCGGCGAAATTAAAGAGATTACCGGAGGAAAAAAATAAATAATTAACAGTATCACGGACAATGTCAAAAGATTTTTGGTTTTATGAATTCTGGGAAAAATATATTTGGATTCTTCAGCCTTCCGAGGCCGCGTTACAACATCAAAGTTAAACGGACATCGTATGTCATTTCGTATACGCTGTAAAGTCCGTTAGGATACAGCGAATTGTGATACAAATAGCGCGCCGTGCAGATTTATTACCTGTGCGACATTATAAAACGAAATTTCGAGGAATGCGGATGACGGATTACGACGCTTTTTATTGTCGCTTACATTTTTACGAGCAAAAGCTCTAAAAAAAAAATGGGTCGATTAAGGTCAGCTAGGAAATAAGCTTTAGTTTTTCCCCGAAATCAAACGCATACAATACGACAAATGCAATTGCATGTGGGAACATGCGGAGTCGTTCTGGAATGGAGTATAAATGCGCTGCATAATTAGTCTCGGTTGCAGAAAGAACTCATTTGTTAGTGCTGCCCGCCCGTTCGAATATTGACATTAAAACTCGAGGCAACCGGCATAGCGGCATCGCATGAATTTTCTTCTACTAAACAACGTGCGTGCGGCACATCTAGAGTCCGGCGATTGTTTTAACACATGTGAAAAGCGTGCTTGATGAGCAGTTCAATTATCGCCTTCATTCTTTCGTCTTCTTTTTATCCTCCCATACTTTCATATTCGCGTTCAGTTCCGCAACAACGCGGCTAAATTAGCCGGCAAATATTCCGGTTATTGTTTGACATTGTAATTACAAGTATTTACTTGGTCACTTAAAGATGGCACATCCTAACGTTAAACCCGAGTCCGAAACAAAATCCGAAATAACAATAATATTAATAATAATAATAATCTTTAATAATCTTTAATAAATGATACTTTTGACATTTCTAAAATTTTGAATATATACACACATATGCGTGCACTTGTATATATATATATAATGTATATTTAGATTTTTATACCGCCTACAAAAGCGGAAGTAACCGCGCTTTTAAATATTTAGCGAAATTGATATAATTGGCCGCTGTCAGTTGGCCTACTTTTTTCATTCCCAAACAAACATCGAGTACGGAATCTTCCATCGTTGTATTCTCGTGAAATTAACGCGACTCTTCTCTAAATCGAAACAGAAAATACTTCGCTCTTGCCAAAGCTCCTTTTGGACTTCCACTAAACCGACCACTGACCCGCGGGGGCCAAAGGAGAACATCCCCCCCCTCCGCTTAGAGAATTCTGCGTCAGTCTTGCTCCATAATTTTATGTTCCAAACAGCTTCACTTCCAACAAATCGGTATCTTTTTCCAAAACATCGCCTGTTTCCCGCATGCTCTGCGAATGCCCAACACTCTTAATCCATTGACCCACTACGAAGAATAGAGTGACACTACCATTAGTATTCTAATTTCCCAACAGCAACTGCATTCTTTATCGAATGTACTAAAATTAATTACCTCGCATATATATGTATACTACAGCTTTGAATCCGCGTGCTATAGAGTAGCCTTTGTAGTTAAAAGCAATACCCGTTGGATAGTATGGTAAATAAAAAAAGAAGATATAAACATTTCCTCAAACCTCTCGTCTTAGGCTTAGACTGTAACTAACGTCATCTCTAATCAAACAAACAGATACAATAAAGGCAGATTATTTACTTCTTTGTTTTTGTTTTTTTCGAAAATATAAAAGTAATGGTAAATTTTGCGCCTGCTGCAAGTTGGCTGTAAAGTAGGGAACGTCCCCGGTCACATGTTGAATAACTTCGTCATCTGTGACGTAAACTATCCAAAAAACTATACTTAATAGAAAAAGAATTTGGTAGTTAACAAAGCTAAAGATTTGGTTTAGTGAATATGTGTACTCACGGCAAATATCCACGAAAATCACTTTGTTGATGATATTTCGCTGAAAAGAACAGCGTTCACCAATAGCTAAACGCGTTAAAGGTTATAAGGCCTTACTTCGTTGTAAGAAAAAAACACGTCGTATTAAAAATATTAGGAACTCATGGATTTGGAAATTACGCGCTAGTTTATTTTTTAACTTTTAATTACCTTTCTTGGGGGAAAAAAAAACAACAAAACATATGTAGCTTTTATTTCGATTTTGGTTGAATTTCATTTATATAATCGCGCGCATGGATTCTTGGACAATTCGGCGTCTGCTCCGAGTTTTAGCAACTACTTTATTTCTCGAATATAAATAGGGTACTGCAAAACAGAGACCATTGTAAAGAAATATAACTATTATGAACTAATGTTGAGTTTTACAAATAATTTTTGTTTTCGTTTATTTCGGAGACATCTTTTAATAACGTGAACACATAAAATTTCGATGGACAACAGAGTAAATTTATGTCAGCATATTATTATGTCAGTAAGCAGGTGTTTAAAGCATATCATGTACTGCACATCATTCGTATATGCTATATTAAAAGCCTCGCAATACGTTAAGAACTACAAAAGGAAAAAAAACACTTATAGTAACCGACTCTCTTTAGCTTCCTTGTTATGATTAAGCGGGGGGAAAATTAATTTAACGAGCAACGTTGAATGCCAAATAAGAAGGATTATTACTGATTCCTGATCAGAGTGAAGTTTAAGTGGGCTACAGCTCACTGTGAAACATTTGGAAACGAGATAGACGACAGATTGACAAGGACGGACAATTATCTAATAACTCGTAATAAGGTTAACTGGAGAGAGGTATATTAAAGAACCGATTCAGATTCAGCAGGATATAACGAATGCTCAAAAAATAATAAAACTGAAAAGTATGAGCATACATTCAAAAAAGAAAAAAGAAAAAAACATCCTATCTAAACAACACGGTTTTATGTAAATAGATTAGAAAGAGACTCTAACATACGTTGTAAAATTGCCACGAAAAAGAATTGGGCATTACAGTACGGCTAGTCATTTATTTTATAAAGAGTGATCCGATATGCGAAAAATGTAATAAAGTGGATGGAGCTTTAGAACATCATGTATGGCAATAATATACCAAATGCACTAGAGGAAGAGATCGTTTTTTATGCTCGAATGATTAGAAAAAATTGCCGATTTCGACGATGATAATCATTAATGGCGGACCATTGTGTCAGTACTTACAATTAGTGGAAAACTTTACAACTTTATCAAGATCAATTAAATATGTATTTAGAAGTTTAAGGAAAACTGACCAATAGCGGGAATGGGGCAAAAAAAAAAAAAAGCTTGTGAATATTATATTTAAAAAAAGTTAAAACGTCAGCATTGTGTATGAATTATCAATTACCAATCATGATTTAATCATTGTGATTGTAGGCTTCCCCCTTCTATAGACCTTGTTAATGCTCTTCTTAGAATGTTCATTGCCTTCTCACTGATATTTAGTCTGATGATCGGTAACTTTAACTGACTTATTTTGTAATATTAGAAGAGGGAAGATTCTCTATAATTCATTTCCGACTATTATATTCATGAAAAACCAAATCATTTCTCCGTTTCATCGCGCGTACGAAAATTTACGACTCTGTAAAAATACTTGTTTCATAAAAAAAACACCCGTGTCTGTTTAAAAACGAACGATAACTATTATGCCGATCGTTCCAATATCGATTGTTTTTTGGTTTTTTACATGGCGAAATATTTCCGTACGGGGTACTACAGTGTCTTTAGTGAAATCGTTCCAAAACAAAAAAAAAGAAAAGAAAAGATTAACAACATTATCAGAGAGCTAATCAAATATGGATTCCAGCAGGGAGGAGTTTTGGCGCTGTTAAGGAAACAGCATTCAGAAATTTTGGGGGATTACTAATGGATTGTTCAAACAAATTTTTGATCGTCGAGATTTAGATTAGAGAGGAAGATTTTGAAAGAACAGAGGAGACTTTAAATGTTAGGAAATGAAGAGAGGAATTTTGCAGAAAAGAAGTACGAGTAGAATAAAATAAGCAAAGGCGACATGTTAATAGAAGATGTTATCAATACGGTAATGTTAGAACTGTATGGGCGTTCACGGGGGGGGGGGGGGGGATTTCAAAGATTTAGCTATTTTCCAGATGTGCGAAAGAAAGGTAGTTCTAAAGGAAGACGGGCAGAAATTCTTCCCGAGTTATCGCGTTTACTGGTTTATGAACAAGAAAATTTTCGGTTATAAGATCTAAACGAAAGGATCTAAACTCGGCTGTAGCCAAATGCTACAATGTACTCCTTATTCTACCAAAGAAAATGTTTTTTTTTTTCTGAATTAGTTGATTAAATTTTATTGTATAATTAGCATAGATTAGTTCATAGAAAGGTAAATCAGCACCGGCGATAAATCTGAACCAAAAAACCTTTTTTTCAACTTAAGAAGTTTCTAATTTTTGGTTTAATTCTAAAAATAGCTTTATCATTAGCCTACTAACCCAGACGGACTGCGCACATAATATACGTGTATTTTTTTTTTTTTTTATTAAAATGTTTATTCGCTTAAGGAATGCGGACGAAATGAGAACAATAGTTGAGTGCATGACAGTTTGTAAAAGGTAATTATGACCACGTGTGGGATCGGGATCAGATTGAATATTAGGAGGTGAAGAATTTACAAGAGAATAGAGCAGAATCGAATTTGTATTAGACTAATTTTATGGAATAGAAAAGGTCAGAAAACATCAGGAAAAGGAAGATTAATATAGGTTATTAGAATAGGAACACATGATTGATTATTAGCGCAGAAATCTATAAGGGTGGTTCTCAACAAGTAGTAAAAAAGGAAAAAGTCGTATTGAGGAAGCCAAAGATAGATGAACTCTTAAAATAAGTAGGAAACATTATGATCAAATTAGGTATATTCTCGAAGATAGTGCCGTTGATGTGACAGACTTTGTGGGGAATGAGCATTCCAGTCAATGATAAACCGTTGTAGAATTGAATTTAAAAAAGAAGAAAAAGGGAAGTGACGAAATCAGAGAAGGAACATGAATGGAAATTACGCTGGAAGGATAGACCGGCTAGAGATATGAACAATGTTTGGTGGATTAAAACAGGAAAAAAGATTTAGAGAAACATCATGAGTTTTAAAAAGAGAATTCAGGAGAAAATAATATTTTTATTCGTATCTATTTGTTATAAATTGCTTTTTTAAAATAATATATTTACTAAATAGAAGACAAACAACAAGTGATATATAAGCCGGAAGATAAGTAAGTTGAGAGGGGAAAAAAAGAAAGAGAACTAGAGAGAAATTAGCTGTGGGGATGCCATAGAAAAGGCCCATAGGAAAGTTTTAAAAACATCACAATATAGACGGCGTAATTAAGTCATCTTAAAGCAATATATATATATATATATATATATATTTAGCGCAGTAGTAAGCGCAGATTCTGTGACGTTAGCTTCAGTAAAACAACATATAATAATATAAACACAACTCAATTCAGGAATGAGGCGTAGGACATCGTAACATTAGAAAAGTTGCGGAAAAGTCGAATGAAGTTAGTACCGAAAAGTGATTATTTATTTCAGCGCTGATATTAATAAAAGCGAAACAAAAAATGGAACATTGAAAGCTGATAGTGGTAGAGAGCACCATGTAAACACACAAGCAGCAGTTACGAGAAGAAAAAGAAAATTCAAGACTCAGTCGCGAATCTTTCCATTTGTCTTTAATGATTTTTTAACTCGAACGAATATTATTGGAAGAAAAAAAAAACAAGATGGAGAACCGAAGACGAAAAGAAGATGTTGCTTGAAGCAAGTGGTTGCATAAGGGCCGTGGAGATGTTTTGAATTGCAGGGAAGAAAACAAAGGAAAAAGAATTAGAAGTATCCGAGGGTACTTTAGCGTAGAGGGGAGATTCTTTTATTATTATTATTATTATTATTATTATTATTAAAACGGACTGCACTGTTCTTTTTCCGTTCCTCATTCTATAAGTTTCGCACTTTGTAAACTTTTTCCGGCTATACCGTATTTTTTTTTCTTCCCGTGAATTCAATTTCCTCAGCTCTGAAAGCCAAAGTCGGTGCTAAATAATAGCCCTAGCTCACGTCTCTTTCTTTTCATTCGCTCGGGCCCCTCTTTTTCGCACTATAATTCGATGATATCGCATATATAATTTATATCGACTATTCCCAGCCACCTTAATATGCCTTTGATCGGCCATTATCACCCTAATGTTGCCATGCTATTAAAATTATATACATATATAATATATATATAGATATATACATCTTCTCCGATAAGAAATTTTAAAATTCAAATGAAATAATTTTACTTTATATTCAAAATTTTGCTCACGTAGATTAGGGGTCGTAGAATATCTACCGCATGTGATAAAAGACAACGGCTAAAACAGGGCTACACCAAGAGACGCTTATGGGAACGACAGTGCCACTTTAACTGGAAAGAGACAGAAAGGCTACACTACTATTCTCCCCAAGGTGGAACTTTAGAAATAGTTCCGAGCTTCCATCAGAAATAGCTACGAATCAAGATTGCAACTTGGAACGTCAAAAACAAAAGAAAAAAAAGGAGGAGTGATGAAAATGAGTGAAATTAGTTGGGAAATTTAAGGAATGACACAGATACACAGCGGAAATAAAATTATTATATATACACTGTTCGGAAAAGAAACCCAGAGATACAAAAAAAAAAAAAAAAAAAAAAAAAAAAGCGGTGATGGAAGTAATAATCGCGCCGGAAAATAAATAAATATTGCGAAATATGCAGCATAGAGATTTGCACATTTTAAGGGTATGTAAAATCATCCAGACGGAAAAGTAGCAGAATAGAGGGGAATGTGGAACAAAGAAATCCAGATCTGATTGTCGCGGCAGATTGGCTTTCAGACGGCATTTAAGAAAATACTACCGCGACAGATTAATCGAAACTCGCCTGGAACAAAGATGATCATCGTAAATAGTTTGACAATCTCGTTTGGAAGTGTGGTCCTGGATGGGGTATGTTTAGAAGTTACATAATTATAAAAAAAAAAAAGAAGTAAATCAATTGCGTATACCGCCATGAAAATATATTGCTTTTCCAACTTAAGAAAAAAGGAAGGCAATGTTACGAAATAGTAGTTTCTTTAAAAAAAGTTTTACTGCTCGACAAAACCCTCCAAGTACGTGAATACTCCGAAATGGTATTCGTACACGCTATGGTGTCCTTCGTTACACCTTTTTTCTCTCCTTTCTTAAATCCAACCTTTCCTATCGTTTCTATGATATATATTTTACCTCGAGCCATTGGCAATAACCGGGGATGCGTTCAAAGTGCGTTCCTTCATTTTGTTATTTTTAATTTGTTACATATTTATATTGTGTCCTTTGTTGCGATTCGGTTTAAAAAGAAAATCTCATGCAGCTAACGGAAAATGAAACAGTCAAACGAAAAAATTAGAAGAAACAATATCTGACGAAAAGGAAACTTAAGCATGTAGAATGAATAAAAGTTTTCAAAATGTCCCGTACCGAAGACGCACATATAGTTTGAAGAAACGGATTTTTGTTGTTTTTTTGTTTTTTCCGTGAGACGTCAGTTGCGATCCGAACAATCGAGGTCCTCGTCAACAGAGAGGTAGCTCTTGCCATGTGACATTCCGGCGTCGTCGGACTCCTGATGCATTATAGAAATTGCAACTTGGCAACCTTCCCACCCGCGTGAGGAGGTGCGAACTGCTTTATTATACAACGGGCGGAGTTGCCGTTAAAGCGAGGAGACTTTCGATGAAACTTTTGCAAAAATTTTATTAACAATTTTTTAAAATTACTAGTCGTTATTTCGGTAATTTAAATTTCACGGATAGGCGCCTCGCTGCTTATTATCATAACGGAAGATAGTTAAAACGGACGATTTATGTTGCGATGCGTCGCGGACACGCATCCGACCACTTCCAATTAAATAAAATTAAAGATGCGTAAATAACTTTTTTCGCGTCCCTTTCCAGTTTTATCTCTCTATAACGACTACTGCATAATTCTGATAAGGTTGGCCGTGGCGATGATGGCAAGAGCTGCGCATGCAGGAAGATGGCATAATAATGCTCACGAAACGCTATAACCGGGTAATTACTGTTAGTCGAGACCGGTGATGATATGCCGGCGGTGTCATTGCTGCAACAAGACGAGAGCGATGCTATACTTCTTTAAATGATCATCTTTGTTTTTATTTGTTTGCTTTTACACGCTACGCGTTACAGCTCAGAGAAGCGAAAAGAGAACCGGTTCAGATGGCTAAAGTTTAGGCGCTTTTAAATAAGGTGTACGGAAAAACCATCCATCTGCATTATTTAAACTATTGACCGATCTCGCAGTTCGAAACTAGACATTATTAAAATTTTGAAACATTTAACTCAACTTCCCTGGCGCGAAAGATTTTCTAAAAAGAAAAATATAGCTTTTAGAGAACAAAAACCAACAGAGTAGCTTTCGAATACTTCCGTTACAGATATCTAATGAACGGAACTAATAAATTAATCGGACTTTTTAAAATATAATAATCTCTTTTGCTCGTTAGGCGTCACGATGCCCCCTCCCCTCCCGATTAATGTCGATGAATTTAAATGTATACAATTCCATCGGCTAGCAGACTTTCGCTATTCCGAAAATTACATTAAAATGCCTTCGGATTAAGCTGATTCCTTTAATAAAGTCCTTTTTTTTTTTTTTTCTTGTTTGGATCTTTCCCTGGGCTTGCAGCAACGGACGATTACCCATCAACATGTGTACATAGCAGCAATTAGGAGTAACAAGGAATGGAATCTGACAAAGAATGCTATACCAAGGATGGAGAAACAATAACAATCAACGTCGAATTCTTTTAAATTACCAAACAATATATAACTAGAGTTCCCTATGCGAGGGAAGTAGTTGTAATCGGCGAGTATTATAAAAGTGATAAACGCTATTATCAGGGGGGAAATTATTATACGTAGCAGAAAAATAAGAACTAATTCGAATTCGTCGCTCATTAGAGATGTAAAAAAAAAAAAGGAGAAAAAAAAAGTGGCATTTATAAAAAGATGTTTAAATTGCCATCAACTGAACCAACGCGAAAAAACTTCGAATTAAAGATGGAAGAATTTTATAGATGCGGTAGCGCTGTATAGTATTTTACCTGATAATAAAAATTAAAACGGTGCACCGAGAAGCGATTTCCAAAATATAGTTGTGTATGGGGATTATTCCCGCAACGAATGTTTCAAATCGAAATTTTTTTAAACAATTTCGAAATACAGATTTGGTTTTTGAACAGATGCTCTTCGATGTAATTTTCGAGCCAAAGATTAAAAATACAAAAGTTTTGTTCGAATGACTATTTGAGTGAAAACGTGAATACAAATTGTAATACAGAGTCGGTAAATTGAAGAAAAAATTAATAATCGGGACATTGGTAAATTTTAAAATTTTACATGCCGCCCCAAATACAAAACCTCTTTAAACGGCCCTGACGACACCTCAAATATATTATAAATTATCATCTGCGAGTATATTTTCGTTAGAAAGCACTTCAAAGCAATTCATGTTAAACTCTACCGTTGTTTGGCGCAACTAATGGATTAAATTAGAAAGAATCGTCTAAATAGTAACGAGCTATTCTCAGTGCTGCCCCAAAATTAAACTAAACTCAATATTACGCGGAAATAGCCCGCATTTTAAACAGTTTTTTTCATTTTTCTAATCGAAATCGTAAGTTGTCTCTCACATGGCAAGCAGTACAATTCTGAATAAGCTTCAATAGAAAGTGTTCTGACGTAGTTTTCACCAAAAATATCCCCGACTTTAACTATACATTAGTTCTAGATGAGTGACTTTTTTTTTTTTTTACATCAGTGAGTATTTTTCATTAATGAAAATAGCTTTTAATATTACAGTTGTAATTTTAATTAAAAATTTGAACAATTTCAAGATTTAGTTATAAGTTAACGAATGCTTGAAAAGCTGCTCGAAATTATTAACTGAAATTACATTTAACCATAAGTGTTAATAAAAATTAAAAAAACGATAATAAAATGAATGAAACGGTTTATAGCTGGTTGGAAAAGGTTTCACCTGACTTCCAATTCGTAAATTTGGAAATATGAAGTCATTGGCACAGTTATAACTTAAATTCCGATTTTTCAATTTACTGAATATTAAAAAATGGTTAAATTTATATTTCGGATAACGGTATATTTCTACAACGTATTTAATTAAACTTTTTAATCTAAGCAAGCAGTGTTGATAAGTTTGATTACTTTTTCTTGGTTGTTAATAAATTTCGCTCTAAATAAATGATTTAAACGTGTTACCACCAGAATCACTTCCGCCTTGAGAGTATTCTTTTATAATAACAATAATAATAATAATAATAATAATAATAATAATAATACCAATAATAATAATTTTTTTGATTACGAACTTGTATTTTAATAGCGTTTTTTTTTTTACAACTCGAGTTTGCATACAAAGGCATCAAGCCAAGCACCGCTGTTAGGCTTAATCCTAACCTGGAACCTTCTTACAATGAAACTTATGTAATAAAATTTTTAAATATTATTTTAATATTGGGGATTGAGAAAACTTAATGCTACACGATCTGGTGTGTTATGCACTGTGTACTTATTTAATAGACAATAATATTGTTGTAGAAAAGTGAAAGGAGTCCAGAGAAGATAACGTTAATAACGAATACTTGAAGCAGTAGATTTGTAATAATGAATGTTAACGACGTGACTGTTATAAAAAACTACAACTAACTTACTGCTGCAATATATTATTTATGTACATTTTTTTTTTTTTCTGAAAGACACAAGTATAATTGATTTCGGTTTGAGTTACCATCTAAGCTGGACTATCTTAACCGCAAGTATTAAGATTGAAAATTACATGTATTAATGAGTGGATTTTATGGTGTTTTATTTAATTAAGTAATGTAAATCACTGCAGGTTGTTTGGTTTTAAAACTAAGAACGCGAATTTTTGAAATTTAGTTTCCAAAGTTGAAGCGCTCAAATTGAGGTTTTATGTGTTGAAGTGTCTGATGTTATCATACTTACTGTAGTGAAAGATTACATGATTAGCGTTTTCAATTTCCAACAGTCACATTTGTCATTTTCGGCAATTTTGTATTTTTTCAAGTAGGCTCCGAAGTGTCCGTGGTCAGTGAAGAGTTGGGTAGTGTGAAAGTCAAAGCCTGTTCTAATATTTGGGATTAATCTGTGGGTATGCCGACCTGCTGTATCCCTAGGAGTTTTGCCATGTGGACATGAAATAGTTTTTAATGTGTCTTTTGAGTTGTTTTAATGACATTTTTATATGTAAGTCATGGTGGATTAGCATGTCGGAACTGTTCTGAAGAGGATATAAGGAGGAAAAAAGTTCATTATTTGATAGACATGATCGTTAATATATTCAAAATTTTTATGGTTTTTTATGGTAAAAACGATTGATCTATAGTTAATTTCTAGGTCTAGAGTCGAAGGACTCCCGTAAGAGCAACAACGGCGCTGTGAGTAATTGTTCTATAAGCTCTGCAGGCGTTTATTAAGTATTTACATTGTATAGAGTAGATTTATTGCTTTAGGATTTTCTTTTTTAGTACACTGTATTCTCAATAAGTGACTTATACCGTACAAGTCTGTATCTGTAATCAAAGCCCCGTGTATTTCTGCACACTTCTAGTAATTGATAGTATTTAGCATCAAACTTAGATGTGGTGTAGTCTATGTGTTGTTTAAAGGAGAGTTTATTCTCTAATATGACTCCTAGGTATTTAAAATGTTCGACTGCTTTTAGAGTGATTTCCCTGTAAAGTACTTTTAATATTTTTCCTTTTTAGTTTCAGGGAGTTTATGGAAAGGGACACAAAGCATTTTTCAACTAAAAGGTCAAGTTTTACTTCATTCAGCCAGGCTCCGAGTAATTCAATCGTTTTGTTAGCTGTACTTTTGAGATTGACTTTTGTATCGTCTGTTGTTATGAATAGTAAGTCATCTGCATATGCGCATAGGTCAACGTTCTTGTCATATGGTAGAACTTGTTTGAATAATATATTCCAGAAAAGTGGACCTAAAACGCTACCCTGTGAGCAGCTTTTATTGGTTTCAGTGTTTGCACTATGATTACCTATTTGAAGAGTTACACGTCTGTTTTTAAGGTAGCAATATATTGTACATATCAATAGTGTGTCTTTAATTAGAATAGATTTTAAGGTGTCAAACAAAGCAGGATGCCAGCAGTTATCAACGGCTCCTTTGATATCCACTCCTATGACGAGAACGTTCGATTTTTCTTTAAGGCTGCTGCTAATCTTACTGATCGCATAATTCACAGCATGTTCTGTGGATAGATCTTGACTGAATCCAAATTGTCTTTTATCTAAAAAGTGTGTTGAGTTTAGATAGTTATCCTATTTTTTAATAGGTTTTCGTATATTTTGCTCACAGCATTTAAAATACATATTGGGTGATAGGAGCTTATGAGATTTGCATCTTTGTTTGATTTATGAAGTAGGATTACGCTTCGCGCCGCGGTTTAGGGGGAAATAGTTTAAGGAGAAGATTTTTTTATATAGGAGTGTGGAAGGAATTTTGGATAGACCTTTTGGATTAATTTTAGGGTTTTATTTGTAATATTGTCAGGTCGAGCAGCTTTGTTGTTTTTTAAATTTTTTACAATGCTATTTAGTGCGGAAGTATCAAGAGGAGTCCGTTGTGGGTGAGCAACGTATCCCCTTAGGGGAAGTTTAAAGTTTTCTCTCTTCGTATTTTTCTATTTGTTACTTTCTCTTTGTCAGTGCTGTCTAACGGAATAATAGAGAATAGGAAGTAGTTTAGATTCTCTGCCACATTGGTGTTTTATCTATTTTTCGTGAAAATTGGAATATTGTTTGGTTTGTTTGATTTCAGAAACGTTAATTTGTAGCTTAAGGCTCATCATAGTTTAACATTTTCAGAGAAAAAAGTCTTCCAAGAGTTTTAAGCTTTGCAAGATTAATTTTGGCTTTTAAGGATTTTCTATATTGGTTGTAGGTTAGTTTGCGGCTTTCTCTTAGAATAGGATCTTTAGTTCTCTGATATAAACGTCGGTATTGTTTGGTCAGTGCACTGTAAAGTTGCATCTCTTTATTCTACCAGTAGTTGATATTTTTTTGATTTCTTTATAAACGCTGTTTGATGCTGTTAAGTACCTGATATAAGCTGAGAATTTAGCTACCCATTCGTCGCAAGAATTATGGTCATCTAACTCCGATTACAGCTGTTGACGAGGTAGTCGTAATCAATTCCAATTTGATGAAATATGTTGTGTCATAGTCAACGTGTTTGATTAATTTTTTGGGATAGATGATGAAGGGAAAATAACTAAAAGAAATATATTCGTCATCCGATAGTGAATTACCAGTTAAGATATTTAAATCTTTAATGTGAGGTGAAGCTCGGTGTGAGGCAAATATTAAATTGACCACGCTTCGTTCATTTGCATTGCTAAAAGTGAATTTGTTTTTTTCCTTTAGAACTGAGAGTTTGTAATAATTTTAAAAATTTTGGAAGAGTTTGGTTTTACGTCCAAAGTTTTTAATACCCTAGAGAACAGATCTTACGTTGGGGTTTTCCCGGTAATTATGATGTTTTTGTGTGGAGTTTTTTGTAGAAGTTGATTTTAAGTACGGCTGTAAATGTTTATTAGGAGAAAAGTGGACGTTGATTAATAGTAGGTCTGATAGGAGGATAGCAATGATATTTTGTTTATTCAGAATTTCATGATAGCTTTATATTAAACGAGACGCAGTCAGCAACGAACCAATATTAATAATAATAATAAGAAGAAGAAGAAATTTCGAAAATATTACGAAGAGAAATCCTTTTAAACCGTACAAAATTACAGTTAATTTTCCAGCGCCCTTAGTCGCGGTGTTTTAACAAATGCATTTGTGGAAAAGTTCAGCTGATGGTTACCGTACCACCAGGAAAGACGTGGATAGCTTAATTGCAACATCTTGATTCTATAAAGAAAGAACATTTGTTTTCAGATGGAGAGATAATTCAACCGGTATCATCCGGTATACTTGAACGGAAACGAAAGAGCGTGAAATTACCAACAAATAGTATAACCTTGACCGATGCAGACTACACAGTGATAATTTTATTTTCGATCGCGGCACTGCCACTGATAGAAAGCGTTAAGAAAGCAAGTCCGCGGTACCTGGAGTAACCACAAAAATTCTCCTCAACAAACGTCATCGATCTAACATCAATCAGTCCACTTAAATAGAATAAAGTAAAATAACGCCTTTGTTCTAATAATTACCGCGCGCACCGAATAATTTAATTCGAAATATACAAAAACAATCGATAGTGCAAGAGGAAAATATTTCACTGCGCATTTCGTGCTGAACGTTATTCACAAGTTTTTTTTCTTATTTTCTGATCTTCAACTGTTCTAGATTTGCTTTTTTGATTTGTAATACGATATCGTTTTGAACTCTTTTGATTACTGTCGCTCTATTTATTTACATCATAAATTAAATAATCGCCGAAAAAAATCAATTCACCCTCACCTGTACATTTTCAGAAAAAATATACATACTGAAACAAGCCATGCGTAAACATGCTGAATAGAAGGCATAGAGCACAGTGAAGTTGACGTTTGAAAAGTACAAAAAAAACATTTCGTAAAATCTATAAATTTTTTCCTTTTATCTAGAAATTATTTTTTTACTCCGGCTCCGGTTTCATATAGAAATGGCTTTGCTCTAGCATTTCTCCTTGAACATCGTCCGCTTCCATCTGATTTCTAATTTACCTTTTATTTCTCTTCTCTATCTACTCGTCTTAGCTTTTCATTTCTCTCGCCTCTAATACTTGTTTTGCTTCGCATTGCTCTGGCTACGTTTAATATACTATGACGAAATCGTAGCTTCAAAGCTAGTATAAACCCAGCAGAGGAGGGTTCGTTGGATTTTCGTAATATCAATGTTGCTTTTATTTCGAAAACATGGCTTCGATCGGGTCTCACAGGCTGAGATCACGGTTATGGTGGTTTCTCAAATCCTCGTTAGAAACGACATACCATTTCACTTTCACGGTGTTTCGCCTAGTTTAAATCTGCCTAATATCGTTCACACGTCCATCTATTTTTCCACGTGTCTTCTTTAGATTATTTCTAACTACACTTCCCTCCTAACTATCAACTTTGTCACTATCCTCTTTCTTCATTTTCAATTCTACCTCGCAACGGAGACTAGAATGTCCGGTTTTCTTTACGAGACTACATGTATCCTAAGCAACGTTTCCGCCCTTGAGAATTTAGGAAATTCTGATAATTTACTATGAGTTAACAATTTCTTATTCCTCGATTTGTCTGTTTTCGTTGTTGGTTTTAATTATAACCGGAAGATTCTCCTATACTTAATTTTCCTTCAACTTGTTTCCGTACTTTCATTCTCTTTAATGAAATCTTTGGAAAACAAATCGGACTTTCGCTTTTCTATTATTCGTCACTGCCTACTACTGAACTTGACATTCTGATTCTATAACTTTTTATAATAACCCCTTTTTAAATTTTCCATTACATCTGCCCCTTCCTTATTATCTCCTCATTTTTCATCATCTAATCGTCGTAGGTCAGCCCGATGATCTCTTTAGTAAAATAAGGAATATCTCACTTGATGGTAGTAACGCGCTACCTCTGAAACTTTTTACCCTAATCCTATGATCGAAAGTTTTTTTGGCTCATAAACGAGAGTTAACTCAAAAAGTCTCGAAGAAGTTCCTTTGGAAAAATTTCTATTCTTTGTTCTGCGGACCTTTTCTTTTTTTTGTGTATTTGAAAAATGGCTAGAGAGCTTTGAAATTTCCATCCTCTGAACGTCTACCAATTTCATCATTCCTGTTTATTCATTGATTCCGTTGTTCCTGCTTAAACTTCTTCTTTTGATGAATTGTTTCTACTCTTTTTCCGCAAAATTCTCCTCTTTTTTTTTTTTTTTCTAATTTTTTGCTTTCAATGTCATCCAACACTGTTATACGGGTCTTGCTGCTCTTAAAAATCCTGTCTGAATCTATCCCATCCAAGAGTATACCTTTTTCCTGCTCATGTTCATCTATCATCGCCCCCCCCCCCTTTTCTAAAAAGAAATTCTTCTTTACGTTCCGTTTCTTCGGCGTCGTGCGCCAAGAAGCTGTTTGAAGGGATGCTAAATAAATCCATTGTTTTCTCGCAAAAATACAATCTTTTTATTCAAAAAAGTTACACCTTAGCTTCCTTCCTTAATGCCTCTTTACCGCTTTTAGTAAAGACCATCTATCGACACTCTAAGAGATAAAATGACCGCGATTAACATTCTAAGTTTACTTCCTCCCTTATTATTAATCCCGTGACAAATCATTCTATTCACCCGTCTTTTCCAGTTTTCTACGCTTCAAGGTTCCTCCCCCAGTCTAAATCGCTCCTCCTGATGGGTTCGTTAACATGGACATTGGCCCAAGAACTAGGAGAAGAAGAAGAAAGAGAATCAGATTTTTATGCGACGTGAAATGTCCAACAAGAATGTATCAAGCGCTTGGATGACAGAAGGAGAAGGAAGGGAAAGAATAAACGAATCATTATAAGGAGTAGGAACACTGCTTGGCAATAGAAAGGAGTACAAAGAAGATGGTTTCGATGAAAGTGAAGAACATTCGAACATTATGTAATCAGGATAAATTTTTAAAATAACTATTTTTTCTTCCTTTAAATTTCTTCTTCCTATTGTCTGCTGATGACAGTCACCTTTTTTTCCTCTTCCCACGATCGTTAATTCGTCTCTTTCTCTCTCTCTCTCCGCTAAAACTTTTTTTTCCCTCAATTAATCTCTCAATTTCTCCGTCTAAATCTTCTTACACTGTTTTAATCCTGCATTTGTTAACGTATCATTAAATAATCTTTCTCACATTAACCATATCTATTATTTTGGTATCTTACTTAATAGTCATTTGTCCTTCATCTCCCTATCAAAAAACTCGTTGAAAGCCTTATCGTCAACTAAAAGGGTATATTCTTATTTCTCTGTATAAATTTATCGTTCGTTTCAAATCTGACTATACTGTGTACTTCTACTTATGGGGCTGTTCCTCCAGGCCTTGTCTTTCTAAGTTAAATCCGTCCGAAGTTTACATGCTTATCACTCTATCGTAATGCTCTTAAATCCTCTTCGATACCGGCAAATCTTCGTCGAATCTAATTCTCTACTTGAAGATTTTATTTAGGCTATCGTTTTCTTACTGTCTTCCACTCGCGACCTCTGTTCCTGACCAGTTTTCTACCTTTCGATTTGTAAGAAATGGTGTTTTAGTTAAATCTCTATCTTATCTCCTATTTTTCTTCGTATATATTTTACTACGCAGTCTTTTTTAATAACCCCTTCTTTATTTTTTCTTCTGCGCTGATTTGTACCATCATCCTGGAGTGTTTATTCTATCTTCATTTTCAAAATTTCTCCTTCAGAACCGTAATAACAGATATTTTATAGTACTATCAATTCTCTATCTTTTCATACATTTTCACTGATGGCTCGAGAACGCCTGGCGACCTCTGATCTTTTGTTGATCAAAATTTCAATTTCTCCGAATAATTTCCGACGTTCTGAACTACGTAACCGAGTTAACATGGCGGTCTATCGTTCATCATTCCCTCTGATCGTTTTTCTTTCCACTATTTAATTATTTCCGATTCCGTGAACAGCCTTTAATTTATTCTCCCTTTCCCGATCATTCTTTTGGCACTTTATACTTCTCGTACGAGTTCACTTATTTATTTTCTCTATTCGATTCATACTGACTTACTTTTGGATCCTGGCGCCATTTGTATAATTGATTATTTCGCTGCTTCTTTTCATTTTTTTTTCTTAATAAAAATCCAATCCTCTAACCTACCGCTGTGTAAAAATTTTCATTTAAGATTATATTGACTTTTCGCTTCCTCTTGTGTAACCTGAATTCTAATCTATTCTTCTACTTGGTGATTATACACGTCGTTGTCTCCATTATTCGCCTGCATTTTAAAACATTTTCTTATATACCTTCCTCCCGTTTTCGATTTTTATTAACCTCCTTCTCACATTGTGTCCTCTCTGTTTAAATAATGCAGACAATGTTCACGCGTTCTTTGAGTTTTCATCTCTTTCTGCGGAATGCTCCAAATCCCATAAGACTTAGTCTTTGCTACTCCTCATTGCGCCTATTACGACTTGTCTTTTTCTTCCCCGCACATTACTCTGCTCTTCTATATGTTCGTTCTTACTATTAACATCTGATCAGATTGAAACACTGCGCACAAATCCAAAAGCAAGAAAAAGAAATTCTATTTTTATCCTGCCAGCGATTTTGTTAATGAAAAAGTATATTAAATAACTTTTCTTATATCGTGAAATACGAATACCATCATCTAGTCCTATACTTTAGCGCCGCTGTTAGGTGCAAGAAAAAAAAATATATTGAAATAATCCTAGTTTATCCATTACTTCATACTCGAGCAACCTTCAATGGAGATATTCATAAGTCCGGCGATAATTTTTTTAAGTCGCGTACTTTATTAAATTTTATGAAAATTGCATCTGATTTGTTTTCAACAACATGACTAGCTTGTTATAATTGCTAATTGCCCGCCACCACCCGACGTGCTCATTATTCGGTAACAGTTCACACGCCTTGCACCGCTCCGGAGCCATATGGCTCCCTAGGACCTTCTTCACCCCGAGCTAGTTGCTAAGGGCTAATCGCAGGATATACTCCGGCACTGGAGAAGAGCGCCGACGAGTGCTCCGAGGAAAAGTCGGTAAACCGCCTCGCTGCCGAGGCAGTCTGTTCTACTCGATAGCGGCCTTCCCAACAGTTCTTCAGCTATCGCTGCATTAGATCGACTCGGGGATGCCCCCGCTTCGCCCCTGAGAGGTGGACATCCTTAAAAAGCTTAAACACCAAACCCTTCTTAAATATTTATATTTCTTCGAATAAACATGTTAATAGTTCTACTCTGCCGAGTTTTTTGGACTTTGAAACTTAATTGCACGGAGTTATATTACATTTTATTTTATGTTAAGTAAATAATTTAATTGTTTTTTCATTCATATTCCTTGTTTTCATTTACATTCAAATAGATGCATCCTACTTTTTTTTGGAATGGGGAAAAAAAATAACCGACGGTTATATTCACTTTGATTCTTTCAACCAGGTTAGCTGTTCCGATAGTTTTATTGCACAACGAAGTTTTATTGATTTATCGTTAAAATATTTCTATAACAGATAATCAAGAAATATACTAGTGGCCGAGTTTAATATCTTCATAATCTCACGTTACCGATAAAACCAAACACACTAATGAAGCGTCATCTAGTGCGATATTTATCGAATGACGAATATAGTGTGTGTCAATATAATAATTCATCTCTGCTCCGTAATGAAGTATACTCATGAATCTATCGCCGGTAAAACTCGTAAGTGTACAAGCAATTCAAAAATGCTGAAGATAAAAAAAAAATATTTACGGCAGTAATTATCTGCGAAGTGTTCACTACTCTGTAATCCTAACGATGACACCACTTCCTTATCGATTACCTGAAAAATTTGCAAATAATCCTAAGACGCGGTTAGTGTGTCTAACATTCGATTCTCAGTGAGAATTTAACTAAAACGTCCCCACTATTTAATATTCGAAATTATTTAAATACCTAATGCGACTCCAGCCCCGATACTTTTTGTGTACTCGTACATGGCACATTAAACCGAATTCGAGAATACACACATACGTGAGTTCGAAAATAATCGAAAAGTATTTCAAAATAATCGATGTTCATTTAATTGCAATCGTCGTTTTAAAAATTTAAATTTTATCCGAAAATTTAAATTTTTTTTCTGATACGGAAATGTGCAATAAAACTTTTACAGTCGAAAAATATAATACAACAGAAACGAGTAATATTATTCCGAAATAAAGAAACCAACAATAAAATACGACATTAAGTTTTCCAGTTCTTCAATATGCTTGAAATTAAAAAAAAAAAAAATATCGAATACTGAATGATACAGGTAAAAAAGCGAGGAAATATGCTTCAATTTAATTTCAATTTCGATTCTTCGTAAACACTTCAATGATTATTTTCGAAGAGGAGCGCGTCTAGTCTCACATGTAAAGCAGAATCTCGAGCGCGAGCAAAATTATGCTGGTCGTGCCAGACCTCTTTTAATATTATACGAAAGAATTATTTAAGGATCGTGTTTTATTTTAAAGGTAAACTCAACCGCATCTTTCCCTCTCATCTAAAATGCGCATTATTATATATTAACGTACATTTTTAAATAAATATTAATTCCCATTTTGTAGCGAAAATTTTTGTCTAAAATCGGAAAAACTAATTTGAATTTCGCTACTTTTTTCATTTAGTCGAATATTCGAACAACGCGGAATTGGTAATATTTTTTTGCTATAGCAATCGTTTAATAATATCCATTCGTCGTTCGTGTAAATAAATAAATCAAAAAATAATTATAATTTTTTCTCGAAGGACAATTTAATAGAATCTTTTTTATGATAATTTTATCTAGCAGTAAATTTGTTTTACAAAGTTGACGCAGTTACCTTCATTACGATTAAAATGCGCGCACTGAAGCTCAGTTTCGGTAACCTGTTAAGGATACACATATTTTTTTAATTAAAACTTTCGTTTAAGAATTGTTGTCACTCCGCATATATATATATATATATGTATATTAAACCATGTAGCAGCCAAAAACTGTGATTATCTTCCATACACATCGGCCTATTATTCAAGACTTTACAAATTGAGTGATTTTCGAGATGGTACCATTGTAAACGTACGATCCGGAAATAGGCAGTGTTTGAAAGACGAAAATAAAGACAAGCCATGCATAGTATGATAATAAAAGTACAATAATACGTGGCAGCAATTAATTCAGCTGCAAACGACTAAAACTAATGGATCGACTTCTCCGAAAACTGGTCGAAATGTCAAAAATTGGAAATTTATCATAATCGAGGAGAAGGTTTTTTCTTCATATGCCGCATACAACTGCAAGGACTTCGCTCTATGGGCAAATTGGGAATGATGGTGATTATTATACCCTTCTCACGATGTATAAATACCGATAGGAAATTTTTTTCGACCAAACAACCGTAAAAAAGTAAATATATTTTCAATAGGTAGGTGATTTAAAATTTAAGAGAAAAATGTAGTTAATTTTTAGCGAAGTGATAAGTTACGTTATTTTTTATGGAACTTTTCAGACGACAAGGTTAGTTTACTAAATAGTTAACACCGTTATATATATAAATGGTTATGTCGGTAATGATTATTCGTTACATTCATTTTTGTATCAATATCTCCACGTTCGTAAAAACTTACTAAAAAAATGTACGTACCCACGCACACACACACACACACACACACACACACACACACACACACGTATTACGAATTGCCTGCAGTAACGATACACCGGTACATTAGAAGCAATTAATCACAGTGGCTACTTTTTCCATAAGGTGTGCAGTTGACGTGGTGAATGTTCAACTCATTATCTTAGCTTGGCCTTTAACGTCTTCCGTTATTGAAAGAAAAATTTTCAAGGCCACATCGAGAACAAACATAAATTTACCGTTGCTACCGCTAAACTTTTAAATTCTCGCGCAAAGAAAATCAAAAGATTTCAATAAATAAAAGAAAAGAAATGTAATAACATGTTTTTTTTTTCTTCTTTTATAAGAATTTTCATTGAGAAAAAAAATTAACAACTGCGCAGCGGCTAATACGGCAAATTCAACATAAATCAAACCCAAGCACTACTAATAAGCAGAAAACAAGACAGCGAAGAAATGGTACATTACATTGAACAGCACTTATGCATAAAGATAAAGATAAAATAAAAATAGTAAAAGAAATAAAATACTTGGGAATAATCATAGACACAAATTTAAATTTTGGAAAACACATCGAATTCATAATAGACAAGATTGAAAAAATTTATTTCAAATTAAGATCACTATATTTAAATATGTTCGGTTTCAAATATAAAAATAGTACTCTACGAAGCCATTTTTGGTTCAATAACAGAATACTACAGTATATTTCCCAGTTTTACGAGAAAAAGACAAGAATAAGCTGTTAAAATTACAAAGGAAAATATTAATAGGATCTGGTTATCGCACAATATCATATACTTCAGTCAACATCATAGCAGGAATAATACCTATAGACACTTCAAGTTAGAAAACCAAATCAAAACATGCAAACAAGAAGAACTAAAATTTTAGACAAAAAAAAGTTACGAAAACAGATCAATAAAGTTAATTCAAGTAGTATTCGACACTCTGGCAACTCAGATGTGATAAATCAAAAACTGGAAGAGTAACAACACGGGAAATAATACCAAACTTAGAAGAAAGACTACAAATGAAAAACATTTTTATACCGATAATAACTTCACTCAATTTTTAACCGGACATGGAAATAATAATGGGGTGTCTATATGAAACGATTTAAAATTGCTGAAACAGTCATCTGTAAATAGAGTGTAAAGACTGTAAAGAGATGATTAACATTCGATCTTTGAATGCAATAAGTTTAAAAACGAAAGAGAAAAACGGAAAATAATAAAAA
This sequence comes from Icerya purchasi, assembly GCA_039619475.1. Lineage (NCBI taxonomy): Eukaryota > Metazoa > Arthropoda > Insecta > Hemiptera > Monophlebidae > Icerya > Icerya purchasi. Next base: position 398,032,167 of record CM077115.1, on the reverse strand, counting down.
AACCAATAACCGAAATACATAAAAAAAACTTTTTTAATTTGATCAGCTTTGTCAACCATGTAATGAATAACAAAACAAAACACATCAACAACAAATAATAACAGTAACAATCAGAAACTCTGGCTGAAAAACCGCAACGTACAGCGGAGTAAATAAATAAATAAATAAAAAAAAAAAAAAAAAAAAAAAAAATACGGCAACTATCGAAAGGAGCAGGTGAAAACATATAAACGACGGCATTATTAATTTCGCAAAAAAAAATACTAAGTTGTAGCTTCTTCTTTAGAATCTCAAGCTTGTTTACATTCGAGTTAAATGAATAGCAGTTTCATCGCTTTTATTTATTAAAATGGGGTGCTATCCGTATACGCTTCCTCGTAGTGCACCCCGGGCAACGGTATTTATACCGGCTAAAGTATACGGACCCAGGCGGCGAACTTATATATACATATGTACCTCTAGTCATTATAAGCCAACGTCAGCATTAACAAAATTAAAAATGTCTCGCGAGTTAATTTAAAAATGAATGCAGCAAAAACCGTACGTTATTTAATAAAAAGCAAAAGTATATCGATTTGTTCGGAATGACTCGGCCCAACGCTGCTCTATATATCGAACAGCCTTTAATTACAGATATAATAAACGGGTACCGAGATTATCGTTTTCAACCATGAGCATCAAAATTACTACGAAATATAAACAAAAGTCGCTGCTCTCTTTAGCACATTGGGAGCATCTGCCCTCCCGGTAGTAATTTAGGCCTTCTCAGTTGGATCGTCGACTTGGCTTTTTTCGCTCAACGTACATGAATCATCTTTAGATCGTCAGTTTGTATTATTTCACCATACCATCCTACAACCTTCAATACTGCACTAGAATGCTCCCCGATTCGCCAGGAACTAAAATGCGCTTATCTTTCGTCTTTTTCTGATATGAGCCTCGTGCTTAAAGAGTTCAAGAATGACGTTGTCGTAAAGTACGTAACCTACTGGGTTCCCACTGATCATGCTAATAACGACGGCAATCCTAATACAACTCTATTTTAAGTGGAAGAGTTTTTTCAAAGCAATTGGCCGATTAATCCGAGTTTATCTCGGGAACCAATATAGACATATATATATATATATATATATATATATATATATATATATATATATATATATATATATACATCATCCGAATGAATACTACAGCTCGGAGACCAGGTTTACGTGAGGCACAGAACCAACGACGGTAATGGCGTTTTATAAATAAAGCGCTGTCATTCAAGAATTGGCCGTCACATTTCGTTCCCGCTTCAACCGATATAACTCAATTACCAGCCGTTTGCACTGAGCCCACACAGTAAGACAAACAACAGAAAGCGCACTTCTGTTCGTCCGTTTCCGTGAAAGAAAAATTATCTTATATTTAAATTCTTAATTTAATGAAAAAAATTAAAGAAAATAGTTCTAAAAAAAAAAGTACCCATTTCGAGATTTAATCTAAGAATTTAATTAAAATGCACTAGTAGTAAAAAATAATTACTCGATAAAAACTAATTTACTTCAGAATAATAAATATACACGTAAAGCGTATTACGATGATTTTTAATCGGATCCGGATCCAAATTCGAACTACAATAATATTCGAAAACAAAATTTAATGAGCGTATAATTACACAATTACTAAAAATATCAGGAATATTTGATAGGGATTTTTTTAGACTACTGTTGCAATTTCTGCAAAAAATTAACGTTGTTCAAAAATGTTCATCATATCACACTATATCACTCTGAAATAAATTATTTTTTACGTTTTAGCGCATTTTCGTTATTTTTTTAAAGTAAATCTTGGAGGCGATATTTTTTTTCCCTCAAAATACCAATTTTTATTCATTCATTTGAATCTAAATTAAAGGCAAATTAAACATACAGTACGCGCCTATCGGAAAAGATAAGAGGAAGGTTTTCAGCTTCTTCAGGGCTGCATGCCTATAGTACGCGAATTCGCTCGAACGTCAAATAATACTTGGAAGAATTAATGGAAGAGGACTAAACAATAGACCACAGAAGATCAATCACCGGGTTGAATCGAAGCGTTGAACCACGGTCACTGCTTCAATTTCGTATCGCCGCATCTTTTAGAGGGTAAAGGGAAATGTTCTAGAGGTGTCATTCCATTGTCGATAAAATAAAAATATAGAGTTTCTATTCTGTTTCATGCATCTCTTCCATTTTGCTGGGCTAATATGCTCTCTGGTAACAAACCCAAGGGGATAAAAAAAATGGGGGGGGGGGGATGATAATTATGATGATTTGATATTTATCCTAGTAATTAACACTGATAATATTTTAACTTTTTGTCTTATTAAAAATTAGTTTTTTTTCCCCGAAAACTTCTCTAAAGAACATTAAAATAAAACCTAAAAAAAGGGTTAAAAAACCCCTTTTTTACATTTATTTTAACGACTGCCGAGTATCTACGCTAATCGATATTCATCGATATTCATATGGAAACATCACTGACAGGCGACATTTTCCAATGAAAGGAGAAATCACTGAAATCGGTCTAAATAATTAAAAGTTGCGCGCGAACAAACGTAAAACAAAAAAAAAACCAATATATAATCTACTCTTTTTTTTCGAAACTGTGTCTCATGTTAAATTTCAATAATCGATCTCCGAAATATCGACAATATATATGTGATAAGGAGGAGAATTTTTTTCCGCCGGGAATTTTCTAAAATGTCAAAAATTTTCTCACTTAATTCTGTTGGATTATTTTAAATGTCAAAAACACAAAACCGGATGATGGTGTCAAATAAACATTTATGGAAACTTCAAATATCGATTCTGTTCAAAGCTTGAATTGAAAATTAAGTACAATTTGGTCTAGATGTATGGATTCGGTGTCACGTAACTTTCCTATACTGCCGATATTTGCGGAACATAAGAAATTCCGTTGTAGTATAGAACTTTAGAAAGTGAAATGTATGCTGCAGACAAGTTTAAAGCGGTGAAGCGCGAACCCAAAGTGATGATTCAGACACGTACATTAATCACGTTAATGATAATATACGAACGTAAACAACATATGCAGACTGCGATAATTATACGTTAATGGCACTCGCAATTAGCCGGAGGGGGGGGGGGGGGCATATTTCATCTGTTTGTATTCGGTACGCAGTAAAAAAAAATCCAGCCATCTCTCATAACCGCGATCGATATGATTCCCCACATCCAGTTCTAATCAGTTATAACTCAAACGGAGTAATTTTCTAAACTTTCAAATATGTACCATTTTCCAAGTAGATCGAATTTCCTGAATAGAGTCGATATATCAAAACGCAGTATACTAGTGGAGTAATATGTCGTTTTTCGCAAAATATGTAAATACTTTTTTTTTTTTTTAAATAGTCATATTATTGTATATTTTTTGGGCGCACCAAGGGCTTAACAACTACATAGAATGAAAATAAAAGGGTTAAATTGAGAGACGATTAGAGATAGAGTTTAGGAAAGAACGAAGTACAGCTATTATAGCCGGAAATGGGAAGGAAAAGATAAAGAGCATTATATGGAAAACGCAGTGCTACGATACTTGAGTATGAAGGTCGAGTGTTCAGAAGCAAGAAATAAACTTTTAATTTTAATCATTTTAAAACCAATCGCCGAATATCTTGATCGTCAAAAAGTTTCCAAAAACGTTACAATAAGCCCCGATGTGAAGATGGCACTGTCGCCTTAAGCGTGACGCGAAAACGTTACAGATTTCATTTCGGAATTTTCGTATTACCCGCGGCGTACATTAACATGTTTTATTCTGTTTTGTTAAAATTTCTGTAAAACTTACCGAATTCGAAGAACATTTATGTTTAAATTTTTCGAAACTAAATCATTTCCGCGCTACGTACAAACACAGATGAAGCGTATTTCATTGCGTAGCAGTTAGAGGAGTAGTAATGACGAGATGGAATAATCGAAAAAAAAAAAGAAAAGAAAAGTAAGAAAATAGAAATTCTGCATAAAAAAAATCCGAAAATACTAATAAACCGGTGTTCGGGGTTTTATACAATAAGCAAGTTTAGTTAAAAACTAAAATCATACCAGCGCTATTACTTTTATTTTTAAGCTGTATTATTTAAATTTCTTGATGAGTGTTTTTTTTTTTTAAATTTGTTCTTACTACTCCGTTATTTTGTTTCGTGGTGCTAGTATAATTCACGCGCGGTTTGATTTGAGAAACAATTGCATAAAGAGGTTCGGCAAGAAAAATGATTATCCGCGCCCGTAGCTTAAAAATCGAACATTGGCAAAATAGTTTTGACCGGTTTCCGTTTTTCATAACACGTGTTCAAGCGCAGTTTTTGAATTAGAGCGTTTACTAATAAAACTTGAATCTTACGAGAAAACGATATAATTAAATAAAATCGCTATTTTTTTCTACCAGAATTACTTCAGAACAAAAAACTGTCTGCATTAAAGTGTGAATTCAGTTTTTAAAACAAAAAACTGCCTAAATTCCCAGCGATAAAACTAAATTTGTTCCATTTAACTGCGTCGTAGTATCTGTATTACGTCGTACAATGCTCGCAAATTTGAAACATAATCGAATAACCAAAAAAAAAAAAAAATATAAACAAGTAATTGGCAGAAGAAAGTATTCTATCGTTGTAATTACAATATCGATATACGAATGAATTTTTATGTTATCTTTTGAAAATAAGCTAATCGTCAAATGGGCGGATGCCAACTCGTAACTATTTTAGGGTACGTACGAAAATGCGTCTCCGATTAAAATTAGCCAACTGGTAACCGGAACTCAAGCGACACTGGCCAATTGGTAACACTAATGGCCGACCATACCCGAAAAATCGAATACAAGTGAATAATTTCGACACCAGTATGTTTCTTAATTTTTCCTCTTACACACCGGGTACCGGCTGGACAACGTGTAAACTCTTGTTTATTTTCTCTCGAGCCAGTAAAAATTCATTAGAAAGTACCGAACTGGAGATGTCAAATTTCATTGAACTCTGTCAAAAAACACGAATTATTATTTTCTTACACAGGAAGAGAATATTTAAATTGTTAACATAATCGCTGCTATTTTATTTAAACAATTAAGAATGAAAACCAGAAAGAAAACACCATTTGAATTTCGCACAACGCACTTTATATCTTCCGTTTCTTTTAAAATTGCTGCACTCAAAAATAAGAAAATACTTACTAATATTAATTTTTATTTTTTCAACAGTTTAATGCGATTGTAAGAAATTTAATATATACGATAAAAAAGGTTGCCGGGCAATACAATATGTGTGTCATTACATTATAAGATTACTTTTGTCGTGTAGGTTTTCTTATCTTTTTAAATTAATGTAAGTTATTAATTTTTACTGATGGAAAATGATCGAGATTTTAATAGTTCACAGTCAAAGGATGATAAAAGAAATTTCAAGAAGCACTGATTTGGCGATGATCAGGCCGTCGTCGGTGATGAGTTGGTCTATGTGTTAAGGTGTCGTAAAGAAATTACCCGATTTTTTTCAGTTATAAGTCGTAATGTCTTCCGCTTAATTTTACCTTTGATATTCAGTTACCAGCTGGCCAATTCCCCGTCAAATATTTGATTTTCTTTAATACTATAAAAATTATAATATTTCAGCAGCGACTAACACAAGTTGCCTCGGGACAGTTAATTTTCGGGGACATTACAAAAAGGGGGGACATTAACCCTAATGTGTTTTAAAAAGTCAGACAGAAATGTTTCTGCAAAATGTGAACGACGTTTACAATTTAGCGGAATGTACGTTAGTAATGGATACCGTATTGTAAAGAAAAACGAGCCTTACCTGTTCATTTTTGCTAGGAATCCGTAAGGTCCTCTAAGTTTAGCCGTTTTATCCAGATTCCGGCAATATAGCGTCCAAATGCAGTCTATGGTTGTGGTGCCAGACTTGGAACTGCGAGCTCGATTGGCGGTACTGGTTTTGTACGCTTTGCTGAGATTCAGTACGGCCCGAAGAACTCCATTAACGAATTCGATCAACTCGTTCAACATGCCTCTGTTTTCGCGGTTGGTGAAAATTCTCGAATTTGACGTTTCCCGCAACTGCTGCACTCGCTCCGGCGGCAAGAAAAGCGAATTCAAAGCCAGCACGTCCGGATCTTTAAGCATCTCCTCGCCGATTTTCGACTCCTCGTTCCAAACTATCTGTTGAACATTGTGCAGTAAGAACAGGTCGATGGCCAGTAGGCCGAACGACACTAGACTGTTGGTGTTATTGAACACGGACGGACTGGTCGGATTGAGAAAATTCGGCACCGGGGGCATATTGCGCAAGTCGGTGGCATTTATTTTGGCGTAGAACTCTTTCAGTTTGCCGAACAGAACGCCGACTCCTTTACCGTACATCGTACTGTTGACCGTTTTGAACAGTTCGACCAAGTCGGCCCTCTTACGACCACCCTTTACCACCCAGTCCTGGAAATCCCTCAGTCGACCTTTTATGAACGAAAGAAAATTCGTACTTTCGGACGTTGGCTCGTTGTCCTCCTTGTCACTAGTGCCGCCGCCAGCGTTAGCACCGCTCCGGTTCGGATTCGGGTTCGGTTTCGGAAGATTACCGTGCCGATAGTAGTAGGCGTATTCGTTGTCGTAGTTGGCTCCGGACTGCTCGAGTATCTCCTGTTCGGCCGCCTGATTCGAATCGTATTCGGCCGGAGCCGCAGCGGCCGGCTCCTTTAAGTAGGTGAACGCCGGAATGGTTTTCATGTTGAACGAGCTCAGGTCCGGCTTGATGCTGGAGAAGTCGGTCACGTCATAGACCATCGGATCCGGCTTCTGCAACTTCGGATCGAACCAGCCGGGCGGTACCGCTTCGCTTTTCTTCACCGACCGCGCGTCCTCGTCGTCGCCTTCCGGCGCCTGTTTCAGAGCTTCCAGCGGATTTATCGCGGCCGCGTCCTGCAACTGAAATTCGAACGAATACTTGCCGTCCGCCGGCTTCTGGTCATCGGTCTTCCTTTTGAACCCGGAATCGGTCGCCGTTGTGATCTCGGATTCCGGATAATTCGGAGTTCGATTATTATCGATCGTCGTCGACTGCGGTTCGGAGGCGACCGTTTCCGTTCGTACGGTGTTGAAGGTGACCGGCCGTAACGAGGAGGCGTCTCCGCCGTCGCTGAAGTCGACCATCTCTATTTTAGCCTTTTTATTCTTTACGCTGGTCCGGAGAATTTCCGCGCTCGGATACTCGAATTTAGGCAGCGGTACCGCGGTGTCGACAGTGGGCGCGACCGTTTCGCGCGTAGGCGACAACGGTCGAAATTCAAATTCGCGGAACGACGAAGACGATGACTGCCGATCTAGGTATGAGGATGAGGGAACCTCTTGCCGGGACGTTACACCGAGCCAAAATATAATAGCGACGAACGAGGCGGTAATTATAACGGCCGAGAATGCCGCTATAAGCCACCAACGGGTATTGGTGGACGCGACATGTTCCAAAGGTTTTTCCTTAATTTCGTAAAACATAGCGCGCGCGCGCGATATCGCAATCGTCGAACGTTACGACGAAAAAATTCCTCTAGACTTCGGTCGGGATGCAGCGAACGGGATTCTCACGCGGTCTGTTCGGTAGATGTACGCGCACGAACTGATCGCTGGAGAAGACTGGAAGATCGACCAAACAGGAACGTAGCGTAATTCCCGTCACTGTTGCAACTGGAAACGCGCTGGAAGGGAGGCAAACTGGAAACGGGCGTCATCAAGCGCAGCTAACTGGACGCGTTTATTGAAGGTAAATGTCACGGCAATGAAAACCGCGATCAACAACGACCGCTGAACCGCTTTATGCGAATCGACAAGCGGAGTCTGCTTTTGTTGTGCACAAAAAGCAAGTAGATCACCGACAATAATAAGATTCATTCACCCACAAACGCAGCACACTCACCGACACACGCACACACGCCCCTACGCAGCAACACGCAAAATCGAACTGATCTCTTTTTAAATAGAAAAATACTAAGACTATTGTTTGTTTGGCTTATTACGTGTATTTCTCTTAGAGGTTTTTTTTTTTTTCCCCGCTCCATTCCGTTTTATATTTTCCTTTCCAGCGCCGATTTAATATAATACCACTCGAAGAACTCGTTTTCCAACTGTAAAAAACCGATCCAGCTAACGGTAAAGAAAAGACGGTATCTTTAAGGTAGACTGCCTACTTTGCTCCAATGTAACATACCTGGTCATTATTTCTATTGACTTTTGACAGTTGACAAATGAACGTTTGACCGAAACATGGAACGTACACATATTTGATGATTCATTTTTATTACCTTTTTTATTTTAATGAAAAAAATTCACCATATCTATTTTTTCCTAGTTTTCTAAATAATTTCTACTTTACTATTTCCAAAATAAACGAAACAGATCAAAACAAAAAGAAGCGTTTTTGTGTACTGTGTACACGCGCGGTCTAAATCTCAAATCTTCATTAAAGATCCGAATGTCAATTTTATTTGCCTTGTGTACGGTAGCTTCCGGTAAATTAGAGAAAAACATTTCAAAATTCGAATTCATCGAGGATACTCCCCGGAATTAAGTCCGGTAATTGACGAAGAATATTCGGAATTCAGTTTGGAACGTCGAAAAAGGTAATTCGGAACGAGATCCAGCGGTCACTCATAATAGTAATAATATAAAATATTGAACTCAATAATAGCCCAGCGATAATTGTTATCGCGTTGTTTGATAAAGTTTATCAGTGTTGTCTTTAACTGTTACCGAATTATCGGTAAGATCTTAAATTCTTTATATTATTTCGCTAACCTCGCGTTTACCGTCGCATATTTGTATTATTCTTACCTCTCTTTATCTTTATTACTTTTTTTTTCTCTAATACCGCGACATTCTCTCGTTCAATTGATATTTCCATTTCTCTCCGCTGATTTATATGCCGGGCACGTCGAACATGAGGGGTGGATTTCCCCCCGCATGTTTCCTGTTCTGCGGCTAAATATGCAGCCAACGACATTACATCATCTAATGAAGACAAAACAGCCCTATGTACACAGAGATCAAGGGCAATCAACTGGATACGGATGCAACGTCTAAACAAAACTACTTTTATTCATTTATTTATTTATGTGTGCAATATTAAAGAAAATAATCACAAACATGCAGTATTGCACGAACATCAAATAAGAAAATGTGAATACATGAAAACGATTACCCCTGTAAAAGCAAAAGAAATGATAATCACCGCGGCGACACGATTAAAAGAGTCGTACGATATTCGACAACTCAGGCACGTTAATTAGGCGATCTTTTAAGAAACTAGTCAATATTGAAAAAATTAAATTATTCAACTATGCCATACTGAATTTGAATTCGCTAACAAATTATTACTTAAGTTTGTCAATTACATATACTATTCCAACATTTGAGATGTCGGCTTTAAAATATGAAACTAAATACAGTGAAAAGATTAAAAAATGATTATAGGCCGATATAAAAACAGACACTTTTATAAAATAATATATTGAAACATTGCGAAGCCGAAAGCTTTGCTGTGATCATCATGAAGCTATCGGATTCGAAACGTGTCAGCGTCAATGTTTGAATATGTTACTTTATAAAAGTGTCTGGATATAAATATATAATTGGAATAATAAAGCATTGGCTAACGGCATAAATGATGTCTAAAATCAATTAATATTTCCGATTCGGTTACATATCATCGAGAAGTGCATTTTAGATCGGAAAATAATTAATGATTTAAAAAAGAAGATTTGTATCTGTACAACTGCTTAAACTGCTGTTCGTATGGAGACGTAGAATTTCAAGAGAAAGGCAGAATTAAATGTGAAAGGTGATTTGTTGAATATAAAAAAAAAAAAAATCTAGGCTATATAAGAAACGTTCAAAATTTCCTAAATTTTCCAAGAAATATTTGCAAAATTTAGCAATAGTCTAAATACTACGAAGATAATAAATTCGCAAATTTTCTATTTTTAAATTACGTAAAAAACGGAGCAGTCTATTTCAGTGCATTTTTTTTTTTTTTTTCTTTGGACATGTTCACAAAAAACCACCACTGAGAAGGAATACGAAAAGGGAATGGTCGGTTAGATATGGGTTCCGTCTGAGATTAATACGTACAGTATAAATACGTTGAGAGCAGAAAAGGCAGAAGAAGTAGGAAAAGATAAGATGTACAAAGCACAATAAGGAGTACGCAGCCCAAGTGATAGCAAGTGGGAATACAGAACAGAACGTTCGATATATAGGCATAGGCATTTAAAATATATATGGTTGAAATCGCAGAAACCTTTATCACTTGGACGAAGATGAAGATTTGAGGAAAGTGTTAAAAGTCGAAAACAAGAGAGGAAGGCAACAGAGAAGAATATTGAACCGTAAACGAATAAGAGGGATGACAGGCGTTGGGGCAAAGGATAGGATATAAAATTAAACTGAACGAACAGATAGAAGGGAATAATAGTACTGGAAAATGATGTAGCGTAACTATCCGACTAGCTGGAATGGAAATTTTCACATGCGGATAGCAGATTAGAAACAAGAATTTTAATAAAAATGAGACGGAAAGATGCGACAAAGCGAGACAGAAAATATTTCATTATCCTTTATGCCTACGAAGTAAATCAGTATGTATAAAATGGAGGGAGAAAAGATTATGGATAAGAGAGCGCATGGAGAATGAAAAAGTCGCAAGAGTCAGTAGGAAATGGAAAACAAATTACTTGAAGAACAAAATCAAATTAATGGAGTGTTGTAGGCCATAACTTTGACAGTAAAAAAGAGTACAAAAAGAAGAAAAACGAAAAAATTCAGAAAAATTGGTATCAGGAGAATGAAAGGGGCTAGCGACTCTATTAGACTCCCAAGAACTAGCGGTAAAATAGGCTTATGAATAAGAGTGAATTAATTGTGCTCTGGAATTCCTACGTAGCCGCTGATCGTAGAAGGGAATTGGAAGATAAAGGTAGAAAAAATGATGTAGGGGAATGAGAAAAAATGGTAAAGTTGAAAGAGAAATAAGACTAGTACAGATTATGTTTGCTGAGAAAGAAGCGAAGAGCCATGAGCCGGTATGGGAATTTTTCTGGGGATAAGATGCTAGTTTCGTAAAATATAGAAGTTTATAAACGATACAACTAGAGGAACTTTTCTTAGATGACAAATAATAACCTAAATAGGATCGACAAATGGACAAGAAAGGCGTGTCTGACTCATCAAGAATTGCTAGCGATGGGGGTGATTTAAGAGTACCGAAACAGAATCAAAGACATGAATTTTTTATACTGTTTAGTTTGAAAGGAAGCGGCTAAGAGCGCAGGAGCAATAATCAAATTTTGAACATTTATGAAAAGAAAAAAGAATAAATAGATCGCCTTCTCACCTAGCGGAATAAAGAGCTGTTAACGGGTTTAGTTTTTTTTTTAGGAAAGGATGTTCGAAGGAGGACGACCACTGTTAAGGAGTATATACCGAGACTGCAGAAGCAACGGTAGCATTTTAGGATACATGCCCTAAAGCTAGATTACAAGATCGAAGAGAGAAAATAATGAGAATTTTGTAAAAGAGACAGTGAAATGTAATGAGAAGAGGAAGTGCTCCAGCATAATAAGGGAACTCTGTTACTTCATCCACGGCCACAATATTATAAGAAGCAGAGAAAAGTAATGTATAGAGAAAAGGAGTTTTAAGAGATGCTACAGAAATAGTGTAGATCCAAAAATAAGTAGGACTTGAGAAGGAACTTTAAGAAAACCCGCGAAAGACATTCCTTGCAGCATAGAACGATGGAGAGGTGGAATAGATAGTGCGATTTAACGTAGGGTTGATAACGATGGAAGTGAACTGCGTAGGAATGTTGAATCTTATTAGTCTATCTTTCCAAGACTTCAAAGCGTGGACGAAAGTCGAACATATTGAAAGGAAAAATATTGTTCAAGCCACCAAACAAAGCGTTTACTGAGCATACCTATCAACAATTTCCTGAACCCGGAAGCTAAGAAAGTAGGACGAAGGGAAAAGTTCTTTTTAGGGTGATAGGGATAACAACGAAAGGGTTCTAAGAAAGAGTAATGACTCCACTGGAAAGAAAAAAATTGAAAATGTTGAAAAAAAATTACAGAGAAATAGAGCAGGCGGGGTTTTTAAGAAAGCAGAAAGCCCATCAAGACCCGAAGTGGGGCTATATTCATAGTGAAATAGGAAATGAGGAGACTTTTATGAAAACGGCAAAGAATTCAGTTAATTATCATTTGGGAGACACATCGGAGCGACAGATTAATACAATGTAATTAGACTATTCTTTAACTCGAAAAATATTGAAAAATTTGGCTACAAAATTTTTATCCGAAATGCAGAATTTTGGTGCATTTAACCAATTAAACTATCTCTTCCTTCTCCACACATCGTTCCCACTGTGTTTGTTCCTTCCTACTAACAATATCTGGCCGCATCAAAATATAATTGATTCGTTTTCCTTTATAATTGTTTCTGGGTGTCTTTGGTTGGCGAGCCCAAAAAGAAAAAAAATTAAACGCAATCGATATATGACTGTTCTTCTCTGTATATTGTTCATCGGTCATCATTATCACGGGACCGAATTGTGAACTGCATTTTTTTAAATATGGGACGTCATTCCGATACAGCTCTAAACAATGCCCTCGTTAATTTCATCCAAGATGGACGGATTCTCTACGTAACTTCCTTCTTCAGAACTCCCGTGTTCGATATAGAATACTACTCATTATCCTCAAGTTAGGCGTTTTTCTTTTGAATGAGGGCGAACTAGAAACTTTAATGCGTTTGTCTTAAATTACCGGGTAGTGAATCGCGCAGATCCGACTGTCGATGATCGTTTAATTTAATCTTTAAATGTTTATTTTATTAAGCTGGCAATGCCACACCAAGTTAAGCTAGCGCATTATACTAACCTCTCAATGAACTAGAATTATTTCGTTCTTTTTTTCAAGCCATTTTTCTGATACTATTCATCACTTTATTCATCGCTTGGTCCATTTTCAGCTATAGTCGTGAAAACAATTTCATTTGCAAATTAGCTCTTGATTCCCCAGGTATTCATCACTTTTCGCCGCTTTCCCTACAATAAATGCGATAAAAAAGGTATAATTTAGCAACTAGTTGGACTTGTTATTTCTGCAAAGTAATAGTTTCGATCTCTGCTTTTCTAATTTACCGTATCCCGCGGCGGTGCATTGGAAATAATCGCCTTAATCTATTACTTAATCCGAGGAACAGTGTACAGTGTCGAACGTTGTTTTGTAATCGATAAAAACAGCTACGAAGAACTGCTGGCAGACATTTTTCTGAGGATTTTCCGCAACATTTTAAATTTTCAAAGAATATTTTACTATTTTACAAGAATGACGACCTATAAATCATCCAGTCACCGTGTTCAACTGCTAGTAGATGTAATTTTGTCATCAACCGCTAGCAGAACTAATTCGTTGATCTCTTTTACAATTTTAGTTCAATTCGATTTAGTTCATTTTAAAAAAATATCCACAAACGTACAACTAGAGCAGGCCTATGTTTGAGAAGTTGAAATGTACAAATTAAGTCAAAAATTCAATCGTTTTATAAATATAAATAAAAAAAAGCGATTGATACATTTATATACACATGCACACTTACACTAAACGTATCTCTACATATACATGCGCATGCCCGCATACTTATGTAACTTGATTCTTCGGACCTCGTCACGCAGTCACTCCTAGGCCCCCCCAAACAATGGTTTTCTATAACTTTAATGGAACACAGTCGCTTTCAGCTGATGGTAAATAAAAAACAATCAAATCCGATCTCTCATTTACGATTTGCGTAGAAATTTTTACTATAACTTTCGTAATGCGCTTTCGTAAACCAGAAGCGTAATAGAATTTTTATTACCCCTAACGTGAGAAAGATACAGTTGTTAATATATACATATATATATATATATATACATAAGATGTCATACGCACATAAATTTAAATGTATTTTTTTCATTTTACTTTATATATCGAATTTGACGTATTTTCTTTCTTCTTTTAAAAATCTTTCTTAGAATCTTTCATGCCTTGAAACTTTTTCTACGAGAATTGGCCAACTGGAAACTAAATATCAAAAGTAATTAAGGAAGGCACGCCAACTCGTAACCGACAAAAATCAGGAAGTTTCTTTGCGACCCTAACACACAGACCAACTCGTCACCGACAATGGCCTGATAATCTCTGGACCAGTGCTCCTCAACGTTTCTTTCATTATGCTTTGACTGCGAACTATTAAAAACTTGATCATTTTATTCTCGACCCGAAAAATCACTAACTCGTTTTCAGACGAGTATTTTCATTAAAACAAGAAAACCTACGCGACAAAAGTAATTTTATAAGTTACGCGGACGATACGGTATTAATAGCAAATCGGCAAGAAGATCTGCAACAAATTACTTGATACCGTATGAATCTGTCCTGCAAAAAATACAATCTGCCAATTAATGTGCTAAAAACAAAAGTGACGGTGCTGGACAAAAAATATACCCCACTCATCAAGATTAAAATTGAGAATAGAGTACTAGAGCAAGTGAACGACAAATTTAAGTATCTCGGTTGCTGGATTTACAGGCTCCTCAGAATCAGAAGTAAAATTTAGAATTGAAATGACGCGGTTATCATCAGCTAAAAACAACTTTTTGCGAACTCACGATATAAAACTTGAACTACGGTGGAGAATAGTTAAGTGCTATGCTTTTTCCCGCGATTTTATATGCGACAGAAAATACCCCGGACAGCAAAAATTACAAATCAAGAAGTTACGAAACGGATGAATTAAGATCGCGTGAACTAATCCGGTTAATAAAATTCAGGAAAATTAATTATCTGGGTCACTTGATGCGGGGCCCGAAGTACGAGTTACTACAAACAATACTGATGGGTGTAGTAGAAGGTGTTCGTGGCCGCAGAAGGACGTCATGGATTTCCAACATCTAAAAATAGATTACCGAGACAGGATGACTTTTCCATCTTGCACGAGACCGGCAAGCAAAGTGGTAAAAGATGTGGACGCCAACCTTCGATAGCAAAGACGGCTCAAGAAGAAGAATGCCACATATTTATCGCTGTATTTGTTGTCCAGCAACATTTTTAATCGATATACTAAATTCCTTACTATCGCATTAAAATGTTGAAAAAATAAAAATTAATATTAGACGGTATTTTCTTTTTTTTTTTTTTTTTTTTTTTTTTTTTTAATAATTTGCGGGTCCCACAAGGCACTAGCCCGTCTGTGGGTTCCCAACATAATTATATCGTTTATTTATACAATATAACATCAACTTAAGTTACATTACATAGTTAATTATCTTATGCAATACTATACAACAAAATTCACACTCTCAATTATACATTTATCTTATATATTATTTGCTATTTAGATATCTTAATATATTAGCTTATATATTACAATGGTATAATAAAATTTTTATATAGTTACCACACTCTGAATAGCAGCTTAAAACTGAGGATCGTAGCCAATCGTGTATCAAAATTTTTATTATTATTATTATTGTTATTATTATTGTTATTATTATTATTATTGTTATTATTATTGTTATTATTATTTTTATTGCTATTATTATTGTTATTATTATTATTATTGTTATTATTATTGTTATTATTATTATTACTATTATTTCTATTGTTCTTTATACCATGCTATCAGCCAAATTTTAATTTTGTTTTTCCATATCTCCAGTTTTTCCTCATTTTGGATTTCCTTTGGTATCTTCTCCATTAATTTTATTAATACTTCTTCATCCACATTATCTATTTTATTGTTAATTCCCCTGAGTCGTACATAATAAGGTCGGTCGCTATTTCTAGTTATGTACGTTCTCGTTTTAGTTGATAACTGCCTATTTTCAAGTTTAGCACTAAGTAATTTGCTGTAATAATATAACATTTTTGCCGACATTTCATTATTTTTGTTCCACCAAGTGATATTATCTGATGCGTCTGAATTATTCTTGTTGTGTAGGACCAGTTTTAAACATTTTTTTTGCAATTTGTTGATTTTCCTCATTTCTGTAATTTTCGCCTCACCCCAAATTCCGATTCCGTATTTAATTCTGGACATTATTACAGCTTCGAAATATAATCTTAGGCTTTTGTATGACATACATTGTTTTAATTTATATAATGCTGGGATAGTTTGTCTAACTTTTCCTGCGATTTTGTCTATATGATTTTTCCATGTTAGTCCTTTATCTAATATTATTCTTTATTAATATAGCAAATGTTAAATTTTAATAAGGAGTAGAAACTTTTTGAGTTTTAAAACATTTCCGAAAAGAGCGATAATGACGCAAACATTTTAAAACACTCTTATATATACATTTACAGAAATGCTGCGGGAAAAATATATCATCACGATAATGATGTTCCAAAGTAGGAGTATTTTGAATTTATCATTATGCAAATGTAAATTTTTAGTTGATCTTGTTTTATTATATTTAATTGCTTAATTTTCATTTTTATTTCTTATACACTTTTATTTCTCATCGATAAATTAAATTTACAAATGTTCTTTTATAAAAATAATTAACTTACATTAATCAATTATGTAAATAAAATAGCCTGCGATGATACGGTTAATAATTTAATATTTTTTTGCGAAAGTAAATAATAAATTCGTGTTTCTTGATGCAGCCCAATTAAATTTGTCATCTCCGATTTATATGTATTAAGAGTTTTTACCGATTGGGGAAAAAATAAATAAGAATGTTTACGTTGTCTAGCCGGTGCCCGGTATAGGATAGGGAAAAAGTTGAAAATCGTACTGGTATCGAAATTATTCACTTTTGTAAGGTTTTTTTTGGGGGTATCTTGGTGGTCGACTATTAGTTACTAGTTGGCCAATGTCGCTTCAGTTCCGGTTAATAGTTGGCCAATTACTGGGAGACCTACTTTCGTATGTACCTTAAAATAGTTACCTGTTAAGGTTCGCCCCAGTTCACAGTCTTGGTTCCTTTTCATTCCTTTTAGTGGTCGTTCTATTATTGTCCCCTTAATCAGATTAAGAATTAATCATTTTCTTTTCCACGTTTCTCGTTTCCGTTTTTCCCTATCTTCTTTTACTGTTCCCTCCGCAACACTGATTCTCCTTTTGATTGTGACGCAAATCATGTTTCTTTGAATATTCGGCTCTTGTTGAAGAAGGTTTTTTTTTGGGGGGGGGGGCTTATATGCAAGACAACCCATCTTGTATTAGAGCAAGGTGAAATTGCAATTTTTGAAGACATTATAAATGAATATAAAATCCAGTATGAGGCAATATTATTTGTAACCAAGAGCGAACTTATTTTATATGGAAGGTCTACTCTAAGATTAATCAATGAAAATTATATAATATTGTTTGAATGTTTTTGTATTGGCTGCATTCGAAAAATAAATTATCCGCGTCTGCCAACTTATCTCGATCATCCGGGTGTGAACAAAAAGGGGATTGACTAAGTCCCTGCTTATACATAGAATATGGTAATCTGTCAACTCCAAATCGTAACCAACATATCGTCACTATAAATTCCCGAGGATTGTTAACCCCTCTATCTGAAATCGGAACATACCACGGTGATCTAGGGATATACGGTTGAATAGATTTATATAATTTTGATTTATATGAATTGTACCAAATGGAATTCCAGTATTCTTTGTAGACAAACTTAATGAAATATAAAAGATCTTTACCAGGGAATTTTGGAATTAGTCCAGCAACCTCATTAGCCGCTGATTTTGCTGTTTTATCCACTATTTCATTACCATCTATCCTCACATGAGCCGGAATCCACACCAGTTTTCTATTAACCTCCTTTTCCGCCAATTCAATCAAGAATGATCTTATTTTAAAAGTTAAAGGAAAAATCTTGCAGAGACATTAAGCAGCTTTTGGAGTCACTTAGAATAAGTAAATTCCCTGAAAAATTATGCCTAATGGCGAATAATAAAAACTTAATAATTGCCATGCACTCCGCAGTGAAAACTGTGGAGAAACAAGGCAGCGTAAATTCTTTTATCATATTTAAGTGAAGGATATAAATAGCAGAACCAACTTAATGTGAATTTTTTGATCCATCCGTAAATATGTACCTATATTCCGGCCAATTATGAGTTGCTATACTATGAAATAGATTATTGAAATTGTAGTTGGGACTTAAGTGTTCTTTAAAAATAAGAGAAAGTGAAAATATCAACTTCTGGGATGAAATAATTATGACCATAAGGCATAGAGAAATATGCTAAAAGAGAATTATTAAGAGTAACCAATGCAAAGTCCTGTAGTCTTAGAGCCGACGAAGCCAACTGTGGAATTTTTTTTGAATTAAATCTCCTACTAACATTGATTTCTTTGAACTTACTAATTAGATTATAGTGATCTACGGGATTGTATTTTAATAAGAATTTGTCCCGCAGAATGGAAAACCTAATCTCCAATGGTGATACGAGGGTGGTTCAAATATAAACCGGAATTTTTAAATAAACGCGCAAAAAATTTATTGTGGAAAAAGTGGTTGCACTGGTAGTTAGACCGGTTTGTTATGTAGAGCAATTAGAACCGCGTAACCTCACTTTTTAGTGTAGTTAGAGTCATGAGTGAAAAAGAAGTACCAGTGTCTGTTGCGCAACGCATCATTATTCGTTTTTTAGTCAAAGACGACGTAAAATCCGTGGAAATTTACCGCAAATTACGCGAACAGTTCGGGGATGAGTGTCTCTCCAAAACTCAAGTGTACGAGTGGTGTTCCGCGTTTCGAAAAGGACCTGAAGTGGTGTCAAACATACCACATGCGCGGCGCCCAAAAACCAGCATTACAGATGAACACGTTAAAGCCATCGAACAACTCATTTTGGCTGACCGACGCGTCCGTGTACGCGATATGACCGACGAATTGGGCATCGGCATAGGTAGTATTGAGACAATAATTCATGATCGGCTAGGTTATCGCAAAATTGCAGCCAGATGGGTGCCAAGACTTCTGAATTTTGAACAGAAATTCACTCGTTGGGAAGTTTGTACGCGTCTCCTGCAGCGGTATGAAGAGGAAGGAGAGAATTGATTGCGGCGAATATTCACCACGGAGGAAACTTGGGTACACTACTATACGCCGGAGAGTAAACGCTCGTCTATGGAGTGGCGGAAGAAAAAAGAGGGAGCGCCAGTCAAAGCGAAGGTTACACAGTCAGCTGGGAAGGTGTTGTGTACCGTGTTTTGGGACATGAAGGGAGTGATCGCAGTCGATTTCCTAACTGAACAACGTACTGTGACGGCGCAGTATTACAGTAACCTCCTAAAAAACACAGTCAAACCGGCCTATCGAACAAAAAGGCGCGAAATTCCGATCCGTAATGCGATACTGCTTCAAGACAACGCCAGGCCACATACCGCTCGGCTCACGACGGAGACATTGGCCGAATTGGGCTGGGAAACACTTGAACATCCTCCTTACAGTCCAGATTTGTCGCCTTGTGATTATTATTTGTTTGGCCCGTTGAAAGAAGCACTTGGTGGACAACGTTTCGACAGCAACGATGAGGTGGAATCGTTCGTGCGCAAATGGCTATGTGACAAGCCGCGAGATTTTTACGAAAAAGGAATAAAAAAATTGCCGGAGAGATGGAAAAAGTGCGTAGCGTGCGAGGGGGGTTATCTCGAAAAATTGTAAAAAATATGAGCACTGTAAGTATAAAATAAAAAATTTTATGACGAAATTCCGGTTTATATTTGAACCACCCTCGTATATTAGTTTCAGCATCAATGGCCTCTACTGAGGTAGAACTCGCACCAACGATTACCTTAAGACAGATATTTCGAAGGACGTTCAGCTTATTTTGATAATTAATGGAGCAGTTGCTAAACAAAAAGAAACCATAGTCAATTACACTTTTAATATATCCCTTATATATAATGCTCAGAACTCGTGGGTCACTGCCCCAATTGATATTATTGCCTAATGTTTTAAACGAAGCAATTCGTTCAGAAATTTTTATATTAATATAATCAATATACTTAATCCTCGAATCCAGCACAGAACCTAAGTACTTATATTCTGAACGTAAAGGAATATATCTATTACAATATTACATAAACCTGGGTCAATAGTTCTGTAAGCTAAAACCATATTCGAACGTTCCCTTGTGTATTCGAAAATTTTAGCTCTAGCTCTTCTGGCTCCTGACAGTGCTTCCTCTATCCTTTCCTTCCCATCTCCGGCTATAATTCCCTTACTTCAATCCTTTATTCTTTCCATCTACTGTCGCTGCGAAATCTAAATTTCTAACATAATACATTCAAGTGGTTAGGACAAAGTCAAGGACGAACTCAAAAAAAAAAAAAAAAAAAAGTAGGGTTAATACTACTTGTATGAAAGCTTGCTGTGTGTCCGTAAGTTAGGTTAGAAACGAAAAAAGGCAATTTTATATGCGATAATAGTATGTATTTCGGCATATTAACCTGTAAGAAAATACCTGGATCGGATGGATATTTACGGTAAGTTTCGCATATGCTTTACCAAATTAGAAATTCTGTTCCGTTTGAAAGGTGTTCTCATTTACAAAACTTCAGTTGAAACGATGATTCATCCGGCTGATCGTATTTTTGTGAAAATTTAATAAAATCAAAATAATAAGAAAGAAATAAGCGAAGGCATTAAAAAAAAAAAAAGTCGTTGTGAAAGAAAATAAAATCCAACAGTAGTTAATGATTTATTGATTTATTGCTTGACGAGCGTATAATAAAAGCGAGAATGAATTTAAGAATCTTATCGTGCGATCTACCGCATACGTTAATATAACTCTCACCGATGACTGAAAATAATGAGCTGATATATAATATCAACTGGTACAAGCAGCCGAAGAAATAAAGAAAGAAGAAAAGGTAAGGAAATTTAAATAATTACTGCGAAAATATCGTAATGAGAATAATGATCGAAGCTTACAGGCATTATAACGATAAGGATAATATACAGAACGATAAAACGCTCTTTAATGATCGAATGTATCTGATATAATACGAGGTGTATGCACAGGAACGTAAAGTGGTCAAAAAGGTAATTGTGCTAGAAGTTTAGAACTACTGACACTCCTCTGAATCGTTAATATAACATTAAAGCTAAACGGTGTACATTAAGTTATTTTCAGGTGCGTCTGTCTCTTTTTCATTCTATCTCTCTCTGTCTACTTCGCATACAGATCCGATGCAATGGCCGCACGTATAGTATACGGTTATAAAATTATCTTCCGCACAGTGTAACTGTAAATAATATATTTATTTATTTTTTTAGGTGAGTTGGGGGAGGGGGCGCCAACTATAGACATTAATTCAGCGCATCAGCAATTTATCTATATTTTCAATGTGCAGCGGCGAGATCCGAACTGGTTTCGCCTGAACAAAATACCACTGGCTAATGAACTACGCTACGGCGATATATATGATACTCGTATTAATATATAAAAGCGTAACTCCTAAGCAACATCTTTTAAAGACTCTAGCTGTAATACTTTTACTAACTTTAAAAGAAGGAGGAGAGGTTGTATGTTATGTTTCTTCGCGCGTAACTTGTGCCCATTTATACCGATTACTTTAATGATTCCCTTTGTTTACTCGAGAGTATGCAACGGTGCGGTCGTATATGAGTAGCGATGGGTATCAGAGTGCACAGAGACAGTCATCAAATGACATGAAAAAAGGGCGTCCCTTTGAAGACATCTTCAGTGACATAACCAGTGCGGAATCGACACTTAAAATACAAGTATTATCCAATTTATATCTAGAAATGCGAGTTGGAAAAAAAGTAATTTTCAATGAGATAAAAATGAAAACGCTATCAGTTTTAACTGCGAATAAATATATAGGTTCTAATGAAGAAAGCGTCACTAATAAGTTCATCACTGACGGAAATATTACGTATCTTAAAATTACTACCACCATGTTGTTGATTCAAAAGTTCGTCGGTCAGTAGTGGTCTCATAACCGATGAGTACCGGCAAGTGTTGATACTCAATAGTGATTGAAATAAACCCGTTAAAGAAAAGAAAAAACGTCTCTCCTTGTAAGTGTTTCTTGCTTAATATTATCAAAAAAAAATTATCCAAAAGGTATCGATTTTAAAATTAAACGAGCGATAAATGCGAATGACAAGGTATTATTAATAGTAGACTAACATGTAGATTCGGGTTTTTGAAACCTCTAAAGGATGATTTAGAAGTTGGTCGCTGAACGTTATACTCTTTAACCCAGGACTTCAAAGAGTGCACGATGTAGTAACATTTTAAGACTCGAAAATATTTACACTAAAAATTGCGAAATAAAATTTTTTTCTAAAAAAACACCGATTTCAAGATTTACTCTAAAAATGTAATTAAAATGCACCAAAAAAGTAAAATGGTAATCACTCGATAAAAGATTAATATACCTTATCCAGTGAAATATACTTGTAAAATTATTCTTAAACACTTATTAAAGTCTACATCAAATTCGAATTGTAACGATAATTATTAAATAATTCCGATGTTTCCAATACGTGGGCTTATAGAAAAAGGGTGATTATGCTGTTATACTCATTTAGTACTGTTCTTTTAATCGCTATAATTCGAATACCTATAATAAGTATTAACGTTGTTTAAAATGAATCATAGCACCTAAACAAGTATTGAAATATATTGCTTTTTTTTATCAGATAATTGTTTTTTACTTTTTGACGTAGTTTTATTAAATTTTTTCGCATAAATTTTAAAGTCGGTATTTTTTTAAATCTATTTTTTAAATTAAATTTATTCTTTATCTTTGATAAAATTAATAAACAAAGCATGTACCCTCCCCTGGAGCCTTGAAACTTTTTAATCAACTGGCCATGATGAGTATTCATAGACGCGTAATCATGAACAATTTACCAGAAACCCATGAAAATCATGTTTTAATTAAGATTTTATTCTTGTTTAATAAAATATTAAGCTTTTACAACTTATAAATTTTATTTTTCCTATAACTCATATCCTCTTTCTATCACGTTTCCCCCCCCCTGGCGGCTGACAACTCTTCTTGTCCACCCCTGGCTCATTGGCTGGCGACGCCCCATGAAACAAAGCGACATAACTCGCATGAAATCCTTTAATAGTGCTAATGCATCTTTCTTCGTAAACTTAAATATCGCACAAATACAATTTATTTCCCATAAATTGATTTTTAATCCGATATTACGCGTAGAAAAAATAAAAGAAAAGAAAGAATAAAAAAGGATTTAGATTTGTGTTTTTAACGTTAGTAAGTACTAAGAAAAAAAAAAAAAAAAACAATGTTTTTAAAACATTTTTTAAAACTTGTAACAGCATTCGTGAGTTATCAGTAAAATTTATCTGTTTTTTTTTGTTACTTGCAGCATCTTCGCAATATAAGTAAGACCAGATTTAAATCAAAATCTACTTTTCCAGCGGAAACAGATTACGTAATTTTTTATACTCTGAAGTATGCCTAATGTGAAGGTTTCAGTATAATAAAATATAAGCCAAAAACCCGGAAATATTTCTTTCCTATAAATTACAAACTTACATGAATTAAAACTGCCGCATATTATAATTCCTTTTGGCTTCTTTTCAATCTATAATCTTCAGATAATATAAATGTAATGCTTATAAATTTTCGATTTTTTTCCCGCGCTATGTATAGCACAGCTAGACTAGGAGCGCGGCCAGCAAGTTCATTATATTTTATTAAATAAGTTTATTGATTTGATCGAGAAAGGATGTAACGAATGGCGAATTGTGGGACAAGAGTGACAAAGGAGGATCTGTCGGAGTAAAGCTAGAGTTTTAGGATCTTTGAACATTCTGTTAGAGAGTTGGAAACGATGATCGGAACTTCACAACTGTCACAGATTGGTAGAGCAAAATTCTGAAATACATATATGTATATGCACGTGTGAGGATGGAATATTACGTAGGCGGCACAGCACCAGCTGGTCCTTTCGACCTTCTGGTTGAGATTTCCATTCGCAAACTGATAGTTTGACTGCATATAAGTGTGATGGATTTTCTTCGCCCATTTTTTCTGCCGTAATTTCTAAAAAAAGTTTTTACTAGCTTCCGTGATATCACCGGGTGGAATCTGAATTCGTGGAACCGGAAGCACTTTTCATGCCTCTTTTTCGGCATGACCGGCCATGAGGTTTCCTGATATCTTTGAGTGACCAGAAACCCGTAAGAAGGTTACCCTCGATGGGGGAATTCCGAAGGATTATATTTATGGAGTCAGCTATCCGGGTGGTTTGATTTTTGTTGGATGTTCTCTGTAAGGCTGTCATTGTTATTATATGTTGGTTTGATTTAACCGCGTCTTCCAAAGCTAGCAGGGTGCCATAAAATTCTGCGGACAGAACGAAGAATAGCGGCGGAAGCGAAATTTAAATAATTTTGTTTGCAATTTTTTTTTTTTTTTTTTTTGAATATTACAATTGCGCTACGCTGTAATTATTTATATTTATAAACAAATAAAAATCATTTTTGCTTCATCGGAACCTTGCTGATGAACAGAGTCTACAAATGCAACATTTAAGCAATATTTTTTTTTGAAGAAAAAAAAACTACACTGAACGTTTCATTGTAGATGATATTTCTTTAACGCCTGGACAAAAAACAAAGCACTAATGTGACATATGTTACTACAATGCACTTACCGTTATTCCATATTAGTGTAACTGTAAATGCATCCTTAAAGATAACAGCGTTAAATTCTAAAAACAACATTAAACATTAGAATAGTTTATAGCGTTCCTAACTTTTTTAGATCGTTTTAAATGTTCACGTAACGAAAAGTACGGCATGTTTTCGTATTATGCTGAAAATGATCAAAGGTTACGATGGTATGAAAATCTAATGAAATACATTTTTAGCAATAAGAAAGCGAACTGGATAAAACTGATCACTCTTCGATAATAATTAATTCATTATTTTAAAATTACATAAATAAGGTACCCTTTATGATCGCTAAGTCTATATAATTTAGAACAGGTGTAGATATAAAAATTGTTAATCATAATCAGCGGACGTGTAAGTTTATCATTAATATGAATATTACCCGGTACAGTTGAATAATGAAACTTTAATCACATTTATTCCGGATATATCAGTAGCGGTGAATAGTATATTTAATTTGTAATATTTTAAAGTAGATTTGTCTACAGCGCTTTGATTATTCCCAGTTGTTAGCGAGAACTTTATTCCATATAGCCCGTGTACTATAATTACAGAATTTAGTCAAATCACGCAATTTAAGAAATTGCCATAAGAAAGCCGTTCTCCGATGGTTGTAACGAGGCCGGTAACGATTAAGAAACTTTTTACGATTTTTCAGTCCGAGTACGACCAGAATATTGTAACGAGCAAATGATAGTGAAAAAGGCAACGACAATTTCTGAAACCCTTGTAATTACGAAAGATACCCCCTCCTCCCGAAGTCAGCAACACTCTGCAGATACTTCCATTCTTTTCATTCGTGTATTTTTTATAATATCTATGATTGCTCATACATTTAAGGTAAAATCGGAAGTTTTTCGAGAAAAACTATTAGAGAATTATTAGCTAAATCAAATCCATTAATTATCAGAAACTTTTCTATATGATCGGATTTATTCTGGGCTAATCTGTACTGTTCGTAACTTGCAGGCTAAAAATATATACCGAATTCTAATAAATATGTATGACCATGTCTATCGGAGCTAATGCGAAAAAACATTTAACGTTTTATGTAATGGAAATGCTTTGTGTGAAATTTGTTAATGAAATCTACGAGTTGTGACATAAGCGTCATCAACAGGTGACGACGACTCTATAAATTGCTGAATAAATTAAAATATGACGTGGTCAGGACATTTTTCCATAAAATTGCAGAAGACTCTGGGGCTCGAAGGGACCAGGTCCGAACTAACGAGAGTCGTATATTTATACGTACTACATCGACATTTAGTAGTATTCTGAATTGTTGAAATAATAATTTGCGGTAACTACTAAAAGAAAGAAATGTTGTAAGTAGCAGTTTCGAAGGATTTTGTGCACAGTTTGGCGAAGTCTTGATTTCGAATGCGTGTACGGGTGCTCCATTCCAGGTGAACTGACGCAGAATGATCTGTGGTCGTGCTCGCGAATACGTACGATGAAATAAAATAGCGTATGAAATTTGCGAAAATAATGATGTAAAAAATAAAATTACGGGCGCCAGTGACACTTCCGGTGTATCACAACCGGAATGGCTCCGCCAGCAGAGCATCAGGCTTTTCGGTAAAAAATAAAAAAAAATCCGCGGGGGGGGGGAATTGCCGAATACCAGAAAAAATAAATAAAAAACTCGCGATCCCGCAGTGAGGCGGCGGAACGTCTGTGCACCGGAGATGTCACGATGGCCCACCACGTGTCCAATAACGAGACTTTTCATATGGAAACGCGTATAATTTCCAACGAAAAGTTATAAAAAAAAAAAAAAACGACTTAACAGATGTGTACAGAACAGAATTGATACAGACTCGAAAAAAACGGTAAGAAAAAAAAACTAACATGAGATTCTGAACGACAGAATTGAACGTGCGGCACGGCGCATAAGTTCGGCAAAAACGATTAGATTAATTGCTGCCACGCGCGATGACGATCAAGAACGGAATAAACGTGCCTCGCACGATGTGTGTCGTGACAACGTTAACAAAGCTGCATAGACGTTTCTAGAATATTCGAATAATGTTACCGTTCAAATTATTCTGCCTGACTTTTACGCGATTTTTCTATAATCTTCCCTCAACTCAAGCTTAACGTTGTTCGGCACACATTCTAGACGCATTTAGCCCGCCAGCGACTGCTACTATTTCCACTTTTCGACCACTCACGCCTCGAAACCAGTTCGCTACCTCAGCACAGCCCCGTATATATGTGCACGGGATTTTATGGTTTCGGCCGAATAAGCATCCTAGACACAATCTAATGCAGCAATATGAAAATCGAACGATGTCCGAGAAACCGAGGATTAATGATTTTATCTCAGAATTATTTTCTAGCTCGAACATCGTTATCTAATGGCGTAAGAAATACCGAATCCGTCTCAATATTTAACAATAATGAGAAATGAGCGGATCCGCCATAGTATTAAATATGCATAGCGCGCCATGTCTTATTATTAAATATTTGATTGCCAATTTTTTGACTTTGATATGACTTGAAAAAATTATAATATGGCTTCTAGTATTGTTTGTAGTATACCGTCGAAAATACGGAGTTGTGTCCCTGAAACGGAAAAAGAATAAAATTAATGAAATTGTAGTCATTTGCTTCTTCCGACATATGAGACCGTTTTCCGCAGGTTTAGCATTCCGCAGACATCATGTAGCGAATAATTATGACGGTTCGGAAATCACAAAAAAATTAAAAATAATAAATCTAACACATGTCCTAATTACGACTATTTTTTTTTTTTTTTTGCCTAACGGATAATTTTATAAATTCGAGGGAAGGTTACAAAAAGACTGTCAAAAAGGTATTTGTCCTATTCGTCTAAGTAAAAAAAAAAAAAAAAAAAAAAAAAAGGAATAGTTTCATCGTTAAAGGTAACCTCAAGAGTTCGTTGATACTGTTCTTTTTTTTAAATTCTTTTTGGCGGAAATGTTAATTTTCATTATAACGGCATATGAAACGTAAATTGTAAATAGAAAAAAAAGTACATCTTAATAATTATACTTTTTTTTTTTTTTTTTCAGATAAAATATATTAATGCATTATGAAAATTATTTCAACGTGTAAATGTTGCTGTGATGAAAGTGAAGGATCTTACAACCGCAAAAGTATATCAGTAGTGGAAAAAAAAAATCTCTGTGTCGTGAATTATTAGTTCGTGTACTTACGAGTATATATACCAGCGTGTAAATGGAAATATAATATTTTTGCAAAAATTAAATTTAAAACCTGCCAAAATTATATAACAGAAATATTTGAAAAATCCGCTAATGCTGTCCTCTAGCTTCTAATTATTCTAAATATCTACTAAATAAAATAGAGTTTCTTTTCAAGAAGGAGTTGGAAAAATTAAAAATGAACCATTCCTCGGAATTGTAAATAACGCAAATCGATATAAAGTGTTATATTTTAAAACCGTGTTTTCAATGATAAATCAAAAACGTGCGTTAGGAAATTAAACAGAAATATCAATATTTCTAGAATTAAAAAACCAGATGAATTCTTAATGTTATCCCATTTTTATAAGAAAAAAACTAGTGAACAAAATTTTTAAATGAAACTGAGAATCCAGGATGATTTTTTCTCGTATGTGAATTTCGGTTCATTTTCGTAATTATTAAAGTTAATTTTTTATTTTGTAATTTTTAAGAGCATGGAAAATGAACTCGAGAAATTAGTTGTTTTTTTATATTGCCCGATTAGTTAATTTTTTTTAAAAATTATCATTGAAATAATACGTTAAATAGAAATCAGAAGAGCATTTTAAGAGAGGGAATGTTTTTTTAACGATGCACAAACAGAAAAGTGCTCGCTTATAAATGATTAATTCGTTATTTTGTGCAAGGAAATTAAGTATGCAATAATTATTTCATTTAGATTTCGTATCAATTAAAGAAAAGCAAAAATTTAAAAATCACCAGAACTACCTTCAAAAAGTCCGAAGCGTGTTTCAAACGTATCACGACTTTCGTTCAAGCTGAAATGTTGTAGACCCTTTAATATATATAGTTATTGCAAAGTTTCATGTTATAACTCTTCCGTTCCGACTGTACTAAAATTCCTTTTGCATCCTAAACCATATTCACTTATAAAAAAAACAAAAACGAAACGGTTGATCAAAGAAAATAAAATAGATAGTATTTCTTTTAACGTGAGTTGCTGATAAAATTTTTAAGGAACTGTGTTGTACGTTGATTTAAAGAATTAATAATAATGCCGTAACGATGACGGATTCATTTTTTTTATAATATAGATGAAAGATCAATTCGCCACGAGTAAAAGGGAATTTTAGTAGATGGTAGAAATTTTTTTAATGGGCATTGCTCGTAAAAGAAGTTGCCGATTAGGACGGTATTTCTGAGATAATTAACGTCCAAAATCGGATAATAGGTTAAAATGAAAAAATGCAACTTTGATTTTGAGACATTAGATTCGATACGATTTCGTGTCATCTTAAATTAGTGAACTAAGAAAAATATGAACTAAAATTTCTAATCAGGATATTCCCATTTTAAATGATTATCGAAACTGACCATTGTACACTTGAAAATTGAAAATACTTACAAGCGCTACATGAAATCGTATAATATCCTCATAGAAGTACTAAACTTATTTAGGTAGCTTTTTTTGTTTGCTCACTTATCGAATTAAGAAACTAACGTAGACCGCTCTATAATACTCGTATTATAAAAAACAAACACTCGCTGTTTTCTGATTTTATCCTTGAAGAAGAATGTTTTCGCTTATTCGTATCTCATTGTACGATTTTGTTTTGTAATAAGACTTTAATTTTTAAACTTTAACCAGATCGATATAAAAAATTCGAAATAAAAATTATAGTTTGGTATTCACGTGAGAGAGTTCAAATATGCTTGAAATAGTTGATTCATCGAATAATTTGCAACAGCCTTTTGGATATTGTTAGGGGAATTTTAGTCTAGTAGAAGCTCCCGTAATAGTATGCAAAGAGTAATTTCTTGTTGTAATTTTCTGGGTCGATTTTAAAAAGCAAAATTGCTTTCGACAAGATGGCGTTCAGTCGTGCTTTGCAAAACAGAATCTGCCACAGCAGGAGGGGAATAAAGGGTACACGAATGGAATAAAAAAGAAAATTACAACTTCTCGCGAACGACTAATGACGCTAGCGAACGAACACGATGTTTAGATGGAAATTTAACGTTCGAAAGTAACGGTTCAGTTTAGACAATAAACAAATCTGCTCAGTTTAATCGGATCAATTATAGTTCCGATTATTTGTAAATATAGCGAGAGTATTAGGCGATGCAGAACTGGCAACGGGGAAGGCGACACCGTTTGTTAAGATTCAAGAGGATGCAGCGGTTGTTTAATAATGGAAGGAAATGAAAGCGGACTAGTGAAAGCCTGTCTCCTCTATTTTCCAGTCCCCGTTCGACGCATCAGCGGAAAATTAAAAACTCCATTTTCCACGATGGTATTTTCCGGTATGTGTTTATTTACCTTAAACGAACTCAATGCAGCCATCGAACATCATAATCGATCCAATTCACTTCTTTGCACCCAGCTAAATGTTACACTCAACCTTCCGTGATTATAAATGTCTAACCCGCATGCGATTTTCGGCGAAAGATAATTTTGCTCGGTACGGTCCAGAAATTTTTATTCGTAGCAAACTATTTCCATCTAATAAAAACACTTCCGCTCGTATTTTATCATTTGGCCATTCAGCGCCCGGTGTGAAGGAATCAGAGAATCATGGAAGAACCGTACAGACGAATGATCGTAATTTTTCATTAAAAAAAAAAAAAAATGGCCGGGAAAAAGGTTGCTTAGGCGTACAGCTCTTGATGATTTCCTCGCTGGAAGAAGGTACGGATTTCAAGGTTTCCGTAAAAGGTAATTGATTGTCCGAAACCACCTCTGAATGGGAAACCAGACCGAGCGATCGCTAGCATTAGAATGGCAAAGTAACGGCGAAACTATAAGCGCAATATCGTATATTCCGGTAATTAGAATCTTGTGCAACCGATCGTATTTCTTAAACTATATTTTATAGTAGTCTGCTCTGAGTTCTATTGCGAAATCTGAACTTCATTTTTGAATCGGCACCGTCTGCAGCAACAAAGTCAAAAAAAAAAAAAAATAATAAAGTATATTTCCGCATTGTTCATCTCAATGTACTCAGTTAAAACATACGATTCTTTACACTCATTCTCCGTAAAATCTTCGTTGAAACTGGTTTCCCTATTATTGGAAATTTCAGGCGAATACGAAATTTTTAGGAAAAGCGCGGGAAAATTTTCAATTTAGAAAATTTTTAGATGTTTCTAATAATATTCGAAGGTTTTATTAATTTTTTTTTGAATAAATGTTGATGCGCTGTGTTCTGTTGTGTGTGTTAAGTCCACTACAGAGCAATCTTGCGTTCGCTTCGGTAATCACTCTGTTCTAATTAAAATCTGTACACGCGATTCTCAGTGATCTTGTAACCAGCCAGCGCGTGTGCAGCAATTTGCATATCACCGTGCACACATGACAGTTTTTCGAAAGTTACTCTTTACAGTGTAATACAATTGTCGCTGTCGACTCGGGGTCGTCGGGCTATTTCAACACTTTATTCACGCTACCTAAGGTAGTTTTCATCGCTTGTCCATTTTTCGTATTAATTCGAATTTATTTTTAGATCTTTTTCACGTCGAGGGGATTACACGGGCGTTTTTGCCAAATAGCTTCTTTCACGAAATCAACATTAATCCGAAAACTGGAAAATTGTAAATTAAACGCAACCGCTTTACAAAATACAAAGGAATATTTGTTCTGTCGCCGATCACGATTTTCACGTTCGGAAAATCGGATTACCTCTACGAGTTCCGTCCGGGACTAGTATCCTGAGACGGAAATTTTTACAAGTATCACAATATGCGCCACCGAAAGTAATACTTTGATGTGTGCAGTCTCCGAAATAATTGACAAATTGAAATGCATTTGGTATTGAAAAATCATCAGATATTTATGTTATGTCCGATATTTGCGAGGCGCTTTTAAGGGGAAGCTGTATTAAAATGGCCGACTAGGGTCAGTTCGAAATCAGGAGCAGGCACTTTTAGGCGGCATGAAGGTTAGGATAAAGCAACCGCGTGTAATATCCGCGATGCAAAATCTGCCCTTACGTCATCACTCGATATCTTCCGATTGAGGTTCCGACAGAAGTACCTAGCAGTCGGTAAAATAGAGCTTCCGAAAGATGTTTAACTTTTGTTGTGCCGCTTATAAATACAAAGTGCCCATTTCAACCTGCCCCCCTTCCCCCTAATAATTGTAGGGGTTATCTTAAAACGCTGAACAAATGATGTATATTAAAAAATGTTTATTAAGTCGTTGTCGCCGAAGAGAATAGGGACCGGTCTAAAAAGAAAGTGTAGGTTGTCCTTGGTAAATCGGTTCCAATGTGTAAAAGTATACTCCGCAGTAGGGGTAACTGCTGCATTGTAAAATATGCGCGCGCAGATTTTTTTTTTTTTTATAATTTAATATGCGCGGATCAGGAGCCACCGTCTACACCAAAAAAACAAACCTGCATGTATTATGTTTAAAACAAAAAGAGCCACCTACTATTATATGTATACCCTAAGTGCAACTAATATTTTTTTTAATTAAATTTTTTTTTAATCGAGTACGTCGATACAGAAACTCTGCCTAGAAACAATTAAAAAAGAAAAAAGGAATATTTAATTTTAGATACACCGATACGGTCAGAAACTGACAAAATGAGGAAAGAAAGAACTGGAATATTGGGCAAAGAAAGAAGTGACAAGATCTAAGAGAAACAATAAGGACTGGAAACCCCGAGAGATAATAAATCAGAATAACGTTGGGAGGATTGGACAATCACAAAAGATATGATTAGGGGATCACAAATAGCTTCGTAACTAGGATGAAGACAATAGTTTGGGGAGGGTGGTAAAAAAAAAAAATACGAAAAGGCGCAAAACAAACAGTGACAGTAGAATCACGAAGTGAAGGGAAATCGTAAAACTAGAGGAGGGTGGGAAGACTCGCCTGGTTGGACAGGTAGAAGGAAAGTGCAGCTAGGGACCTGAGACAGGTCGATACGGATGGAATTATTTGAGAGTAGATTATGAATAAGGAAATGCAGGCAAAGAGTAATACAGTCACAGATGTGAGCAGGAAAATGAGAAGAGACGGCTTAGGAAACGCGCATGGAGTCGAATATAATTAAATAATTAGAAAAAGAGTGTTGCGAGGAAATATAAATAACAGAGCGCAGAGACGTATTCCTTCGATTTATTATATTATTTTCGTCTTCTTGTGTTTTATTCTTGTTTTCTCCGCATTTTCCTGTGTTGTATTTTATTTATTTATTTTTCTACGTTCGTCGCGATCTTTATAATGTTATGAGAAATTTAAAATGTTCGTTATTAATTAAATATAGTTTCTCCTTATGTCTTTTCCCGTAATAAGTTTCCTTACTTTTCTTTTGATTTCAATAGCATATGTCTTCCCATCTCATTCTCCTCTCTTCCTCTTCGTGCTAACTCCACTCCTCAGAGTACAGTGGTCAGTGCATATGTCCACATGTTAAATTCTTCATTTCCCCGTCATGTAAAAATTTTCACTGATGGTTCCAAAAATGATAGCGGGGTGGGCGACGCTTTTACGGCCCCCTCGCTTAATCACTCGGAATCCTTCAAACTTCCTTCCTTTTGTTCCATTTTTTCTCCTGAAGCAGTCTCCATTCTCCGTGCTGTCTCCTTTATTTCCTCTTCAAGAGGGATCTGTAAATTTCTCATTATTACTGATTCCAAATCTGTGCTCCGAGCTATCTCTTTTCCTCCTTCCCACACGACTAATGATATCATTCTTTCTGTTCGTGCCTCTATCTTCAACTTGCGCTTAGCACGTTCTATCCTTATTGACTTTTTATGGGTTCCTGGCCACTCTGGCATTGACGGCAACGAAGCAGCTGACTTCTCCTACCTCGCTCGGCGTCTCTCAGTGGTCCATTCCTTCCGCATTTTCCTGCCTCAGACATCCTTTTCGTCTCCGCAAGTCTCCATACCAGACTATGGGTTGACATCTACCCTTCCTTTTTTGCCAATCGCTCCTCCTTCTACCTCCTCCTACAGCCTACTCCCAATTCACAGCCTTGGTACCAATTTCTTCCCTTTTCTCGGCGCTCGGCTATTGTTTCTTTAATCAGACTGAGACTTGGTCATTCCCTCCTTCCCTTTTCTCGTTTTTCTTTTTCTCTTTCACCTTCTCCCTTTTGCCTTCTCCACTCTACTGATCCTCCCTTTATATGCGACCCCAACCATATCCTTTTTGAATGCCCTGCTCTTTTTCCTGAGTGGTCTCATCTATGCGCCGAACTTTTGGTGTTGGATCTTCCGACCCCTTTCAATGCTTCCTTTATCCTTTTCTTCCCATCTCCAGCCGTTATTCCCCTCCTTCTTTCCTTTATACTTTCTATCTCCGATCGCCTCAGAATCTGAGTAGGTGATCTAAGTCCATGTGGTTGGGTCAGTGTTAACACCGAGCCCATTTAAAAAAAAATAAAGAAATAAAAAAAAAACAAACAAAAAACATAGTATATATTTAAAAAAGCAATCAATACCATATTATGCCGAACATGAATAATCAAATTATCATATAAAAATACACAAAACACGTTAAAATTATTAGAAAACATATCGGATTCGATATCTGAAGTACTCGCCTTAGAAATTCCTTTAAAGTATTTAATAATATTCATATGTTTTTTAGTTTGTTCAAAAACGTTGTCTTTTTTAGCTTTTCTTCTACGGTTTTCTGAACCAGAAGGCTTTTCTTTAATTATTTCTGTATTTTCTGTCATAATTCATAAAGTGTGTGCACTGCTCTATTTCACGATCACAATGTTATATTACATCCATAACAAATAAAAAAATATCTGTAAGTAAATGTAATTAAAAACAAATGCAACTGAAAGATAAAAATGTTATTCGGACTTACCAAAAATCAAAAATAATATCACGGTCACAACACTCGCCTCAGTCATTAGGTGTACACACTGTGTACGTTAAGTATACAGAAATCTACTTATTAGATTTCATTTATTTATTCTTACTTATTTCCGTGCTCGGATAACACGTCTTTACACTTTGAACTCTACAGCTCAACTAAACTGCAAGCTGAATCACTGGTATTTTCTAGAATCGACTTCTAAATATCATAATTAATCACATTGTCTTTTATAGCGGATGACCGATAAAGAAAAATTGGTGTAGGTAATTTTCATTAATATAGTTATTAAATCTCATTGACTCATTTAGAAGAATAAACGATTCGAATTTGAATGAATAAAAATAATAATTTCTTTACAAAAAGTCACGATATCCCATCAAAAACATTAATTTTAAAGGTAGGAACCAAGTGTTCAATATTAAGAATATGCGTGGTTATCGACTTTGCCGACAAAAAAATTGAGATCTGAATGGGTGTCAAGTTTTGTAGATAATCCTGAAATTTATTTATAAGAACATATAACATTCTAAAATAAATTTAAAACGGAATTTCTTGTTCTTTTCATAAACAACAATGTTTTCTATTTAAAAATATAACTTCTTAAATTCGAACAGTCAAATTATTTACACAAAACAGATAATTTAGGATAAGTTAAAGCTCACAACACGTATATTCTTAATATTGAACTTGGCTCCCATTTTTACATTTATGTTTTTGGTGGAATATCATTAATTTTTGTAAAGAAATTATTATTTTTAAAAAGACAATGATTAATTGTGATATTTATACGTACATACAAAACAACATTTATAAAAATAAATATGAAAGACACAGGAACACAGTGATGCAGGATCCCGGATGAGTAAGCTGGCGGTGGTACGTTATTAATTCGTTTAATGTTCCGGAGGACCAAAATGTTTTCGAACAATGTTTAACACAATGTACCATCGGGGTCAATTAATCAATTGTTTATTATCGAAATAAGATGAAATACTCGATATTGATTAAAAGTCTTAAAAGTCGACTGTTTCCGAAACGATTAAAATTGGTAAATTACGAAATAAACTACGAAAAAAGATTGACAAACATTCGAATTGACGAGACGCAAATGAGCGTTTTTCAAAATAACATACGAAACGAACGAAATTAAACACAAAAACGACATGTTGACGGCTAAAAGATCAGCAAGCCAGTTACTTTTCTAACGTAGCGAAACTTATTAATTTCCGGCGTTTCTTAAATTTGATAACTTTACATCTAGCACAATCGAACTGTGATATAAATTAAATTAAGCAATAAACGAACGAAATTACGTAAAAAATGTGAAAATTACCCTGTTTTCTGAGATTTTTTCCTTTGTATACACACAATTACCCAGATAGACGACAAATTTCAACTTTCTAGGTCACCTGGAAGTGGTCTAGGTTTTTGATCTATATGTCAGTCAGTCAGTGATAAAAATGACGATTTTCAAACGTTTAATTTTTCAATAACCGTTTGAGTCGTATTTATGAAATTTGGGGTCCTACTAAATCTAAGGAGTTTTAATAAATTAAAATAAATTTCATGTGTTTATATTTAATTAAATATTAAGTTATTAAGGGGTTAAACGTAGCTTCAAATGGTTCGTGTAAATATATATACGACTGCTACGTCGTCGCCAGTTCCTTTTTCTTGGCTTGAACTTGGCTTGACACGCTGCCCCGTGTCTAATATGCGAGTGTTTAAAAATGTTTGCGTCATTATCGCTCTTTTCGGAAATTTTTTGAAATTCAAAAAGTTTCTGCCCCTTATCAAAATTTAATATTTCCTGTATCAATAATTATCATGATGCGCTTAGAAATAAAAAAATACTATCTAATATTAATTTTTATTTTTTCAACATTTTAATGCGACTGTAAGGAATTTAGTCGATAAAATGTTGCTGGGCAACAAATACGGCGATAAATATGTTGCATTGCATTATTTTTTTTTTTTTCGTGGACATTGGCCCAAGAACAGTGGAATAGAGAGAAAAGAGAGACTCAGATCCTTACACGATCAGAGATAGCTGACAGTAAAGAATCGAGAGCTAGAATAACCGAAGGAGAAGGAAGGGAGAGAATGAATGAATCACAGTATGGAGCGGGAATGGCGTTTTGTAAGAGGAAGGAATAAAAAGAAGCCCGTTCAGTTGAAAGCGACGAACAACTGAACATTATATGATCGGGATCAGAAATACATTGATCGCCGGGAGGGTGCAAAGGACAATAAGGAGAAGGCACGAGAGAATAACGGAACAATGAGGAAGGGAGCAAACTATGCCCAAAACGCAAGCGGCAAATCGCAGAGAGATTAGAACGGCGCATAGAAGGAAAGTTAATAAACCATGGAAAACGTGGAAGGGAAGGTTGAATATACAAAAAAAGGGAGTTCGGGTTGGAGAATGAGGAGACGTAGGAGTCAGACCACAGTTTGGAATGAGCAGCTGCAGACAGAAGGGAAATATTAGAAGCTGAGAAGGCAGGAAGAAACCTACCAGAAGAGGAAGATAATCGAGCGAATGAGTCAACCAACTCATTTCCCTCGATTCCGGAATGACCAGGAATCCAAAGGAAATCCGTTTGGATAAAGTGGGAAAGGAAAAGATCGTGAATTAAGGAACGAATAAGGAGAATGATACAGTCGGTAGAGTGAGAAGGGAGAGGAGATGTGATAGACTGCAGCACGCTTTGAGCGTCCGACAGGATAAGGAGATTGCTAGAAGCCGGAGAAGTTTTGATAAAAAGGAGGGCACACGGAATAGCCGAAGACTCAGCATAAAAGATTGAACAAAAGGAGGGAAGTTTAAAGGACTCGAAGTAATTGGGAGAAGGACAGAAGAAGGCTGCACCAACACCATTGGGTCCCTTGGAGCCATCAGTGAAGATCAAAAAATGTTTGGGGAAAAAAGAGCGAAGATTCTGGTGGAATTCTGATCTAACAACGTGATGAAGAAGAGGTTTGGGAGGAACAGATGAATAAAAGCAATTAATAGGATGGAGCAGAGAGGAAAAATTGAAGGAGAAATAAGGGAGTTTATCGTAAGAGTAGATATACGGAAAAAACTGTATAAGGCGGCCAGCGATAAGAGATAGAATAGGAGTCTTGTTAGCAGAAAAGCGCCAGGAACGCAATATGTAGGAATAAGAAGGAATGAGAGAGCAAGAGGAAATAGGCAACCGTTTGATGAGGAAACGATAACCCAAGAGGGGGCGTCTAAGGAAAAGGGGAGGAATGTGACACTCTGCGTGCAGAGCTGGGATAGGAGTAGACTTCCGGGTTCTAAGGCAGAGGCGGAGACATGTATTTTGGACCCGGTCGAGCTTAGACAGAAGGGATCTAGAAGAATTAGCATAAATATAGGAACAGTAATCAAGAGCAGAGCGGATAAAAGATTTGTAAAACATGAGTAGGATCACAGGATCACCTCCCCAGACAGTGTGCGAAAGGGATTTAATGAGGTTGAGCCTTTTGAAGGAAGATACGAATAAACGGTTGATATGGACATGGAAGGAAAGTCGGCTATCCAGAAAAACACCTAAATAACGGAAGGAGGAAGTAAGAGGAATTGGGCCATTAGTTAGGACGAGGACGACTGAGGAAGGAATAAACGGGCGCAGTGTAAAGACGACAGTAGAAGACTTAGAAGAAGAGATGAAAAGATGGATGTTGGATAAGGCATTTTCCAATGCAATTAAGGAGATTTGAAGATGGGAGTTGGCTTGCGAGATGTTGCGATGAGAGGAATAAATGAGGATATCATCAGCAAAGAAAAGAGAACAGGAATTCAAAGATAGGGACGCAATTTTGATAAAATAAATATTATATAAAGTGGGGCTAAGGCAGGAACCCTGCGGTAGTCCACGATAGACTAATCTAGTGGCATCCTGAATATGAACAGAAGCAGTGACCGTTCGGCAGAGGAAAAGATTAATAATCAGGGTAGAAAAATGAGCCGGAATGTTTAAGGAAAGCATCAGATTAAAAAGAGTTGGAAGATGGACATTGTCGAAGGCTGCCGAAATATCAAGAAAGGAAGCAATAAGAAATTTTTTGTCGATGAATGACTTGTAAACATCTGCTAGGAAAGCGCTAATACAATCAGGAGGGCCGCGACCAGGGCGAAAACCAAACATATTGTTAGGCAATAAGTTGTGGTATTCTAGCCACCAAACAAGGCGTCTGTTGATTACGTTTTCGAAAAGCTTCCTGACACAAGAAGCAAGAGAAATTGGACGAAGTGAAGAAGAGTTCGGTTTAGGGATAGGGATAATGATGAAGGTATTCCAAGATAAAGGAGTACAACCAGAGTGGAGAAAAGAGTTAAACAAGTTTAAGAGAAACCGAAGAGAAGAGTCCGAAAGATTTTTGAGAACAGAAAAGGAAATACCGTCTACTCCGGGAGCAGAATCTGAAGAATTGCGTAAGGACGTTTCTAATTCCGTAAGGGTAAACGGAGGGACCAGAAAATGGGAGGAGTTGGAAGAAGACGAAATGCGACGAGATTCATTAAGGTTAGGAACGTAACAAGGGGCGATGGAGTCAATGAAAGAGATTAACTCATCATTCGAGAGATTACAGGAAAGAGGATGGCGGGAAAGAGGGAATTTGAAAGCCTTAGCCATTTTCCAAACCTGAGAAATAGGAGTAGAGCGTGAGAAGGAGGAACAGAAGCTTTTCCACGCGTTTTTTTTTGCTGATTTGAGGATGAATCTGGCTCTAGCATTGGCTCTTTTATGAGAAAGATAGTTGCTGAGTGTAGGGCTGGAGCGATAAGATCTGAAAGTGGTTAAACTGAGATCGAAAGCAGCCTTACAATCCTGATTCCACCACAAAGCGGAGGACGATTTCACTTTCTTATGAGATGAACGACGGACAGGAGGAGAAGAACAAGTTAAGGCAGAAGAGATAGAATCAATGAAGAATTTATATTGGGAAAAAGAATTCAAAGAAGCAGGGATGGAAGATAGTGAGGAATCAACGGAGGAACGGAATAGAGACCAATCAACTTTAGAGAGAACCCAATTTGGAGAATTAGGAGGAGTAGAGGAAGGAGAGGAGGAGACTTCATTCACTGAAATAATAATAGGAACATGGTCACTTCCAAAGGTACCGTCTAAAGTATACCATGAACAACTGAGACCAAGATTAGGAGAGGTAAGGGATAGATCAATAGAGCTAAGCGAGGAGTGACTTCTGATGCACGTAGGAGAACCATCATTTAGAAGGAATAAATCATTTTGAAGGATGAAATTTTCTAAGTTCGTGCCATTACTATTGTAGTTGCAACAACCCCACAAGGGTGAGTGGGCGTTCCAATCACCACCTATGAGGAAGGGAGAAGAAAGGGAGTTGATTAAAGATATGAACGAAAAATCACGCAAATCGAAAGTCGGAGGAATGTAGGCGGAAATTAAATGAAAGGGCCTGGAAGAATAGTTAGGAATAGAGATGTGCACTAAGCTGGGATAAGGAGGATTAGGAGGAAACAAGGGTTGGGAAGCATGGACTAAAAACCGGACATCATTTCTTACTAAAATAGCTGAACCACCGTAGCCATCGCTGCGGTTGGAACAGATCAGAGAGAATCCATTAAAACTGATGTCAGAAGCGCTTGTTAACCACGTTTCAGAAAGAAGCGCGATGTTAACGTCATATTCATCCAACAGCCGTTCAAAGGAGTTCCTGTTGGCCTTAATGCTGCGACAGTTCTATTGTAGAACCTTAAGACGACAAGACATAATGAATACTTAGATAGGTGGTAGTTGGAGGAAGAAGTAGAACAAGGGAAGGAGAAAATATGAAATAAGCCAGAGAAGGAGGGAAGGTGAAAAGGAAGAAGAGAAAATAACCAATATTCCATTTCCATAAACCAACGAAATCGTTAAAATTTCGAGAAAAGAGGAAAAGATAAAAAAGAACAAGATAAGGAAAAATGCAAAACAATAAAGCACCCTCCGCTCAGATAAATCATTGCGCGAGGGTTGAGGTATGCTATCAACTAACCTAGTTAAAGGCAGTAAGCAACAGCGTCGCGCTGTAAGAAGGATGGTACAGAGATAGGAAAAGAAACAATGAGAATGAAAAAATAAATAAGGTATAAATATGGAAAAATTCCATAAAGGTGGCTCCCATCGCTCAAAAAATTCATTGCGTCTGGGTCCCCGTATGCTATCAACCAACCTAGTTAAAGGAGGCAAGCAACACCGAAGGAGCACCATGTAAAATTGTAAAAGCGGCAGCATTATGCCAAAGTAAAAACTGAGGAGAAAAACCATGGCGTTGGTTTTACGGTAATGGAACGAGATGGTACACAAAGGAAGGAGAAAATTTAGAGGAGAAGAAAAAAGGAAAGAGAGAACAAAGAAGAAGTTAGAAGTAGAAAAAAAAGGTAACAACCACCATATCTAAGATTGCAAAACTTGACAGATGGAAAATATTTTATTCTCCAAATTTGGAATATCAAATTTACTGAGAGCGGTTAGCAAAGTTGTGGATAAGACATTATTAGAGGAAATGGAGGAAGAGTTACTAGGAGAAACGTTATTAATAATTGGAGCCGACTCGGCATTTGCGGCATTAGAGGACGATTGACATGTGGGAGAATTGGAAGGATGGGAAGGAATAACGGAACGGTCTACTTTAGTGCCAGCGTTTAGTGTAAGTTTGGAGTAATAAGAATTGAGAGGATTGGGTGCTTTCGAAGAAGAATGGTGTTTACGAGATGGAATCCTGACATGAGAGGAAGATGAACTGCTAGAATAGTTCTGACGCCTCCTCTTGGGTAGTAGATGCAGAATTCGGTAAGGCTGGGAAATTCGCGGTATTTGAAACTTCTGCAAAGGTAAAAGCGGGAGAAACTATCGAACCCTCGCTGATGTTTCTGACTTCGGAGTAGGAGACATTTTCTAAACTCATTATTTTATGAATTTTGACTTGCTCCTTATAAGTCGGGCAAGAAGGGTCGAGTGCGGAATGGTTACCGCCGCAGAGGACGCAAAGATATGAAGAGGGGTTATTTTGTTTAGCTTTGGGACATTCTGAAGAGAAGTGCTTATCAGCGCAAGTGGGACAAGTAGTTTTACTTCGGCATGAAGCACTGAAGTGACCAAAACGGAGGCAATTGTGACATAGTTTGGGTTTACGAATCATTGGTTCAACTTTAACTCGATAAGAATCATAAAAAAGGAATTGAGGACGGAAGAATGGAGCTCATAAATTTAAATTCAACAACCGGGATAGGTTTTAGAGTCTTATCCGCAGTACGTTTTTGTAGACGACGAATATTAGCGATCGGTATATCGGAAGAACAGTGACGATAAAGTTCTTCCACAGAAAGATCAACCGGAATATCGCGTACTACACCAAAACGGAATAAAAGGGATTGCGGGATGAAGGATCGAATATTGAGATCTTTATGGACGCCGTCGGAAAGTAAAAATTTATTAGCTGCCTCGGTTGATATAAAATTAAGTTTAACTAAATTTTTACCGGAACGAGAGATTAGCGAAATACCACTAACTCTATTGTGAAATTTTCTAGCTAAAGACATCGGATGTAAATAAGCGATATTTTC
This sequence comes from Icerya purchasi, assembly GCA_039619475.1. Classification (NCBI taxonomy): domain Eukaryota; kingdom Metazoa; phylum Arthropoda; class Insecta; order Hemiptera; family Monophlebidae; genus Icerya; species Icerya purchasi. The sequence continues at coordinate 397,989,786 of CM077115.1, read as the reverse complement.
TTTATCCAAGCTTTCGACCAAGACGACGATTTGACCAACGTAGTGATCAGGAAAAGTAACAGAGGAAAGGCTAGACTTGACCGGAGAAGCGGGAGGATTGCTGATAACATTATTAGTGGAACCGGCCGAAATATCCATGTCGACGGACTCGCTAATATTTTGAACGGGAGAATTATTGCCTTTCGCAGCAGAAGAAGTAGACGCGGACGAAGCAGATAATTGTTGGGCAGTTTTATTTATTTTAGTCGTAGATTTAACCGGTGCAGCCGCATTACTGACACTCTTGGTAGTCGTGCGAGGAGAATGAGGGGGAGGTTTACCTCCCCCGTCAGACGAGTCCGGCATAAATATAGATTATCGAAAAATCAGATAACGACGGAGCGAGAGAAGCAAATGATTAGCGCGAACGAAATAAAATAAAACTAACGAAATAAAAATAAGTAAAAGAGATAAATCGATCGAGATAAATAAATGTAACGATCTCACCGAGTTCTTCCGAAACAATTAAACGCAACGCGAATAAACTTTATCGCAACAAAAAATAACTAATGCATTGCATTATAAAATTACTTTTGTCATGTAGGTTTGCTTGTTTTAAGTAAGCGGGTTATTGATTATTCCGGTCGAGAATAAAATGATCAAGTTTTTAATAGTTCACAGTCAAAGCATGATGAAAGAAACGTTGAGGAGCACTGGTCCAGAGATTATCAGGCCATTGTCGGTGACGAGTTGGTCTATGTGTTAGGGTCGCAAAGAAATTACCTGATTTTTGTCGGTTACGAGTTGGCGTGCCTTCCTTAATTACTTTTGATATTTAGTTACCAGTTAGCCAATTTCCGTTCAGCATGCGCTCAAACAGTTTTCTGAGATAGAATGCCAAGCAAATAGGTTGTAAAGAAGAACTGCTTTTAAGAACGGGAACAATGATAAAATAATTCCAAGAGAGAGGAATTATACTCTTGGAAGGGAAAGAATTAGAACTGCCGAGAAGGGAACTAAGGGATTGTTCGGATAGATTTTTAAGAGCGAGATAAGATATGCCGTCAAGACTTGGAGTGGAGCTGGAAGATTGGGATAGAACAGACAGTTCAATTCATTAAAATTTAAATTCATAGTTAGAAAGTAGGAAGGAGAATTTTGCGGAAATGGAATAAAGCACAATCATCCAAAGAAATAAGAATCAATAAAATGATATTAGGCTATTCACAGGAACATTGAAATTGGAAGGACCTTCATAGCATGTGAATTTAAAGGTTTCAACCATTCTCCAGATACGTGAAAGAACAGTAGTTCTAAAAAAGGAAAAACAGAAATTCTTCTAAAAGGACTTCTTTGGGACTTTAAATATTAAATCCAGCTTTGACGGCAGCCTATTTATCGGCCAGAAAATTTTCGGTCGGCGGATTAGATTGGTAAGTTCTGAAGGTGGTGCGACAATGGTCAAACGCAGTGTTGTACTCTACATTCCATCGAAAAAATGAAGCTGATCAACGATAAACGAATGATGGAAGACGGCAAAAAGGAAAAGATAAAGAAACAGCAGAAGTGGTAGAATGGAAAAAGGAATTATAAAGTGATATGGGATCAGAATTAGGCTGAATACCAAGGAGAACCGAATCAACCGAAGAGTGGAGCGAAGTCAAATTTGTTTTGGTGAAATGAAATAAGTTGGAGAAGTAAAACTAACTGTAATTGAAGTAAGTTTATCATGCATATGTAAGAACTATTGATTTTAACCTTAAAAATTGTTATTGAAACCCGTCGATGTAAACATATATATATATATATATATTTTTTTTTTTTCCCATTACAAGAAAGGCAGCATATCTGCGCGTGCCTAGGGCACCAGCATGATTAAATCCATCACTGCTTTTATGAATCATTGTGGCATTCTTTGCATTTCTATTACAGGCCGCAAATATTTTGAAATTTTTCGAACAATTTAATGAACTTCCTTAATTTACAAACAGAACGCTGCGAATATAAATATAGATTTCTTAAAAGAAACGAAAAAATTTAAAACGAATTTATTTGAGAGCCCACTCACAGCCGTGCGTTCCTACTGCTCGTTACTTACTAGCAAAGGACGAAAATGTTTGATCCGAACATTAACGACGATAAAAATATTAATAATTTTCAACGATATGATCACAACGCGTCGGTTGAAACGAAATGAACGTGTACATATATTTCTTATAGGAACGAATAATCAAATTTTCAATCAAAAGTATTACTACTATAATAGTTCAATAAATCTAGTTCCGAATTAAAAGTGATAATTTAGCTTGAACTGGGAAATACTCGTAGTTAATTTGAACATCACAATAATACTTATTGTCGACTAAATTTAGAGAAGATATTAATCGATTTTTATTTAACTGCGACCAGTTTACGATAACAAGAGACTTGCGCTTTTTAAAGACCTTATGTCCTATAGCATTTATCCTCCACTGTGTACTTTTTATCTACTTTGTTCCAGTGATAAGATTTTATTATTATTTTTTTTAAGTTTATTAAAGGAAACAAGATTATTATTTAATTTTTGTTTTATTAAATTTTTTTTCCCTCATTCATTGGAGTTGTAGATTCTATTCTTTATCCGTTTATTTATTATTGTCTTAAATTATTTGATTTTCATTTTATGTTCCTTGGCTATTGTTGATCGCAGGAGATTATTATCGGCAAAATGATACAAATATAGTCTAGGCAAAAAAAAAAAAAAAAAAAAAAAAAAACACGTAAGAAATTAAAAATTTTACAATGAAATCAACAAGCAGCCGATTTTTTCAATTTCATTGTCTAAATCAGCCGGTGAGTTCAGCTTCATAAGCCTTGTTCTTCACTCTTATATTAATCTACCGCCTATTACCGCATGTGCTGAGCAGATGCACTTCTTTCCGGGTTAACTCGCAATATTTTAGGCTAGATGCTCAGTTATCCAGCCTACAAAAAATTGAATACCGAAGCAATCTGGAAAAGTAAAGACAGCCGAGAGAAAGGAATTAACCTCTCTCCTTTCGTCACTCCCTCCGGTTTTACTACTATTATGTAAAGCTTAACTTGGCAATCCATGATATTTTATCAAAGGTTACTTTTTAGGTTCTTACTGAATCCATCCGCTTTTTCAAACCTTCACCATAGTCTAATATTCGGCGGTAAAGCTGCTGGAGAAGACTTTATAAATTCCTTGTCAATCACCGGAGTAATGTTCGCCATGTTCGATAAAGCCTACTCGCTTAACGAATCACTTTTTTTAACTTGGCAAGTATACTTGTGACATGTTTGTTCAATGAGCTCTTATCGGCCTGATCATCTTTAAATCTTTTCCAAGTATTGTTTCCGTTTTTTTTTTTTTTTATCAAACTGCTTTCTCTTTTTATGTTTCGATGATAATAACAGCGATAATCTAAAGTTGTTGCCGGCGCTGTTGCCCGCGTTGATTTTTGCATGCCGTTACAGCGTGCCTTTTCGTTTTTAAGGGCTACTTTTAAATTTATTGAACTTTCAAACTATAGAATACTACTGAATTAGGGGATATTTAGTACACTGAGCTTACGGCCTGCATATTTTTTTGACGATAATGAAGATAGTTAAATGTGAAATAATTTATCTTTATTTAAATTTGTATCCAGAGATTTTAGTAAATTCGAAATTTGAATTTGAATTCGATTTGAATGGCAATCCTTTGTCCGTATTAATAATATCCGATAAAGCTACCACCTGATGAAAATATTTTATTTTGTAAAAAAAAGTAATCAAGCAAATCCGGTAACTTTATACCAGTGTAGCTCCTGATAAGTATGCCAGCAGAGAACGTATTTATTGCCATCAGTGTTCATGAAATCAGAATTATACGAATCAATTAACCTTTCTATTTCTTCTACTAAATCTTGTTATGCCGTATTTACTCTGTGACCTTATAATCCTGCTTCTGTCTATCTATCCCTAGAAAATACACTCCTTTCTCGTGTTAATTGTTTCTGTTATCTTGGTATTTTCCTTGACAGTCGGTTATCCTTCTCCGAACACATCGAGTATCTTTCCTCTTCAGCAATCAAAAGACTAAACCTGCTGAAAGCTTTATCTCCAACCAAATGGGGTGGTGATCCTTATGTCCTTATTTCTCTATATAAATCTATCATCCGCTCAAAATTTGATTACTGTTCATTTCTCTATGGTTGTGCCTCTAAGTCCCGACTCTCTAAATTGGATGTAATCAAAAACTCTTGCCTTCGTCTCTGTCTTGGTGCTGTTAAATCCTCTCCAGTTCCAGCAGTCCTTGCCGAATCTAACACGCCACCCCTTTTTATCCGAAGATCTTATTTAGGCTATCGTTTTCTTACTAAGCGTCTCCCACTCACGTCCTCTACTCTTATCCATTCCTATCTTTCCATTTCTAGGAACTGGCGTTTCGTACCTAGAAAAATTCCAATTCTTTCTCTCATTTCTCTACGGCTCAGTTCGTTTTGTCCTCACATAATGTCCTTTGTCAATCTCCCTTATTTCACTTTTAATTTCGCCGATCTCTGCCATCCTCCAAATATGTTTACTGTTTCTACGCTCTCTAAGTTTCTTCCGCAGGCCCTAATCAGACAGGAATTCCGCAGTTATATCAATTCTGATTTTCCCTTGCATGTAACTGTGTTTACACAGATGGCTCGAAGAAACCGGATGGTGTCGGTGCTTCGTTTATCCTCCCAGATTTTGGCTTTTCAGAATCTTTCTGCTTACCTTCTTTCTGCTCCATATTCACAGCCGAATTGATGGCTATCCTACGTTCCATTATTTTCATTTCCTCTAATCACATTTCCTCCAAATTCTTGATTATATCGGACTCCATAACCGCCCTTCAGGCCATTTGCTCTCCCTTTCCTGATTATTCCTGTGATTTCATTATACTCCGCATTCGCTCACTTATCCACGCTCTTTCTTCCCTTCATTCTATTCAAATTGATTTGCTGTGGGTCCCTAGCCATTCGGGCATCTGCGGTAATGAAGCGGCGGACTCATTGGCTCGAGCTGCTGCCTATTCTCACTTCTTTTTTAAAAACGTCCCTTCATCCAATATCCTTCCTCTGTGCAAAGGTTTTCATCTCAGACTTTGGTATCGTATATGTACGCTTCCTCTTTTTCTAACAATTGTACTTTTTATCTGTCTGTTTAATCTAGTCTTCCTGTTAACCTATGGTTCATTTTGTTTCCTTCACTTCGTCGTTCTGCTGTTGTCTCCGTTATTCGCTTGCGCTCTTAAGCCATACTTTATTATCTTCCTCCCGTTTTCGTTTTCCCTTGGTTTCCTCTCCATATTGTCCTCTCCACTCGAACGAAGAGCATGTTTGCGATGCGGACCATGTGTTCTTTGAGTGTTCATCTCTTTCTGCTGAGTGCTCGGCTTTCTACTTTAGTTTGCTGGGACTTGGTCTTCCTACTCTGTACTGCGCCTCTTATGTTCTATCTCTTCCCTCTCCACAAATTGTTCCTATTATTTGTTCCTTTCTCCTAACAATATCTGATCGTATCAGGATATAAGTGATTCCTTCCTATTCTAATTGTTTCTGGATAAAGGTCCCTGGTTGACAAGCCCAAAAATTAAAAAAAAAAAAAAAAAAAGACCGTTAAATTGGTTGAACTTTTCACATTAATAGAGGTGATCAACGTTAATTTACAGAATAAGCATATTGCTTTTCTCTTTGTTTTTCTTCTTCTTTTATTCGCTGTTTATAATGAAAACAATTACAAGTAGGAAATATTCTAGAATTGGAACTGGTCAATATAGAAGGTGAAAAATTCTCAAGCGGGTAATTAATAATAAACAATTTTACACACTGATGAAGGAATCCTGAATATGTGACGAAAAACAAATTGTTAGGAAAACAACAGCGCATGCTACCATTTCATACGAAATTACTCTGTCCATTTTAAACATTTTAAACTCGTTTATATTGCGAACGGTCTCCGCCGTGTGATCCTTTTTCAAATTTCACCGTGATAATAAAGCATCTAGTTGGAATATTTTGTCAGTGACAATTTTACATTTGAACTTGAGCGTACTTTATTTAAAAAAAAATATGCAGCCATAATTATCGCTACCAAGTTTCTCGCGATTTAAAAAAGACACTACTCTAATAATGAAACAGAATACGATATAGTATTTTTCCGTAGCAATAAACCATAAAGTTGGAACGATTTTGTCTGTTTTCTTTTGCAACCAATGAAATTCGGCAGAATGAAATAATAACAACAAATCGATGATTTGTGTGCGGGTGTAGAGAGGTACGTTGTATACTTGTTTGTGTATGTACACGTCTGTTGACCATATTTTTTAATGTAGGTCATCGCGAGTGCGATCTCACACTTGTATACCGAATATGTGCTTAGGAGTAACATGAACGGAAGGAATAGTGATAATGTAAATATCGTTAATAACCGCAACATCGATGTTTTACGGTTTATGGCTCGATTAGTTCTTTTAATCTCAATTTCATGGGCCGTTATTCGTAGCTCGGTCAAACCGATGGTTCCCACTTAAATCGAAGCGATTACTCAAATTCAGTTCGAGTTTACTACGAATTTCTCTCACGCCAATATGGAGAGCCCTCTGCTCTTCCATTATTAGCCCATTTCTCACAGTCCAATTAAATAATTCTCGAGTAAAGGAATTTTATAAAACTATTTATTGCTAATTTAGTTTAATTACACAAAAAAACAAACGGTATTTTATTAACTTCAAAAATATTTAAAAAATCAATTTGGAAGGTTCAATTACAAATGAAACAAAAAAGATATTTTATTATGCCAATTTCTATTTCTTTACATTTATATTGTAATTAATGCATACTTTTTATCAAAAAATAAATAAATAAATAAAATGAAAAATTGTGAAAGTTCGGAAAACGCGGCGAAAGAAAAAATGTGCGCATGTGTGTGAAATCCATTTGTCGGTCGGGGGTAAATAACCAATCATCGACCATCGCAAACAGAAACGCGCGTCTTACAAGATCAAAAATGGAGACTTTTTTTAGTTGGTCCACACCATCGCTGTTTTACCTTTTCCAGTATTATTGTTTTTTTTTTTTTTACTTCTCTCTGATCATTGCAGAAATCGCATATAAAATTATTTCTCGGCCGTTTCAATGGATTTTCAATAAAAAAAAAATGCATGGAAACATAAAAGCGAAAACTTCTGATCTACAATCATTACGAACATTTGTCAGTAACGATCTTAGCTACTAGATCAAAGGAGACACCGGGCCATCAAACCAACGGAATTCTTTCTTTTTCATTTTTCTGACACTGACAACTACCTAATGTGCATTTTGCATCACAATTAAGTCATCTATCGCTGTTGATTATTTTCATTCGGGGCAGTGGAGTCGGTCTATATGATGACCCATTCTTGTTCTGGAATTTTTTTCTATATAATCTTCCTTCGAGTGTTTTCATCTAATTCCCTTTCATGGAATTTTTTGAAAATTATAAAATATTTTTCCTTTCTTCGATTGGTATCTTTTTATATTTCCTGCTCCGATTTTCAAACATTTTTTCTCTGAGATCAATGTGAAGTATTCCCCTAAATTTAATTTTTCATTACACTTACGACCCTGGACGATTTTCATTAACTGATCTGATTCTATATAAATTCCGAAATGTACCGCTATCCGCTTGAGGACTAACGCACGCAACTCTATTTCCTTAATTTATTAAACTCTAGTGTTACGTACAATTTGTTTCTCTATGTTATCTAATTTTTATCGATTTATTCTGTTCGCACTCAATATTGTGTTTTTCAACGGTCGATCAGTGCCGAAAGATTAGTGTAACATTCATCACGACACACTCTATAAAATATTTAAGAAACCATATTTTCGATAATAAAAATAATTAATTTTTTCGTCCGCGGCAATTAAGATATCACGGTGGCATCCCTAATAGCTTAAATATAACGAATAAAACGTTAGCATATAATAAAAAATAGCACAGGGTGGCCCAAAATAAATGAGTCTCAAGTTGCGTTAAACTCGCCACTGGAGAAGATAAAAAAGTAAACAAAGTGAATTCCGGTAACCAGCAGTGTCAATTTTTATCCCCTTCGGTTGGTTTTACGATGTCGCAGTGGAGTACCGAATAACGCGTGTTCATTTTAGAAACGTACTTTTGGTAACCGCATAATTTTGAAAAGTATGGAATTGGAGTGACCACCGTGCTCGCCTAATTTGTCGTCCTGTGATTATTTTCTCTGGGCCTACTTGAAGTCAAAGATGTTCGAAAATAAACGAAAGACATTAGATCAGCCGCGGTACAATATCGTGCGAGAAACAAACCTCACTGGCCGCGATAAGTTGCAAGAAGTGTTTTTATGTTTTAAAAAACGATTGATTATGCAAAAAGTGGCGGTAAACATCTGTCCGGAATTATATTTAAAACGTAACCTGTAAGTTTGTAACAATTTTATCGAATAAAAATCGATACTTTCAGCTACCAAAACACTTTTTTGTTTGCCTCTCTATCTCTTCCAGTGGTGAATTTAGCGCGACTTGAAATACGATCTATTTATTTGGGGCACCCTATATAAATGAAAAAATATTGATATTATCGGATTTTACGAGAAATATATCTACACATAATATAGCGTTAAATATATCGAGAGGTTAGCAAATTAAGAAAATGAGAGTTGCGTGCGTTAGTCCTCAAGCGGATAGCGGTACATTTCGGAATTTATGTAGAATCAGATCAGTTAATGAAAATCGTCCAGGGTCGTAATGAAAAATTAAATTTAGGGGAATACTTCACACATTGATCTCAGAGAAAAAATGTTTGAAAATCGGAGCAGGAAATATAAAAAGATACCAATCGAAGAAAGGAAAAATATTTTATAATTTTCAAAAAATTCCATGAAAGGGAATTAGATGAAAACACTCGAAGGAAGATTATATAGAAAAAAATTCCAGAACAAGAATGGGTCATCATATAGACCGACTCCACTGCCCCGAATGAAAATAATCAACAGCGATAGATGACTTAATTGTGATGCAAAATGCACATTAGGTAGTTGTCAGTGTCAGAAAAATGAAAAAGAAAGAATTCCGTTGGTTTGATGGCCCGGTGTCTCCTTTGATCTAGTAGCTAAGATCGTTACTGACAAATGTTCGTAATGATTGTAGATCAGAAGTTTTCGCTTTTATGTTTCCATGCATTTTTTTTTTTATTGAAAATCCATTGAAACGGCCGAGAAATAATTTTATATGCGATTTCTGCAATGATCAGAGAGAAGTAAAAAAAAAAAAAAAAAAAAAAAACTATTGTCAGAAAAATGAAAGAAAGAATTTCGGTAAACAAACATCACTAATTAGACTTTATGCGTTACCGATATACATATTGCAATCAGTACACTCCCCTCGCAGACATTAGAAGATATGCGTTATTTTACGAATTTATTAAGAATAACAGATTTATAGAAAAAAGGAAAGGTCTATAAAAATAAAAAGATGAAAGAATATAATCAAATGGCGAGAGCCGGCTGATATAAATATAAAAAAAAAAAAAAAAAAAAAAAACAAGCAAAAAAGATCTATAAATCGGATGGCTAATCGCTATGATCGGAAAGTTTTCCGAAAAATGTTTAATTTATCGCGATGGTAAATTTTGCTTTTTTTTTAAGAGGTGAAAGTGGGCGGCAGATTTTCCGAAATTATAAAAAAAAAAATCTCTATTACAAATCCGGTGATGTTTTTAATAAAACATTTTTATTACTTATCAGGAGGGTGTAAAAGTCCAGTTTTATTTCAACTTGCGCGAACTTTTGTTGTCGACAATAATATGCTTACTCTTTATTAATTTTACAGGAAAGCTGAACAGAGAATTTTTACAAGTTTTTAGAATCGCGGACAACGAATTTTTTAAACCGAAAAATAATGTGACTATTTTTTATCATCGAACAGGATGAAAGCTTTCCATTTTCCTTTTTATCTTTCCGAGCTAATGGTTCTCCGATAAAGCTTAATAGTTAGTGAAAATGGCGAAGAGCAACAAGGTGAGATCGAACCGTAAACGATACAGAGAAGTAACGAAACGCCGCAGATTTGGATAGTCTGAAAAACCATGAAAATAACTCGCGTGACAGTGTTGAGGTTTGAGGAGGGGTCGTGTGAGTGGTGATTGAAAAGGAACAACTATGGAGGGAATTCCGGTTAACGATCCTCTTGTTGGCCATGTTTAATAATAATTCTCGAGTGCAAAAAACCGACAGACACGCTTGGAGCTCGTAAGAGCCACTTCATTATCCTCAATTCCGGTGTGACACGGACCCCTGAATCTGAACCGAACAATGAAATAATTTCGGGCACCTGAAGTACAAAAATACTACTAGGAAGGCATTTACGAGAGCGGCCTTATTTACACACAGTCGACAGAAAAAATTCTTTACATACGCACATAATGCAAATTCTCTTTTTTCTTTGTTTTTCTTTCATTTGCTACGGTTATGTTTTGTTTTCGTTTTTCTCTCGACCTGTTCTATTATGCCTATTTCGATTTCTTACTATATAAATATTTCATTTTATCTCGCATGCTGGAAAGAAAAACCAGCCCGTTTATTTACTTAAACTCGGATCTATTTACCTGTGACGAAGAGTATTTTTTTTTCCCCCATTAAACGCGATGTATTTTTGAGATTTATGTGACAACAAAAACTGCGTATTTTGTCATTCCGCATTCATTAAATACCTAGAGACTCGTTACTGAACAATTAAAATTATCCGCTTATTAAAAACTAATTCGACGGTTCATGTGTAATGTGACTATAGTATAACTACGTAATTATGCTTGTTTCGGTGCAAAAAGTTGACCGGCAAACCGTTTCCGAGCCTGAAAAACATAAAATTCTGCAGGAGCATATTATCCGAGTTACAACTTGAAAGCGGCAATTTCCAAAACGGGTTTCGGCAAAAACTAGACGGAGTTTCTTATGATGCCTCCAGAACCGTATCAACAGTTTAACGCCTCAGAATCAAACATCTGAAAATGACTTAACTATTTACATCGGACTGAATCTTAAATCTTTGATAATATGGTGAAGATTTCCTAGAATGCCATCGTCATTTATAAAAGTTTAAAGTCGTCTTTAAGAAGATAAACAACGTTCGTGTTTAAGGAAAATAAACTATAATCTGCAGCTGAAGCGTGTTTTAACCTTGTTGGCATGACTTATTTGAGGTAATGTTTAGCTAAACTCGTAGCTTGGTAGTAGGACAAATCACTAAGACCTACTGTGGTTGAGCATTTGGAGTGTTGCTGCTATCGTGGCCTACCTATTCGTATAGAGACAATCCCGTTACATAAATGTACAGTATTGGTAATATGCAATATAATTATTACACGCAACTGAGGCTGATATTGTAAATGTTTAATAATACACGTAGTTAAATATAACGAAATTAGTGTGTCATAAGGTTAATATTTCGACTTTTTTATACACCGATGCATCAACTAAATGTACATTGCGTTTCATCAAACGGAGATTATTTTTAATCCATCGTTGCTAACTCGATTACGACGGCGACGAACATATGTATACATATATGGGGAATTTATAGATTAATGTAAGAAAACATTCTCATTTTCCTACGTGCATTAATGAGCCGCTCTACGTATGGGCGCACTCAAAGAAAAAACCATGCACAGTTAAATATAATGAAATTAGTGTGTCATAAGGTCAGTATTTCGTTTTTTTTTTGTTTTTTTTTTCATTACACGTTTTATTGTTCATTATTTTTACCATCAAAAACTTTGAATTTTCCTCGGCCATTATTATTTTAACCTTCCACTGATTGTTGTTTTTATTTCGATTTCGATTTCGATTTCGATTTCGATTCAGTCGCACTGGTTACAAAAATTTTGAGTAAGGAAATTTATTCTGGTTTATAAAGCTATTTCACTTGTAAGCGATTGCTTCTAATCGGTATTTTATTTGTTGGTTTCACAGCTTTTTGTTTGTTTTTTTTGAAATTTATAAAAACAATTCGTTGATATTGTAAATTTTTTACAATGCCTGCGAAGACTTCTACATATTTAAGTAACCTGAGAATACATTTAAGAAAAACGGGGGGGTATTGCATTAGTTTGTTTTACTTCTTTTTTTTTTTTTACTAATAGTGGAACAATTTTATTGAAAGTCATCAAAAATGCAGATAATCAAATTTGACAGTTATTACTTAATTAAACTGACCTAATTTTTTACCATTTTACCGGTGACTGCTGTTGATGAATTTTAAATTGCAATTTGCAGGAAATAAAATTGAATTATTCGATATTTTACTTTTTCATTTACTGGTAAATACGACCACGCAGCTTCCGAAAGATCATCAAAGTTACTGACAACGAGAATACCTAGTTTGGTCAATTACTTTTTGCTAGCATCGTTGACAGTCGTCTTAACAAAACACGTCAGTCATATCAGCGGAAAAGCTAACTAACCGATCTCTGCAGCATCTTTAGCCGTAAATTCTATTTAAATATCGCCACAGTTCGACTTATTGTACGCTTCTCTCGTCATCTATCTCCAAAACTGATACCTAAAGTGTGTGTATAGTTAATGCATTACGTTTTGCTAAGATCGAAGATAGGCAAAAATTTTTAAACATAAATCGTATTTAAAAAAATACACATATAAAGTTTTATTATAGCTGCGTGAACTATAAAAATTAATCAATAAATTCCGTAGGGAACTCTTAAAATGTATGCATATTAAAGTGTATAATTATTAGAGACATTTGAAGCGTGACATTTTATAACACGGCTAGATGCGCATTATTAATTAATTATGAAGTACCGAACTGTATTTTACACTTTCACTTGATACTCTTCCGTTCTGGAATATTTACTGACATAATTATTATTTCGATCACGTATATTTACATGATATATGTATATTAAGCGTAATTGTGTTGAACACTTGATTAAAACATTCTCCAACGACTCGAGATGTCCGCAATATAATTACCTTTTGAATATTCGATAGTCATTTACTTCCCTTCAATTTTTATTCTTTTCAGTTTTTTCCACGACAGAATTATATTTAGCTGTGTTTTAAATTTCCTTTCGGGCCCGAATACTAGGAGGACTCGTAAGAATTGCAGAAAATTATTTATTCAAATTATAATCCAATCAGACATGAGATAACAAAAACAGCATTAAGCGAGGTAGGAATAAGAATAAAGATAAGGGAAATTGCGAGTGCCGTAGGAAACATTTAGAAGACAAAGCGGGATGTTCAAAGACGATACAGTTAGAGGTACACGCTTGATTGCCATCAGCGGAGTGTAGAATATGGAGAATTTACAAGTGAAAAATGATAGCGCGACGAAGGAAACAAAAAAAAAAAAAACGAAAGCTACTTGAGGAAAATATTGAATAGCATCGTGAAGGAGGAAAGTTTATGAAAATCAGGGGTAAAGACCAGGAACAGCATGAATAAGGAGGAATAATAAGATTGATTAGAGAAATAATGAACGGTGCGCCGTGTAAGAATGCGTCCAAATCTATCAGATAGAAGGAATAGGTTATTAGCAGCACAGAGTATTTCCTAATAAGGCTGCATTACAGACATGACCAACTCTTTCATTCCCCCTCAATACTAGTTTGGCTAGGAATCCGGAGGAAATCGGAAGGATCAGGGAACGAATACCGAGGGTAAATATCGTAAGAAAGGTGAGGGAAGGAAATTGAAATTGATTATAATACACTTTTGGCCATCAGATATGAAAATATTTTAGAGTCACTGCGGACATAAAGAGAATAGCGCAAAGATATTGCGATAACTTCTGCAGAGAAAGCTGAACAAGATGGAAAAAGTCTTGGAGTTTCCGGAATGATTACGAGCCGGGTAAAAAGAGGAAGCTCCCACACCTCAATAATCTTTAGATCCGTTCTTTAAGAAAGTGCATCCGTTATGCATATTATCGTATATCTATTACGCTCTACTCTTTCAATCACTCCTTCACCGCATTATATAGAATTTTTGTTTTCCAATGCACGATCCTTTTATATGTAAATACGATCTCTGGAAGAAATTTTTTAAGTTCGAAAACAATTTTTTCGGCATAATATTATTACATTTATTACTAATGGCGTTCTACACAATTTGTACTTTCCCTATTTTATAACATTACGATTACAACACAAAGATTTTTTCAATTTCCGTATTTTTAATTTTAGACTCGATTTTGTAATATTCATCCGTTCTAAAAAAAACAAAAAAAAAAAAAACAAGTGACATTTAAATTAGTCTATTTTTATCTTTTCTGCTACAATCGAATGTCTGCCGTATCTATTGATCTTTTTGCGAAGTAAAATTTTCAATTTGTCTATTCGAAACCTACTACGGTTTAGGCTCAGTGGGAACGCGCTTTAGTCACTGTTTTAATCCATAATTTCGCATTAAGAAATCCAAATTAATTTTTTGTATTTATTTATTTTCTTAACGCAACAGTTTGGTCTTTCCATCCCTCTTCCGGTCATAGAGCATGAACTTTTTTATACGTTACTACTCTGCGTCAAGTTGTTTTTTAACGCTTATTCGACAGCGGAAATTACATATCCGATCATCATATTCAAAAGAACCATTTCTCTTCTGCTAGGGATGACTTGGATCACGCAACGCATATTACGTGTACTGACCATTGCGACAATTTGTAAAATTGATTTTTTACCCAACTAAATAAACGATGATCCAAGAGTTCCGCTTGTAAATCGAAAATTAAACAACTTTTTTAATTGTTAAACTTTTCAGCTGAAACGTATCATTTTTTATTGCCTTATTTCCCGTTTTTCTTTCGATTTCTTCCAGGTCGCTCTCAACTGATCACGCCGCACATTATGATTATATATGTATATGTTGTAATACATATACACGTATATATATGTATATATATATGTACGTATACTCTTCTTTTTTAATCTAACTACTTAATTTCAAGGTTAAGAAACAGTACGCTTAACCTACACTATCGTGACTGCCGGAAAATGAATATTAAAGAAGACTGTTGCATCGTAACAAAGCTTGAATTTGACAGCGTGATCGTGAAGAGGCCTGGTCGACGATAACGAAGTATAATGAATAAAAGTGAAACCAAAGTGAAACGGTGACTGCTGCTACGTAGCCTTTATAGATACTGGAAGAAAAATATCGAAATTAAATATTAATAGCGGCAGCTTCGGATGATCTGCCTCTATTATCTTCTCCTATTATGCGTTATTTTGTTTCTTTAGATTGTAACCTTAACAACGAAAGGCTCACTTCTTTCGGGCAATTTTCCTACAGCATATCAGCAACTCTTCTCTTCCAAATTATCCGGGTTAACGCGCTATTGTCTACTAACGTGCGAGTGTGAAAGTAAAATTATATTAAAACCTGTGATTAGATTACTTTGTCTTCGTTATTTCATTTCCAGTGATTGCTTCGACATGCGCTTGTTTATTTTCATTTCTAAACAAATTACTGATCACGTTTTTCATCCAAAACACTATCCGGAATCATCGAAACTGTGTGTGTTTTCGTAAATAAAATAGAGTATATCGGAGAATATCTACGATATTTCGGATCAGACGAAATACTCACAGAGAGCAGTCCTTCCCGTCATTCAATTTATAGTTAAATGTGGAAGTAAGAAAGATTTCGTCGAAAAATTGCTGAACGCGTTGCTGTTTTTAAGTTTTGAAGCGTATCAAAAATTGTTCCCAAAAACTTTTCTGTCTTCATTTATTCACATTCTGATTGCTATATATATATATATATATAATATATATATATATATATAATATATATATAAAACTCGGGTCTTGGGGTCACGCAAGGGGCCATTCCCTCGTACCCCAAACATTTTTCTTCTAAACTGCTTTTAGAAGAATCGTTTTAAAAATTGCCTACGTTATTCTTAGCCGTCTTGTGCAAAAAATCTTTATTGTTCAATCACATTTTAGGGGCTTTATCGATTCGGCTTCAACGTTTCGACCTAGATCATTTCGGTCTCGTCTTTTTCCCAAGTAACTCTAGTTCAATGATGGTGAATTTTTAATTTTTTTTTCTTTAATTAACATCATATTTAGGATGTAAAATAATCATTGAATCAAATAAAAAGTTATTTCCTTTTATAATAACTTGAAATGCTGATTATATATTCTTTTAGGGGGTTATTTCAATAAAAATTTTCAGAAAGTACGACAATAATTTCTCACTATGACAAATTATTGTTTTTGAAAAAAGACACGTGCCTATAATAAATTTATTCACAAAAAATTAACAATAAATTTACTTTAATGAATTTTTATCGAAATAACCGGCTAAAAGAATATGTAATCAACATTTCAAGTCTTTATTTCTTTATTTAGTTTAAAGGGGCCTACGCAACAGCTAAGTAGCCAATTACAGCATGGACTCATACAATACAAAACCAGAACAACTTAATAACCAAGAACAAAAATATAAAAATATGGAACACATATATATATATATATATATATGTATATATTAATGGCTACACTATTTTTACACCAGGGGTCATCAGGAAAAGTATCCTGTTAGCAAATTTGCCCCAGTCACAATTTTATGCAACGAAATATATAACGAAAATGTAACGAAAAAATGTCTTAATTTTATGTAATGAAAGTTAAAAACAGCGTAGCCAAAAAAAAGTTTACTCTTCTATAAGAATTATTTATAGAAGAACTAGACCCGTGGTGAAGGGGGCTTGCCCCCTTCCTCGTACCGAAGAGCCAAGTATTATATATATATATATATATACATATATACATATATACATATATACATATATACATATATATATATATATATATATATATATATATATATATATATATGTGTATATATAAATAAAAGCGAAAATCGGGAAATATTTGAAAGGCACAGCAATTATTAACATATCGTTGCAACTACTAGGTCTATGAAGCTGAAAATTGGCACCTAATACAACGATACTATGTACTAACACCATCTAAAATACCATTAAAAAATTCAAATTTTTTAGGAGTGAAAAAGGGGGTAAAAGTCGAAAAATCGCCTTTTAAAAACCTAATAATCACGCTACAGCCAAAACTATACACCAGATAATTGAAATTTTACATGAACATTACTTATGTACTGAAGATGTCAAATAAGAACGTTTTTTCTGAAAATTCGAACTTTAAGGGGTTGAAAGGGGTTAAAAACTATTTTCCAAAAAACACACAATCTGTAATATTTTTGGTACAAATAGGTTTATCAAATTGTAATTCCGCATGAAGACGCTTCATATGGTGTACTAAATGTGTGCAAATTTTTTTTTAAACCCTATATTTTTAAGGGCGAAAAAGGGTAAAAACCTATTTTTAAGAAAACTAAAAATCACGCTACAGTTCAAACGAATCGTGATTATCGCATATAATTTCACGTGAATATCATGTATATACTAAAGATGTCAAATATAAACGTTTTTTTTTGAAAATTCGGACTTTAAGGGGTGAAAAGAGGTTAAAAACTGTTTTCCAAAAAACACACAATCTGTAATATTTTGGCTACAAATCAGTTTATCAAATTGTAATTCCGCATGAAAACGTCTCATATGGTGTACTAAATGTGTACAATTTTTTTTTTCAATCCCCAAAATTTTAAGGGGAGAAAAGAACGAAATTCTATTTTTGTGAAAACCACAAATCACATTACAGTCCAAATTAATAATCATGATTACCGCATGTAATTTCATGTGAATATAATTTATATACTGAGAATATCAAATAAGAACGTTTTTTTTAGAAATTCGAACTTGAATAGTTGAAAAAGGGGTAAGAATTGTCTCCCCCCTCAAACAAAAAAAAAAAAAAAAAACTGTTATAGTTTTGGTGAAAATGGGTCTTCATAATTGTAATTTCGCATGAAGATATCTAATATGGTGTAAATAAAGTGTGCAAAATCTATTTTCCATCTTCAAAATTTTAAACGGAGAAAAAAGGGAAGAACCCCGGTTTTGAGAAAACCAAAAAAACACGCTACAGTCCAAACGAATCATGATTATCGCGTGTAATTTCATGTGAATATAATGTATATAATGAAGAACGCTGTTTTGAAAATTCGCACTTTAAGGTGCTGAAAGGGGTTATAAAAGCTGTTTCAAAAAAATATACAAACCTTTATATTTTTAGTGTAAATGAGTTCACCGAATTGTAATTTCGTATGAAAATATTTCATATGGTGTATTAAAAATGTGCGAAATTGTTTTCCATCTCCAAAATTTTAAGGGAAAAAAAGGGCAGAATCCCATTTTTGGGAAAACCAAGAATCACGTTGCAGTTTAAATGAATCGTGATTATGAATGTGAATACAACGTATATATTAATGATGTCAAGTAAGAACGCTTCTTTGAAAATTTGAACTTAAAGACGTGGAAAGGGATAAAAAAACCATTTTCCAAAAAATACATGAACCGCTATATATTTCCCGTAGAAATGAGTTATAAAATTATAGTTTTGCCCTAATATTCTTTATACAGCATACCAAAAGTGTACACGATTCGTTTGATGTACCGTAAAGTTTAATTGCATCAAAGGCTTCACCCCGTTTTTGGCATAAAATAATGATTACGCCTCAGCCAAAACCATTCGCATTGATTATCAGAAAGCCCATTTGAACACACCATATGCCGAAAATATCAAATGAAGAAGATTTTTTGAAAAATTGAACTTAAAATGGTGAAAAGTGGTTGAAAACTGTTTTCAAAAAATAACTAAAGTGTCATATCTTCGTAATAAATAGGTTTACCATACTATAAAAGTAGTGTATAAATGGCGGAGCTGGCGACTCTGACGTCACCAACCCCTATTTGTGCCCCCGGTGCTCAAAACTCACCCCAATTTGTCCCCCGGTGCTCAAAATTCACCCCAATTTGCGTCCAGCTGCTCAAAACTCACCCCAATTTCTGTCTTGGAGCCCAAAGTTACCCCAAGTTTCCCCCGATTTTCCCCAGGGGTAGGTACCCCGAGTGTCCAGGTTTCCCCCAATTTTCCCGGACACTTGCTGAAATTTCACCCAAATTTATGTCCAGGTGCTAAAAATTAACCCCAATTCCTCTTTTAGAGCCCAAAGTTACCCCAAGTTTCCCCTGATTTCACGGATTTCCTCCAAGTTTTCCCTGTTTACCCCTGATTCCCCTGGACAGTTCCGTTAATTCGATCCCTAATTTCCATCAAGGTAGACAAAATTCACCCCCCCCAATTAGTGTACAGGTGCTGAAAGTTCACCCCAATTTGTATCCATATGGTTAAAATTCACCCAAGTTTCCCCAAAATTTCTTCAAATTTTTCCGATGCCCCGTTCATACTGTTATCTATAAATGCGCTCGCACCGTTTCCAGGCATATATTCAACATAGCCTTAGCAGTGTACTCGCTTTCCCATACCCGCGCCTTCGATCATCATGTGTATGTATTATATATGACTCTGTGTGTAATATATGTAGCATACTTTTTAATTTTCATTTTTCGAGGTTGGGAGGGGTAAAATTTTGCCGGAGTGATAAAAACGTTTGAATCTCAACACTTAGAACCCAAAATTTAAAGGAATTTTCCGAGTCGTGCTCCGTTCAGGCATTTTTTTTTTCAAAAAATTTTATCTTTAAAGAAAATATTTGAACGTTCCATCAGTCGAATGAGAGCGGGCGAGTGTGCTGCTACGGGATGTATTATGTAAGCGCGAGCGCGGCTGTAATGGAAATATTTAAATGTTCCAGCAACTAGTTGAAACTGTCACCAGGTGAGGTGAATTCCAGTCGTTCGTTTTGAAATTAACTAGCCGATCATCTATGCTCACTCTCACACGCCACCGATAGAAACCTGTTCACGATCGCTACACGTTCACACACGCACACATATACACCGCCACCTGATATATATTTTTCGTCTTTTTCCGCTTCCGATCTTATTCTTAATCCATTGATATTTTTTTATTTTTATTTTTACATATTCTCTGTTCATTGCAAAAGCACACCGTCCATTCTTGCACACATATCAAGCATTGAGTTAACCTGTACAAAGGTACACTGTACTATTCCATGCACGCTCCGTCACCACCGAAATAAACACCGCGATATCACACACACACACATACACACATACACACCACCACTTCGTACATATTTTATTTTCGAGTCAAAATATTATAGAATTAGCCTAACTATATTTTTCTTTTACGCTTCTGTTTATTTCTTCTGTTTTGTTTCTCCGATTCTAAAAATTAATCTGTCAATGTATTAGCCACTCTTTCATTCGCACATAATGTTCCCTCGCACTCATCTGCTACCAGTAGTTCTCTTGTCGTTCATAATAACTTTTTCAAGTCTAATATTATAGAATCAGCCTAATTATATTTTTTTTCGCTTCCAATCATTTCCTCCGTCCGTTGATAATTTTCTTATTTTATTTTTTTCTCAGGCTCTAAAAATAAATCCATTGATATCTTCACTAGTATGATTGCGTAAACATCTTCTAACGGTATTCCTCATATTGTTCATAATAATTTTTCATGTCTATGTATTATGGAATTAGTCTAAAATATATTTTTTCCCCTCTAAAGTCTTTTTCCAATCGTAAGTATTCAAAAATTAATTCGAGTATATTTTTATTTAACGCTGTTTCATATTTTCCCTCTCCCCTATCCACCCTACACAAACTTAAATTCTTTTCTATTATTTTTCATGAGTACATCCCCCCCCCCCCCCTGAAACTACAGTGAATCCATACCATTCATTCCCACGCATCCATCTGCTAACAATGATTTTCTCATCATTCATAATAATTTTTTTCGAATCTGTTAGTTTAAGATTATTTCATTTTTTTCAAACTCTAAATATTTTTTTTTTTTTTCAATATCTTCCATATTTTCCCCCAATATGTCCGCATACGCTCATAATTCAAAGGTACTCTGCTTATTTCCTTGCATGAATGTTGCTATGTCGTTGATTTCGATCTTGTGTCAAGGTCATCGAGTCTGCCCGGATCTTCTCCTTCATATCTTTTGTAGAAAAACCGGTTGACATGTACACACCTACACACAAACACCCATAACCTAAAGATCACCTGTAAATTTCGTTCATTTGCGTATGCAACCAGCTTTCACCAAAGGAATGTGGTTTTTCTGGTGCAACCCGCCCTCTTCAAAGACATGCATCGAGCTAGAATCTCGAAAGGATCTGTTCAGGCAGTCAGTATTAGTGTTACATTAAACGTGTAGAATTTGTTGAAGCTGTGTTCTTCACGCATTAATAAAAGTTTGCTCTAACATTAAAAGTAATAATTTTCTACATTCTTAGTAAAAAGTTAAAAATATTATTCAAACATGAATAACAATACCGATTCGATTGATATTAAAGTCGACGAATTTATTCAGAATTCATTTTCGAGTGATAGTGTCTCGCATACAACTTCATCACCTCAATCACAGCAATCAGATGATGGTTATACAGCAGAAGGATCAACATCTTCTGTACATAATATCATTGGTCCTGTATTATTATCAGAACAAGCAGATATAGCGGAATATTTTGTAGATATCAGCATCCATATAGATTGTGATTATGGTTTTCGAGTAACCGAACTAGCAATGATTGATATGTCTGGCGGAAAGTGTTTGCATACACTGTATAAGCCAAGCAGAGCATGGCATTCATCAAAAACGCCACATTTACAATGTTCTTCGATGAGTCATCACTTGAAAAATCCTTCATTATTTCCCTGTCGGGAAGAAACATTTATGGCACGCGATATATTCACGATAATATCTCAAAACCCGAGAGCTCGCATATATATTTTAACGGTATATGCTAAACTTATACTAATGGAACTTAACGAAAAGTCTGAATTGTTGAGTGATTTAGACTATGGAATCGTTAATATGGATAAAGTCTTTCGACTACATAGTATTGAGAATCTACATGAAGAGTATTTTGATATAAGCAATTTGATAACCTGTAAACATCATAATGAGAATGATAGTTTTCATTATGCAGCGAAAAACGTTATGGTAATGAAGGCCTGGTACGATCATGTTTTCCATCCGCTGAAGCTTATGAATAATCTCAATATAAATGATTTAAGTCAGTTGTTCATTACAGCCACCAAAGAAATGATAATTACATTATTTCCAAGTTGTGTTGGAGACATTTATGCATTTCTACAGATAGATTAAAACCGGATGATATGATAAAATCACTTCTACCATGTTACGAGCATGAGCATGATGAAGAATTCGTCTATGAGGTGTGTTGATCAATAGAGCAACAGGTAGAAAACCTAGTAGTTTACGAGACACAGCATGTTCAAAGAAAAAAAACGAACTAGCACAAGCAGATCAGAGTTGCAACATACGAGTGGGAGATATATTCTCGAGAACAACAGCTTGATTATAAAAAACGTCGAAGATACATGTATCTATCTGTGAACAATTATCACATCAAACATAAAAAGGTTGACTAAAAGATTATTATTTTCTTTTTTCGTTCATTCTCGCCACTATTACCACTGGCGCCCCCACTGTCAAGACCTCTAAACATACATTACTAACCTCGCCAACACTATAATATTTTTTCTCTGTGTTACTAAATTAACCCAACTATATTTTTATTCATTTGTTACACAAACATTTGTTCAAATCTTTTGTAATATATCGTACATACATTTATAGCCCACAGACACTACTTGCTTCATTACCACGAATACATCTCTTTCATGGTCACTTATCGTAACATAGTTTTTCCTGAAATTGTAAAAAAATTCTCTTCGTTCCATTCTTCCAAGTTTTCCAAATTTCAAATCATGCATAATTATTTAAGAATCAAATTAAGTATATTTTATCATTTCCAAAAAATTAATCATCTCTGTACAAGGCATTAACTCATTTTTCAAAACAAACATATTATTTTTTTTAATCTATCATACATATCATTTTTATCATTCAATTTTTTTCCTGAATTCACAAATAGTTAACCTATAGAAAACATATTATTGTAAACATACATGACGAAGTCACTCCTCATAATTACATCATGAATTCATTTTTTTTTCATTTTTTTTTTTTTTTACCATCATGAAATTGTAGTAGTGTTTTTAATTTTTTTATTTTCCATACATGACAAAAGCAATACAATCACGACATCTATGAATACACACCATATGCTTCCAATAACCTATCATGCATTTTTTTAAATTAGTCCAAGCATACTATTTTTTCAATAACAAAGCCGATCATACATAATTTTTTCTTCTATATAATCACTAATCTATGAAAACACTTGATTCGTTTTACTCATACTGTAGCAACCACTCCTTTTCCCTCATGCTAACAAACTTCAAAATTTAATAATATAACACGAAATTAATCTAAATATCTGTTCATGCTATTAAAATTAATATATCAATCTTTACATTCCTTTTGTACATTTCTGAAAAAATCCTACAACATGTTTTAAAATTAATCGAAGTATACTATTTTATTACCTAAAATCAATTATTCTCTCATACAGTTTTTTCCAATCATCCATAATGTTTTTTCTGTATTGTCATTATTACAAAGTCATACAAAACAACAACACATTTTTAATCATAATGAATCCTTCATTCCATTCCGTTCATGCTATATACCATTATCATTCATTTCAACGTTATGAAATTAGTCTAAATATACATTCATGCTAGCAAAGTTATTATCTCACCCTTTGCATTGTTCCAAGATGATTTATTTGACATTTTTTCTTTAAATTTCCCTCATACTATTATTTTTGAAATGTAGGATGATGACTATGATTAGAATTCATGATTATGAAGAAAGAGATGCATGGTGAAATTGTATTGTCATTATATGCGAGATGATGTGTGTTTGTGGGTGAGTATGGATGCATGTAAAATATATGAGTGTGTTAGTAGAAAACATCCGTTCATGCGTGAACACAGGTACAGATACAGTTATAGAATGAGAGAGGTAAAAATATATATTTTGTTATGTTTGATATGTGCATGATAAAGAGGTTAACAAAGAATAATCACATTACCCTCACAACTTAGACATTGAGTTTTACCTTTGCAATATTTTAGATGTAAAAGCAGTGACATTGACATGTGGTAAACGTTTTCATCACTTTTGACTAATTATAACCAATTTTCCAACATTTCTCTTCGTTTTTCCTACATTTTAATACTTTTACACCGTTTCAGTCAATTTTTGCTATTTAATGCCATTTTTTCCAGTGTTTTTACCACCTTTCTCACAATTTTCATCATTCTTTCATCATCTTTGTTAGGTTTTTTCTTACAACTCTTTAATATTTCGATCGTTGCTAGTGATAACCATCATTATTTATGCTTTCAATCCTTCCACTTCAGCAATGCACACATACAGCTTAGCAATCGCCGCAGCCATTGAACGTTGTAGGACTGCAATCGTGATCTCCATTTGATTATTGGGATTTAAAAGTCACATCTTTGAACGCTTGATCTAATGCATCAACATGATTTTTTTTTTTTGTATTCGCCCACCCGCTGCTGGAGGTTCCACTTAATATTCTCAACAGACTATCATACAGTCGTTTAACAAGAGAATCTGTAAGACCCGAGACATTTACTTAACGTTTTCCCAACACATTTACAGACATACCCTGTACACTAAGGAAATCTTTAAACATCTCTGTAACCATTCCTTTTAAGCTGGCGGGAGCAAGGAACTCCTATAAACGTTTATCAATCAGCACTTCATCGTTCATCGCCCTGGTTTCACTCGCCGTTGCACAGACATGTAATAAACATTTTCTTCTT
Organism: Icerya purchasi; assembly: GCA_039619475.1. Lineage (NCBI taxonomy): Eukaryota > Metazoa > Arthropoda > Insecta > Hemiptera > Monophlebidae > Icerya > Icerya purchasi. The sequence continues at coordinate 397,964,944 of CM077115.1, read as the reverse complement.
TTACAATTTTCTTATGCTATAACACTATTACATCATTTTTCCTCGTTTCTAACTAATTGTAACCAGTTTTCCATTATTTCTTAGCATGTTCTTCTGTTTAGGACCTTTTGCGCTATTTTTTCATCAATTTATGTTATTTCACATCGTTTTTCTGGTGATTTTAGTGCCTTTCACACAATTTTACTAATTATTTTCGACTATTTCTTAACATGTTCTTCTGTTTTAGGTCCTTTTTGCACTATTTTTTCATCAATTTATGTTATTTCACATCGTTTTTCTGGTGATTTTAGTGCCTTTCACACAATTTTACTAATTATTTTCGACTATTTCTTAACATGTTCTTCTGTTTTAGGTCCTTTTTGCACTATTTTTTCATCAATTTATGTTATTTCACATCGTTTTTCTAGTGTTTTACTACCTTTCACACAATTTTACTCAATTTTTCCCCATCTTTGAAGATTTTTTTTTTTCATTTATCTCATACATTATATCTCCGAATGTGACGATTAGCTATCCTTTTAAGTACATTTTTTTAATTCGATATAAGTGAGGAGTACTTTTCAGGTCGACATGTATACTTCGTGATATGACATTCAATTCATTATTAATCTATGTTTCAACAGGTTTGTGGTCGGTTGTTGGAGGTTTATAGAACTTTCTGTTGCATTGCTTATAGTATAATGGTTCTTGTGTGCTAGTGAGATGATGGTGTTTTGTGGGGAATAATAAACATGGGAAAGAGAAGGAGTGCGCCCCATCAAGCAGGGGGGAGTGATGCTTCGTAATTAACTTGGGTATTGCGCGCATTGCATGGCAGTTATAATATGCTCGAGCAAAAATTAGTCGCTGTACTCGCATGGTGTTCATGTTATTCATTAAATGTTCACACTGAGAGATGCAATGGGCTCATCGACAGATGGATCCATGCTATCATTTCGATTTTTATAATTGTAATCTGCACTGAGCATGTATGTATTACAACGAACCCATCAACTCTGTTACAGATGGTAATGTTTGAGGATAGATAGTGAAACGTTCATTAGAACATGAATGTGTATACAAAGTGTTGTTACATCACATGTATATCATTAAATTAACTAAAATGTTGCGTCTATAGTAAAAAAAGAAATGAGGGTTTTTCCCTAAGAGGGCGACTATAATAAAATTGATGCGATTTTAGATGGAAATGGGAGTATTTTACAGTAAAAACGCTGTTTTGCACCTAAATGGTGAATATTCTGGAGGTTAAACGACATTTTTCACACAAAATTTGATGTTTTTTTTATAAATGTGGCTATTTTACTCCTACATGGAGTAATTTCTGCATGAGGAGTACTTTTTGGACTGACATGTATACTTCTTGATGTGGTATTCATTTCATTCTGAAGCTATGTTTGAACAGCTTTGTAAATGGTTGGGGGGGGGGGAAGTTTACAGAACTTTTCTGCTGCATCAGTTATAAGATAATAGTTTTTATATGCTAGTGAGATGAAGGTATTTGGTTAGGAATAATAAATATGGGTAAGAGGTGGAGTGCATCCCAATCAAGCATGGGAGAGTATTGTTTGGGAATTAACTCCATTATTTGCACACATTGCAATACAATTATAATCAGTTTGGTCAAAATTACTTGTTATATATCGTTCATGTTATACATTAAACATTCACACTGAGAAACGGACTGGACTTTTCGACATCAAGGTCCATGCGATCATTACACTTTTTTTCAACAATTTGTGACGTTTCATACTATTTTTTAATGTTTCGAACGGCTCTTATGATGTATTTCAGCACATTTTCACAGGTACAAAGTTCATAATGCGAAATAATTTGAATTATTTCGACAGTCTTTACACACAAATAAAATACTATACCATTAACACACTCAACATGAAACAAATCATTACAAATAGAAATAAACAACGAAATTGCCCAGAAATTTTAATGAAATTCAAGAAGCATAGTGTATATGAAAATGAATATATTCTTTAAATCAACACTCCAAACTTGCAGTTTCAGAATTATATCAGAACCTGACTAAGAACTCTGTTCTTCCTTTTGCTGCATATATATGTATATATATGTAGATATATATATGTATTTATTTAAATATATATGTGTATATATGTAGATATATTTATGTATATATGTAGATATATATATGTATTTATGTAGATATATATGTGTATATATGTAGATATATGTATGTATATATGTAGATATGTATGTATTTATGTAGATATATATGTGTATATATGTAGATATATATGTATATATGTAGATATATATGTGTATATATGTAGATATATATGTGTATGTATGTAGATATATGTATGTATATATGTAGATATATGTATGTATATATGTAGATATATATGTATTTATGTAGATATATATGTGTATATATGTAGATATATATGTATATATGTAGATATATATGTGTATATATGTAGATATATATGTATATATTTAGATATATATATGTACATATGTAGTTATATGTATAATTTAATAATATATGATTATATATGTATATATACAGCAAAAGGAACAATGGAGTTCTTAGTCATGTTCTGATATAATTCTGAAACTACAAGTTTGGAGTGTTGATTTAAAGAATATATTCATTTTCATATACAGTATGCTTCTTGAATTTCATTAAAATTTCTGGGCAATTTCGTTGTTTATTTCTATTTGTAATGATTTGTTTCATGTTGAGTGTGTTAATGGTATAGTATTTTATTTGTGTGTAAAGACTGTCGAAATAATTCAAATTATTTCGCATTACGAACTTTGTACCTGTGAAAATGTGCTGAAATACATCATAAGAGCCGTTCAAAACATTAAAAAATAGTATGAAACGTCACAAATTGTTGAAAAAAAGTGTAATGATCGCATGGACCTTGATGTCGAAGAGTCCAGTCCGTTTCTCAGTGTGAATGTTTAATGTATAACATGAACGATATATAACAAGTAATTTTGACCAAACTGATTATAATTGTATTGCAATGTGTGCAAATAATGGAGTTAATTCCCAAACAATACTCTCCCATGCTTGATTGGGATGCACTCCACCTCTTACCCATATTTATTATTCCTAACCAAATACCTTCATCTCACTAGCATATAAAAACTATTATCTTATAACTGATGCAGCAGAAAAGTTCTGTAAACTTCCCCCCCCCCAACCATTTACAAAGCTGTTCAAACATAGCTTCAGAATGAAATGAATACCACATCAAGAAGTATACATGTCAGTCCAAAAAGTACTCCTCATGCAGAAATTACTCCATGTAGGAGTAAAATAGCCACATTTATAAAAAAAACATCAAATTTTGTGTGAAAAATGTCGTTTAACCTCCAGAATATTCACCATTTAGGTGCAAAACAGCGTTTTTACTGTAAAATACTCCCATTTCCATCTAAAATCGCATCAATTTTATTATAGTCGCCCTCTTAGGGAAAAACCCTCATTTCTTTTTTTACTATAGACGCAACATTTTAGTTAATTTAATGATATACATGTGATGTAACAACACTTTGTATACACATTCATGTTCTAATGAACGTTTCACTATCTATCCTCAAACATTACCATCTGTAACAGAGTTGATGGGTTCGTTGTAATACATACATGCTCAGTGCAGATTACAATTATAAAAATCGAAATGATAGCATGGATCCATCTGTCGATGAGCCCATTGCATCTCTCAGTGTGAACATTTAATGAATAACATGAACACCATGCGAGTACAGCGACTAATTTTTGCTCGAGCATATTATAACTGCCATGCAATGCGCGCAATACCCAAGTTAATTACGAAGCATCACTCCCCCCTGCTTGATGGGGCGCACTCCTTCTCTTTCCCATGTTTATTATTCCCCACAAAACACCATCATCTCACTAGCACACAAGAACCATTATACTATAAGCAATGCAACAGAAAGTTCTATAAACCTCCAACAACCGACCACAAACCTGTTGAAACATAGATTAATAATGAATTGAATGTCATATCACGAAGTATACATGTCGACCTGAAAAGTACTCCTCACTTATATCGAATTAAAAAAATGTACTTAAAAGGATAGCTAATCGTCACATTCGGAGATATAATGTATGAGATAAATGAAAAAAAAAAATCTTCAAAGATGGGGAAAAGTTGAGTAAAATTGTGTGAAAGGTAGTAAAACACTAGAAAAACGATGTGAAATAACATAAATTGATGAAAAAATAGTGCAAAAAGGACCTAAAACAGAAGAACATGTTAAGAAATAGTCGAAAATAATTAGTAAAATTGTGTGAAAGGCACTAAAATCACCAGAAAAACGATGTGAAATAACATAAATTGATGAAAAAATAGTGCAAAAAGGACCTAAAACAGAAGAACATGTTAAGAAATAGTCGAAAATAATTAGTAAAATTGTGTGAAAGGCACTAAAATCACCAGAAAAACGATGTGAAATAACATAAATTGATGAAAAAATAGCGCAAAAGGTCCTAAACAGAAGAACATGCTAAGAAATCATGGAAAACTGGTTACAATTAGTTAGAAACGAGGAAAAATGATGTAATAGTGTTATAGCATAAGAAAATTGTAAAAGAAGAAAATGTTTATTACATGTCTGTGCAACGGCGAGTGAAACCAGGGCGATGAACGATGAAGTGCTGATTGATAAACGTTTATAGGAGTTCCTTGCTCCCGCCAGCTTAAAAGGAATGGTTACAGAGATGTTTAAAGATTTCCTTAGTGTACAGGGTATGTCTGTAAATGTGTTGGGAAAACGTTAAGTAAATGTCTCGGGTCTTACAGATTCTCTTGTTAAACGACTGTATGATAGTCTGTTGAGAATATTAAGTGGAACCTCCAGCAGCGGGTGGGCGAATACAAAAAAAAAAATCATGTTGATGCATTAGATCAAGCGTTCAAAGATGTGACTTTTAAATCCCAATAATCAAATGGAGATCACGATTGCAGTCCTACAACGTTCAATGGCTGCGGCGATTGCTAAGCTGTATGTGTGCATTGCTGAAGTGGAAGGATTGAAAGCATAAATAATGATGGTTATCACTAGCAACGATCGAAATATTAAAGAGTTGTAAGAAAAAACCTAACAAAGATGATGAAAGAATGATGAAAATTGTGAGAAAGGTGGTAAAAACACTGGAAAAAATGGCATTAAATAGCAAAAATTGACTGAAACGGTGTAAAAGTATTAAAATGTAGGAAAAACGAAGAGAAATGTTGGAAAATTGGTTATAATTAGTCAAAAGTGATGAAAACGTTTACCACATGTCAATGTCACTGCTTTTACATCTAAAATATTGCAAAGGTAAAACTCAATGTCTAAGTTGTGAGGGTAATGTGATTATTCTTTGTTAACCTCTTTATCATGCACATATCAAACATAACAAAATATATATTTTTACCTCTCTCATTCTATAACTGTATCTGTACCTGTGTTCACGCATGAACGGATGTTTTCTACTAACACACTCATATATTTTACATGCATCCATACTCACCCACAAACACACATCATCTCGCATATAATGACAATACAATTTCACCATGCATCTCTTTCTTCATAATCATGAATTCTAATCATAGTCATCATCCTACATTTCAAAAATAATAGTATGAGGGAAATTTAAAGAAAAAATGTCAAATAAATCATCTTGGAACAATGCAAAGGGTGAGATAATAACTTTGCTAGCATGAATGTATATTTAGACTAATTTCATAACGTTGAAATGAATGATAATGGTATATAGCATGAACGGAATGGAATGAAGGATTCATTATGATTAAAAATGTGTTGTTGTTTTGTATGACTTTGTAATAATGACAATACAGAAAAAACATTATGGATGATTGGAAAAAACTGTATGAGAGAATAATTGATTTTAGGTAATAAAATAGTATACTTCGATTAATTTTAAAACATGTTGTAGGATTTTTTCAGAAATGTACAAAAGGAATGTAAAGATTGATATATTAATTTTAATAGCATGAACAGATATTTAGATTAATTTCGTGTTATATTATTAAATTTTGAAGTTTGTTAGCATGAGGGAAAAGGAGTGGTTGCTACAGTATGAGTAAAACGAATCAAGTGTTTTCATAGATTAGTGATTATATAGAAGAAAAAATTATGTATGATCGGCTTTGTTATTGAAAAAATAGTATGCTTGGACTAATTTAAAAAAATGCATGATAGGTTATTGGAAGCATATGGTGTGTATTCATAGATGTCGTGATTGTATTGCTTTTGTCATGTATGGAAAATAAAAAAATTAAAAACACTACTACAATTTCATGATGGTAAAAAAAAAAAAAAATGAAAAAAAAATGAATTCATGATGTAATTATGAGGAGTGACTTCGTCATGTATGTTTACAATAATATGTTTTCTATAGGTTAACTATTTGTGAATTCAGGAAAAAAATTGAATGATAAAAATGATATGTATGATAGATTAAAAAAAATAATATGTTTGTTTTGAAAAATGAGTTAATGCCTTGTACAGAGATGATTAATTTTTTGGAAATGATAAAATATACTTAATTTGATTCTTAAATAATTATGCATGATTTGAAATTTGGAAAACTTGGAAGAATGGAACGAAGAGAATTTTTTTACAATTTCAGGAAAAACTATGTTACGATAAGTGACCATGAAAGAGATGTATTCGTGGTAATGAAGCAAGTAGTGTCTGTGGGCTATAAATGTATGTACGATATATTACAAAAGATTTGAACAAATGTTTGTGTAACAAATGAATAAAAATATAGTTGGGTTAATTTAGTAACACAGAGAAAAAATATTATAGTGTTGGCGAGGTTAGTAATGTATGTTTAGAGGTCTTGACAGTGGGGGCGCCAGTGGTAATAGTGGCGAGAATGAACGAAAAAAGAAAATAATAATCTTTTAGTCAACCTTTTTATGTTTGATGTGATAATTGTTCACAGATAGATACATGTATCTTCGACGTTTTTTATAATCAAGCTGTTGTTCTCGAGAATATATCTCCCACTCGTATGTTGCAACTCTGATCTGCTTGTGCTAGTTCGTTTTTTTTCTTTGAACATGCTGTGTCTCGTAAACTACTAGGTTTTCTACCTGTTGCTCTATTGATCAACACACCTCATAGACGAATTCTTCATCATGCTCATGCTCGTAACATGGTAGAAGTGATTTTATCATATCATCCGGTTTTAATCTATCTGTAGAAATGCATAAATGTCTCCAACACAACTTGGAAATAATGTAATTATCATTTCTTTGGTGGCTGTAATGAACAACTGACTTAAATCATTTATATTGAGATTATTCATAAGCTTCAGCGGATGGAAAACATGATCGTACCAGGCCTTCATTACCATAACGTTTTTCGCTGCATAATGAAAACTATCATTCTCATTATGATGTTTACAGGTTATCAAATTGCTTATATCAAAATACTCTTCATGTAGATTCTCAATACTATGTAGTCGAAAGACTTTATCCATATTAACGATTCCATAGTCTAAATCACTCAACAATTCAGACTTTTCGTTAAGTTCCATTAGTATAAGTTTAGCATATACCGTTAAAATATATATGCGAGCTCTCGGGTTTTGAGATATTATCGTGAATATATCGCGTGCCATAAATGTTTCTTCCCGACAGGGAAATAATGAAGGATTTTTCAAGTGATGACTCATCGAAGAACATTGTAAATGTGGCGTTTTTGATGAATGCCATGCTCTGCTTGGCTTATACAGTGTATGCAAACACTTTCCGCCAGACATATCAATCATTGCTAGTTCGGTTACTCGAAAACCATAATCACAATCTATATGGATGCTGATATCTACAAAATATTCCGCTATATCTGCTTGTTCTGATAATAATACAGGACCAATGATATTATGTACAGAAGATGTTGATCCTTCTGCTGTATAACCATCATCTGATTGCTGTGATTGAGGTGATGAAGTTGTATGCGAGACACTATCACTCGAAAATGAATTCTGAATAAATTCGTCGACTTTAATATCAATCGAATCGGTATTGTTATTCATGTTTGAATAATATTTTTAACTTTTTACTAAGAATGTAGAAAATTATTACTTTTAATGTTAGAGCAAACTTTTATTAATGCGTGAAGAACACAGCTTCAACAAATTCTACACGTTTAATGTAACACTAATACTGACTGCCTGAACAGATCCTTTCGAGATTCTAGCTCGATGCATGTCTTTGAAGAGGGCGGGTTGCACCAGAAAAACCACATTCCTTTGGTGAAAGCTGGTTGCATACGCAAATGAACGAAATTTACAGGTGATCTTTAGGTTATGGGTGTTTGTGTGTAGGTGTGTACATGTCAACCGGTTTTTCTACAAAAGATATGAAGGAGAAGATCCGGGCAGACTCGATGACCTTGACACAAGATCGAAATCAACGACATAGCAACATTCATGCAAGGAAATAAGCAGAGTACCTTTGAATTATGAGCGTATGCGGACATATTGGGGGAAAATATGGAAGATATTGAAAAAAAAAATATTTAGAGTTTGAAAAAAATGAAATAATCTTAAACTAACAGATTCGAAAAAAATTATTATGAATGATGAGAAAATCATTGTTAGCAGATGGATGCGTGGGAATGAATGGTATGGATTCACTGTAGTTTCAGGGGGGGGGGGGGATGTACTCATGAAAAATAATAGAAAAGAATTTAAGTTTGTGTAGGGTGGATAGGGGAGAGGGAAAATATGAAACAGCGTTAAATAAAAATATACTCGAATTAATTTTTGAATACTTACGATTGGAAAAAGACTTTAGAGGGGAAAAAATATATTTTAGACTAATTCCATAATACATAGACATGAAAAATTATTATGAACAATATGAGGAATACCGTTAGAAGATGTTTACGTAATCATACTAGTGAAGATATCAATGGATTTATTTTTAGAACCTGAGAAAAAATAAAATAAGAAAATTATCAACGGACGGAGGAAATGATTGGAAGCGAAAAAAAATATAATTAGGCTGATTCTATAATATTAGACTTGAAAAAGTTATTATGAACGACAAGAGAACTACTGGTAGCAGATGAGTGCGAGGGAACATTATGTGCGAATGAAAGAGTGGCTAATACATTGACAGATTAATTTTTAGAATCGGAGAAACAAAACAGAAGAAATAAACAGAAGCGTAAAAGAAAAATATAGTTAGGCTAATTCTATAATATTTTGACTCGAAAATAAAATATGTACGAAGTGGTGGTGTGTATGTGTGTGTGTGTGTGTGTGTGTGTGTGTGTGTGATATCGCGGTGTTTATTTCGGTGGTGACGGAGCGTGCATGGAATAGTACAGTGTACCTTTGTACAGGTTAACTCAATGCTTGATATGTGTGCAAGAATGGACGGTGTGCTTTTGCAATGAACAGAGAATACGTAAAAATAAAAAAAAAAAAATATCAATGGATTAAGTATAAGATCGGAAGCGGAAAAAGACGAAAAATATATATCAGGTGGCGGTGTATATGTGTGCGTGTGTGAACGTGTAGCGAACGCGAACAGGTTTCTATCGGTGGCGTGTGAGAGTGAGCATAGATGATCGGCTGGTTAATTTCGAACAAACGACTGGAATTCACCTCACCTGGTGACAGTTTCAACTAGTTGCTGGAACATTTAAATATTACCATTACAGCCGCGCTCGCGCTTACATAATACATCCCGTAGCAGCACACTCGCCCGCTCTCATTCGACTGATTGAACAATCGAATATTTTCTTTAAAAATAAAATTTTTTGAAAAAAAAAATGCTGGAACGGAGCACGACTCGGAAAATTCCATTAAATTTTGGGTTCTAAGTGTTGAGATTCAAACGTTTTTATCACTCCGGCAAAATTTTACCCTTCCCAACCTCGAAAAATGAAAATTAAAAAGTATGCTACATATATTACAGACAGAGTCATGTATAATACATACACATGATGATAGAAGGCGCGGGTAATGGAAAGCGAGTAGTACACTGCTAAGGCTATGTTGAATATATGCGTGGAAACGGTGCGAGCGCATTTACAGATAACAGTATGAACGGGGAATCGGGAAAATTTGAAGAAATTTTGGGGAAACATGGGTGAATTTTAACCATATGGATACAAATTGGGGTGAACTTTCAGCACCTGTACACTAATTGGGGTGGATTTTGTCTACCTTGATGGGAATTAGGGATCGAATTAGGGGAACTGTCCAGGAAAATGGTGGGGGGGGGGGGGGGGGGACTCGGAGGAAATCCTTAAAATCAGGGGAAACTTGGGGTAACTTTGGGCTCTAAAAGAGAAATTGGGGTTAATTTTTAGCACCTGGACATAAATTTGGGTGAATTTTGGACATCTGGACACAAATTGGGGTGAGTTTTGAGCACCTGGATGAGAATTTGGGGTGAAATTTCAGCAGCTGCCCGGGAAAATCGGGGGAAACCTGGACACTCGGGGGGTACCTACCCTGGGGAAAATGGGGGAAACTAGGAGGAACTGGGGGGAAACTTGGGGTAACTTTGGGCTCCAAGGCAGAAATTGGGGTGAGTTTTGAGCAGCTGGACACAAATTGGGGTGAGTTTTGAGCACCGGGGGACAAATTGGGGTGAATTTTGAGCACCGGGGGACAAATAGGGGTTGGTGACGTCAGACGCCCCAGCTGCCCCATTTATTAGCTACTCTTTACACTTTATTAGGGCCTCCCAACAAATTTTGATACAGGGCCCATCTAAGGCAAGCTACGCCATATGAAACATAAAATATACAGCAGTGAAGTTTATATACGATGCAGTGAACGAAATTAATTGATGATGTAAATTTAACTCGAAATTGATTTTATGTATATCAGAAATTTTATTAAGTTTTTCTTTGCAAGTACTTGCGTTTTGCAGCGTAGCGTAACGTTTGATTTATCTGAGCATTAATTTTATGCGCCAAAACGCTATTACTTTGCTTTAACAGTTTTTTGCTCACTACTATAATGCTTTTTAGAATACTACGCGATATAGAATGCCTAAAGTAGTGTTTCGAATTATCTATAAATGCAACAAGCTCAAGTTTTTTCAAACGAATATGACCAAAATTTCTTTGATATATTCAAAGATATTTCCTGTTAACGGTGATTATTCGGAATAAACAACGATAAACGACTATTGGATTTTTTCTTTCTTTTCAGTTATAAATTTTAAAGAAACACAAAACTGAATAATTCCTTTTTTTCGACCCATTCATCATAGCTCTTGATAGTATTTCTAGTGCACGTTGTGCAATGTAATTAAGTAAAGATGAGAAATTATTCGGAAACAAGACACTTCATGCGATTTTTGATAAATCCGGGAAAAAAACAAAAACTAAATTTGATAAATTCACCGAAAAATAACATTCTGCAAAAAGATTAAAAATTAAATTAGACCTAATTTGTGTGAACTTTCTTCGTCCTGAAATACAATCGTCAGGTAATAGTTGTTTTTTTTTAATTTTTGAAAATTTACAAAAATTCGAAGTGATATTTAAAACGATTGGTGTAAAATTAAATTTAGTACTCGAGATTATTTAGCTAAATTTTTGCCAATACACTCAGATTCTGACTTTTGAGGCCAACGTTTATTTATAGTTTTCGCATTGCTGATTTTAGCTAATATACGTTATATGTTATTAATTTTAATTTACATTTAAATACGTTAGCTGTTTTTATTTTAATTAAATTATGCATATTTTTCACATCGTTTTTTCATGTTTCTTTAAAAAGCGGCATTTCGTAATATTTTAATTGTTTCGCCATTTTAGATGTGAGGCTCATTATTGCAAGAATCGTTAGTTACGTATCTAATAATACGCCTAGTCGCTCGAAAGCGATGTAAAGCCGTAAATTAGACCCTACATTCGTCCTATTTACACATCCGTATAATGTGTGCTACGCTGATCGAAAAATAAACAGTTACTATTCGGGCTCTCTATACTTATTTACACTGATGCTCCCGAATTCAAGTCCGTCTGCATTAATCCAGCTCTATATGTACTTACGAAATTGACGATGACAACATTCTTAATGATCATTATTCCATTCAGAAAGCACAACTTATGCTATATACATATATATTGCATTACGAGCGGGTTAAGAAGCGTACTCTTGGTAATTCCCTAAAATCTGTTTCAAGTTAACAAACTTTGGCATTACAATTAATTCGATTTTCAATCGCTTTGTAGATGTTAGGTTTTTGCCGGTACCTAGTCACTGTCGCCGATAGCGGAGGGATAAACCTGGCGAATAGGTAATCTTTGCTCTTTCCGTTGCCTCTGGAGGCTCCAGAACTTTTTCGCTTCAGCGTTGGAGACTAATTAGGTCGGTCAAAATGCCGCGATTCTTTTTGAAAAATATAAAATCAACTAAGAAACAACCGTTTTCTGCTCTAAACCGTTTATTAATAACGTCGCAATTTCTCATGACTTCATGCCCGAGAGAGTACTCTCATGATCACGCGCTCGCATGTTCCGGCCCTTTCTTTCCCATCGTCAAAAACACTTACTACAGTAGTAATGTGTCCGGCTATCCTTCGTTTCAACATTTCTTCGAAATCGACAGCACCTTTCACATGGCCCCAGTATCAAATACGGACCGTGCTTGGTTTTCAAATAATTTAACCATGCGCAATTTATTTGCTGTATCAAATAATACAACAAAATCTTCGTAAATAAAGCTAGTATCTTATCCTACTATTGAAATGTGTACACTTCCGAGCTAGAAATTTATAACTAATAATATTATTATATAGTATGTATTGTACGATAGCACCACAAACATATCCCAACCCATCGAAGCAACCAGACAATGCAATCAGTCAGAAGAACAAGAAAAATACAACACAGAAGAAATAATCATATCTTATATATTAAGCTATTTCCGATCGAATTAAGTTCTAATTAGTTAACTCTTCTTCCTATTGTTTCTGGGTGAGGTCCCTAGTTGACCAGCCTAAAAAAATAACAAAAAACATTAACGCTATTGAACAAAATATCCGAATAACGGCTACGCAACATGGTTAATTATAATAAATACTATACGAATATCCAATACATAATTATACTCTATTATGCATGCAATCCGAATCGAGCATGCAATGTCGATGGCACAATGCACGCAAGCCCAAGTATCCTTCGGAGGGTGGCCAAGAAACCTCTAAATTATTACTCCTATCCCTACAACCATGCAATTAACCACATTTTTCTTTTTTCTTTCCAAACTGTTAAATGCTGTTCTGTCCATATTTCCTTCGATAATCTTAGCAATAAATTCATTAATACATTTCCTTCGACGTTATCTATTTTAAAAATTAATCCTCCGTCGGAATTGAAAGGACAGTTCTGTAGGATACTTTGCTTCTTATCTATTAATGGCAGTTGCACGTCCTGCAACTTAGCTTTTAGCAGCTTGTGATAACAATACATCCGACATTCTTCCACTCACCGATTGTAAAATATGTAATATGTTTTGTTTAAGTTTTTTTTTTTTCATTTTTAAAAGTAACATGAGGACCCAGTTTCACATACAAGCTTTTCCATCGTACACCTATATTTTATTTATGACTTAAATTGATTTAGTAAAAGTCCAATATAAGATTTCAAAAAAATTTATATTAACCAATATTATAATTAACTTTATTTTTTATTTTTTTAAATTTCTGTGGCATATTTTCCTACTATGTTATGACAGTTATAACACTGCGTGAATTTAATTAAAATGTTCGGCAAAGTTCCCATTTTCTACCTTCATTTCACCTTTCTATTTTTTCTCCTAAGTTTTGCATTGTTTTTACATTTTTTCCTTGTGACCCTGTTTTGCCTAGTCTATCCTTCACCAGTGTTTACTTTCTCGGCGTTTATTATTTCTACCGTCTCAGAATTTTCTTTAATGGTTTTTTGTCCTTTTTTAAACATATCGGATAATAATTTTCCTCTTTCGCTATTAAGGGACTAAACTGCTAAAAGCGTATAGGATGATGATGATCATCGCATTTTGATCTCCTTTTTAAAACCCATAATTCGTCTTAAATTTGACTACTAATCCTTTATTCGTCACTACACTTCCAAATCTCGTACTGCTTTTCTTTTTGTTTTTTGGCATTACCCAGCTTTAGACTATATATTAGTGAGAGGGGGAGAAACGAATTAGAATTGAATACTACTAGAGATAGAAACAATGAAAGACGCTATTATAGTAGAAATGATCGCCGGAGATAGAAGAGAAAGAATATATGAAGCATTATATGGAGTAGGCAAACCAAGGTTCAGGAGTTACCCATAGAAGTGAGAGTGTTCGATAGATATAGACTCGCATTCAAAGAAGACGTGATTCGTATCGCAGAATGAAGTATCATCCGGATAAAACGAACAAAAAGGAGAAGAGGACATAGAGAAAACGAAAAGAAATCTCGTGCTGTCTAAAGTACAGTATTCTTGCCTTCTCTTCCGCCGATAAAATTTTTTCCTGCTAAATCCAGTACGCTACTTCCAATCTATGGCAAATCTTCTTTAGGCCGCAGTTTCCTCACTAACGGTATTATTCATTCTGACTCTTCGGTGCTCCATGAGGTACTGTTCTATACTAAAAAAAAAAAAATCCCTACCTTAGCTCTTATTTCTCTTGGTCTTGATTCAGTATTCAGACTCTAGTAACAATCTTACTTTTTTTCAACTTTAATTTCTGACATTTTTCTAAAATATTTTATTTTTTATTTTATTTTTTTTATGTACACTTTCCAAATTCTTTCTTCGAGCTGTAATAAAACAGGAATTGCACGGCACCATTAGTTCGCCACTTCTGTCACATGTAACGTTTGCACCAACTGATTCCGCTAAGTTTGCTTATGTTGGAGTTTAATTTATCCTTCCGGATTTAAATTTTTCAAAATCCTTCATTCTCCCTTTTCCCCGTTCTGTCTTTACAACCAATATGATTACTGTCCTACATTACATAGTTTTCATATAATCGTTTTTTTCAATTATTGAATTATTTCAACTTCACATGATGAGTTGATAAAGTGTGGCACAAAGGCCTAATTTACAAGTTAAGTTCATTGCTCCCAGGAAACTTTCGTCGCTTATTAAAATCTTACCTATCAAATCGGAAGTTCCGAGTGGCCCATGAAGAGACAAAGTCATCATTCTACTGTATACAAGCAGGTGTACCACAGGGTAGTGTCCTCGGACCTCTTCTGTACCTGCTGTATACAAGAGATTTACCTGTAGATAATGACACAACAGCGGCCACATTTGCAGATGATATACTGCAGTATTAGCGGTAAGTAGCAGTCATTCTGATGCTACCAATAAATTACAATGTAGACTAGATCGTATTAGGAAATGGACTCTGGACTGGAAGATTAAATTGAATGAACAGAAATCTGTCCATGTCTTGTTCACATTACGCCACGCCGATAATACGTGTCAATTGTACTTAGGAAATCAACTTATTCCACAGGCTAATTCAGCCAAGTACCTTGGCATGCATTTGGATTCACGATTAACCTGGAACGTTCATGTTAAAATGAAGGCTCAGCAGATTAAAAATAAAACACGGCAACTATATCGGTTAATGGGCAGGCAATCTGAGTTGGATGTTTCCTGCAAACTTCTGCTATATAAACAAATTATATTAAACCTATCTGGACGTACGGCCTTATCTTGTGGGGCTGTACAGCCAGATCGAATAGGGATGTCATACAACGTCGTCAAAACGTCATCTTACGTGCAATAGTCGATGCCTACCGCTACTCACGTAATGATGACATTCATTCTTGTTCATTAACGATGTAATCAAGGAGTTCGCTAAATCGCATAAGCAGCGATTGCACACTCATGTCAATGCGGAAGCTAGACAATTACTTAATACCGAATATGGAGTTAGACGACTTACTCGTCGCCATCCTCTAGATTTAATCTTATAAATATATAAATACGAATTGGCGTATAATGGATGCGTAACCAATGGGATACGTACTCCACACACGTTGTCACTTAGTAGTTAAGTTAGCTATTAAGTAGTCATATCAGTAATTAAGTAAATATAGATAATTATTTAGCATACCAGCTAAGATTGTATCAAAACAAATAATAAAGTATTATTATTTTTAAAAAAAAACAAAAAAAAAACAAACAAAACACGATGAGTCATTTCCTGATTATTTATGCGATTTTATCATTCTTCGTTATGTTCTTCCACTTTCTTTCCTCTTGTCAATCTATCTGCGTAATTTAGCTACAGATAACTCTCCCCATACAGCACCCAACGATAGTTATTGAAGCGCCGAATTATTTAGATTGAATTATTGTTTTTTTCCGTTTCTTATATTAAAACAACCTCTCTCCTCTAATAACAATTTTGTCTTTGATTTCGATTAGCGATTATTCACACTCCGTCCTTTTATAACGGCTACTCCTTTTAAGTCTTTCCTTTTTCAATGGCCCCGGCTCACCAATTACAGGCAAACCCATATCATATTACCAATAATATCCTCAAAACTGGTTAAATGCCCCGCACTCCTAAATAGAAACAAATGAATAAATGACAAATTGAAAGCCTTCACGAAGAATAATGAAGGGGGCAACCCTATTTGGGCGCATTCTTATTTCTACACGGTTCAATTTCTACAGAAAATATTATTAAAAAAAAACTTAATGTTGGTTCAGCATAATTCGGGAGACTAGAACTATTCAGATAAGATCAGTGCAAACGATAACGTGTTCTTTTTTTTCTTGCTGACCTGTACAAGAAAATGTCGTTTATTTCCCCATTTCTTTTAGACTTTCGGTTTTTATATTTCTAATTTCTGAGGGGGGAAAAGTTGTAGAACGGATATCTTTTATTGTTTAATCGTACCATTATTCAGCTTTATACAATGACACTTTTGAAAATATTTCGTCCTAGGTGACAATACCTGTCTCTCACACGAGAGCGCGAGTTTTTCCATATGGTGACGGATAAAATTTTTGCATGTTTTTAATCTTCCCTCGAAATTTTAAATTAAAAATAAATACGATTAACAGATTTCTCTAAACTTCCATTCTTTAAAAAACAACAAAAAAAATGAAGGTATTTTCAGCCTTTGAAATGCATGACGCCTAAAATAACAATAGCGCCAGTACAAAAATAATCAATAATATTTCTCACCAGATATTTTATAAACACTTGTCCGTCAATCTATGCTTGCTAGTAGTAAATATTAATAAAAAATGTTCAAGAATTATAGTTTACAAGTTGTGGATTTAGGGAGAAATATAGCACGAACAAAAACACTATACAAAATTTAATGAAAGTATTATTATTATTTATTATTTTATTATTATTTATTATTTTATTAGCTTCTCTTATAAAAAAGGTTGCTCCGACCCAGAGCTTCTACGTTAGTCATCATGTTAAATCTCCTGCGTCCTCTCACCGCTTTTCCGCGTACTTTCCCGCTGGAAGCTAGTATGAATAACCGGTCCCCATGATCTTCTTAAACAATGACAATTCCACTGAAAGTATAAATTCTTCTTTTTTTAAAGAATAATTTGTGGGTCTCACAGGGCAAATATGCCCGTTGTGTGAGTGCCCAACACTCTTATCAACGTTTATTATAATAGATATATAGTACACAAATTACAACTAACTTAACTAATGTCATAACTAACAATAATAATAAACCTAGAGCATTATGCATATTGAAGTAATAGCATAGATACGTATGTCAATAAAACAACAATACCGCGTAATACGCATCTGTACACCAATATAATATGCAGACAAACCATGATCAGTGAGAGCCTACAATCCGGGAAGGACACGACAAAGTGTCAAACACCAACAACACCGTAAACAGAAAAGAACCATTAAAAAGGGTAACACGAGATAAAGGACGAAACTTGATGTCTTTGCACCATTCCTTCAACCATTTTTGCACCTTCTTTTTCCACACACCAATTATTTTTTTCCCCTCTAGTATATAATTAGGGATTGTACTTATTTAAATTAATTAAAATTGAATCATCAGTGTTGCCAATTCGTAGATTTACCCCCCGAGGATAGATGTAATATGTATTACTTTGGTTTCTCGTTAAGCGGATTTTTTCCCTGGATGGTAATTTTATATTATTGACATTAAATTCTAATAATCTATAATAGAAATAGTACATATCTTAGGGGACATTTCATAATTTTCCTTCCACACATAACTGATCCAGAGTCGTTTTTCTTCCAGTAGGGTAGTATAAGTTTCAAACACCTCTTCTGTATTTTACTTATTTTATTTATTTCTGTTTTCTTAGCCTCACATAATATATTTGAATTCCATATAATATTCTAGACATTACTATTGAATTGTAGTATATACGTAAGATGTGATAGTACCTGCTTTACTTTATATAAATCTGGAATTGTCTGTCTTAATTTCGAGTTTAAACTTTGAATGTGTTTTTTCCAGTTCAAGGATTTATCAATATATATATATACATATATACCTAGATATTTAATGTCATAAATCTAATGATGGACAGAAACATAGACGGGTATTGTTATTTACATGAAGCTCATGAAGGCAATCGTTATTAAGAAGGACAATTCGCGGGTCGCATATCTTATGTTTAGAATTATTCCGAATGTGTAATACTTTTGATTTGTTTATATTTATACATAACTTCCTATCATGTACCCATTTACTCAAATTATCTACATCCTCTGGTAATAATTTTTCCGCAATCTCTAAATTGTTGTGCTCAATTAATAAAGCAATATCATCAGCAAACGCGTGTATACACCTTTGCATTTTTGACCTACGCCCTGTTGAATAGTTTTTTCATTACTTTTATTCCCTGCAATTTTGACCATTTTTTTTCTATTTTTATTATATAATTCCTAAACCACTTAAGTTGATTATTTTTAATACCCGGCTGCGAGTAGAGCGGACGCCTGTTAACTCGGATGGTGTCGGATTTTCGAATGGTGTTCGGCTGGTACACGTATAAACGGAAAGGACTGTTAAGGTCCATCGTTGCTTCGATCCATTAATATGAAACAGCTGGAAGAAAAGAAATTATAAAAAATTTTTAAACCGTTCCCTTTTTTAATGTTGTCTACCTACCGATGATAACAAATCCAAAAGATGACACAAAACAGAGTAAAGTCGTACATATATTAATTTACCGATAAAAGGGCTAACCACGAGACTTAATAAATGGACAAGAAGGACGGATGATTTGCTGTTAGTGGGAACATTTTTGTCTTCCGTTCGTAGGGCACATAGTTGGTTAGTGGCGCAATCGTTTTGCGATAGGACGAATTCGTTTTTAATCGATTCATTTTGCTGCAGTTCACAATTCGCGGCCGACATGTTGCAAGTATCTCAGTGAGCATTTAGCTGTTATCGGCGACACGTTAATCGAGAGAGAAATCTTAAAATGCCAATTAATTGTCGCGATGATATAGACGACGACATCGGTCGCGTCATCGGCCGTGACAGTGTGCCAATCTTATCGGAAAGCCGATATTCGTTCGTCGTAGTAATGATGGCTGCAGTTTGTCGCTCGACCTAGAAAGCAATTCACGATATGAACCGTTCGCGCGACGACCATACTCGTTCATCAAGAAAAAACTTCGGCATCAAACTTCTTCATCACTGGCAGCGCGCTACCTTCGGAAAACAATCAATGTCCGCCGCATCTCTTTGTTGTTCCACTTTCCATCTTTACTCGCGCCATACTTTTCCCATTTTCCGACTTCTCCGCAGTCTCATTTCCCCTTTCACGACTTATTTTCCCGCTTTTCTTTTCGTTCGCTTCGCCGTTTACACGTCGTCATCGCTTCTAATCGTCTGCGGACGAAAAATAACGTGTAAACAAACAAGGATAAAGACAAAAAATAACAAAATCCGCTCGGTCGTTGTTTCCGTTTTTGCTGTTTACAGTTCGCACGGACGTGTTCTAATTTTCTCCACTTTAATTTCCAGCACCTGTTCGATGCTCCTTCTACGTGTCATCGGCATTCGGTCGTCGCAGTTTTCCACTTGGATATCCATTCTGTCCTCCTCCTGCACTTATCCGTCATTAATCACCGAGCAAATTGCCCCCTTATCATAGCCGAAAGAGAAAACCTTCGTCGTTTGTTATTTCAGAGCATTTAGCGCGCCTCTGCCATCTTTTGAACAAAATTATTCCGCTATCGGGCCGATATCCTCTCTCGGATCAAATAATCATCTTATCCTATCGGCATGTCTGCGTTGTCGACATTTTTTCTTTTTTGTTTTCGCTAAAAACTACAAAAAAAAACAACAAAGAACAGTCTAAAACAAACGCCAGAAGAATATAAACTAAAGAACAAGATGTGTGCAGAAAGTCATTAGATCTTATTATTTTTTACATGGTCGCTATTTTGCAACTAAACAAGAATCGACATTATTATACGTATCCGTTTAAAGTATAAAATTTACACACAGCGATACAAAATTACAACTTTATAAATATAAGTATGTGTATCCTTAGTTTAGTCTCTCTCCACAATTCACCTCTCTCTCACTCCTTCATAGTCTTCTTCTCCGGGGGTTTTCCCTCCGTCTCCCCTGCAATCAAGCTTTAGTAAATATTATTTAATTTCCTGCTACCTTGGTGTTATTCTAAACAGTCGACACTCATTTTCCATGAACAACTTTAACCATCTCTATAATTCCTTCCGTAAAAGACTCGGAATCTTCTGAAAGCCCTATCTTCATCCATATGGAATGGTGACCCTTCTATTCTCCTAATCCTTCATGAAGCTATAATTCGTTCCAGCATTGATTACTACTCTTTCATCTATGCCAATTCCGTAAAATCTCTCCTCGCCCCAAACTAGCCAGAATTCGATATACGCATTAGAGCATTAAAATGCTCTCCTGTTCCTGCTATACTTTCTGAATCTGCTATACAACCACTTTTTATTCGCAGATCGCAGCTTGAGTACAATTTTCTAATTAAACGTTTTTCCGTATCCTCATCTAATCTTATCGCCTCCTATCTTTGTATTAAAAATCAGCGGCGTTTCGCTCCTTATAAAATCCTGATCCGTTCTCATGTAGCAGCTCGCGTCTTCAATTTTTCGTCTCATGTCTTCTCTTACTCCAAGCTTCCTTACTTGAGTGGAAGTCGGTAATAAGACCGATTTTTATTTGCCGCCGGTAAAACGCGGTGTATATAAATAGTTACGATATATAAAAATAATTAAATAAAAAGTTGATTTTCATTTTTTTTTTTGTTTTTTTGATTCGTACTGATTTTCCCGCTTAATGCACACTTTTCGCGCGGTTCCTTGAAAAACGTATTAAATAGGTTTTACTGCACATTTATATACATACCTGTATATTTCTGATGATTATGGTTGCAATTTTAAAAAATACATTAATCATTTAGACATCCGAATGATCTCGGTCAACTATTCAAGTAGCAATTTATTCTGTGTAGATAGAGAATTTTCTTTTTTGAAACAGTTTTTTTTTTTTTTTTATGTTTTGATTGACCTTATCCGGCTTCCCGATACGATTTATACTTTTTTCTTATTGAAAAAAAAAACACAAAAATTAAATGTGGGAAACTTCAATTTAAAACCGAAAAATAAAATTATTCTGCAATTTTATCGCTGAAAATTTAAATAACTCTTATTAAACTTGTTACACGCAAAAATTTTAAAAAGCAGTCCCGTCGAATATATGATGTTTGCCGAGAAAAGTGCAAAAAGTAGTTTTTGATAAAAAAGCTGCGCGAAGTAATACTACCGTTATCATCTGTATTGTCAAATTGAACATTATCAAAATTTAATGTAGCATTATGAAAAGCTTGACTTCTGTGAACGATGAACTAAATGGTAAGCAAACAGGTAGATCGGACGTTCTGTCTGAAGAGTCAATTAGTCGCATCGCTGAAATGATAAAAAATTTTGCGGATAATTTTACGGCACCACTTGCCGATAGAATGCTGAATTTCAGCAAGGCTGCGCGTAAATTTCAATTTTCTGTATTCACGATGAACTAGAGGTAAGGTTCAGAAAAATTATTTATTCGACGAAGAATCTGAAATTGACAAAAGATCGGACAAGGCTGTGTTATCAGTGAACTTCATCCCTATATCGAAACGAATCCTACTGAAAATCAGGTATCAGTCTGTGGTAACTGTGTAGCACAGAATAAGAATAAACTGCAGTAAATTTGACACGAAAGAGAAAGATGAACACTGGAACTGCAATCAAAAAATGGGAAACAAAAACCGGAGCTACAACGACGAAAAAAACCGAAGTTCCGAAAAATAAAAGAGGCCAAGCTCAAAAAATTCCCGGAGAAAATAAAAATTCATTAAAATATGCCAAAAAAAAAAAAAAACAACTAACAATTAGGGAAAAATAATTTTAAGATTCTTTAAACATTTTTAATGTTTTTCCACTTTTTTCGAATTTTCTCAATACGAGTTTGCGTACAAAGGCGCCAAGCCAAGCACCGCCGTTAGGCTTAATCTTGACCTAGAACCTTCTTACAATAAAACTTAAGTAATAAAATTTAATTTCTTTTTATATCGGGGTTTTTTTGTTGTTTTTTTTTGTTTTTTTTTAAATGAGTTCGATGCCAGCATTGACCCAACTACATGAACTTAGATCACCTACTCAGATTCTGAGGCGATCAAAGGTAGAGAGTATAAAGGAGAGTAGGAGGGGAATAATGGCTAGAGATGGGAAGGAAAGAATAAAGGAAGCATTGAAAGGGGTAAAAAGATCCAACGCCAAGAGTTCGGCGTATAGATGAGAGCACTCGGGAAAAAGAGCAGGACATTCAAAAATGATATAGTTGGGGTCGCATATAAAGGGAGGATCAGTAGAGTGGAGAGGACAAACGGGAGAAGGTGAAAGAGAAAAGGAAAAACGAGAAAAGGGAAAGAGAGAATGACCAAGTCTTAGTCTGATTAAGGAAACAATAGCCGGCTTGAGAAACTTAATGCTACATGATCTGGTGGGTTATGAACCGTGTACTCATTTAATAGACAATATTTTTATTTATTTTTTTTCTGAAAGACGCAAGTGTGACTGATTTCGGTTTGATTTACCATTTGAGCTAGATTGTCTTGTCCGGTTATTAATATTGAAAATTACGTATATGTTAATGAGTAGATTTTAAGTGTAAAGTTTTTTATTCAATTCAGTAATGTAAATCACTGTAGGTTGTTATTTTTGTCAGTAAATTTTGGTTTAAAACTAAGAACGCGACTTTTTGAAATTTAGTTGGCAAAGTTAAATTGCTCAAATTGAGGTTTCCTATATTGAAGCGTCTGATGTCGTCATACTTACTACAGTGAAAGATTACATGATTGGCGTTTTCAATTTCCCCACATCCACATTTGTCGTCTTCAGTAATTTTGTATTATTTTTTTAAGTAAGCTCCGAAGTGTCTGTGGCCAGTGAGGAGTTGGGTAGTGTAAAAGTCAGATGTTAACCGTAAGCCTGTTCTAACATTTGGGATTAGCCTGTAGGTATACCGACCTGCTGTATCTCTTTCCCAGGAGTTTTGCCATATAGACATGAAATAATTTTTAATGTGTCTTTTGAGTTGTTTTAGCGATATTTTTATATGTAAGTCATGGTGGATTAGCATGAAGGAATTGTTCTGAAGAAAATTTATTGGAAGCAGAAAATTCATTATTTGATAGACATGATCGTTAATATATTCAAAATTTTTATGTTTTTTTATGATAAAAATGATTGATCTATAGTTAATTTCTAGGTCTAGTGAAAGGACTCCCGTAAGAGCAACAGGGGTGCTGTGAGAAATTGTTCTATAAGCTCTGCAGGCGTTTATTAAGTATTTACGTTGTGTAGAGTAGATGTTTTGCTTTAGGGTTTTCTTTTTTAGGTGTTGGAAAAACACAAGTCTATATTTGTAATCAAAGCCCCATGTATTTCAACACACTTTTAGTAGTTGACATTATTAGCGTCCAATTTAAATGTGGTGGAGTCCATGTGTTGTTTAATGGAGAGTTTATTGTCTAATACAACTCCTAGGTATTTAAATACTTTTAAAGTGATCCCCCTGTAAAGCACTTTAATATTTTTCCTTTTTAGTTTCAGGAAGTTTGTGAAAAGAGACACAAAGCGTTTTTCAACTGAAAGATTAAGCTTCACTTCATTTAGCCGGGCTCCGAGTAACTCAAGCGTTTTGTTAGCAGTTCTTTCGAGATTGACTTTTGTATCATCCGTTATTATGAATAGTAAGTCATCTGCATGTGCGCATAGGTCAACGTTCTTATCGTATGGTAGAGCTTAGCTGAATAATATACGAGGGTGGTTCAAATATAAACAGGAATTTTTAAATAAACGCGCGAAAAATTTATTGTGGAAAAAGTGGTTGCACTGGCAGTTAGACCGGTTTGTTACGAAGCGTGTAGAGCAATTAGAACCGCGTAAGCTCACTTTTTAGTGTAGTTAGAGCCATGAGTGAAAAAGAAGTACCAGTGTCTGTTGCGCAAACGCATCATTATTCGTTTTTTAGTCAAAGACGACGTAAAATCCGTGGAAATTTATCAAAAATTACGCGAACAGTTCGGGGATGAGTGTCTCTCCAAAACTCAAGTGTACGAGTGGTGTTCCGCGTTTCGAAAAGGACGTGAAGTGGTGTCAAACATAGCACATGCGCGGCGCCCAAAAACCAGCATTACAGATGAACACGTCAAAGCCATCGAACAACTCATTTTGGCTGACCGACGCGTCCGTGTACGCGATATGACCGACGAATTGGGCATCAGCATAGGTAGTATTGAGACAATAATTCATGATCGGCTAAGTTATCGCAAAATTGCAGCCAGATGGGTGCCAAGACTTCTGAATTTTGAACAGAAATTCACTCGTTGGGAAGTTTGTACGCGTCTCCTGCAGCGGTATGAAGAGGAAGGAGAGAATTTATTGCGGCGAATATTCACCACGGACGAAACTTGACTACACTACTATACGCCGGAGAGTAAACGCTCGTCTATGGAGTGGCGGAAGAAAAAAGAGGGAGCGCCAGTCAAAGCGAAGGTTACACAGTCAGCTGGGAAGGTGTTGTGTACCGTGTTTTAGGAGACATGAAGGGAGTGATCGCAGTCGATTTCCTAACTGAACAACGTACTGTGACGGCGCAGTATTACAGTAACCTCCTAAAAAAGTACAGTCAAACCGGCCTATCGAACAAAAAGGCGCGAAATTCCGATCCGTAGTGCGATACTGCTTCAAGACAACGCCAGGCCACATACCGCTCGGCTCACGATGGAGACATTGGCCGAATTGGGCTGGGAAACACTTGAACATCCTCCTTACAGTCCAGATTTGTCGCCTTGTGATTATTATTTGTTTGGCCCGTTGAAAGAAGCACTTGGTGGACAACGTTTCGACAGCAACGATGAGGTGGAATCGTTCGGGCGCAAATGGCTATGTGACAAGCCGCGAAATTTTTACGAAAAAGGAATAAAAAAATTGCCGGAGAGGTGGGAAAAGTGCGTAGCGTGCGAGGGGGGTTATCTCGAAAAATTGTAAACAATATGAGCACTGTAAGTATAAAATAAAAATGTTTATGACGAAATTCCGGTTTATATTTGAACCACCCTCGTATTTCAGAAAAGTGGACCTAAAACGCTACCCTGTGAGCAACTTTTATTGGTTTCAGTGTTTGCACTATGATTACCTATTTGGAGAGTTACACATCTGTTTTTAAGGTAGCAGTATATTGTACTTAGCAGTGGTATGTCTTTGATCAGAATAGATTTTAAAATGTCAAACAAAGTAGGATGCCAGAAGTTATCAAAGATTCCTTTGATATTCACTCCTATGACAAGAACGCTCGATTTTTTCTTAAGGCTGCTGCTATCTCGCTAATCGCATAATTCAAAGCATGTTCTGTGGACAGACCTTGTCTGAATCCAAATTGTCTTTTATCTAAAAACTTTGTTGAGTTCAGATGGCAAGTTATCCTACTTTTTTTAATAGCTTTTCGTAAATTTTGCTTGCAGTATTTAAAAGACATATTGGGCGATAGAAGCTTATGAAATTTGCATCTTTGTTTGATTTATGAAGTAGGATTACATTCATAGGCGTACCCGGGGGGGGGGGGATTTGGGGGTTCAAACCCCTCCCGAAATGGATTTTTACGTTGCTGTATTATCGTTTTAGGGTCGTAAGATGTCTTGGTACCAGGCATTCTGACAGTACAACTAACTACGTATTAGTGTAAATTATTCTCAAAATGAAAACGAACAGAAGTCTTACGCATTTAGAACTATTATACAAGAGATTTTTAATAAAATATAATTATTAAGTAAAATCCTTTTATCTGCCAAGTGTTTTTTTGTAAAATGGATCGATCCCCTCCCGAAAATCTTGCCTGGGTACGCCTATGATTACATTTGCTTCGTGTCAGGTTTTAAGGAAATAGTTTAAGGAGATGATTTTTTTTTATATAGGAGTGAAAGGAGTTTTGGATAGTTCTTTTGGATTAATTTTAGTGTCTTATTTGTAATATTGTCAGGTCCAGCAGCTTTGTTGTTTTTTAAATTTTTTATAATGCCTTTTCGTGCGGAAGTATCAAGAGGAATCCATTGTTTGTTGCTGTCTTTGTCAGCACTATTTAACAGAAAAAGAAAGGACAGGGAGTAGTTTAGATTTTCTGTCACATTGGTAATTTTATCGCCATTATTTTTTGTGAAAAGTGGAATATTGTTTGGTTTGCTTGATTTCAAACACGTTAATTTGTAGCTTAAGCCCTATGGTTTGACATTTTCAAAGCAAATTTAGGCGGGAAGTTATATAATTACGTAATATCTTCTGTGGTAGGCAGCAGATTTGAGAAATACATAAAGAAAATCAAATAACGACCTCTTTAGAAATTTAAAAATGTTTTAAAAATACATAATTATTACAATTTAATTTAAATTTTATTTTAGTTTTAGGTAAAAAAATAAAAAAATTATAAAATTCTAGCTAAAACGGTAGTTTAGAATTTGAATAGTAAGAAAGATGGCATTTTTATTAGACTTTACTTCTTTTTTATTTTTGTTAATAATCCGATGTGAATTCTTTCTTTGTGAGCAAGTACAAAAAATATACAGATATTTATCTTTGATCTATTTTCATTTACATTATAAAATAAAAATTAAAAATAAATAAGAAAGGCAAAAGACCGAAGAGAACAGTATTAAATATTATATATATAATATATAATAAAATAAACTTTAATAACAAACAATATAGTTCAATAAATTAGATAAATACCTATTTAGAAACGTTTTCGGGCATAACCCATCATCAGCTAACACTAACTTAAAGGAAACTTAAAACATACTGAAGTGAATATAGGGAATACATGTGTATATATAGTAGATGTAAAGAGGAATAAACATGGCAGGTATAAAAATCTATATGTCGAAAATGCTAATAATTAATATAAAATATAAAATAAAACAAGAAGACAAAAAGTTAAATTTTTATATTAAACAGTGGATTATTATTATTAGGTGTTTGGTCATTTAAAATATTATTTTTATATTTATTTATATAATAATTTTCTGCAATGTTCATATTATTACCTTTGTGATAAGTGGCCAGGATGGTTACAGTATTTTCTATTGAATTAGGTTTATGTTTATTTTTAATTAGATGAAATAGAAAAATCAACCTATGCAGAACATCTAATTAAAAATAAACATAAACCTAATTCAATAGAAAATACTGTAACCATCCTGGCCACTTATCACAAAGGTAATAATATGAACATTGCAGAAAATTATTATATAAATAAATATAAAAATAATATTTTAAATGACCAAACACCTAATAATAATAATCCACTGTTTAATATAAAAATTTAACTTTTTGTCTTCTTGTTTTATTTTATATTTTATATTAATTATTAGCATTTTCGACATATAGATTTTTATACCTGCCATGTTTATTCCTCTTTACATCTACTATATATACACATGTATTCCCTATATTCACTTCAGTATGTTTTAAGTTTCCTTTAAGTTAGTGTTAGCTGATGATGGGTTATGCCCGAAAACGTTTTTAAATAGGTATTTATCTAATTTATTGAACTATATTGTTTGTTATTAAAGTTTATTTTATTATACCATTTTAACAAACAGGATGTATTCACCTACATTTAGTATTAAATATTAGTTATAATTAAATCCATTGGTAACATTTATACAAATTTTTTATATAAATTAAGTTTCTCTGTTATAATAAATTTCTTCATGGTGGCTTTGAATCTTTGAGGTGGGAAATGTTCCCCTTCCCCCCTGGATCCGTCACTGGTGTACATTCATCAAGCTTAGTTGCCAAAATAGATTCAGTTAAATAGCTGCGGGGGCAGATTTTTTTACCTGTTCGAACAAAAGGACCTTAGGCGAAAGACATCTTGACAATCGGTCTTAATGGAGCGGGATTAACAAAACTGCACAATTAGAATACGTTTTATGTTTTTAAAAATTAACAAAAAGCTAACGTGTTTAAGGCGCTGTAAAATACTAATAATAACAGATTTATTATTGTTAAAGGAAATAGTAAAATCGACGGCCCGCTATGAAAATTTGTAGGAAAGAAATTTGAAAGAGTCATAACAGTAAATTCTCCGAGAACCGCCAGTCGAATTCTTTCACAACCATGCCTAATAGGTTAAAATTTAAAGGTTTTGCAGTAAAACTATATAGCTTTGATATCTTCCGCTCTGACTCGATTTGTCCGTTTATACAATTAACGTCACCATAGCAGTACTATCTAACATGGGCGTCGCCAGCGAGTGGCAAGGGGGCAGCTGCCCCCCCTGGAGCCTTGAAACTTTCTAATCAACCGGCCATGATGAGTATTCATAGGCACGTAATCATGGACAATTTGACTTTTAGAATAAAGTAGTAGAACAATTTGCCAGAAACACACGAAAATTATGTTTTAATTAAGATTTTATTCTCGTTTCATAAAATATTAAGCCTCTACAACTTATAAATTTTATTTTTCCTATAACTCATATCTTCTTTCTTTCATCTTGCCCCCTGGCTCATCGGCTGACGACGCCCTTGCTATCTAACGCAGTCTTCCAGAAATGCCTCGGAAAAGCCTTTTTTCCATTCGTTATTATCAGATAAAAAATCCAAACTTTTTCACTTGGGGTCAGCGATGATGTTTCTTATAATTTTAGAAGTAGGCATTTCTTTGTGTCCTTTCTAATTGCCAATAAACGTAATCTATCTTTGAATAAAATAAGGCGTTGCTAAGCAATATCGTGTGTCTTCAAATGGTTTCTCATAACTTTTTTATTTA
This sequence comes from Icerya purchasi, assembly GCA_039619475.1. Taxonomy (NCBI): domain Eukaryota; kingdom Metazoa; phylum Arthropoda; class Insecta; order Hemiptera; family Monophlebidae; genus Icerya; species Icerya purchasi. The sequence continues at coordinate 397,935,582 of CM077115.1, read as the reverse complement.
CGTAAATGTAAGCAGTGCTTCCATTTATTTTTTTATTTTTTTTTTATTTATTTTTTTTTTTTTCAAGGGCTTGATAATTAATATTTTTTCGGGGCGCCAATTAGAATGGGCAATAAAGATTTAACAAAGGGATATATTTTGCCAGTGACAACGAATCAGTTTTCTTTATTTCGTAAATAACCGATTTATGGCGAATACAATTTATTCGTTCCAATTGTTAAAGTTCAGTAATTGGTTGAAATTATGTGAGATTAATTTCTAACGCCAACAAATCTTCAGGCCCGTTGCCCATTGCAGCGAGAAATGTGAATGTGAAATGTGGAATGCGCTTCATTTTTTTTTTGAATTACCGTACATTTAAATCAAGGCTGTGCCCGTTGAAGGAGAACTAGTTCGAAATAGCTGAAACAATTTCTCGTTCAGATCATTTAGAATTCTTATTAAATATGTTTAAAGTTTAAATATTAACACAGATATGTTTTTGCTTTGTATCAAAAGAAAAAAAAAAAAAGAAAACGTGTACAAAAAATGTTTTACGATGTCGCCATTAATATTTTTTGAAATTACGTAGAAATTTTACTAGAACCAGAAAAATGTTTATTTTATTTTACATTTTTTTAAAGTTAATACAGAGCGATAACGTTTTATTCTTTTTTTTCCCCCATCTACACATTTTGAAATAATGACAGAACATACAGTGCACTATTATAAATGCAAAAAAACTGTAATCCTCAAAAATCATATCCATGATTCGATGTTTCTGCGAATAATCATTTTTTCCCTCGATTTTTTCGTTTACTCAAATTTAAATTATTATTTATATTCTTTACTCGTTCAATTTATATTATTGTTAGTTATTAATTTAACTTATAGGTAAATTACAGAAAAGAAAAAAAAGAAAAGTAACTGAAACTGTTTAGAAATTATAATTAATGAAATAATCTCGCCGTTTTGAATTGTCGGATAAAACTGAACAAGAGCGAAAAAGAGAAGTAAATAAAAGTTGTTTATCTGGGGCTAAGATCGACTAATTTTTTCTGAAAATTTTCATTGAAATAACTTGTTAAATGAATATATAATAATCAGCATTTATAGAAGAAAATGATTTTTTAAGCAATATATAAACGGGAAAAAATTAACTGAAAACCGCTGATTTATTTTCTAAGCAAATTAATTAGTAAATTTCCCGGATTGTGTTTTTCTTGATTCAATGATTATTTTACACCTTAAGCGTGATATTAATTAAAGGGAAGAAAAATTAAAAAATCGCTAACACTAAACAACATTTACTTGGAAAAAGACGTGGCCGAAGTGATCTAGGCCGAAATGGTACGGGACTTCCATAATCTAAAGAATGTATCTTTTAGTGTATTATAGCAGAAAGTACAGTGGACAAAAAAAAAACATAAATTTAAAATATTCAAAACTTAATTACGACATTGATTCCGATTTATTACATGTACACATATTTAATAATAAAGTGAAACATTAAATAGCCACTATGAGAAATAAAATTTAATAATTTAATCGTGAACTACGCAATTTCCTCACCTGAGGAATTTGCTGCAATGAACGCTCGAAAAAAAAAAAAAAAAAAAAAGGTATTTCACATTCCTCGTTACAATCAACAATCGAACTTATTGTGTTGTAACAGAATTTTTTAAAATGATAGTTCCGGGGGCCAAGGCTGTTTCTAGGGAGCGGGGGAGGTTAACCCTTTTCATTAGAACTGAAATAGTTATTATAAATACAAAAAAATCTGAAATAAATCAAAAATTATAAATAAATTTGATGATTTTTTACGGCGTTCTTACGTTTAAAAAAAAAGAAAACATATGCTCCATATTTTTAGGTACTTCATTAATATTTTATGCAAAATTTTTTATTACAGGTATAATCAATGGCGTATGTATTTTATTAATGTTTATACGGTAATTCATTTAAGTAAATTATTAATATGTAAATCAAAATGATAGAAATTATTAATAGTATGAATATTAGTGAAAAATGTATTGTTATTTATAAAATAAATATGCGACGAAAAATTTTCAACCTCCCTTCCCCTTCAAAATTTTGAGCACAGCCCTGTGGAAGGAGAGTGATAAGTTGTCAACGGGAAGGATAAAAGTATTTAAATTTTGTATAATGCAAGAGTCACATTTTTGACCCGGCATAATGCAAAAAAAGTCAAAATCAATGTATGTACAATTCCGTATCACTTCCAAGTTTTATTTAACACTTACGGGAATTTATTTTCTCTCATGCTGAATGCTGGAAATGCTAGTCATTAATCCAGAAAGTGAAAACAATTTTTATTAGAAAGAGAAGTTACTGAACTTCTAGGAACCTTCTTAAACAGGCTACGGAATTTTTCTAGTATTACAAGAGAATCGCTAATATGAGAGACACAACATTTAACATAATTTAATAACTATATAACACTAAACTTTTCTCAAAGTTTTTTTTTTATTTTTTCCCCGTTCGTTGTCTTATGTCTTGATGAAATATAATCTGAAATTGTTTTTCCTACATTTGAAACTCTGAAATATAAATAACTCTAATGTATGGGGAAAAAAACTTTTACATTTACACATCAAAATATGAACACCTCACATCAAGTGGCCCATTAGCTCAGTTGGTTAGAGCGTCGTGCTAATAACGCGAAGGTCGTGGGTTCGATCCCCCCATGGGCCAGTTACATTTTTTCATTCATTTTATACTAAATAAAAACGAACGTATTTTAAATATCAATTCTTTGATTACAACTTCAAAAAACTTAAATTTAACCACATTTGAATTTAAAAAATTTTATATATTTTATAATATGAAAAAAAAAAAAGCAACAAATGAAATCTTTTCAGTTGTGAATATATATATCATAACGATTTCAGTGAATAATTAATGAAGATATAGATTTTAATTTCTTACAGATGAATAAAAATCATTGTGGAACTAGTTAGACAGCGTGGATGAAAAAATATATATATTTACAAAGTCCATTTAAAGTTTGGAAGTAACCGTTTTAATAAAATTTAAAATTCTCATCAAAAGGCAAATACGAAAATAAACTTCTCAAATCTGTGTTTAAATTATTGAACGGAAATACTTCTCAACGTCTTACCGCAGTAATTTCGATCAGAAAAAAAAAAATTATATTTATTAATTAAAATTCCAAAGGTTATATTTAAAAACGTGCGTTTTTTTGTGTTTTTTTTTACTTTCTTACTCAAATAATAAAATTAAATCTTCAGTCTTTGCAGTTAACATTGTTGAAATCAAACTTCATGAGACACTATATCAGTTTTGAGATAGACAGTAAACTCGTCGAACTAACAACATCTGTTACATTCTACTTGTTCTTTTCTAATGCCCGTTCACTTTAACTGAGAGTGACAAAAAAAAAAGTTTACGAAAATCGACATAAAGAGAAAAAAACAGCGAGAACAGTCGCCGCGTTTCTGTTTTAACGTTCAACAAAATATATTTGTTGTTTAACTGAAGTATTACTTTTAAAAATTCAGGAACGCATTTTTTCGACTAAAAAATTCCATTCGAAATTTTTTTTATAACTATAAAATTGTGTAAATTCAACGTTTTATGTTATTTTTTTTAGGAGTCGCATTTACCTGGTATTAATATAATTTTTTTAATAATTAACGGTCGTGACTATGATATAAAGAGGTAAAAAAGTATGACACTTCTCTCAAATTACAATTAATATTAGATGGTTTCTGAAATAGACCGCAATTCTTTCCAATTTAAAGTAGCTTTAAAAATATCATATAATGTAACCATACTCGTTGATATTTAACTTTACTTCTTATTCAGTATGCCAGAAATATGCACGCGGTAGTTTCATTGGCGACATCATGTTTTTTCAAGGAATATTTAACCATACTTAAGAAACTTTCAGTTGTTTGACCCAATTTCAAAATTAGTTTGTGGCACATTACATCACAGATATATACAAGAATTATTTTTTCCTTACGTGATAAAATTTCAGATGATAAACATTTCTTTTCATTTTCTCCAATTCTTTTATACGTGTATAAAATTATTTAATTAAAAAATTTATTTCCCAGTACCGCCAAAAATTTTTTGTAGTTATAATTTTTATGGAATTTAAAGTGTAAAAACTATATTTTTAACTTTTCATCGTATAAAGGAAGCGGCATTCTATTTTCTTATAAACTGCGGTTTAAGTAATACTCCGTTTCAAGTATAGCGATGTAATTAAATTAAATTACATTAAAGGTATTAAGTATAAGTAACAGATATTTCAAATAATAATTTGAAAACTATTTTTTTTTAGTTGATTTAAAAATATTTTAAAACTAGCTTCCTTCTATTCTTTCACTTAATAAGTATTTGTTGGCTAGATGTTTTTCTAAAAATTTAGAGTGAAGTGATGGGAAATTCTGCACGCATCTAAATCTCCAAAGTTGCACCCCTTCAATATTTTAAACCAAACATTATAGTCCCCAAATAAAGTCGGCCAAAAAATACAAATTAATAAATAAATGAAAAATAATGTACTCGATATATACGTTCTATCGCGTAACACAAGACAGATTGTAATATTAATTTTCCTGACAACAAAAGAAGTCACTATATAAATTTAAATAAGCAATTTTCTTTAAATATTACATTATTTTTATATAGTTTTCTTTTGAATTTTACATAATCTTTTTTTAATTTTACGCGTCGTGCACTTTTATTAGTATATATGTAAAGATTTTTTTTTCTAATGCTTGTTTATTACCTACATACATATAGGATAATATATGAATATTTTTTTAAGATGTTTAGATTTATTTCATAAGTTACCCGCCGACTAAATTAATCTTATTTCAAAGAACGCAGGTTGAGCTCAGAATATCAAAACTGAAGCTCACATTTCGGCGACAGTAATTTTATAGGTTAGTGCAAAAAATGACTATGGTTCTGCTACTAGCGCAATCGGCGCACATGCAGGTTATAAATTATATTTTATTTGCATTTTTCTTCTCTTGTAAATATATTGATTGATTGATTGATTGATTGATTGATTGATTGATTGAAATCAGCTGTATTAGTTCCAGCAGGAACTTCCAGAAAAATAAAATAGAGCAGCTTATCAAAATACTGTTAGGATTAAACGTAGTTTTAAATCATTGCGCAATATACAATTCTGACTAGCATATGCTTTTTGTCATCTCCGTTCAGCATTGGATAAATCGAATTTTACAATGGTAAAAAAAAAGAAACGTACATTTATCGGCGTGAACTTTTCCAGTTAGAAAAAAGTATACTGAAAAGTCCAAAACGCAGGAAAACACTCCCAAAAATGGTTTGAATGATTCTGTAATAAATACTTAAAATTTCGATAGCAGCGTAAGAACTATACATTTCATTCTGTACGATAATTTGCGTAGCATGCATAGAGGTTCACGCAGAAACGTTAAAAAAACGCGAGTGTCACTTTTCGGTAGAAATACAATAATTTGCAACTAATTTCTTTATGAATTATGCTATTAATGGAATTTTTAATATTTCTATTATACATTTTTACTAGAGATTCTTTAAAAATAAATCCGAAATTAATTTTAAAAAATAATTTTCCAGTTTCAATGTAGTAAAGTGTTTTCTATAACCGAAATATACGTTCCTTTTTAACCTTACTCCCCCCCACGGAAGAAAAATCCTGTGAACGCCTGTGGCAGTGAGTATCGGGAACTGGAAGTTTTAATTTAAAATAAAATGTGAAAATATGAATTTTTGTTTCAAAGAACCGGACATTTTGAAAACCCATTCTCTTCCCCCTTTAATAAAAAAAGCTAAAAAGCTATTTTTTTAAAATTCTGTAATGAAAATCAGAAAAGCTGGAAAATTAGTTTTCATAAAACCAGCGATTTCAGAAGCACTAACTAAACGAAGGTGAATTTAATAATCGAATAATTAATGTAATTAATAGTATCTTTATCTAAACAATGGAAGAAAATATGTTAATTTTTGAAATAAAACGGACGTTTCCCTAAAAAAAGATCGTTGTACATCTTACAATATTTGCTACATGTATTTTTCATATTTCGGTATATAACTTAAAATTAATAAAAATAATTGAATTTTAATTACGGGAAAGGTTTTCGTTTCGTATCAGTAGCAAAATCAAGAAATCATTTACTTAGCTATTCTCGAATTAACGTAAATTTCAAACAAAATGTTTAATTTTCTGAGTATGTAGCGTAACGAAAGTATTGAGAGAAAGATGTAACACAGTTCGGAGTATTTTGGTTAATTGTTTCACCAGAACTTTTATATTTTCAACGTATCTCAGTTCGTAAAATGAAGTAATTTCTTTCTTTCGAGTTCATCTCGTATATTTTGCTCAATTTCATGTCGAATTAATAACAAAGCAGATACCTTTAGACTAAATGTGTTCAAGTATAGTACGTTTACTGCGACAAAGTTACTGTATTGGGATAATGATGATATATTTAGTATTGAGTAAATTAGGCTTAATCTGTAAAAATTAAATGTATTTCGTAGTTATAGGCAAACAGTTCCAGTTCGCTTGCGAGTAAATTTAAAAAATTTACATACCCCTGCCTCAATTGTTTTAATAGTTGAAGCCTAAATCATTTATTCGACTTCCAACTTGTAAAGTTCTCTCAATTCTATACTCGGTTCTTCGAACTTGTTTCATGCAGCTTTTCTTTTGAACCTGCCTCTCGTTGTTGAATTGTACAATTACTGTTCAGGCAATTAAACTTCTTATCTACTTCGCCAATTTATTCCAGTTTCCTGTTAATATTGCTAATTCCTAACCGGAATATTCAAGTGATGAATTGTTTGATATGGTCTTTTCATTTTTTTTTTCTTTTTTTTTTTTTTTTTTTTTATTTCTTTTTTTGTAAAATACTATAAACATATAAAAGGCTATTAGGATTAAATAAGTTCTAGCGAACAAATGTATAGTCTTTAGTAGGTATAGATTTAGTATATTTTGTTATTACCTGATGTGTATATCTGGTTTGAATTTCACACTGTCAGTAAAATTTTTAATTTTTCCTCATTTTTTAATTGAATACGTTATGTACTTTACAAGTTACAAAATTGTGTGAAATCCGTGCATTTCTTAGTTTTACAATAACGTTTTTTTTTGTTTTTTTTTGCCAGAAATAATCTAAACTTTGAAGCTATTGAAAATAGAGATAGATATATAACAAATAATGAACTAATCGAAACACGTATTAGTCAAAATTTACAAATTACAATACCACGCAATAAGGAAGAAAAAAAAGAGGAAAAAGAAAATATCAGGTCTCATCCATTAGCCAAGTATTTTGGTTCTAAGGATACTTTTCTTCCCTTTCATCAGTAAAATGTATATGAAACAATTACCTAATCTTTTACGACAAATGATTTCACTCACAATTAAAGTAGGAAAATAATCGTTTTTTTAGATCATTAAGTTCTTTAATAAATGAAGTTATATTTTATTTAAGTACTTTCATAACTTATAATATACAAGCCGATGTTTATGGTATGAGTAGTGTAAAAAAAAATCATTATTTTTTGTCATTTGTATATGGCATGGATTTCACCGTTGTAATTATTTTTACAAAGGTTTTTTATCGATATTTATAGTTGCCATTTCGCATAATTGGCAATTTTTCTGCAGCTTCAGATTACATTATTTATTCAAATGCAATAAAAAATAAAAATAAATTTTTTTTAGCTTTTAACTATTTATTTTCCTAAACATAAGTATTGCTTTCAAAATATATTTCAATTCTTAAAATATATGCTCTTTGAGTAAGTAAAATTACATAATAACAAATAAAAATTCACAAAAACACAATAAACAATACAAATAATTAACAAATATAAACAGATGTTTCGAGTTACAGCCTTTGTTATGATCATTTTGTGCTTAGTAGTAATTGAATCGGATAAAAGTTTTTCATATAGGAATACGATATACGCATTGATATGAAGTCTGCCATTTGCTTTTTTAAATTATAGCACGGAGCGTCTCGTGCACATTAATTTTACTCGTAAAAAAACAATAAATATTCAGTATAATGCCGTTTACATTTTTTTTAATGATGTACAAACTCACGCCGCGAACTCGATTCCCCTCTCTCTCTAAAAAAAAAAAAAAAGATTAATAATGAAAACTGAATTAAAATTTAAAAAATATAATAAAAAGTGAACAGAAGAACAAAAAGAAAACATCTGTATACTACTGTGCGCATAAAAAATTTATACAGAATTTCTTTAACAGTCTACGAGCAAAGAAAATTTATTATATAAATTACTTTAAAAGTCAGATAATTTAAATAGGAGCGTCTTTCTGTTAAACGTACCGGTTGTTAATGTAATAATACCGGAATGGAAAACGTTCAATAATCCAAAACAATTTTAATTTCCATTATTCAGTGATAAAAGGTTACATGTATTAATATAACGATAAACAATTACATTTTGAGCGATAATTAAACTGAAAATTTATGAGCAAAATTTTTGCCGCGATATTAAACACGGTTGTAACTAATCAAACTCCGTGCTGCTACCGAATAGCGAAAAATTCACCACGCATAAAGAAAGATATGTCTAGGAAAATAAAAATAAGTCGATAACAGTGGAAGAAGCTTTGACAGAAAGCAAAGAGTAAAATTTAAACAAACGGGAATGATAAACAATATGCAAAATAAAATTTAAAAACTTAAAAGAAAATATATATGCCGATATGCAGGATATATAAAGGCATATATATATATATATATATATATATATATATATATATATATACACATTACGAATAATACTTCTGAAATATGGATAATATCGACATTATCCAGCAAATTGGGGGGGGGGGGGGGGTAATGATAAATATTATTGATCTCATTCGGCTATTTTGTAAAAAACAAAAATCGATTAAACTTTCAGAGCGGTTAAAAAGTTAAAATATTTTATAATTTAAAAGTTAATTATAAAACTTAACATAATCCATTTTATTATTAGCAACTAAGTTGCAAAACTAGCGAATTGTGGAATTGTTATTACGCTAATTGTAATAAACGACTCGGTGACGCGTATTCCAAGTATCTTAAAATTTCGGCAAAAGATTCCAGAACACTCGTGATTTTCGCTTCATTATTCAATATTATTCGAAAGAATTAAACATTACACAACTGCGTTTAGATAATGGATAATCATTATGGCAATAGTCCGAAAACTGATATTTACTCTTGTTTTATTGAACTATATGTTAGCGTTAACCGAATAATATCGACATCTGTTGAATATATAATAGAAAAATTTGTTTAATTTGATTTTTAAAGAACCAGCTCAAAAAAATAAAAAACACCTTAAACGAAACAAATTTTGTAAAAGGAACAATTTAAAAAATTCAAACTGTTTAATCTACGTTAACTTTTTTCCGAATTGCCGCCGGAAAAGCAATTTTTGTACGACTTGGTTTCTTTTAATTTTTGATAATAAGTTCGTAAAATTTTTAGTGTAGCACGGATTAAAATGAACACAGATACTAATAAATTAAGTGTAGACAGTATGAGAAGTTACAAGATATGCGATGATATAAATTCGTTCGATGACCCTGAACAGAATCGAAAGAATATAAACAATAGCAATAACTAAAACTAAAGGAAAAAAACTATATTTCACTCTCTCCAGCAAATATTAAAATATAGTTTCTCGAAACAGACTTGTCAGAATTTTATATATTAATTTCAATATTGGTAGAATGAAAATATCACTCTTATCCCGGTGTTGACTATTTACATTAAGCTTGATTTAACATTGCATAAGTTTTGGTAATCCAAATAAAAATTTAAATGAATTGTATCTATTTATTTTATAATCTAAATTTTTATGACATTTCTAGAAAGAAAAAAAATAAATAAATAAAGCTGAAGATCAGAAGAAAAAAAATCGAGATTAATTAAAATTTCTCTTTGCATTCAAATAAAAATTCGGCAACCCGCAACTTCGAAGAAATTAATTTCTCTCTGAGTAATGGTCACTCGTTGCACAGGACTGTATAGTACGTAATGTAATTCTTCAGACAATTGATATATTGAAACAGGTACAAAAATACAAGTTTAATGTAATTCGCGTATATCGTAAAATAATTATACACATATTCTATTATGCTACTGCAACGTAAACACAATTAATGTTACAAAACGGTTTCAAGATCTCATGTTGATATTAAAACATATGTTACATCAATAATACGATTATTATTATAAAAATATTAACGTTCGACTATCTTTTAGTTTTTATTTAAAAAAAAAAAAAAAAAAATGCCGTTAATTAAACTAAACATCTCAAGGCAGATATTAGTTTTTCATTTTCGGTATATATAAAGAATTAATTCAATGTAAAGTATTACAAAACATGTTTATAAAATTACGTTACAATTAATATAAAACAGCACAGTCTTGAACTTCTTAAATGAGAATTTTCTTTTTAAAAATATGCGTACATTAAAATTCATTTAGTAGGAATTCTGATTTTAAGTGAAAGCATACAAAAATAGGAATAAAAGGCGGTAACTTATCTTATTTAACGACGGCAGTTTCATTACAAAAAGGTTTTACCGTGTAATACATACGAATATCCGACTGTAAATACAACTACATATTTTTACAAGGAACATTTAACGTGTACGCTTTAATAATTTATCATTTAATTTTACCGCATTTTTTCCATCGGAAATGTTATTTTTTTTAACATTTTTGAAAAATATAATTCTTATTAATAATTTTACATTTTATGTCATCAACAGAAAAGTGTAGAAAAGAATCGCGAAACACAGAGATTAAGGCTGCAATTAAAACCGTGAACCCCAAAATGGCGCCTGGTTACGATCTAATAACCGCTAAGGTCCTAAACGAATTACCGCGCAAAGGGTCACTGCTACTAACATATATATTCAACGCTATGCTAAGATTAACCTATTATCCTGCGCAGTTACAATTTTCGCAAATAGTAGTAATACCGAAGCATAATAAATCAACTACAGATGTTGCCTCGTACACAGGCTTATTTCAATAATATCAGTGAGATCGAAATTATATGAAACCCCGTTATTAAAAAAAGTGCTTCCTCTTTAGTTAATGAATACCAAATAATACCATTTCATCAGTATGTATTCAGCGCTAAACACACTCTACAGTCCAACAGGTACATAGGGTGGTACAAAAAATTGAATCTGACTTGCAGAAGAGAAAAGGATTTGCAATGCTGTATTTTTGAATGTAAGCCAGGCTTTTAACAAAGTACAGCATGACACATTAAAATAAATGAAAATAAATCAATAATCAATACATATAGAGTATTTACAAATCGTCGTATAGAGCCAGAAAATATAAAAATCGATAACAAGATAGTGCCAATCAAAAAATATGTTAAATACCTAGGCTTATAGACCAGAAGTTAACGTAGCGTACGCACATTGACACAAAAAAGGCTGAACTCGGAATCAAAACCAACAAACTACGTTGGCTATTAGGAAAACAGTCCCAACTGTTCTTAAAACATAAATCGCTATTATACAACCAACTACTCGCTCCGATATGGAAAATATGGATGCGAATTGTGGGACTGCAGTGCAAAGAGCAATACTATGAAGATTCAAAGGTACCAAAATATTACTATACGATCAATCGTTGGCGCCCCATGGTACTTAAGGATCAAAACCATACATGATGACCTTTGCACGGAGTATGTAGCTGATCTTACCAAAAGGGTGGCAATAAAACATCAGGAACGGTTATATAATCACACGAACTGGACTGCGATTGGCCTATTGGACAATTCGCCAGAAACGCAAGTGTGCAGACTAAAAAGAACAAAACATTTAGACCTGGCTAAGCAAAAAAAAACCTTTGTGAAAACATTCAAACATAAGTTACTAATACAGGGACTACTCGCGTCACAATCATTTGCCATACCAGCTATTGATAGCCAATAGGCTAGGAATGGCTTTTAAAAAAGAAGAAGAAAAAAAAAAACGATTTAACAAATGTTAAATTATTATAAGAGAAAAAACTGTGTCTGGAAATATAATAAACTAACTTAAATACTTACGGAATTCAAAGCGGCTGGTAATGTAGTTCAAAACTTAAAGAAATTAACATAAATTTCTGGCTAATTAAAATATTTTCTTTAGAGTCTAAAATTAGACTATTAATACGTCTTTGGTAGATTCTAGCTAGCATTATAACAAATGTATATTTACAATATAACGTATACGATCGTCGTCAAATATAATAAAGTGATCAACCGGGAAAGAAAATGAAAACAATCACCGCATCAAATTTAAAATTTCGGATTTGTTCATTGCGGCATCGTTTCCCTAACTGATAACTTCGTTAAATGAAATTAAACAGCCGACCGCGCCGAAATATCCCTGAAAGAAATTACTTTTTAAAATAGCGTGCCGCACAGAATGAAACAATTATTTCATATTAATATATTAATTAATAACTATAAAAATTTGATTAATTATTATTATAGTAATCCAGTTAAGCAACATATCTATACTCGTACCTGCATCTACACTGTAGTCTCTATAATCCTCATTAAACGAAGTAGTCGTCAATATTCGCTGTACAAGATTTTGAAATCGTTTAACAATAGTCATATTTGTAAATGATACAAAAACTCGAGAAAAAAACGTAAAATAGTATAAACGTTGGATTATCGAAAATTTTAAAATTGGTAAAATACAGCAGCTAGTTAAAAGAACCGCCTTTAATCATATCAAAACCCGGCGATTAATGATACGAGGTGATTTTTATTTGTTTGAAATGAACAGAATTTATACGCAAACGAATATCAAATGCTGAATTACAAAATTCGGTAGAAACTTCTTTTCAATACAATTAAAACAGACTGATTAAATTTCGTGATTTTAACAATATGAAAACGTTTATTTAATTATCTTCCTTACTAGAAATCCCAGATTAAATCTTCCGGAAATGTTACGACGAAATGACTTCGTGGGAATAATTTATGTTTTAAATTACATATTTTTACTACCTCACGTATAACTTTCTTTGATACACCGATCATTAAAAAAAAAAAAATAAAAAAAAAAAAAAAAATGAAAATATTAAAACATATAATTCGAACTACCGGTAAAAAAAAATTAAATATAGGATATAAATAAAATTGTACGTATTACATTTTCGATCAACGGTTTTTAACGTTTTCCATGATGTGGAACTCCTTATCACATTATTTTGATGCCTTCCTCTCAAGTATTTAGTAATGAAAAATTAAGTTTTTCGATAAATCACAAAAAAATACTTGCTGAGTGTCGCTTTTTGAGTTATTAAGAAAAAATATCGATCAAATTTGCGGAATAGCAAAAATTAAGTAAATACACTCCTTTTATAGTGCATATTTATTGGTATAATTTCACTAAAATTTAGAATTTGTAATAAAAATATAATTTAAGGTTTTTTTGATTACTTTTTTAAACCTTTAAAACTACTTGTTAGGATATCATGGATTCGCGAGGTCCGCGTCCCTATATTAGGAATTGCTACTCCAAATCATACCCATTACTGGAAAGATAACTCTACGTGAAGCGTCCGGAATGTGCGATTCTTTTCAGTGAAAAAGGTCCGCTTCAACGAAAAATTCTTGCCTTTTTTAATATTTTTCACGACAAATATGTAGTTTTTCGCTATTAGAAAATCACGAGAAACAGTTTTAACGAAATCAATTTTGTATTTTTCTTCAACGATCAATGTATTAACATTATCTTTTTCTTCTTCTATGACTTTTTATTTTCGGCCCTTTTATTTTGGAAACCAGCTTTTCTCCGCTCACTGTTATTTACCTCAGAAACTGGTTTTCGTTCAACCTCACATTCATTTTCTCACCATTTCATAAAATTATATACTTTATTTTATTCTATATATTTTTAATCGTGAAATGTACACCGTGTACATATTACGGCATCGAATTAATCCGACATTAAAAGAAGGGAAAATACCAAATGAGTTAAAAATATCGAAAACGAGACCAATATATATAAAAAAGGGAAACACAGTGAATATGAAAACTCTATTATGCCAATTGCTGTAAGCAATGTGATTGCAACAATATTAGAAAAGTATTATGTAGCAAATAATCTAACAAAGTACTTACAAGAAAATAGGATAATTGACAAAACACAACACGGGTTTCAAAAAGGAAAATCCACATCGAAAGCAATCGGTGAGCTTACCGAAAAAATAAGAGATGGCTTTGAAGAGGGAAAGAATGTGTTGATAACGTTTATAGATCTTACTACAGCATTTGAAACGGTCGGTCATAAAATAATCATAAACGCATTAGAGAAAATAGGAATAACGAATAGTTTGAAAAAATGGTTTCAAAGTTATTTAACATAGAGGAAAACATGTGTAAATATCTTAAATGTGCAAAGTGAAAAAGAGGAGATGAATGCAGGAGTACCGTAGGGTAGTAACTTAGCGCCAACACTGTTTATTGTATATACAAATGGCCTCTGTATAAGGGGAATTAAGTTACAGTGAGGTAGTCTCGTACGCGGATGATATAGCAATAGTTACGTCACATAAAGATGTTAAAGAGGCAGACATAAGGATGCAAAAAGATCTAATAACGATAAGTAAATGGGCACACGATAAAAGTCTAAGAATAAATGTAAAAAAGACTAAAGCAATGGTACTGCGGGGAAAAAAAGACAGCTCCGATTTGTATCGTCCAAATACAATAATGCACTCAAACGAATGTGTACACTCAATGAGGGAAAGACGCGAATGCGAAATGAAAAACTGTCAAAAGTTAGACATAGTAACGCAGTATAAACATTTTTGGACAGTAATGATGGACCAACACTTAAGATGGGACATACATATGGAATAGATTGCAATGAAAATAAGAGCAGTTTTACCGGCTTTATATACATTAAAATCATAAAGGAGAAACCGAAAATGAAATAATTAAAAAAGAAGACGTAATGAGCATAAGAGGAATGTACTTATTACTGAAGATATGGGAGTACATATCAGCAGAAAAAAAAATTGAATTGGAGGAAAGAATAAAAGCAGAATACGAGTCAAGGGAAAAACTTTCGTACCAGCTGCCATTAGCAAGAACAAAGATGGGGGAGCAAACGGATAAATATATTATAACTCAGATGTTGAATAAAATACCCAAAGAAATAATAGATAAGGAAAAAATAGGAGAAAGAAAAAGGAAAATAAAGGAATGGCTTCAGGAAGAAGAAAATATAAAAAAGATAATAAACATAAAATAAAATGAGAAGGCGCAACATAAAAACTGAAAAAAAAAACAAAAAAACATTAAATATAAAAGATAGAAATAGAAAAGATAGATTAAGATTAGTAAATGTTACACGATTATATATATGTATAAGTTAATTTAAGATGGTAAAGTGTTCAATAGGATAATTCGTCGACAAGCGTTTTAGCTTGACGAAAGTTTTGTGTGTTAAATATAATAAATACATATTTTTCAAAAAAAAAAAAAAAAAATTATTTTAAACTAATGAAGAATCTATTTTTTATTACCTCGTGTTCTAAAAATAACGCTTTTAAAGAATGACCCGACCAATAATCCATAGCGTATGCTAGAAGCCTCATCGATATTTCATTAACCCTCAGAAAGTTCCCAACAAATACGACCTGAAATAAATATAATGAAAATTTCAATTCCAGTTAATAAATTATTTACAAATTCGAGCACTTTTTATGAACATTGTCGGTATTACTCCAATTTTTTTCAAATTATTTTTTCGAGAAAAAACATCACAAACAAATAATTTATTATTAATATTTATTATTCAATTAAAAGTAACAAAAAACAAAAATAAACAAAAAGAAGATAAAAATTTACTTTATTGATTTTTTCATTTACGGCACACATTCTTGCAATTGATCCAATGTTATTAGTAATAGTCACCAACGTCGCTTTCGCTAAATCTTCTTTAGAAACCGCTTCTCTCTTTTCTTTCGAAATCATCTGGCCAAAACTACACCGAAATGGAAAAACACATCATTTAGGTTCTATAAATATACGCTGAATAATCAGTGAAATAATATTGGCTTCCTTCGCAATTATTAGCGAAAGAAAGATGAGCTAAAAAAAAAAATTTAGTATTAAAACATGCGTCCTACCTTGCAGCAACCAAATCGCCGCCTAGAGCAAATCTCTCATACGAGCCCCCATAAATATCTTTTACTAGCTTATCCACATTTTTATTGTCTCCTTTAGCAGCTAGATCTATGGCTTCTTCGAATGTATTGCAGCCCGTAAGTAAACAGCATAAGCCTAAAAATGTTCCTCCACCTAAACTGTAAAAAAAATTTGTGTAACTTAACTTGCCTATAAAATTAGAAAGTCCGTAGTTTAAACTGCTCTTCCAATTATTATGATAAAACTTTTAAATATGTTTATACCTTAAAGACCGACCTCGCCAGTAGAAAAACATACCTATGGATAATGAGCAAGAGGGAAGAAGCTAGAGGACTGAAAGGATGAGAAAAGAAGAGTACACAATCCTGCTGGCAGGCTAGGCTAAAAGTTTACAAAATAGGAAGCTAATCGTTAGGTTCTCCACTTATCATCCGAGAAACTAACTAAAAGGATAAAAAAAAGTGAAAATGGGAAAAACTCGTCGAAAAATTGTATATTATCAATTAATTTACTTATCAGTTGATGAAATAAATAATAGTACATTAACTGATGATAACCTATTCTTCACAAAATTTCTATAACTTGCAATGAATTCTCTATAAACGCTCATGTCCGAACTATTTCTTTAAAAAAAAGTATATAAGCATATTAATTTATAAGAAACTACCTACCTAGTACCTGAAATTCTTTTATAATTTTGAGGACCGTATACGGCTAAAATACTGACTCCGGATCCAATATTAACTATCTAAAAGTGAAAAATAAAAAAATATTTACGGTTAAACTCGTGAATAACGAACACGAACATAACAAAATGTCGCGTTCAACAAAGAATATTCAAACATTGGGCAAACAAAAAAAAGGAAGTGCTTCTTTGTATTTATTAAAAATAATTAGACAAACAGATTTTGTTATTTTCCTTAGCTACTTCCAGTCGGAATACACTCATTTTTTTTTTTGTTTTTCATTAGCAACACCAGGAATAAATGATAGCATTTTAAAGCAGCAACACAATCAACTGCGTTGTTGGCGGTTTTCTGGTTCACCGGATTTTTAAAATAAATACAATTTATTTTTCAAGTATTCGGATGGGTTATTAAAAAACTTTTTCACCAATATTCAGAACTTGTATGAAAAATCTACTACTTTTGATTTTAGAAATATACAGACCATTATATTTGATATCTTATTCATCAGTTGCTGCATAATCTATCGTTGGGCTTTATAATTCATATTCATCAAGTCAGATATATTATTTTTATCTTAGTTTTTATAAAAATCTCTTTTCATCGATTAATGGTGATGTAAGGATGTCATCGATTTATTAACTAATGTAATAAATGATGTTTTTTCCATTATTTTAATTTTTATACATGAAACAGCTTTCAACTTTTTTGTTTTACTGTAACTGCTTCTAAAACACCAGAAGAAAAAGCATAAAATCTGCATGTGCACGCTAGTCTCGGGAACTACCGGACCGATTTTATAACGTTTTCACCCGTGGATAGACTGATTCCGATGCAAAGGTTTAGTGCTAATTTATTAATTTCTGGTGTGATTTAGTCGTTGTCCTATAAAGTGTGGAAAATAGAAAGGTAAAATACCATGGACACAATAGAAAAAAGAAATAGATAAAACTTTTACCATGGTAAATATTTTAAATAAAATGCTTACCTTGGTAAATATAAATATGAGTTCTAGATAATGTTTTACTAATCTCGGATGCAAATAAGATTACTGGATTCCGCCGCTTCCCTTTTTACGTTAGTTCAATCACGAAATGTCTACGACAGGGTCTAAATATAGAAGCTGCACTTTCAGCCTGGTTGCTCTACACCCAACGCAGAAATTTAAAAATAAAAATACAAGTATTTTCTATTAGGTTCTACAGAGAAATAAAGAATCTGACAACGGAATTTTTAATAGTTACTATCGAAAACATTACTTCTATTCAAATTTTAAATCTTCGCAACTGTTATGGTTTGCTATTTTGATAATAAATTAATTTTTGTAAAATGCTCAACGGAAAGATTGAAAGACGCAGAACAAAATGAGTAGGTGGGTAGAGAAAATGTTCATAAAATAAAATAAATAAATACCTTAATAACAAAAAAAATTAATATTAAATAATTTACTTTAATAAATTAAAATAAATACCTTATTTAAAAAATACAGACTTAAATGAAGATTAATATATGAACAGAGCCATTGATAACAGCTAGGATGAATACTGACAAACACAAACTGAGTAGTCACCAAGGCTAATTACTATAGTTTTCTGTTATGAAATGTATTTAAAGTTTGTTTTAATTATTGTATTAGTAATATGCCTGGGGCGAAAAAAAAGCTATAAATTTAAACGGGTAGTCAAAACTGTAGTGAAAGAACTACTAAACAAATTTTGTTTCCGGCTTTTATTAATTATTCTTAAGGAAGATTGTAGGGCATAATTTATGTAATTTTTTTTTTTTTTTTTGTTTGTGAGTTAAACGGCCCACGCGGATTTTTATCAAAGTAGTCAAGAAAGTCCAGTCAAGTAAAATAAAGATGTAACAAAATGCCGACTGCAATATATCCAGATTTAAATATAATTTGTGCGATATATATATATAAACTCGCTCTTCGGGTCTCGGAATGAGGCAAGCCCCCTTCACCCCCAAGTCTAGTTCTTCTATAATTCTTATAGAAGGATAAACTTTTTCATTGGCTACGTCGTTCGACAGAAAAAAATCTTTCAGTTCCAATTTTCACCACCAAGGGATGTAGGAACGCTAATATCGCATTAAATCCATTTTAATAACAGGACACTTTTCCCGATGAGTTCCAATTTTCACCACCAGGGGATGTAGGAGCGCTAATATCGCATTAAAGTCTTATATATGGGACAAATTTCGTGACAGGACACTTTTCCTGATGACGCCTGGCGTAAAAATGACATAGCCATTAATATACATATATACAACTCGGCCATTTAGGCTAAGCAAGAGGCTGTGCACCTTGACCCCTCTTGGTTACATTTCTGTCTCTTTCTCTTCTATACTTTGTATAAAATGATCAAAATTTACAGCGTAATTCTGTAACCTCCTTCTTTTTGGAAGTCGGTAACAAAGTTACATTTTCGTGGTAATTTTGCAAATTGATAATATTTTAAGTCAACCGCCTCTACTATACTAATAAAAAATAATCCAAAAGGACCACATTTCTTTAAGTTTTTTGACGAACACTCAATTTATGTTCACCGATTTTCACGATTACTCGCATGGTATCTAAGTTGAATAGTACTTTTTCTAATGAACAAAGAATCAGTAAAATCCGTCTATATAAATATAAGTTATGCGTAAACAAACATGAAAAAAAAAAAAAATCATATGCGACGAACGTATAACCTCTTTCTTCTTGGAAGCCGGCCTAAGAATTACGTTATAATTAATATGTATGCCGTAATCAGTATATGACGTAATATTATCACATGCTTGTAATTATTATTCTATAAATACAAATTTAAACTGTTAAGAAACCTCGAAAACACAGACTTAAAGTAATGTTTTTTTAAAATAACTGTCTTAGACCTGTTTTTTTCGTTTTCGAATTTAGTCCGTGACGAAAACATTTTCTAAATTACTAAGGAACTTTGCGCCAACCCTCAAGGAAGCTCCACCGCCATCAATTCACTTCGATCGCATCCATGCAGCATTGTTAATTGTAAAACTATCAAGATTAAATGTTTATATCCCTGTACATATCAAAAAAAAAGTTTTTCTGATGTTCGATGCTCCACATTTTCAACTTTTAATTAGTTTTTTCTATTTGATTATAATACCGCATAGTTATTTACGTCGCAGAGATGCGACCCGAGCGAAGCGAGCAGAGATTTTCAAATACTATCTGTTCTCAATTTTTAATAATTTCTGGCTATTTGATTAATATCGAAATAATTTTCGAATTTTTAAATAAATCACAAATTAATTTCTAATAATAAAAAACACTTCAAAACTTTTATATATGGAGAGAAAAGAATTATCGAGCATGTAATTATTATAAATTCAATTACTTACGATAAACGGATACGGATCTGAAAAATCGTAGGTAACTTTTTTATATTTGTTGTCATCGGTGGGATCCGTAAAATAATAGCATTCCTTTGGATTGTTAGCTTCAATGAATAACATGCCACGTATCAAACTGTCCAGTTCGTCGTATTTTTCCAGTCTCATATTCACCTCCTGCAATAAACCCCTAGAAAGTTCAATAAAACAAAACATACATTCAGACTTCCTCCTACACCATACCTTCTTAAAATAATATATTAAGTTGATGCAATAATTTGTGCGCATTAACTAAAATTATATTCTCTACAATAAATATCATCGACAAATTTTGATATCATCCATTCCTTTTCTAGTTTAACATAATACCGTATATTGGCACACCCAACGCAAAATACTTAACTATAATTGCTTTTATTTTTATTTCGTAGCATTTCGAATTCCGTCATTGCGGAAAAAGTATATATATATATATGTGTGCACCTAATTAGTAATACCTATTGGGCCTTCAAAAAGGTGGTTTACGTATCACTGTGCGAACAAAAATTTTCATCTATTAAACATCCTCCGATAACCTGTTTGCCAGAGAAATTTCTGAAATTTCACGTTAAAATTGTTTCCCTCTGCCGATAAGTTATTTTATAATTTCTGCAACAGACTTCTTTATAGCCTACATTAGTGATTTCTTCACCCTCGCCTTCCGGAAGCCCTGATATCCATTAACTTATTCGCTAACAGTAGTTTGCAGTATAGACAATGTGACCAGCGCCCTGTTCTGTGCATTAAAAAATTCACCAGGGTTATAATACATGGTACATACACCGGAATAGAGAAGATCCATAGGTTAATTTTGTCAGAAAGATTTCTTTCGAGCAGAAGTTAGTTATAGAGATCAGGTTTATAAGCTAATCTGTTTTTCTCTTTTCACATAGGCGACAACTGATCTTGGTAATATGTGTCATTAATAATTTAGAAAATATTAATTACAATCAAATTTCCTTACATAAATGAAAGAAAAATATTTTTTTAATAATATTGCAAAGAATTATTATTGAATCTAATTAAGGAGCCGGTTACTTTTTTTAGTCCTGGTCTTTATCAACTGTCTAGCTCACTCATAAAATTTCGCTTTATTATTATAGCTTTTTAGAAGTTACAGTAATGGAAGTAGAAACTTGGGTATTTCTTTTACTGTCATATACAGTAAAAAAATTAGAAGTATTTTATCGTAATACGCTATCATCTGATTAAGGGAGAAAAAACGAGTAGCAATAATTAACGAGATAAAAATGTGTTCTAAAAAGAATCTTCCGGAAGTTTACTCGCATTAAAAAAATAAATAAATAACAAACATAATAATACAAATATCATTAAACAGCTACTTCGTTGTCCTGAGATTTAATAAGGTGTTTTTGAAACTGTTGCTGTTTATCTTAAAAATTGCACCCTTTTAGAAAATAAAGGATATCAATGGAACGATAAGCACGTAAGAATAAAAATTATTAAAAATAGTTCGCTAAATTACATACTAGCGATTATCCATAGTTCCTTAGGAAAGTGGTGGAATAAAATAAACACATTTCTTCAGGCGATGGCATTCTTTAGTTGATAAATTATGTGAGCATATATTAATTAAATGAGAAAAATGAAATATTTCAAGGTCAGAATACGCACATTATAAGCAAAAGCCCTGGATTATTGAGAGTAGAGAAAATTAAATTATAAAGTCGACACTGTGTTTCTGGAATACGCAGAAAATCCAGTTGCTTTAAGCGCTACATATGCGGCATTACCTTGCGCGTCGAAACGTATTTCTCCAAATAGAAATATCGCGTTAATTTCAGTTTGAATAAAAACTAAACAGGCCAGTAATTCGGTTCGCTAAAAACTCGTATACAAGTTTAAGACAAATGGCGCATATTTTAAAATTTACACTTTACCCAAAAGTAATTTTACATAAATTATGTTCTTATAAATATCATGGAATTTCTCATGCAATATGTACTATTACTTCGCTTTCCTAGTAATGTAACATGCAGCACACACTTTGGAGGATTTCATTCATTATAAATCCGATATCTTTAGCTTATTATGTTCCAATTGTTCATAATTTAGTATCATTAATGTATTTCCGATGCTTTATTTCAAGTTATTATTATTATTATTATTATTATTATTATTAAATGCTCGGAATATCG
Organism: Icerya purchasi; assembly: GCA_039619475.1. Lineage (NCBI taxonomy): Eukaryota > Metazoa > Arthropoda > Insecta > Hemiptera > Monophlebidae > Icerya > Icerya purchasi. The sequence continues at coordinate 397,913,129 of CM077115.1, read as the reverse complement.
TAATTTATTAAATTCTCATGGATTCAGTAGTCTCATTAATGCTCCAACTTTTAGAAGTCAAAATGAAGAATATGTCTCGTGCCTGAATCATGTTTTGGTTAGAGATCCTCAATGTAACAAGTTGAATTTTAACCCCCCATTTGAGATACTTGATGTTGCGTTCCCTGATCGTAGTGCTATAAGTATATCTTTAATTATAACTGAGCACATGCGGCTTCAAAACCTCCAATTACTGATGTTTTCATTGATAAAACTCTTTTTAAAAAAAAGTTATTGAATATTAACGTCGATTACCTATACAACAATAACCAGTCTATAGATATTAAATTTTATACTTATTGATACGGTTGCTAGACTTGTTCAGGATAGTAAACGTAGAAAACAGAGCAAGAAGCGCATAAGAAAACGAACCCCTTGGGTAACTAGTGAAATAATAGATTTAGCAAATAAAAAAGAATAATTTATACAAACTATTAAAGTTATCAAACAAGAATAGTACCTTACTTTTAGAATATAAAAAGATACCTCAAAAAGTGCAACAACTATCTAGAACGGCCAAGAAACATTATTACAATACCATGTTAAGTAAGTGTAGGCATGATCAACAGAAGTATTGGAGATTAGCAAAAAAAAAGCTATTGGGAACGAGAGATCATGCGATACGAGAAATAAAAATAGATAACAAAAAACTATCTGTAGTTGGCTATGAGAATGAGATCGCTTGTCTTTTTAATAATTATATTTTTAGTTCGGTAAATGATCTGATCAAGAATGAAAGTTTTAGCAGTCAGTCCATCATGGTTAATACTTCGATTTCTAAGACTTTCGGTTTTATAGATTTAATAGAAAGTGAAGTAAAATATGCAATGATTTCACTTCCTAATAAAACATCATTTGGTGCTGTTTGTTTGTCTATAATGTTAATCGAAGAAAATTGGGAATTTTTCGTCAAACCATTAACCTACCTATATTTAATGAATCAGTTAAAGCAAGAAAATTTATGGACATTCTAAAATTAGGCTTAATCACTCCGGTATATAAAAGAAACGCGGATTGGTAAATTACAGACCGATATGTATTTTATCCGCTATCTCAAAAATTTTCGAAAACGTATTAAAATTAAGATGTTAAACTATCGGCATAGTTAACATTTTTTTAGTGAAAACCAATATGAGTTTTTAGAAAAGAAAAGTACTGATTTAGCGATATTTAAACATATATCATACATAACCAATAACTTAGAGTGTGGGGTAAATCTTGTTTAGCAGTTTATTTCGATTTGCGAAAAGCCTTTGATATTATTGATCATAAAATTCTCCTTGCAAAATTATATTCTTAAGGTTTCTGAGGGATAATTTACGACTGGTTCACATCTTATTTAGTCCAAAGAAAATATAAAACCGAAATGAATAATGTACAATGATTATATTACACAATACTTTTTAGGCCGCATTCTATTTCTAATATACATAAATGAGTTATGTGGTCTCAAAATATCTGGGCAAATATTCAATTATGCCGATGATACTGTTTTAGTTGTGAGCTCACGTTATACTCGTATTCTACAAAGTTAGCGCAAAATGGGATTGATACAATATTAAACTGGTTTAACAGAAGCAAACTGATAGTAAATTTAAAAAAAGACAAAATTTATGGTTCACAGTAATTTACAGCGAAACAAGTGGCATAGAGTGAAGAGGTAAATTTAAATAACAATATAACTATAGAAAGAGTTTACGATATTAAGTATTTCGGTATGCACTTGGACTGTAGATTAATGCGAAATAAACATACCAATTACCTACAATTAAAATTAAGATAATTAAATTATATTTTCTATTACTGAAGTAACTTTTTTTTATGGGAATCGCTTACACCGGTTATACCAGTCACTTTATTTACCAGTTTTGACGTATAGGTTATTAGACTGGGGTAATGTCGCGAAGTACAACTTAAAACAACTAAATTGCTTGCACAATAGGATATTTAAATTAGTTAGTAAAAATACTGACCCCGATTTTGGTTATAATTTTTATCATATTAACATACTCTACATAAAACTTAGCAACTGCTATTCTTATTAAAAAACAAAAATGAATTCAGGTTCTTTTTTAAAGATGGTGTAACCAGAAGCTACGCATTCGAGGACGTAAGCACCATATATATGACCCCGTCACTTTACAACTTATTACCAGACATCGTGTTGGGCAATCTTAAAGACCTTACAAATTCCAAAAAAAAAAACGTAAACTTTTATTATATCATTTCTGTAATCATAACTGGCCAAATGTATAGCGTATGGCGGATCCATTATTCTTTCTTTAATTAATTATAATTTACCCAGCAGTTGTTTTTTTTTTTTTTTTTTTAATTAGAATTATTGTAAATTCTGTTTTTGCTTCCGATCGAAAACGTTTAAAACTCCGTTTACAGATATACCGAATATATTTATGTATATATTTATCCATAAAAGTTTCTAAAATTATCGTTATCTACTATTGTTGTATGTATTTAATTATGTATATTGTGCAAATTTATTTATAGAAAATCCCAACTGTAGTATGTATTTTCAATTTTTGTTTATTTCATTTCTTTGTTCAGCGATTATAATTTAATACGCATATTTATGACTCTTTAAAAGAGGTATAGAATTTAAGTTATAAAATTTTAATTTTTACTTTCAAAATTTTCATTGTTTAGTTCTTCTTTTGTTTTTATTTTGTTACACCTTAAGCATATATATATATAACGAAATGTTGTTTTTTTTTTGTTTATAGTTCATTACTCCACCACTCGCACAAATTTTGCGCATAGATGGAAATTTGTGTGGTAATAATAATAATAAATATGATTTGATTTGATTATTATTATTAATATTATTATTATTATTATCGTTATTAAAAAACATCTTGCATCTAAATGCTCGCTGACTCAGAACAATGTTTATGTTATATAAAATAATAGAATTCACAGTTCATAAAAATCCCTTAACCTTCCCAATCGAAAACTATTTAACTGCCGAATCTTAAAATAATATAATGCCGTTATTTTAACTACTAAAAACCTCTATATTTTATGCAGCAGGGAGAAAAATTAAAAAATTATGAAATTTCCATACCTTTTTAAAAGCATCTTCGAATTTGAAAGCTCCTCCGCCAGTAGCACATACGGTCGTAACTAATGTAGCCATACCTTTTCGTTTTGCCAGTTCTAGGAAATTATTCATTTCGGAAGTGGGAAACCGTATAAAATGAAGACTGCCCCGTTTTCCGCCAACAACCACATTATCCATCTAGTACAAAAAAGTGTAGGTGGTTAAATTTAAAACCTTTTTTTTATGCACAAATATATCATTGTTATTATTATTGTCGTTATTGATGGTATTTTTAGGCAAAACCCATTTTTATATTAAATTAGAAGTTTTTTTTTTTTTTTTTTTTTTTTTTATTAAATTTATTTTTGATTATACAATGTGTATAATTGAAAAGGATATAGGAAATTATGGAAAGTACACGATTGATTTTTTTGTTTTTTTTATTTATTATGCCATTAAAAATAAACGATTGAAATGAATTTTAAAAACCCCGGAATTTTTTTTTAAATTTCTTCAAATCCAATAATTTTGAAAGCATTAAGGCGCGCTTTTTACATTTTCACAACGGTATCATCAAATTTACCTGTAAGTGAACGTCCCGATGTCCGGTTTTACCGTATGCTGAATTTTTTATCAAATATTTACGAATATTTTTTAACGTTTCAATTTCCGCATTTGCTTCGTCCGGCGTTACATCTTTAGGCTCGAAATAAACTAATTTACATAGGGTTCCTCCAATGTCCATACCGAACCACGGCATCGCTAAAATAGACAACCGGTAAATATCTTTAAGAGAAAGTTACAAGTTCCGTACAGTTGCAAACAGCGAACTGTGCTTACACAACAAAAATTAATATTTACAACAATTAATAATAAAAGAAAGAATGAAACATAAATCTTTTAAAAATCAAAGAGAATTCTCCGAAGCAGAAAAGCAGTTTTTTGTTTTTTTGTTTTTTTGACCCGGCTTCTTTGTAAAGTTTAATCGTAAAAGTTCTACGAACGAGATTTAATTAACTTTTTAAGATTTTACGGTTATTTATTTTTAAAAGAGACGAAGTCGAAATTGGAACACAAAAATCGAAGAGGTTTAGATTAAAAATAATTCAAAATTGATAAATAACAATATTAAATTTATTACAAAATTTCCCACTTTAAAATGATTAACAAACACACATTGGATTTTATATAAATAATAAATCAAAAGATAAGAACATTATACTATCTTATCTCTCTTTTTTTTTCTTTTTTTTTTTTTTCGTTTTTATATTTCTAGTAATTGAATTTCGTCCACTGAACTCGCAATTTTATAATTTTAATGGAAACAGACATCGAAAACTGTGCACCATATTATACATATATCTATCTTTCCCGTTTAAGTAAATAGGGCATTTAACGGAACTTAACATTTACGGATCATTTAATACAACTAAAGAAAAATTTATATATTTTAAAACAACTACACAGAGATAGATAAAAAAATTACGCCTTGTTTTGAAATTATCGAAGAACAATGTGATCTTTTCCAATCTACTTGTACCAAATCCATTTCAATATTACTTAAATAATTCTTTTAAGAAACAAATAATTTCTGTGTTTAAAAGCCGGAAAAAATATAATTCTTATTAAATTTCATTCATTCGAGCAATAAATAACACAGAAAATTAGGTTCGCTAAACATATCGAAACCAATATTGTGTTAACACTTGATAAATGATTACACGAATTTAAGAGCGTGTGTGAGAGCACGCGAGAAGTTATTCGTAATATTCAATACAGTTTAGCCGTACAAAATAATCTACGCAAAACCAACTTGATCCGTCAGTTTTGGCATAAAATGTATTGTATAATAAATTTTATGATAGTTGCCAATACCAATAGTGCTTGCCTACTGCATACACACTTTACCCCTCGATCATAATGTGCAATAAAGTTACAAGTTAACGAACTGACGCTTGACGAAGCGAACTAACACCGAAAACATCTTAACAAGCATTTTATAACCGCTAATTTAAACCTAAATAATATGCAACAGTAAACAGTAGCGACATTCGTTAAATCGGTGTAAATGTATTATTGACATGTTAGCTAAATTAGCTGTTCTGAAATACGGACGCGCTAAATTGTTAATAGTTCAATGCAGATCGCGTTAAAACCCACCTGCAAACATTGTCAAACGATTTTTGCGGCCAAAACTGTCTGTTTACTAATATCGCTGAAAAATGAAAGCAACGCATATCTTTAATCGGACTTTTATGAAAGTGAATAGTCCGCGAACATTAGAGGTTTTATCAAAACTTTTATGTATACCCTCGTCGTAACTACTTCATCTTAATATGCTAATTTGTACGTTTCCATAAACGAAAAATAAAGCCAAGCCGTTAGAACATTACCATTTTCGAATTCGAAAAATGTCATCTAAACGCACATCTCCCTTCTTATTCTATTCTTCGTAATTGCGATAATGTTACATCGACCGAAGTACGTTGGAAAATTAAAGTCTCGTTTAAATTTTAAAAAGTTCTACACCATTTTTCATTAAAAAATCTTTTCCCGTCTGCAGTATAATTGAAAAATCGATTGAAATAAGTGAACAACACTATCGTAACTGAAAACGCATAATGTAAATAGTTTTAACTTTTAATTATCAAATTGTTCGTGTCAGGTATCAAACTATATGTATTTTGAACTATAAAGTCCGTTTTTAATATCGCTCTAATAGAAAATTGCAATGAGACTACGCTGGGGGAAGGGGAGGTAAGAATTTAAATTTGAAATTTTCAAATTAACTTCATTCGTTCCTTCGTTTGGTGATTTCCGGTTAATATTCAGATTATCCTTTTGAAATCATTAGTATATTATAATAAAGATGTAGTATTTAATTTTAGAAACGGGTAAAAATGTTACATTCAATATCGTGCTTTGTAGACATTTTTACTTAACATATTTAAAATATTCGGTTACGTAATTAGAGTTGTTTTATATTAATATTTATCGAATTTTTCAAATAGCACCTACGCTGTATATTAAATATTTTATTGGAATATTTTTTACTAATGAATGTATGTGTAATAGAAAAATGCTGGCGAGCGAATGGATAAGTAGGTAGAGTTCATTGATTAAATAAATAGTTAGTATGAGACTACGGAATGCAAAAGAATAAATTAAAGTGATCAAAAAAAATATATCCCAAAAAGATGATAAATGAGCGAGTGAAACCGCGAGTAACAGCTAGTACATATATTAATTACAACGTAATTTTTAGGCTACTCCCCCCTTAGAAAAAATGTTCAAATTTTATGTAATTTATAGGATTTTTGTGATTATGTTATTATATTAATATGGACCGATTTAGAATTACGTTGTAAATTTTGATCATTTTATACAAAGTATAAAAGAGAAAGAGACAGAAATGTAAGCAAGCCCTTGCGAGGCCAAAATGGCCGAGTTTATTTATATATATATATATATATATATATATTAAAAATCATAAGTGTTGAAAATTTAATTTGCACGAGTAAAGTTTGTTTTTTATTGCAATAATTTTTGCAATTTTGGATTTCATAGTTGTCTTAAAACATACATTTTTCATTATAATTCACTGTTATTCACAAATTTCCACAATTCCGTAGTTCTTATTCAGTACTACTTTTCCAGAACAACTAGTAGTAATTTTGTTAATTGTGTCGTTTTCTTAATTTTTAAAATGCTGTAAGAATTTCTTTATACAAAAATTAAAATCATTTTTGAAATGGATAGGTCTTATGGCTGGGCTTAATTTCAAATTGTTTTTGTCATGAAAAATATCACGAAATTTTATAATTTTCACTTACAACAACCAATCAGTAACTAGAGAAGTGTCTTATTTATATTATCACAGTAAACATTTTATTCAGTTTGTAATCAAAAGTGTCAGTTTATGTTTTTATTATGTTTTAATAACATGAAACACGTAGTCGTATCCATGGGCGTCGCCAACGGGGGGCAGGGGGGGGGGGCAGCTGCCCCCCCTGGAGCCTCGAAACTTTTTAATCAACTGGCCATAATGAGTATTCATAGGCGCGTAATCATGAATAATTTGCCAGAAACCCACGAAAATTATGTTTTAATTAAGATTTTATTCTTGTTTAATAAAATATTAAACCTTTACAAGATATACATTTTATTTTTTCTATAACTCGTATCCTTTTTCTATCATCTTGCCCCCCCCCTGGCGGCTGGCAACTCATCTTGCCCCTCCCTGGTCCATCGGCTGGCGACGCCCTTGGTCGTATCATTACGAACCATTCGAAAGATATATCCACGTAACAATGTAATTCTTTGAAAAAAGTGCCGAGTTGCTAGTGTATTTTTTTCGTCACGATATTCTATGCTAACATTTTTTCTTAAAATTTCAGATTTAGTATAATTTTTTCGCCTTTATTTCTACCAATTCCTATGCAAAAACTTTAACGGTAGCCCAAATATAATAATATGTCGCCGTTGATCGGGACGTTAATGAACAACTAGGAACGGTACATGAAACGGCGTCGGAGTCGCAAAGAACAAGCTTTTCATATTCTCGAGAAATAGGAAAATTTTAAACAAAAATATTTAACGTCATCCTCTTCCGGTCAAAAGTCCGTTTTTAAGTTTGGTTTTTACAACGATGATGGTAGAAAACTTGGAAAATGATCACGCTCCGCTCAAGTTAAGTAAGGATTCTTATATTATATTAACAAGATCCGCCCTCTTAATAGCGTCTACCCTTTCTAGTTTAAGCAAAATTGTTGAAATAACTACATTAAACAGTCTCGAATTCCGACGAATTTGAAATTTTCCTACGGACACAATTTATAGATTCAGATCTAAAACTATTTTCTACATAGGTCGTCGAAATCGGTGAATTTGTGATCGTCAAAATCTTTTACAATTAAAAAGCCGAAATACTATAACAATTTTTAGGCGACATTTTTAAGAAATCCGTTATAGAGGGCTCTTATTTTAAATTTTACTTGCGTACGTGCATGGTATCATTTCAGAATTTTTATTAACTTTAATGTAATATTTTTGGAATTTCATTTCCTTTAACATTTATAAACTAAAAGTAGCGGTAAAGACATAGTAATTAATTTACGTATAGAAAAGATGGCCTCTTCTACACACGCAATAGCCTCTTTTTATTGTTGCTGTTTGATTGGTTGCGGTTAGAGATACTCCACAAAAGTTGTTATACATCTCATTTAACTGGTTTCCCGGGAACGAATCTAACGAATTTGATGAAATTCACGAATCAGAAGTTCCTGGAAGCTCGAGATGAACGTTTGAGAAAACTCTATTGACCGAATAATTATAAAAGAGAGGCAGCATTGTAGAGACGGATGATAATTTGTAATAATATTTCTACCTTACGAATTTAAAATCTGGTGTTATTTCATTCAACGCGAGAATACTTTAAAATGTGTAACTTGCACTTCACATGTATATTTTTAAATGTTTCATTAACACTTTCGATTTATTCGCAAGTTCAGAATAGATCCGAGCAAACCTTGGCCACTAGATACTAAATATAACAGCGAACACGGATCAGGAAAATTTTTATTATGTGAGAAATAAACGAAATTCCGATTAAAATAGCACTTTTCTTGCGTTTGTTTTACACTTATAACAATTATACAAAATCACGTATCCTATAAATATGAAAGATAATTAATGTTTTGTTTTCTTTTCGTTTTTTTATATGCGCTGAGAGCTTATATTTCTTTACATACACTATATTATTTGTAACACATTAAGTCTACAGGTCGGATTCAGCCCATACATAAAACTTCAATTTAATTACTCGACACGTATATATATAACTAGCTATTACTAACTGCTGTAGAAGCTTTCTCTGACCGATTATGCGACTATAGTACATTTTGTGATTAGCTGTATCAGCGACTAAAGGTAACTTTATACGAACCATCATCAACCGAAATTCTCTATTGAAGTTTGCCATTAAAAGATAAATAGATAAAAAAAAATTAAGATTTTTATGTTTGCTTTTTTATTATCATTATTATTATTATTATTATTATTATTATTATTATTATTATTATTACTATTATTATTATTATTATTATTATTATTATTATTATTATTATTACTATTATTATTATTATTATTATTATTATTATATGGGCGCGCCAACGACTATGAACAACTGAAAAGGTTAGATAACGAATTTAAATCGAGAGATGATTAGAGATAGAGAATGGAAAAGACCGAAGTAAAGAAATTATAATTAAAGATGGGAAGGAAAAAATAAAGGAAGAATTGTAAGGACAGGAAGACCCACAACTTCAGAGAACAAAAGGGGTTCAATAGCGAGGACGGAACATTCGAAGAAAATATGATTTGCATCACGTATCGAAAAAAGAAACAGAATTTTGGGAGGTAGGCAATCAGGAGAAGAAAACAGAAAATCGAAAAGAAGAAGGGAGAAGAAGGGAGTGGGACTCAGAACAGGAGGTAGAGACTGGGAAAATGTTCAGTTACGATGCAGAAACGTATTGGAGCATATGTGAAATTTCTCTAGGTGGCCAAAGTCGGTTTTTAACTCATCTTAAACGCTATTCGTTAATCAGGCGTAGCAAAAGTAGTCAGGCAATATAAATGACGCACTAGCCGATTTATTAACCGTAATTAGTAAAATTACTCATACAAATTCGGCATAATAAAATACCAGCGAACAACAACAACCTTGTGCCTATTCCATTTGCGTCGAATGCGCTTTAAATGAAAGATTTCGTTTACGGACATTTCTGCACAAAATTAGTTTTTAATTTTTCGATGACGACATGTCGAGCGTGAAATTAATAATCTTTACTCAGTCTAAATGCGCGCGTAATTACTGGCAGGTTAGCTTAAAAAGGTTAAGGGAAAAAATTAAACTCTTAGGCGAATCCTTTGGTGGACGCATTTCGACGTTTGTAGATATTGAAAGAACCGTGAGCCCGACCGGAACGATTTCACGGCCAGCGAACGTACGTGGTGGACAAGAGTGAAATAATTAGCAAAAAGGCGAAATTATCGAACAGAACTATATAGGACGAACTGAAAACTCCGCTATCGTACCCTAGTTAAGACGCACTTTATTCAAAACTGGAGACGTTGAATAAAACTAGTACGAATTTAGCACCGATAATGCGATTTCCGATGCGATACTGAAACCACATGAGTAATGTGAACACGTGCCTATTCGCTGCACATTTTACCAATCTGGCTATGATTCATACATCGAAACTTAATTGCAACAGTTCGTACAGTTACAGATACGGTTAGGTAATAATTAAGCACGCAAAACCGCTATCACTATGGCGCTAATAAGCGCTGACGACGTTCACATACCTTAAGCAGGTGAATTCAGATCCAATTCCAGCAATAAATCTGGAACTTTGATCATCATCTTGTTTCCACGCCGTTGACGAAGCCGATGTAATAAAGCGGGAAACATATGCCAGACCATCCTTCGAACGTCATGACAGTTTCACACCACTTTCTTCTTTTTAGCAGATCTCGAAGAACGGGTATGCGGTATTTCACGAAGAATTTTAGACGTCACGTGAATTTAGCAACTCTACTTTCTTACCGCGATATTTTTTACAGTACCTTCGGCCGAACAACGTGGTGTGCAACATTTTTACGACACCGAATAATTAGTAAAGCTAATAACTTTCAATTAATTTCTTTTGCTCTCTTGGCAAAATTCCAGTAGCGAGCACACAAACAAGACCGCAGTTCGCGCACCGTACGACTTACTGTTTTGAATGCGTTCATTAACACGTTTTGAACCGTTTCCAATTATAAAGAAACAATGCGTCGATTTTTGTAATTAGAAGTATGTTCGATTTTCGCAATGCTAATCAGACAGCCGAAAAACTGGCAGTACACATATAATATAACGACTTACATTGGCGCGTTTATTTATTTACTTTCACTCGAGACATCATTATGCGCGAAACAATTTCTTCGAATTAAATGTTTCAATAGCGCTGAACCTACGATGGTGAAAAATACGAGTAATTTTTTGTATAACGGTTAATCTTCATACAGCTTTCAGTGTATAAACACATAACACGGATTAATTCGTACCGGAAAATTTATTAACATCCAGCGGAAAAAACTGATGTTTAAAATAGACTCAGGTAAAAACTATAAAGCAAATAGTGACAATTTAATTTAAACGAAGAATATTTAAAAGTAGCACAGAGGGTAAATTACAATTTCACGGCAAATCCCTGCCGAAGCCACAATGCGAAAATACAAATGAATAGCCTCGCCTCTAACCAGTACGAGGCGTTTTAATTCTCGAAAACGAAAAGTTTTTTTTTTTTGATGGAAATACCGAGTAATAGCAGTAAGGAATTATAGGAAATAGATTATTAAAGATAGAAATATATTCTAGATAAATGCATAATTAGACAAAATTTTATATGAAAAGACACATTGATGCAGTTGTTATGGTTCATCGAGATATTATTACAAATTAAACCGGCTTAGCCGACCCGATAAAGATAATTATTATTAGTGACAATAATAACGCAACATTTAAGAAATAATACTGCAGGAGTAACAGAGAGTTAAACATTTTATTTAAGAAATTAAATACACATACAAAACATAAGAAACATAACGAACGTATAAAAGAGTATTTTGTAAGAACGGAAGATTATGTAATTATTTCATGATAATGTAATTCTCTGAATAAAATAAAAATAATGACTGCATCACTTCAATAAGTAAAAATAAGCAAGAAATATACAATGGATTGGCGTTTAATACAATAAGGAACGGACTAGAGCAAATGAGAAATAAAATTGCAAGAAAATATTAAAGATATACCGACTCAAAAGAAATTTTTCTATCAGGTCCTACCTAAACGAAACGCCACTGCCTAATCAACTACGCTACGGTATCACGAACCGTAATAGTTTCAAATAAATAAATTAAGGCTGTAAAGGTATCGGAAATAACGAATTATATTTCAGCTAATATGCAAAAAGCTATCCTTTTCGATATTCGTGATCTCTATAATTTAGAATCCTTACTCACTTCACTTACTCTCGACAGAAGAAGCTATACAGTCTTCCTCGAATATGCTGAAAGGGCAATGGTGTTTGAAATTTACGCTGTCCAATCAATAATAGTTTGCCTACACCTTAATTCAAACGTGATGGCTACTGTTTGTTTGCATGTTCGGCGTGGTCTCTTCCGTCTTTCTCGCTATTATTACATTTATTTCTTTTATGACTAACATAACAAGATTTCATATATATATATATATGTATACATATATTAATTACAACGTAATTCTTAGGCTACCCCCATTCGAAAAAATGTCTCAATTTTATGTAACGTTTGTTATATTTTATAGGATTTTTGTTATTGTTATTTAAAAAATGTCACAATTTAATATAACGAAATATGTAACGAAAAATCTAACGAAACAATATCTTAATTTTATGTAATGAAAGTTAAATTTTAAGATACGACTTTTGTGATTGTTTTTTTTTTTTTTTTTTGTGTTGATGCCAGTAAGAATTACGTTGTAAATTTTAATCATTTTATACAAAGTATAGAAGGGAAAAAGACATAAATAAAAGCAAGAGGGGTCAAGGGGCACAGCCCTTTGCGAGGCCAAAATGGCCGAGTTTATATATATATATATATATATATATATATATATATATAAAAGAGAAGAAGAAAAAAGAAAGAAAGAAATACAGACTAGTTACACAGAATGTGGTTAGTGGCGGGACTATGTTTACATCCCGTCACCATCCAATAATCTAAATACACTTGCAGGGAGCTACTACACACATAGTTTATTTTGTATCTTTTCATCTACATTTATCGGTTACATGACACATACACGCATTATATTCTTAAGCACTGTAGTTCCCTGCTCCTTCAAATTTCAGAATAAAGTTGCCCCATCCGTAATGTTGGAAATAGGGAATTAAAGGGAAAGAAAAAAAGAATATGCAAAAAGCGGTCATTTTCAGCATATGTCTTCTGGTCCGAGAATTCTTCATCAATTATCGGTAATTATTAAAAATTTGTAAACAAGAATGAGGTACTTTTATTATTATTGTCCAAACAAAATATAAATAGCTTGCGCTAAAAAAAAAGAGAAAGAAAAAATATTCCATTTCTATCGTTCGATTTCTAAGAGTTGTTGTTTTACACTTAAGGAATCCCTACCATTTTCCTTTATTTCTCTTCGTCTTAGTTTATTTTGCACTTATATAATCTCCTTCGATAGTCTACCCTATTTTCCTTCGCTTCCGTCGATCTCTGTCATTCTCGTAAAGTATTCATTTTATCTTCATTTTCTAAATACCTCTTCCAAACATTCTGCAGTCTTTATTATTCTCCGTATACCTTCACTTTTTCATATACTTTCCATTCGACACACATATTTCTAGTAATAAGGCGACTGATTCTTTGACGTCGTGAGTTGCTGCTTCCTTTCCCTTCCTCTTTAATAAAATCCTATCGTTTTTATTTCCTTTCATTGTGTAAATGTTTCCAGCCCATATCTTGGGGTTAGGTATATACGCTTCCTTTTTTTCTATCAATCATTCCTTTTGTCTGTCTGTTCAACCTAGTCTTCTAGCTAATCCACGATTCTTTTTGTTTCACTCACTTCGCTGTACTGTTGTTGTTTGCATTATGGCCATTCCCTACTGTCTTCTTCCCTTCATTGTCATCACCACTCAAATGATGAATCTGTTTGCTATGCGGATCATGTGTCCTTCCAGTTTTCATCTCTTTCGGCAGGGCTTGGGCCTCTTGTTCCTTTAAGAGCATCTTATATCCTTTCCTTTTCTTCCCGTACATTATTTTTTCTATTTCTTCTTTTTTATTAACGATATCTGTTCGGATATTAGACTCCTTTCTCTCCTAGTTATTTCTGAGCATGACGACACCAAAAATAAAATAAAATAAAATAAAATAAATAATAATTATAATAATAATAATAGAGATATAAATAGAATAAATTAACAGATAACAAAATAAAGCGACAAGATACAACTGAAAATAATCAAAAGTTATTAGAAATTTACAAAAATTTTACAGAGAAAAATTACTATAATTTAAAAAACTTCAAAAACGATTAAGCACAATATTACGAAACGAACTTGAATAATACGAGGGAACGTCGAACTTAATCAAAACATAAAAAGAAACATAAACAGCGATGCAAAAGAGGAACTTGAAGAAAAAAAAAGAAAAATCCAAACGGGCAGAACATGAATGCAAAAAAAATAAAGATACGCGCAGAAAAACGTTAAATAAATTACGAGTAGTAAACTATAACGAAACATACAAAACGCGAATGTCGAGAATGGTCAAAATGTATTTATATAAAGAACGATGGGTTATCACAGTCATGTCAGAAATATCAAAAGCGCTGTAAATATGTCTCTGTAATTCCAAACAGTAGAATCAAAAACACAACTATTCTCAAAGAAGTTCTACAAAAAAAAAAAAGGAAAAAACTCCGTTAGATCGACAGAATTAGCGCCAAAACGATCAAAAAATTATCGATAAAAGCGGTAACAGCTATTCGGTGCAATATGCTGTTTGCTACAGAGAATCTCTAGAACTGCATCTGTACCTACGGGTACGAAAGTCTCTTCGATTAACAACAAGTTTATTCAGTAATGTAACTAGCGTTTATTAGTTGCTTACTGAGAGGGAGTTCCTTCTGGCCACTTCTCTGTATGTCAAGCAGATTTTCGGTAATGTTTCTTCTTGTTTAAGCGACTATCTTAGCAATTCCAAATCCTATGGCAATTGTTCTGTGTAAATTATTTTTAAATAGATCGTACTACTTTTCCAATCAAATTTCTAAACGAACAGATATTTGTACGGCGCATAACGGGCTTACTCAAAGATCAGTTTTAAGTTCGTTACAATTCAATATTTATACTAAATTACAATCATTTCAACTCAGATATCTTCATCGTCAGATACTTTATCATACGCTGACGATTTTGTTGTTTATAGCAGAAATAAAAGCCTTTCTAGTTGTACTAAAGTCAATCACGACGCTTTACAAAGGACTGGCTTGCATTTGTCTCCATTTAAATCATGTGTTACAACATTTACTCTTAGACCCCCCTCCCCCCTCCTCAATATAACATATTAATCAAAATCCATAATCCGAATATATTACATTCCTTAGTTAAATGTATGGGTATTTATCTGAACTCCGGATTAACTTAGACATTTCATGTACAATCCGCGCTTCAACAATCACTTAGAATCTTTAATCCATTGAACGCTATTACAATACTTTCTGGGGAAGGCACTCATTAAGTCTTCTTTATAAAGCCATTTTTAGGTCTAAACTCGATAGAGGTGCGATTTTTTATGAATCAGCTTCAAAGTCTCTCGTAAGTAAATTGGATGTGCTGCAAAATTTGCGACTGAGACTCACAACCGGAAATATTAGATCAGCTGCTTTCGTAAATTTTCAGATTGAATTTAACATCGCACCTCTACAGATAAGATCTCTTCTGGTAGATAGATTTTTAATTAAATATTGTAGCTTCCATTATCCATTAATATTAGAAAACTTTGTTAAAATTTCAAACGAATAGAAATTCATCCAGCGTAAGTAACTGCTTTGATTGAAAATGTCGGTAGATGCAGTACATTTTATCCAGGCTCTTATCGTTTCATAGCAGCTGCAGTAGACACGTTAGCACGCAGTCTACCGTGAGGATATTAATCACTTGCTGCTTAGCTGCAAGACTCTAACTGTGGATAGAGTTTTATTTTCTGATGATTTAACGTATTGCGGTTTGCTTGCACTACGTTTTTCCCTTACACTCGGAGTTCAGGTAACAGTGAGTCTCATTTATCAGAAGGAATGGAATCATAATTTAAAATTTTAAGAACGGTATTTACGCAATTGGAATTAAGAGCTCAAAATGGATTTATAACTAGAATATTAATAAGAGGGAAAATTTGGTTTTTAATTAAACAAATAAATATAAAATAAAAGTAATATCGAATCCCAGCTAAAGAATATAGCATTGTTACACTACGTTTTTCCTAACTGCATTCTTGGTTTTTGCTGTCTAGCTGTACACGTGGTGCCCATGGCACTTCGGTCGCGATCTGGTCAACTTAACTTCTTACTTATTCTGTTTCGGCTTTCGTGGGCTATGTGCATCATTGATGGCCATGGCTGTTTATCTATTGTAACAAAGTACATTCTTCAAGGGTTATTTACGTTTTGTTAATTTCATAGTGGATTGCAATAAAACGATAATCATAATTATAATCGGATAAAGAGTAAATGACGGAGAGAAGGGAAAAAAAGTTGCGGATAAGCAGTGAGAGAAGGGTGGTTAATGTAGATAGAATGATTGGTTGGTGGCCAAAAACGGTTTTGCGCGGGTCAGAAAAAAAAAAAAAGATCACCCTTATTAGATTAAAAAAATTTAGGCAACAACGAAAATCTTACTCTATCGGGTAATTAATTCGAAGCCTAAATTAAATTGCGTCTTTTAACTAACAAAAAATTGCGAGCTGATAGTTTTAATTACAATGAAATCTATTAATCGGCATTGAAAAAGTATTCGATACAACATGGACAAGGGTAATTAAGCATATTAATACGTACGTTAAAATCATATTAAGAAAACGGAAAATTTTACATCAAATTAAAATATTACGATTCGAGTTCATAACTGTCAATAGACACAAGATAGCAACATTAGGTACCGTACTTATCTGTAATTATATATTACCAATATGATCGAAATTAAAGAAGCGAATTTACACAGATGGCACTACGTCATCACTAAATAATTATCTTTTATATCATAACTAACAAACTTAACAAAATGACGAATTATTAATAAAGAAATAAAGTAACTCTGAAAAAAAAGAACGCGCACAAAAACAAAACAAAAATACCTTAAACAAGCAAATGGAGCGGAAAAAAATGATTTCACTACTTGCATCTCATACAATTATTCGATGCAATCAAGAAAGGCAAGTCGAGCTATTTTGGCCATGTTATCAGAGGCACGAAATATGAATTATTACCTATGCAAGGAAAAATCGATGGAAAAAAAGAACTATGGTTTAGAAACATAAAGATAAGAGATTTAGCTGAATCAGCGGTCGATCACGAACATTAGCCAATAAATGGTTGTTTACGCGCGCATGTCTGCGTATGATGATAAAAGAAAAGAATAGGTTTCTTTCGGATTCCAACAATATATATCAAATTTTTTATCTTTACTGAAACACATATTTTTTTTTCTTCTTTCTAGTCGAAGATGGAATCTTTCCGAAAACGTTTCTAGAATATTCATATGCAGTTTAAATGATATTGTGTTTATATAATTTTCAATTGTTTTAAAATAAGTACCTCCATTTACCGCTTTCATAAGGTTACAAATTTTATTTAAACTTTTAATGAGAGATAGTATTGCAGTGGAAGAAAGATCAAAGACGATAAAAAGAATACTCAAAAAAACTACACAATTAAACTGTACAATTTAAAAATATATATATTCTTTTGTTTTGTTCTTATGACATACATTATAAGATAAATATAATTTTAGAGTGCAAATTTTTCAATCAACCATACCATTTTATATTATTATACATAATTTTATGTGCATACTTCCGCTGATTTTTTGAGAACTCAAAATTTCATAATATCTAACTAAGAACGACTCCTTCAAAAACTCTGTTGACTTTCTACTTAAAATATTACGTAACTATGCGTCTAAAAAAAAATAAAAATAATTCCATTTTCGCCCATAGCATCAGAAGAATCTAATCTCAAATCACAGAAAAGCGATAGTTGCTGCTTCTATACCACCAATTACACTACACTGCATTTCAACAACACCTACCTAATCAAAGAATTTTTCTTATAATCGGAATGCCACTTCTTTTCCGTGAAGATAGCAGATTATTTATTTTTACAAGTCCTGATCTTACCCAAAAGTTAAATACATACTCATAATGTAACAAAAAACGACGGTACTGGTAAGCCTGCTAATTGTAAGATACAAAACTGCTCAAGGACTAGAATTATCATCAGTAACGCTTCCGTGATCGAACACAAAATGAAAAAATAAGGTACTTAGAAAGTAACGCAGCGCTGATCATTTAATAACACCGCCGACCAATTAGAAACACATTTCCTTTCATTAAATCTTATCAATTTTCAAAGTAAATACCGAAATTCATTTCTTAGATCTTGCCGGCAGTACACCGCGCTATGGAATTTGTTTTCCACATCGTAAATACTATCTTTCTTAAATTCGGTGATGCCCCCCCCCCCCCCACATTCACCCATTATACGCGCATCTTAAACTTATTTCGACACTTCCGCTCTTATTGCTTAAATGAATGAGAAATTTTTCAACTAAATTTGCCGCTTAAAAATACTATATGAAAAGTTCGGAATATATCATATATGTATTAAATAACTGTTTTCTCCTTAAAACACAAAAAAAAAAAAAAAAACAAGAATAGGAAAAAAATAGAAAAATATACAAGAGTTGTTTACAAAATATCGGAAAACGGAGAATACGATTTTTTTTTAACGTTGTAAAATTTCAAAAATAAGAAAATCAAAAAATGTAAAATTTTAAGGAAAATATTTTACTACTATTTTAGTTAAATATGAATAAACAGAAAATGACAAAAAGTTTTGTAAAAGATATAAAATTTATTATCAACTTTACTGTAAACAATAATAATGGTAACAGCAGAAGTAGTGATACAATAATAATAATAGTAAATAATACATTATTTCTTTTGTAGACTGAGCAAAATAATACGTTGAGCAAGGAAAAAACAAGAGAAAAATATCAGTGTTCAAATTAAGTCAAAATGACGTGAATAATAACATCGGAAGTATACAGAATTATTATTTCCTAATTTTAAAAGTTATTTTTTTCACTTTCGCAATGTTTTTTTATTTCTTTTTTTTTTTATTTTTGTCACAGTCAAAGGAAATCAAGGTTGGCAAGTTTAATCTGACAACATGGCCAAATTTCGGTCCTCACACTACCTTCGCGCGGTTAAAAAATGAAACAAATGGAATAAATCGTTGTCCTTTTAGAAATTTAATAATAAATTATAGGATTTTATTGCAAAATCGAGAAACGTTAAAATATTGTTTATCAAAAAATTTCCTTGGTAAACAGAAACATTAGAAACATAAACAACCGGTTTGCCGCGGATGTAATTCGCGTACACTTGACAATTAAACGTATATTTCCTCAACGAATTAAAAAAACGCTGCACTAAAAAAATCTTACAGAAAAAAAAAAACGTTAAAAATGAACGGTAGAAGTTGTTCTATTTTTATTTAGCAAAGTACAAATTTAAGTGAATGCCAAAAATGATCTATCCAATTCGGTAGTTCAAGCCTCTTATATCCTCCAATGCCATCAGATTAGAAATGCTAAACAGTCCAATTAAAAACAAGTGTTCAGTCTAGCATGATGTTTCATGCGTTGAGGATTCCGTATGTAAGTTAACGATAACCATAATATTTATATTTACGTAATTCTAAATTCAAAAAAAAAAAAGGAATTTGATTTTTCCGCTGAAAAAAAGTTGAGGAACGTCATTTTTTTTAAAAAAAGAATTTTAATTGTAATTTATGTTCCAAATTTGAAGTTTATAAGTGAAACCGTTCATGAGTTATTGACATTTTACTTTTGTCGTTTCAGAACCATCTCATTAGTATTCCGTACATTATATGTATACAGAATCCCCCAAAAAAAAACTCCAAATAAATACGAGCATGTTAATCCCATTTTTATTCCGTTTTTTCTTGAATTTCATCTAATTTGAAACTACTGTTGTCAATTCGTAGTAATCACAAATTTTAACTTGCATAGAAATTTAAATTTATAGCGTTTTTTCACTGATCCTCACATAATGCGAGTATCACAATAACCGTGTTATTCGAGTCACGTTGCATCAATGCGATTTTATATGATGTAGATAATGCCAGTTTAAATGAAAATAAATTAATACTTAAATGCTATAATATATGTATATATATTATATATATGTATATATATTATATATATATATATATATATATATATATATATATATATATATATAGTTTAATGTTTTAATAACTGGAAACTTAAAAGTTAAAAATAGATAAGTCCTTTTATTTGAAATTAATCTACTTCTAAAAAAATTATCCTTCATGTATTTTAGATATAAATTAACAAATAATTAATTTTTAAAAACGATTTTAAAATTAAAATGCATTTCTTTAATTGTAGTTGTATTCGCATAACATTTTATTCAAAATACGTGTATGTGACGGCGCATTGGGAAAGTGTTCGAATGGCAAAAAATAAAATTCTTCAGGAGAGCTGTTTGAAGTTTAAAATTAGCTTTTCAATTTGTACTTCTCGTGCGTTTCACGCGTTAGGCGGCGTCTCAAAAATGACTTTAGAGAAACCTTCGACCAATTTTATTCGCTTTTCTGACATTTTTTTACATCAGATTATGAAGAAGAAAAAATCGGTTTGGCCCGTAGGGCCCTTTTTTTATGCGCCATCGTATATATATATATATATTTTTTTTTTTTTTGGTTAAAATAACTGTATATTTTGTAAATATCAATATAAAGCTACAAAGAACTTTCTAATTATCAGGTTTATTTTCTGTCTTGTCTATCTGTTAAATGTTTATCATACTCTATACTCGTATATTCTAATCATTGCCAATAACAAGAATATTTGCTCATGTTTATGACGTCAGCCCTCAGTATGAAATATTTCTAAAATACAAAATATACGATTGCACAAAAAAACTACCCTAATGCGGCGACAGGCAAAATTTATGATGACTTTCGGAAGTAATAGAAAGAGTACAAATAAAGAGGTGAATATTGAAAAAAGCATTTTCTAGTAGCATTAGAGGGCTCTAAAGACGGCAGTTAGCTGGAGAGATGTTACGATCGGAAGAGTAAGTGACCACATCGTCAGCAAAGTAAAACGAAGTTGAGTTAAGAGGAAAAGAAGCGATTTTGATAAAGTAAATATTAAAGATGGCAAGAAGCCTAAGGCAAACCTCGAAAAATTAACCTTAATACAATGTAGAAAAGAAATGAAAGAATTACAGTCCTACAAAGTAATAATAAGACAAGTAAAGAGGACAAAAAAAAATGTTAATATGTTAAAAAGTGTAGGAAGGTGAAAATTATCAAAGGCAGCCATATATCAGCGAAATCAGGAATTTTTTTATTAATAAATGACCCATACAAATGCCCGACAGAAACGTACTGCCTGACACAGACCACGTATAGGACGAAAATCGAACATACTTTTAGCTAATAGACCGCTAGGCTCGAGCCACCAAACGAGACGTTTGTTAATTAAACTTCCGAAAAGCTTCCTAAGGCGTGAAGTAAGAGAAATAAGAACGAAACGAAGAAGAATAAAGTTTTCAGATAGGAACAATAATAAAAGTGTTCCAGGAAGAAGTACAACCAGAACCGTAAAAAGAATTCAAAATATTTAAAGTATCTGGAGGGAGAAATCGGAAAAATTTTTAAAAACACAAAAAGTGATACCATCTAAGTCCGGAAAGGAATTAGAGAAATTGCTTAAAGATGAACGAAGTTGCGATAAAGTAAAAGGAGAGTTAAGAAAATAAGAAGAGCTACGAGAAGCCGAGAAAGGGCAGGATTGCTGGAAACTAGAAACATAGCTAGGAGTTCAATAAACGAGATCAGTTTTTCAGAAGGAAAATTGTGATTTGAAGTACGTTGAGAGAGAAAAGATTTAAAAGCCTTAGCCATTTTCCATATGTGAGGAATAGGAGTGGAACAAGAAAAAGAAGAGCAGAAAATTTTCTACGAGTTGTTCGTAGCCGCTTTAAAAACAAACCTGGCTTTAGCATTGGCATTCTTATGAACCAGAAAGCTGGAAAGGGAAGGACAGGAGCGAAAATTTTTTCAAATGGACATACTTAAAGACAGCCTTTACAGTAAAAGTAGAAGAATTGTTCCAGATTGCAAGAAATCGAGACGTATTTCGTCATATGGTTGAATCCATGAAAAGTGGTTAAGCTATACTCGAATCGGGTTGCACGAAGAAGAAGAAGAAGGTTAAAATGTAACCAGTTTTACACATCGCCAAACTCTGAACGCAGATGGTGTAAGAAACGGAAGAAATGCCAATATGCCTAGACTTGTAGGGGAAAAACGGGCTCTCTGACTACATGAAAATAGCGCTTTTAAGAAGGATTTTATCTTTGTAAATAGAAAATTTTAATTTCTTTTTTTTTTTAAATTTAATTTCAAAAACGCTGTTTAGCAAATACATATATTCCGTAATATTAGTATATAATTCGCGATAAATTTATGTAAGTTTTCCACCAATTTGAAAAATTAAAGTACCTAGATAAATGGAAATAATTTCAAAAGAAATATTTTGCGAACATACTGATCATGTAGACTGATTCGAAAAATACCTTGTTTACTCGAAAGTAACTGGTTAGTACTATTGCGGAGTAGTAACTGAATGGTCGTCGTCAAATAACACGAGAAAAGGGAAGTCTTCTTCTTAGAGATGTATTTTTAGGATTCCGTAGACATGTAATGTATGGAATAATCTTAATAAGATCGTTCAGAAACGACAAAAACTCACCAACGGTTTGACTTATAAACTTCAAAAATGGATCATAAATTACAATTAACATTCTCTTTAAGAAAATCTACAACTTAAACATAGCCGATTATTCTAGGTGGCAAAAACCCCCAAAAACTGTCAAGAATACATAATATGGAATATAAAATGCCCTCAGAAATCACTTAAAAATACATAATCATCACCAGATAACCCTTTAAAAGTGAAATTCAAAATATAAAACAAAACGCAGAGGCTTTTTCATAAAATCAAAAAATTACCCCCCCTCACCATGGGGGACAAAAACAGCAAAAAAAAAGGACGTTCAAGTAAGCAATAGCCCCAATAAAAAAGTTGAGGAAACCAAAACACATATTAAATATATTCATAAAAGACCGCTTTATAGGAAAACTATAGCCGAACTTACAACTTTATATTTAGGCCCTCGGGGCATCGAAAGTTCGAAATTTTTGAAAATATTTTTTTTCTCCGGTCATGTGGCATATCGTTGGAAAGAGCGCTATTTATCGGGAACGAATCCGCATTTCATTTCCTTAACGAAAGTTTTCAAGTTGACGTAAAGTTCGAAAAATTATGTGTAGCTCTCTAGTGGCGAAGGTACTATAGCTAAAAATGTTGAACTAGGTTAAAAATATTCACATCCCCGTATATTTCTCTAGTTTGGAACATCCTGGTTTTCGGCTTTAAAATTAGGCCCTCGGGACACATCAAAAGCTCGAAACTTTTGAAAAAAATATTTCTTTTCCGGGCATGTGATAAATCGTTGAAAAGAGCGCTATTTGTCGGGAACGAAGCCGCATTTCATTTCCTTAACGAAACGTTCGAAGTTGGCAAAAAGTTTTAAAAAGCACGAAAAATGACATGTCTCTCCTACTTTATGGTGAGAAAAATTAGATTTCTTTGTTTTCAATTTAGTATTATGTAAACGCAAATTACAGCCTTACATACAGAATCCTCAGCGCATGAGACATCATGCTTAATTGAACTTATTTTTATTTAATACAGCCGGACAAAACTTAACCAAAAATTCCGCAGCATACAGTAGCGTTGATTTTTTTCTAAAAAATAATGTTTTTTAGATCACTATTCCTAAACGAAATTTTATATTTATCAAACGGTGCACCAAATTCAAACTGCAACAGTAATTAAAAACTGCATTAAATATTCACAATATTTTCAATAATTGGCTTATAGAAAATATTTGGTGCCGACTCTAAGAAGTTGATGTTAAAAACAATTATAATAGCCTTAAATATATTACTCTAAAATATACGCATTATTTTTTTATTAAATAATTATTTTTAACTTTTTAGTGTATCTTTCTTGGAGTTTTATTTCAAAATCTAAAGTTTTTTTCCTCCATTATTATTAGTTATATATTTTTAGATCGACTTAAAAAAAAATAAAAAATTAGCACATTTGAAATACTGAATTTAAAATTTTATATATATATATATATTAATTAAAACGTAATTCTTGGTCTACCCTCCATTAGAAAAAATGTCCCAATTTTATGTAACGAAATATATAATGAAATATATAACGAAAAATGTAACGAAAAAATGCCTTAATTTTATATAATGGAAGTTAAATGTTAGGATAGGATTTTTGTGTTGATGCCAGTAAGAATTACGTTATAAATTTTGATCATTTTATATACAGTATAGAAGAGAAAGAGATAGAAATGTAAGCAAGAAGGGTCAAGGGGCTGTGCACCTTGACCCCTCTTGCTTTCATTTCTCTCTTTCTCTTCTATACTGTATATAAAATGATCAAAATTTACAACGTAATTCTTACTGGTATCAACACACAGAAAAAAAAACATAACCACAAAAATCCTATTCTAACATTTACCTCCCGTTATATAAAATTAAGACATTTTTTCGTTACATTTTTCGTTACATATTTTATTACATAAAATTGTGACATTTTTTAAATAACAATAACAAAAATCCTATAAAATATAACAAACGTTACATAAAATTGGGACATTTTTTCGAATGGGGGGTAGCCTAAGAATTACGTTGTAATTAATATATATACATGCACATATATATATATATACATATATATATATCTAATATCTTTAAACGAGCAATTCTTGTATATATATATATATATATATATATATTTCGCGTATCTCGGGAACGGCTGTAACGATTTCAATGAAATTTGCACACTAGGGGTATTTTGGTCCAATAAATCGATCTGTCGAGGTCTAATCCATGGCAAAATTCGGTTTCGCAAATTTTAAATGAATTTTAATGTTTTTAGTATAATACGAATCAGGGTTTTTGGCGCGATCTTTCGATGACGATCTAATAGATAATTCCTGCCTTTAGTATTATTTTTTGATTTTCGAACGTCGTTGATTATCAGCTCTGGTAGCGTCTTTGTGTACGGAGTGATGAGGTAAATACTGGTAGTGCAAAGCGATAAAACATATGGTAGGCAAAACAGACGAGTGGTATATTCCAGATACCTGGAAAGGGCACGGAACGAATAGTCAAAAAAAGACATCCGTCTTGGTCCTCAGCCGATTGGCGGACGGTCACATAATGGCGGTACCAAAATCATGCGCTACGCATGCAGTAAATATATATATACAGTGGAGCGTCGATTATCCGAACGTTCGATTATCGGAACCATTTTTTTTTAAATTTTTTTTATGTGTAATTTTAATTAAATTGATCATCTAATTTACTTATTGGGAGATATGTATTGTTATAATTATTGTTGTTTTGAATAAAATTAAACAACAATAAAATTATTTTTCTCAGAATGTCTATAACGGAAGCCATCAACAATTATTTCTCAGAAACTGCTTCGTTACATTTTGTATCTGGTTCAATGTGTGTTCAATGAAATTAGACGCTGAATACGTGTTGGTTTACTTAGAACTGTATATGTAATTTTTTCATTGCATTAGATTCTGAGAAACCCTTTCTGTTCATTTGACTGGTTGTGGATAGCTTTCAGTTTCAAACCATTCTTTGAAAGGTGTATACCGTATTGTGATCGTTCTTTTTTTCATTTTTAATTAAAACATGTCAACAAAAAGAAAACGAGTGGTACTTTCTTTAAAAGATAAAATGGAAATTATTACGCGGCTAAAAAAAGGTGAATCGGGACCATCTCATGGTGAGGCATTCCAAGCACTGGATTTGGCGTTCCGGTGGCTCGAACGTCAAGAA
The DNA here is from genome assembly GCA_039619475.1 of Icerya purchasi. Taxonomy (NCBI): domain Eukaryota; kingdom Metazoa; phylum Arthropoda; class Insecta; order Hemiptera; family Monophlebidae; genus Icerya; species Icerya purchasi. The sequence goes on along the minus strand of CM077115.1, from coordinate 397,887,141 downwards.
GAGTCAGACCACACGCAGTTATTACAACTGAAGAGAATCAGAGACCTAGCTGCTATGAAGAGAAAGTCGACATTGAAGCAGACAAGTATTAAAACATTCTTTAAGCCACAGCATTAATTTTGATAAAACTTCGATTAGATACACTTTGATTATTTTTTTGCATACACGTAAATACATATTTTTTTGTTGTTATTTTCATTAAGTACAATGTAGCTGAATTAAATAATTTATGTACTATGTACGTACTTCATAACACTCATTTCTTCACTTTGCACATATGTACATACTATGTTAATATAAATAAACAAAGTTGTTTTTTTTTACACAGGTGTTGTTTTTGATCTTCCTTTTAGTTATTAAATACATATGTACAAAAAAAATAAATAAATAAAACTTCGATTATCCGAACTTTTGATTATCCGAACCATCTCTAACATCATTAGTTCGGATAATCGACGCTCTACTGTATATATATATATATATAAAAAACAAAAAAAAACAACAAACGAATCGAAAATATTGTAATAAACCGTTTATTTTTTATTTTTTTTGTATTACTTTTATATTTAAATAAGAAAAAAAAACTGCTTTTCAATAGCTAGTAAACAAAAAAAGAAAAAGAAAATCGGTTAATAAACAAAGGAGTACTTTGCCTATTTATATGCACATATTAAATGTTTTGCATATTTATATATTTGATTGTGAATGTGAATTACTGAGAATATGTTGTGCTCATTTTAAAAACCACCTTATGTGCAGTATACCCTTATTACATTTTGCAGTGATCTAGTCGGAGATTTTTTCCAATTGGTTGGAAAACAGCTGATCACAGTATAATTACAAGACGCTTTTTATTTATTTTTATAACGAATAAACCGATAGATAAATCTGACGACGACTCTTAAAATATAATTTTTCTAATAAAAAACGCATAGAAATTTACTCATAAAAACCAACGTGTGCAGTCATTGAAAACATATTCTAACCATCCGGAAAACGAATTCGAAGGGCTTTGCATTCAATATTGAAAAGCATAGTTGTATGGAAAGAGGCTTTAAATTCATAAATGTGTTCATAAATTAGTTTTAAAATATTTTATGTTTTGTGAATATGTATAAGATTAAAATAAAGTTAAGAAATCACAAAAAAAAAAATACACACACACGCACAAGCATATATATATATATATCTCGGCCATTTGGCCTCGCAAGGGGCTGTGCTCTTGACCCCTCTTGCTTACATTTCTGTCGCTTTCTCTTCTATATTTTGCATAAAATGATCAAAATTTATAGCGTAATTTTAAATCGGTCCATATGAATATAATAACATAATCACAAAAATCCTATGAAATATAACAAACGTTACATAAAATTAGGACATTTTTTTGGGACATATTTCGTTACATAAAATTGGGACATTTTTTCTAATGGGGGGTAGCCTAAGAATTACGTTGTAATTAATGTATATATATGTGCGTGTGTGTATGTGCACGAGCGCGTATGTGTTTATGTTACATGCAGATAATGACATTGCACAATTCACGGAGTGAGAAAAAATTTACAACATTCCATAAGTCGTACAACACTGCTGTAAAATTCATGAAATTCGCAAAATTTAAATGGTATTCGCTAATTTCGTAAATTCTGTAGCATTATAATAGTTTTCGTCAGGTAAAGAAAAAGTAGTTTGTATGCGGAAATTTTTATAGTACAAAAACTTTTTTTTAGGAAACGATGCGTGAAATGTGCGTAGTAGCTTCTGTTCATTTCAAGTATTAGTACCGTTTACGTAGTACATAAACTGGGTTTTTAATTTCTCTTTGTCCTTATTCAGATAATTCAAGATGGGAGGAACAATTTTGCATTCAGAATAATGAATTGTATCACTATACCCAGCTAGGGGTAAATGACGGAAATTATTTATTTTCTATTTCTTATGCGCTGAGAAGTTTTATGTTTTAAGTTATGAAAAGTTAATACGGAATAATTTAAATCAATCATTTATATTCTCCTTTAGTTCCGTGAACTATTAGGCACATGAGCGAAAGTCATTATTGAACCGTTTGAAATTCTGCACATTTAGCGTTATGCAGTTTGTGAAATGGGCAAAAATTTGCACTTTTCACAAATTGCACGCATCGTATACATATAAAATTTTATCACATTCTACCATGTTTGATAAACGTAATGTTATTTATTTTACATACAGAGATATAAATGTTAAAATGTGTAAAATAATTACGTTGATATAAAAGGCAGACAGCTTCTTCAGGATACACTATATCGCAATATTCATTTTCACCCGAAATAACATTATAACGCGCCTGAGGAAACTCGATTGACATTTTAATCAAATCTAAATTAAAAATTTCTCTCGTTTAATTTATGCGCAAACGACTGAAACGAAATTTACTATAACACTAAGGTCGACGACAAATAAACCGAAAAACTGGAAAACAACGTACCGAATCATTATTATCCGAGACAGATTTTTATACATGATCAAATCAAAGAGAAAATGAAAGATAAAAACTGCATCGATAACCTTTTGTATGGTTCACTTGATATCAAAAAGTAATTAACGCAAAGCATTATTATTCATATTTTATAAATAACCGAATACTCCCCGAACAAATTTTAAAAAGGCGTGTACCACCTGTTTTATTTCACAGCAAATTGAAAGTTAAAAACCTCCATCTCCAATTGCTGTGGCAATTTACTAATATAAGGTATACTCACTGAAGATTAATAACATCTACTGATCAGAATAATATAGTTTCTAGTATGGAAGAAGTTTTAACTTTAACCAACTTAGTTTTCAATTTAAAAAGCCGAAACAATTATTACAGCGAGAAAAATTAAAACAACTCTAAAAAGTGGAAAATCGTGAAAATTATTGCTCTTCCTAAACCGGGAAAAAATCCTTCTCCGACTATTAACATCTGGTCTGGTAGTTTAATAGACATTTTTTAAATAAAATTGCACAAGTGATATTAAAATGACTATAACCAGAATACATGCAAGATAATAATATTGTTCCGTTTGGCGCCACTCTGTCACCCACTCAGCAAATTAACACTTGTAACCAGATTACTCATAATTTTAATTTCAGTACACATTTAGGTATTTTAGATGTATCTAATGCATCTGGGACAATGGCTTTGTATATAAATTTACCGGTTTATTTAACAAAACTGGTTAAAAGATACCCACTTAAAACAATAGTTAGTTGTCCAGCACTATCCTTACAGTAATTCGTTCTTATGTATTACAAGGAACTGTGTTTACGCTTCCTTCATTTTTAATTGATATATTCCTAATTTTTCTATAATTCGAAATAGACAAATCGTATTATATGCTACCGACATCGTCCTATTCACTAGTTCGTACAGATTAGTTTCTTTATTTGCAACAGACTGCAGCTAACTATAAACGACATTTTGAAGTATTGTAATAAACAACGAATTCAAATTTACTTTTTTAAAACAAAATCAGTCTTCTTTGTGCGTAGACCTACATTACCAAACCTACCAGTAATCAAACAACCAATATTAAATGACCCGATAATATTTATTACCTGTTTAGGAATACTATTTCAGATGACAACAATTAATTAACATATCGAATATAAAAAATTGTGAACATAGATAAATCTATAAGCAATGTAGCCAATACTTCATAAAAAACAATATTGTATCTAAAGCACAGGTAATACTAGTAATTACATACTTACGTCCGGTGTGTACCCATCTGTTTTACGTATATATATATTATATATATATATATATATATATATATATATATATATATATATATATATATATATATATGTATATATTCGGCTTAAAAATTTTTAAACATACTACTCGCACCATCAAGAGGAAAACGTCCTTGTACTCTGAATACTTTTCAACTTTTCGAAAACATGAGAAGTTTCTTTAAGGAATCGAGATATTATTATGTTAGCTCCATAATCGCGAGTTTTCTTTAATGTACAACACGCCCAAAAAAAAAAAAAAAACACCAAACCCTTAAGATGCAATTTTAAAATCAAAAATTTTTCTTTTCTTAAACAAAAGAATTTTCTTTAATATTTTTGTAGGTTACTTTCTGAACTGTCGTTAATTATAAGTAACTTTCTTTTTGCCGTTGTCTGTCAAAAGCCGTGTTTTCAGCTAAAAGTTAAATTGCTTTTGAATTTTCTTTATTTTTATTAATATTTCCGAACCATTTTTTTCATGTGTAATATCATAAAAAGAATTATAGATATAAACTGGTTATTTACATTTCAAGTAGACTTTAGTACTAATTTTTTTAAAGTTTTTCTTTTTCACTGAAATTCATTTAAATTATTTTTGGTTATCATTAAACTGTAATTATATTTTCGTGAAAAGCAAAAGTTGGTGTGCATGTAATATTTTAAACTTCATATTACGTGTTTAAAAGTACATTTCTTTTTTCTAATCTTAAATATCGAAAAAAATTCTGCTGAAGTTTATTTCCTTTCCATAAACATCATTAGTCAAAAATACTTGTAGTCCTCAGTATTACGTACTAGACAAAACACAAAAAAAAAAAAAAAAAAAGCTATGCAAAATTGGAAAATTTAAAAATATGTACAATATATGCGAAAAATTACAACATTAAACCTAAATACAGAAATTAACACGTTCAGTAGGGGCCTAACTTCGACACTGGAAACCCGGATGCTCAAAACTAGAAAAATATTCGGGAATGTACATATTTTTAAACTTACTCAAAGTTTTTAATTATGATACTCGTGCAGTCAAGAAAGAGACATACATCATTTTTCGCGCTTTTTTTGAACTTTTCGTCGACTTCAAAAATCTCATTAAAGAAATGACTTCGTCAAATCGCATACTTTCCAACAATATATCACGTGCCCGGAAAAAAAGAAATATTTTTTTTCAAAATCTTCCAGCTTTCTGTGCCCCAAGCGCCAAATTTTAAAGTTGGAAACCCAGATGTTCTAAACTAGAAAAGTATACAGGGATGCGCAATTTTTTAACCTTGTTAAAAATTTTTAGCTGAATAATCGCGTTGCAAAGAAGAGGCTCAGTTCTCGCGCTTTTTTGAACTTTTCATTAACTTTGAAAACGCCTATATCGGTTTAAGTATTTATATATATTTATATAAATATATATAAATATATATAAATATATATAGATACATATAAATATATATAGATATATATAAATATATATAAATATATATATAGATATATATAGATATATATAAATATATATAGATATATATAGATATATATAAATATATATAGATATATATAGATATATATAAATATATATAGATATATATAGATATATATAAATATATATAGATATATATAAATATATGCGATGAAAAATAGTAGTTGTTGCATTGCGCGATTTCATTTCATTTTTTTCCAAAATTTCAAACTTTCAGCGCCCCGAAATTTTAAAGTTTGAAACCCGGATGCTTCAAACTAAAAAAATATTCGGGGATAGGCGTATTTTTTAATTAGTTAAAAATTTTTAACTATAATACTCGGCGCGCGTAAAGAGCAAATTGCAGACATGTCAGTTTTCGCGCTTTTTTAAACTTTTCGCCAATTTCGAAAGTTTCATTAAGAAAATTAAATAAAGTTTCGTTCTCGACAAATAGCATTTGTTCCATCAATATACCACATCAGGCCTAGGAAAAAAAATATTTTTTTCCAAAATTTGGAGCTTTCAGCGCCCCGGGCAATGGAAATATAAAGGTATAAGTTCGGCTATATTTTTCTTTTATGTACATGTTTGAAATAGATTTTCGTTTTCTTTAGCTTTCTCACTCGGGCTATTACTTACATGAACATACTTTTTTTTGCTGTTTTTACCCAAAACCAGGGAAATTAAATAATTTTTTAGCGGTAATGTTTTTATTCCACGAAAGAGCTTCTGAATTTTGTTTTATATTTTAAATTCCACTTTTAAAAGATTATCTGGTGATGAATTATGAATTTTTTAAGGGTGATTTTTGAGGGTAGCTTTAAATTCTATATTATATATTCTTGGCTGTTTTTTGTTTTTTTTTTTGCGTTTTTTGTCGCCCAGGGTAATGCGTTAATAACTTAGATTGTCTTAAAAAGAAATTTTAAAAATTTATGAGTCAAAACGCTAAATTTTAATTCGATATTTTTGTCGTTTCTGAACCATCTTATTAGGATTTCGCACATTATATGTAAACAGAATTCTAAAAAACAAAAAGCTCGAAGCTGATTTATATATCAGTTACAAGTGCGGTTCTGCTATCAGATAATTTGAAGAAATGCGAATGTATTTAAATGCAAATCGGAAATAAATCGACGGGAATAGTTTGATTTTTTTTTTAAGTTACTCGATTGAACTGAAAATAGGCATTAAAGCGTCGACGAAATTAAACTAAAATTCGTCTTCATTACGCGGAACAGATAAAGAAGTGTTATTAAAAGCCGAAAGACAGACAGTGTAAAATGAGAAAAATTTAGCGCTGGTCTCCTACTTGTACAAAATAGACCCAGAATGATGATATGTTCTTCAAATGAATATAATCCAATTACCCTCTTACCTTATCTTTCAACTGAAATTTTATAGAACAGAAAAATTAAACGATCGCGTCAATACTTAATAAGACAACGTAATATTAATAAATCCCCCCTTCAGCAGGAAAGCATTTTTAAGTCACTATCGCGATAGCCTAGTTGCTAGAGCGCTTGACTTCCGTTACGGAGGTCACGGGTTCGATCCCGGGCGACGACGGAACTTATTACAAAGAGAATTAAATTACATACTCGCTAATAATCACGTGGAAGGCAATGGCAAACCACCAGGTACACCATCATATACGCGCTAGTTTAGTACAAACAGCAGACACACGCGGGATCGCACTTGTAACGCGATAACAAGTGACTGCAATCAGTTCCGGGTGTGATCTTGCGTGCGTACACTCGCGTTGCGTATAGCAATTGCCATGAGCGCTGCCTATTCTGTACTGCTAGTGTACAAATAAGCAGTCACGATGCTCGAAATCGAGCGATACGACTCCAAGATTTGTTCATAGTCTATAATCACATTGTTATAAAATTTTGGGCAGACGATGCGAATTTCTTAAGTCGTCCTGTTATCACAATAAACAAACGAAGGTAACAAGCTAACGGAGTCTCGAAATTTTTCGAATTGCAACGGACAAAAACTGAATACTGAAGCTAATAAGCAGGCAAATCGGCGCTCAACTAAAGGGATAATGATGATACGAAAAATGTTAGTAGTGAAATGGAAAAACACAGTACAACATTTATACATATCACAGAAAACCCATTGCTATATAATATTAAAAAAATTGTACCTGCATACTTTTAACAAAAACTCAAAGTAAGTTTATAAAAATCTGTAAGTACGTATATGTATGTCTGCGAAGAAGCTTAATTAATTAATTACGTTTTTCGGTAGAAATAACGTTTAACTTATATATAAAGTTTCGGAAATTATTACACTTCCATTCTCACTGTTTCTAATGATGGAAAGTGTAACCATTTGCAAAACGGTTGTGTAGATGCATTATATATGGTTTCCAACGAAAAACTTAATCTTAAATTTACGTATCAAAAAAAAAAAAAATCAAATAACACTGCTGTAACAATTTTATCAGCGCGAGTTTTTTACACCTGTAGAAGTAATTTTTAGTAAAACTGCAAATACTAAACACCACTGTGTGTCCAAAAATTATTTTAAATAAACCGAGTAAAATATATAAGAAGTTACGAGAAATGTTGCACTGAAAAATTCGCGAAAATTAATAAAACATACAACAGTTAAACTTTTGTAACTGGAGCAAAAATCCGCGTTATTATCAACGCCAATCATTTCGGTATATAATCAGCGACGTATTAAGCATAAGCATATGCCATGTTGTAAAGGTTATAATTTCCTAGTTGCAACAACTATTCCTAAACAGTGAAATAAAGTAAGCCCGTTCCACTTAATTCAATTTCCAAAGGAAAGAGTTAATATCACATCTAATAACAAGTTCTTTAATACGTTTTCCCTTTTTCAATCGCTCTTACTTTAGCCTAAAAATCATAAATCCAACTACTTCTTCTACTTTGTTATCCGGATGATGGCTTTTTTTTTTTTTTTTTTTGAGTTTACATATAAGACGTTAATTACAGCGATCTTCCGCTGAATTTTGATAGTCCCTACTTATGACCGAAATAGATTAATAATACACGGTGTTTTTGATGCGTGTTAGGAGACGTTGTTGGGTCACAGATATTGAGTTCCTCCGTAAAAACGATCCATTTATTCTGTGAGCTATCCACAGAATTCTTAGAATTTCCCAGTGCTAATATAATATGTATCTGTCGCCGGGAATTCATTTCACCGCAAGTATAAGTTTCGTCGTTTGTTACTAACAAACTTCTTTTTAGACCTTTATATAGAGCGAATCTTTCGTAAAATGAAGTGTACTACTGCGTGTATGAAACCTTGACCTGAGCTCAGAAAACGAATCTCTCATTACGAAAACATTATTAATTCTTCCGCGAGTAGCGTTTGTTAACTTTATATTAAATTCTTCTCAATAGTTCAAAAAAATATGTCCCCTGAAAATTCTATAAGCATAACGAAAAGTATGACTTTGTTGTTACTCAAAAGTCAGAATATGATAAAGAATAACTTTCGAAGAAAAATTTGCAGCCGATAAAATTTCGTTTCACCTACAGGACAGATAGCAAAAATGTTAAAGAAAAATTTTAAATCGCCATTTTATAGGGAAAAAAGTGTTACGTTACTTTTTAAATTATAATACGACGAGTCTGAAGTTCCCTCCGCCCATATATAACCACAATAATAATCTGGTCAAATATAATTCCTACCGGCATATGTATTTATACATTCTCGACAAGGTTTAGTTCAACATAAATATAAATGATCTACGCGCAACCAACAAAAAACATGATGAAAATTGACGTAATTTTGTTATTTCGATATCATTTCGATCATCATGGAACCTCGAATTAAAAACACAGAGGTGGTTCACTATATTAAAATACCAGTCTTTCGTTTGTTACTTTTTTTTAACACGACCTATTAACCATTTATTTTGTACACAGTAAGGAGCCAAAAAATCATTGCAGTACCGTACTTCCAACCGGATCACCTTCGATATTATTTTCTCAGTTGCTGCAGAATAAATCGAATTTTAAAATCAGGAAGCATATCATCGATGAAAGAGAAACCATACATAAAATTAAACGCTTATTTTCGGAATTTTAAAAATTGTTAAAATTCAAAGCCAACTGAAAGCTTTAGCTTCGAAAATCGGAAGGATACACATGTTCCTTTTTTGTTTAGTAAACTTATTTTCAACGAACCCACAATGACTAAGGTAACCTAGCAGAGATTATACCCGATACAAGGTATTTCATTTAGTCACGTTAACTAGGTTGAACAAAGCAAGTTAAAAGTGACTAGAGCTGAAAAATATATCATTTAAAACAAAAATAAAAATAATATATAAATAGAACGTTTATCATGGTTTTCTAGAATAAACGTTTAAATAATTTTGTTTTCGCTGCAGATTTATTTCGTTCTTCACAGGTAACATTTTTTTTTTTTTTTAAATATATTTTATGATCCACATCTACTACTGATTTATGTGCGCCTATATCGATTCTTTTTTTTTCTACACCCCCATGCGTTCTTAACATTCATTGTTAAACATCATTTTAAAAAGGATTATACAAATTTAGTTAATTTACCTTTTTGTGTTTTTTTATTAATGAAACAGTTTACCAAAACAACGTTTAATTAAATCCATAATCGCCTTCACATACATTCTGCTTTTTTTTTGTTCTCTTCGTAACGGTATTTAAAACGATTTTAATAAAAAAATTACGCAAAATTTAACTAGTCTTCTGTTGAAAAACCTGAATTATTATTATGCGTAAGCTTATTAAAAAAGGGAAACGAAAAAACAAAGAAAAAAGTGTTTCAGGAACAACTAATAATTTATAACTGAATAAATTCTCATCCTTATTATTTCGATTTTCAACATTTAATGATTGTACGCCATTTCTAAATTAATCACGATATACGCCGGTGTCTCTGTGCGTAAAACTTATCTTTCACCATTTTTCGATTACTTCTGTCACTCTCTTTTTTTCATTAACGTATCTCTTTAACTCATAAATCTCAGTTTTCCTAGTCCATTTAAATTATTTCTTTTATCTTTCTACTTCCAACAACCACTTCCATTATTAGCAGTTTTCTTTTTGTCCCTCTGCCATCAAGCCGAGAACAAATATAATTAACGTTCTATTATTTCTTAGGACTAGGTCAATGTGTTCGATTTATGAGAAAAAAAAAAAAAAAAAAAAAAAGAATTTTCCATTAATATAAACATAACACACGATCCAAAAATTTTAATGTATTTCCGTTACCAATAATTTTTCGTAGCTCAATAGCTTTGAAAAAACTCGTAACATTAGAAAATATCTTCAAACTCAACCAATGTCAATGAAACAAGCTGGATAATTTGAATCGCACTCTATACAACCAGGCTTTAAAGATTTATTCGCATAAAACAATTATCGTTTATCGCAAGCGGAATTATGCCCTTGGTAGTAGCGAGTTTCCGCTGAAATAAAGTTGAAAATGAATTTCGCTCACGCAAATTAAAAATGTTAAAATTGAATAATTGCGTTGCTGGTTTAATTTGGAAAAAAAAAAGAAAAAAAACGCTTTAAAAACTCGAAACCTGTTGTCATGAATGTCTTTTTATTATCAGTTCGACCTTGAAAATGTCCGATAACAAATTTTTCTAGACGTCAGAATTTTTGTTTATCACTTTATTTTAGATGACCTACTACAATTAATGCAATCTCGGTGCTGTATGCTCATCTTAGCACTCACACTTACACGTCCGGCGCGCACACACACTAGACACAGCTCTCTGGACAGTCGAATTTTTCCACTCGAAAACGCCTTTTCCGATTTTTAAATAGAAGGGATTATCTTTAAAATATAAAAATGTCCGCTTAAATAATTTAATATTATCCAAAACCTTCAACCGATAAATATGCATAAAGTCGCAAACTGTGATGAGAAACCATACGATATAGATTCAACGATTTCAAATAATAGACCATTTTGGCAATTTTTAAAAATTGTAAAATCTTCACTTTAATTTCGGAATAAAAAAAATATATTATATATAATGTATATTTTGAAATTATTTGTCATCGATATAACTGGGGAAAAAAAGAAACGAATGTATCAAAAAAAAAAAAAAAAAAAAGTAATTCATAAAATTTTTGATCAATTTACATTTTAGGTTTTATAACAATTTAAATTTTGGAAATTTGGTACTAAGAAGACTCATTATTTTTCGACTTCCAACATAGTTAATTGTCGTATTAAAAAGAAAACATCTTTCACAATTTTTAAAAAAATTTCTCAGAACTTTAAATTTCTACTTGGCTTTAAATGTATACAATATGCGTCAAACTTTACATCTAAAACACAACTGAATTGAAATTTAACTAAAATGAACATTTACCCAGTATATAATTGGATCTTAAATCGTACTGCAAACAAATAATGCCATTTTCTATATTATTAAACTCTGTTAGAAGTTTATTACTCGAAACTAGAATGTTGTAATTTTAAAATAATATAGTTTAATACATTGAATGGCTTGAATTTTATTATATATAATACGTAACACCACTATATCATTTTTATGCCGGGGGTAATAAGAAATTTTACAACGTTTTTGTATTATTTAGAAATCACGTACAGTTTTTACGTTATGGAAATGTATATAAACTATGTTATAATAGAACCTATTTTTAATTACTACAAAAAAAAAAAAAAAAAAAAAAAAAACCATTTATTTTTGGAAGGGTAAATTACATAATTCATTGAAATCCGCGCTTCTATAAGAATTATAAAAAAATACCATCTGTGGGTCCAGGAGTATCTCCACGAAAAAATTTAAACGATGGAGTTAAATATATATATACATATATATGTGTATACATATATAAATATTTCATAAACTACGGACGAAACACAGGCTTGTGACTTAGAAATTTTATTTATTTAAACAAAAAAAAAAAATTTAACTTTTTAAAAAAAAACATGTTTTTAGATGTATGTTACTTTTAAGCGATGCCGAATTCATGGCACTTTTAATAACTCGTACTTTCATTTTTATCTATATTAATATTTTTTATATCAATAGGTGTACTGATTAAATTCAAAACTTATTTAAATTAATGAGTAATACAAATTATTACTAAATATTACAGTTATTATAAGAAAATATCTCTTGCCCGCAAGAAAAAAAAAAAAAAAACACGATATCACGCATAATTGCTGTATTCGTTCAAACCGAAATCAATTAGTGCATTTCCATCATAAAAAGTTTAAACGGAACTAAAGAAAATGTCTAATATTCTAGATCTACTCTCTGGTAAAAACTGGTGTTAAAACTTACTTATTGCAAAACAACAAGAATGGTTGTTGATTTTTATCCATTCTTCAATGTCGGCAATTCTCTCCAGATTCATGTACTTCGACATATCATTTAGTTACGCAAAGACTTTCGTGGTAAAATGCAAATAACCGCAGTACTCGAAGAAATAGTTATTAACAACAAACACTGGCTGATCGGAAAAGTTTCGAACATTAACACGAACACCAAACAAAACCTGTTCAAACTCAACAGGCTCCTACTTACACTTGGTCTACACACACAACCATATTACAGTAATCAAGTAATATTTACACCGCAACCTTCTAAACCTAAATTGTAATAAACTTGTTAAACAACGCCTTACACATTAATTATTTATTTCAAATTAACAGTTTTATACGACGACGCTATGATTTTCAGTGCTCGTGCATGCGTGTACGTATGTAAGTTAACCTTAATAACAAACCACCGAACGCAGTCGTAAGACAACGTTCACGTACCGCCAAATCATATTACGCAAGAAGCGGTCAAAAACTATTTACGTTGTTCGACAAACGGGTTTTTCGTATCCAGACGTCAATGCAGACCTGACATTGATAAGCGCAAACAGAATGACAAGAGATCTAGTCCTTCCACCTTCATCTCAAATGTTACGAGGAAAAAAAAACAAACTTATTAGTAAACATTAAAAGTCCAGTGAACTTACGATGCGAATAAAGTTTTGATGTAGGAAATGAAACGATGCCATATATCACGAGAAATAAAACTAAAGTCATCGATTAACTTATCGATGATTATATCGAAAAAAAAAAAGTAATATAACATACCGTATATGAAATATGCGCATGTAATATTCGAAACTACTTTTAGCATTGTCGCCATCGACAGGTAGCCAACGAATCTAAATCCATGTCTAATCAACCGAACTATCTGGTTAATATTTATTACAGAAAACCACAATGCGCGTGCTTCTCAACTCGGTACTGCAACTTTATTTTTCTTTTTTTCCGTCACTTGTATATAGTTTAATCTTCATCACGAAAACGGTTGTTATTTAATAAAAAAAAAATCTTGCAAAGTATACGAAAAAGTGATTCCAAAAGTATCTACGGTAAAAATTAACCGAAATTGTCATTTTAATACCATTTTCGTCAGAAGTTACAACGACTAAAACATTACCCAGCAGTTATTCCCCGCTAAGATTTTTTTAACAATTTCCAGTACATCGCGTTAAATAAAATCACCACTTAATTTTTTAAATGCTACTCTTCCCTCCTTTTCTAATTTTTTTATTTTGCTTTACCATCGAATCCTTTGAAATCTCCACTCGTTCCTTTCGCTGCCATACTTCCTGGTTACTACCTCATTTCTCCCATTCAACATTCTTTCCATCGCTATATGTTACTCATATTTCTTAGCCGTTTCCATTCTTTAATCATTTCCGATGGGGCTATTCGAGTAAACGTAAAATAAAAAATATAAAAAGAACGAGAAAGAAGAAACGATAAAAGAGAAAATATAAATCATTATTACCAGTAACATATGAATAGTATTGCCATCGAAAAGATTCGCTATTACTAATTTCAGAAAACAGACTTTAAACGCTACTTTTTATCGTGAACTTTAATTTCACCGTCGCCGATGCCCTGTCGAGAATATAGGATCACTTTACTTTATAATGAACGATAAAATCAAAAATATTCGAAAGGTATCCACTGATATAACCTTTAACAGACTTTACCTACATTGTTAGAAAAAAATAAGTAAAGCAATTTGATGTTGTTTGAATTTGTAAAAATGCGGATAAATAAAAAATTAAGAATTACAGTCCAAGGATCGTAGGACAATCAACACAATTTCAAATAAAATAATATTTAAAGAATAAATAAAAAAATATGCTAAACTCGAACAGCTTCTGAACAAATGACCATTTACACATATGAAAAATATCAATGTTATCTAACTTTTGGCGTTCATGGGCTATCCGAAAGCACTCAACTGTTCGCTAAATCTGTTCAATTAGCTATAAATAAATCAAGTTATTCCACACTTTAAGTAAATTATAATAATATAACTAACCGTTATTTTCCATTAATACATATAATTTACATAAACAGAAAATACAATTTAAATCGGATAAAACGGATGTTCTCCGAGAGGAATTAAACGGAATAACTTCTTTTAAAAGCGAATATTAAATGTTATATTGGAAGAAATAGTTTGGAAATTAAATTTGGATAATGTACGAGCCACAAGGTAAACGGAAAATATTTCATCAAACAAAGTAATGCTTATAACCAAACACTCAAACTGTAACACATGACAAACTTAATCGTGCACCGAAATACAAGGTTACTCATGAATTATTTATCAATAACTCATGAATGATGTAAATGTTAGAAAAAAAAATTATAGAGAAAGTAAAAAACACTTTATTTAGGCTTGGGAGACATAATACTGAGAAAGAGAAATTGAGCCGTTAAAATATATTTGCGAAGCTAAAAAACTTAACTTCGAATAAGAGAACCTATGCTCTCCTACGGCCGTCACAATGAAAAATATGTTTAAAAACCAGAAAAATCCTTAGCATTGGAATGAAATAAAGACGGCGTTATAAAAATTATAATACCAAAAAAAAAAAGAAAAATAAGTTTAATTAAAACTTTATATAAACAATAAAATGAAGCATGTACTGATGAATAGAGGTTAATAATAATGGATTGAATGACGTGAAAAAATGAAACCGGACAAATCGAGGAATGAAAATGTATAAATTACGAAATATTTTCGAAGCATGCATCGGCTTGAACGAATTCGACTGAAAAAAGCTTGAAAGCGACTGAAACATACACTATGTTTATTTTATACTTTTATATTAGACTAATCTAATTATTAGTTTTACTATTATATTTCATGGCAGAATGATTTTTAAATAAAATTCTCTGCAAGTTTTCTTATTTATTAATACACAATTCTGTGTAATTATTTTGATTTTATTCCTTTATTGTGCAACATGACAAATACTTTCACTTCAAACTAAACAATTAAAATAATTAAATAAAATAAAAATTAATGTGAGAAGATAAGTGCGAGGGTGTTTGAAAACCCGCTTCCATGACATAAAAGTTGAATCAACCAATCAGGTATACCGTTAATCACCGCATCATCACGCTGTAGAAAAAACAAATAATTCTCAAATTTTGTCCAAAAAAAGGAATAAGTCGTTATTTGGAATTTTCAAAAATAGAAACAATAAGAAATAAATTCTACGTCAAACAGAAAACTATCGGCAAAATTTAAATATTTAATAACTAATTTCTATCTCTATAGTTAAATATTAAGACATAAAAAGTTGAATATAATTTCTGGTAATTAAAAATTATCCTTTAACACTGAAATATACGAATAGAAAATATATCTTTCCGAAAAAAATGCGTGAACAAAAACGAATTCAAATATCCATAATTAAAATAATTTTACAAAACTATCATCGACTGTTCTCATCCAACGAAAATTAAGTGACAGAAACCACTCCAACAATTTTTACAAGGGCACATTTTTAAATATTTACCATCACCGCATGTAAAGCAACGCAATAAATGTGAGTGCGCATGAGCAACGTAATATTTAAACTTAAATTTTAAAATAACAGCAATTAAGTATTAGCGACAAACAGAATCGACTAATAAAAAATGCAGATATACTTATACTTCGTCACAAAATCAGATAAGAATGTAATTTTCATTATGTACACCTATCTAATTTTCGCGAAAATCATAAATATATTTTTCTTTTGATTACTTAATGATTCTTTACAGATTTCAATTGAAAGCGAAAAATGCGTGATAAAAGATGAAAATAACGTAACGCAATATACAGCATAAATATAAACAATAGCACTTACGAGATTGGACATAATTAAAGTTCAAGTCGGGTTGGATTAATCTGCTTACTGATAGTTTGTCTGTAGTTTCCGCACCATCTCCACATTTCTTTAACGAATTTTCATTAAGACCCATTTTTAGATTCTAAAGTAGGAAAATAGAATACATTAGAAACGGCTAAGAAATCATTATTAACCTACTAAATATGAACAAAATTTGGCTTATAATAATAAAATTTAATTAAAATCGATTACTCATTCAACCTTATATAAAATTAAATTGGCAGTTTTTGAAGATATTTTATCCTGAAAAAATAATAACGACAGAATACATTTAAAAACTTACTTATCCAACAATATTAAACCTTTTCTAGCCTTAGATTACGATAAATATATATTTTAAATTATGTTTATTTTTTTTTTCAATTTATTCTCTTCCGCTTTGAATAAATCAACCACCACATCAGATGCATATATTTCACGAATAGTGGATAACTCTAGTAAAATAATATTTTTAACCTCCTAACGTAAAACTAAAAAGCTATAAATGAAGATGGTAATAACGTAAGATGTTTGTCGTTAAATTATGCAACAGCACGAAAACGAAAATAAAAAGTTATCTATGACGTATACTGTTATCTCATAATTGTACAATAATACAAATATATTTTGTAAAATTCAACTGAAATAATAAAGACTAACACATTATTGCGCCTCGTTAACTTGACTCGCACACTATGCATTACAATTAATATCCGCTCTGTTATTACGTTACTACAATCATTTTTCTATAAAAATATACCTAAAATTTATTTTACTGTATCGCTTTAATCCACTAACGATCAAGTTTATAATCGGCCGATAAAAAACCTATTAATAACAGAATTGTAAACTAAAAGAAAGTGTTATTTTACATTTCAAATACATATAGCAGATATATATTTATAAGTAACAAATTAGAACACACGTTTTTTACAATACCAGTTACTTTTGAAGTTAATGCAACGAATTTACGACCCTTTTCTCAGCACTTCATTAATCATTTTATTGAAGGAAAACTGATCACAAATGCGAAATCATCGAACACGTTACACTTCAGATAGTAAATTTAATTAAATAGTAATACTTAATAATGCAAAAACAAAGCATAATTACATAAAAACATTAAAAACACAACGAAGTCATTCACTATTAAGTAATTCAGTAGTTTTCTAAAGTGCAGCGTTTTATTTATGTTATGCTTCGAAATAATTGCTAAAATATTTTTTGGATTTCGTAAATATGTGCAATACTATTTTATATTTTTTAGTATTGTTTTTCAAATTTTTAATTATTAACTAAATGATGATATTTTATTAATAACAATTTCATTTTAATCTATTTAAAATTAAATTTCAATTGAACATTATTCAAATATTTTTGTTAGTGGTATTGTACAGTATATGCTCATGTAACAAAAGATATTAAAATAAAATTATACAAAGTTGAACAATATTCAGATTTATAGTTTACATGTGAAAAAAATGGCAGAAAAAATAAAACGTACAACTACGGCTTAAAAACTTGTTAAAATCTGAAATTCGAAAACTAATTGTTTTTTCAAAACATGGTACATGTTACGGACAATATCACAAGTGCTGGCCGGCAGCGTAGCCATAGGCAACCAATGTTGCTACATTGATGAGCATAGGGAAGGCGATGATAATTCCCAGGTGTGTGACTAAAAACCGGAGGCTTCGTCACAGAACTGAAACTATCAACTAATCGATTTGTATATTTGTGAATTGAATTTAACCTTCCGTTAGTCGCGCTATGAAGAAATCCCCGTTTTTTTTTTTTTTTTTTAATGTAAATATTTAACAAACTACTTATAATTTACATAAAATAATTTAGCTATTCGTGTATTGAAATATCATAAGTCGATCTAAAATATTTATATAGTTGTAATTAGTTTAGTTATTTTTATAATAATTTTTTAATGCGAGTAGACTGTGAAATCGCGGAGATTCCCTTACTGTGCGACCACAGTTGACGAGCGGCTAAAGCCTAACAATTTACTCTCAGAACCGACGTCACTACAAGAACGATCATGTCGATGACGTCACACTGGAATTTTCGAAGAAAATCACACACTAACTAAATACTCTGCCATTTTGAAGGTAGCTATCCAAATCGACAAGAATATAAAACTCAAGCGTCACTGGATAAACATCGTCGTAAAATATATCAGATTTATGACCCTCATGAAGCAACAAAATATGAGTGTAATGATTGTGAGATGTGTGTCAACAAGAAAAAAAATTTAATTGAACACATTAATTTATTTCACCGTAAGAAAGGTAGGCGGTTAATTTATTGTTTCCAAATAATGTTAACTTTTTTTTCCTTAATGTAAAATACAAATTACAGCACAATTTCATTATACAATATATGATGAAAAATCACTGATACTCTAAAATCATAATACTGATAACGTGTGAAAAATTCTGCAAAAACAACTCATTCTCAATAATTATTATACCATTTTGTTTACTTTACAATGACAACCCATGGATAACGTCACAGTATACAGACATCAAAACTTATGTTACACGTCGGTTCTGAGAGTGAATTATCAGGCTTTAGTTGCTTGTATATCGTATTGTCTGAACAATACCAAGGAATCCAACTGCTTTGGCAAAGTTGGTTAGGGAGTAGTATTTCATTCGAGTAGAATCAGATTTGATTCCTACTAACGCATATTGACACTCAAAAATTTCACTTACGCTGGGTTAATGTCCATATTTGACGTGTCTAAGAATAAAAAAAAAAATAAAAAACCCATTTAAGTTTGTGTGTGCTACTAAAATTTCTTACAAGATTGGTGTGGTTGTAAGAAAAATTTAATTTTAGTGGTAGTGTACACAGAATGGTTTTTTGTTTATATTGTTGTGTACCCCCAAAAAAATTTTCAATTAACATTTTTAAGAAATTTTGAAATACAGGTCTAATTCTTAATCAACATTTAGGATCAGTTTGAATTTTAGTTCTTTTGGATTTTATTAAAATTTCAGTTTCACACAAAAATTTAAGAACATACAATTTTGATTATTATTTCAACTGAAATAAATTATAAAACTCAATTAGGGATTTTAAAAAAAATCAATATTTGTAATCAATAATTATTAATTTTATATTTTTCAAAGTAAATCTTTTAGACGGTATCTAGATGCAAATGTCACTTATTTCAGTATCATTATTTTAGAAATAAATTAGGTTGTTGCTGAATTTACAGTACTTTTGATTAACTGTGTAATATTATTTTAAATGTAAATGTAGTTTTAGAAAAAGCTTTTGGAAGGGAGTCTTAATAGCTTTCCTGCTCATATATTGATCTTTACTGATGGTTCCAAGAGCGAGGACAGCGTGGGTGGTGCGTTTACTGCTCCATCGCTTTGACATTCTGAGTCCTTCCGGCTTCCTTCCTTCTGCTCTATTTTTTCTACCGAGTCGATCGCCATCCTTCAGGCTATCTCTTATATTTCCTCTTTAAGCGATCTTTCCCAGTTCCTTATTATTTCGGACTCTAAGAGCGTCCTTCAAGCCCTATCCTCTCCTCCTTCACATTCCTCTGATAATATTATTCTCTCAATTCGTTCTCTTACCTCCACTTTGCAGTCATCCCGTTCTATTCTCATTGATTTTTTGTGGGTCCCCAGTCATTCCAGAATTGATGGCAACGATGCAGCCGATTCTTTGGCTCGTTCTGCTGGTCGCCTTGATTCATTCCTCAACTATTTCCCTTCTTCAGATATCCTTTTCTTATCCACCTCCAATCACGCCAGACTTTTTCGGGATATTTATCTGTCCCTATTTTCTAATCGTCATTCGCATTATCGTTTTATTCAGCCAATTCCTCGTTCCCTGTCTTGGTTCCATTCTATTCCTTTCAGTCGTCGCTCTTCTATTGTCTCCCTAATTCGTCTCCCGGATCAGTCACTCTCTTCTCCCTCCACTCGTTTTTGATTTGCTCTGTCGCCGTCTCCTTATTGTTCTCTTCACGATTGTGATCCTCCTAGTATATGTGATGCTGATCACATTTTCTTCGAGTGTCCTGCTCTTCGTAACGAACGCTCCCTTTTATACAGTCAGCTCCTGTCATTAGGTCTCCCTACTCCTTATAACTCTTCCTTTATCCTCTCCTTTCCTTCATCTTCTGTGGTGTCCACACTGCTGTCCTTTGTTGCGTCCATTTCGGACCACTTAGTTATTTAATTTCTTAGCTTAGTTTTCTTGTTGTTGAGTCAATGCCGCTGGCGCGCCCAAAAAAAAAAAATAGCTTTTGTACAATTTTTACTTTATATATATATATATATATACTCATATATATATATATATATATATATATATATATATATATTGTACTCTATCTTAGACGGTGAAACAAATAGTTGGTTTAGAAACTATCGTGTCATGATAAAACTGGAAAAAAAGGAAACAAAAGGATTGAAGAAAAATCAGCACCCTTTTATTCAAAACATTTCATGTAAGTAAAACCTATTTAAAGGATTTTAAAAAACTTTTATTTCAATACATAAAAAAATTATTGAAATTTTAATTATGATGCTCAATAACTTAATGATTGATAAAAGAAATATAATGAATGCTTTCAATCAGATATATGTACATAATTTAAAACTTCAATGGTTCATTAATACAATCATGTTATTATTTTTAGTAAAACCACACTGAACATGTTAGCGGAAGATGGCGGAATGGCAGTCACCTAAGCCAAAAGTGCCATAAATATTTTTAGAGTAAACGTATTTTCCTGATATTGTTCTAATTATGTATCTTAGTTATTTAGGTTACTTAAGGATAGTTCAATTCTCTAGATGTAATTAATTATCCCAAAATAATTAGAAAATAAATGCAAATGATCATTGACCGGTTTTATGCCTCACTGCAGCTAATACCAGTCATTAGAGAGGGTAATACCGGTCACTTTTTTAAAGTATCAGAAAATCTGAAATAAATCTGTGAATGAATTAAAAACTTGTTTTCAATCAGTTTTTAATATACATACATATTATATTAAATGCCCAAATCACCACAACAAAATTTATGTATGGATATTTCACAAAAAATAATCACTCTTATAACTATAAATATACAAAGTGGTATAATTAAATGAAAGATGGAAGCAAACATGCACATAAAACAGTAAAAATAAACTGAGTAAGTATTAAAAACGTTAATCGAACTTAATTCTACCATATCTTAGTTTTGAAATTTAATAAATTTACCTATAACGTCTTCTGACATAATGTAAACCTTATCTTCAATCAGAAGAAATACATAAACATTCCACTGATCCCTGCATTGTCGCATAAATCACAGCTGCACTTTCATGCACCTGAAGCACTAGAGAAGGATAGTTCTTATTTGTTTTTTTATTCGAAATTTTCACTAAAATATAATCGCCTACAGTTTGGGCGATGTTGACTGTGTGGGAAAGTCTGTGAGAGAACTCTGCGTTTTGCCGGCACAGGTTGTAACTGGGCGCCATTTGTTACAAAGCACAGATCAGACGTAGAATCAGTATCCCACCTTGCTGAGTGAAAGGTGCCTTTTTGTTTTGAGTTATACAACAGGAACATGTTTGCCCTGTCTGCCCACTCAGTTACTGCTTCACCATTCGGTTTGTTACTACTGTAGCCCCATGCGGTGTGCCAGCTATTGAAGTCCCACGCCACAACTGCCAGATGCAGCAGCACAGGCAGCATTTGTGGTGGCCATGTTTCATTTGGAGGTTTATATACGTTGCATATCTTTAGCGTTTGAACTGCAATTGTGATTATGTGAGCACCGTCTTGATCTGTCGCTGTGTCGAGACTCCATGCCAGTCCTTTCTTCACATACGTCGTTATACCATACTGACGATGACCGACAGATCCAAAAATATCATATCCCTCTATTTTTCTAGCTTTCCTAAGATGTTGCGGGGAAGCGGCGTGCGTTTCTTAAGTTAAAATTACATCTATTTCTTCGTCTATTGCCAACCTAGAGAGTAGTTCACCCTTCGCCCTATTCATTCCTTCAACGTTGATCTGCATTATTCATGCGGTTCGAGGTGATTTTCCCGTCGTCTCCTTGTAGCCTTGAAAAAGGCTGTTTCGGAATTGCTGACGTTGGTTCATAATGACGAGAGGTACATATATACAAGTTCGCCGCCTGTGTCTGTATACTTTAGCCGGCATTAACATCGTTGCCCGGGGTGCAATACGAGGAAGCATATACGGGGAGCACCCCAGAATTTGAATAATAAATTACTAGAAAGAATAGAACGATAGCATTTTTATTAGACTTCACTTCTTTTTCATTTTTGTTAGTAATCCATCGCAAATTCTTTGTCCGCGAGTAAGTAAACAAAATGTATATGACTCATATTGAACTATTTTTATTTGCATTGGAAAATAAAAAAGACAAAAGATAGACAACAGTTGCGATTAAAATAGAATAAAAACGTAACATTAACAGTTTTATTAGAAAACAGTGAAATATTAGTTATAATTAAATCCGTAGGTAACATTTATACAAAACATTATACACTCATACCTCTCTTTACAGCTTAGATAGGTTCTCAGAAAATTGGCCTTAAAGCGAAAAGCCATATATTGAATTAAATGTTTTAATACAAATTCATACAAATTGAATAAGATCCGTTCTAATCTCTTACAAAATGATACAATTTTTTATCTAAAAGGCTTTTTTGTTTTACATAACCATAAAAATAGCAAAACTTCAAAACAATTAAAAATTAAATCAAATTTATTATCTAAAATAAATTTGTATCATATAAAATTATTAAAATTGAAAATTAAAGATATATGTAAACTTCTAATCTCATGTTAGAAATGTACTTGAAGAATCGGTAAGCTGCAATATGCTGGCATTATCACTTTCCACTCTTCTAGAATGATGTAGTTTAAAGAATTGGTCCAACATTGTCTGCCTTCCCTTATTTTCAGCTTCTTTTTTCAGCTCGTTGTAACAAGCAATGACTAAGTTAATTTCTCAAGACATATTAGCGCTGTGCTCTGTGTCAGGATCATTTTGCAGTAGGATGTTTATTCCTTGTTGGAAAAAAGAAAGTGCCTTCCTCAAATGCTCCAATTTGAGCACTTGGTACCCACGGTAGGCTATGGTTCTTGGTTTTCATCAAGTGCACCTTCTGTTTCAAGTTAAATAAATTCCTCGAATGAAAGTGATGTTCTGTCAGCGTTTAGCAAATCAATCACATCATTTTCTTCTAAATCCTCAAAACCAAGATCGTTCGCCAAGGATAAAATGGTTTTCCAAACTTAGCAAAAAGAATCAACTTCAGAGTCCTTAGTTTTTATACATTCTGGCACTATTTTTTTCCAAACATGATTCATAGTAATTTAATGTAATCCCTTCCAGGATTCACCACCAGTGTTGTCTACAGCTTCCTAATTGTTGCAGTTTTTCTAAAATTGTTTCAGTGAAAGTCCATTATTTTTTTCACTTATAAGTTTCTGAAAAGTTCTATGCAAATAATAAGCTTTGAAAGTGGCTATTGCACCCTGATCCATTGGTTGAATTAAAGCTGTTGTATTTTTGGAAAGATACGTAATCTCCACAATTCCAGATAATTCAGACAAATTAACTGGGTGTCCTGGAGCATTATTCAATATAAGTAATGCTTTGTTGCTTAAGTTATTCTCTTGTAAATATTTTTTTACTTCTGCATAAAAATAATTTTTAAACCAGTCTTCAAAAATTTAGTCATTCAACCTTTTTTGTTGGATCTCCAAATGAAAGGGAATTATTTTTTGTTCACCCTTTTAAAAGCCCTCGGCTTATCATTTTTTTATTTAACCGCCAATGTGCGAAAAAAATACAACTTTTGCTTTTCTTTTGGCCGTAAAGTGAAACATAAGGGCTGTAAAACAAAAAAGTGCCACAATTCAAAGAGGCCATTAAAGCGAAAAGCCATAACATGAGGTATGAGTGTAGTATAAATTAATTTTCTCCGTTGTAATAAATTTTTTCATCAAGGTTTTGATTCTTTAGGGGGGAAGTGTTCCATATCCCCCACCCGTGGATCTACCACTGCATATTAACGTTTTGAACAAACAAGAACTATTCATTTTTAGAACAAATGTGAAGCAAAGGATGACTAAAAACGGTTATATATATATATATATACAGTGGAAATTGTTTAACACGAAACCGGTTAACCCGAAACGAAACAACACTACGGTCCCGACAAAATGCCATATAATTACATACATTTTTTTTTCTTTTATCACGAAACAACACAAAACAAAAATCGCTTAACACCAAAAGATTTCGCTTCTCAGAAGGACAAATATACCTGCTTTTCCAGTCGCATCCCTTAACACATAAATAAAATTAACAATGGTTACTATTATTTACCTCCTGGGAGTGCAATACTACTTAATTTCGGCCGACAAGTTTCTCAAGAAACGATAATTTTTTATGTTTTTTTTATAATGTAATTATTTGAAGTGTATATATGTACTACCTACAAAAGTGCTAATGTTAGCGGAAAATCGAATTGATACATTTTACCAACATTAAAAATATTGGTGAGTTTTTAATTTTTTATTTTCGTTTTTTTTTTTGTGTGTTTCGGTTAACACGAAGAAATATTTCGGTCCCTTCAGTTTTGTGTTAAACGGTTTCCACTGTATATATATATATATGTAATTTGAATAGGTAGCCAAATGCTCTCTTTTGATTGTTTGACATTATTCTGTTCTTCAAGAAAATATGAATTACATAATTAATTTTAATATTACAGTTATTTTAAATTGAATAAGTTTAGTTATAGATTGTTTGTTCAATTTTTTTATGTATAGTGAATATATATATATATATAAACTCGGCCATTTTGGCCTCGCAAGGGGCTATGCCCCTTGACCCCTCTTGCTTTCATTTCTGTCTCTTTCTCTTCTATACTTTGTATAAAGTGATCAAAATTTACAATGTAATTCCTGCTGGCATCAACACACACAAAAAAATAACATAACTACAAAAGTCCTATTCTAACATTTAACTTTCATTATATAAAATTAAGACATTTTTTCGTTACATATTTCATTACATAAAATTGGGACATTTTTTCGAATGGGGGGTAGCCTAAGAATTATGTTGTAATTAATATATATGTAATCATTTTTGATCATCATTTGTTTCATTGTTGCACTGAAGATAAATAATATTTATGGGATATATCTGACGTGGGTTCTACTGAAAATAATAACAAGGTTGTGCTTTTATTCAGTTTTCATTAAAATTTATTTATAAATTAAAAGCTGAAAGCCTAAGCTGTTAAGTTTTATTAAGCTTAAGCCTTACTATATTCGGCTTCCAAGCCCTGTACAAAAACATTTTAAGTTTAAGTATTATTATCAAGGCTTGAAAGCTGAATAATAATACAGCTTAAACTTAATACAGCTTATGTCCTTGAAAAATACAGCTTATGTCTTTGAAAAATACAGCGTATGTCCTTGAAAAATACAGCTTATGTCCTTGAAAAATACAGCTTAAGCTTTCGTCTTTTAGCTGTTTGAATTTGAAATATGGCTTAGGCTTTCGGCTTTCGGCTGTTTAAATTTAAAATACGGCTTAAGCTTTCAGCTTTCGGCTTACAAAATGAATTTCAATGGAAGTTAATTAAAATCAATTACTAATTACTATGCATTAAACTATTTAGCTTTACTATTGAAACTTCAACTTTTTTTTTTACGCACAAAAATAAAAGTTTCTGAAAACAATTTCTTACGCGAATAATTATGTCAAAAATGCAAAATCAGGAAATTTAAAAAAAAGCTTAAGCCGAATATAAAGCTTAATTTAGCTTTTTTAGAAATGCAGCTTAAGCTTTCGTCTTTCAACTGTTTAAATTTTGAATAAAGCTTAAGCTTTAGGCTTTTAGCTTTAGGCTTTTAGCTTATGGAAATTTAAATATGGCTTTTGGATTAAGCTTATGACATCTAAAAATGATTGGCTTTCAGCTTTTAGCTGTTGGCTTTCGGCTGGCTTTCAAGCCTTGATTATTATACTACATTTATCATTCATTTTTACTAATTAGATTTGTACAGAATTTAAAGTTATGTTTTTAAAACAAGTATTACTATAAATACAATTTTATTGAAAATCGTAATTTTTATTATTATCTTCACTGTAAACCGAAATTTATATAAATTACTGGGATTAATATTAAGGTTGCATCGAGTTTAAGATTGCGATACAATCAAGTTATTTCATCACGTTTAGTTCTATTCTTATTTCTCTTTAAGAATACGATATATTTACATTTCCCATACGTATATTCTGTAATTTTAGATAAAGTGTTGCTTTTATGGTGTACATTTCGTATACGAATTGATTTCTCAAAATAAACACTAAGTGTTGTATTTAAAGCTTAGTAACATGAATTTAAGTAGTGTTTGTAATTGGTAATGTGACTGTATAAATTTAGTTTTGCGCAAGTAAATTATTGCAAATGGTGATTGAAATGGCAGAAGATGGCGAGGAACCGATTTCTGATCAAGAAAAGGTATTGTAATAAAAACTAGTAATCGTGTGTTAGAGCAAAATTTAATTTTTTGCGATTTTCAAAATTTGTATTCATACGTTTATGAGGTATTAAATTAATTGCACATCCTGTTATAGGCGAGAATAATATCAGATTTCATACTGCATTCACCACCGGGAGAATTTAATGAAGTTTTTAACGGTAAGATATACAGAATACAATTTTTTATAATAGAAAATTAACAGTAATTATTTACGAATGTTCCATTATCAGTAAAATTTAATCACTAATATGAAAAAATACATTATTTAATGAAATCGGTTAAGGTATTTTTTTTATTAACTGCATTTGGTAACCTGCTACACTTTATGTAGTCTACTGCCTACAGTCATTTTAACGTTTACGGGAAAATTATGTATAAAGGTGATAAGTC
Source organism: Icerya purchasi (assembly GCA_039619475.1). Lineage (NCBI taxonomy): Eukaryota > Metazoa > Arthropoda > Insecta > Hemiptera > Monophlebidae > Icerya > Icerya purchasi. Next base: position 397,859,758 of record CM077115.1, on the reverse strand, counting down.
AGAAAGTTTTTAATTAAAAGTTAGACTTTTTTAAAATGGATATCAATGTAATTTTCCCGAGATTTTGTAAATTAAATGGTAGTCTTGTGAATAGCATTTCGTTTGACTATATTTTCAATATAATTAAGTAAAATTTTTTTACCGATATTTAAAATAGTTGAAGTCTAATTTTAAATCAGAAATTATTTTTACTCTGAATACTTTGTATTTAATTTTTCATATTTATCAAATTATAAGACGGTCATTATAATTATTTTAGCAAAGATATTATGCGAAATTATTTTTTACCTGTTCTGTATTTACAACTAATTATATTATAATTTTTCAAATTCAGAAAATTATCACTTTTTCCATGAATATTAAAATTTTTTTGTACTAATCACGAAGTTCATTAATTAATGTTTCCCATGATGGATGTCTTTTTTATAGTATGTCGAAAAATTTAAGGAAAACAGACGTTTTTAGTTATATTTTTTTAATAGGGTTTATTAAAATTTTTATCAAATAATTTCCGAGCTAACATATTAGAACAGTTACAAGCACCGGGTACTTCATTTTATGTTTGAAGTGTTACTATTAAGTACTAACTGCTTGTAAGTTGCAATATTTCACATCTAAAAAAATTTGTATAAAACTTTTTTTTTAATCATTCTAGATTTTTAATTATTTTGTTACAAGTACCAAACCGATTTTATTTGAAATACTTTTTAATCATCTTAATAAAGGTGATGGTTTATTGATTGACTAGATATATTGTTTATTTATGTGTGCGATTATTTTTGCTATTCTGCGTGACGCGACATAAAATTATTAGTTTTTGCTTTGTATAATTCACGGAAATTATTAATATGTCATGGCTGTTTAGTATACGGGTTTAACTTTATTGTCGGGGATTTTAAATTAACTTGCAAATTATAAATATTGTACCGAGGTAGCTGCTATTGTTAAATATTTTTTAAATTTTAGTCATCAGTTGAAATGCTTTTGTTATTTGTTATGATTTATTGAATTACTGTTACTGAGAATAACTTGGATTAATGCTGGTCGTATCGGTGATAAAGTAATTTGATTATTTTTAATGTTTAATCAATAAAATAAGAGTGAAAAATAAATAACTATTTAACATATTGAATTTTCTTTAGAAAAATTATTTTGAATCGTGTTTGTTGTCGATACCTATGTAAAGAATTATATTTCTACAACAGTTCCCAATTGTAATAAATTTCCCTTCGTTCATTTTTATGGTTTCAAAGTCAACTTCGAAAAATGGTTAAAGTAAAAGATCCCTTCTAAGTTAAAAATTTATGTATGTGTTCTGGTGAAGTATGGAATAAAAGATTTATTGTGTTATTAGACGATTTACGATCATTTTTATTATACAGTAGTTAGAACAATTTTTATCCGGAAAATAGAACATGGCCCGTACATGAATTTTAGAATATTTTATTATAATTAATTTTTTTAATTATCATGCTTAATCCATTATCTGTTTGATAATAAGTATTAATAAAAACGCAGTTTCCCTTAAAAAAAGCATTAGCTTTGCACAGTTTTCAGCTGTATTTGTGTAATTTTAATTATTATTCGATTAGTAGCATTCGATTTTAAAATATTTCTTCCTATTTTTTCTTTCCTACATGTTTGAGACCGGTTTATGTGTTATTAACTATCAAAAAAATAAATAAAAACATTGGTTAAAAAAATTGCTTTCAGATGTACGTGGATTAATTAATAATGATCTACTTTTGAAAGAAGGAGCTTATGGGTAAGTTGCTGTTGTATCGTCTTTAACATGAAATTGATTTTGTAAATTTATCTGGAGTGTAATTAAGGAAATTGTTTTAAAATATATAGAGCTTGCGTTATTTACAACAAAGATCAGTTAACTCCGGTAAAACTAAACAATTGCGACCATCATGTACTAATAACGGAATATAATGATTTGGGCGCTGGCAGATTTTATGATCCACGGACAAAGCAGTCTTTCAAATTTGAACATTTAAGAAAAGAAACATCTGATTATGAGGTTTTTATAATTAATTTCTACATGTATTTTTTAATTCTAAGATTAAATAGGATTGTACTTTTTTAAAATTTAGATTTGATTTTTTTTTTTTGTAGTGTAATTTGAATATATTTTTATTTCGACGGAGCACAACTGCTTTGGTACTTAACTGAATCTGATACATATATTATTTATTATTGTAGAATACCTATACAAATCGGTAGTGTTGTAAATTCGTAGTTATTCCTTTAAACGGAATAGCTTTGAGCTATTAATGAAACTCATTTTGTCTTAATTATAAATAAATGCATAATAAGTAGACAGAATGCAGTTAATACTGTACAAAAAAAACTGTATAATAAATATTTTAGAATTGGGAACCAGATCCAAGTCTCGAAGTGTGGCGTACAGCACTGGAGCTGGAATTTGATGCATATACTTTAACGCATTTTAAACATGGAACGGCAAACGTGTTCGCGAAGAAACATGATTCAACAATTATTTTGATCGGTTGTATCGAAGATCATCAATTCCAGCCTCAAAATTTCTGGTGACATTTTTATTTTTTCATATGAAAATAATTTATTTCAATTTGTTGCTTTTAGTACGTTATATGGTGGTAGCAATTCAGTGTGCTAAAATCTTGCTAACACCGGTAAACAGTTATTTATATGTCTTGTTATATTTTATTGACTGCTTCCAATCAACAATGCGTTTTTTTTTGGTTGTCCTTCAGTTTTGTTTTCCCATTTGCTTCTATTCTTATTGCCAATATATTTTCTCTTGGTTTAAGCTTTTTTTTTCATCAGTTTTATTTTATATTTATTTAAATTCTTGCATAGAACAATGTTAAATTCGATAAGGAGTATGCATGAAAGTGATATTATTGAATATTTGATTTTTGTTGTTAATAGATTTGACTGTAGCTTTACTCTTGTAATATTTGTTACGATATTTTTTTTCATACTTCACTATCGTTAAACATGTAATTTATGTGTACATACATTTATTTACAGTGTGTACTTAACTAGGTAAAATTATAACTTAGATTTAATGTCACCAAATATACATTAAAATTTTGAATAGCTTTTGTATATTTAAATAGTCTAAATATTATTTAAAAAAACTTTTGCTTAATATCATGATTTGCTTTATTGTTTTTTAATATTACGCGTTACTCGTGGCTATTGTCTACTCTTTGCTCGTAAGGCAAACCAGATTCAAGATTTCTTAAAATTTCGTAATGAAACTAATCAATCAGTAATGAATGATTGATTTCTCAAATCGTCACTAGTTTCAGCTGCACTAAATATGGATTATAGTATTCGTTGAAAGTATGATATTGCCGATCTTCTGCAGTTTGTGACGCGTAAACGAAGCTTTCCTTTTTTTTTTTAAATTTTTTTGTTTCATTTTTTTTTAGCTATTATGAATTATGTAATTGTTTGTAATAGGGTTTAAAATTTTGCATATTGATCTAATGGATAAAAGAATAAACAAAAACAAAAATACATAAGAAAACAAAAAAAATTTTGGGAAATTTTGATTGAAGTTTATAGTGATTATTAAAACAGAATAAAAAAACTTTGTAGAAATGAAGTGAATTGTGCTTGGATTTTATCCCCCCCACCCACCATCTGCCTAACGAGAAAATTATAGTGAGAACTCTGGTTGAAAAACTTGAACTTCACATTTTATAATACTCGACTAAACGTAATTTGTTTTAAGTACTAAATAGTTTCTGTTGGGCAGCTTATATTGTATTTTTGGTTGTTTAAAGAAATTAATTTTTGCGGTTCTGAAACTAATGCTCCTTCTTTTTACTCAATTATATCTTATATGATAATATAATAATTTGTTTGAAATTATTATTTAATTATTAACTATTTAGTTCTCTTAATCATTATAACTGATAAAAATTTTACGTTATAATTGTGTAGTCAACATATTTTCATTTCCCCAAAATTTATGTATTAATAGAATGCAGTATTAACATTCGTGCGCCTGGATTTGCTTTTTATTTTGCTTATTAATGTTTTCAACTCTTCCGTTAGTTTTTTTTTTTTTTTTTTTTCAACTTTAATATTAAACTAATCAGATTATAATAAAATTATAAAATAACTATAGACTAATGCTGTCATTTTATATAAACACAAATAAACGTTAGGATCAGACAAGGATAACCAATAATCAAAAATGTATAATCCAATGATACATGGATAAGAATTAAGTGCGCATACCACATTTAATATTTATAACAGTTGAAAAGTAAATAATTAAGGTTAATTAATATATTGACATCATCTGGAGGAGCCAATCATCTCACTGTTATGGATCCAACTCTATGCAGGTAGAAAGGTGATTTTCCTGATGATGGGTTACGATTGAAACACTTTCGTTAATTAGTAATGCCGTAATATATGTTATTACCGTTGAATATTCATTTGTATTATATATATACAAATTTATATATATTCCTAGTACATTTTAATGTTTTAATTTTGTTTAAATGATTAAGTTAAATTCATGTAATTCTAATTTAGCATTTTATTTAACAATATGATGTACTTATATATTTACAGATATTGTTTTTAATATTGCCTACTACAAAAAAAAAAATGGATTACTTTTAATTTCCAAATAATAAAATCATTAAATTTTGTATAGGAATGGTCGATGGCGATCCCAATGGGTTTTCTCTGTAAACGGAAATTGTGCCGACGTAAAAGGTGTTTTAAAGATACAAGTGCATTATTATGAAGACGGAAATGTACAGTTGGTTACCTCGAAGGAGATAAAGGAAACTTTGGAAGTTGGGGTGAGATTTTCAATTTTATTTCTAGTTTTGGTTTTGTTTAATTTTTTATTAGTTTTAAAATTAAAATGTAACATAAATTTTGTTGTAATAATACTTTTGAGTTACACTTAACTTATGTACTTAACAAATAGGATTTTTGTTAACTTATTACTTCCTTTGTAAAGTCATCTTATCTACGATTTAATAAAAATTCACTTCGGCTTACAAAGTTACGATATGTACGTGTGTGTGTGTGTGTGTGTGTGCTTAAATACATACTACGCGACAAAAGTCTTGCCGCACTGTAAAAATTTGAGCAAAAAACAGAAAAATGCAGCCGAAACGTTCCAAAAAGTTCTAAAAATGTATCTAATATGCTGAAGATGTATTTAATATACTGAAAATGTAGGAAAAATATTATACCAGCACAGCCCAAGCGCTACGAGAAACAAAACGTGAATTGTGTAAAATAATGAAAATAATTGATTATAAAGAAAAATCTTAAAACACGAAAAAAATTATAAATAAGTCATAGAACAATAAAAACCGTTTGATTTATTATCTCATATTGCCGCCACGTGCTCCAATCACCACAGCGCATCGTGCTGACATTAATTCAATAGGAGTGCGAATAGTGTCCTGCGAATTTGAATCCCATTCCTCTAAAAGGGAATTACCCAGCTGAAACAATGAATTTGGTGGTGGAGTTCGACTTCAAATATGTCATTAGAGAATATTCCACAAAAGGGCTCTATTAGATTGAGGTCCGAACTACATGCTGGCCAATCCGTTGTAGGAATTCCAACATGCTGCAAAAATGTTTTTGAGCTTTAGCAACGTGACGGCGGGTGTTGTCCTGCTGTAAGAGGATTTCTCGACTCACAAGGGCTCCAAACACATCTATTTCAACTCGTACAGTGTAACGACGATTATTGCAGCATGGTTTGTATAGTTCGAAGCCGGCAACAGGTGCGGTATTATCCGCACCAACGTAAGATTGCTCGTTTAACTTTTACTCGTAATCATGCGTATTGGAGTGTGAATGACTGGAGCCATGTATTTTTTATTGACGAGTCACGTTTTACTTTGCAAGCACCAAATGGACGTCAGAGAGTATAGCGACGCAAAAGAGAACGATATACTCAACAAAATTTCGTCTGAAGAGCTAATTTTTTCAGGGACTCTAAAATGGTGCGGGGCGGAATTCAATATGATGCTAAAACTGAACTTCACATTTATCAAGGACCGTCGGTAAACACCAATTTTTGCATTACTGACATTCTCCGGATTTAAGGCGTGCCATTTGCACCATTTGTGGGTCGAGAATTCATCCTGCTGCAGAACAACATCCGCCCTCACGGCGCTAAAGTTACAAAAAATTTTTTGCAGCAAGTTGGAATTTCTACAACGGATTGGCCAGCATGCAGTTCGGACCTTAATCTAATAGAGCCCTTTTGTGGAATATTCTCTAACGACATATTTGAAGTCGTACTTCACCACCAAATTCATTGTTGCAGCTGGGTAATTCACTTTTAGAGGAGTGGGATTCAATTTCGCAGGACACTATTCGCACTCCTATTGAATTAATGTCAGCACGATGCGCTGTGGTGATTGGAGCACGCGGCGGCAATATGAGATAATAAATCAAACGGTTTTTATTGTTCTATGACTTATTTATAATTTTTTTCGTGTTTTAAGATTTTTCTTTATAATCAATTATTTTCATTATTTTACACAATTCACGTTTTGTTTCTCGTAGCGCTTGGGCTGTGCTGGTATAATATTTTTCCTACATTTTCAGTATATTAAATACATCTTCAGCATATTAGATACATTTTTAGAACTTTTTGGAACGTTTCTGCTGCATTTTTCTGTCTTTTGCTCAAATTTTTACAGTGCGGCAAGACTTTTGTCGCGCAATATATATACATATATACATATGCGCGTGTGGAGCTGTGCATATGTGGCATTTCATCTTCCACTACTTTTCACATTCTAATATTGATTAAATGACTTTATAAAAACAATTCATTTGTTTAATATAAATAATAATATACGAATCAAAAATTATTATATAATTATTTTTCTTTTACATTATAGATTCTTAAATTTGTTCATTGCATCATTTTCTTTTCAAAAAAAAAAAAAAAAAAAAATCTAGTAAACAAAAGTTTATATGAATAAGTTGAAGGGGAAATTTTTGTAATATCCGTATTTTTAGTTGGTAAAAAATAATATGAAAGATTTTATCTTTAAGACACCTCGGGTACTATGCAGTTATAAAATTTAATAAAATCAACTTCGGATTTCAAGGTTAACACGGGTTTAAACAGAATAAAATAAAATTTTCATTCCAAGTACCATTATAAAGACTTATCGTAATGAGAAGAATGAACTCGAAATCTTTGAACGTCTGCTGTAATTTTAGGTCGCCACGTTCAGTATTTGCAGTTAATTCTCTTTTTTTAATAATAGAATTATAACTGCAATAAATCCACATTCTACTTCATATGTTGAAAAAAATGCTACTAATAGCCTATAATCAAAGATGAAGTATTAGGTATTTGTTTCTCTAGGCAGAACTGTTAGTAACAGTTTTGAAATTTAAATTTCAGTTCCCTTTTATTTGTTAATTCTATCAATTCTTTTTCCAATAGTTCAAGTTCTTTAAATACATCTATAGCTGAAAGCAAACCGTTCACGGGTATGTTCACTTTTAATAAATTTTCAAATTTACGATGGAAAACGGAACAAACTAAACAATAAAATAGGTCTTTTCATCGTCATTATGTTTTTCCGCTTTAATAAATTATAGAAACCGGCTAAATCTTCCTCGTCCTAATTTTTTTTTAAACGTAAGTTTTATCGCGAACGTCAGAATAATATTTTTCATTTTTATTAAATCCAGTTTTATCACCTTGGAGCTGCAGATTTATTTCACTGAATTTGTTAAACATATCCGTCAAATAAACTACAGGGTCTTTTAAAAATAACGCTTAAACGAAAAATGGAAATAATTCCTTCCGAAGAGGTTTTTGTGCTCTACCAATGGCAGTACTGTATTCTCCACTTCAAAACATTTCTAAAGAATCGATAGATAAGTCAGTTTGTTGCGTTATAATTCGATTGAAGAACGTGCTTTTTTCGTTGAATGGTACTTTAGTTCAAACCGAAATTTAAAGCGGGCGGATCCTCGATTCATTTGGTTTAACCTTTCGTTGGTCGCGCACCTCTTCCCAAACGTTGTTGGTCGCTCGGTGCGGGAATCCCCGCAATGTAAAATTTACTGCGACGTTGCCACGTCAAGTTTAAAGTTTACGCGCGGAATTTTGAAACAGTTATAACTTTTTAAAAGATAGTTGGATAGCAACATAATAAATCAAAAATCATCTATGTTATTGAATTAAAATGTATTTATTTAACGAGATTTTATACTATCATTTTTAAAATTATTAATTAATTAATAAATATTAAAAAGTACTTATTATTTTAATTAGTTTTCTACATATTTGGCTACGTTGCGAACTGAATTTTACCTACGACTGGTCGCACAGTGAGGGAATCCCCGCGATTTCACGGTCAAAAATTATTATAAAAAAAATTAAACTAGTTACAACTATATAAATATTTTAGATCGACTTATGATATCTCAATACATGAATAGCTAAACTATTTTATGTATATTATAAGTAGTTTGTTAAATATTTACATTAAAAAAAAGGCGGGGATTTCCTCATAGTGCGACCAACGAAAGGTTAATGATGAAGCGTATTTTTCGTTACACGGTAATATTGACAAACTAAATTGTCGTATTTGGAGTACAGAAAATCCAGATGAATTCGACACAATACCGATTTTTCAACAACGTGTATCGTGTAACCGTATGGACAATACTGTTGCCGACCACGCGCTATTTCCAGTCGCTTCCCTGATGCATTCATGGCCACTGTATAGCCCAGATTTAAATCCTCCTTTCTTTGGGACTGCATAAGGATCGCTGCTACATAAACAGTTACAATCGACCAATTAAAAAAAGAAATCTCGCGATTTAGCATCGAAATCAATTGGAGTTTTGCATTAAGAATTTTGTAATTCGCATACGGCGCGCAGTTAAAATGGTAGTGCACATATTGCAAATGTTATTTGATAAGGGCTGTAAAAAAAAAATAATAAATTGGTTTATTTTGGTGCCCGTTATTTACGTTTTTCGGGTGAGCGTTTTTTTTTTTTTTTTTGAAAGACCGTGTATATCATCTTTTGAATAAATAAAATTTCCTCTTAAAGAATGGATTTTGTTTTCCAAGAATTTTATTCGCTTAACGTTTCGACCAGCTTACACTGGCCATCATCAGAAGCAAACTGAAGAACGGAGCGAAAATTGCGATCGACAATAACAATAAAAGAAGAATCAGAAATCACGAAAAACCCAAAGCAAAACAGATAGCCTACCTCTAAACAGGAAAAACCGACAAAACGCATAACGTTGTAATATTTTATATTTTTGTTATGTTCGGTTGGTTGTTCTGTGCGTTTCCAACGTTTTTTTTGATTTGTTGCCGCTCTTTGTGTCCGCTTCTGTATTTAGTTTTTATAAGTTGTTACTCGTTTTTCCCCCTTGCCCCATCTGTGACCCGAGGTTTTTTTTTGTTTTTTCTTTTTATATATTTTTTTCTAATACCTTTTTTCTCATATGTTTTTTCATTTTATTATCTTCTGTTGTTATGCGTTTTGTCGGTTTTTCCCGTTTAGATTTCGTGTTCCTTTTATGTAATATTTTTTTACCTTTTTTCTCATATGTTTTTATATTTTATCTATCTGTTATGCATTTTGTCGGTTTTTCCTGTTTAGAGGTAGGCTATCTGTTTTGATTTGGGTTTTTCATGATTTCTGATTCTTATTTTATTGTTATTGTCGATCGCAATTTTCGCTTCGTTCTTCAGTTTGCTTCTGATGATGGCCAGTGTAAGCTGGTCGAAACGTTAAGCGAATAAATATCTTTTTAAAAACACAGTTGTTTCCGAAAATTATTTATTATGAGTAATCACTGTGATAGCTTTAAATGTTTAAGAACTCGCCATGTTTTATTCTGGTTCATTATCTCTCGGGCTTCCTAATTCTTATTGTGCCTATTATATCTTGTCACTTCCATCTTTGTCCATGATTTCAATTCTTTCATTATTTTTTTTTTTTCTATTGGGTTTGTCAAAATAGGCATCGGCCCAAGAAGTGAGAAATGGATGAGAAATAGAATCAGATGTTTACAGATATAGAAGGTAAAAAAGACTCAAGTGCCAGGATAACCGAAGACGTCGGAAGGAGAATACAAAAGATGCACAATACGGAGTTGGAAGACCAACTAATAGCAGTTCTTTCTTCATGTTGTCAGTTTCTGACTGTATTAGTATCTAACTATTTCTTTTTTCTTTTTTCTTTTTTAATTGCTTCTGGGTAGAAGTCCTTTATCGGCGTGCTTGATTTAAAAAGAAAAAAATAGTTGCTTGATAGATCGTACAAAAAAACAACTGTTTGTTTCTCTTTTTATGTATTATTCCGTTCAATATTGTTCCTTTTTTTCGTCTTTCTTTTTTAAATACACGTGCAATAAATTGTTGTGGGTTAAATGGTTTTGCGGTGAACCTGAAAAAAAAAAAACAAAACATAAACTTGGTCTTGTTTTTGTCAGACTAATTAATCAGAGTATGCAACTATTTGAAATTCACAAATTGAAGTATAAGTTGAAGCGCTTACTGTGTTTTGTTTAGTATTGATAAAAAAGAATTAAATTTTAATGTTTATAATTTAGTTGTGATTAACAGTTCGTGTACATTTTTTTGCTAATTTTCGAATGTAAATTTTAAAATAAGTACCAAATCTCTTCGTCAGTTTTATTTTTCAAATGCTATTTAAGATTGCAATTTATTCGGAAAGAAATCATTAAACTTCGGATTCCATGAAAAAAAAAAGTTATTTTAAAAGATTCTGTGATTTAAAAAATTTGGGGACTACTGATCTAGCTTATAATTACTTTTCGAGTTTTCAACATAAAGTGTGTTATGTAAGGATATCGTGTACTTTTTATTATAAGATGAATTACGTTTTTACTTAGTTTAAGTGTACCCCCTACTACGTGATAGTATACAATAAAATATTTAACTGCACATTTGCAATTTACATTCCTGCTGTTCCTGTGCAAATAGGTAGCACAACTAAAGTATTCAGTAGTTATGCAATATTCATTTTTGTTATCCTTTTGTGTATTATACTTGTAACTAAACTCCACATATATTTGTAACTTTTTACTATTAAATCGTTGGAATTTTATTGCATTGTTTCAAAAAAATAGACTGAAGAACAGACTGTGAAAGAAATGATAAAAATTGTAGAAGAATCGGAAAATGAATATCAGTCCGCTATTTCAGATAATTATCAGACAATGTCTGAAAGCACATTTAAAGCTCTTCGTCGTCAATTACCAGTTACAAGGACAAAGATTGACTGGAATAAAATTGTCACCTATAGTTTCGGAAGAGAATTGAAACCGCAATGATATATAACTTATATTCGTATCATTTCCATTTTTATAGTTCTCCCTAATGTGCGTCCGGTGTAATTGTATACATATTTAATTGTACTCGAGTAAATCGTTTATTATTTGTCCCCCACCCCCCTTTTCTTACGTTTAAATCCTCGTATAACTTTCTTTCTTTAGTTGTAACATTTTTATTTACTAACATGTGGTTCTGCGTATACGTGCATATAAGTTGTAAACGTGTATTTTTATATATATATATATTATCTACCATTAAAACATAATTTTTATTCCTGATCATTTAAAATATATAAGTTAAAATTATTAACTGATGCTAAATGTTATGATTATGTTCGGATATTCCGAAAGTTTTTTATAATACACCGATACGGTCTATATTAATTTTAAATGTCTCGAAGCTTATAATTTTTTACTCATGCATTTAATTATAAAATTTAGTTTACCTTTTTACTTAAAATATAAATTTATATTTATACAATTCCCCGTGTTGTTAGCAAACTCTTACGATAATTGTTTTTGTCAGCAACATATTTTCGTAATGATGTATGTTGTTAAATTACATTTAATTTTGTCATTTATTACTAGTACTTCAGTCATTTTACTTAAGTTGAGCATATCGCGGTTTACAATTTATTTTATAAATTTTTCAGATTGAAATTGACATACGTATTTTATGTAAACCAAATTGAAGCAGTGATTTTCTTAAAGTAATGCATATTGTCAGTGAAAGCATTAAAATGTTAATGTAAAGTATTACTCGTCTAGTGTAACTTACCCATCATTTTACTAGAATGTATTAGTATTACATTATATTATTTTGTGCATATATATGTGTATGTATTGTGTATATATATATATATATATATATACATGTTTATAAAAAAAAAAAAAAAAAAACTATAAACTTCGTTTACAATAATGTATGTTAAAATTTTTACGAAAATATGAAATCGTTATTAAAAAATAAATGTTATACTGTTTTGTTCCAGTGTACTTTGAAATAGTTGATTTTATAAATCCGAATTGTAGTCGGAAAAATTGGATCTGTACATTCGTCTAATTGAATAAAACAGTTATACACTGTATAAATACAACAGTCAGAATATTTGCAAACTGTTAGTCTAAAATCAAATGAAGTTCTTTTTAACCGACTTCAAAAAAGAAGGGAGGTATACAATTCGACTGTTGTTGTTTTTTTAGTGTGTTATCATAGAACTATCTTCTAGGTGAACCGATTTTAATGATTCTTCTTTTATTTAAATTGTGGTGCTTCTCATGTGGTCCCATTTAAATTTGACCAAGATCGGATCGGTAGTTTTTGAAGCTTTTTGGATGCTTTTCATTCATGATTAGTTTCAACGTCAAGTTAGATTTATTGACTTAAAATATTATAAATTTGCCAAATTACTATGGAAATGCAGTTCAAAATAAAGAAATCGGTTTTTGTTAAGTATTAAGTATGGAAAATAATGTGAAAAAGAATTGATTTTTAACAAGGAAAAAATTCAAGCATAACGCTAAAAATTGTAAAATAAAATGCTTTTTTACAAAAAATAAATACCGACTTCAAAGTTTATTATAAAAATTTAAAAATACACTAAAAAGTAAAAAATAATTACTCCCGATAAAAAATATATATCAGAGTGATATACCCTTAAAGGTGATATCGTAATTCTTATACAACATTAATACTTATTAGAGTCAGCATCAAATTCATATTACAATATCTAGGAACAATTTAATGAACATTTAACGCAGTTTTTAATTATTATTATAATATGAATTTGATGCCAACTCCAAAAAGTTAATGTTGTATAAGAAATACGATATCACCTTAAGTTATATCACTGATATATATTTTTTATCGGGAGTAATTATTTTATAATAAACCTTGAAGTCGGTATTTATTTTTTGTAAGAAAGCATTTTTTTAACTATCAAGTTATTTTAATTTGTTCTGAAATTATTCACTGTCCTCTTAAAAAACTACCGTGTTATATAATTTATTTTGTATTTATGTTAGTTTTTCAAAGGACAGATAATTTTTGAATTACATTGGATTTTTTCCATTTCACAGTTTTCGCTTTTATCCGGTTTAAGCGATCTAAGTTTTTAACCCTGCCTTACCATTAGATTCACGATAGTAGTTCTGAGTGCCTTATTAAACCTGTCATAATAAAAGGTGACCAAAAGAACTACTACACAAAAAAAAAGAAACGAAATATTTTATCACGAAAAATCATAATTTAATAGAACGAAAAGTTTACTTATCTCGTAAAAGTTAGTTTTTAGTTCGTTTTATCGTTTACTCTTAGAAGAATAAATTCTAGTCGCACAATACTGGAAAGTAAAAAAATTTAAATGTATTAAAATTTGTACAGTAATGTAAAGGTAATTAAAAGTAATCATGGCTAGAGAATAAGAAATGATTTATTTCAACAAGTTAACGATGCGTGAGTTGTTCGAATTCTATAATAAATACTACTATGCAACAATGGATTAAAGTTTAATCTGTTCGAATTATTAAAACATCTACAGTTTTTTTTCTTGCTTTTTAACAAGGTCGAAGTATTTAATAAATTCAAAATAAATTTAGAAATACTACAAAAAAAGATAGTAATATCTGCAGTGCAGTTTTTTTTTAAACTCCTCCTTTGGGCACGTCAGCACGGACCTTTTCCCAGAAACGACACAAGGGCAAAGGATCAGTTAGATGTAGATTCGGTCAGCTATTAATAAGATAAAAGAACTGAGAATAGGAACAACGGAGATCGACGGAAATGATAAGATATAGGAAGCGCAATAAGAATTAGGGAGTTTGAGTGATAACAGATCGGAGTACAAAGAAGTGCGTTCGTTCACGAGGGATGGACAATCAAAGACGATATGGTCAGGATCACAGACGGCTTCGTCGTCAGAATGAAGAGGATAATTAAGGGGATAAAGCGAGATGAAAAAGTGCAGCTCATTAAACATAATTTATTTCTGTTAAATAGGAAAAATATAAAGGAAGTAAACTACAACTTATTTTCAAAATATCCATCTGCTTTTCTTATACAGACTCTGAAATGTTTTTAAGATTCCTTATACATATAATGTACGGAATCTTTTCAGAAACGAAAAAAATATCAAATCTCACGAACGGTTTGACTCATAAGCTTCAAATTTGGAATATAAATTACAATTAAAATTCTCTATAAAACGATCTATAACTTCAAGCTGACTAATTATCCTAGGCGACAAAACCCCCAAAAAACCGTCTAGAATATATAATATGGTATTTAAAACGACCTCAAAAATCACTTAAAAATTCATAACTCATCACCAGATAACCCTTTAAAGGTGAAATTTAAAATATAAAATAAAATGCAGTCGTTTTTTCGTAAAATCAAAAAATTATTTAAACAACCCCCCTTTTAGGCCAAAACAACAAAAAAAAAGTAAGTTCACGTAATGGCCCGAGTAAAAACGTTTCAGAAATCAAAACTTATTTCAAACATGCATAAAGGACCGCTTCATAGGAATAATGTAACCAAGCTTACAACTTTATATTCAGACCCTTGGGACGCCAAAAGCTCGAAAGTTTTGAAAAAAATATTTTTTCCCCGGCATGTGATATATCATTAAAAAGATCGCTAATTGTCGGGAACGAAACCATAAGTCATTTCCTTAACGAAACTTTTAAAGTTGCTGAAAAGTTCAAAAAATCGCGAAAAATGCCACGTCCCCGTTCTTAGCGCCACGAGTATTCTAACTAAAAATTTCGGACATAGTTAAAAAAATGCGCGTCCCCAAATACTTCCCTAGTTTAGTACATCCGGGTTTCCAATTTTAAAATTTAGCGCTCGGTGCACCGAAAGTTCGAAATTTTGTGAAAAAATACCCCCCTCTCGCCGGCATGTGATATATCATTGGAAAGATCGCTATTTGACGGGAATGAAAGAATAAGTCATTTCCTTAACGAAATTTTCGAAGTTGGCGAAAAGATCAAAAAGGGCGCGAAAGGTGACGTGTGTTCCCTTTCTTAAAGACACGAGTATCATAGCTGAAAATTTCGAACAAGATCAAAAAAATATGTACATCTCCGTATATTTTTTTATTTTAGAGCATCCGGGTTTTCACCGTCAAAATAAGAATTTTTTCTCAGGCATGTGATATACCGATTGAAACATCGCTATTTGTTGAAACGAAACCGTATTTCATTTTCTTAACGAAATTTTTGAGATGGCGATAATTGCAAATAATCGCAAATAATTACGTTCCTCTTCCTCTTTACGGCGGGAAATTCAAATTCCTTTTTTTTTTTGAATTTATTATTATGTAAATATAAATATTATGGTTATCGTTAACTTCACGCACGGAATTCTCAGCGCATGAAACATCATGCTTGATTAAACTTGTTTCCAATACACTTGGAGTGAAATTACTCCCTAATGTGTCGATTACTGTTATTATTTTTCGAATCATTTCGCCCTCGTATACGTGGTTTGTTTGAAAAGTATTCAGCCTGCGTTAATCTAAATCATTTAAGCGACTTTGGTCGGGCGTAACCGGTGACTCCTCACGAATTCCCCTGTAGCCACAGTTACTGATAGGCCGTGTTAGTTCGCACGCAACATGCCATTGTTTACAGTTATTCTTCTGCGTTGGTCGCATTTTGCTATCACTGAAAATGACGAAGATATGTGACCAAGGAATTTGCATCAAGTTTTGCTGCAAACTTGGCAAATCTCAGTCTCGGAAACTATCAAACGATGTAGAAAGCCACTGAAGACGAAAGTATGGGCAACTTTTGGATAAAAAAGAAAATGTGGTACGTTCACACATTCATCGGCAGTGGTTCACGTTTTGGCCAATCTTCCAGCATAATTGATAACATCCAAAAATATCGAGCGTGCGTCACTTGGGATTGGAAGCAATCATCGCTTGATTATCCGAGAACTGCAAAATGATCTTGGAATACCAAAAAGTAGCTTTAGAAATCTTAAGCAATAATTTGGGTATGACTCACGAGTGCTCAAAATTCATCCGAAAGTTTCTCACGGTAGACCAAAAAAAGCTTTGTTACAAAGACGCTCAAGTCAATTTGGAAATGGACACTAATGACGAACATGCGTTCAAAATGATTATTATTACCGATGACCAATCGCGGGTTTATGGTTACGATCGTGAAATTAAAAATAGTCTTCAGTGGAAGCTTCCAAGCAAGCTACAGCTGAATCACCATATCAAATGCGTGTTGATTGCTTCGATTATCGAGGTACTGTGTACCACAAATATGCTCCGGAAGATTAGACAGTTACTAAAAAATTCTACTGTTAAGTTTTTAAATAAAATCGTTAACATTATTATTTTCTTTGGGATTCAAGATGTTTATTAACGCATCTTCAATTTTAACAGATCGTACAGAAACAGTTGAAATTATCAGATATATTAACAGACAACAAATGATTAAAGCACGTTCCATGTTTTTTGAATTTTAGCCGTAAGCTCTAAACAGAGAGCACTAGGGGGTCTCCAACGGGGAGGTGCATAGCGCCATTTTTTTTTTTCATTTTATAATTCGTTCACCTAGTTCGACCGTTATTTTTCTTGAGTTCAGCTAAAACTTCTATTTTTTCTTTTCCTATATCTTTTTTCGATAATCCCTTTATTTTTTTTCTAATTTTTTTAATTTCATTTCTTTCTCCTTAGATAGGTATTCTGAATAGCGGGTGAGAGCGTTTTTTACCGAATGCACCAACTCTTATTATTACAAAATTGGCTGCCCTACCAACTTTGATTTCGTTACAGACTCCACAAGAAGATAATGTTCCATTACGGTTTTCGATCGTGCCCTTGCGTTTTAGATTTGACATAGCTGAATCAAGTCACTGTCAGAGACAGAAGAAGACATTGATAGCGTTTCAGCGTTACTGTTACTTGTTGTTTGTGTTTTTTCATTTAAATTCTAGTTAACGGTGTACCGACTTTTAAGCGTAATTTTCCCCACGCTACTATTGTTAATTGTTGTTTTACACTGTGTGCAAATAGTTGGGAGATTTATTAACCGGATCTTCTTTAAGGAAATACAAGACTGTAAGATGGTTCAAAGTGGTGTCATTTAGTTTAGAATGTGACATTACAATCTAGAACATAAAAAATTCACCTTACAATCATGATTTACAATGTTCAGCAAAAGGGACTTGATATCAATATGCAAAAAATACAAAAAACTTGTATTAAATTTTACATTATATCAAAGGGTAAACTTCAGCACTATTTCATATAATTAAAAATATATCTATATTTTGGACGCAAAAAGTGAAAGGTGGTTAAAAAATCATTTGATTTTTTCAAAAATTTACGTTTTGACAAATAGACAGTTTATGTTTTTATGCAATTACTAGCTGACCCGGCGAACATCGTACCGCCTTAAAAAATAAATGTTGTGTTAAATTATTAGCCGAATTAAATTCAGTTTTTTATTAAGATAAAATTAATACTCAAAATGAATTAAGTTCCATAAATGTACAAAAATCAAAATGAAAAGTATTTTAATTGCATTAAAATGAATGTAATTCACGTGGCAGTAAGGTATTATTCGCCTTAATAACAAAAATCAGTATAACCCAATAAGATGGTTCACAAACGACAAAAATATTCTATTATACAATAGCTTGGAAATGGTTTGACTTATCAGAATTGGATCATAAATTACAATTAAACTTCCATCTATGATAATTTACAACTTTAAACCCTGGGCGGCAAGAAACCGTCTCGAATATGAATTTAGAACGACCCGAAAAATCACCTTTAAAAAATTCATAGCTCCCTTTAAAAGCGAAATTCGAAATATAAAACAAAACACAGGAGCCCTTTCACAAAATCCAAAAATTAAGTTTAAATAATTGTGTGAACCCCCTTTTGGGCCAAAAGCAGCAAAAAAAAAAAGAATTTTCTTCATAAACTTTTTTTTAAATTGCGTATTCTGCTATTCGAGGTGGAGACAAATACAACAAATCATAGATCATGGAAATCGGTCCGGCCGTTCTTGAGTTATAAGTGGTGTAACTACAATGACTTTCTTTTATATATATATACATATATATATATATATATAGATTTTAAAAAAAACCACTGATGACGCTCCAGCACATTATCTCTACTGTAATATTAGTAATAAATTCGAATGCCAACCCCTAAAAGTAATCAGAATGAAACAGTTGAGAACGATAATTAATGATCATATGGTTTATAAATATTTCAAAACGTTAACGAATGCTGTTAGAAAATTAGCATTAGTAACGTGAACACTCAAAGGTTTTAACAATTATAATAAAAAATTTATAACGCAAAAATAATGCAATTAAAGAAAAAAATATCCCGAAGTAATGGAAATTCCCATCAGCTGAAAAATAAAAAACTAAACGTATATTGGAAAAAATAAAGTACAAATATAATCATTAAAAAATAATGAAATAAATACTGACATAAAGAAATATATGTAATATTGAAATATTTTTAAAATGCAGAGAAAGAACTGTCTTGATGCCGTGAACTATTCTGACTTGATTCGTGTTCTTCATCTTCATCTTCAGATTCCTGTAATAAAAATAATAGCAATATGTTACAAAAGATTAATAATCGCGAGAAAATTTTGTATGTATTACTAAGAAATTTATCAACATTAATTATTAATTGTGACCACTTACATGACCGAATGACTGTAGAGCTCTTAATGCATCTGGTAATATGGGTCGTATAGAATTTATTTCTAGTTCAGTTAAATGATTCAATGTAGCGTGCGTTCCGCCACTTTTAATGAACGAATCAACGGACGAACGCAATTTTGATATTCTCATATCCCATAAATCCTACGAAGAAAATTTTTACTTAACACATTTGTTACATCGCTTTTAATATAATTCGGCGAAAACAAAGAATGTAAATAATCTATATTTTAGTACATTTCATGCAGCTATAAAAAAAATAAAATAAATTTTAACTTAATGTCAAGAGCAGTAAATAGAAATAGTTTACGATTTTACAATATATGTGACGTTCGCTGAGAAAAGAGACCTGTGGTGCGAAAAATGGGTTTTAAGTTAAACACGGATTCTAATATTTGAAAGTGTGCAGAAAAGGATGCAATATGTAGTTTTTCGCAAAACGTTTATTTAGTGTCTTAAAACGTACAAAACTGACTGAAGAAAATTCGAAAAAAGTGGAGAAACATTAAAAATTTTTAAAAAATTGTAAAACTATTTTTTTCTTTAGTTGTTTTTTTTTTTGCATTTTTTAATGATTTTTTATTTGCTTCCAGTATTATTTGAGCATTGGTTTTTTTTATTTTTCGAAACTTCGGTTTTTTCCCTTTATTTCTGATTGTAGTTCCAGTTTTTTTTCTTTCTCTTTCGTGTCACTATTGCTGCAAATGCATTCGACTGTTTTTTCGACTTAGGTTAGTCAGGTTTAGGAGCTGCGGAATTGCGCTTTTTTTGGATCGGTACATAAAGAAGTAATATTCTCGTATAAGTACCACTTCCTTTATAACGATAAACCACTAGTCCTGATTGGGGAGGGGGTGTTTGCTGATGGTACGTTTTGCTGTACATGTAGATGAATTTTTTCCTCTTCTAAGTTGACAAATTTTTTACAGGTGATTTTATTTTTTTTTTAAATTGGAAATGGTGATACTTTGTAATACCTATTATGAAAACAATGCCAAATTAATAATGTGATAAAATTTAAATTTAAAAGATGAAAATACGGAATCGTTCAATGCACCTGGTAATTGTTAATAAAAATCTTGAAATTTTGTGTCCCACATTCTTCATTCAGTTTTGCTTGCATTCATTGGCATTGATTTTTTTATGGCTGGATTGATTAACGACTTTTTTAAAATCTTCAAAGCAATCAAAGTTTGAGCGACCAAATTCTAATTTAACTAGGCCAAAATTAGGCAACGATGCTCTATTGAGTTGGCAGCACATTACATACGGGCATGCGCAGTACAACAGTATGTTATGGTAGTATTACTTCGCGCAAACTTTAAACGCGTTTTTCTTTAAAACTACAGGTTGCAGCAGCATAACTTCCTTTTTTAAAATCCGCCACTTTTTTTCTACTAAATTTTTTAAAGAAATAATAACAGAAAATTGAAATATATACTCTAGATCCCATTGGAAATATGTATGCTTCTTGCCTTGCAGTTTTATTTCGATTTTCTTTTATTATTTCTTAAAAAAATGTAGTAGAAAAAAAGTGGCGCATTTTAAAAAAGGAAGTTATGCTGCCGCACCCTGTACTTTTCGCATCGCACGTCCCTCATATATACATATTTCGTTAATTTTAAACACCAAGCCACAGATTCATCACAAAGGCGGACTATATGAATGTGAGAGTGAGTAGATGAATGGAAAATAATTCCAACGTTAATATAAATTAACCCGGATCTCTTCTTCAACATAAACCAATAAATTATAAGTCATCATTTTGATTTTTATTTATTACAATTGCGTACACATATAATGTATGGAATTCTATTAGGATGGTTCAGAAATGAGAAAAATATCAAATAAAAATCAATAACTCGCGAACGGTTTGACTTATAAACTTCAAAATTGGATCATAAATTACAATTAAAATTGTTTTTAAGACAATCTATAACGTCAAGCTAACCGATTATCCAGGGCGGCAAAAAACCCAAAATACCGTCAAGAATATATGTAATATCGAATTTAAAACGACCTCGAAAATCACCCTTAAAAAATTCATTACTCATCATCAGATAACCCTTTAAAAGTGAAATTCAAAATATAAAACAAAAAGAAGTCCTTTCACAAAATCGAAAAATTACGGTTAAAAAATGATTTAACCCCCTTCTTACGGGCTAAAAACAGCAAAAAAAGGAAAGTTTACGTAAGTTATAGCCCGAGTAAAAAAGTTGGGGAACCCAAAACGTATCTCAAACATATGCATAAAGGATCATTTTATAAGAAAAATATAGCGGATTTTTCAACTTTATATTCAGACCCTTGGGATGCCAAAAGCTCGAACGTTTTGAAAAAAACATTTATTTTTCGAGCATGTGATATATCGTTAGAAAGATCGCTAATTGTCGGAAACAAACCCGTATTTCATTTCCTTAATGAAACTTTCGAAGTGTACGAAAAATTAAAAAAGAGCGATAAATGACATGTTCTCCCCTTAGCGTCGCGAGTATTATAGCTAAAAATTTTGAACAAAGTTCAACAAATATGCGCATGCTCGTATATTTTTCTAGTTTGGATAATGCAGATTTCCAACTTTAAAATTAAACCCTCAAGGTGCCAAAAACTCAAAATTTTTGATTTTTTTTTTTTTTTCAGGCATGTGATATATTATTGCGAAAAGATTAATAATATTTGTCGGGAACGAAACCGTATTTCATTTTCACAATGAAACTTTCAAAGTTGTCAAAAAGTTAAAAAGCGCGAAAAATGTCGTGCCCTCCTTCTTGGCAACGTGAGTATTATAGTTAAAAATTTTGAACAAGATTAAAAATATGCGTATCTCTGTATATTTTTCTAGTTTGCAGACATTAAAATTAGGCCCCCCTGTGAGTTCCGAAAATTAAAAATTTTTGAAAAGATTTTTTTTTTCCTGTGCATGTGATATATTGATTGAGAAAGGTCGCGCTGTCTGTCGGGAGCAAATCAGTATTTCATTTTCTTAACGAAATTTTCGAAGATAGCGAGAATTTCAAAAAATCACAAAAAATGACGCGTTTCTCCCTCTTTGCGGCGCGAAAAAACAGATTTCTTTGTTTTAAATTTAGTATTATTTAAGTTATCGTTAACTTAAAATACGGAATCCTCAGCGCATGAAACATCATGCTTGATTGAACTTGTTTTTAATTTTAATATTACTTATGATTGTTCGCACACAATGCATACAAATCTTTGTTTTTTTTAAATCTATAAAATAATCAAACAAATGAAGCTATCAAAACGTTGTACCTAATTATTATTTGAAATTCCTATTTAAGCAGTTCCAATAAATTTACCGTTCATAAAAGTATCATTTGATCAGTACCAATATTAACTTATTCAGCTTCAATTTAAAGCTCGGGTTCAAACTGTAATTTCAAGAAACTTTAGCTCCGCCAAAATAGATATTGTCGTTGTATCCTAAATTTCTTTATCCTACTAGAATTATCAATTTATATAATTGGCTAGTTTCTTTATTTAAAATATTTTATACTTGATAGAGCAAAAAAAAATTTGATCAGCGTTCCTATCATAACAATATACTAGTCAGAAAAATAAGCTATTATTATTCTGAGAAATTAATTTATATGTATACTAAATATAAATACTATTGGATTAAACATAATATCGTTAGTTAATATTGCAAGTTTATCTGTTGCGTACTATTTACAAGTACACAATTTGTCTACAATTCAAATTATTTAAGTTTTCCTATATTTTACTTTCACCGATTCCAGCGGGTACGAGTATACAATTTCTGTACTAATATTTAAACGTTCTACACTATACCATTACTGCAATGTGGTCGAGCTGGTATACACTTTATGTACCGTGAAAATATATAAAAATTAATTTATAAAATACACACTTTTCTGATTTGTTTGTTCGGATAAATTTTCCAGACTTAAAATGGTCTAAATTTATTTAAAAGAAATACCCTAATAAAAAAACTTTAAATAATTATGTAATTCAGTTACTTTTATTTCATTTATTTTTGGTCTTCTTTAATAATGAATCAATTATTTATGATTTTTCAATAAGTGTAATCAATATTTTATAATCTTTACATGCATTGAAGCGAATGCATTCCGTAAAATATTACTGATTTATTTTGTGTATTTAAATTAGTTTATTCTTATTATATTGTCTTTTTTCATTTTTATAATTTACCACAAGACTGAATAAATTTAATTATTAAAAAATTACAATATAAGGTATTTTGTGTCACTTTATTAAATATAAATACTGAAAAAAAAGGAATATTGTTATTATTTATAATTTTGTCAGTAACGTTATTGGTTAGTAATTTTAACGCATTAACAAACAATTTTTAAACAGAGCCTTTAAATTCTAAAAAACGTAAGAATATGTATTACTTTAATCGCTGTTCTTATTTCATCAGATCGATCTATATCGTCACTAGCAACGCGTAACAACATATGCGCTACTTCCAAGTAATGATCATGCGGCATTTTCGTAAAAAGCCTAAATTAAAAAAATCTTTATTACATTTTGACGCATTTACTTAATGCACACTAATACAAAAAAATGTTAATCCAATTGAGGAATTCAGTTGATCCTAGTTATAATGAACATGAAGAGACTAAAGAAGTCTATTGATTTACATTGCAAAACATAATGTTTTCACAGTTTAATGTTCATTGCAACCTTTTGATATGTATTATTAAGATAAAATCTGTCTTCTAGCAATAGACAAATGACTATATTCATTCATTAACAATATATTTTTTCCCCATTCCATATAATTTTATGAGAATAAAAAATAATAAATCATTCAACCATCTTCTTCTTCGTCTTCTTATTCCTTTGTCCTCCTATAAAACTTGGTGACATTATGACTGCCTGTAATCCCTTTGCCAACGCGTTTCCAATAGTTCCGGTTTCCAGCCCGGCGTGTTGTTTGTATTACTGACTTCCCAGTTAATATCGTTATTCGATCTTTCCATCGCATCGAGCATCTTCCTCGTGTCTGCGACTCTTCGATTTTCCTTATAGAATAGTTTTCGCCAAAGATGCTGTTCGTCGTATTATATGGCCGAAATATCGCACTATATTTTTATTTACTTTAAACTAATAGAAGCAGCGGACAACCAGGAAATTTAGCCAATTAGTGATCGTCCACGCGCAATGTCTGCACATGACACCAGGAAGAAGAAGAAGAAAATCCCTGAGTCGTTCGGTTATCTGCAATTCTTTTATTATTGACTCGTTTATCCGGTATGCTGCCCGTGGCACCCGTAATACTTGTCTGTACACCCACATCTCGAAGCATCTATTCGTTTAGCATCCGTTGATTTTATCGTCCAGGTTTCTGCAACATATGTCGCAATTCGAAAGATCGGGGAATTTATTAGTCTCAACTTATTTGTTTTACTAATTACGTTATTCTTTCAGATTTTTAACAGCTTCACGGTTTTATTTCTAGCCATAGTTAGTCTTCGCTTTATTTCTTCCTTGCAACTTCCTGTGTTACTTAGTAAAGAGCCCAGATAATTATTTTTCATTGCGGAATTTACTATTACAATAATTTATAATAAATCAACATAAACTTAAATTAACAGATTTCACTCGTCTGAAACGTTAGCGGTTCATAGGAATCACATTAATTTTATTTGATTAATGCAAATTTTAGACTTCCTGCTCTGAAAAATTAAAATTGCAATAATGTAAGTAGTTCAGTTTTTTTTCTGTTTTGTTCTTTAAAAATGGGAAATCGGCAATTAATTCAAAAGCGCAAATTAAATTCCGAAAGATCGAAAAGGATTCTATCTGTACCTGACACAAACTATTTATTACAACAAGATTCTTTTCACTGTATAACTTCAGTAGCGATATTATGTTCCTCTTTTTAAATTACAGTATTACAATTTTATTTAATATCCGCTACACTGAATTATAACCGATCCTTTATATTAAATATGAACTACACATTTAATAAAATAAAAATACTTACTTCGAATTTTTTTCCTCTTCTTTTTTTTCTTCTAACATATCAACATCCATCCAACTGGGCGGTAAAATACGGCATTTACTCCGTTGCTTTAAATTAACTGCTAACCATAATGGAACAACAACAGGTAAACCTGCTCTAAAAGGACCAACATTTCCCGATATTAAATGTATAACAGCAGAATGATTAAAATTAGGAATAATTTCTATATTGCTTTTTTCGGCAATAAATTCTATCTCCGAAGGATCCATTTAATCTGTTAAACAGTGAAAATGTAAACATATACATTACTTAGATTATCAAAAAATTGCACCGGGATCCGATGAAGTCTATAAATGTAATATATCGATTATTTGAATAGAGTATCGAAAAATTCATAAGCGTTTAGCCACGAGATATTATTTGCTGCAATAATTATATACGTTCCTACGTTATTTGAGCTATAACATTTACTTTCTTAAATGTACAATTTTATGGAAGTATAAACAAGGTTTTGCAAAAAAAAAATGAAAGATATAAAAAATATCATAAAAGATCAATTTTTTGACATATATTCACAAGTTGTTTACTTTAAGGAAGAATTGTTTATATAATTTTTAATGTTCTTGATATAAAGCTTATTTTTACATTTGTTAAATTTGTGTACTAATATATGGAGTCAGCAAGAGCACAACAATAGGGGTCCAATGGTGCCATGACGCCCACTCATTGTGATGGGTATCCCCGGCAAAGGCTAACGTTTCAATTTAAAATCTATTGACTCTTCGCGACCAAATTATTATAGGCCCGTATTTAGACAGTTTAGAACAAAATTTTATGAAAATTGAACAATTATGTAAATCGATGAAAAATAAATACATTTGAAACTGACGCTACTTTGTAACTTTTAAAAAAATTATCCCCTTTTGTTTTTAGTCATCGGTAGGCATATCCTTTGAGCACCTACAAGGGCGTCACCAGCCGATGAGCTGGGGGGGGGCAGATGATAGAAAGAGGATATGAGTTATAGGAAAAATAAAATTTATAAGTTGTAAAGGCTTAATATTTTATTAAACAAGAATAAAATCATTAATTAAAACATCATTTTCGTGGGTTTCTGGCAAATTGTCCATGATTATGCGCCTATAAATACTCATCATGGCTAGTTAATTAAAAAGTTTCAAGGCTCTACGGGGGGCAGCTGCCTCACCTATTTAGTGTTAAGTTTCCGTTCATTATGAATATAATTTTACACAATTGGGATACAAACTAATATTAGCATAAACTATGTACTACAAAACGTGAATTTGTATAGAATTAAATCAATATATTTATATGGTATTTTATTCTAATGATACAAAACTGAAAACGAACAAAGTTTGTTTGTTATGGAAATTGAATATTTTGTGAAACAAAAAAATTTTATTTTTTACAAAATTGAATTGATACGTGACAGTTATATTAAACCGTGATAGTTCGCGCTGTTAGAAAAAATCTAACAAACAACTTATTTTTAGAATAACTATAATAGACTGAATGATAAATAATCAACCTTTGATCAAAAGACGTCTTTTAAAGGTTGGATGTTACAAAGTGAAACGTGTTTAAGACATCTTTAAAAGACCTGATGTTACATAGTGAAACATCTTTAAGACGTATTTTTCTCACCAAAAACAAACATCTTACAATGGTGCAATGACGCCTTTTAAAGACCGGACGTTACAAAGTAACTTACAAATACATTTAAAAGACGTTCTCAGGAAGTTTGCATATTTAATTTTTAAACTGTTCTATACAAATTAAACTTCATAAAACTTTTATATATGAGTTTATTGCTCCTGAAAAATACAATAAACATACCCAAAATTACTTTGCAAGTTATATGTATTATAATTTTCTGAATGCAGCATTTTTAAATTTAAATAAACAACCATTTGAAGCTATAGTGTCCTATATAATTATTTGCACATTAATAAAACCTAAAATAAATATTAAATTATAAATAAGACGAGACAATAAGCTCTTTTACAGAAATATATTTATGTATAATTATAATAATTATATGTTAAACGTTATAAAATATGAAAGCACCGGCGTGTTTTGGAATATAATTTTTACTGGTATTATAAATAAAATAATTAATAAATGAAACTCATTTAAATTAATAATAATTTGAAATACTTAAAAAGAATAAAACAATTTTAACATAAATGAAATTAGTTGAACATTGAAGTAAGAAAAGCAATAAAAATATTCCTAAATTTAAACATTTGAGCTGAATGTAGAGAGGAAATAAATATTAAATAAAAATTTAAACACGGATAAAGTGGGGAATATATCGGTAGTCTTACAAACGGCGTTAAAAGCTGTCTTAGAGATCAGGCCTGAGCCCAGAATTTTGAAAGGGGGCGGGGGGGTGATTTTTTTTTGCATATTTATTTTATAAATAACAATACATTTTTTTACTAATATTCATGCCATTAATAATTTCCATAATTTTGATTTATATATTAATAATTTACTTAAATGAATTACCGTTTAAACATTAATAAAAATTACATGTTATTGATTATACTGAAAAAATATGGAGCATTTTTTTTTTTTTTTTTTAAAGGGTAAGAACATCCTAAAAAATCATCAATATTTAATTTAAATTTTTGATTTTTTTCAGATTTTTGTGTATTTATAATAAATATTTCAGTTCTCATGGGGGGTACCCCTCCCCCGTAGACATGGCCTTGTAAGAGACATCTCTAAAAAGATTTCTTATAGCCGTCTTTCATCTTTTTGTGATCGTTAGACGTTTAAACCACTTAAAGATTAAAAAAGATGCCTTTAAGACGTCTTGTGCTATGTCGGCAATACTTCATCTACACAATAATGGAACGGATAACATTATAACTGTTGATAAAATTAAATTGATTAAAAACTGTTTCTTGTTTGTAATCAACGATACATGAATTGTTACTAATAATCTAACGGGTAGAAGGAAAGAATGAGGCCACAAAAATATTTCACACATGTAGTCTAGTTTATAATGCAATAAATATAATCTGCATAAAAATGGAAGCCATATTCTATCAAATTAAGTAAATTAATAAATTGTTAAAAAAAAATTAACATGTAAGCATTTATGTAAAATAAAACATGCTACTGATCCCGGGTTAATTAAAGGAATATTTTAATGTGACTCTTATTTCTAACAACAATGAAATTTTGGGCGAAGTATATAATAAAACATTAAAATGCACAGCAATAATGAAGATGATGAAAAAGAAACGCAAATCAAAAAATTAACAATATATATGTGCCAAACGTTACAGAAAGTTTTTTTATATTAACAAAGATTTGTACTTTTTGATGTTAATTCGGACATTGACATTTTTACTAACAATATGGATTAATTGGATTAATCTGTAGAAAACAACTTTAATGCAGAATACCAAGTCCGTGTTCACAATGGGATGGAGGGTTAAACCCTTCCACCCCTTAAAACTGAAATAGTTATTATAAATACACAAAGATCTGAAAAAAATCAAAAATTTAAAATAAATATTGATGATTTTTTAGAGTGTTCTTACCTTTAAAAAAGTATAAGAAAAAATGTGCTTTGTATTTTTAGGTACTTCATTAATATTTTATGCAAAATTTTTTGTTACGAGTAAAATTAATAACATATGTAATTTTTATTAATGTTTATACGGTAATTCATTTATGTAAATGATTAATATATAAATCAAAATGATGGAAATTATTAATAGCGTAAATATTAGTAAAAAATGTATTGTTATTTATAAAATAAATATGCAGAAAAAATTTTCACCCCCTTATCATTAAAAATTCAGGGGCCCTGCGGAATACTATACATAAGAAAATGACTAGAAAAAGACACGTTGTGCCGTTATATAGATAATTATAATACTTTATGTTAATTACACCTGCATCAGTACAAGGGCGTCGTCAGTCTCTGGCCCGGTGGGGTGGTAAGAAGAGTTGCCAGTCGCCGGGGGGGGGCAAGATAATGGAAGGAGGATATGAGTTATAGGAAAAAAAAAATTTATAAGTTGTAAAGGCTTAATATTTTATTAAACAAGAATAAAATCTTAATTAAAACATAATTTTCGTGGGTTTCTGGCAAATTGTTCATGATTACACGCCTATGAGTACTCTTCATGGCTAGTTGATTAAAAAGTTTCAGGGCTCCAGGGGGGCAGCTGCCCCCCCCCCCAGCTGGCGACGCCCATACATCAGTTTTTAAGTTCATTAGCAGGAGTGAAATAATTTTGAAGAGAAGTTTTCTAACTTGCGGTTTTAAACAATTGAATGCATACATATATATACGTTTTGTAATTTTAATTATATCTTTAAAAAAAATACAGAATAGCAATATACAATGCAAAATATATACGCTTTGTAAAAAATATATAAGAAATATAATATTTAGAAAATCTACACAAATTTAATAATTTTAAAAATGATCTTTATTTCAAAAACGTTTTAAATTATATAAACCATTCTTCATAAAATAAACAACTTGGGAGTACATATTAAAAAAATTACGTTTAATGATCTGGCGGGTAATATTTTCTTTTATTAAAATTTTTAATATCATTTAATTTCTGTACAAATGTTTTAAAAACTTTGTTTATATTTCCGTAAAACTGTACATTTAATAAAGTAGACGTCATTGATCGGATGACGTAGTGTATGATAATTATACCATCAATAAAATCTCGCGATCCCGAACGTCTCGTACTATTGTACATCTGTCGTTTCAGTCACAAGATTTTTGTTTTGTTAAATGCAGTTTTTGTGTCAATTGATGTATTCATGTTGGTTCTTTAAATAAATAGTAAGTGTTTTTATAAAAATTGTTTTTTTTAACAAAATTACTTTACATCCGTTAATTTTTGTTTAGTTCGCAAGATTTTTTTAAATTGAACAAATTTTAACACAGAAATGTATTTACTTATATATATATATATATATATATATATATATATATATATATATAAAATTATTTAATGTGTATGTAGTACTTAGCTAATGTTTTGCTGATTAGTGATTACTTTTATTATTATTCGTGTTTATCGATAAAGTATAATTAAATTACCTACAAAATGAAATTAAATTTTTTTTGATTACGTTAATATTTTAGCTGGATTTTTATATAATATATATACAGAACAATTAAAAATTATTAAAATGAAAACGTATTTTGAAGTGATGTGCATTTCAATGAATAATTATAACATTTTGAATTGAAACACGCCTGTAAATCTATTATTGCGAAATGTGTTTTATTTTTATTATTTTTATTATCTGTTTTTATTGTATTGAATAGTTTTTGTAAAATGTTTCTAGTAGTGTTGTTAATTATTGAGCTTCTTCGTAATCGTGAATTATGTGCTTTATAATAATTACTTAAGGCAGATTTTTCGTGATTATATGTGATGATATTCTTCACCCGAAAGCGAAAAATGTTTCGTAGACTATTGCATACACTGAATTACATTATACATGTTGATACTTATCGATGTAAACAGTTTTTAGGTGTTAATGTGATAATGACCAAAATAATAAAATGTTTTCGAAGAAAAGTATAAGTTTGTTATTTCTAACAAATTTATTATGAAAAAGAATACGTAGGTAGTTGTAATGGTTGTACAAGTTATCATTACAGTAAATTCGCCGGTTGAAGAAGGAGTAAAGGCAGACCAAGATTTAGATATATGGACCAAATAAAAAACGGTGAAAGTTATACCACCATAAAAGCACGTACCCACTGCCGAATACGGATCTAACACGGTCATATTAATACCCACCAACCATCAGGTTGAGGAGAGAAAGAAAAAGAAGACAGAAAATAACGCGAGAATAATATTATACTGTTATGGAGTTTTGCACAAAGAGATTTTTTTTATAATTACAGTATATATTATGTATTTTAAATTCCTTGTAATCCAGTTAGGTTAGTCTTAAAAATTGATCGTAATATCTTTATGTATTATGTTTTAATGTTTTCATTTATTTATTTGCTGTTATTTTATTTTTTTGTTACTGTTATTTTTTTTTCGTAGAATTTAATTTATTGCGACTTACACAAAGGGTATACCGTTCAAGATATGTCTGTAGGAGATAAATATGAATATGTCAAAACATTCGAAAAAGAAGATAAATGTTTACCGAATTCCTGGATTGTTGTAAGGGTAGATGGGAAAAATTTTAGTCGATTTTCCGAAATACATCATTTTGAGAAACCAAATGATAAAAGAGCATTGGAATTAATGTCTTGCGCGGCCGTTGTTGTGATGGAAGAATTTCGCGATATATGTGTCGCATACGGACAAAGTGACGAGTACAGTTTTGTATTTAGGAAAGATACGTCAGCGCTTAACAGGAGATCAGACCGTCTAATGTCAACGGTGAACAGTTTATTTGCTTCCGCTTATGTTATGAATTGGAATAAGTTTTTAGGACATATGAAACTGAATTACGCTCCTAGTTTCGAATCTCGTATCGTTGTCTACCCTACCGACGTGAACCTCAAGGATTACTTAAGTTGGCGACAAGCGGATACACATGTTAACAATCTCTACAACACAGTATTTTGGACATTGGTATTGAAAGGGACATACACCAAACAAAAGGTAACATATTAGGTTAATAATCATTAATACACAAGGTATTATTACTAATTTAGCAAAAACAGTAATTTTTAAACAATTTGAACGAATTTCTTTCGATTTATCAGGTTTTTTACTTTTTTTCTTATTTTAATATTGTTGAATATTATAAATACACTTTTTTTAACTGTTCAGATATTTTAAGAAGCAAATTAACGGTCAACATTTACATCACCGTCATAATTAGTTGAATTTTTAGTATTGCTTTTTGTGTTATTTAAGTAGTTTTTTGTTGTTTTTTTTTTTCTCTATCAAAAATTACTTTAGTAGTTTATTACTGCTAGTTTATAGAGAAAATTATACGTAATGGATTGGTCAGTTTACTTTACCTCGGGCTAATACCGTATATAAAAATTATTTGAGCGAAATGAAAATAAAAATTTGATAATAACGATTGTTTAAAAGTGAAAATTATGATCGCAGCAATATTTTCATAGAAAAGTGTAAAGTTAAATAAATATAATTTACACGAGTTTAAAGTGCAAAAATATAAGTGCGATAAATACATTATATTTGTAATCCAACTAGATCAAACCTTTATCGGAACAAAAAGAAATATTCGGTCTATTATTAAAATGTCTACACCATAGTTGTCGTCTAAAAGAGATCTTCGCGACTAAATCTGATGTGCATTTTCTCCTTTTTGTTGCTATTTGTCCACTGCTAATCCTAGAGAACTACATAAAATACTAGTGCACATTTTATGTTTTACATGCAATACCAAATCGTTGCCGTCTTCAATATCTGTTTTATACAATTATTATTTATTTATACCAAATTACAAAGGACTCTACTTGGATCTTTAAATTTCCTGCAAAACTATGATCTTGTTAAGAAAATGGGAACACCTCCTATTAAATTGCTTAAAAATCATATAAATGCAAAAATTATTAGCATGTGGCAATGTCGATGGGATCGTCGAAAAACCTACATGTTTTCCCAGATATTAAAGAAAAATTCAGGTTAAAAGAACTGTATATAACTTTTTTTAGTGTTCAAATCTTTATTGGCCATGGGGGCCTTGGTGAATATTTAAATAGGTTTAAGTTGCAATATAATCCAAACTGTAAATTTTGTGTAATGAACGTCAGCGATGACATCCAACACATAATTGTCCTTCACATTAGCTACATTAAGGCAACAATATAATATTATTAAAAAAACTCGGCTTATAATAGAAATGGGAATATATTACGGCGGGAAACTGTGTAAAGACAGTGAAAAAAATAAAAAAATAAATTACGATTTGAGAGGACATTAATATAGTTATTGTAAATTTTTCCATTTGCAAACAAATTGTGTGACTTACAGTAGTTTAAATAATAAAATGTAGAATAAAATCACAATCTACATAAATAATAGGCTGATCTGTTTATTTATATTTGTTAATTGTGTAAATTGTGATTTTATTCTATATTTTATTAATCAAACATTAGTTATTGTTAGTAAAACGAAGAAGAGGGAAGAAACTGATAAAATCTTAGTCGATGGATAAAGTGTTAAGAAACTGCAGGAGAGAAAAAATTAGTACTGCTAAATAGGAAATTAAGTAGTTGGTTGCAGAAGGAAGAAAATAAAAAAAAAAAATGATAAAAATAAAATAAGATTGTGCAAAAGTTATTAATTCTTAGACTTA
The DNA here is from genome assembly GCA_039619475.1 of Icerya purchasi. NCBI lineage: Eukaryota > Metazoa > Arthropoda > Insecta > Hemiptera > Monophlebidae > Icerya > Icerya purchasi. Next base: position 397,826,402 of record CM077115.1, on the reverse strand, counting down.
TACGTGTGGTTATATAAAAGATATGAAGATAATTCAACAAATGTAGAAGAAATTACCATCAAGTAGCGTGCAGAATTTGTTTGCCAGTTGACAAGATATTTTAATTTGTATTGAAAAATATGGATTTTTTTTTTTTTAGCAAAAGAGGATAAGGCGATTTGGTCGAAATAGCGCACTCGCGGGTTTTATTCGAAAAGTCAATAGTTTTCGAACTACTGTTTTTAAAGTGTTGAATTTTTCGGCCATTTAACCAGGATGGCCACTCAACTGGGAATTTGTTGTAAATCCAAGAAAAAAATATAAAAATAGCTAAAAACGATATTTTTAATAAGAAAAAATCAATTGAAATGAAAAATGAATGCATTTTGTATTGTATTTTATTTTAAATAAAAATTACGAAGTTCTATTTTATTCATATAAAATATGCAGCGACGGTTAAATATTATCAATTGTAACAAAAAATATTCCATTCTTTTTTTATACAATTCTATTAATCAGGAAATCGGGAGGATTTGGACTAGGAAAACCAGGAATTTAAAAATTATATTTGAGCGGCAACCATGTTAATGGAGAAAATGCTTAAAATAAATTGGAATAAAAATTAAAAAAGTAGTTGAAAGTGTTGAAATTCTTTCAGATTATTTTACAATAAAAATTAATATAAAAACTAAAAATATGACAATGTCAATAAACTTATTATAAATAATAATATCTACAAAACAAATAGTTCTTGAAAACGAGAGAAAAAGAAATGGATATTGTGCTTCTTTTCTTTGCGTTAAAAATAGCATAATTATAGCTACTTCAATTTATAATTCATTTGTGAACGTATGCATTTCATTGCTTTTTAAATCAATATTTGTCGCAGTTATGTAAAATGTTCTGTTTAATATTTTAAATGTGTTCATTGGTTTAATGACTAATTATTGTTGTTATGGTAGGGTGAAAATAAAGTATTGCTAAATAATATTTTATTATAAATAGTGATAGTATACGCTGTATTTTTCTTTTCTGATACATATTTATCTCAGATTGAATTTTTTTAGTCTAACAAGCATTGGATTCATGAAATGCGAGTTTTCTTCGTACAAATTGTATGTTTTTAATTTAATAAAATTTACCTAAACACCCCTTTTTTGTGAAATAAATTTTTACATACTCTTTTCTGTGTATCTGTTAGTTTTCTTTTTGGTCTGCTAAAATAATGCTGGAACATCTTTTGCGTTAGTCTTAACTCATACGGACCACTTTTCGACCATAGTAGAACCATAAAATAGTGGTCGGTCTTAGGTAATACTATTTTAACACATTAATGATGGGAAAAAACGCAATGGACCACTTCTTGGCGTCAGCTCTAACAGTAGTCGCAACGTGTGGTCGATATCAGCCCACAAAAAAGTAGTCGTCGTGAGCCACTCACCAGCCACTTTCTAACCACTCAACGCCATAGTTGTGTTGTTGTTAATATTGTGGTTCAAAAGTGATCGGTTTCGACCACAGTATGACCACAGCACAACCATAAAATTGTGGTCGAAAAGTGGTCCGTGTGAGTTTAGCCTTAGTGTTGCATACGTTATTACACAGTTTTGATTAAAACTAAATGAATTATTAAATATCGCGTTATTATTATAAAATTAAAATTTATTAAATTGTTTTATTTTTGTACAACTGCGCGATAGCCTAGTTGCTAGAGTGCTTGACTTCCGATATGGCGGTCACGGATTCGATCCCGAGCGACGACGAACTTATTACAAGAATTAAATAAATAAATAAATAAATAATCGCCAGTAATCACGTTGGAAGGCAATAATAGCAAACCACCACGTACAACATCATATGCGCGCTAGGTCAGTACACAGCAGACATAAATAGGACTGCACTGGTAGCGCGATAACAAGCGGCTACTATCAGTTCCGAATGTAGTCTTCTTGCGTGTGTACACTTGCGTTGCATATTATAATAATTGCTTAGTATACAACCTATATCGGTACATCTAAAAATGTGAGAATAGGTTGTCCACCAACCGCGAACGGTTGAGGATATAATGATGATGATGATGAGTTATTTAAAGAACTGAGAAATCCGGTTCTATTCGGCAAATAGATTTTCTTTTATGTTACGCTGCGGATTAGGAAAATTTAGTTTCGTTAAGTTTTATTTATAATCTATTTGAACTTTTTTAAAATCACTTCTAGAAAGTTCTTCTTTCCAGTTTTTTTTTTTTTTTTTTTTTTTTTTCATTTAATTTGTTGTTAATAATTTATTACGGCAATTTGAAAAATAGTTGATCTTCGGCATTACGGGATTTTTGTGGGCAGTGGAAACGGGTACAAACGCTTCGCGGGCGATACTGTGCGCTTATATAACAAAATCAACTTTAAACATTTTCTTAACATAAATCAAATTTCATTGAAAGAGGCGAAAAGTTAATGGGTAAAAAACAACGAATGTATGTATATGAAAAAGGAGGTTTTCTCCTGTTGAAAAAAAAATATATATTGTCGGGTAAAGAAGTTCGTAAAGATTATAATGTCAGTAAATTAAAAAAATGATTGTTTAATATTTAATATATGAAGTTAAATTCGCTTTTCCTTACTGATTTTGCATAGTCGCCAAATGTGAAAGATAACTTCAACATACAACCGTACCGCTTCTCGCCTGATCGCTAAAGGTTGAAGAAAAGTCGGTTTTGTCTATTGCTGCTTTTGAATTGTTTTCGCGGTCGATTTGGACACGCCAATTTCCGGGTAAAATAAAGTCAACAATTTTCCTTTTTTTTTTTTTTTTTTCTTTTTTTCTTTTCATTTTGAAGAACGGTTTGAATGATAAGCATTTTCGCGCTTTAAAATAGGTGGTATAAGAATTTGGCTTGACATTCATTTGGAAAAATCGGAACACTTATGTTTAGAGTTTTACTTGCAATGCAGATGTTAGCTAACGTTTAGTTTGTATTTTAAATATTTATTGGGCAAGTTGGCGTTCGTTGGTGAAAAGTTTGGTCAGCCCTGTTTTTTTTTTTTTTATTCCCCTAGTATTTATCAAAAATAAATATTCCTTATAGAAAGTAATTGATGGACCAAAATATTTAAATGGTTTTATTATTATAACATTTTATACTATCCTGTACTTTATACTGATAAATAAAAACATTCATAGGATCTTTAATTAAAAGAAAATATAAATTTATAAAAAATATCGATTAGTTATGGATATATAAATTCATATTTATGGTGTTTTACACCATGAATATAGATTTATACATCTGTAACAACTAGTCGATGTTTCTTACAAATTTATTTATTTCGTTTCAATTAGAAATCCTATAACAGTGCGCTTTTATTTATTTATATTTATTTTTATGAAGCAAAATAAAGTACGAGGATGTGCCCCTACTTAGATAAATTAGTGGGATTAGATTTTGAATTTTATTCTAAATTTTATTACTTTACTTAGGAGCTAAATGTTCATTTTAATTTGTTAAAATATCATATCGTTACGTTAAAACACGTTTTTGTAAGAACCAGATAAATTAAGAAATAATTTTTTTATTATTTTTCGTATTTATTATTATATTAATAACTTCTTGTTCGGTATTTTTTCTCCATTTATTATTTGCCTGTTTTGTTTTTATTGCAGTGTGCTCTTTTAACCACATCGTCTTTCACCGCGTTACTGAGAATAAATTTCATTATTTGTTCGATTAGGTATTATATACTTTCTGTTTTTTCATAATAAATTGGTTTTATTTTATTTAAAATAGCTACGGCATATATATATATATATATATATATATTTTCTGTGCCCTTTAAATTAAAAATTAGAATATGATTGGTTTTTCAATGGCCATACATCAGTTGCATTCTTGGAGGCTGTAATCTGATTAGGCAATAGGTTGTTTTATTTGCATTTTATTTTAAATTATTATAATATATTATGCCAAAGTGCGATCTCAGTCAAGTATCATCTTTGCAAAATTTTTAAAACAAAATTCATTGTGTTTAATAATTAGAAATAATATTATAAATCAAGTATTCTTAAAGTTGCTATAAATCTATTCATGTACTTAATCTAAGTGGATACGCACGAACCTCTACTTCCTACACTTGTAACTTAATTTACGCACACATTACAATACATGACACACTCACACTCTCTTACTGATACATCAGTTTGTATGCAAACCCATATGGCTACTCGCTTAGGGTTATAGTAGGTATTATTGAATATCTGCATGGCATATATTCTTTTGTTTTACAAGTATTTATATATGTAAATATCGAACAATATATTTATATGCACACACAAATACATATACACATAAAAACACCCGTATATACGGACGCACGTACATGTACATATATATATATATACATGTAAACTAAGAGGTTCAGCTGTAAAAACATAAACAAGACATATACATTACATGCCCGTTGGGTAGGACAAGATCCAGGTGGACGAGCGGTAGGTCTTCAATGAACATTAAAGTTATTCCGTTCATTTTTTAAAATTCTGTTTTCGATAATGAGATGAGTTTAATTAATGGTTATATGTTCAATCTTGGCTAGTTATAATCAAAAATATGATTAGCTGATTATAAATATTAGATGTTACATTGTCATGGGATACGCTATGTTACAAAAAAAAATGAAATTAAAGAAAGTTTTGATCATCATTTTTTAGAAATGGAAAAAGGCACAAGTTGTTATGGATAAACTAGAAAAAAAAGAACTACCGTATTTACTTGCGTAATTTACGCACCCTAATTTTTGCACACATTTTTTTCGAGAAATAATATAAACCGTATTATTTTCGCGTTATTAAAATACATTAATAGCTACTAACGTTACTAGACAATGTCTGATTTTTTAGGTGTAAATTACCGGTACTCGAATTTATAAATTACCCTAATGTAGTTACCTATTATTGTATAAATATATTTGGTTCGAAATAACGGTTCAGTTTCGTTTAATGAGTGTTTTGTTTAGGTAAAAGGTAATTTTGAAATACACACCTGTTATGTATAACCGTTGATCTGATTCCCGCGTAATTTACGCACCCTTTTTTTTGGCACTTTAAAAACGACAAAGAAGTGCGTAAATTACGCGAGTAAATACGGTAGATATTAACAATTGCTATGATCAGTGTTACAACAAAGAATCAAACGTCGTTTGTGTGTGCAAAATTGTGCAAGCTAGATTTCTCAAAATCCGCTCGCGATAGATTGGATTTCACGTGTTGTTTGTTTAGACTGATATATCTAATGCGTCCGGAATGGTTCAGAAGCTTCATACATTTTTTTGCATTGTTACTACAATGATGGGAAATTATAAAGGAATACTTCAAAACGTAATTTCGAAGGAACAGGCCAGACTAAATGGTCGGTCAAGTTTGAAGCTGCCCATACCATTATTAAAAATATTGTAGAAGTAATTAAGGTCTTTAAATAATAGTAGTATTAAAATAAAATCAGAATCCAATATTATCCATGCAATTTTTGATTTTATTTTCTTTTTTCGTTTAGTCCGACGACATAAAATACTAATAAAAATTAGTAGAGTAGACAAAAAAATTAGGATTACATTATTCTTCTAGAATCATCTGACATATCGGAAGACTTGATCAATACAATGGGCAGATTAAGGAATGAGTTGAACGAGCGATTAAGAAGAACCACTGAACGAGCACTAGCTGGAAAAATAATTGAAGATGAAGTCAGGTTGTTTTCTCTCGAAAAACGATTTTCCTGCTCCATAAAATGTATTATAGTTAAAATAATAAATTAAGAATCAGATTAGGAAGTGTAAAGCTTCTGAATAAGAATTATTTTTTTTTTACCAACTAGGGGAGGGCTGTGACCTCAGAAATTAATTTCGGGACAAGACTCTGTATAATAATAGTACTCCCTTAGGGTGTTCACCCTTTTTAATAGTAATAGTGTCGCATGGCCAGTCAATTCGGAGAAAAAAGCCTCTGAAATACTAATAAGTTTATTTATGCTTGGATTCGAATTGCGTGCTCGACTAACTTTTTTATTTTTTTCGTTAATTCATTTAATTAATTATTTTTACAATTAAATAAAAACCGGTAATTTACGGACATAAATAATTTAAATAAAAATTATTTTATTTTATTTAGAAAAAAAGCGTATTAAATATTTAATTAATTAAATGAATTTAAGACAAAAATAAAAAAGTTAGTCAAGCACGCGATTCGAATCCAAGCCTTATTAGTATTTCAGAGGCTTTTTTCTCCGAATTGACTGGCCATGCGGCACTATTACTATTAAAAAGGGTGAACACCCTAAGGGAGTACTATTATTATACAGAGTCTTGTCCCGAAATGAATTTCCGAGGTCGTGTCCTCCTCTTGTAAGAGATGAATTAGAGACCACATCGTCTGACCGAAATTTAAAAAGTCATACTATTGACTTAGCTATTAAATATTCGATAAGTTTAAGTCAGGAAGAATTTCCTACTAAAATATTAGGCTTTTTAAGTCATATAACCAAAATCACTGAGATTAGTAATTTAAGAAAACTTAATGTTCTTTTCTTCTTAATATTGTTAATAACAGAGATTTGGACGACAAATAGCCACAAGGCATTAAATACTCGTTAAAAAAGAAAAAAAAAAAATCCCTTTATTTCTGTTGCATTAAAAATTTATTGTATACTTTCAACATCTTCTGCTGAATATAAAAAGAGTTTTAGTAAATTAAAATTAGTCGAAAATTATCTTAGATGTAGTATATGTGTTAAAAAAAAAACAACATCTGTTCATTTGTTCACTAAATGATTATTTACAGTGAATAATTATTTAGTTAATGTAATATTCCAATAATAGTAATACAGCAATTATGATTATGTTCGAAAAAGTAAAAATATATAGGAACTTTGAAACATGTATTTTTGAATACGCAAGTTTTTCTGGGAGAGGGGCAATCTCTCCCTAGAAAAATGTGTAGATTCGGCATTACTCTGTAATAGAGTCAAAAAAACAGAATTTCTAGATGAAATTTAAAAAGAAGTAAAAACAGTGTCTGATTACGATTTAAGAGAATTTGAAAAAAAAAAAAAAACGCGCAACCCTAAGTTGAAGAAATTTTTTTTTTATTCTTAATGAACCAGTAGACCGAGTTGTTTATTATTTAAAAATAAAAATTTCAACCGACTAAAATTTTATTAAGCAACTACCGTAACGTAGTTGCTTGGACAGAGTTGCGTTTCGTTCAAATAGAATCTTGTTTTTATAAGTTTCACTTGTTCTAAGTTAATGCCCATAGTTGTCACGTCTACAAAAAAAAAAATAATTATATATATAAAAAAAATTGTATTACAAATTGTGATGAGTTGAATTGTAATTAAATAGTACTTTAAACCGAAGGAAAACTACCATTTCGGATATGTTAATTTTTGTGTTATTACTTTTTTTTTCGATTTTTACATTTAGTTTTTAAATCGAATTGTTTTTGTTTATTTAACAGGCGCAAGAGTTCCTAAAACCTACAGTTCCTAGCCAAAAACAAGAAATTTTATATAAGAGTTTCGGCATTAACTATAATAATGAACCTGAACTGTTCAAAAAAGGCACTGTATTAATTAGGAAACTGATTCCAACCCCAGGAAACGATAAAATCAAACAATACGTTATCCCATTAAATTGCGATATAACTGGGGAAGAGTTTTGGAAGGAACATCCGGAAATATTAGGATTGAAATCATTGCAGGTATATCACAAGCCGCTGAGTGCGTTGGGCCACTTAATAAATAACCCGAACACTTTCACTACCGATGATTCAACCAGAAACGGTCTTTCTGTGTAAATACTAAAAATTGTCTTTTGGTAAGTTTATTCGTTTTCATAGCAGAAATATGAACTTACATAAAGAGAGAGAGAACGTGAGCATGTATAGAAAACGTATAAAATGAGACTATATTTTCCACTTTAATAATTTTCAGGCGTCCCTAAATTTACATTATAATCCGTGAGAACAGACACAGTACACAGTCGTTACATAACAATGTCTTCCTTTAACTTTATATCTCTTCTGTTCTGCTTATTTTATCGTATTACGGTTATTGTTATTGAATTTTATTTTAATTTTATTTAATAAAACTTACAACACCGTATTTTTTTATAAATAGGTTTTTTTTTTTACGATTCGACTTATGCCATCTTATTTTAATCGTGTATATTCTAATAAATATTTCGTATGTACTAACTTTGTTATTACGATTATATGATTATCAGTAGTTTAACTGTTATTAATCTATTTTCCTTTTACTTTCTTTACCTATAGACTATGACGTCTTTACTCTTTCATTTGAATTTTATTTTTCAAATTTTCTTATCGTATGTAGTTGTTTTCCGTTATGTTGACTATTTTGTCTGGCTATCTATAGTCAAAGTGTTATAGACAAGTGTGAGGGGGTTTGGCCGTCCGCTTATTTCTTTGAACATTGGAAAATTAGTTTTGGTAATTCTTTCGCAATAATTTCGGTATTGGGTTTAAGATCATCACGTATTACTTTAGGTGCTTCGGATTTGTTTTTCTAACTTTTAATGGATCGATTTTACTTGCCGATAAAGGAATTTAATAAGAACGAAATTTTTTATGAATGCATATTTTTTTTTGTCTTATGATATCATGTGACATATAATCTACCTCATGTGTAAATGTTAAATACTGAAATATAAAATATACGCAACAAGAAAGTAAGTTGCTCGTTAGTATTGTTGCACTAGTGTATATTTTGAAATTCATTTTGCTAAGGGAAAACGTTATAATAATTGTCAAATATATCACAGCGGCTCGAGTTACTTTCTACGCATTATGTGAAAAGCATTTTCTGCTCCAATTCCAGATTAACTTTGATTACTTTTTGAAAATCAAAACGGTATAAGTAACTTTGGAAGAAATGGTCGCGATCATTTGTGAACCGATGAAGTATCCTAGTTTATTCTTTTAGCGGAATCTTTTTGATGTTTAGGAAATGAAATTGCAAGGATTAATCTATTGCATGATATCTTCTGATGAAAAGATTTGTTTTGCCGGAGTCGATGCTTTCATGAACAGTTGTTATTTATTTGGTCTGCTTATAATTGTTACTGTGCTTCGATTTGCTCTGCATGGTTTAGTCAGACGAATGCGTTATTCCAATTATTGATTGTAGAGTATCAATTTTGAGAGCTGTCAGTTTAAAACGCGGACTATTTAGGAATTTAAAGTTAACCGTTGAAACTTAACTTGGCAAATTGCTGTATATTGATTATTTATCTTTACTTACTGCTGGGTAATTAATATGAGATTTTCTGATCCGTTTTTCTTTTTTATACATCGTGTATCACGTGTTTATTTTTTTATTGTTGTAACGTTCTTTTTGTTGTTATTGTTGTCGCTGATACTTCTTGTTCCTTTTTTCTGCGAATCAAACACGTTTTCAGTGTCCTATTTTACCACATTCAGAATATATATTTTCAATGTTCGGATATCTTGTGAATGCCATTTGTTTTCACATCTCAGCACTTGTCATGTTTATTTTGCCTATGTACATGTATTCTGTTACTTTCGCCGTATTTGTTTTCCTTGTAAATCGTTAACATTTTTCTGTTTCTATGCGTAACCTTTGTAATTAATTATGCTTTTTAATTTCTGCAAATGTTGCCTTTTCACGTGGAAATTTATTATTTGTTCTTTTGCTTATCGCGGGATTATTTAATCCTAATAAAAATTAATTTCGTTGGTTAATTATTTTTAAATAAACAGCCGAGTTAATCCTTCGTTAACTTTTCTATAAACTGCCTCTTATAGATTGTTTTGATTTTTTTTGTTATTTTACCGAACTGCATGTTCTACCGAAAACGAACTTTATGATTTAAAGTATCACGTTTTTAAAAATGTAGTGATATCCGTATACGAAACATCTAATACCGGATACAGATTAAATTTAGCTACAATTCTCTGTATGCTTCAAGTTTGATGGATTTTGGCAATACAATTTTTATCATCTACCACGATATTGTTTATCATACTTTTAGCCTCAAAATGTTTTTGCTGCAATATTTCCAGTCCTTATCCGTATAATTTTTCAAAAGCTAATTTTAAAATGTTTGTTTGCGACATTGTTATTAGCTCCTTTTCAACTGCCTGAAGATCCGTCATTACCATTAATTTATCAACCGTTAATTAAATGTTATAAAACTCACCAAAAATACATTCTATCCTCTTCGTCAAATGTAACGTCTTTAAAGAAATAATACTTTTTTTGATTCAAAAATTTTACTAAAAAAGATGAACGGCAATCATCAACGAGTATATGTCCTATCCTTAAGCTCTATAATAACATTTATGCAGATAGTACGAATCGATATATCATACATTGATGTTTAATTATACTACAGTTTAGATATGCAAAACGTTGCACGACTTCAATTTCTTCAAATTCAAGAATTTCTGGTCGTTGTTTACCGGACGATATATTATCATCATTTTTGTCTTGGACTTATTAATCGGGAGATAATATTCAGCACTGATCTTTTCACGAAGATACAATACATCCGGCGTTCTATTCAGATCCACTGTGATGAAGGTAATTTCGTCCGCATACTGTAAATTAGATGTACGAAAAATCTTCCATTTCACTTGAAATAATCATCCATCGGTAAAATTTTGCGCATGGATATATTCTTTGTGCAGACTAAAAAGCAAAGGAGAGAGGATACAGCTCTGTCTTGCCAACGTCTTTTATATAGCAGGTTTGTCATCACGAGTTGCAACGTTACCAACTGTAGGGGAAATTAGTTGTAATCCGATGTGTATATTCTTAACTTTACAGTTGCAATGATTATTTTGAATTTCTCGATAAATATATTTTAAATTAAAATGAGAAAATAAATCAATAAACTACAAAACGATTTTTATTTGTTCATACGCGATATTTAATATATACAAGAACAATACTTTCAGTCGTTTATTACTGTGTGTGTGTGTGCAAAGCGTATAATTTATCTGAATTACAAAAAAAAAAAAAACGCTTTATTTTGGAGTAAACAGGTTAGAAAAAAATATCTATATTTACATGAAATGAAAACAGTAAAAATGCGATGTGCATCACTATGTATAAGAATTATTGCTAAGAAATACACACATTAATCAGTTTAAATGTGTTTATTTATTTTTTTATTTTAGATTGACTTAATTTATCATTTTTAACATAGTTGTATTTTTTTAAATATTTATTGGGGCTCTTCTATTGCGAACATATATATATTTGTATGGGTATTAAATAAATTATATAATAAAATGTTAAGAAATATCTAAATCTCAAAAATTAAGTTATTATTTAATGATAGTTTAGAAGAAATATCTGTAATCATTGGTCTTTCATTTTCTATTAAATGTTTAATAATAATAAAATTATGTAATGCAATATTAACATCAGCTTGTGGGGGTATAACAATATATTTGTAAGTGAATAGTCGTTGTTATTAGAGTTCCCTGAAATCAGTTTATTTAAATATGAGGAAAATGTATTATGTGCTAATTTTCGAACAACTGATCGACCGACATATTAGCAAGAATTGGCATAATATTAGGAACATGTGCAAAGTCATTATTTAATGAAATATTTTCGTCGTGATTGCTAATGTGATCTGTATGTTCATTACTATTACACCATTATCTAAACATATTTTTAATGTTCCATTTGTTTTAGAATTTAAATATTAATGGAAATAACGAATGGATTCTTAATTTGTATTCTGCTTTTATATTTGTCGAAATAACTCAATATTATGACTCGGCTCTGTTGCCTTGTAGTATCCAAATCGAGATTCTTGTGTATTAGTTTAAATTTTTCCGGGTAAAATATATTGAAAATTCATTCGTGCAATATTTAGTTAACTCTAATAATGCGTAGGTGGAATGTGAAAAAGTCAAGTTTAGTTTTTTTAGTTCATTTATGATAATTTTGATTTTTTCCTTTGAATCCGACGAAATTAAATAGTTTTATAAATGTTAAAAATTAGTGTCATCAACTATTAAATACCGTGAAATTCGTTATAAAATTAATATTCATGCGCAAACTTTTACGTCGTCAGTATTCCGCTAATTTAATATTGTACGTATGAAATTAGCTGTAAATTCATAATTAGGAGAATTCAATTTTTCATCTATTATTTTTAGAATTTCGATCGCAGATTCGTTAAAAACATTTAAAATCAATTCAATATGTCATCTTTCTCCATAGATGCATGATTTAACGATTTCAAATTAAGTTTTAAAGCATATCTTACTGAGTTTTTTTGTTTTTCTTTTTTTATTTTCTGATACTTCACTATTAAATTTGAACAATCGACAATTAAAAACTTTTCGTCACTGCCAAAATTACAGTATATTCATTTACGATCCGTTCTATTAGACTAGTTATTCCGAATACATTTTTCAAGGAATGCGAAATGTTTAAAATGTTTTCTTTCTACTGCCCATTTCGGTAAATTCGCTGGTCCAGGAAATTGTAGTTGTGATTAAATTTTCAGGTAATTTTTATAATCTTTGATTAATATTTTCATTTATTAATAAATATATACACGGGTAATAAATGTAATTTATCTTTATTCGATACTTAATTAAGCTTTTATATGATATAAAATTTTATTTTATTTTATTATTATTTTTATCGCTGTATTAACACAAAATGCTAAAAGTAATATTTTTTTTATATAAAATTTCATAATTTCCAACAACTATAGTTTGTTTCTTCACTTTTGTGTAATAAGTTAAAACTAACCTAACATAAATTAAAACGAATTAAGAATAAAAAATAATGTAAGGGTAAATAAAGAAATTCGAAAAATGTAAAACACCGCTAAACATTCAAAGGTTAAAAATGTGTAATAAAAATACTGAAATGTGGAAATATGTTTGGAAAATATTCGTTCGATAAAAAAAATAAGTTAGGAAATATGTTTCCTTACTCACCTCTCTGTTGACTATTTTGATACTAATTCTTGCTGAAATGGGCTCTGTACGATAATCAATTTTCAGATTATAAATTCCACATGCCTCTCTCAAATAATTAATTTGCCTAAATAATATAACACCATCACTAGAATGTAGTAAATGAAATTTTTATTTTTATATAACAAAAAAATTTAGTTTTTCTTTAATGAATTCAGTATTGTATGTACCACAAATTTTTGCAATATGTTTAAATAAGGCATTGTGAATAATTTAGTTCGTAAATAACAATACACACGCGAGGAAATTGTGTAGAAAAATACTAGATAATAATGATCAGTTTAATAATGTAAACGGTTTTTATTAAAGGGTAATAGTTTCATTTGTTCACATAAGCACATTACTTTTTGTTATGATCTAATTTTTGTTCATTAAATTTTGTAATCGTGCAACTGCAACGAAAATATTAATTGCGATAGAATGTGTTATTTTTCCTGTAATGACTAAAGTTCACATTACCTCGAAATAATTTCATTTTCACATTTTCATCTATAATTACCGAAACAGAAATAGTAGGGACATTAGATATTGATAAAATAGCGCATGAATAGTATCTTATCACCACTTTTAATTTGTTTTTCAGGCCATAATTGACTCAATGGATTCTTTATTCTCATTCTGCAATCTCTACCCTGTGGGTCGTTGAGAAGTCTGCACCGAAATAATAGGTGTAGATAAATTAGCTACTAAAAACCTTCATTTTGCCAGGTCAAAATTCCCTATGATATTGCAATAATTGTGGGCTCCACTTGCGACGATAAGTTTTACTTTAGAGAATTCTTTTAAATTTTCAACAGAATGAGCAATTGGCTTCTGTGTAGATGAAATATGTTGTAGGTGACTGTTATTTTCTAGGAATAAGCGAGTTTACTTGGTTGAACAACGCACGCTATATGAACAAGGCGAGCGACATTTAATAAACTGCTGCTGATATCAACATTTTGTCGTCGCATCGAAATTTATTTTGGAACTATTGGGGCTTCGGCATTCACTCAGGGGTCAATTCATATCAGTTCTCACGTTCACCCTTTGTTCAGTTCATTAAATATTGAAGAGTAGTAGACGATTTCAGTTGCGACCTATTAGCAGATTCAGTTGGGAAACATGGCCCTTAGTTGCACGCGTTTGGCGTATAAATTGAGGAGCGTTACATTATTTATCACATTCGGGGAACTCACAATTTTCACAGCATCGATCAAAGGCTTATAATGGTAGCGTATTACGGTTTGCAGTCTCTACTATTATTTTCAAAAAGATTGCTTCATCGAAACGTGCAAAAACTGATTGTGTGGTTAATAATAAACGTTGCGCTGACATTATTCTTATCGTTTTCATATCTATTAGTCCGGATGCTAACCCATACATTCGAGGTAGTATTTGAGAGAGTTTTCCATCAGCCAAAAGTACATCTCGTAAGAGATAGTAAATTTGTTCATTTTCTGAAGTTCAGAATCGCTGTAGTATGGCATTCTTTAAGGCGCGATGTAGCTTTTGATACTGTATACAGCCGGACATCGGTTCGAGAGTAATGTTCAAATTTTGTTAGTGCGGAGTTTGTAAATCATGCTTTGAGGGTTTCAAATTGATTATCTTTATTCGAATCCACATTTCAACGTTAATAATATTTTAAGTGACTCGCGTTTATCGCCTCTTTAATTTTAAGATTTTAGCTGTTCACATTTTACTTGTATTTCAATGAAAATTTATTGGCAAATTTTTATCAAGTTATATTAAGCGAAGAAAGTATATCCAAAGAGATTCACAGTGATTCACAGTCAGTACTAACGGATACTTACCGGTGCTGATATTGGATCATCACTGACCGAATAAAAAAAATAGTATCATTTGAGTTAGTCCATACGATTCAAAATTATACGCAGTAATGTGGAGACGTAATATTTCCATCAATGTTGAGCTGGTATATATGACACTATATGGGGGTTCCAATTTTCCTTGTTCGAATCCGTAATTATCCGCGCTAATTAATGATATTTTTATTTTTTGTCTTATTAAAAATTCGTTTTTTTCCAACTTACATTTCCATAGTGTAAATTGATAATACTTTAAATCTGTCATGTTGGTTATATTACTAAAAACTTGTCTAAAGAGACCTTACTTTTATGGGTTTTTATTGAACTCGGTTTGTCCTCTTGTCTGTCTGGGGATAATCTTGCGAACGATTTTTCACCTACTTCCCGATGAATTAAAAAAGTGTCCTTTTGCAGAAATGCTTGTTATAGATGACAATACAATATTACGCAACATCCGGGTTTCTAACTTCAAAATTAGAAAATTATTTAAAATTGCGAAACATATTTTAAATACATATATTCCAAAAAAGTCGTTGATATTGATTTGAAATGATGGGTCTTACAAAAAAAACACTAAAATAAATATGCCATCGTTTAAAATGTCGCATTGCTGGATCTAGAAATTAAAAAAAAAAAAAAAAAAAAGAAAAACGCAACGTCATGTCACGAAGAACTATTAAAAGATAGTTTTTATTATGCCCAACGAAAAACAAAAACGCGTTTTGTTATATGCTATGATTTATATGCTCAATACGCAAAATAACGTAGCTAAAAAACGTACAAAGTGTATCAAAATTTGGTTGAGTAAAAAGCGCCAATTAAGTCACTTGCATTTATTAAAAGAACTCCGGGAAAATGATTCTCACGATTTTAGAAGATACTTAAGGATAGCTGAAAATACGTTTGATAATTTATTTTATTAATCAGTGATTCGACAAAGAATCATACAGTTATGAGAAAAGCCATGTCAGCGAGGAGAATGTTTGATATCTACGTCGACGTTCCTAGCTGCAGGAAGATGTTACGAAGATTTGCAATACCCGACGTGGATTTTGTATATATTAGTAAACTGAACGAAAAAGTCTTCATTGCAAAATTGCGAATCGGAACTCATTATAAGGAATTAATAAGTAATTCTAAACGCAAAACAATAAAAATTAAATTAATAATAATAATCGTATTGAAATTGTAAAAAAAAAGAAGAAAAGAACAGTTTTAACCCTTCGTTAGGCGCGTGGACTACCATCGTAGACCAGGTATATTTTAACCAACATAATTTCTGATGGCTCCCCCACACGCTGTCTTTTCCGTAGCTGTTCGAAATATATTGTTTTATAGCCAACCAGTATCGTTTCGTTTCTCAACGGATGAGTACGTGTAGTTTATTTCGATAAGAATCTAGTTGGTCTACATTTGTAGACCACGCTCTTGATTAAGTTTGAATTTTTGTTTTTTCGCTTTTTATAGTATGTGATAATTAAGTTTTTATGAGAGTGTTCAATTTTTTTTCCGATTTCAAAAGAAAGCATGTCGTAGCCAAAAAGACGCCGTATTGAAGAATGGAGAGATCCGAAAGATTGAATAAGAAGGCTTGAAGAATTGTACTCTGAAGATGACGTGGAAGAAAGTGGGGACGAATTAGAAGAAGATCCACTGGAAACTGAAGAAGATGTAGTAAATAAAAGTGACCATAATTCAGACGCCGAAGAAAAAATATCGCAGATAGAAATATTAGAACCAGAAAAATAAATGGTATCCACCTTGAGAGCATTCAGTACTACATCGGAAGGGATACAAGCAAAATTAAGTCAAATGTGCTAGTTCGCTCAAGAAGCAGAAATATTATTACACATTTACCTGAAAGGAAATGCCCGTCAAACAAAATCAGAAATCGAATGTATTCGGTCATTCGTAATGGGGATTCTATTATAAGAATGATAACAGAATCAACTGATATATACATACCAAGTATTCAGCACCTATTTGATATGAACTTACTTCAGGTGGTCTTAGTTTAATTTGTGGCTTTCTATTTAAGAAAGAACACAACCAGCATTTTCTAGATGATTTTTATTTTTGTTGAAGTTATTAGAAATGTTATTGGCAGAAGCTAAGTTTCATAGATCTTATAGGATTAATGCAAACAATGATTTCCTGTATTAATAATACGCTTTGCTAATTTTTTTTTTTTAAAATACTAGCTTAAATTGTCCCAGATTTGTGGCAAAAAAAAAATTTTTTTCAATTGTTTTATATTGCCGCAAGAAACGCCCATACCGAATAAAGCATGAATTGTTACACATTGTAAATTAAATGGGTAAAAGAGTATTTATAAAATTTATTATTGTGGCTAATTTTTTGTTTAGATCTACGATCATAACCAGTTTTAAATTTTTTTTGCTAGCTTTCTAGTAGTGGCGTGTTTCATTTAGGTAGGACTTGGTTCGAACCCCGCTGCTGTACAGTGAAAATGTAGATAAATTCCTTTCGCGCTGGGTTAATGTCTACAGAGTTGACGTGCCCAGAATATTAAAAAAAAACAAAAAAAAAAAAAAAAAAACATTCAACAGGCTATAAATTTTGCCGTTTCATTTTTAATATGCTCTTCATCCCATCATTGTTGCATAGACTTTCCAGTATACACTTAGGTTTTGTCATATCAAATTGTTTAAAATTTTCAAATACATCATTCCAAATATATTGAAATAGTGTTGGCACGCGTGAATTTTATGAATTATTATGTTCTTTTTGTTTTTTTTTTTAAATCTATGCGCAGTAAAGTTGTTTTTTTCATTTGAATAACGATTGTCAAATATTTTAAAGAATAGATCATTTTAAACAAAAAAAAATAAAAAAAACTCCGATTTAATAATGAATAATATTAAATATTTGGCGATAATGCTGAAATATCGACTTTTATCGAATTTTTCTATTGTCATACTATCGTTGAATGGAATATGATAATCTCAAACTGTACTAATAAGTATAAAAATGTCTTTTTTTTTTTGCTCAAAAGCTGAAAACTATGTAAGTAAAAAAATATTTTACACCGATGTATTAACATATTTTATTTTCGTGAATACACGTATTTATATTTTAAAATCAGCTCGGAGTATATATTCGTAAGTAAGCATTGAAGTTAGTTTTTCATTTAAAATTTATTATAGCGTGTTAGTTTTAAATCAGTTCAATTTATACATAAAAAATACGACAAAAAAAAAAAAAAATCTTACGTTAAACATAGAAATTAATAAATATACTTTGGAAAAAACTAGGTACCTCGTTTTTTGTCCGGCTATTTACCACAACCCGGTTTATTCAATGCATATCGCGAAAGAAAAGTATTCCTTTACAACTCGAAACCTTGCTTACGGATCATAACTACGCGATATATACCTTCATCTAGGACATCCTCACGTACAAGATATATGTTGATATCAACTCCGTCTCGGCCAAGAAAAAAAACCAAAAAAAACCGTACTAAAATGAGAATGGCCCATTCAATCAGACAAAAGCACAACGCTATTGGGATATATACAGACGGAAGCAAGGGGCTGATAACTCTCTTCGTCAACAGGCTATGTGGCTTACTGTCTCATATCTTGATACTACTGTTAAGAGGAGCGCCATCGATATAGGATCCTTAATTTTCACCACGAAAAGAATCGCTCTTCTAAACGCTGTCTCAAAATAGCTTCGGAGCTTCCTAATCGAAACTTCATTAATAGCGATTCCTTAAGCGCATTGCAATCATTTGTTCGATAAAAGTAAAGTAAAGTAGGTCCCATACCCTTGAGAGGGGGCGTTGGGATTGTGAAGTTAAGCTTTCGATAATGGTACTAAGCCTAATGAATCTGATGAGAATACTGGGGCCAGTTCCTTATTTGTTCGGTACAACGTTGATATTAAAGTCCATCTCTGTATGTCTGGGAAATTCGAAAGAGCTAATACTAAATTTCAACCAGTCAAGTCTAAACGGTAGTAAAATTCGGTTAGTCTGGATCCCAGTGCAAACGAGCTCGCTGATTCACTTGCTAAAGAAGCGTCTAATCAGACAGCAGATTCAGCTTTTAAACTGTTATAGTAAAAGAATCGCAATCCGTAACACCTTCCAACAATTAACACTCGCTGGCTTAAAGGCATCGAATACTTTTTTCTTTAATTTTTCAACTGCCGCAGCAACCCAGGTTTTCTGGTCTTAACCTCCCTGGAGACAATCATAAGTACAATAAATGGATGCCGAGCGAATCACCATATGGTCCAAATGCCTCGTTAGTTCGAGTCGGCCTTATCACGACTGCTGCTTATGACTGCGACACCTTCAAACAAGATCTGAATAATGTTTTTTAGCGGTGTCTAAAATACGAGACATCCAACGTTCAACTCCGTTAATTGCTTTGAAGCGTTTCAAGATTTACCCACCAACCGGTAATTATCTCGATTCTTACTGATGCTCAAATCAATATTTGTAAAGCGTTATTTCAATTTAAAAAAATTAAACTACACGTTAAATAAAAATTGTTATATATGCATTTTTATACGTGTAAATTGTTTGGTCGCATAGCGCGTTAATAAATTGATAAAATCACCTTTACTAAGCAAGTAAAAAATAACGTTAAAGTTAAGAAGACAAAAATATATATTTATTTACAACGACGTTAAATTACAATAATATAATCATCGCGAGAGTGGCAGTTTATGTTAAAACTAGTTTACGTTTTTTTAACTTTGACTAAAATATTATTCTTGTAATTTAACAATGTTACAAATAAACATATAAGTAAAAAATAATTTAAACGTATAATTATATAAACGAAGGAATATATAATAAATTAGTCTGCTATTCAAATTTCAGTTGTACGTTATAAAATCAATAATTAAAATCGCAAAATGTTTAAATTAAAAAATAAAAAAACACCGAATTACATAAACGGATTTTGCGACTATTTCTGCTTTCAGTGACAAATGAAACGTAATTTCTCGATAATTTGATAGATGGCGTTGTCTAAACGAGTCGATGAGCGGGTTATCATGTTTTATCCAACTTTTCTTCGTTTTGCACTTAATAAACGGTGCGCAGAATTATTCTTAACACATGCCAGTATGTGGAAATGCTGACGATATTACTATTCGTACCATGGAAAATACTGTGATGTATTCATATTTTTACTGATGCGATTCGGATTTTTTGATCAGCGACCGGTATGATTATTACTTCTGTAAATATTAAATGTACTGGCAGTAATACCGATAATGTAAAGTCAACAACTCAATATTTTCATCATTAAATTTTACATGAACATTATTTATGTACTGAATATGTCGAATAAGAACGCTTTTTTGAAAATTCGGAATTTAAGGGGTGAAAAGGGGTTAAAAACTGTTTTCCAAAAAAAAAACAAAAAAACACCGCAATATTTTGGCACAAATGGGTTCATCAAATTATATAATTCTGCAGGTTATATGGTATACTAAATGTGTGCAAAATTGTTTTCAAGTCCCAAAATTTTAAGAGCGGAAAAGGGCAAAACTCCGTTTTTGAGAAAACCAAAAACAACTCTATATTCCAAACGAATCGTGATTATCACGTGTAATTTCATGTGAATATAATGTACGAGGGTGGTTCAAATATAAACCGGAATTTCGTCATAAAAATTTTTATTTTATACTTACAGTGCTCATATTGTTTACAATTTTTCGAGATCACCCCCCTCGCACGCTACGCACTTTTCCCACCTCTCCGGCAATTTTTTTATTCCTTTTTCGTAAAAATTTCGCGGCTTGTCACATAGCCATTTGCGCCCGAACGATTCCACCTCATCGTTGCTGTCGAAACGTTGTCCACCAAGTGCTTCTTTCAACGGGCCAAACAAATAATAATCACAAGGCGACAAATCTGGACTGTAAGGAGGATGTTCAAGTGTTTCTCAGCCGAATTCGGCCAATGTCTCCATCGTGAGCCGAGCGGTATGTGGCTTGGCGTTGTCTTGAAGCAGTATCGCACTGCGGATCGGAATTTCGCGCCTTTTTGTTCGATAGGCCGGTTTGACTGTACTTTTTTAGGAGGTTACTGTAATACTGCGCCGTCACAGTACGTTGTTCAGTTAGGAAATCGACTGCGATCACTCCCTTCATGTCTCCCAAAACACGGTACACAACACCTTCCCAGCTGACTGTGTAACCTTCGCTTTGACTGGCGCTCCCTCTTTTTTCTTCCGCCACTCCATAGACGAGCGTTTACTCTCCGGCGTATAGTAGTGTAGCCAAGTTTCGTCCGTGGTGAATATTCGCCGCAATAAATTCTCTCCTTCCTCTTCATACCGCAGCAGGAGACGCGTACAAACTTCCCAACGAGTGAATTTCTGTTCAAAATTCAGAAGTCTTGGCACCCATCTGGCTGCAATTTTGCGATAACCTAGCCGATCATGAATTATTGTCTCAATACTACCTATGCTGATGCCCAATTCGTCGGTCATATCGCGTATACGGACGCGTCGGTCAGCCAAAATGAGTTGTTCGATGGCTTTGACGTGTTCATCTGTAATGCTGGTTTTTGGGCGCCGCGCATGTGCTATGTTTGACACCACTTCACGTCCTTTTCGAAACGCGGAACACCACTCGTACACTTGAGTTTTGCAGAGACACTCATCCGCGAACTGTTGGCGTAATTTTCGGTAAATTATTTCGACGGATTTTACGTCGTCTTTGACTAAAAAACGAATAATGATGCGTTGCGCAACAGACACTGGTACTTCTTTTTCACTCATGGCTCTAACTACACTAAAAAGTGAGCTTACGCGGTTCTAATTGCTCTACATAACAAACCGGTCTCTAACTGCCAGTGCAACCACTTTTTCCACAATCAATTTTTCGCGCGTTTATTTAAAAATTCCGGTTTATATTTGAACCATCCTCGTATATACTGAAAATATCAAAAATAAGATCGCTTTTTTAAAAATTCGAATTTGAAGGGGTGAAAACGGGCTATAAACTGTTTCCCGAAAAATACACAAAATTGTTATTAGTTTTGGTGAAAATGGGTCTTCATAATTGTAATTTCGCATGAAAATACCTCATATGGTCTACTAAATGTGTGCAGCATTTTTTTTTTTTAAATCCTCAAAATTTTAAGGGAGAAAAAAGGCACAACCCCGTTTTTAAGAAAACCAAAAATCACATCACAGTTCAAATGAATCATGATTATCACGTGTAATTTCATGTTAATATAATGTATATACTGAAGATGCCGAATAAGAACGCTGTTTTGAAAATTCGGACTTTAAGGGGTGGAAAGGGGTTAAAAGCTGTATCCGAAAAAATACGATAACTGTTATCTTTTTTGGTAAAAATGGGTTTACCGAATTGTAATTTCGTACGAAGACACATGGTGTACTAAAAGTGTGCAAAGTTGTTTTCCTTTCCCAATATTTTAGGGGAAAAGAATGGCAGAATCCGATTTTTGAGGAAACGAAAAATCACGCTGCCATCCAAAAGGAATCGTGATTATCACAGTGTGAATACAATGTATATATTGATGATGTCAAGTAAGAACTCTTTTTTGATAATTTGAACTTAAAGACGCGGAAAGGGATAAAAAACCATTTTGCAAAAATACATGAACCGCTATATATTTCCCGTAGAAATGAGTTATCAAATTGTAGGTTTGCCTTAATATTCTTTATACAGCATACCAAAAGTGTACGATTCGTTTTAAGTATTATAAAGTTTAATTGTATCAAAGGCTTCACCCCATTTTTGGCATAAAATAATGATAACGCCTCAAAACCATTTGCATTAGTTATCAGAAAGCCCCCGAAAATATTAAATGAAAATTTTTTGAAAAATTGAACTTAAAGTGGTGAAAAATGGTTGAAAACTGTTTTCAAAAAATAACTATCGTGTTATATCTTTGTAATAAATAGGTTAACCGTATTATTACAATATTTACGAATGTTGTTCGATTTTTTTTTGTTCGCGTTTCATTGAAAACTAGTTGTACCTCTTTATTTTTTAATATATTTTTCTTCTCGAAAAATAAATAAAACAATAAACTGAAGTCTGGGAAAATGCTGTTTCTTTATCGGTCACAATAGGTTGTTGACTTGTTATTTTATAATCCTTTTATTTTCCGTTTTATAGTAAAAAGCTCGACATTAGAATTCAAATTTTACTGATTTTAATAGCGTCTTTAGTGGCGCTCTCTTCTATGTTCTTTTATAAATATAATTAAGCTAGTTGAGCTAAATAGAGATAGAGCGAGGTTCAATAATCTTATTTTTGAGATGATTTTTTTTTTGTGGTTAGCAGAAACATATTAAATATAAATTACGGAAATGCGTAAATAATAAATTTGGACTGATTAATTTATAATTAATGTTCAATTTATGAACTATCCTGGCGCAGTGAAGAAATGAAATTAGAAAAAATTACGAACCGGGCAAGTTCAGATTAATTTTAGTGATTAATCTGAAATTGAAAATGTAAACATTAAAAAAAAAAAAAAATTAAATCACCCCTAAAGGACTGCCAAGAGTAAGTTTTTAAAAGTTTGATGTTTCTACCAGTGCAATTGATGCATAAAACTCTTTTCTCACGTTTAGTGTAAATAAACAATTGAATACAGAAATAAGTGAGAAAAATATAAAAATAAATTTTCAGTAAGCGTATGAACTAAAGTTGTGAAAACAAGATACTTTCGACTATGGAGGTAATGTGCACCAAGTAAAAATTGTTAATGGAATATAAAAGAGAGGATGAACGATATTAAAATCTTATCTGCAATATAATGATGATGATGATGATGATGATATATATATACATGTATATATATATATATATATGTTTATCACATACATACATATATGCGTTAAGAATTTATTACAATTATGTAAATGACTGTTGGCTATTATTAATTAATAATACTTAAAATTATGGTGGGGTGGTACATAAATCTACCCTTAAAAATACCTATAGAAGCTTTATTTACTCATTGCAAACAATCAAGGTATTTGGCCGGTATCATCTATTTCGATATAGGAGACGGGCTAAGAAAAAATGTCAAAAATTCTCGAATATGCAGTCTTAAAGAGGAGTTTTTACGAAAATATGATTAAATTTTCAGAACAAAAATATAATTAGATTTGTCGAGTAGTTGCCTATTTAAGATTTGTAGGTGCTTGTAAGAAAGAGTTTTGAAAATTTCCTAGTAACGGGCGAAGTTTCGAAAAAGTTAATAATTGAAAGTTTTCTCAAATTCAAAACACTAGTACGGTGTTTAAATCTCTGGAATTTTCAATTCGTAATGATTTTGGTGGGTATCTACGAAATAAAAGTGAAATCAAACGAGGTGTACTTAAAAATTAATGTGCGAATATGAGATGCGCAGTGTTTTAAAATAGATTTCGATTAGTATTATAAAGAAAACGACTTTTTACTCACTGCTTCCGTAATTTATCTAGCAATAAAATACGTATTTCAATAATTTCCATATAGCAGTCTCGCGTTTTCTCGTGAATTAAAATGTTTTCTAAAAACAATACCCTTTTCTAATAAAATACACACGGATTCGTACGTAGCAGTCTGTAATTATTACGATGATGGCCTGCTTTGTAACTCGAATTTACATAATTTAAAATTTTTTCTTTTTAAATACAACGCGAAATGTTATTCGTTTTAATGGCATAAGTGGAGCAAGGCCAAGTTGCAATCAGTGTAAATTACACTCGTGTTTATTTGTAAAAATCGTTTATATAACAATAAAAATATATATTATGAAATTATTCATTCCGAACGAATTGCTGCATTAGAAAATTAAATAGAAACGGGTAAACTAATTTTCACAATAATAATTTCGTACGATTTTTTTACAATTGCTAATGACTGCAAATTTCGATCCGTTCAATAATAATTCGTAAAGGTTTAGCCTTAAAGTTACGTACAAAATATTCGTGCGGGTACAATTAAAGAATAAGGAAGTATTTTTTCGAGTCGTCGAAATTTGATACGATATCGTTTTTATGTATTTTTGTTTAATAATGATTTTACTTCATTTGTTTCTGTTATTATCGGGTACTACAAGAGCTGAAATGAAAGCTATGCGGCATTTTAATAAGTATCGTCGAATTTGAAATCTGCAAATATTTTCTGTTTAAATTTTATTTCCAGTTTTCCCAGTTTTTCTTCTTTTTTTTTTTTTCTATTCTCAGCTTGATTTTTGTAGTTTTCCTCTTCGAGTTTTAATTTCGTATCGATGACTGTAGAACTTACATTAATTGACCGAGTGAACAGTTTCCCCTTAAAAAAGAGAGAGAGAAACGAATGTCTCTTCCCTGTCGAACTTGTAGCGCTGCACTTCATAGACGATTCAGCTGCAAGCTATGGTGCGTTATGTTGCAAATAACTGACTGAATTTTATGGTTTTGCGCCAATCGACTCATTATCGGCTTCCTTTAAAATTTTACACCGTTAAGGTTATGCTAGCGGAGAGATGAACTCTCATCAGGCTGCACGTTTGTTATAACGACGACCTCTGGACACCACGATTGGATTACTTAAGTTCACGAGCGGCTTCATAGATAAACTAAACTATACACTATTTCTAAGCGTATAGAATGTGCGAACTGTGTTTGTTTTTGTTAATCTATTTGAATCCGTTCCAATCTGTTTAATGCTTACTTAGTTCACATTGATTTCATTTTTGACGAAAACATTCTGGCAGCTTCGAAAGATCAGGAAATGCCTGTCAAGAGAGAAAGAGAGAAAAAAAAGAAACAAAACAAGTTAGCTATGTAATTAAAGAAGATTCTGAAACTACATAAAATAATGGTATGCACCCGGTGTGGAGCTAAAACCTCAAAAGATGTTGTAACATAATTCAAAAAGGCAGCAGTAATATTGTTTTTAATATTTTCCAAATGAAATTCTAGTACAGAAATAAATATAATTACGGACATTAATGTAGTTTGTATTAGCGTTCTTATAATTGCATCCTAAAGATTTCAGAAAATAACCAAAAAAAAACTAACGAATTTAAACATGTACCTATCTCATTCCTTCCTTCCATAAAGTTCCTGGGTCTAACGTTTGATGAGAGATTATCGTGGACTCCATTCATGAAATGTTTATCCAACCACAAGTACAATATAGATCCGAAATTGCTGTTATCAGTATGCAAAGCCCTTATCTTAAATAAACTGTTATACGGTTGTCAGGTGTATTCTTCTGCTAATAAAAAACTTCTAAAATCTATCGATCCTATGCATAATACTTTTTTACATATCATAACCTTCGTTGGGTGCTTGTGCTTTGGCGGGCCGCTTTCTCCTTTATCTATTATTCGCAGTTATCTCACCTTTCGAGATTCTTTTCGTTATTCCTTACTATATAAATTTTCCACCAGTAACTTCCAAATCCTATTCCCATCCTTTCCTGGCGATCCTTCGGTCAAGGCTTTAACTTTTCGTTCTAAGGTAGGCATAAACTGGAGCGACCATCATGATAATCCGACCACTATAGCGCCTAGGAATCATGTCCTAACATCTATAAACATATCTTTAGCAGATTCCTTAAGCACATCTAACCTTCCTATATCCATGTCTCAAGTAGTATTAAATAAACTCGTCTCCTTCCCTAACTACATTCACATGTATACAGACGCGAGTCCTACTAATTCTCCTTCACCAACTGCATGCGCTTATGAAATTGGAGGCGTAATGTACACCGATCGCCTAAACGACTACTGCTCTATTTTAGAGACAGAAATGTTTGGGATCCTTCTTTGTCTTGAGACATATTCGTCCAGCCCAGCGTCTCAAAATACCCTTTGTATTACCGACTCATTCCAATCTATCAAAGCCATCCAGAACCCAGACGGTTGCAACATTCTACTAATTAAAATAAAAACCCCCCTATTCCAACTTTCACGATCTGAGGTATATGTCACATTCTTATGGGTCCCTGGCTATGTTGGGGTTCCCGGCAACGAGCGGGTTGACTTGGCTGCTAAGGCAACTCTATCTAGACCCCGATGCCGTTCAAAGCTGTACTGGCTCGATTACGGTCATCAGTCTTTCTGATGCACTTTGTTAAAGAGTGAAGCAAACCACGGTCAGAACAAACGACCTGGCTCAGGTCCATAAAGTCGAACACCGACCCATGGTGGCCGCCGTTCTCCGTTTCACGTACGGATTTCTCGATCCTGTCGGGACTGTGCCTGGGGCACACTGCACTGTCATACAATTACGTCTTTGAAAGAGCTCCCCCTCCGTCTACCTGTCCTCTTTGCGGGTTTACGGCCTCGCCAACCGTAGAGCATCCGCTGAAATGATGCCGGCATATTTCTTGTACTTCTAGTCATACCTCACCCCACCGTCTATTGTCGAACCACCCGGATTGTGTTCGGGCAGTGTTGAATTTTGCAGCATCGAACAGACTGCACCGCCTTCTGTAACTTCCAGTGAGTCTAGGTGCCGTAATAGCCCAGCTAGTTACACGCGTAGCCTAGATTTGTATTTTTGTAAATTTATAAATAAAAAAAAAACAAAAAAATCCTGAACAAATTTCTTTTGATTTATACCATTATTAACCGATTAAAAACAGTGATTATTCTTTTATACAGTTCGCATTTCGAAACACGTGATTTATACATAAACGAGTAATCAAAACTAAACACGGCTCAACCGAAAGTTCGAAAATATATTTTGACGAACACTATCACATACTTTTGTTTGTTTCATTCGGCTATCATTATTATTGCGGTATATCGTCAAATTCACAATTTCTTTACTACACCTGGTGGTATTTTATCATTACAGTATGATTATCCTTTTCTTCATAAATCGTGCCCGCTGGAATTCAAAATAATTTATTTTTCTTTGCTTCGTGAAGATAATTGTGTATATCTTTTGATCTTTGTAGCTAATATTGTTTGTATGTTAAATGTTTTTTTTTGTACTTAATCATTCCGGGCTAAATTTGATGCTGTTAGTTTTACCGGAACTTATTTCTTCTTTTTTAATTCCGCTGTGCAGCCGTCATTTGTGCCGCACAGTTAATTTCGTTCATTCATTAGGGCTTTTTTTTCTTTTTCCCTCTTTATCGGATTTTCATTTGATTGTTCGTTGTTTTAAATCTGAATTTGTACTTTCTCTAAGCGCTGTCTTACCCTGTATATTAAAACTTCTCGAACAGTATTATCTTTCCTTCTTTGCTTGCTCAAATTTTTGTTCCTTTATACCGATTTCGTGTAGGTAATATTAAAATCCGGAATTGTATTTTCTGTCTCTTAACTTCGTAGTTTTCAGCAGGTCATCCTGTCTGCGCTTGGTAACTTATGAATAAAGTAGTTTTTCTAAATGCACTATAATGCGGTTATCCTCAACAGAAGTGTAATTTAGCCGACACTATAATGTAATTAAGCGCGGACATATTGTAGTAAAATTCTTAAAAATGGGCATTTGGATATCTTTAAAAGTTTTAAAAATGAAGCATATGTCGTTTATTCGTATTTATCGAAGTATTGTATGTTTTCATTTCCTATTATTATATATTCTGGCTAATGATTTGGCAGATGAGTATTGTAACGTTATTATAGGTATACTTTTTTACAACTGTTATTAGGCCATAAAAATGACAAAAAGAGTATTGAATTCCTGAAAATAACTGGCACGTTTAATCTGAGAATTTTCTACAGGAATGAAGTGCAGTTGTATTTTATTCTCATTCATGAATAATAGTACTAGTAAAATGAAATGTTGAAATGTACCCGGTAAATGAAAATAGAATATTATAATTATATGCAGGTATCGATGCGATTTAATCGAACACAATGAAAATAATGTATATGTATAGTACATATAAGTTGAGCGTGAAAAAAAACGAAGAAAATTAATGTTCTGATACATTCGATTTTATCATAAAGTTATGATGCAATGTACGAATAAAATGCAGTTTTCGTAACAGTGACCAGATATTTTGCTTTGTGAAGCTAAATTAAGTTGCACTGCTGTTTAGGTTTTTTAGTAAATAGGTACGAGAAGTTAGCCGACGTTGGAATGTAGATATAGTCGACTGTGCAATTTCGTAGAAATTACATTTTACATTGGTTTCTATTCAGTTTTATACTTTGCGTGAAACATTTACTGCAACCGGTATGGCATAATAGGTAAGGGCACGCCAGAGAGTCTGTAATAAGTGATATTTGCTGTTGCGGGTACCAAGAAGGAAGCTGCATTGACTTCAATGAAGTATATAATTCCGTATAGCATTTTTTAAAAGAACGTCAATGTTATCATCAGCTTCGTAAGAATAGGCTGCTGAAGTTTGTCGGTGTTCTCCTTGTCCGCGTATTACACGTATAATGATATTGCTGTAATTTTTTAGAGTGAACAATTAACGTGTATGTACAATTCGATAAATTTTGGGGCAGATTTTTCCTGTTTGCCGACGAATGGTATTTTTTTCACGGACAACGTAGCAGTTCCGGCGGAAGTGGATCGTTTGCGAAATAAAATAAACGAATTTACGTCGGAAATGAAAATATATCGGTGTAAGGTGCAAAGTTTGTTGGTGAAATGGCATTGTACTTGGAGAGAAGATTCATTATGTCGGCAGGATACTGACGGTCTACTTGTCTAGAAGAGTAAGGTTGATTGAAGTCATTAGAGTGTGATGATTATATTGTACCGTTCGTGAGATCTGGGATGTGTTTTTTTTTGTATTCCGATAAAAATTGCTATTGAAGAATTAGCCCTTCCGTAGTCAAAAGCAAAAAAGACCTTTCGAGCAATTTCGGTTATAGCGGAAGCCGAAAGTTACTTTGGCACCACCGGGTGAAAGATTTTTGACCGGCGGAGGAGATGTTGAAAAGTCGTATCCGTGAGGTATGCGCTCGGGATTTTCTTTTTTTTCGATTAAACAGTTTTTGCTAAAAAAGTATCAAAATCGCTTTCATCTGAAACTGGACTTTTTTAGTCGCCATAGTATAATTAAGACACAGATCCCTTAGTTCCTGATTTTTTTTTACAGAGACTATGAATTTTCATTCTATCAAGGGAGAAATTATCGTGAAATTCTTTGTCGAATTGGTTCAACCGACACGAATGTCGAAATATCGCTTAGAAAGGTTTCACTAAATTTTGATAGAAGTATCTCTGATTATAATTTGGTTTTATTGCTTGATTCAGTTCGGACTAGAAATTCAATAAATAAATTTTAATTCCTCAGGTTTATTGAAATCGAACGAAAACATATATCCTGCATATTGTAGAGATAATTAAGATTTAGTTGAGAAATGGAAGTTTTAAAATATCACAATGTTGCGCTAGTGTAGCAATCAGTCCGATAATGAGAAAAATGAAAAAGTCATTTGTTATTACTTGAATTAAGGGGTGAAACGTGTCAAAAGAAAGTGATTCATCATATTACTTTTAATAATGTAATCGATGAATTCTTACCAAATCTTATATAATTCATATACAGTAATTTGATGATGGTTTCAAATAATAAATTGTTTCTTATAAAAGTTTTTTTTTTTTTTTTTAAAAATGGAAAACAATGCTTAAAAACTTATTTTTTCATTTCCTTATCAGTCAGTTTGATTGTTGAAATATTTTCAATGAAAACTTTTTTTTTATAAATTTAATCTTTAGTATTTGTATATGTCTCCTGTGGTTGTGTATACTTCAGTAATTTTTGAACAGTTTTTATACTTCCCCGTGGATTTTAAATATTTCTTACAGTGTCAAAGTGAATTACGATAAACTTTAATAGCAATCTGAATATACTTACTGATAATATGCAACGCATTTTTTTTTTCCGTATATATAGGTATGTATGAGTAATAGTGGCGAATCCTGATTTTTTTCTCGGTCCTTCTCTAGGACAGAAAAATGTTGAGATAATTGCACGCATTACTACACAAATAAAACCAAATTAGAAAATTTAAATGTTAAAGTGTTACAAAGAAGACGTGTGTTTCTGCGTTCACTTTATCGTGTTAACCGTGTGTTTTTCTTATCTTATCTAAACATTCGTATGCGCTTGTCTATCTTTATTTTTTTTGTTTTTGTTTTTTGTTTGTTTTTTGTTATTTACCGACCGAATGGTAAGTGATCGTATTATTATTAACTAACCCAGCCAACTTGGTAAAGGCGACACGCCTTTATCAGTTGTTCCGCGCAAAATGCTCAACCCAAACGATTTCCCTTCATTACCGAATAACAATGGTATTCCGTCCACATCTAATGTACTTGTAAATGCGAATCAAACTAACCGTAATCAAACCATAATATTCACATAAAAAAAACAGACATCTTACGCAAACAAACGGAATAAAATCAATAGCGAAAAATTGTCCATTGTTTTCCCATCGTACAAAGATATTCACATCAATCAATACATCCGAGCAGTCGGGGACAAAATTGGGCTGGATAAAATCACACATGCATCGAAAATTTCGCGTAACCGTGTGTGCATAGTCCTATCAGATGAAGATACCGTTAATACCTTTATCAACAACTTCGGCGAAATCGATATCAACGGCACCATACTCCAGGCATGCAAAATGCTACAAACATCGAAAAGGCTTATACGGAAAGGCTTATCTTATCGCAAGTTTACCCAGACATATCGAACGAATGTTTAAAAGAAGCGCTTTATTTTCTGAATATCAAATCTAAAATCGAAACTTTGAAACTATCGATGGATCAAAATGACGTAGGCTACAACGTTTACAGTTTCCGCCGCCAGGTATACATCCATGAAGAAACAAAAAACGTTCCCTCCTCTATACAAATAGATGTGGACGGTGAATTGTACCGTATCTTTCTCACCATAGACGAAATTACTTGCTTCGTTTGCAAAAAAATCGGCCATATCTCATCAAAATGCAATAATATACCAACATCATCTCCAGTAATAAACACTAAAGGCGCAACGGATACAGTCTCTCACCTTATTCACGATGACGAGGGCGATCTAACTGATAACTACGATGATCCCACCGAAAACTTCGACGATGAAAATAGTGTGGAATTCGAAACCTCAACAACGCCAGTAACCACCGAAACCAACGAAGTAATAATAACAGAAATCAACAATAAACTAGCTCCGAACAACAAAGCAACCCAAAACCCGTCAAATAAACGTAATTGCCCGATATCCACAACATCCTCAACCAATTTCAATGCTTCAGTAGCCAAAATCCCGTCTAAAAATTCAACCAAAACCGCTGATGTTCAACCTAAAAAGAAGAAAAAAGAAGAAGAAAAACCAACACCATTCACCGAAATTTTGAAAAACCTAGAAAACTCTTTTCAAGAAGGAGATGGTGTAACCTACAATCAAATTATTGACTTCTTAGAAGAAACGAGAAAATCAACAAAGCCCCGTGAAGCAGCCAGAAAACTCAAAATGAACATACCAGACCTCAACATAATACTCCGACTAGTTTATCCGTCGCTACAAGACAAACAGACCAAAATTCGAATCACAAAAATCGCCAATGCCTTTCGTGATGATAACGAGGGCAAAATCAATTGCCTAGCCGACTGGTCGGTACCTCTTACTGGAAACCAAACAAATTGAAACATTCCCTCCGTGTTTCTAAACACCACTTCGTCTCCATTTGTATATAATGTCAGCCAATTCAATCTTAAATTGGAACTGCAACGGACTATTTGCCCACTATGAAGATTTCCAATTACTGCTAAAATCCTATAACCCAATCATTGTTGCTCTTCAAGAAACTAATCTTCAATCCTTTAATTCGTTAACCCTAAAAAACTACATCATATATCGCAAAGAACTGGATAATGCAGCGCGCGCACGTGCTAGTGTATTACTAGCCATAAAGAACACCATCTTTCACACAGAAATCAATAAAACCACTCACTTGCAAACACTAGCTGTATCCTGCGATTTCGACTCAGGACAAAAAATAAGCATTTGCTGTTTCTATTTACCACCTAATCTCGCAGTAACAAAGTAAGATCTACAACCTTTAATTGGTCAACTACCTACACCTTTTATAATGGGGTGGCTCGTATACAAACAATAAAGGAAAATTGATTCAAGTGATCCTAGAAGAGAATAACTTATCAATCTTCAACACTTTAGAACATACTCATTTCAGCTCTTTCCACAACAGCTGGTCTACTATCGACCTCCTATTCGGCACTGTTAACTTAAATCATCTCATTCAGACATTTTACCATTTCGACATGTCCTGGAAGTGATTATGTCCCCCAGCTCATCAATCTGAACATTGATTCACTACAAATGGAATTTCAAAAATGCCAACTGGGCCCTCTCCCAGGAAATGTGTTCAAAATATCGACAGTCTAGTATCATCATTCACAAATCAAATATTAGACTACGCATTTCAATCGATTCCTAAGTGCAATACTTTTCGCCGAAAATCAGTTTCGTGGTGGTCAGAGAACTGCCAATCAGCAATTTGAAATCGTAGAAGAGCCCTCAAAGCTCTAAAAAGAACTCCCATTTATTACAACCTCCTAAATTATCACAAATTGAGAGCAATAGCTCAGCGATCTATCAAACAAGCAAAAAGAGATTCCTGGAAATCTGGTCAGCCATCCGGAGTATAGAATCCAAAAAATGCATTTCTTCGCCAAAAAGCATCTTCATCAATAACGATATCAACACAGATGCCACAGCAATAGTAAATGCTTTTGCAGATCAGTTGAGCAGTATATCAAACACAACCGCTTCTCAACAATCTCAAGTCGATAATATTTCAATTGAAGCTTCTAATCAAACTTTCAATCAGGACACCACTCTTTGAGAACTCGAAGATGCCATAAACTCTTCAAAAATTTCAGCCCCAGGTCCAGATCATTTTCATATTCAATTTTTCCAAAAAACGCTTCAGATAATATAAAACATCTATTATTAAAAATCTTCAATATTATCTGGAGCTCGCATTCCTTTCTTACTATCTGGAGAAAAGAAATCCCTTTTTAAAACCCGATAAAAATCTTTTTCATGCCGACAGCTACAGGCCTACATCTTTAACGTCGAATCTCTGCAAAATTTTCGAGAGAATTGTAAATAGAAGACTGCTATGGTACCTTGAAGAAAATGGCAAGTTATCTTCCGCTCAATGCGGATTCAGACCTGGCAGGTCAACGCTTCACCAACTAATCTACAAAAAATAGCAAAATTAATGAAGCCTATCACAACAAAAATTATTTTCTAGCGACTTTTTTTCGATTTTACTAAAGCATTCGACACTATATCAAGAAATAAAATTCTTTTTGCCTTGAAATTATTTAATATAGACGGCAATCTATCCAATTTTCTTCAAAATAGAGAATTTGTCGTTCGTATTGCCAACACATATTCTCAGACACACATGGACTGTTAAATGATGTGCCCCGGGGAGCTGTTCTCAGTCCTACTCTTTTCATCATCGGCATCGACGATCTAGCCATTTCAGTTCCTCCTCTTGTCATAAAGGCTTTTTTGCAGACGATTTCTACATAGCCATCAGCTGTCAAGATCCAAAAATCGGAGAAAATATCCTCCAAAAGGAGTTGACCAAATGATAAAATGGACTCGGAGTAACGGACACACAATACCACAAGAGAAATCCACTGCAATTCACTTCTGCAAGTATTACAAATGTCCGAAAAATCTTAACATCGATATCGATAATATACCTCTTCCACTTTCTAACAATGTCAAATACCTCGGTATCGTCTTTGACAACACTTCTTCCTGGAATCCACAAATTCAAAACCTCAAAAGCAAATGCTTCAAAAAGATTAATCTTTTAAAAAGAACTAGCTCATACTTCATACGGATTCGACAGATCCACACTTCTGAAGCTCTATCACACCATTATTCGACCAATGGATTCGCCTCTCAATCTCGACTCGATTCACTGAATACCATTCATAATATACGCCTGAGATTAGTCACAGGTGCCTTTCGAACCACTCCTATTGACAGCCTTCAAAGCGAATCGTCAGAACCTTCATTAAACATTCGGAGACATCTTATCTGCACAAATACTATTCTTAACATCAATGCAAATCCCATCTTCAACTGCCCTCTCTATTTCATGATTTCTTCCAACCCCCTCTCTCATAGCAGTGACGATCTTCTAAAATCAATTATCCTAAAGAACACCAAGATTCAACACTTTCCCATCAATATAAATCCACTCTGGTCCTCATACATTCCGAAGATAGATCTGTCACGCACTTACTTGGATAAATCCCAATTTAGTCCTTTCATCCCTAATCGTCACTTCAACAACCCCCTTACCAAATATCCAAATTTTGTCAAATTGCAACATCCGTCAAATGAGAAAGCAGATGAAATCGCAAAACTGTCCTCGACCATCTATCCAATTCCAAACGTTCCAATTCCTCTTTTAGACCTGAAAATATCCAGTAAATCCTTCGTACATAAATCCTTCCAACAATACTGGAATCAGATCTCAGACACAAACAAACTAAAAACCATAAAGAAAACCGTCGATCTTTGGCGAACTTCATATCAAGAATCTAGAAAAAACGAAATCGTACTATTCAAACTAGGTCACTCAGCTCTCACTCACGGTTATATACTAAACAAACAGCTTCGACCTATATGATGCGATTTCTGCATAGTCGCCATCTCCATCAAACAAATACTAATCGATTGTCCAAAATTCCAAACCCAAAGAAATCTACAGATCCGAAACGAATCTCTTGAATTCCTACTTTCAAATAATGACATCAAAACTCTCAAACTCTTCTCCTTCCTGAAAGCCACCAATCTCTACTCCCTAATATAAATCCTAATAGTAATCACGCCTTTAGCCATAAGGCTGTACATGGAGTAATAATTAAAAAAAAAAAAAAAAAATTAGGAGGCCATTTTTTATTTTTTCTATTTTAAAAAGTTAAATTTATGTAAAAGAAAATTGATATGTAAATTTCGACAAAGGAAATAGTTTGTGTAATCAACAAAAAAGAATAAGTCAAAATGAATTTAAAAAAAACAACAAATAAATAAATAAAAGGAATTATTAAGTGTAACAACCTTAATTTAAGAACTGTAAAGTAAAATATATATGTATTACGTTTTCGTTTTAGAACAGAAAAATGTTGTAATATACTATTTAGAAGAGAATTACAACCGCATTAAGAATCTAAAAGCGAAATGAAAATACGCTCACATTAACAGAACTTTTCTAAATTGTCATTCTAATTGCACTGGTTCGCTCCACTACCGCTTCTGTACCGCTTTTCGTTTTTCACATTCGACGAATTATCGCCAGATTTCGTTGAGCGCATTTATAAATTAGGCGTGCGAACGGCATTTCGCTGTGATGAAATAATGGTAGCGCACTCACAGTTCCGTAGTGAAAAATCTCTAGTGTACAGTGGCGAAGTACCTGATAAACGCTTTGATCTGTTTACCAGAGAACATGCTGCTTTAAGGTGCATCATACGTATTTCTTAAGGCGAACTTAGTGAGTCGCTAATATCGGAGAAATGCTCACAACCTTTGGCGAGTACAACATGGAATGAGCAGATCATTAAATCGAAATTCAACTATTATTCACCCACTAATAGGCGATTGGCATTTTGCACTTTCTTCGCAAACTGTTTCTTTAGCCAGGTTAATCTCTACTGCTCAAAAAAGTACCGTCAAATTTTTCTTCTTTTCAATTTGCTTTGGTACCTCGCCGCGTGACTAGAAGTACCTGAAGATTCGCCACTGATAATACAGTGGTGTCTCCGTATCCGCGGTTTGTCATGGTGCGATTAAAAAAAAAACAAAAAACAAAAAACAAACCTTACCATAATGTTTTTTCAAGTAAAACAAAAAGTCTCAAGAGCCTGTCTGATCAACGTAGTCTGTATCATCAAACGTAATAGACTGATTTTTTTTTACAAAGGTTACGCCTATTCGATTTTCAGATGAAGATGTTTCTGACTAAAGTTTTCTTGTTCTGAAA
The DNA here is from genome assembly GCA_039619475.1 of Icerya purchasi. Taxonomy (NCBI): domain Eukaryota; kingdom Metazoa; phylum Arthropoda; class Insecta; order Hemiptera; family Monophlebidae; genus Icerya; species Icerya purchasi. The sequence goes on along the minus strand of CM077115.1, from coordinate 397,789,601 downwards.
CTTTCAACTTTCCATACTTTTCATCATGCGCAGTAATTCATTTTCTGAAGTGCAAATTATAGCATGTTGTACAGTACACACAAATAAAAAAATTAAATAACTTTTAAAAAATCATGAAAATATTGTCATCAGTTGTCGTTCCACAATCATCATAATATGTATCTCAGGTTCGACAACATGACCTAGGAGAATAAGACTACAAGACGTAATGGTCGGCACATACTCATAATAAAGTAATTACGTATCATTTACTGTAATAATTTTTAACATTTTATATATGTAGGTATATCTATACAGTGTTGTAAACGTCTGTACGTATAGCATGTATGTTAACGCATCAATGTTCCCTATTATTCGCCGTTTCACGTATCTGCGGTATGGTTCGGAACTACTGTACACATGTGTACGTGTTTATATAATTATAGATATAGATAGATGCTGTAATTATGACATACCATATTCGCTTAATGATTTTTTTCTACCATACGAGCAATAGTCAAGGGTGTGGCGGGCGACTGAGCATAATAATAAGAGAATAACAACTATTATTCTAAAATAAAGTTGAAATTATTTCTTAACCCGTCAATTCCCATGTCCAAGAAAAACATTTTTTTTCTTCTCTTTTTAAATGAAATAACTTAGATACATTTGGTTTCGACAAAAAAAGATATAAAAAATAAATAAAGTACCCTCATTTTGTTTTATGAGGGTGTCACCTACAGGTGACACTGGACATTGTGCTTGAAGTATACGCGCGATTTTCTTATTCTTTCGGTAGAAATAAAACGTCAGTTTTTATAATACTTATTTATTTTATTTTGTAATATTTATTTATAAGAAAAAATGTATGATTTATTTATTGTGAAAGCTGTACCAACACTTTAGATGCAAACCGATATTGCACCTGGTACACATTTTTCTAGTGCGTTCGTTACAATATCCGCATCTTCGTCGAGAGTAGTCGATTTGCGAGTGATCGGACGCATTTCCTGCATTTCTCACCCCGGTAGGCACTTTTATCTGCACAGGAACGCCACAAGCAGAATTACGGGTCGGAGACTTGCTATATTTTTGCAGGTAGATGGTTGCAATATGTCGCCGGAAATCGCAGTAGGTCCAGTTGTTTTCTGACTGTCTTTTGACCAGCCATGCATTTTGGCAAGCTGATTCTAAGCCAAAAGCAAACAGAGAGAACCACCACTTTTTGCCGCAAAGAGCTACTCTCATGGAGTCAACGTTTTCATCAAACCGGTCTACGCCGCCCATGTACTTACTGTACATCTTGATAACAGCGGGGCAATCAACTTCAATTTTTGCACGTTTTTTATCCATAAATCCAATCTGATCCACTTTTTTAATAGGATCCAATCCATGTCAGTTAGATGTAATGGTGACGATACTCTATTGTCATTCCACTTAGCCGCAATAATTTCCTTAGAAGCTTTATGACATAGCTTACCTCTTGGCTCTTTTTTCATGTCTTTTGAGTTTGGCAAATTGCAATTCTCCAGACGGTTTTCCCGTATAGTACCTGTATCCCTAACATTCTGCTCTCGCAAATACTTTAGCAATGGTAAACCAGTAAAAAAATTATCAAAGTATAAGTTGTATGGTCCCAACTCTTGTAGTAATCTTGAATAGAGCTCTAAAATAACAGCAGCTCTTAAAGTCAGACAGCACCTTAGGCCAAGGCCGGACTCGCCCTGATAAGGCTCACAATTACGATTTTCTCCAGAGATGTAAGGTCTATTTTGTAGTTCTATTTAAGATTGAAGCATGCGACTGGGATGATAAAGAATATTAGCTTCGTTTTCATCTCCACTGTCTTCGTCAGTCTCCACACCATCATCAGGAGGAAATAAAATAATATCGCCTGGGTCCTCCCCGGCATGCAACTGCTCGGCAATCTCATCTAACGTCAACCTGTAATACGTAAACAAGCTTTAAAACAACATCAGCACACAGCTATAAGTCGAAATGTAAACAGCAGTCTTGTTATTACTTAGAATGAATTGAGAACAATAGAGTTATTATATTGTCCAGTGTCACCCACAGGTTCCATATTTTCAACGTTGTAGCAATGATACTATAAGTTATTTCAATAGTAAAATACATTTTTATTATAGTTTATTTATTCATTTATTACATGTAATAAGAAAAAAAAACAATACTTACGGTCTGGATATTTTTAGTTCACTTTATATCGTAAGAGAACGCATAGACTTAGACTGCTCCAATTACGCGCGAAACAACAAAATGAATGTAACAAATGACGTATGGTCAGTGTTGCCAGAAAAAAATCAAGAATAGTGTTATCAATTGGCTTTGCTACAACAGTAGTAGAATTTAAAAATAACATTTCCGTGTGGTAGAAAAAAAAAAATAAAGTGCCAGATGTACTAGGAACTGACGGGTTAAGATGTTCCGATGAGTACTGTTATTCGTTATAAATTTATAGGTTTCCTGATTTCCTGATTAATAAGAAATTAGTTTAAAGATTAAAATGCTAGTGATAATAAAATATGACAAAAAAATTTAAAGCAAAAATCCTCAAGTGCCTACTCTTGCCCGACTTTTACATACACAACTTAATCATAGGCGTAAGTTACAACCATTAGTATACGAATAAAATTAGTTCGAGTTTTACCGATGGAGTCAGCTGTAGTGTGCTGTAACAGTAATGAATAATATTAATAATATTGATAATAATAATAATAAAATCGAGCAAAAAAGTAATCAGTTTTCTAAAACAGGAATCGAATAAAATGATTATCAATAGGTGATGTGCAATGCAGGAAAATAAGTTCAAAGAACACATTTTAAAGTGATTCACTGAGAGCTCTGCACTACTCTAAATCAATTTAGCTGCGAATTAAACAGCACAAACTTGATTCGGTTAGGCAATGATGTTTTGTTCGATGGTCTGAATGTTGCTGCAGTTAACGGAAAAGTGTAAACAAAAAGATAGTGCGCACTAGATTAATGCCCCGATAGCGCTGACGAGCCCAATAATAAATAAATAAATAAATAAATAAGTAAAAGCAAAAGGTTACAGATAAAATTCGTTTTTTTTTGGGTTAATTATTATTTTCGAGGCAGGTAATTATATTTACGTATATTATCGTGCGAACTACAGCGTCTGGATTATCCAATTAGCCGTGTAGAACGTGTGGCGGTCAATATGTGGTAATCATTTAAATGACTAAAAATAAAGTAAATAACGAAACAAACTAAATGAATAAGAAATTTAGCGAGATACGAAATGGAAATTGCAACGATGTTATCTATGTATATATATATGATATATATATATATATATATATATATATATATATATATATAAATTAATGTATATAGACTCCGAAACTATTCATCAGACGAGGGTTATGAAATTTGAACAGTTTATTTATGGGCTCATGAGGAATAATATAGGCTATTTAAAAGTCAAAAAAAGAAATAAATAAATTACAAAATAAGATTTTTCGTAAATTATATTTTTAATTATTTACATTTTGCAGGCTATGTAAAATGTTTTACTTTGTATTTTTTATATTTACTTATGTTTTACAAGAAGACTAATTTTTTTATTATTTAAAACTGAAGGTTATTGTTTAATTTGAGTATTTGTTTGTTCTTTTTTTTTGTTTAAAAATTGTATTTCTTTTGTGTAAAGCCCCCTCTATAGGTAAGCGATGAAATTTATTTAGTCTAATTCGGACTGATTGGCGAACCTATATATTAATAGATAAATTTAATTTTAGTATTATATCGCACTCATTAACATTCCAGTTGTGTGTAGACCCTCATTTTACGATTTCATTGTATTTTTTGAAATTATTTTAAGTTTCACGAGAATTAAACGGCGCAGGATAACGAGAAATTGCACTTATTTTTTTTTTTGGATTTTGCTTTGGGCAACAGTAGAAAATTAGAATATTGAGAAAACGTTTCTTCAATCCGCTAATAGCAGACAAGCCAACGTTCAGGCAGAACACAACGTCTGCCGGGTCCGCTAACATATATATATATATATATATATATATATATATATACTATATATATAAAAAAGAGAAAATCCGGAAATATTTGACTAGTCAAATAATTATAAATTTATCGCAAAAATTACTTGAAGCTGGAAATTCACGTGTAGCAAAATGACACAATGTACTTACGCAATGCAAAAATACATTAAAAAGTTTTCCGAAGGTGAAAAAAGGAATAAAAGTCGGAAAGTCGCTTTTTAAAAAACTAACAATCATGGTGCAGTCGAAACTATTTACAGCAGATAATTGAATTTCATATGAACACTACCCACGTACCGAAGATGTCAAATAAGAGCGATTTTTTCAAAATTCAAACTTTAAAGGGGTAAAAAGGATTAAAAATCGTTTTCCAAAAAAAAATACATTAAGTGTTATATTTTCAGTACAAATAGGTTTAGCAAGTTGTAATTTTGCCTGAAGATCTCTAGTATGATTTACTAAATGTGTGAAAATTTTTTTTCAAAATTTTAAGAGAGGGATGATAATTCTATATCTTCGTCAGTTCATATTGTATTCCAAAAAAAAAAAAAAGTGAGAAAACTGATATAGTTCTGGTGTGATTATATATGTTAAGAAGAGAACCATGTATTTTTGTTTGACTACGAAGTAGAATTTTTTCTTCTTTTTTTTCGAGTGATTTAGTCTTTCCGAATTGGTATGTTTTAGTTTATGGAGTGTTTATGAAGAATTCAGACGGTGTGTTATTTATTCTGAAGGAGGAGACCAACATATATATTGCCGCTAATGACTGGAAAATTAAACTGCTTTTATTGTACTAAGGTTAATAGTTTATATGTTTGAACAGTTTTTGAGCTAAAAAGATTCAGAAAACAGACTGAATTGGGAAACAAATATATAATATTAATCAGTTATTAAACTACATTTATAACATTTTTTTCCCTTTTTTTAATTAGTAGATAATTTTCAAAAAATCTTATTTTCATTACCTTTCTGCAGTTTTTATACGTTTGTTCGATGATGGTTTAAATATTAAAGGAACAATGAAAAAAAGAAAATAAAACAAAGAATTACTTTATATTATAAATAAAATATTTGGAAGAAAAAAATTAACATAAATTATTAAAGTTTTGTTTATACATAAATTTTAATTGAAAACCGAAAAGTAATAATCATCTACATTTTAAGCCCGAGGAAGCGAATGATTAAGTAGTTAAAGTTTATCGAATAAATTGTACGAAATTGACGGAATGCTAAAGAGCAAATTAAAAGATGTTAGCAGTCATCAAAGAAAATTCGGGTCCGGATTAAGTGTATGATAGGCCCGGGGCTACGGAAATATTAAGGGCCCTTTTCGGAAGTGACAAAATTATCAATTTTATAGAATAACTAGATTTTCTTTAATTTAATTCAAAATATATTACTTTGAATTCACGAATTAACATATAATTATTAATGCAAACAAAACTAAATATCATATGGACAATGGGTAAAATTTTCGATGCCAAAAAAAAAAAAAAAATATATATATCATTTTAAACAATGAATTTTTCAGCAAATTTTAACCAAAGATTTGCATAAAAGGATAGTATGTGTGCGTGTATTGCGCGTGTACACACGCACACACATCCATACAGACATTTCCTAAAAATGTAAATTCCGACTGGTTATACCTTAAAACATATTTCTGGTACGTTTTTAAGAAATTCGAAATTTTACTATTACGAAGTTTCCTCTTCTAGGAGGAAAGCAAAATGAATATAAAATTATTAACAATTAAATTTATTACAAAATGCACTTGCTCCTATAAAGTTAATTCTATTTATTAGAAAAAAAAAAAAAAGGTTTATGTATATGATAAATGATAGATTAATTTTTTATTACATGTCGGAAGTGGGTGTCTCTTGGGGGCCCCTTTATAAGGCGGGGCCTAGGGCTGCAGCCCTCCCTAGATCCCCCCTAAATCCAATCCTGAGAAAATGTATCGAAAAAGATGATAAATGTATCTGAGAAGCCGCGCGGATAACGAGAGTTATAACAATATTTGCAAAACCGATAAATATGTTATTTATTAAAATTATAAATTTAAAATTGATCACACGCGGTGTATAATAGGGTAAGTTGTTGCAGTGTCGAAACTATTTTTTGACGAATTAAAAAAAGGAAAAAAATCAAAACAGATCGCGCGCAAATGAAAGATTAGTTAAGAAATATTTTCGTTCGTTAATTATCGCATCAGACTGAAAATGATGCTATTAGAAATATTAAAGTTCGTCGAATCAAAATCGATGTTTTTATTAATATATTCAATTGTTTTCGATTCGTTTATTGCATTTTTTACATCATTTAATGGTAGAAACCGTATGTGTACAAAATCGTTGTTTTACGAATGATAAAACGTCTTTTTTTAAATTGATTCTCTTTTCTTTCGCTGCTTGCCGTGTTAATGTGTGTAATAGATTTTACTTCGTCGCTTGTGTGTTAATTAAATGTTACTTATTAGAAAAGAACAGCTCTCTGAGAAAAACAATTTTATTCACTCGTGCGCCGAATGAAGGTAACCGTATTCTTGATGGCTGTTGATGTGTGCGAGGCACAGTTTAGCATCGTGGAAAACGTAGTAAATTAGGGCAAAAAGAACTTTTTTTGTTTCCACACTTTGCTGTAGAACTGATAACCAGCAGATCAACGCATTTTGTTTGTCCGGGTAAATATGGACGGCTTGTCTGCACGGCTGTTTTGTTAATGAGCCGGAAAATCAAATCGATATAAGGCCGCTAAGAGAACGTCATCATTGTCTGCCATTCAGGTCGTTTTCCGCTTGTTCTTTTTTCTTTCGCTGATTATGATGCGAAAAAAACGTGAAACATTCTACGCCCCTCTACGCGATAATTCGTAATAATACGTACGAGAGAGGTTGAATGAAACTTATTTCAGCGTCGCATTTTTTTATATTGTATATCTCTGTAAAAAGAACAAAAAATTAGCACATCAGCCGACACTAACGCGAGCAGTACGTTAAAAGGTCATCCGCTGATTCACCTAAACGAACTTTACTTTTAAAAATGTTTTAAAAGTTTTTAAAACATTTTCGATATATCTAATCAAATTTTCTACGTTAACGGTATCAAAGTGAATCGGTGTAATTTGTAATTTTAATTTATAATCTTATGTAAAACCGGGGAAACGCGTAGCAGTAATAATGATGGTTTATATTTCATTTTATATAATTAATATTCAAATAGGACAGTAGGGAACACGTTGCGCGATGCGTTGGTATTTTAGATATTCTTTTGCATTACAGCAATATCAATAGTCATCGGTGAAGGGGCAGTGAAACACCAAAAAATAATAAATTCTTTAGCAAATGGGCCGTAGCTACATTTAAATTTGAAAAAATAACTTTCGTAAGTTATCTTTTAGTTTAATTAAGTCTTCTAAAGTGTTCTGTCCGCTCGGTTTTCATTTCACCCAGTGAAAATAGCAATAATCATAGTGGATAAGCTAAAACAAAAATAATAAAGAAAAAATCCCCCCCCCCCCCCCCCTAAAAAAATCAATGCTCAAATAAATTAAAAATAATATAGCGGCGAGGTGATGTGACGATTAAATAAGTAATGCATGCGTACTTAGTGTCTATGTTTTTAGCTTAATTTTAGATTAGGGCAATCCTGTGAACTTGCAATAAAATTTGTATATTCATTTATAAAATTCAAATTTTTTGCACCAGATAACATTTCTACACGGGTAAAATTAGTTTACGCGCTGCACAAGGCAGTCCTTGTTCAAGTTCAGTGGGCTTCAATATGTTGGAGCGTATGAAAATTCCTTTTTGAGAAACCAGCGGAATTAAAAAGAAACATTAAGCTTGAACAGATAGATAAAAGGAACGACTGTTATGATAATGTGAAGTATAAATATTTGACATCAGAGTCTTCTTCTTCTTCTTCTTCTTCTTTTTAAGAGCTTTGCTCTTGTCTTGTAGCTTAATAGCTTAACCTATTATCCTTTTCCATTTTTTTCTGTCTTGTGCTACGTTCTTAATATTATTATAATCTATTTCCGATTTTATTTTTATCTGATCTATCCATTTAAGTCGATGTCTGCCTCGTTTCCTCAGGGTGGAATTTTTTACTACATTCAGACATGAGGTTACGAGACGAGATTTCAAAAAAAAACAAAAAAAAACCAGAGGAAGCAACAATTTGAGCCAAAGAATTTGCCGTAACATTATCCTGTCCATCTGGCTGGAAGCTCTGAGCAAATGGATTTCTAATCAACATGTTAAAAGATATGTATAGGTTTAAAAGATTTGAAGGCGCAAAGTTGCGTACAACGCTGAAAATCGGTACGATTTCTGAACGTATTTATTTAATAGGAGAAGATATAGAGGGATCATCCGGTATTCTATAAAATCACTTAAATGTGCATGTAACGGTATGTCCGTACTTGTTTAACTTTACGATTGCTTGCCTTTCGGGCATGCGTCAATGCGGCTAGACGCAAGTTGAAAGACGCAAGAGGCAAGACGTAAGTTGAAAACGAAGGCGCAGCATAATTTGCTAAAACCGATACATTACTTGAACGTTGGGTTACAATCGTAATTTTAACGTTTTGTCGAGGTGCAAAAAGATAAATATAATACCTATGGTACTAGATGCAATATTTTAATAAATTTATAATTTTATTCTAAATGCACTCTACCTGTATACATCTGGTTTGATAATTAATATGAAATAACGAATAATTATAAACATTTACGTTGATAACCATTTATTTATATTTTATCGAACTTTTCTAATTCTGATCCTTTATCGTAATTCTATCATCGTTTCTTCTGTTCATCTTAATTTTAAATTACTCCGAGTGGAAGGAAATTCCGGTAAATTTTAAGCTGTAAAAATTGAAATTTAAATATTAATAAAAAACTTGTTATGTACGGCTCGCCGAATAAGTTCGGATCACAGCGATGTCTCTGATCAGCGCGCTTATTTTTCCTTAAAAACATAATTTTTTTTTTGTTCCGACTCTAGAACCATTAGTCTAGTTACTATTGCAGTCCGAGAGCTACCATTAAGTTTATAAGGTAGATCTTAATTGCATTTTATAAACTGAAATATTATTAATCTCCTCTCCACTTCAGTTCATTCCAAACTATGGCTAAACTCGTATTCCTCCTCATTCTCAAATCCGGATTCCTTTTACCTCTTTTTATCCAGCCTAATCTACCGTCGTATCCATGGTTTTCGAATTTTCCCTCTATGCGACGGTCACCTCTCTCTGAAATTTGTCGCCTACGCTTTGGTCACAATTTGCTCCCTGCTTCCTTATTTCGCTTCTCTCTAGTCCCTTCTCCTCTCTGTCGCCTACATCCTTCCTCTCGCAACTTTATAGGTGACGCTAATCAAATTTTGTTCGAGTGCACCTGTATCGTTTCCGAACGTTCTTCCTTTTACTCTTCTCTTCTGTCAATTGGTCTTCCAACTCCGTATTGTGTGCATCTTTCGTTCTCTCCTTGCCATCACCCTCTCGGTGTCATTTCAGCACACGAGTCTTCTCTATCCTCCATATCTAATCGCATAAATATCTGATTCCGCTTCTCATCTTTTCCTCTCTTCTTGGGCCAATGTCTTTTTTGACGAACCCAATATAAAAAAAAAAAAAGGAAAAGAAATATCGAGCGTAGCCTTCTCTGAATTCGAGAATGCGCAGACAACAATTTAGAAAATCCGGAAACTGACGAAGATGAATATGTATATTCAGCAGAGGGGGTTAATTAGGCGTAGAAAAGCGGGCAGGCAGTTAGGTTTCCAGCAAGTAATTATGGGTTGGCTGCGTGAGGCCTAAACAAAATGTCTCCGATCAGGAGGCTACCATGGCTCGACCATCTTCTTGATGGTTTGCAAAATTAATGAAGCACTTCGAGATTACGAGTATTTTTGGAGAAAATTGATTTTAGTTTTTATTTATTTTTTGCTTATTGTTCGAAATAAATGCATTTTTATTTAAGGAAAATGAAATTTTGTGTAACAGTTGATTCCTCTCTTTAGGGTGGGCGGTATTCCGTTGACATTACGACTTTTCTACCGGCAGTATAATCAGATGGTGTCTAATGCCAAGTCAAAAAAAAAAAAAAAAAGTGAAAAACAAAAAAGATAAGAAATTTTATCAACATACGGGGTAAGATTTATTTGTCAATGTGATGTATTGAACATTTTTCAAAAAAATGTTGGTTCTAAAAACGGATATACCGTTTTTTAAATTACAATTTCCGTTTAACAAGTATTGTTTACAACGAAAGTTTACACAATCGAGTTTCGTCGAAAAATTCGTCAACTTTGAAAAATTAATTAAATTATGCGTGTGTACTTCCCTAAAACAGTATGTTAATATTGGCTTTGATAAATGTTTTTTCTACTTAGTGATTAGAGCAAAAAACTTTATTCGAGTTTTTAAATGAAAAAGCAAAAAAAACCTTATTTCAAATATTCTTAAATTACGGTTAAATAATTGTTTCATAATCTAAGTGGCTTCGACCCTTACTTATTTCGTTCAGCAAAACAAGAGGCCTAATTGCATTGCGTAGAATTGTTCATTTTTTAAACTGCCAAAACGCGTTAAAAATGTTCTTAATTCTGTATTATACACTGTATAGGAGTATTTCTGTATATTTTGCGATTTATTACGGTACGAAATCATGCAACCAATCTATGCACAGTTAATTTTCTATAAAACAAGAATTCTTTCTGATGTTCAATTGTCGAAAGCGAACAGGAATTTTTACATACTACTCCGGAAGTATTTTCAATTTTTAGTTATTTCTGGCTATCTGATTATTATTCAAAATGGTTTTCAACTTTTTAGATAAAACATGGAAAGCATGGTTAAACCAACTTAATCTGTTACGGGTAAAATATAGGTATATTTGAAAACATATAGTCAAAATTAGACTATTGCGGCAGTAGTATAGATTTTGATTGATTGAAAATAATTAGATTATTTTTGTTAGCGTAATTTAAAATGGTTCATTAATTGTGGCGGGAGTTATGAGAAAAATTAAAAGTTTTTTATGTAAGCGATAAAAAAAGAGCATGCTATAATTCGAATATTGCAACACGTTGTGGATTTAACACGAAATGACCAGTTGTTAGCGGTGCTTGTTCTCTGTATGCTCGAACATTCAGTCCGTTCAATGAAAATGTGCTGATGGGAAAAGTCGATATAAGTCGATATTTATTATCTACTAACGGTGGCAAAACAATCACGTAGACACATATATAACATAAATGAAGTGTGCGATGTTCGGCTAGTTCAAAACGAGATTAAATAACGGAGAACGAAAATTACAACATAATTGTATATGCAGGTAAGTGATGAAAAAATTCTCGTAATGAATTAAGGGGACGCAGCCGCTGTCGTTACGGAGTATTAACGAAGATGAAGATATAGATTGTGTGTGTGCGATAAAACGAAATGTGTGTCGGTGAATGGAAATACATTTCGCTGGGTTAAAAGGTGACGAATTTCGCGCGAATAACCACGCTGATCTTCTACTAAAAATGATACGTACGCGTGCGCGTCAGTTTTGTCACATTGGAAATTGAATGCCGCATCAGGAAAAATTAGCAATTTGTAAAGCTCTCTGGTTGAAAGTGTTTTGAGATACCATAATATGGAGGGTTAGAGACGCATCTAGACCAAAATTTCGGGAGGGGTTATGAAAATATTTTTATAAATAAATAAATAAATATATATATATATATATATAAATCGGCCATTTTGCCCTCGCAAGAGGCTGTGCCCCTTGACCCCTCTTGCTTACCTTACATTTCTGTCTCTTTCTCTTCTATACTTTTTATAACAAAATTTACAACGTAATTCTTACTGGCATTAACACAAAAAGAAAATAACATAATCACAAAAATCCTATCCTAACATTTAACTTTCATTATATAAAATTAAGACAATTTTTCGTTACATTTTTCGTTACATATTTCGTTACATAAAATTAAGACAATTTTTCGTTACATTTTTCGTTACATATTTCGTTACATAAAATTGTGACATTTTTAAAATAACAATAACAAAAATCCTATAAAATATATAACTAACGTTACATAAAATTGGGACATTTTTTCGAGGGGGTAGCCTAAGAATTACGTTGTAATTAATATATGTACACAGATTAAACAGAAGAAATGGCTTACTGCGAATGTCCGTTATGCAGCAATAACGTTTACAGATGGTAAGCATAGCACGTAATATAGGGTTTTTAAATGAAAATGTACAGCCAATGACGCACGGTTGCGTAGGGAAAGAAACTTTTTTTTTTTTTTTTTGTCTCAAATTAAAAGAAAAAGGAGTCACATCTTAACCGGATCGGAAATTGTTAATTAGCAGGGATAACGAGTAAAGAAGGAAAATAGAGAATAGAAGAGGCGTGCAATAAGGAATAGGAAGCCCGAATCTCAGTAAATGGGAATACAGAGCTGAACGCTCTTTAGAAAGAGATGAACATTCAAAGAACATATTATTGGCAATGCGAACAATTGCATCATTTAAATGAAGAAGGCAATGTGGGGAGCAAGTTGAACAGATTTAGAGGAAGGCGTAGATATCCGACTAAAACCTGAAGTGGAAACTTTTATATAGCGGAAGGAGATAAGAGTTTGGGATTTGTTTCAAAAAAGAAAGAAAAAAAAAGACTAATAACAACCCGAGTCAAAGAACCAGTCGCTACACTATCAAAGATGTACGAATGGCTGGGACCTGTAGCAAATCAGTGTGAACGTAACGAAGAGAGGAAAAAATGCGGGGATACGTGTATGTATTAGTAAAGTCTCGTAAGAATGATCAGACATGGGCGAGTAGATGGCCTAAAAAGCCCATTTGAATCTAGAGACAATTTAATAATTAGAAAAATGGTGATAAGCGGAAATGACAACAGTAGAATAGTCATTAACTCGGCTGTGACTTAGATGAAAAGATTCCGAGAAATTCAAGAGAAATAAAAGAGGCAGCGACACCATTCGGCCTCCTCGAGCCATCTGTAAAAACGGTTACATAAGAAGAAAATAGGGAATTGATAGTATCGAAAAATTTCAGTTTATTTGCTGTTTGGGGAAGAAATTTAGAAAGTAAAGATAGAATAAATACTTTAGGCAGATAGCAGAGATCGTTGAAAGAAAAAATAAGGAAGATTTTTAAAGGAAATTGTGTATAACCAAAATTAATTAAGACGAAAAGAAATAAGAAATAAGATAGGGTTTTCCTAGGAGTAAAGCGCAAGTTTTTAGAAATCGAGAGATAGAAATGAATAAGAGTAGAGAGGACGTAAGCACAGCATGGAAACGATAGTCTAAATAAGATCTGCGAATAGAGTGGAGTATTGGTTTCGGAAACAAGAATTTTGAATTGTATCTAATTTAGGAACAGGTGATGGGTTTTGGAAATAAAGGAACACTAGTCAAAGTTAGAGCGAATGATGGACGTTCACGGAGAAATAGAAGCGTAGAAATTAGCATTCCGTTTAGTCGATAACAGAGCTGTTAGCAAGTTGTCTTTTCATGGACGAAGAAGAAGGTTATTAATGTGTTCGGAAAAAGTTCAAATGACCATCGAGGGAAACATCGAGATGACAGAAGAAATTCGAGAAAGAAACATAAATAAATCGAAGCAAAGATTTTATATATCAAGTCGAAGAGGGTAAATTTAGCGAAAGAAGATTTAGAAGAAAGTAGTTAATTGAAGAAAGAGAACATTCCGGTACAATGAGAAACAAACTAAGCGTTTCATCAGCAGCCAAAATATCGCGCGAAGAGGAAGCAAGTTGAGCAAGGAATAAAGAAAAGGAATATAAAGGAAGAGAAGCAACGCTAATAATGTAGATATTGAAAAGATTAGGACCACCGAGAATTACAAGGGAGACCTTGAGAAATCTGTTTTGAAGCGTTGAAAGATGGATGAAACTGTTTATTATTATGAGATTAAATAATAATGGAAGTCTGAAATGTTTATTGCTGTCGTTTTAATTACTAGAGTTAGTAGATGGATATTATTATTAAAAGTAGAGGAAACATCAGTGAAGGAAGCCGTAATGTTTCTAAATAAAGGATTGGTACATGCGAGAAACAAAAAGACCAATACATTCGGAAAAGCCAATACCGGGCCGAAAGCTAAACATATTGTTAGGAAATACTTAATTACACACGTTTTAGCCATCAAATAAGACGTTTGTTTAACGTAATTTAAAGTAGTCTTCTAATGCAGCATGTTAAAAAGATTTTTTTTTTTTAGAAATTCGGATGATAATAAAAAGAATTCAGAAGGAAAGAAGTATTTTCCTTGGAAAGGAAAGAATTGAAAAGATTGAGAAGAAAACAAAGAAATTGTTCGGAGAAAGACCTACAGTGGAAGTGGAATATTTCGAAAGAATATACTTTAATTCATTAATATTGAAGACAGATGTTGAAAAATGAAGAGGAGTATTTTAATGGAATGGAACGCAATTCATCAAAGGGAGGTAAGTAAGCAGGAGCTCTATAGAATCAATAAAAGGTGTCAGGCTATCAATAGGAATATTGAAATTAGAAGGGCCCTCCTCCGAGGATAGCGTTTTCCAGATATATGAAAGGTAGTAGTTTTTAGAAAGAGAACAGAAATTCCTCAAAGAGGGCTTTTTTGAGGTTTTAAAGTTTGTATTAGTCCGTTTATAAGCAACAAAAGAATTTTCAATTATATGATTTTAGCGAAAAATTCTAAAGGTGGCAGGACTGCAGTCATATGCGGCGTTGCGTTTCTCATTGTAGCAAAGGGAGAATAGGCAGTACCACGATGATCGGTGATGAAGGGCGATGCGATGGAGAGGTATAAAGAAAGATGGGATTAGAGTGAGGAACTTTTTCATAAATGCAACTCTCTTTTTGATGTAGAAGGTGAAAACAAATGGTCGGTAATATTATTTCGATAATGCGCTGAGTGAAGAGTTTGTAGGCTTCCAATTAGTTTTAGTTGTCAACAAAGCAAAAGATGGTTTCTGTATTGTGGCGTAGGAAAGAAAAGTCGGGAATATTGCGAAATTCGTCCGGATGAATGAGGAAGACTTTCGACGTTTGAAACCCGAAAAGAATAGATATTATAGCTGTTCAGAAAAGTTAGAAGTTTGTGAAAGAAGCATTTGTAACAAAAACTGGTGAAAAATGTTTAATTAAATCAAGGTTCTCCTTACAAAGCTTTACGAGTAAAGAGATAAGATGTGGTAACACAAAAGGGGAGAGGTTTTCAATTCGATCGAGTTTGAAAAAAAAAAAATTTAGAAGCATCGTCGTATGTTAATAACCTATAGTTTGGAAAGGATGGCTGCTTTATAGAGAATATTAGAAGGACGGGCCTCCGTTTATGAAGGGCTTTTAGGGAATTTATGTTTTTATACGGAGGCAAAGGTGCATAGTTTATACTACGATAGGAAAAGGAACCTGAATCTGACAAATGATTGATTCAAAGGGATTATGAAGAGTAAAAACCATGTGTATACGTAGTTGCTGGCAGGGATTATGGGAGACGAAGGCACGCTAAGAAAAGAAAACTGTTTACTTTTACGTGTGGCGATAAACACGCACAGACACACACACACACACACACTTACCTAGTGCGTGTACTTTCGTCACCAGGTTCGTTGGTTTTCTCTACATCGGTGAGGTTACACGTTGTTACACTGTGATTATTCTTAGTGCCGGATTAACCACGTAACAAGAGTAGCAATTGCTACGGACCCCGCGCAGAAGAGGACCCCGCGTATCCAGACCCGTCTCCGCCTGAGCGTAATTTTTTGAGTGAAACTTATTAAGTCGTGGTATATTGAATTTACTTAATGTCACTAAAACATGAAACGTTACACCTTTTCCAACCAAGACAATCCATTGCAGACAATCGGTAACCGTTTATTTCGTTGACGAAAATAAAACACATAATTTCATCAGGTAAACGCACAAGTTCAACAAAAAGTCTCTCGTATAAATGTACAGAATTTTAATCGGCCTGATAATTGGCTCTGCAAAAAGTCTGACGTGTGCAAGCATTCTTACTCGACACTCACTGTGGATGCGCGTAATAGAATTGAAATAGCTCGATTCAAAATGTTGAAATTGTCTATATATTTGTAAGACTTTCACATTATTTTTATTATACGGGGTTCGGTAGCATAACTTCTTTTTTTAAAATGAGCCACATTTTTTCTACTAAATTTTGTTAAAGAGAAATAATAACAGAAAATCGAAATAAAACTGCGAGAAGGGAAGAGTATGTTATTTCGATTTTCTGTTATTATTTCTCTTTAACAAAATTTAGTAGAAAAAAAGTGGCTCATTTTAAAAAAAGAAGTTATGCTGGCGCACTCTGTAATTTAGCAATCATATAGAAAAAAATTATTTTCTAGTAATACGTCTATGTAAGCTATAAAAGTAATGAGAGATTTCCTGAAATTAAATTTCTCGATAATTATTTAGTAATCCTGACATAGTAAGATCGTTAGCAATTTCGTTCACAAATAATTTGCGGTGTGCCCGGTTCAAACTTTTAGAAAGGATTGTGACATATTCCATCATGGTATTAAAATAAGTTAAATATTTTTTTAACTGGGATTAAATTTTTTTTCCCTCAAAGGACATGTTCTATTTTGGTATTAAAATAAGCTGAATATTGAGACGGATTCGGCCGCCATGACGATATATGATTACGCTGTCTGAGTTAGAAGATAATGATAATAATTATGATATAAATTCCAGATTTTTGACAATTTCCCAGGCAAATCATTTCAATTTATCAGGCTTCTTCAGGCAGCGTGCAAATGTCGCATTCTCCGGCAAGCTAAATCGGAAAACTTTGACAGAGATTATTGGATTGCGAAAGGAAGCAGCGAACTTCAACATATTATGAACAGTGACTTTTTAAGTAGAAAGAAAATGTATGAAAAAGAAATTAGTCTACGATTCTGCCAAAAGTCATTTTCCACTTTTGAACATAAATCTACTAATAAAACTCACGTCACAGAAATCGGTTATGCTATTCAGAAACTAAACGGCGACGTTTCTGTTTTGTTTGCAAAGTTATAAATTCAGATATTAATCAGTGAGCACGGTTTACGAAAGATGCGTTCGATGACTCGGGAAGAATGCGAACAATTTGTTGAAGAGGCATAAAGAAAGCACTCCGCACGGAAAAGTTATAATTTCGCTGTTAAATTGTAAAAACAAGAATGCGTGTGTCGATTCTTAACTTGCGAGCCAAATTCAGACTGAGCAAAATTATTGGCAGATGCTTTTAAAACGAATTATTATTGCAGTAATAAAGTTTTTAGCAGAATGAGGTCTTGCGTTTCGGGCTAGTGATGAAATTATTGGCTCAACACATAATGGAAATTACACTTAAGTTAATTAGAATTACTTTCCGAATCGGACGTTTTTATGGCCCAACATATTCAAACTTATGCCCATGAAGGAAAAGGACACACACGTCATATTTATCTGAAACAACATGCGAGGAATTTTGTCAAATTAATTGCATCAAGCATGCCGGATCAAATTATTTGCGAAATTAAGAGATCCATGTACTATTCAGTGTCATTAGATTCTACTCCAGATATATCGCATGTAGACCAACTGACTCTGATATAGTGTGCTGTGTTCTACCATCCGGGCCAGTTGCGAGATTTGTTAAGTTCTTAGACATGGAAATACTGCTGAACAATTTGCCCAAAGTTTACTAGATTTCTTAAGTAAGAATGGCATTGATATCAAAGATTGTCGTGGACAAAGCTATATGATATTGCCAGCAACATGAGCGGAAAATACAGCGGTCTACCAGCACGAATTAAAGGAATAAATAAGTATGTAGAATATAATTCCCTGTCTGGCACATTCATTAAATTCAGTTTGCTAAGTGCGCTGCAGACTGTTGTACAGAAGCATTATTTGTTTTCGATTTTATTGAAAATCTTTATAATTTTTGTTCTGCTTCTACACATCGTTGGGGTCTTCTTACGAAAGCTCTTACTTTAAAAATTCCGATTTTGAAAAAGTTGTCGGATAGTAGGTGGTTCGCCAGAACTGATGCTGTGCAGGTATTTTTATGTGAATTTACCATTATCAAGGAAGTATTGGATGACATTTGCAATGATATAGATCAAAAGGCAGAGTGTCGTAATCAAGCTTACGAACTAGTTTCAAAGATGAATAAGTTGAAAACGGGAATAATGGCAATTACGTGGAATGATATCCTAGAACGAGTGCAAGCGACTAATGCGTCGCTGCAATCGTCTGATATAGACCTTAATACAGGGTACGCCCTTTATGAATCATTATATGGATATGTCCAAACAATGCGATCCAAATTTTTAGATATTGAAGCAAAAGCCAAAGATCTGATAAGCTGTCATGAATATCAGCAACAGGCTTCAAGACGACGTAAGCGAAACACAAAGTATGACCATTTTATCGGTTCCGGTACACTTGACGAATTTGTTGAAAATGAAACACCTGGTAAACAGTTTTAAATTGAGGTGTTTGTTGTCATTATTGATAACACATTATCTGCTTTAGATAAACACATGAAAGCATACGAAAAACTTAGTAGCGTTTTCGGAATATTTCGACAGTTAAAATCTATCACAGTAGAAGAGATTTTAAAAAAAACTCCAATTATGGCACTGTGCTTATGCGAATGATTTGGAAGGCAGTCTAGACGACGAATTGATGTGGCTAGTAAAACGAAGCTCTGGAAATTTAATATTATAAATTCCTAATGGAAAATTCATTAGAATCATGTTTCCCAAATTTATAAATTGCTTTTCGCATTTATTTGTCTCTCATGATCACTTTAGTCAGTGGCGAACGTTAATTTTTGACATTGAAGCGTATAAAAAATGAATTAAGGAACACTATGAGTGTCTTTCTTCGATGAATAATGATTTGCTCAGAGAAATTGCTATTCGTATCGTATTATCTATAAATTCGCCCACATTAAATTTAGAAAAGTTACTTTGTAAACGTTTAAAAAACAATAAAAAATCGTCATTATTAATCGTCAGTTTTTTTAAAATGTTAGTTTCTTATCAAAATTATTCTAAATTGCCAGGGCAATTTCAACTATGGCTTTTTGTACTTGTCAAAGGCCAACAGAACTTATTGTAATCTACTTTACTATTAAACGCTAACATAATTTGTAATCTGTAGATGGTAAATAAACATACTGAGTATTGAATTATTGTTTTACCACTTTATACTTAAGAACTCACAGTAGATCAAGGACCCCTCGATAGAATTTTCTACGAGTCCCGCGCTTGCTTAATCCGGCACTGACTATTATGTATAATCTCTAAGTTACTTAATCTGCGAAGAATGGTTGGACAAGATTTTTCGGAAATTAACGAATATTAATGCACAGAAAACGTTCCTACCTTGCGTGTATCGACTATTTTACTATTTTTGAACGTTTTTTTTTTTTTTTTTTTTCGTAACGATTGGATGTAATAATAAATAATTCATCGGAAACAACTGTGCTATTTAAAAAGAGATATTTATTCGCTTAACGTTTCGACCAGCTTACACTGGCCATCATCAGAAGCAAACTAAAGTAGCGAAAATTGCGATCGACAATAACAATATAAAATAAGAATCGAAAATCATGAAAAACCCAACTCAAAACGAAAAACCTACCTCTAAACAGGAAAAACCGACAAAACGCATAACAACAGGTAGATAAAAAAATACTTATGTTTAAAAATAAAACCGGTCCTTCCACAAGAATAGTCCAGGGATTGCCTCAATAGCGAAGTCTGAAGGATCGCATTTTCATACGCGATATGTTGTGTGTAGTTAAAATCTGTTTTGAAAAACCTCATTTTCTGATTTTAAAATAGCAAGCGTGAAACCGGCTGATTTAAAGTCTCAACTGAAAAATGATTCAAATATACTTTTCGAACCGATTTTTAATCTAAAGCTCATTAACTCGCCTAATCTAAGAAAATGGCCTATCAGACTGAAAGCGCACGAAAAATATACAGAGAATTTCGGTATATCGAATTTCGTAGACTGGAAAATACTTTTTCCATGACGTTAGCAGATTTATTTAAAATTATACCCTATGTAAAAATGTATGAACTTTTGTATAAGAGTATAGCATGAAAAATATTTTACGCCTTTAAATTTTTCAATTCGGTTGTTTTTTTAATGATATTATTTTCTTTATTTGATCGGGAGTTCTGAATTATTTTGTCGCATTGCGAGTTTCGATCCGATTAAAATCTCGTGTCGATTGAAGGAAAAAAGAAGAACTGACGATGGCTGGCTTAATGTTACACTTGCGTTAGATCGAATGCAGTTTATTTTAGCCTATCGTATCCGCTGGCGATTGCCTCTCTAATCGTGCGCCAACTATTGTAAAAACTCGTTCAGATATTAGTAAAAACAGACCGATTAAAACCGCAACCTGAAGAACGGAATTGTTTTTCGTAGAAAACGAACCGATCTATTTCTGAGCAAATAGATTTTGTGACTTGTTGTGACGTCGGCGAATGGCTGCTTCCCAGACCGACTATTCTGATTGGTGCGTTGCGGCTACAGTGTTCAAGTTCATCGGAAGAATGTCCGCGAATTCTCTGCCCATTTGATCTCTAAATCTTTATCCGCTACCGTCGACCGTTCGAAGTGGTTTCTTTCCATTATTTCGGTTCTGGTTTGTTATTCCATAATTCTGGAGTTGAAACCGGTTGTTTACCCCTTTACGATGACCAAACACGGTTAATTCTTCGCCATTAGAATTATCGAATCGGTTTTACTTCTGTAATTTATAGCGAGTTCTTCTAGTGACCCGAACTGGTCCGTACTTCTCGCATTGAATAGTTCCATCGACAAGATGGGTGTCCGGCTTGAAATATTTTTTCCATTTTTTTCCCGGTTACTTTGATTAATAATGGCCGATCGATCGAATTTAACTGATAGACCGGTAACGAGATGCCGCTCCGTGTCTCCAATTAATAATAGTGACAATAAATGGCTCATTAAAATTCTTTAACAACGGGATTTTTAATCTATGATTCGTTCAGTTCGTAAAATGTTTTTTTGTTTTTTTTTTTTACGCACCAGAGAGCTTAGTTGATCAAAAATTTATTTAGAAAAACGGAGGAAATTGAAAAAAAAAATTATCGCAAATAAAAATAAATTTTTATTAATTCAATATAAACAATTTAACGGCTTCTTTTTTTCTCTTTTTTTTTTTTTTTTTTGAATTTAAAAATTCATCTTATCATTAGTAAAAATCAGTTGCAGGACCGTACGTAACCGCAGTTTTATGATAATCCGTTATTGCCAGTACACAGGTTTTTTTTTTTTTTTTTTTATGTGAAAGAAATAGAAAACACGAAGATTTATTAGGACGCTTTGTTTGAAAAATAGATAAAAATAATAGCTCGATGAATGGAAGCTGGACCATTAGCACGAAGGATCCGTATTTAGTTCTAGTTAGCGGTAAAAAAAGGGAGATATTATAGTAATTAGCCGGCTAATAGTTTAACATCAGGCCCAAAAAAGCAATAAAAAAAGAGATCCTAGAAATTTCTTTATCTAAGTTTGTTCGTTTGCTCGAACATTAAAAGAAAATCTGAAAAAATATGCTCAGCTAAATTTAAACTTTAACCGTAATAATTGTAAATATTTCCTGAAATTTTTGAAAGTTTCATTCGTTACTAATAAAGGCAATATCTTGTTGACCACACTTATTACCAATCCAACGTTGGCAAGTAAATACACAAACGGATATAATTCTTCTTTTCCACAGTTCGCGGACTGGTGTATACTCTAGTGAGGTAATGAACGACTTTATAAAACTTTTAGTCGCCTGACCATTTGGTTCGTGTTGTTGATTATTCCCGCTGACACATCATTGGTTATTTATTTAATCAAAGTTTTCTATAGCTGGCGAGCCGTTTATTGTTTATCTTCTTTTAATTACCGAAGATTATTACTATTATCATGTTTTTTCTGTATAAAAATAACTATTATTTTTTTTCCCTTCTTTTTTAATTCTCTTCTTTATCAGTTCTATTGAAAAGTTTAATGTGAACATATTTCACGACTGGAGGTCATTGCAAATACCAAAAAAAAACCAAAAAAAAAAACCATTATTATCGATAAACAAGCAATTCGACACCGAGAATTTACCACCTTTTCTTATTATTTTGCTCATATATTTTTGAATAAGTTTTTTATAAACAGCATATCTAACCCGAACTATTTTCGAACAACTTTTAATTTAAAAAAAAGTTCAACGTGATAATTTTTTTCCCTCTTGTTAATGCGATATCAGAAATTATTTCTCGAGAATAGCTTTTAACGGTTTAGTCTCATTTCGCCTAAATTTTTAAGATTTCGTTTATTCAGCAAACAGAAAAAAACAACAAAAAAAAAAAAACAGACGAATATTTCGTATTGGTAACATCGCGTCAAAATTGTCGAAATTCAGAATGAAATCTAAAAGGTGATTCTGAATCAGGTTTCGCAGTTATTTAGGCAAGTATAAGAGACTAAACGCAGCATTTTTTTTTTGTTCTAATTTCGATATTAAATTTTTTTTTCTTTTCGCAAAAGCAATTGAAACGTTTAATAGTGGAAGCACATGCAAAGTGAAAAAAAAAAAAAATTTAAAAACATTTAATCCTAAACGACGACTCCAATAACGTAAATATCTGCAAGTTATTCCATATGAAGTTGAAAGCTGTGTAAATCCTATCCGCCTTATCAGTTAGAATATAGGAGCCTTATTTCTATTTAGCGTGATATGTACATTTCTATTCGAATGTTCTTCTATCTCCTCGGAATGCGCAGTCCTTTATTCTAATTTGCTTGGCCTTGGTCTACCGACTCTTTACTGTGCCCACTACATTCTTGCTCTTCCGTCTGCTTCTGTTGTTCCTATATTGGCTACCTTCATTTTTTCCGTTTCTAATCGCTTCCTGATATTGTAACCTACAAATCCCTACGTTCCATCATTCTAGTAGTCCTTCGTGTTGGGTAAATGTCCTGTGTAGACGCGCCTAAGGAAAGAAAAAGAAGAAAAAAATACATTAAAATACGGAGCTGCAGAAAAATACTTTAGATAGCGGTTTACAAGTGAACAAATGCTTTTACAACAACTTAAAAACAATGCGCATGTATGCCAATTTTTATCTCGAGTAGAGAATCATTTTTTTTTCCTAATTCTTTTTTTGGGGCTTAGGAATTTATCTTTCATATTATTTTTTTCAATCTTAAAAAGAAACAGGAAATGTGCTCAAGAAATGAATAAATGCCAAGTTAATGTGGATTTATTAAGTTTAAAATTTTTAATTGCATATTTTAGATTTTTTGTAAACGAATAAACTTATCCTTAATATTTAATCTTCGTTGTTTTTTTTTTGTTTTTTTTTTGTTTAGGTTAAAACTATAAAAACGTTGCTTTAAGTTTACTTATAACAATTTTCATAAAGAAATTAAAAATTACATTGTTCGTTATTATAGGGAATATTTATTTGGTGTAATTTTTTAAATAAATATATTCAATGATTAATGTGCAACTACAGTATTCATTGATATAAAAGGAACTTATGATAACGTATGAATTTTTTGTAAGACTATAGTCTTTGAACGTATAAATAAAAAAAAAAAAAAAAAAGATTTCAGTAACATATAACAGAAAAACAAAGTAAAATTAACATAGTATAGAGGCAGTGAATAAAGTACAAAATAAAATAAACCAACGGAAAGATATCGAAAAATCAGTTGAAATTAAAAAAGGAAATAAAACAATTAAACTCTAAAGTTAGAAAACTTTCAAGAAATTAAACAACTCGGCAATGAAATGAATGATTTGGAGCACAATACACGAGACGACGAGGGTGATCTAACGGAAAAGAAAAGTGAAAATGTTAAAGAATTAATTCTAGCAGTAATCGCTAAGACTAGAATTAACGGGAGCAGCAAAACTGAAATAAACCAAGACCAACCAGAACGGGACATTTAAGATCAGTATTAAAAAAAAAAAACAAAACAAAAATAATAGACCATTCCCAGCAGTTCATCTCCCCATATAGAGCAGTATCTAACCCACCTAACAACATAGGGCATTAGTAGAAATCTTCACTGTAACGAGACCACTTCCCACAGTATATTAACGTGGTCACCGATGGCAGCATTCGACGTAAAATTCTTTGATTTCGCTCGTGGAATATCAACAAAAGTGAATTGGGACATTACTTGTCACAGCTGAACCTAACAATACCGCATAACAGCGCAGATATTAATGAAATTAATAACACAGTTACAGAAAAGCGGCTTATAATTGTATTCCATTACTTATGTAAGTCTAATAACACATGCAGAAAAACAATCTAGTCGAATAATGAATTTCTCGATATAATTAATGGAAAAAAATAAACTACTCTCCAAGTATAAAAGACATATCCATGTGAAGAAAACTTAAAATTGTTTAAAATAGTCGAAGCCAAACATAGACGAATAATCTCATTCAAGCTAAAAAAAAACAAAAGACGCATGGTCTAAATTCATATGAAATATTAACGCGTTCCACCCCGATTGATGTAGTTTGGAATCAAATTAAACGACTCTCCAACAAACTACTTTTCAACGATATCACTACCATAAAGTCGTCAGAAGACCAAATAATAACAAACCAAGATGAAACAGTAAAACATTTTTCTAAACGCTACTACTCTACATCATCGAATGAAGGATACTCTAATCAATTCAAAGAAATCAAGAGAACGCACGAAAAGACTACTACAGATTTAAACAATTACTCAGACGAAGCGTACGATCTTTCGATCACCTACGAGGAATTACGATCTATGTGAAAAGCTTTGCAGCGGTAATCGTTCATATTGAACTAATTAAGCATGTAAATACATCTCTTTATAAAAAAAAAAAAAAACAAACTTCTACGGTTCTACAATATATGTACAATCTGGAAAAGTTGAAAAACTGCATACACATTATTTTACCACTCAAAACTGGGAAAGACCGCTTTCCGCTTTAAAGTTAATTACCGTCTCCTAACTCATTAACTGGTTTCATGAGAGTTAATTAATGGAATAACAGATTGGTACGTATCCCTAGAAGACCGAGAACTGATAAGACCAATGCGATTCGGATTCAGACCAAACATAAGTACGATAGACTCCCTGGTAAAATTACAACTAAGGAATATGCGACGGATTTGTAAACAAACAATACACGGTGGTTGTTAGTTTCGGCCTTGAAAAGCCTTTCGACCGAATCTGGAGGTATGCAATATTCAACAACCTATCAAAACGGAGCGTAAAAGGTCGCCTGGGGCAACGTTTATAAGAGAATTGGTTCAGCATGGTATTGTCCGAAAAAGAAACGCTTGAAAATGGTACACCACAAAAGGCTCCATCATTAGCCCGACTTTATTTATTATCGGAATCAACGAAATACGTAAATTCATCAATTCTCCGGTTCAACATAGTGTCTCTTCGCTGACGATTTAATAATTTACCTATATCAGGTAATAACGTAAAAACCATCGAAACAACTCATCTCAACAAAATCCCCAACGAACTCGTAAACTGAATAGAAACACAAGGCTTAACCTTTTTCATCAATTAAAACAGAATGCGTGTCACATTTGGAGTATAACGTTCACTACCACCACCTTGCAATATTCGAATATCTGGAAAAACTATGAAAACTCTTCACACACACACACACACAAACACTATAAAAATTCTTCCAATAACTTTTGATAGAAAATTAGATCGGTCAACTCATATTCAGCTACTACAGAGGAAATGCTATATAAATCATTAAACATTTAAAAAAAAATGGTGGCCCACACAAGATGGTGCGCAGATAGAAAATCGATGTTAACGTTGTATAAAAGTGTCTAACAGCAGACTGCCAGATCGATTCTTTATAACAGTGGAAGGAACAAAGAATTAAAAAAGCCGCACATAATCCAAAGCACAGTCATCTTAGGAAGTCTTAGATCCCCAGCTCTTTACCTAGTTTACTCGCAGAAACCTACGATGATACGCCGACCGGTAGACGTAAAACGAAAAATCCTACGTGCCGAATTAAACATCATACTATCTGACATCACACATGGAAATACACCAACAGAGCTAACACTAACAAAATACCGCCTTAAAACACATCAATGACACTTATACGGAAAAGTAAAGGATCGCTGGCAAGCTGAATGGGAACAACGTTTTTGTGGAATCAAATTATACACTGTTAAACCGTTACTGTCAAACTAGCGAATGTCGTTCCGTCAATACATACAAAGTCATAATAGCTCGCTTACAAATTAGACACACCAGATTGCCGCATAACTATCTTCTTCAAAACCTCTCTGCTCAGAATGTCAGTGTCAACTCTTAATACGCTACATATTAATTCATTAATAGTAGAAAGAAGAACGGAGGGACCTATTACAATTGCAATAATTTAATCATTAATTATATATTAGCCGATGTTGCAAATAATATTAACATTTTACAAAATTTCGAAAAATCATGTAATATCTGTAACAGCTTTTTTCTTCTTTATAGCGCCATACTTAATTCCCGAGTGTCGACGACTACCTATTCGTACATCTCAGCTGTACAGATGTACATATAGTGTCCATAGCAATTGTTATAATCAAAATGCGCTAGTGTACACGCGCAAGACTTCATTCGGAACTGATTGGTATTCGTTTGATTTATATCGGCATATACAAGTGCAGTCTCCTATTTATGTCTGCTGTGTGTACTAAACTAGCACGCATATGATAGTACGCATGCTTGCCATTGCTTTCCACGTGATTATTAGCGAATATTTTTAATTTTAATTTTTTGTAATAAGAAGTTCTGTCGTCGCCCGGGATCGAACCCGTGACCTCCGTAACGGAAGTCAAGCGCTCTAGCAACTAGGCTATCGCGCGACGATTTGTAACAGCCTACAGCCTATAATAATGTCGCAATTGACCAAGTTGTCGAACGCTGTTAAATAATAATAATAAATAATAATAAAATAAAATTGAGAAATAGCGAATAATGGTATCTATATCTGACCGATTGATTTACATAAACGAAAATACGGCAGTCTGTAACGAAAAATTATTCTACAATGCGTAAAAAAAAAAAAAAAAAAGCTAAATTATAATTACGTATGGTTTCCAAGTGTGTTCATGTTTTTAGGTAAAAAAGGACAAACATCGAACGGAATTAACAATAATTATATTGATTATAATTATCAATAACCTTTATTATTATTATTAAATATTCACGCAAACAATAAATGTGATAAAATAGGAAAACACAAACAAAACAAAAGTTCTTTCAGTAGAAAAAAAAAGTATACAATAATAATAATAATAATAATAATAATAATAATAATAATAATAATGCAGTAGAAATGCTTATTTCAAGTGAATTTCAATAGTTCCTAAACATTGAATTTTACTGTACTGATTTAGCATTGATGTATTTTTAATTAAACTTATTTTTTAAATTAATTCTCTTATATATCACATGTTCCACGGTTTATATTTGACACTATGTTTAATAATTGAACCGGTAACGGTCTTCTTGGTGAATTCGAAATTAATATTAAATTAAAAACTGATGGATGGCTAGCTGGGTCTGTTTGATTTTTTTATAAATGATACATCCATTATTGCGTTGTAAACGATTCAGAATTTTTGTTTCGTAGGCACGTGACAATTTTTACAAGTGCATTCACGATTGAAGAACAGTTTCCTTTTGGTGTGTGCTAATATACATAAAACCGCAACAAATTTCCTCTTCATAGTAGACTAATATACACCACGGTAATGATTTGTCTCCCGATGAAAAATCAGTGATCAAGTTTGAAATCGGAGATGGAGTTATTTTTTCGAGGAGTTTTGCACTAATTTTTTTCCTACCTTACCATCAAGCAATGGCAATTATGGTGCCGCGCACCCAAAAATTGTATGTGGGGCAATAGCTTTTGTTTCTCCGGCCGATTTTCTTACTTTCTGTTCGAAACATCCCCGCGCTGTCGAGTTAATTTTTTTTTCGATTATCATTATTACCTACTTTTTTTTTCTATGCAGTTTCAGAAAGTTACCAATGAAGTCGTAAATTAAATTTTTCATTTCACAGATTTTATTAATCACGATTACATGTAAAGTTTTTTTTTCTTTTCCAGTAAATTAATCTGTATGGCGTTATTTCGATATTTTTGCTTTTATTATTTCTTGTCGCAATTTACGGTCGTCAAGGGCAATTGATATTCCGGAGAAAGTGCGTTCAATGCGTAATTGGTGCTCGCATCCGGTCGCCGTTACGTCTTGTTTAGAAAATATCGAAGGGGGAAAAAATAAAAAAAAACTGGGTGCATGCAGCTTAGAATGTTTGCATTATAATCTCTTCCTCCTGTCATCTCTGTCTCGCTCGCACTCTCCGGTTAGCCCATTTTCGATGTGCGTGTACCTCCTCCTGCACATCAGGTAGGGTGGTAGTGCACGAAAAATGGGATGATCGCTGCTGTCCGTAGAAATTAATAATCGTCGTTAAATAATACGTAGAGGTAATTAATGCTTCCAATTGAGTTCCTTATGATCAACCGATTCGCGACTGATCTCGGATAAAGCACACCTACGATGCCCGTATATAAATACGTATATTAAAAGTAGTATTGCTTGTCGCCCTATTTTAATAATTAGCAACCAGTTTGCGCTTTTTTCGGGATGGGACGTGGTTGTTCGCCGCATTTTTTTCGCCTTTTTCCTTCTTTATGGTATCTGTAGTTAATTTTTGCCTACTTTCCTATTTCTCGTTGATAATAGTTTGTAAAATTTACTTAATACCACAATCTCCGTTGTAATTGCATTAATAAACATCGGTGAAAAACAAGAAGGGTTTTTCATTTACATCGGTATAAAGTTGTTGTAATGCCGAGATATACTACATGGGTTTTTTATAATTTGGTAGTGTCCAGTTGTTCAGTAAGAATGGAGTTCAATTCCAAAAAAAAAAAAGTACAAAATAAGCTCTAGCATGAAATTCAAAGCGACATATTTACCTATCAGGGCAGTAATAACGCAAGTGTACTATGCTGAACGCATAATTACGAGAACGTACTTGTCTAACTGCTATTACGTGTTTTTTAATGTTTCCCGAAAAAAGAATGCGATTGTGTCCCATCACGAATGATCGCAAAGTTGCCATTTTCGGCCTACTCTATTTATATCGCGCGATATTACCTCCGTCTAATTCGTTTCCTCCATTTTATTGTTCTTCCTCTTAGGTTCTTCTAGCGTTTCTTTTCTTTTTCTTATTTTCGTTTTTTTCCCACGTTCAGTCACTCTGCCCTTCTAAATTTTATACCAGACGTCTTATTTCCAAAGTACATTTTGGTCCTCGGGAGTCTGTGTTATTTATTCCGGGGCGATACTTGGCTATATGGTATTCGTTTTTTTTTTTTCTCTAAAAGCTAAAGAAAAAACCAAGTAGGGGCTTTTTTTGCCTAGTCGTATATCCTTAGATTGTATAAACACTTGATCACGAATGTGTCTGCCCGCGAAAATCAAACGACGTAATGGGAAGAATTTCGTGTATAGGATTCAGATAGTAGAAAAATCGTTAAACAAGGAAAAATCAGTTTCGGTGCAGGTGACTTACTTGGAGACTAAAGAAATCGAGAAGCCGTGGGATCATCGCAACTGGTAACATGAAGTTATTGCTATTTGTAACGGGAGAGTATAGTTCACAGTTTTGATCCTGATGTGGTGAATACTAGGGAACAAAGTTATACTGAAAATGAATACGATTGTTGTTGGAGCGCGGTTTAAAGATGTTCCATCACGAAAAGAGATCATCTGACGAAAGAATTAGATTGCTCAGCGAAATTTTAAAATAGAATTTTTAAATAAAACACACCGGAAGGTTGATTAACAATAGCGCGGACTGAAAAATTAATATTTCCTAATTGGCGGATGATAATTTTAATGAAGAAAAAGTCATTAATGTAGGCTATTAAGGAAGTTCTCCCCGGGTGAATATTATATTAAGAGGATTGTAGAGATTTAATCGCGATCCACTTTATTAATGCGTACTACTCACCGGCTTATTAGAAATTTGTCGGTTTAAAGATACTAAACTGCAAACTTTTTGTATGAACTTTTTTAACTTTTTGTTTTAAAAAACTTCGACGAGTTTATCGAAATGTGAAATTGCGAAAGCAAAAATAAGGTTTTTTCAAAATGCGTGTGTAAATATATAAGTATCTTTCAAAACTAGAATTTTACTCTTAAGAGCGGATTTAGGCTTTTGGCCCTTTCCCCTGATTTAAGAATACAAAGACTAAAACGCTGTGTCTTAATAATACCAAAAATTACAAACGATAATTTAATTTATATTAATTATTAATGTTCAGATGTACGAATCGATAGAAAAACAATTTAAATGTGTAATAGTAATGTTTAACTTTACTTACGGAAATTAAGGATAGCTGGGGGGTTGTAATCTTCAATGTTTAGCTGATTTCCATCTACTTATTTTTTTAAAATTTACCAATGTGGAAAAACTAACCACCTCGTCGGTCCGTTAAGCCAAAAATCCAATAAGGCCGTTTCTTTGAACTTCTTTAATGTTACATTTGTGTCTTTTACACTTGTGAAAGGATTTCTAATCTACTCGAATTTCATTTCAATTTCGGAAAATATTTGTCGTCGAGCTGATTTTTTCTGTGTGTGTGTGTGTGTGGGTCAAGTGTTCTTTAAAATTTCGGACATTTTCCGCAGAAATTGTTGTATCCCTAGTCGTTACCAAGAAATCGTTCAACGCAGCGATGAAATTTTCAAAGCTTTTTCTCTCAAGATGTTTCTGACACACGGTTCTCGAATGAAAACATCACGCTTTAACTTTGAACGCTACACAGATCTCGTTACACTTTTTTCTTTGTCTAAAACAAGATTCAGCCCATTCAGAATATTGAAAACATCAGTCAAGTCTGCAGGCATCACGCAAATAGCTTCAAAGATGAGACAGTGACAGTTTCTTTTTTTGTCATCTTCGAGAAACACTTTGATTTCGTTTTGTATTTTGAACGCGCTAAAACTAACGAATTTCAGCGTGAAGTATTTTCTCGGCTGCCAATTTTGTTGCAAAATGTTTTTTTCAATAAAGTTTTATGACCTCAACTGCTTCATTCATAAGTGTTACAAAGGTTTCTTGGAGTTTCCTTTGCAGTGAGTGTGAGTGCGTTATTTTCACAAGTGGCAATAGAACAACTTGCGCAGAAGCATAGCCTACCACCATCAGATGAAAGTGCAAATCTACATTGAGCTATGGTTTTCATTTTCAGCTGACAAAGGAGGATAGATCCGAAAATGTTGTGCCGCGAAAAGTATTTCTACTCGCTATTTTCGTAATTATATTTAATATCTTATATGATCTTTGGGAGAGAACTAACACTAAGTCCACAAGTGCTTGATCAATCCCTTCCCAACATTCAGATATAAATATAAGTATGTAATTGTGTGTGTGGGTAGATGTATAAATATAATGTGTATGCGTGTGTGTATATGTATGTAGATATGTATGTAGATAAATATATGAGTATGTTTATCCGTGGTATACGTATGTGTAGATATAAATGTGTACATAATTATGTATATATTAGCAATTCTGTATCTAAATATTATTTTTATTGCATTCAGTGACTATATATTATCATCACTGATGTAATCCATGTTTATAGCTACTATAATGTTTGTAATTACACTTTTAATTGTTTTTATATATCATATTCTTTAAATAAACTAGCCTCATCGGGAACGTCCGAATTAGGGGGGAAAAAAAAAGATCGTTCATATCGATCTGAACAGAAAAATATATAAGTCAATCTAACTTTTAACAAAACATTACTTTTTATACTTTTAGCCACGACGAAAATATTGTTCGACGTTTAATGATACCATTAGATAAGGGGATATATTTTCGATAGCATTTTTTACTTTCTCTCCGTGCATAATTTTTGGCATTATTTTTGCAGCTGGAGCTTTATTAAGTCTTCGGCCATGATTTTTCAAGCACTCGGAATGGTAACACCCTTATTTGAAGCTCTTCTGTAGTTTTAGAATTTTATTCATCGACAGCAATGACGATAGGCGATCTACATTTTTATAAGCTGATTGCATTAATTTTGTAAAATTAATACAATCTTTCTAATGTGTTTTTTTTTTTTTTTTTTTGCTAAGCTTCAAATGCCGCTTTAATTTGCAAAATTTTGATTCGTTGGAAAGGTTTTTTTTTGAGGGGGGCGGTACGTCCCCCAGTAGTGGACCTACAAAAACCAAAAGAAGTGAAAGGGACGTAAATTTTAGATTAGATCAGATATTGGTAGTATAAAGGAAGCAGTAGTTGGAAAGGCACAATATAAGGATGCGCAATTAGATGTACGTTGGGAACTTGAGTTTTAGTATACGAGAATGTAGATCATAAGGAATGGGGCAAAATGTGATGATTGGTATTGCAGATACTGTTGCTCCAATGATGCGAGAGAACAATTCGGAGGAGAGCAAACAAAAGAAAAAAAAAATGAAAACCAGAGGAAAGCAAATGGATGTGATTAAAATATCGCAGGTGAAGAATGGAGAAGCGAAGGAAACTCCAGGAATCAGAAGAATTTAGGTTGAGAACATATAAATAAAACGAACGAAACCGTTACAAAAATATTAAGTATAAATACCTGATTCCAGAATCCAGGATGGACGTTTTGATGGACCTTTTTGGTATAGAATACATTGCGGTCTCGGATTTTCAGTATAGGAAAATCCCGATTTTAAAAACTCGATGTTTTATTGTTTCCTCTTTACCGCTTTACTTTTCCCCTTAACGGTATTTTCAAATTTGGTTGTTTTTTTGTTTTGTTTTTTTTTGGGATCGCCAGCCGAGGATATTACACAGCATTAGACAATATTAGTGAGAGAAAGGGAGAAACGAAATAAAACTGAGAATACTCACAAAGATAGAAGAAATGAAAGCTGCTGTAATAGGAGAATGATCGCCTGGGATGGAAGTGAAAGAATAAACGAACATTATATGGAGTAGGCAAACCAGGGTTCAGAAGTTGTCTATTTCTCGATCATTATTCATCATCTACTGAAGAAATATCGTTAGAATTGTGTCACTAAAATTATTATTTAGGCTTAGAATACTTTTTTTTCGAAATCGTCTACATCGTATATTTTCACGATTTGGTTTTGTTTGCTTCGTATTTTCACTTCCTGTACATTTTCAAAAAATTGTTTTAACCCAACGCGCGCGGTCTGTATCGTTCTTAGATAAATAGTTAAAGAATGATAACGCGATTAATAGAATCATAACAGAAAACTAATTTTTAGGTATTGCTAATAAATAGGCACGCGCGTTAGCGGGATTTCTCGCGGTGGATGGGGATTAAGTTAAATCGCTTACTAAACGCTTTCCATTAGTAATTATTAAATAATTTAAAAAAAACCTTTGTAGAATTTTCCCCCTATAGTAAAAACTTAAAAGAAAATAAAGTACGAAACAATTATTAATTGTAATTAGATGCTGTGATTATGGTTTTTGATAAACCGAAACTAGTCAGCAATATCATTTTATATTAATTAATTGTATTTGTGGTTTATTATATGTTTTATTAAAATTTGGTTTTCAAATATTCAAATTTGAGTCTTTAGTTTGTTCAAGTGTCGGTCTCTGCGAGCTGCTGGACTAATTAGAAGAGACGATTCTCGTTATTGTTAAACCTGCTTATTTCTAATTTAGCTCACGTTGTTTCCATTCTATCATCGCTCAAAATTCTTGTGTCTTCCTAAACTCTTCCTACCTGTGATCTGCGCAGTTTTTCATTTGACTTGATTTTTAATTCTATCCTTAGTTCTTTCATGGTCGGCGGCGATTTCCCGCTCGTCTTTATGACATTGTTCTGGTTATAATATAAATGGTACTATCATAGAGAATGAAATCTTCAGTTATAATCTTTCTCCCCTAAATGATAATCCTTGTCTATCTGTACTTCTATCGATCTGCCTTTTTTTTTCCGACATACAATTTCTCGTTGAGAATTCTTGATGATACGTTCAGTAGTGGTAACGTTTTTATCCTCATTCCTCTCCGTTTAATTCTCTGCAGTGTTCCAATTGGGGGAAACCTAACTGGATAGATTTCGTTCTATTGCTGACTCAGTTCTTTCTGTAGCAGAAGTAGAAGCTAATTTTTCACAATATTCATCTGTTACTAATTCCGTCTTTCCCCGTCTCTTCTCTTTTTCTCTTTCCCAAATAAACATCACTTAACGATTTTATCATTTTGGCAGAATCAGAACTGCGCAGCCGCTGTTAAACAAAGTTGGTTTACTTTTAGATTCTTCTGCTTTCACCCAACCCTTTACATCCTGGCTCACAGGAGTTCGAACACGCTGGAACTAAATACATCTTCGAAAGCGCAAAGAATAACTTTTGGAAATTAATTTGGTCTTTTTTTTTTTTTTTTTGATCGGCTAACTCGATAGCATCGCGCGCACTGCCGCATAAACAAAAATTAAGAAGCCGCTTTTTTTGTTTAAATTTCAAAAAATAAAAATTTATCCAGGAAAAAGTAAAACATTTAAATTTCCATAAAGGAACTTAACTGATTTACCATAAATAATTTATGTAAACAACAAAAAGGAATAATGCAAAATTAATTCGTAATAAACAAATAGGATTATTAAGTAATATAATTCTCTAATTTTATAAAGTGACATACCATATAAGTGCCTTCGTTTTGTAATAAAAAGAAAAAATGAAAACATATTATTTAGAAGAGAATTACAACCGCATTAAGAACTAAAAATGAATGTACCTGCTTATGCTGATGAATTTTTCTAAATTGCCAATCTAATTTCGCTGCTTCATTGCACTACACCGCTGTTCGCTTGTCGTAGTGGAAACCGATTTTCGTTAGATTCCGCTAAGCGAACTTTTATTCGCTGCGATAAAATAGCGATAATTATCGGAAATATGCGGGACTAGTGTGTGGACTAGTATCTTTATGCGCGGGGTAGAATTGGCGCTTGTGTGCTTCACAGAGTCCAGAAATCAAAAGGAAATCGGAGAACATCTTCAAGAAGAAAAATAAAGCTCCCGCCATCGGGTAGAAAATCAACAAACCGCGATATATCCTACTATTCGTTATTGTTCCAGCAAAAAGTTTTCTTGCGTGTCCAATTATGCGAGATGCATAAATTTGCAACCCGATTCTTGCGACATAATAAGACACAAGGCTTTAAACATATTATCCTCACTCAAAACGATTTTTATGTATACAAGCAATCCCGGATGAGAAAATAAACTATAAAGAACTCTAAATAAAAGAATTAAACAGGAAGATTGGAGTACCAATTTAAAACCATAACTAGTTGTTTCATCAGATATATCGAAACGCACGTAATACGTATTTAACAACTGTCAAACAAATTAAAACATAAATCAACAGAGGACAGACCAATTTGGTTAAGGGATGAAATATTATTTCTTATGAAGGATAAAGATCGCTGGCATAGATAATCCCAAAAAAACGAAATACAGAAATGATATAAGAAAGCGAAGGTAATTGCCGGGGAAAATTAAAGTATGTTAGTGGTAAAGACGTTTTTTTTTTTCTTGGCTCAGCCTTCGCATTTAGGCATTTTTTAAAGATGTTGTTAAAAAGACATGGGGAATATAGTAAACGGATTTCTGACAAGAAAAACAAGGACTGGTGCGGATGAAGTACTTGGACAAAATTTCGTAAGAGCAAGTACGAATGAATTCACTAAACTAACAGTTACTTCATGCATGTAGTCGCAATGGCAAGAGGAACAACGCGAACAAAGAGAGGACAACGAATGTAAATCAAAAGTTAAAAAATCGACTTATTCCACTTCTGATGGAAGAAGAAGTCAAAAACATTATTCTACAGCTTTGGAAATTTGATAACGTATGCATATTACAAAGTCAAGTCCAAGTATTTTTACGGCAATAATGAAACGATTGATTACATGATTTCTAAAAACCCGCGAAATATCACATTATTTAAAAACTGCAGTATTAGAATCTGGTGCTTAAAAGTGGTAATCTAAGGGAATTAAATAATTATAAAGCAATATGTCAATGATTTTAACACTCGTGCGCAAAATATTTGAAAAATATGCGGCACACTAAGTCGAAACGGTTAATTTACTTTATATGTAAAAACCAATATGGGGATGGCAGCAGTTTGAAAAAAAAAGGCAAGACGCTATGGTGAACATGATGGATTACGTGTGTAATGGCTTGAATGAGAGAAACTGTATAGTTTTTATTGACAACCAAAGCCCCTATAATGTATAGTGTATCAAGCAAAAAATTGTTACGACAATTGAAAAACACAAGAGTCGACACGCTTATCTAAACGGAAAGGAAACAAATACGAGTAGTACAGCTATAAAAGTAAACCGGGTGAAAGGTGAGCAAGGTATTGCGCATTATTATTTATTCCATGTATTACCGATATGTGTGAGTACACGGTAAAATAATAGAAAAATAAAGGCAAAACAATCACGCAGACATATATAACATAAATGAAGTATGCGATGTTTGACTAGTTCAAAACGAGATTAAATAACGGAGAACGAAAATTACAGCATAATTGTATATGCAGGTAAGTGATGAAAAAATTCTCGTAATGAATTAAGGGGACGCAGCCGCTGTTGTTACGGAGTATTAACGAAGATGAAGATATAGATTGTGTGTGTGCGATAAAACGAAATGTGTGTCGGTGAATGGAAATACATTTCGCTGGGTTAAAAGGTGACGAATTTCGCGCGAATAACCACGCTGATCTTCTACTAAAAATGATACGTACGCGTGCGCGTCAGTTTTGTCACATTGGAAATTGAATGCCGCATCAGGCAAAATTAGCAATCTGTAAAGCTCTCTGGTTGAAAGTGTTTTGAGATACCATAATATGGAGGGTCAGAGCCGTATCTAGACCAAAATTTCGGGAGGGGTTATGAAAATATTTTTATAAATAAATAAATAAATAAATATATATATATATATATATATATATATATATATATAAATCGGCCATTTTGCCCTCGCAAGGGGCTGTGCCCTTTGACCCCTCTTACTTACCTTACATTTCTGTCTCTTTCTCTTCTTTACTTTGTATAAAATGATTAAAATTTACAACGTAATTCTTACTGGCATTAACACAAAAAGAAAATAACATAATCACAAAAATCCTATCCTAACATTTAACTTTCATTACATAAAATTAAGACATTTTTTCGTTACATTTTTCGTTACATATTTCGTTACATAAAATTGTGTCATTTTTTAAATAACAATAACAAAAATCCTATAAATTATAACAAACGTTACATAAAATGTCTCAAAAAACGTCCCAATTTTATGTAACGTTTGTTATATTTTATAGGATTTTGTGATTATGTTATTATATTCATATGGGCCGATTTACAATTACGCTGTAAATTTTGATCATTTTATACAAAGTATAGAAGAGAAAGAGACAGAAATGTAAGTAAGAGGGGTCACGGGGCGCTGCCCTTTGCGAGGTCAAAATGGCCGAGATATATATACATATATGTATATATGTGTGTTTCGTGAAATATATTTATTTATAAATAGTACACTAAAGTCTTGTAGTTAATTATTGTGTATACAATATTTGAACACTACATAAAAACAAATGAAAAATAACAGTTTCCATAGAATTCGTAAACATTTCAATTTTCTTTTCTTTTGTGAAAAATTGACAAAAGAAATGAATGTATTCTGAATATCGGTCCGTTTAATTCAAGCGGTTATTATTTCGCTGACATTTCGGGGGGGCTGGATCCGGCCCTTAGATACGGCCCTGTGGAAGGCTCTTTATCCGAAAATATATGTAAAATTCAATTAGATACATTACGTAATTACGAATTACGAAGAAACACGAATATATGTAACAAAGCGTGAATTATTGAATACATAGTTAAAACTATGCCATGTAATACTCTATAAATATATGCGCGTACTAATGTATAGAAGAGCCAAGATGAATTTAATGCCTTTATTGCGAGAGCTGTAAGATACATCGGTACATTTATAAGATACCTTAGTTCATTCAAATGCATGTTAAGAGAACGAAGGTTGTAATGAGAATTAGCAGTTGGAAAAATAAGAAAAGAAAAAATAGCGGGCATATTTATATACTTACCGTGGCCATATTATAATGAGAAAAGGTAAAAACTAAGTGTAGATTTTAAAAATGATATCGACATTTTAATGTTTATTTTGAAACTTTCTCATTACATCTGCAATTTATTTGTGGAGTTAAATGCGTACTGGTGAAATAGATATCAGCGCGTTCCTCCGAGCTCGAGTATAATCTGTACATATTGTTTAACGGTAAATAATTTCTAAATCACCTGTGAGCCTTTTGGAGATGGCGGTGTTCCGTTCGGGTATAATTGGAACTTGTAAAAATTTCACTTTCGCCGGGTTATCAAAAATATTAAAAAAAAAAACAAAAACAAAAAAATTACCCGTGATATGTGCGCCTATATGAATATAAATGTTATTGCATGTCTGCGGTGATTCTCAATCTGCAGAATCCAAAACAATGTAACATTATAAAGTATAAATAAATAAATATAGGTGTATATCGTCTTATGCGTGTATAAATTTTTCGGAAAATGATAACGTTTCACCGGGCGCTTTATAAATAATAAACTTTCGAATAGGTCTGTAATTAAGAAATCTTAATTGATAACCAGGCGACAGGCAGAGCTACTATCGCTTTTGCTGCTTGTAAGCAGTCCTTTTCGAATGTAAAGTCTCTGTCAATTTAGCTTTAAAATTAAATATCCCTACAGAAGAATGGTTTATGCTTGAGGCTACCAAAACCTCAGAAGTGGGGTCATTAGCGCGAGTTTCTAGAGCGGTATACACTTAATCTCAAATCGATGATTGGTTACGCTAGTTGGCGGGACAGGAAGGAAGGGCCTTTAATATTCAAATTCCCACACTGTGCACACACCCTCAGTGCATTATACTGGGGTACTTGGGAATTTTTTCCTCAAAATTCGATCGGCGTTCTGTAATTTGGAAAATTACTTCGGGAGCGCACATCGGTCTGATTAATTCCGCGTGTTTTTTGCGGCCGTTAATCGGTCGTGTCGTAAAATTTCAACCGCTTCTAACGAAGCAAGACGTTGTTTTACAATATCGCGTTGTCATCGATCCCGACTGGTAATTGTGAATTTTCCGCTACGAGGTCACTTATGATTCAGCGTATTGTCTGGAGCGTGAGAGGCGGGCCTGTGGTAGCCTCGGAAATGAAATCAAGGTAATCTTATAACCTTTGCCACCGGTGTGTCGTTAATTCGTTGAGCCGTGTGATATATGGTCGAGTCGTTTTGCTCTCCTAATTATCGTCCGTAAACATCTTTAACGATCTCGCAAAGGTTCTTAATTTACGAGGTGTGTTACGAGAGTGCGCGTTGTGTTCAAAATTAGCGCGCGCACTTGAACACGCGTATACGGTGTTCGTAACGCTCGCGACGAACAACGGCCATTGTAAGTTTTATGTAAATGCGCGTATCGGCGCTATAATAAAATCGGAAAAATAATAATAAAAAACAAACAGAATGAGCGAGCGTCATGCGTATATGTAATAGGGATAATAATTGGCGAGGAGAGGGAACAGATCGATGAATAGTCAATTTATCAAAGCTAAATCAAATAGAACGCTACGAGCAGTTGGCATGTATGGCGCGGAGGGCGCGCTTGCCTCTACAGTGAAAACGTTAAATCACTTTCGTTTCTAGTTCTTTCTTTCTCCACTTGTCTTCTTGCTTTTTTTTTCCCATCGTCGCACACCGGTAAAATACTTTCTAGCGGGGCCTCTGCTACATCGCCATTATCTATTATTCTTCACCTTCTAGTTGATTTACTGAAATCGCTTGCTTCTATCTGACGACGACGAGGACGACGACGACTTCGACGACGGTTTATTACTTATTCTATTTCGCCGTCGTCGACATGTACGCTAAGTACGCTATTAGCTTTTCCGAACTAGCTTGCACGCATTTTCCTGCCCTTTTGCCACGCTAATTCGGCACTGCTCCGAATTATTATTGTCTTTTTCTTAACAGGTAAACGAGCGCCCTAGCTATTTTTGACGTAACTTTATCCAAGTACCTCTTTTCCACTTTTTCCGCTACCGAACTTTCAATAAAAAATAATTTTCCCCGCAATTCGGCCGATTTGACCCTCTTTTTTCTTTCTTTCTTCAGGTTAAAATGGTAGCGGCTTTGCACAGGGAAAAATCACTCGATATAATTTCAAATTGTCGTTTAGAAATTAGTCCAGCAGGGGAAGTGAAGTCGGAACTGGCGAATAAAAAATGAAATTTAGATCGGTTTTAGCGTGGTGCGAATCTCGTTTTATGTTTATTTTATTATAATTTTGATTGCCGGTTACGTTTGAGAGGCGACAAAAATGTTTTTTTAAGCTTCTCCTTATACGTGTAATGTACCGAATCCTAATAATAAGATGGTTCAGAAACGACAAAAATATTCAATTAAAATACGCGATAACTCACGAACGGGGATTAATTTATAAACTTCAACATTGGATCATAAATTATAATTAAAATTCTCTTTAAAACGATATCTATAGCTTCAAGCTAATTACGCTGAGCGCCACAACAAAAAAACTAAATAAAACCGTCGCGAATGCATAATAAGGAATATAAAACGACCACAAAAATCAAAAAAATTCATATCCGTTTTATCGGAAAATTACAGCCGAGCTTACAGCTTTATATTTGGGCCCTCGGCAAAGCTCGAAAATTTTGGAAAAAATATTTTTTTTCCAGGCATGCGATGTATCGTTATTTATCGAAAACAAACCTGTTAATCATTACTATAACGAAACTTTTTAAGTCGGTGAAAAGTTCAAAAAACGACGTGTGGTCCTCCCTCTTGCGGCGCGAGTATTATAGTTAACAATTTTGAACAAGGTTAAAATTATACGCATCCCCGTCTAAAATTTTTTTTTCCGCGCATAGAGGAAAAACTTTACTTGAAGCATGTAATATCTCAGGTTGCAGATATCTGTCCGCAGGAGAACCAACCTATTGGCTAACTTTAAGACACCAGACTTATTAGAGACTTCTATATATTAAAAGGAATCTCATCGAACTATGTGGAAGTAAAGAGCTACAATGATTTGACTTCGGACCATATTCCTATATTTCTTACCTTTAGTAATACGGTTATACGGAAAACAAAAATGTCTAAACCTTGCAAATAAATATACAGACTGGGACAAATTCAGAGATGAACTTGATCACAGAACTAATTTAAGAATGAGACTAAGAACAACACAAGAGCTGAACCTACAAAGCTAGTACTTCATAGAAACAATTCGAGAAGTTGCAAGAATGTCCCTATAGACAGCAACATAACTCGTGAAAATTGCTATCCTCTCAAAGTTAGACATCAAAGAGAGAATAAAAACAAGACGTATCTGGGGCATAATAACCGGAGACCAGAAGACAAAAATACGTTCAATCGAATAAGCAACAAATCGAATAGACTGATCTCTGAAATGAAACAAAATAGTATTGCCAACTACTTGGAAGAATTAAGTCCAACCGAGGACAAAAACTATTCCCTATGGAAAGCGACTCGACGTTTCAAACGACCAGTAGTCAGAATACCGCAATACCGCCCCTAAAAGACGAAACTGGAAATTGGTTACGACAAGATGAGGAAAAAGCTGACTTATTCGCCAGATATTTGTCACGAATATTCTCCAGCCACACAACATTAAATCACAGATTGATCTAAGCACTGTAGAAAAAGATATAAACAATTAAACTTATTACTCCACTTGAAGTAGCAAAAGAAATAGATAATATTAATCCATAAAAATCGCCAGGAGTAGATGAAATAGCACCTATAGTGTATTATTAAAAGAATTATGGAAAAACACTACCACTAACATACACATATTTAACGCCTGTTTACAACATGTACCTGAAAGTTTTAAAACAGCTCAGATTGTTAGGCTCCAAAAACAAGGAAAACCAACAGAACATGTTACATCCTATCGACTGATATCGCTATTACCAGCAATATCTAAACTATTTGAAAAGTTGTTACTTAAGCGACTCGAGTAATATAAGCTTACCAGACTATCAATTTGGTTTTCGCAGTCAACATTCTACTGTTGCCACATTGAGTAACCTCAATGATAGAAAGAGCGTTCGAAGTAAAAAAATTTTGTTCGACGGTCTTTTTGAGTATTAAGCGAGCATTTGACCAAGTGCATCAAGGACTCCTACACAAGTTAAGCACCAAACTGCCTGTTAACTAGTACCGTCTACTGAAATCGTACCTCTCAGACAGATAATTCCGCCTAGCCTATGGAGATGCGAGATTATCTTTCCATCCAATACAAGCAGGCGTACCACAGGGTAGCGTTCTCGGACCTATTCTGAATCTTCAGTATACAATAGACATACCAATAACACCAAATATTGCGATTGCAATGTTTGCTGACGACACAGCAATACTAGCAGTGCAAAATAATTTTGTTGTACGTATGTGTATATAAATAGCAAAAAGAATAGAATCGATTCTT
This sequence comes from Icerya purchasi, assembly GCA_039619475.1. Lineage (NCBI taxonomy): Eukaryota > Metazoa > Arthropoda > Insecta > Hemiptera > Monophlebidae > Icerya > Icerya purchasi. The sequence goes on along the minus strand of CM077115.1, from coordinate 397,746,852 downwards.
TTGCAACATGTTAATTTACATTTAGTTATAAATTTTACTTATTTAGAAATGGTTCTAAGATTGAAATAACTCCATTTAGTTCGTTTAAGAGGATTTTTTATATAAAAAGAAAAGAAAAAAACGATTTGTCGAAAACTAAACCGTATTTCATTTCGTTACCGAAACTTTCGAAATTGCCGAGAAGTTTGAAAAAGTGTGTAAATTAAAGTGCAGCCACTGCATGGCAGCGCGAGTATTATAATTAAAAATTTTGGACAAGATTAAAAATATACGCATCTCCGTATATTTCTCTAGTTCGGAACATCCGGGTTTCCAATCTCAAAATCAGGCCCGCGGGAGGCGCTGAAAGCTTAAAATTTTTGTTTTTTTTTTCCCTACCGGGTATGCTATGTATCGGTGGGAAGATCGCTCTGTTTGTGAGGGAACGAAATCGAATTTTCTTTAACGAAACTTTTGTAGTTTTTAAAAAGTTCAAAAAAGCGCAAAAAAATATGTGTCCCCAGCGCTGCCAGTATTATAGTTAAAAATGGTAAACAAGGTTAAAAATATGCGCATTCCCGCATATTTTTCTAGTTTGTATCATCCGGGAGTGTTAAACTCTTTATATTTGGGCTGTCAGGACGCCGAAAGCTGGAAATTTTTGAAAAAAATATTTTTTCCCCCCGGGCATGTGATATATTGTTGGGATTACATGGCCGTATCTAGACCAAAATTTTCGGAGGGGTTACGAAAATATTTTAAAAATAAAAAACTATATATTATCATGAAATATATTTATTTATAAATAGTACACTACTAAAGCCTGCAGTCAATTGATGTATATGCAATAATTGAACACTACAATAAAAACGAATAAAAAATAGTCGTTTCCATAGAATTCATAAAAATTTAAATTTTCATTTCTTTTGGAAAAAATTGAAAAGAAATAAATTTATTCTGAATTTCGGTCCATTTAATTCAAGCAATTATTATTTCGCAGACATTTGGGTGTTGAACCCATAAAACCCCCGTCAGATACGGCCCTGGTTTGGAAAGATCGCTATTTATCTGGATCGAAAGCGTATTTCATTTCCTTAACGAAACTTTCAAAGTTAGCGAAAAGTTCAAAAAAGCATGCAAAATTTTACCTATTTCTTTCTCTTTGCAGCGCGAAAAATCTGATTTCTTTGTTTCGGCTTTAGTATTACGTGAATATAATAATTATGGATATTGTTAACTTAACATGCGGAATCCTCAATGAAACGTCATGCTTGATTGAACTTGTTTTTAACAGGGCGTTTCGCGGTGAAAAATACGTTTTCTTGGCGGAGAGTACAAGGTGCAAAATCGCTTAATAATTATAGACTGTTAAAATTTTGTTCATTATTCTCGGTTATAATCTTCGTCGCCATACAAACTGTATTTAATACATTAAAATTAATAGGCGAATACACACACACGTACCATCTAATTATATCGGTTAATTCATTTAAGTTGCCGATTCGAGTTTTAGAAATCCGTAATCGCGGGATTTTTAAAATCCGAAACTATTCGGCAAATTTGTTTTTAATTTTTTTTGTAATCTTTCTTACACGATAATGTAATTCGGCATATTGCGAAGTATTATTTTTATTATTTATACAGAGTGTTTTAATAAAATGCCGCTTCGAATTTTTTTTTTTTTTTTTTTTCGATGCGAATATTGTTGGGTTAAATAGCGGAGACATCGTAGACACATTTTTTATTAATGGCGGAAAACTTTTTTTTTAAATTAAGAAAAAATAACTTATTAAATTGTAGGGCTAATTGATTATTTTCCGAACTATAAATTTCGATTTTAATTAGAATTTTTGACACTTTTCCGATATTGTAAATTTTAAAACGTCAAAAATCCCACTTAGGAAAATGTATGAGAATTAAAAAGTAATTGGAATAGTTAACTTTTAGAAAAATCTAATATTTTTGTCGATTTTTGACTCGCGACGTTTTTAAACTTTAGTTAATCGAATAGACGTAACAGGTGAATTTTCGATCAGGCATGTGCTGCGTCATAATATTTTTGATGGCGCACAAAGTCTCATCGATATTTTGCACATTTCCAGAATATATGGAAATACAGCAGCGATGGTGGTGTGATCGTACATGTTTAACACATTATCGAGAGATTAATAGATTTTACCTGAAAGTTAAAGAACCGAACACTTTACGGATTGTTTTAAAAATGCTTTTTTACTTTTTTTTCTGAAAATAATTTATACCGTTCTCGTTTCGTTTTTTTTTTATTTTTGAGAATCAAGATTTACTTTTAAATGTTACGTACTGAATGACGAATAGCGCGAGAGCATTTTTAGAACTCCCCGTTTGCAAATTAAAAGGTTTCGAGTTCAAACTGCTAATTAAAATAAGACTCTGAACAATTTAATCAGCGGAAAAAATGAGTCAGGAACCGACCAAAGCGCGAGGGCCGGTCCAAAAAAAATAAGAATATTGTCATTTATGTGTCAAATACATATACTGAAAGAAGAGAAAAAAATCGTTAAAGATGCACTTTCGAAATATGTTTTTATTTTTTATTTCTTCGAAATCGAAAATTTTTGCGGATAAGAACATTATAATATTTATTTTTCTTAGTTTTAGTTTTTTATTCTTGTGAGTTTTTTTCAAGCAGATTTTTAGAACGAGAATATTCTTCTCGTATTATTTTAAAGGACACAGAAAAAGTGAAATAATAATCGGACACGCAACTGCAAACCGTGTAGGTATACTAAAAGTGTCTTGCAGGCGATTTCTTCCCCCTTACTGTTTTGAACCTTTCATTCTCCTTATTCGCAATCTAATTCATGAATTATTCCTGTTCCGTTCGATCCAAATTGATTTATTGTGGATTCCTAGGGAATTGAGGGTAATGAGGTGGTGGCTGATTCCTTGGCTAGCTCAGGAACTTCCAATGGACATTCTCTTCATAATTTCCTGCTCACAATATTAATCATATTTCCAAACAGCTCCAAATTACATTATGGAAGGATATTAATTTTTCCCTTTTCTCCAATCCGAATTCCTCTTATCTTCTTTTTGACCGGGATGGTTTGACCTTGTTTCCTTTTCTTTGTCGTCCCCTGTTCACTGCCATATGTCGTCTTCGTTTCGGTCGTACCTTTCTCCCTTCGTTACTTTTTCGTTTTTCCTTCGCCCCTTCTCCGCGGCACCTTCTTCACCAGATGATTCCTTTTTCTGTGTGATGTCAACCATGTCTTCTTCGAATGTTCCTTATTTTCTTCAGAACGTTCTCTCTTCTATTCTCAGCTTTTTTGTCTTCCTACTCCATACAATGACTCTTATGTTCTCTCATTTCCTTCCTTGTCAGTTGTTCCTATTCTGGCTTCTTTCATTCACAATCAATCTCGCACCAGATCAAAATCTGCTATGCTCCTTTTGAGTTATTACTTAGATTCCTTATTGTTCGTTAGCGTACCCGTAAAAAATAAAAAATTATAGGCTGTTTTCTTTAAAATTTACGACTCTCATAGGTACTGTACGCCGTTGCATATTAATAGAAAAAAATCAAGTGTCGGAGAGAGGATTTTTTCACTTTTTTTCTAAACACTTTTTTATTAATCGAATAAAAACAATAACAGACTAAATATATATTTCAACCGTTCTGCAATATACATATTCATAATGGGACAGAAAAATAAAAACTCGAATATTTATCTAAAAAAATAAAGAAAGCTAAAAAAACGGTTTGTTTTACGCACCTTCTCCCATTAGAAAAAATAAATTTTGCCGATTTCCGCACACGTCACGCTTTTCGCCTCCCCGTCTAAGTTTGACCCACAACTCTATCAAGAAGTTTGAAAAAAAAACCATGATATAATTTTTTTGTTGTTTTTTTTCGCTTTCGAATCAAAGATTAAATTTATTTGCAATCATTGACTATAAACACATATATATATATATATGTATATCACAAGGAGGTCTCATAAAATCGCCGATAGGGCAAATTAAGGTGGAAAATGAAAAACAGTAATTCAAGAATGGTGACGGTCCGAATAGGATGGGATAAACTGCCGTGGAGAGAGATGCAATTAGTTCGTACTCAAAGTTCATTAATTCGTTCGCTTTTCTCCACTTCTGTTTTTACGGCTCACTGTTTATTTCCCTCTAGGCCAGTTTTTAATTGCTTTAATTTTTTTTCATTTTTTAGCCCTTTCTTGCAACGAATTTCTTTCTGTCATCGCGATGAAATGAAAAAATCGACTTGGAAACTAATCGATTATATAAATACGGCGCGATTATTTAAAGAAAATAAGGAAAACTGTATTATAGAGTTCCAACGTCGGCGATGAATAAGTAAGTTTTATTAACCGTTCGTTTCTTCATCGGACTCGGATACGCACCCTTTTTTGCGACCGTTTTAACTTTTGCTTTTTTGTGTTTGAAAAAATTGCTGGCGTCGAGTTTTTTTTTTCTTTCGACTTGGTGCTAATCTATTGTACCCGAGTTTTTTTTTGTTTTTTTTTTTTTTTCAATTCATTTATTATAAAATACAATTTTACAATAGCAGTATTATGGCCTGAGGATCACTTTTTGCTAAATTCGCTTATCAGTGTTCCGCAGGTCATCACAATTATATTAATTAAGTACGCGACTTAACGTTAATACCTTATTATTTAAATGTACTTCTCTTTGTTTTTCATTATTTCATTTACATATTCCACCGTTGTTTTTGTGTTTTTCCGGTTGGTAAACCATTTCTCATTGATTTCTTCTATTTTATATTTTATCCTGATTTGACTGAAGTTTGGACAGCTTAAAAAGGAATGATCCGGTGTGTCTATTGTGTCTTTTTTACAGTTTATGCATGTGTCTTTTTCTGTTATTTTATATTTTTTGAGGTATTCTCGAAAATTTCCATGTCCTGTTAAAAATTGAGTGAGGTAGAAATTAGGTTCTGGTATCTTATTTTTAAGTCTTTCTTCGATATTTGGAATTAGTTTAAAGGTTCTTCTTCCTGTTTTTTCAGCGTTATACTTCTCTTGCCAGAGGTTGTTGTATTTAATTTTTATTTCCTTTATGTTTTCTTTTTTTTGTTTTTCGGTAATGCTGGATGATTTTGTTGCTTTAATTTCATTGCTTTGCTGTATCTGTAGGTCAATAGGTAGTATTCCTGCAATTACATTGGTTGCTGTGTAACTGTTCTATATGCAGATATAATTCCCAATAATATTTTCCGTTGCTCTTTTCTAATCTTTTTTTTGGCTTCTTTTTTCATTTTGAGGTAGTAGATTGTGCTACCATATTCTATTATGGACCTAAATAGCGCCGAGTATATAATTTTTCTGTCTGTAGATTTGATGCCAAAGGTATTGTTGTATAGAGCAGTTATTTTGCGCTGTAAATTTTTTTGATTTTTCCTACTATGTAATTGATGTGACTAGTGAAATTGAGGTTTTCATCTAATATGATGCCCAGATACTTCATTTCCTTATTTAAAAGTATATTTGAATCTTCCAGCTTCAGTTCCCTTCCTCTATGTCTTCTTTTATATTTTCTTTCTTGTGTTTCCTTGTTACTAAAACCCGAGTTAAGCTCGAGTATATTCGAAAAAAAAAAAAAAAAAAGTTGGATGCCTCGAGCGCAAAACGTAAATGAAATAGGCTGTTCTCGGGACGCTGTAAGTGTGGAGACTGCTTTGTAAAGCGTAGGATGTAGTAAAGCGTGACCACGAAAATCAAGTATTTACGTGCAGTCGTTCACGCGTTAATACTAGTAAATGTTATTTGAATCGTGCTAAATGAATAGAGAATGCAATCGATCGTATTCAAAAAATGAGGTTAATTAAAAGACGGGAATAATTAAGATTCTTAAAAGAGTCGACTGTCTAATATTCGAATTGTAAGACATTTTAGTTGGATTTTTCACAGAAGCAACCGCAGTTTGCGTAGAAGGTATTTTCTGGTACAGTTTTTTTTTTTTTTTTTTAATATTCACGCATTTTTTTAGCACCATTTAACTAGGTGAAGCCGCGTGAAGGGCGCATTATTTTTATGTATCGCTTTATCTCTCTCTCGCTATTAATGGACTGCGATATTTATGTGCTTAAATTTCAGCGTAAGTCGTATTAAAAATTATAAACGAACAGAGCAATCTTCAGTATGTCAAATTTTCCGTTGTATCGGTCAATGCCGTGCCGTGAGTTTGTTCATCGTGTCAGATTCTTCCTGCCTCACACTGAAAATGATGTAAACGTAGATAAATCGGTAACTTGTTATTTGTAAATTGATTATGAAATAAATTCCGTGGTGACAAATAAAAATAATTATTAAAATCCTGCCTCCCGAATCTCGGCTGAGTGAATGAGTTATTAAATGGCAATAGTTTCTGTTTAAAGTACAAAATTCCTTCTGGAATTATTTAAGGTGCCGAACGGTTCTAATGTTCGCTAGTTTATTTCACCTGCAACGGTAGACGCGCTGTTGTCGAATAAAATTTATTTCCTATTGCCGCACAATGTCTTTCCATTATGAAATAAAGAATTTGCCTGCCAGAAACCGATGCGTCCACTATTTCACCGCGTATGGATTATATTTGAAGCTGTCAAAATCGCCCGGAAAAACATCCGCTATATACTACCCCGATATCATCGCGAAGAAATTTTAACTTTTAATAATAAATATGCGTTCTTTTTCCTGCAAGATATTTCGTTTAATCTGAGCTGATGATGTATATAAAGTTTTTTTAATACAAAAATAAATCGGAAAGGGCTGCCGGGGAAAGTTTTTATTTCTACTTGACAATTATCGAAGGCTGTGTGCTTGTTTGTTTTTTCAATGTAATAAATATCGTATTTTTTCACGCTGCAGCGTTTTATCACTTAATTATCAATCAATAATTAATTATCCTTTATTAATTAATGAATTAATTATTTCCGCTCGACAGCTGTGCAACTCTCCAAAAATTAAGACAACTTTCTGTGCTCCTGTTGGCGCGATTCCAGTTCAGCCGGGCGCTGCGCTGGCTGACTTATGTTATAAAATGACACAAGTACGCATATTTTGTCGGTGAAAAAACCGAGTAACTCGTATTTTTGCTTTTGGGGTTAAATGGCTTATCGCCAAATTGGAAAAAAAACCAACAACAAAAAAAAACCGAACAAAACAAAACAAAACAAAATAACATCATTTTTGATATGCTGGACGTATCAGATTTAAAGTGATAGCGCAATAATTCGGGCGGCGTTCGCTGAAATTATCTAAAACGTGTAACATACAGTTGCAGGAATGCGAAATATGTCACATGCCTGGCGGTATTAACGCATTGTTACGACACGCGCGAGAAAAAATGTATTATTATTTCGTAAAAGTATCCGTCAAACATAATTAATGTGCTTTAAAATGACATCTGCACAGGTACTGCCACCGGTGTGAATTACTAACCGCGTTGGTAGCTGTGATCTGTCCCGACCGAGAACGGTCGACTTTTGCGGATCTTTTTGGCTTCGCGTTATTTAGTTCTCCCCGATAACAAAATAAAAAAACTCGGATTTTCGCAAAAATTTTAGACTAAATGAAAAGAAGAAGAATGAAAAAAAACAACTCGTAGTCACAGAAACGTCGAAAGACAGTTTTTAGAAACTTATCACACCTAGACTGAACATTTTCAAGTTTCTCTTTTTCTTTTTTTTTTCTTTTTTTTCTAGTGGTGTGAGAAATTCTGAACTTTTTTTTGTTTTGTGCTCTTTTTTTTGAAAAAAAAATGTCAATCCCTGTACAGCATGCATTTTATAAACATCCAAGAATGTTGCTTCGTCACACTTTGCGATGGACTGAATGTGCGCGCTAATTGAAGCATTCAACATGGTCCGCTTACCTAGGTGTTGAGGTAATCTATCGTTCCTGCCGGAGGAGGCTTACCAAAAGATACGTACGATATTGATGCCGGTAGTTGTTACATTTAAAAATGTCGCGACCGTCGACAACTTCTTATTATTGCCATACCAGCTTTTGCGGGAAAAAAAAAGAAACGGACGGCTGCCAAATGACGGAGTTGGAAAGTAATTAAGCAAATTCCGCGGGTGCTTGCGTTCACGCACCGCTACCGAGCGATGTAAAGGCGGGAAAAGTCGAGTGCGGTAGAACGGAACAACTGCGGCCGATATCAAATGCGGCGGATCGGTGGGGTTGGACGGACTGCGATAAAAAATCGGACGGAAAAGACGAATAAAAACCGAAAGGCAACTTTTCCAATTAAGCTCCAAGCTTCGCGTCGCAGAATTAACTTTGCCGCATTAAGCCGATCGACCGGGCCCCATCGAAAAACGAATCGCGATTTCCAGGAAAGTCGCGTCACGGTGTGCAACAAAAAAAAAAACGACAAGAGACTCAACTGGTTCACCGGCACCTGCTTTTTAATTATCCCGCTCGATCGTTTTCTAAGAAAACGGTAATTGAGGGATCTTGGCGCCGGTGTGTTTATTGTTGTGTTTTGTTTTTCTTTTTTGATTTCCTTTTTTTGTATGGAAAGGGGACCTTTTTTTTTCGGCACTTGGAACGAGGTGAAAAAAATTTTCCATTCTGGCAGCTTGGCCAGCGGTAGTTTTCCTTTGGGCAGGAAGCGATTTTTCTCGGATTGTAGTGCAGTTTTGGCGGGTGGTGGAAGCGTTTATTTCCAGTTCATCTATTTCACCTCCATTCGGCGTACGCGTTGTCGTGCCTATGATTAATGGTCTGGGCCGACCTGCGAACGCTGACTAAAACATGAACAGCGCTGCTCGGCGAACGAAATCGTACGATTGAAAGACAAAGACACCAGTGCGCCGCCGATAGACTGCTAGCCGCTCTTCATACGATAACAATATAAACCGCATCCGACGAGAAAACTCTTTCCCCGTTTTTGCGTTTTCCGTTTGTTTTTTTTCTTCTGCTTTTCCGCCGATTTTTTCGCTTCTCCTATTTTCGGAAAACTCGGTCGTCGTCGTCGTCGTCGTCGTCGACGGAATACTCTGTTGCTCTCTCAAGGCGCGCTATACAGTCCGATTGCGCGCCATTACTATTATTATTATAAATCCATTATATACATATTCCGGCAACGGAAGAGTTCTTGACGCGATGTAAAAAATGATACGGGAAATCATCTGGCTCGGAAATTATGCCATAGACTCGCGCGAGAAAGGTAATCGATCAGCACAGAGATGATGCTGACACGTGATGGGCTGAATTTATAGATTTTTTACTCGCAATGTCAGATACGACTCTGCGGTTTGTTTTAAAATTGAAATAAATAATTCATTAGCAATTCAGAGGCGAAATTATTATTTTCGCAACGAAATTTCATCGGCAGCCTGCCTGAAAAATCGCTAATCCTAGAACTGTCACTATATAGACTGTGAACATGTACAGTTAATTCTCATCTTGAAAAAAATCATACACTAAGTGAAACCGTTTGCGAGTAATCGGAAAAATGTGTCAACTTTGACATCAGTCGGAGAAATTTATCGTATTACCGTATGATAAAAAAAGACATTCCGAGATGATAGTTTTTCATTATTATATCATTAGGCATGTTTTTCGTGTTCGGTGATTAACGAAGAAAATAATCACATATCTCTTCAGATCATCGTGGGTTTTTATCTTAATTTTTTCCCATTTTTACCCCATTTTTTCTCTTTTTGCCTTTTCAAGATAAACAGTGCAAGAATCTTTGGAGAATTTTAAAATCTGACTTTGTGAAGCGTATCTTGTAAATCAACAGTAAGTAAAGTAGTCCGATATTAGCAAGGCGTCGGGAATTGCACAGTTAAGGTTCACAGTATACTTCGCCTCAGAATCTGAGTAGGTGATCCAAGTCCATGTAGCTGGTTAGTGTTGACACATTAAAAAAAAAAAAAAAAAATATATATATACTAAGCCCAACAATACTAAAACTAAATGGGGTCGTCTCTCACTAACAGAGCGAAAGCGGCTCAATGCGTTGCCCCAGAAATGGATTTGAATATAAAGAGTATTCCCTGGTTCTCTTAGGCTTTCCCCATTTTTTTTCTAAATTACTACATTTAATTTGTCGTGTGAAACTAGCGGGGTAGCCAGTACGACACTGTCGCAGTAAAATTTGCTCGATGGCAATTAGATGCGCGAAGATATCGAATTATATTTATGTGATACCCCGGAAGAAAGAATGTTAACGATGACTGTATGGATGTAGAAGTTGGTAGAACAAACGAAGTACACTCTAATAGTAAGGTGATTTATTGAAGCGGGACCATGGAGTATGAAATTATAGAGAAATTCTGTGTCAATACGCAAAAGTGTAACCGCTACGAAATCCGTTCTAGAGCGGAAGTTGGGGATTCCTAAGACAGCGGTATTGTTTAGAAAGTTCCAACTATTAAAGGGGTTTTGGTATGTGTTCGAGGGAAATGGGATGTGCAGGGCATTATGTTGTAGGAGAGAGCCGATTTAGAAGCGCTACCTGTAATTTCTTGAAAGATCAGCGTAGTTCGTTACGGGAAGGATTGGGGAGACATGTGAGCTGGATAGTTAAAAATTGAATTAATGCGGTTAATCGTACGTTGTTAGGTAAGCTTGGAACTTGGCGAGAATACTGCGAGGACATTACCGATAGATGTGACTGAATAGTTGATTTTAGGACTATGTTGAAGAGTTCGGAATCAAAGAGCTTGGAACTTTATGGGATTATAGGATGTAAATTTTTTCCTGTTCCTGTAAGGCTATCGGATTTAGAAATAAACCGCTCAACAATAGTGTTCAAAACAATCGCCCAATGTCACAAAAAAAACGAAGCGATAAAACAGACGCAACATATTTTCTTTTTTCTTCTTCCGGTGCCTTCTCCTTACAGGAGTTTTGACAGCACTTCCGATTTTTAGCCTTCCTTAAAACGTTTGAAGTATTTTTTAATACTGAACCATTCCCGATACATTTTTGTTCCGATCCATTCTTTCTTCTCTGTTTCGGTTCCCATCCAATAAATTAATTGTAAATAACTGGTGTATTCATCATTTTTAATTACTTGACCGAGGTGTGTCACTTTTCTTTGCTTTACAATGGTATAATCATTGTGTCTTTCTTCCATTGTTTTTGTAAGTTGTCTACGATATCTTCAATAATTTTCGAATGCCTCCAGTTTATCGATACCGCTTTTAGAGGAATGTACATAAATTTCGCAACTTTGAATCGGATTGAGTTGAAAAAATATTTGCAATTTTAGTCGAAACAAGTTTGTGATTTCTAAAGTTTAAGCTGAGGGTGAAAGTTTAAAAATGATTCTCAGTGTTGCTTATGTACACATCTGCTTAAGCGATATATTGCGACAACATCTTTTTCTAAATTTATACGGGTCGTGTGTAACTTTACCAATTCGACACGCGCGCTTGTTAATTTTACTGTTGCCCGGTTATTTTGTTTAGGAAAGGCACGATTAATTTGATCGGACAGGTATATATACATACTACTTAGGTAAAGAAGAAAAATTTAGAAGTTGCTTTCTTCCGTAATGTGTGAACTGATGGCGGAACAACCATTAAACGAAGGGGGCACACGATTGTTGGTGGAAGAACAGCTTGGGAACGTAATCGTGCGAGACGATTAAGGTATGTGATACATTATCCGTTGAATCCTCTCGGTGTTGTAGGGTGAACAGGATCAAGGCTCTGCATCTACATGTCCAAGTCACGTAATTTGGTAGTTTGACAAAATGAAATTGTCCGTGTTCGTCTTAGAGAAAGTGCGCACCTTCGCTTTTTTTGGTGGAAAATTTTTCCTGCGCGGATCGTTTGCAGCGAGCCCAAGCTATTCAGACGATTTTACGAACTTCCGGCAGTGCTTTTCAGCTATCATCCGTTTAATCATTTGGATGTTAGCTAGCAACGTGGCTTAATATATTTATGTCCAATTAACTTCATAAAACATCCATTTACTGCTATCAGAAATTTCGAGGCAAAAATCACCGTTCCCCGCTATCAATTTTGTTTTTCTGAAAAGTATTTAGACATTTGAAGAAAGAACAGAAAATCTGACGCAAAAAAGTGAAAAAGGCACATTTTTTATGTCAATTTGTGCAAATATAGAGAAAGAAATCATTTCCGAACACATTACAAAATAAAATTTAAAAAAAAACAAAAAAAACATCCGTGGTAAATAAAAACGAAAAAAAAAAAATCACTTACACACGCAAAATAAATATTCAGACATATAAAGCTGATGGGTTTTTCCCAGTTGTAGTGACGCATGTATATAAGATGCGTGGAATGCATCAGCATACATTGACACGTCTCATGCATTTAGTCGTATTCGCCGCGTAAATAGTGCTATTTGATGAACTAAACTAAAATGAGCCGAAAATCAGAAGATGCCTCGTTTGAGATGCGTGTCAGTTGGTAATTTCGAAGTACGCGAAGGGTATATTATCGGGCGATAGGATTGCAGAAATGTTAGAAACGAAGTACAGTTTATAATATTATTCGGTATTTTAATAAACAAGGCAGAATCGAAAGGAAGGCTCGCGCGGGTCGACCCGAACAATTGTCGTTTCAGGATAAGCGTTTCATCACACGAACAGCTGTAAGTGGAGCACAGATAAGTAGAGAACTGTCAGATAGGTGTGACGTCGAAATTACAGCACAAACAATTAGAAATCAGCTGAGAAAGGTCGGCTTTAATTGTAGAACTGCTCGTAATACATTAGTCTAGCGAGCAGAAAGGAGCGCCTCTGCTCAAAAATATATTTCAGCTGACGAAACGTTCTGGCAACATGTCCTCTTCGGGGATGAATCAAAATTTAATTTATTCAGCCATTGGCGGAAAACAGAAAGTGTGGCGGAAGACTAATACGGGGAACTTGAAGAGAAGAATCTAAATGAAACAATAAAACATGGAGGAGGTGGAAATGTTATGATCTGGAGGTGTTGTGCGGCAGCAGGAGTAGGATCGATAGAATCTATCGAGACAACGGTGAAGACGGATGATTATATAATAACGATTTTGAAAAGACATCTCCGCCAAAATGCTGAAAAACTGGGAATTTTGCATTTATACACAGGTTTTATCAAGATAATGATCCTAACGCGACACGTGAATGGCTGCTTTATTAATAACTGTGGCAGAGTGTTGAAACTCCTCCGAAATCTCCTAATCTGAACATTATTGAAAATATTTGGGGCTACACCTGGACAGAAAAATTCTCCAGCGCCCTGTGTCGGATAAACCGGAGCTGAAAGAAAGAATACTCGAGGAATGGAATAAAATTCCTAATACTTACCTACAGAATATACAAAGTATTAGGCAGAGCTAATTTTCGTTTTTAAAGTTACTTTCATCAAATTTTTTCAGATGTCTAAATACTTATTTTGCATGTCAATATGGACTTATTTTTCGTTTTTATTTACCACACACGGCTGTGATTTTTTTTTTTTTTAATTTTATTTTCATTGTAATGTATTCAGAAATGTTTCTTTTCTCTGTATTCGCCCAAATTGACATTAAAAATGTACGTTTTCCACTTTTATAATTTTTTTTTGCTCGCTGTATGCCTATATATGTATATAAAAAAAAATTCACACTTCAATGTAATTTTATTGGATTATTTATTTATTCATTTTGAATATTTTCAACCTACTTTCATTTTTTTTCTTTTCAAATTCATTCGGGTAATCCAAAGTAAGAGGTAATTTTCGATCTTTGAAACTTCACTGCTTAATTAACTACGACAAGTACCCCTTAACTGATTAATTCATTTTTGTGAAAATTGTAATAAGGACAATATAGGGATTTCGAATTCTGAATTTGTACGGCCGAAAATCGAAGTCGACTATACGTTATGTCAATAGCGAATCCGCGGGGAGGGAAGTAGGGGACATCCACCCTCCGCCCAAAAAGAACCAAAAACTCGATGAAAAAATTAGTTACTACAAGGAAACATAATATGTACTATAAAAGTTTTGTATAAATGTTACTTATGGTATTTAATAATTAATATTTAATACTGTTTTCTAGTAAAACTATTAATGTTCCGCATTAATTCTGTTCTAAACGCAACTGTCGTCGTTCTTTTGTCTTTTTTATATATTTCTAATTTTTATTTTGTAATTTTAATTTAAAATAGAGTTCAATGAGAAATATATATATTTTTTTTTATTTGCTCACGAACAAAGAGAATTCGGATCGGATTACTAACAAAAATAAAAAAGAAATGAAGTCTAATAAAAATACCGTCATTCTATTATTTCTGGTAATTTATTATTCAAATTCTAAACTCCCGTTTCAGCTAGGGTTTTATAATTTTTTCATTCTTCATCTAAAAATAAAACAAAATTTTAATTTAGCTGTAATAGTTATGTATTTTTAAAACATTTTTAAATTTCTATAAAGGTCGTTATTTGATTTTCTTTATAAAAAAAGGGGAATTTCTGAAATCTACTGCTCACTGTATAAGATATTACGTAATTATACAATTTCCCTCCCTAAAATGTCTCTCTGGATTATCCGCCCCTGGTTATGCTAGTCATCAGTTAATAACGTTACAAAAAAAAAAAAAAAAATAATAATTCAGCGCAACGTTAATCTAAAAACAGATCTTTTCCACGTCCGAAAAAAAAAAAATACTTCTTTTACGAAATTCAGAACTCCCGGTGCCCCGATGGGGTCTAAGTATATGAATGTTTAAGTTTCTCTTCTATATACATGTTTAAAATATATTTTGGCTTTTTCAATGTTTTCGCTCGGGCTGTCACATTAATATGTTTTGTTTTTTTTCGTCGTATTTTGCCGAAAAGGCGGGGTTTAAATTTTTTTATGAAAGAGTTTCCGTTTTTTGTTTTATAGTCTGCATTTCATTTTTAAACGGTCATTTGGTGGCGAGTTATGAATTCGAAAATGATTTTTGAGGCCATTTTGAAATCCATATTATATATTGTTTATGGCTTTTTTACGTTTTTCGCAATTATCCTGATAGATTGTCTTTTTAATATTGTGATTATATGCCGTTTTTTTTTAGGTATTGATTATTAAAATTTGATATTTTCCTGCTTTAATTACGATTTCGTGTGCTATGGGTGAACGAAATCCTAAAAAAAAAAAGTGAAACCGGGTTAAAAATATTTAAGAGAAATGAATTAATGAAAATTTGTAAAATATGTGTTTTGTGATGATTATACACATGTATACACGGAAAAACTAAATATCAAGAAGGAGCAATATGTTTTTCACGAAATTACCTATCAACATTAATCGATGATTTGGAAATAAATTTGGTAAGTCATGTTTTTTCTTGAATCTGCTCTTACGTTGTTAATCACCGCATAATCCGGAAGAACTCGTAATTGGGCATCCAAAAAAACCGGGGTCAACTATTTTATAATGATTTCTATTTTTCTCATTAATTTGTGATCGAAGGAGATGTTAGAGCTTGCGAAGAGCACCGAATGGGCTCTGTCGTAAAGAGGACTTTCGGCGACGAAGATAGAGACAGTGATGGCTGCTATTGAATAACTGCATCATCTAGCTGATCGATCGCGATAGAGCTATTAAAAGTGATAGGTCGAAATTAACTGTATCATCCTTGCAGAATGCTACAGCGGCTTAGTTTGTTACTTCAAAATTAAATTTTAAGAGCTTCCGAAAGTAATCGGGAAACCGTATTAGCGACAGGTTCTTCCGGATAATAAGACGTAATGGAAACATGAAGATAATAGCAGCGACATTAATGACAGAGATGCCATATGCAGCAGACTTTTGAACTTTTTTTCGGCAGGAATACTTTGCATGCATTACACGATTATATACATTATTAGCCGTAGTTTCAAATCGATGTTATTATTATTATGTATTCGGAATTAAAAATAAACATTTGAAGATCTTGAATTGGAACGGAAGAACGGAAAGGAAGAGTGATATATTTTATTCTTAAGATGAAGAGAGATTTTATTTATTAAATCGATAGAACGTTTAAAGTTTTGGACAAAAACGATTCTTGAAGTGGGCTGCCATCTTCATTGTGTCCGTTAACGCGAATTACGTTTTTGTATTCATCAAAAATGCTACATGATTCGCTTAGACGAAAATTTATGTTCTAACGTTTCAACTAATAATTAATTTTTGACTTTACCGCCGTTTACCGAGAGAGTGTGACATTTTTCCATTAAGAAAAAAGTATCATTGAAAAATTCAATAGAGGAATCATTTTTTTCTATTAGAATTTAATAGACATCTGTATATTAAAGAATGCAGTCGATCAGATGTAACACATGAAGTAAAAAGTCTTCTCTCTGAAAGATGTACGAATTTTATTAAGAAAAAAAGGGATGTTTATTTTTTTTTATTTCGAAAGATGCTGCGATTAATAATAAAGTAAAAAAAAAAAAACAGGAAAGGAAAATGAAAATCGAAATTGAAGTGGAAATCCGAATCCCGACAAAATTTTCCGAATCGATATTTTACAAAATATCCGAGGAAAACTATAACAGCTTGTATTTTAAATTTTTTTCGAGCGGCTAGTTTTTGTATGATGTTTCATCGGATGCGGAAATTTTAATGTTTCAAGTGTCCGAAACTAATGGTTGTGTCAAGCAAGTCGAGCCAAATATGTCGAACATGCACAGGAAGGCTGAAGCAGAGTTATGCGAATAGGTAAAAGAGACATCGGGTACATTCCGAAATGTGCGAACGGTGTTGCGTCTTAGGTAATAAGACCGATGGAAACATTTATAGCTTTTCAATTTACTACTGAGTTTCTCACTGTTTAACAAAAAGCACAACGAATCGTGCTTACGGTCTGCGTCGCGTTCAACCTATTTCGATCTGTCGCTTTTAACAAAACTTATGCAATCACGGTTTTGTACATGTGTAGTTGAACGTCGTGTCTCTTGGTATTTTGACCGTATTCGAATTTATGCAATGTACTAGATGTTTTAATTGTTTTCTAAGCACATACACACTAGTAATAGTTATCTGGTGATAGCTTTTGAAAAATACACTGATGTTCGTAAAAACTACCAGAACAGAAAGTAGAATCTGCGACGGTGTCGTCGAAAGTTTCTACGACGAACGGAAGTAGGTTGCTTTTATAGACTTTGTTGAATGCATCCGTTGACTAACCACTGTGAACAGTAGAGGGATGTGTTGAATAACTAAAAACCGTAAAATATTACAACATTCGCTATTTACGAGTTCCCCAATTAACCGTTCAATTATCTAGTAGATCTTGCGCGCACGTCGGATACACTCGCAGCACTCTCTTCGCCGAATACGGACTATTTTTGACCATTTCACGCAATTCGACCACTCCTTATGGGGGATATCGCGCGTAACTCAAGACAAGTGTCTTCTGAACGTGATGCCTAAGCAATTTATTCTTCAAGAATGTTTTTAAAAAATAACCCGGCTCTAGATTTAATGAAAGGGAACACATTTCATATTCGAGCAGCCTTGTGCGAACACTCGTTAAATGGAAATGTGCAATAATATTACATCGGTAATAGAATGAAATTTCAGGTTAATACTCTCGGGAAAAATGTGCGAAGATCGGTTCTCCGAAATAAAAAGATGCCGGAAAAGCATTCACTTATAAAAAAATTTCATTTATCGAATAATTCCTGCTAATTGTAAAAAAAAGTGATCAGACCTTAATCGATTTTGACGTCTGTGTATATCTTACAGTTGAAGGTAAGTCAAAAATTTGCGTAACGCTTTTTTCCTTTTTACAGAAAAAAAAAAGAAAAAGAGGAAGCAGATAGATGATTCGGTAAATTAGTAGTAAATCGTCTCTTCCAATGAAATTTATAAGATGAAGAACAAAAGTTTACAAGTCGACAGAAAATTTTAGATCAGAAATATACGTCGAATTTGTATGAAATACGCGAATTCGCGAGGCGTGTCCACTTCGTTCGCAAATCGAGAAAGTGTACAAGCTTCTATTGTTCACATTTATGTTGCGCGTTTGCGCATGTGTTTGATTTATGTCAGTCTAGCTGAATATTGTCGGACTATTTAAATTCATCGAGTGTGTAAGTTTTTCGTGCAGACCTGAACTGTTTACAACCTAACGCAACGTGGGGAGTAATGCTTAAGGTGTTTATGTTGCACAAAGTGCAGCGACAGGGAAACGACTATGCGATACTATTTCAATTTTGGAATTTAAAAATTATCGAAGGGTAAATTGAAATTTTTTAAAAATTATAATTATACGCAGCCGTCATTTGCTGATAATAATAACAACACAACGACTAAGAGATTAAGGAACAGGCGAACTATTAAAATAATAATTAACCATAATGATTTACTTGAATAGCACGAATGAACAGACTTTTTTTCTATTATTTAATGTTTTTTGAATTTTCGGGTCACGATAGTGATTCTGTATTGCTTACGTACTGGTTTAGTTGATCAACTCAGATTCAAAGAATTGGAGTTTATCTCTTTCTAAGAACAACGAGACTTATTACTAAGAGATATTAAGATTTTCGTTTTTTTTTTTTGTCCGATTTAAATCCTTTTTCTTTTTATTTCTAAGGAAAATTTTTGCGGTATTTCTTACGCTTCTGAAATTATTATTGGCCATTTCTGAAAGTTTAACAGCTGATCTCAGAATCATTATTTTCCACTATACGTTTAGTATGAATATAAGTAGGATATATTTACGGTACTGGTAATGTGCAAGTGTGAAACTTAAAATTACTCAAAAATGAGAAGGAAATTAATGGTGATTTTTCACGCGGGAAGAATTCGGAGACCGAACAGAACAAATTCCGCTGCAGATATATCCGTAACTTGTTTGTCTTGTCAATATATATATAGATATAAAATAAAAATCTATATTAATAAATTTAAATACTTTAATTTAAAGAAAGGTTTTTGAGTTATATTATATCAGCTAACAACATAGAGTTATTCAAAAAGAACTAAAAACACACTACAGAGAAAAGTAATGGGGGACTACATGTATAGCAAAATAATAGGCGGATAACTGCAATTAGAGGCGGACGATTGTTCACAGATAAATGTTATGTGAAAGGAAATTAAAAGTGGATTTTGTTCACAAAATAATAATAATAATAATAACGAATTTAACGGATAAAATTTCAAACAAATAATAAAGATATATACGGAGCAAAAATCCAGTAGTAATTGAATTTTTATTTAAAAATTGGGTGATCATTATTAAGTATTCGATCATTTAATAATAACTCGCTTTTTAATATAAAAATTTAATAAACATTTAACCCCTTTTAGATTTTTGTTCTGAATATATCTTTAAAATTTGTTTTAAAATTTTGGAAACCCCGCTTTTGAAATTTTTTTTATATATTTCACCACCTTTGACTCTAGTTATACTGTCATCCGCCCATTATTTTTTTAATACATATATCTATATATTCGACGGGAGCAATTTGGCGCGGTTCGCTTCGGCGCTGGCGAGCTATTTTGTACAAAAAATTATATACCTGTAGTGTGTTTTTGGTTTTGAATAGTGTACTCTATGTTGTTAGCTGATGATGTAGGCTGAAAACGTTTCTTTAAACTGAAGTATTTAAATTTACTAGTGTTTACCCATTGGTCGAAATTCGACCATAATTATTATTAAAAATTCGAGGAAAACATATATGAATTTGCATATTTTTAAAAAAATTTTTCCACTCTTATACATTCGTTGTATATCTGAGAACATACACTTTTATATGTACTTACAATACAAAACAGTTCGGTACTATTATAATTGAATAAAAAATAAATTCAACAAAATAACAGTAAATCACAATTTAAAAACCCTCATTTATTGATATCAAATGACACCGTAAGGTTTAGTACACTTTAAAAAAGCCAATAATGATGATTATTAAGAAAAATTTAAACATTTTAATAATGAAGTGATCTAGTTGCTTGACAAATTATCAGATGTTAGACGTCTCAAGCGATTAACGTCGAACGATTTAGTTATGTAAATAATATTTATGTATATGAATAATAGAAATTAGTTAATGAACTAATATATTCTATACATGTTTAAGCTAATTAGTCATACATATTGATTATTTAAAAAGTAGTTCAAGATTATAATACACATTTATTAATAAAAAAATAAAATAAACAGATAAAAAAGAATATTTATACTGGCTATAGCGATTTCTTTTTTCATTTTTCGTATTAATTTTTTATTTAAATAAGAAAAAAAACTGTTTCCAAAATTTTTTTACTGATAAGATCGTCAATAGTTACTAAACGGAAAAAAAAAACCGAAAGAAAATCGTTTAATAAGCAGTGGAGAAAAAGGTACTGAACTGTTTTGTCTTTGCCTATTTATATATTAGATATTAATATATAGATTAGTTTATACTTATTTCCGTTTGTTAATAAGGGAAATTTATTTATTTTATATTTATAAATTCGACTGTGTTCCAGATGAGTCAATTTCCGGTTTTCAGCGAGGATGGTTGTTTACATATTTAAGCACTGCGCAAAATAATCTTTCGCTATCGTTACCTCTTTTTTTTTTTTTTAGCTTAAAGCAGTATCGGACTTTTAAACCGCATTAATTGAAATTCCGAGGCCCTTTCTAGAATCGCGAGATAGAAATTTTTTTCTTAGCAAGAGTTCTCGCTGTCCTCCTGTAGCGACCGGTGCATTCGTGCTAGGTAAATAGCGAACTGTGTATGCGTGTGGTCATTATCGGAAGAGCGCATCTAATTTCGATCATCGGCGGCAAGACGTTCGGAAACTGGCGGAGACCGTGATTGATCGGGTTAACAAGGAGCTGCGATGATAATTGGCAGGAAGACGATTATTTTCTACTTGTTTAACCGTTCTTCGCTTTGTTGCTCTGGACACGATTAGTAGCTGCATCGGGAGCTGTGAACTTAAACCTAAATTATTATTAACCATCTTTAACCTTCCGCCCGTTGGCCGCCCGGTAAATCTATAAATCATTTTAGAAGAATCTATCACCTCTTCGCTAGCAAACCGTATTCTAGTTCCTCTCTTTCCTGTCTTTATTCCGTTTCTCCTTAATCACGTACCCTGATTTCGTCCGAGCAGACATTTTACAGTCAATTAGATGTAAAACACTCGCTTCCGGTGTTTGGCTTTACGAATTTAGGACATACTGCTCTTACCGTTCTGGTTCCAAGCTATCGCCAAGCCTCCGGTCGCGATTTTAAGTCGAGTGTGCAAATAATACGAGTACAATGTAGCCGCGTGATCTTACCGAAAGATTCGAGCGAAGTCTTATATCGAATAGTTTTTGTTTTTTGTTTTTTTCGTTTTTTTTTTTTTTTGTAAACTATCTGCGCTCTTTTTTTAATTGCCATTTTCATCGAAACTAAATAATTGGTAATAAAAATTGTACCGCTAATAACCGCGTGGATTTTAAGGAAATTAACTTTGAAGTTTTAGTACTGCACAGGGGGAGGGGGCGAGAAATGTGTGCAAAGAGGAAAAGTGAAATTGCAAAAAAGTTTTTTTTTTTTTTCATTTTTTTCGAGTGTAGTTTCTCAAATAAATTAGGCGAATTCGGTTAAAATTCCTTTCTACTTTGCCAACATTTTGACGGTATGCGTGAAATTTCGATGTGGAAAAAGAACGGTGCGACACCGGCAGGGGGAGTATTGTGGGGCTAAGAATCGTTTTCACGGACGGAAGCGAAAAATTTATCTCGCGAGACATTTTTGATAATCATATCTGTTCGTCTGAGTTTATTTCGCCTAGTACGAAAATGTCGCTCGTTCGAATTTTCACATACTGCGCTCTGCTAGGTTTAATTCGAGTTTGCCAACCGATTTTCAAATTGCCCGAGTCGATCTTTTTCAGCTGCTACACGCCCTCTTGTGTCTCCGAACTATCCTATCATCCCATCCGTTACGCGCGTACGTTTAAACGCTTTTTTTCCCAGTGTGCACCGGGCTACACGGCCGGTAGGTGGGTGCATAGGAGTATTTGCGCGATGGGTCTCCCCGCGTTACTTGCGCACTGTTTGACAAATTGAGCCAACTTGATGATACTCTCTTTATTCATTTCGGTGGAAGACGAATCGGTCGTGTTGGCGTAATGGTTAGTGGGTGTAACTCGACGTCGCCTTTGCGAGGACACGTTTGTAGACTTATTAATTTAAGTTTAAAATAGTTGATAGGAGCTTTAAACCTGAAGAAACACGTTTGCCGAACTATCAAGTAGTCAGTTAGCTCTTTTATGCAATTTTTTTGCTTTTATCTTTTTTCATCTATGACACATAAAGATAATTTAAACGGGACCTCTCTACGACTGATAGATCTGAAAATACTTTCTGTTTTCGGGTTTTTGTTTGTGCGCCCCCGATAAATAAAAAATTCTCCGTCTGAAGTACTACTTTTTATTAAAAATTAAAACAGATAAATTTATTAAAAATACACGCGGCGCGTATGTGTTTCGGAATAGAGATAGTCACCTTGAATGTGTACTTTTAATGAATTCCGTTTTATTTGCGTTATTTAATAATTTATAAATAGGCAATAGCTAAAAAGCTGCTCGCGAACACCTAGTTGCTTTGGTACTCTATCGGTGAAAAGGGTGAGACTGTAGGTCATTTGCATCGAAATCACAATTTTTGCTAAACACTACGTCAACATTAACACACCTATTCAACGTTTCGAACACGTTTACGGACTGTGCAATTCGATACGTTAAATAGATGTGTGTTAATGTTGACGTGGTGTTTACCAAAAATTGTGATTTTGATGTTAATTGTGAACCACGAAAACTCCTTTTTGCGTGTTGTTATATAGGTCATTTAATTTTGGCGCCTTTTTCGATTAGCTTCAAAAAGGAGTCTGCGTGATTTATTGATTTCTTTCAATACGAAAAATATTTTTGGTCTCTACAATTTCGTCTCATTAGCCGAAAATGGTATTACACTCACTGAAGGCTAATAATGGTTTTCCCTCCTCTTCTACCTATTTCGGTGCCGATGTCTTCGTATTTGATCTGTATTTGATTTGATTGTGGCACTAGAAAATAAGCGCGGGAAATAACTTGTAGTGTTTTTATTTATTTTTTTTTTTTTCGCGCGAAATTGAACTATTTAAGCAATCACTGAATCATGTCATCCGTTACGTTTTAGTTGTGCAGCGTTCAAACTTCTAGGTCACAGGTCAATTAATTGCCAGTTATTGGTTACGGTTTTCGTTTGATTTTAATATTTAATTATTCATTTATTTATTCGCGATAAAGCATCTCTGATGGAATAAATCAATGAAATTATCAGATATCCTCAATTATGAAATATCTTTAATTTTTTTTACATTTTTTGAGATGCTATATAAACACTTTTGTAAGTTTTCTGACTTTTAAATAACGATTGTAGAGAAATCTTTCTACCACCGAACACCATTAATGCAGATTATTTCACTTTTCTAAACTTTTCCGTTTTCATCATTTGAGAAATTTCCAATTAATTTCATTCATTGGCAAAGCTGCGCTATCCTTGGATTCGCTGGAAGGACGGAATAATCAAGCGCACACGTCAAGATTTCCATTCAGCGCCGAGTTTGACTTCTGCAGCAGTACCTTTTCTCGATGGATGATTTGAGATTTTGCAAAGTTAAACACATTCAATTGATATCGAGACTATAGTCTTCCTGCTAGACTTCGCTTTACCCCGACGTATATCGTGATGTGTTCAGATGACAGGAGTAATCAATTTATATACGACATAGAATATTTTAGACTTTTCTCGATGTCCGCTTACACGGATCTATTATTTTTCCGGTACCCACATTTGCTCCGAAAGATTTTCTAATTCACGCTGTTCCGAATCCGAAAGTTTTAGCGATAGGGTAACGTTGCAGTTGTTCTCTACTTTCGAAATTCCCTTCTGCTCGATAACTGAGCACTCCCCCCCCCCACAATAAGGTGCTTCATGCTACCAGTTAGCACGCTGTTTAGAGGAGAGATGGGTTATAACTTCTGGCCTCCTAGTGAAGATCACCCGTTGTTGTTAATTAATTTTTCGGATTCCTTTGCTTGCCTCTCTCTCGCTTTTTTATTTTATTTTTTGCAAGATTTATTTGAAACCTCGGCTCGTAATACCATTTCACTTTTGTGTTCGTTTATCCGAGATTCTACTAATACTAGTACAGGAATGGCAGCAACGATTATTTAGTGTGACGTCAGAAGGAGGTTGTTAAGATTTTCAGGCCATGGAGAAGACGGTAAATAAACGATCATTTTTTTCTGTCGTATATTATTTAATTACTGACGTACGTGTGTATACAAATATGACAATAAATTCAGATAATAGCCCTAGGAAATATATTGCAATTTGCGTATCGCATTTAATTACTAACTACTACAACGACAACACGGCAATGTAAGATAGCTGCTTTGTAATAATATAGATAATATATGCATTTGTTTTGGCGTATTATAATAAGAATTTTTAATAATATATAAAAAAGAAATGGGTAAAGGTTACGTAATAAATAAGCGAATAAATAGTAAAATAATAATATTTAATAAAGAGTAGCAATAATTAAATTTCTATACATACTTATCGAGATACGGATAATTATCATAAAACAATAACAATATATATATGTATATATATATATCTTTTTAAACGACGCAAATACTAGGAAAGAGAAAAACGAATAACTATAGGTAAACTTCAACATTATGAATGAGTATCCAATTTTTTTAACGTCATTACAACTACTATTACATACATATATATATATATATATATATATATATATTAAGTACACATTAATTATAAGTTTAAATAAATAATTAACGCGAAATTAGCGCAAAATAAAATAACAGAAAACGATGATGGACTATTTTAAACAGCATGTATCGGTGTGTGTGTGTATGTGTTGTATGGGTGTGCGTACTATTTTAAACACTGGGAGTAAAAATAATAATTAAAAAAGTTCTCTCTCTCACTCTCTTATGGGTTAAATACATAATATACTGTACAAATTTAAGTATTGTACAAAATTATTTACAAAAGAGATTATTACTAGTGTAAAATGTGATCGCATTATTAGCTGAAATTGTGGATAATTCGTTTTATATCTATTTTAGCTGAAAATGTTACAAATTCGGATAACCTTGACGACTACAAAAAGGAGGCGCTGGTTTTCCACAGCGGTCTGTAGTTATTATCTAGAAGTAAATTTAAAAAATCGTAGCCCAAACTAAACGAGGTAATGGTAATTAAGATTAACGTTGTGTCCATGGCCGTTGCTATCTTCTAAATAACTGTAATTTCCAATTTTAATCTGTAACATGTTCCCCATTTTAGTGCTTGAAACATACTTTAAATATGAAATAGCCGTTAATTTTTCGTTCAATCCACTAATGTCATTATTGATACCGTTATTTTAATTTATGAATCGGAACTTCATCTTTTTTGGAAAAAAAATTATTGCAAATTTGAAAATATTATCAATAGCGAATTTGCACGAATTTTTGTCATTCGAAACAAAAACGGCACTTAAAATATTTTTCGGAATATTATATGATTTATTTTTAAATTTACAAAATTAAGTACCCCGTTTGATTGTCTTGAAATTTTACATTTCGTTATGTTCGTTTGTTACGGCATAATAACCTCTCAATTTATTTCGACTTTGCCGAATCTTTGCACTTTTTCATTATGTAGCGGTGTACGTTAAAAAAACCGGTAACGGATCTAGTTTTTCTTTAACACGACAATTATATCGTTCCTCACGGTATTCCAAGGATAGATAGAAAATTTCAGCTTTTTATTTAAAATGTGCGTAGTATTTGTCTACCTGAAGGTGATGCTCGCCTACAGTTTGCCTTATTATAAAAATCAAAAGAAAATGCTATTTGTGTACAGTGAACAAATGAATAATGTTAGCCACAAATGAATGAATAATAACTTAATATATATATATATATTCAGCACTTTGGAACAGACTTTTCAGGGACACATTAATTATCTATCCGAGGGGCGAACGTGACGAGGTCTAAAACGAAAAACGAACTCGCGTTTCAGGCTTCTGTCGGAATAATACCGAAAGCTCTGTTTCAAACTATTGAATATATAGTTGTAATAGAATTTTTTCACAAGTTGTTACTTGTTGCGATAATCGATATTATTAAAGGGAACCGCATTGGGGAATCATAGCCGTTTTTCTGATATTTTTTTTTTTTCATATTAACCTTGAATCTGCTGCTTCTGTTAATCAGTGAATCGACGCGGCATTTTCGTTTAATTGTCGGCAAGTTTAATTCTAAACGGAAAATAGATAAGCAATTATGTACGGAATAAATGCGGCCTATCAGAACGTTAACGGTGTGTGTCTTAAGCGTTTCTATCAAGTGACTATTATGCCATCATCGTCTTTTTAATGTAAAGTGAAGGATTTTGATTTTTAAAAGTTCGCTTTTATACTTTTTTCTATTTACATTCTCACTTAGCTCACTCAATATTAACGATTAATCTTAAATTAACTGTAAATATTGCACATATTTTCCTTAATCCTAGTATGTACTAGGTTACGACTTATCGATTAAATAAGAGTACAAAGATAGTTTCTATTATACATACACACACATATATATATATATATATATATATATATATATATACCCATACGTAATTTGGCGCGTTTACAAATCGGTGTTTCGGGTCCGTGTAACTGAAATTGATTAAAATGACTCGAATAATAATAGTCTTAAACGTATCTGCGTAATCAGAGTAACCGAGTATCGGGCACAAACAGCTGGGAAGCGGTAGAATTGATAGGGCGCTTATTGTTTGCAAGTAAGATTACATTTTTCAGGCGGACGCGGTAAAGATCAGGCGGTGGATTATAGGTTTTTTCTTTTTTTTTTTCTTTTTTTTTCCCTTTTTTGAGAGAGTGACCGACCACCGGGTGTAAAATGAAAAGAGCTGCTGTTGTTATTGTTGTTGTTGCTGTTTTTTTTTTTTTTTAGAAATGTGTTTCGCGGTCACGTTGGAAAATAAATTCGAAGCAGGAGGAAATAGGTGAAAGCAAGATTTAGTTAAAATGTATAAAAGAACAAAGGTTTATATTAGCGGCGCGCGCCTGTGTGAGCATTTGCGACGCTCGAATAATAAAAATGATTAAAATAATTAATAATAGAATAAATAATAAGTAAAAAATAGTAATAATAGTAAAATACGCTCGCGTAGGCCTAGATAAAAATAATAAATTCTCCTAACTCGTAAAGTGACTAGTACGTTCCGTGTAAGTATTCCGATCGCGGGTAATGATTTTTTCCTTTTCCCCGGCGGCCGATATTCCGTTCGAAATTAAGTAAAATTATAAATTATAATTAATATAGTTAACGTTAATAAATACGCAGAAAGTGCGTTAGTGTGTATGTAAATTTTTGGTACGTTTTTTCCGTTAGAGCTGCCATTTCTGCGGAAAATTAACGAGAGCGGGACTAGTTTAAAGTTGAAAACATTCTCCATAACGGACAGCTGCGATCGCTACCGGCGATCGGAATACTTTAATACGAAAACCCACGAAGCCGTAATTCACCACACGTTCTCTTCCAAGAAGCTTTACCGATTTCATCTTCGTTAAAAGAGAAAAATAAGAAGAAAAATCATAGAGTTCGCTCTAGAGTATATCGAAATTCCGATCATTATTATTAATTCAACAACGATAGGGAACCGGTTGTTCGGAGAGACTCCGTCTTGAAAAACGGCGGCATCGGCAATAGGATAGCGAATTTCAGCGTAGAAGTAACGAAAAGGAGAAAAATAAAACAGAGAAAAAACACGAAAAAAAACAAAACAAAAAAGGATTAAGCTTTACGGGGAGGATTTTTCGCCGTCGTCGTCGATCCTGCTTTGGCGGCTCGGTTCCATCGTCGTTGAATTAATAATACGTATCTCATGTAGCCAGATGAGTGAACTGATAAGGGTTACCGTAAGGCTGCGACATGTGATAGTGATAAGGTATAACGTTTATGCTGGCCATTTTGTGTTCCTTCTTCCACTTCATCCGTCGGTTCTGGAACCAAATTTTAATTTGCCTCTCGGTCAAGCAGAGTGCGTGCGCAATTTCGATTCGCCGTCTGCGCGTCAGGTAACGATTGAAATGGAATTCTTTCTCCAGCTCCAGAGTTTGGTAACGAGTGTAGGACGTTCGCTGACGTTTCGTTTCGCCGTTCGCATTTATCGTGCCTGCGCAACAATCAGAAGAGAAAACATATAATAACTGGTCTATCCAGATACAAATTACGTAATATCGTGTAAAGATTCACCGTTTTAGCTGCGAATCGATTAAATACAATATCTCCCTGAAACAGGGATTCGACGAGTGCCGCTACAGATTCGGGACAAATAAAGGCGGTAGTCGATCGTGATTTAGAAAAAAAGGAGAAAAGTAAATAGCATATACGGGGGGTAGTTTTGTTTCGTTAAATATCTAGCGAAGGGTGTACTACTAAACCGCGTGTTTTTATGATATTCGATTTTGATAAAATGACCACTGTTTTTGGAAACGACATATAAATCTGAAATAATTTTTATTAAACATATCGAAAGTAACATCCAAAAGCTCATAATACTTTTAAATAACCAGGAAAAAGACTCGATAGGTATAAACATCAGCGTAATGTAAGAAAGTTTTTTCAATGGAAAACTCGCAATGTGATTTTCAATTTTAAAAAAAAAACACACACACTTTCTAAAAAAGGTTTAATGAATAATATGCTCAGTTCTTTTTTTTTAAAGAAAAATTTAACTGTTCGGAGATAAAGTGATTTTAAAGAAGTTAATTAAATAATAGAGTTCATCGTGATAATAAAAAAATCAATACCGTCAACTTTTTTTATAAGCATTTGCTCTGGAAATTAAACGAAACGCATTTACTTTCTTTTTTTTCGTAAGGAGTAATTTCTCAATTATAGTTCTTTATGTAAGGTCAGTTATTGACACATTGACGTATAATATAAGGATTCGTTTAGATTTTGCCGTGAGAACGTTTCCTAAACTCTAGATGATTGTTTTCCATAATTCTTGTACGTGAGTCGGTTTTAATTGTTTGGAGACATATTTTGAATTGTTGCATATAATCGTTACAAAAGCGTTACGTGATTTTTCATATTTCCCCATGATGACGTGGCATTAATGTATATATATATATATATGTAAAAACGTAAAATAATCCTGTACTATTGGGGTAGGATGTCGAAGGATGGAAGTTAAGATTTTCATAATGTATTAGGCCTAATTGATCTGACGGAAATGTTGGGGCCAATTATCCATCTTTACCGTTTCAGATAAATTTTTTCTAGTATGACCAATATTCGGTTTCCGAATAAGGTTGTATACCACTACGACAGCGGAGTGTTCAGAAAGAAATCTGGAAACTTGGTTATTAGGTTACCGCGTTAAATTACGTCTGCTTATTTTGATAAAATAAGAAACATCGAACAAAGTAACAGATTAAAAAACTATTACGCTGTAAGCTTCTATTTAAAACAAAACAAAAAAAAAAGGACAAATTAAATTAAACGCTCAGTAATTTGCACTGGCTTTCTCTCCCCCCCCCCCCCCCCCGTTACCGTTGAAACGGTTTGATAAACACAATTAGAGCTGTTGAATTCGACCCCGCTGTTTACACTGTAAAAAATTTGCGTATTTTTCCATTTTAAATTTTCTCCCGTCGCGATAACAAATTAAAATGGAAGAAAAGCTGACGACAGAAAATAGTCGCTTTTAAATTTCGGTTTTAGCCTTAAAAAAAAATAATTCATATTATCGAGAGAGAGCAAAGCAATTTGTTCGCAAATTTATTTGGTCTTAAAACCGGTTTATACTGACTACTACCTCTTCTGTGGCAATGACGAAAATTCCTATCGTCAGCTGTTTTCTCTTTATTGATTTTCTTTTTCGAATTTTAAATTTCAAAATTTTAACTTACACCGAATATAGATATATAATAGTAGTACTACAGAAGGGATGATAGACGCGAGGAAGGCACGAAGTCAGATCACGTGCACCACCTTTAAAAGGTTAAGAACCGCGACACATAAAGGATACGGCGGCCGATTTCTAGATGGCAACTTTAATTTTCACAATCGTATTCGTTTAAAACCGGTAGCAAACTTGCGATCGGTTTAACGACGTAAACCTGACGATTTGGAGGACATAGACACTTGGGTGGACGTTTGAGTATGTCGTAAATTTTTTTTTCGTTTCCCTTATCAGACTATATATCGAAAAATAAGAAAAACCGGTCTAGTTCGGAAGCACGCGTGTTGCTGTTTCCCGGTAAAAAATTTCTGACCAATTTTCTACAACCGGCTTAGGCGAAGTAAACCGGAACCGAATGTAAACATGAAATAAACGCCGAATTCGTTGGCACGTAGCTAAAGCGATACCGAACGAAATGAAGAAGGTATTTCGATCGATATGTCGCAACTGCACCGGTACGCGATGATACTTTTCTAATCGTCTAATCGACATGCGATATAAATAACGCGTGTCGATTTTTCATTGGGCTTTTTCTTATCGCGCTGATTCATCAGAATTCTTCTTCAGTCTCCTCGAAGCAGGTTGACTATCATATGACGATACTGTTCTCTATTGCTGGCTACCCTTAAGGCTTCTGAAACTTTCCTGATATTCAACCATTCCAGTATATTTTTAGTACAGTCCGTTCTAGGTCCCCGCTTAGCTTCAATATTTCCCCTTGTAGGATAGTTCGTAATAGCTTATATTTATTATTTCTAATCATATGTCCTAGAGGTATTCCAACTTTCTTTCTTTTAACAAAGCTTATCAATTCTCTATCCTTTTTCATTCTGTGCAACACTTCCTTATTGGAAACTTTATCGACCCATGATATTTTTAATATCCCCTTTTGTACAGCCACATTTCAAATGCTTGTACTCTGTTTATGGATGTCGCTTTTAGTGTTCAGAACGGTTGAATTTGCAGGGCTGACGGGATTTCAGTGATCCGATGCGGTGAGAGTCAGAACAAAATATGGAGAGCAAACGGATAAATATGTGTTGGCGCAAATGCTAAATAAAATGCCGGAAGAAATAATAAAGGAAAAAATGGAGAGGAAGCTGAAAGAGGGTGTTAGAAAGTGGTTACAAATGGAAAAGAATATAAACAAAATAATAAAATAAATGAAAGGGAAAATTAAATAAAGGAAACTATGTGTAAATGAAGTGGATGGATGGATAAAAGTGATGGATGATTGAGCGCAATATACTTTAAAAACCTAGAATAAGATAAATAATAAGAATTCCGTCGACAAGCGCAAGCTTGACGGACGTAAATATAAGATTATAAAATGTTAAAATTTAAATATACGTTTTTAAAAATAAAAAAAAATTATTGAAAATTTCGCGCGTTATCCGATTCAGCAAAACTAGGACAGCTAATTGCAACTTGTTCACCTGCAGAGTTACAATTCGAACGAGATGACAGTTTTTGATGGTAGAATCATAAACGTCGGGGACAACTACGCTACTTCAGAGTGTTCGCCGTGTTGTCCCTTGGCAAAAATGATAATTTCTCTTTCTTTGCTATCAGAAAAAAGTGGGGGGCAATTTTGTTTGATGAATTGTTCTTACTTTTTCCGTTAACAAACTCGTTGGAAAACCGTAATTTTGACGCTTTATCAGAATTGGTCGCGCTGCGGTCCAAACCATTTTTACAGGGGGTTTTTACGTTTTTATATATTTTCCCCCATGCATTGCTACCATTATTGTTTTTGTGTTTTATATTTCATTCTTTCTTTATTTCACCCTAATAGGCTTTATAAAAGCTCAATCGGTGAATATTTCGTTAAAACTTATAATCAATTATACCGTAATGACTGCTTTTTTTTTCTTTTAATTTTTATTTATATCTGTTTAGTATAAATTTTTTAAATATTTCTTGTATAACTAATACCATTTTTAATACCCGTTTTTATAATTCTGTTTTAATTATTAATAACCAAATACATGCGAAAAATATAAACACGCTACTTCTGGTATGTAGACCATGTTCTTTTTCTCTCTCTCTTTTTAATCGTAATTGTATAGCTTTTGTGACATTATAAAGTGTAGAAAGGCGATAATAATAGTGCCTCACTTGCGCTAGTGGTCTATCTTAAAAGATTGATTTGTCCTCAGCGACCATCTTGATCTGTAAAGTTAAAATTTGACAATGGCAATCGAGATTACTTAGGCTCAACCGGAGCTATACTTGTCGGAGTGCTGCGAGTATCATTTTCATTAAAAAAAAGTAGGATAAAAAAAATTTTTAAGTAACGTTGGATGTGGAACAAAATTTATTAACCCGTTTCGAGGATGATTGCCGATGCGGAGAATGTGAAAAACAAACATCTAGATTTTTGAATTAGTCGCAAAGTTTTGGAAAAAATTGTTAGTGCAACAATTAGGGGAACAACGCGGCGGGTCTCCTCGACACAATTGTTTGGTGTTTAAGAAATAATTTTTTTCCGAAGGCCGCCTGTTGATAAATTTAAAAAGAATAGAGAAGCCGTCGAGACCAGCAGTAGGAGAAATAATGACGTAGAAACAGTAAAAGACAAATACATTAAAAAATCAAAAAAAAAGAAAAAGAATTAAAAATAAACGCTACGAGAAAAACTGTTCCAGAAGTTGGGAAGAGGAGGAATGTCAAAAATATTCTCTGGTCTGGAAACGTCTGCGACTCTGTCACACTTGTCAGCCGCTTAATTCGGTGATGAGCGTCGATGCACTCTACTGGTCCGTGTATTTTTATATAATCGCCGGACTGGTTGCGTTTCATTTCGACGTCGAAACGCTAAAAATACGTACTCTTCCAGTGCCGTTTAATTACTCCTGCGCGCATTTTTAAAGACCCATCTCCTTACTCTGAATTCCGGTAGCGGCTGATTTTCTTCTTCTAGTCGAGTTCAGTACCGCGGTGGAAGCGAAGAAAAAAGGTTCCATCCTCGTTTCCCCAGAGTCGTCATACGATACGCGTTATTCGTCACTTTAGATCGGGCCAATTCCAGAAGCCCGATTCCAGTTCGCCGTTATTCTCGGACTAAATTAAAGATTTCGTAAATGAAGAAAACGCCCTCTCCGCCACACACCTGTCGTAACCTTGCGTTCTCCGCCAGATATTCATCTTATAATGAGCATGTTCGGTGATTTAACGTATAAAAGTACTACATGTTGTTTCGAAGTTATCGATTTACGCGGGAAACGGTTGCAGAGAAACTTTTTTTTTTTTTTTTTTTTTTCGGTCTTCAAACACCCCTTCGTTTTTTCTTTTTGTTTTTGTCTTTGCGCCGCGCAACATCTGTAATTAGTTATTTCGACTGTTAAACGTTTCTAGGGGTTATTAATTGTTACGTGTGTTGCGCTAGTTTGGAAATTTCCAAAAAAAATTGTTTGGCCAATATCATCATCGGGCGTAATTTCAAAAAGATTGGTGAGAAAGAAAAATGATTTTACCGATCGATATAAAATTGTCATTATAATGCGAAGATATATAATAACGGGTTTTTACTTTAACTCTTCGTAAGGCATTCGATTGAAATAATAAAATTCCTAATTGTAGGGCGAAATTCAACATCTTACACACAAATCGGCCAGAAACGGAATATACTAAATGGCCCCACTAATGCCAAAACTTGTGTTTAACCTATGTGCGCTTATAAAGTTTTACAAAAAATAATAAATACCTAATAAAAAAGCTGTGTGACCAGCGTGTGGTAAAATTCAGAAATTGTACTTACTGACCGAAGTTAAAACTAGAATCAGATCGATGAAATAGGGTGGTTTCGTTTTCTGTAGTACAATTACTAAAAATAAATTGAAACAAACACTTTTGCACACGAAATATGTTCACAATAAATTATAAAAATTATAAAAATTATAAAAATTATAAAAACCATAAAAATTATAAAAATTATAAAAATTATAAAAACCATAAAAATCATAAAAATTTATTGTGAATATATTTTGTGTGTAAAAGTGTTTGTTTCAATTGATTTTTAGTAATCAGAACACAGAAATGATTGAAGATAACTTTAATTATGAAATTACAATTGTTGTTGTTATACTTACGGGCTTTTTCCCTTTAAATCGTATACATTTCTTGTGAATGAAATTACAATCTTACGTTTAGACCTGTGGAGCTTTGTCGACGGATTTTTTCTTTTTCGCCTTACGGTAGTTTATCGTACGTTATATACGATTGTATTTTTTATTTTTTTTTGACAAATTGTTTTATGTTTTCTTTCTTGGGTAACTATTTTTCTAATTCTTTTAATTTTCTTTTGGTTTTTTCATTTATCAGTCATTTAACATTTGCATCAATACGTAATTTTGCGCTGCCTATGCTTCTAGGTTTGCACCACCTGTGCTGTTTTATTTTAGTTCTTTCTTCTAATTTCATATTGTGTTATTTATAGATCCGTTTCCTTTTCTTTTAATATCTCGTTTAGATTTCTACATTTTTTTTTTAATACACATATATATTAATTTTATGCTTTTCATTTGAACCGACTTACTTTACATGTTTTATTCCGTATCTTGCGAGATTCTGTCGGTGCATAATAAATTATTCTTAATGCTTTACTATTCGCGTATACTTTTTAACGTATATGGTAGTGCAGTTTTAATCTTTCACGCTATCTTAAACGTTTACCTACTATAACAATGTACCTTTTGGAAAATTTCACAATTTCCCGTACAGCGTGCGCATTGAATTTTGCATTATAATTTTCAGCCGTGGATTTTCTTATTCAAATAGCGTCATTTTAGTTTTTGTTTCGCTAATTCTTAGATCGTTACACATGATAACCATTTACTTTTTGCCATTAAGTGTGTGTGTGTGTGTGCTTACAGTCTTAGTATGTCTAATAGTCGTATAATAAATAGGAACGGTTTCCTTCTATTTCTTCTCGTTGTTCACCTAATAGGTAAACTGTCGTTTTTCTGTTTAGTGA
The DNA here is from genome assembly GCA_039619475.1 of Icerya purchasi. NCBI lineage: Eukaryota > Metazoa > Arthropoda > Insecta > Hemiptera > Monophlebidae > Icerya > Icerya purchasi. The sequence continues at coordinate 397,711,931 of CM077115.1, read as the reverse complement.
ATAGTTTTTTAACCGGTTAGCTTTGCTTTAATTCTCTGATTTTTCTAAAAGTTTCTCGTAATTTATCGCGTTTTCGTCATGTTACCAGTAACACCTACTGCTAAATCTTGTGGCACTTTCGAAGTATGACTAGATATTTCATCAAGCAATTATTATCGTATTTTGCTAGAACTTTCGTGATTTGTTCATTAAATTTCGGTATTTACCCAGATTTATAAATTGGTTACCCGGCGATATTTTTAATTTTTCCACGATTAGTCGCTGTTACGATGTTATTTGCTGTGTCTTCGAATTTATTTATTCGGATTTTATCTACGCTGTTAGCTTCTTTTTTTTTTGGGGGGGGGGGGGGTCGAGTTGCTCTACTGCCTCTTTAATTTGCACAACATTTACTTTCGGTAGGGATATTCGGTTATTTGGCTGTTCTTTATTTTCCAATAATGTTCTACTACAGTTCTGTTTTTCGTCATTTTCTTTCTTTTTTTTTCGCATTTAAGATTTCGTTACTTTTAACGGGTTGTTTCCTCCTATTATTGTATTCATCCAAATTTTCCTCACATCTCCGTTTTTGCTTAAGTCTTAAATTAAGCATACATTCCGTTATAAAAATCATTTGGGTACTCTCGCTGGTAGCTTTCGCGTTGCACCAAAAAAAAGTTCACCTGCGCGCGAATTATTCGAAAAGTAAACGGTTTGAATTTTTTATCAGCAGCTATTCTATTTACCGGAGATAGCATTCTTCTAGTCGGTTTGTATAGAATATATACTCCGCTAGAATTTATCTGCCATACTATTACCGGACGATTTAGAATACGATCGTTTAATTTTTTCTCTCAGTGTACAGTTTTTTTGTTCGTTACCTCGATCTTATTTCATTTCACTGATAAAAGCTCCTGAAACTTAAAAAATTTACTTAAGAAATATTATCCCCGATGTAATCGCAATTGATAAAAATCGACCGATAACAGAAGGATACTGGATTTTCGTAGAATTTCAGTAAAACACGTAATCACAGTTAAAATGGTTAAAAATTAATAGGGTGAAATTCAAGCCGACAGCTAGTATTAAAGCGATTTACGCGTCTACTGGAGTTTAAGAAGCTAGACGTATTTGTAATAGTTTAGGGAGAAAAAAAAAAAAGACATTACTATTATGTTCCGTTGCAGATAGGAACAAAAATAGTTTGCTTCGATGAAGAATGACAACGGGGGTAGTAGCCGGTCAGATTATTTTACGATTTACCGGTTAAAGAACTGTAAAGCCATTACACGTAACGGAAAATTTTTGAGATTAATTGATTATGTTTGTCAAATAGAATATAGAACATCTTTTTTTCTTTTTAATATTTGCACATCGTGGGCTTGAGAATTTTGTTTACTTGAGGAGATTGAAATTCTACATTCTGATGATATGAAGTAAATGAAAAAGCGTTGGCTTTGAATTGTTTAAAGTTCTGGAAAGATCAGAATGACCTCTATGGTTACGGGTTTCGTTTAGAGTAGATACTCTGCGTGGTTATTATAATCAGCAGGGTTGTGATGATCGCGGCCGATGTAAGATACTTGCCGCTATCAGTCTAAATTAGTGTATATGGGAAAGTTTGCTACAAGAACTAGAAATAGTATATATTAATCAGTTCGAGAAAATCGTTTAAAAATCTACGTATAAACGTGTATATTACATATTTATTATATTTTTCTTTTGACTGATTAATTTTAAACACATAACTCCGAGCGCAATTTTCCCGGTAACGTAATTCAACCTCTCCAGCAACTGGATGAATTTAAAAGTCATCGCGATCTTTATTTCGCTAATTTTTGTTAATTTCTTTAACCGATTTTTTTTTTTTCTACCCTTTTCCAATAAAATAAACTTTTGGTGCGTAGGAAATTGTCGACAGAACGTTATGAATTAAAAAATGAGAGAACATTAATGTTTCTGTGTACTATAATTAAGTTCTTGAAGTGAAGTAATTAACCCTCTATTTTTATAATTACGTACAAGTGTATTTTTGTTTTATCGCCTTTTTTTCTTTTCTACACTATACAGACATATACAGACATACATACATATATACATACGGGAATGTGTCCATGTGTTGGGCGTATAGAGAATGGGCGATATTATTGTGAAAACTTGATGCAAAATCAAATTGTTAAGCAGAGCTTGGGTAGGGGGTCCTGCATTAATTAATTTATAATTATTAACCGTCTGGCGAATTGCCATGGGATTTTATTTTTTTTCAGTGAAAAGAAAAAGACACACACACATACACGTATATAATATAATATATATATATATATATATATATATATATATATGCGTGTGTGTGTGTGTGTATGCATATATATATATATTTTATAAATGTTACGCGCGTACGTGCAGACGTACGCGCAGATAATGTCTCGCGTACGCATTAAAAATGTTCTCGTGTCATGAGCATTTCGTACTACATTTTTATCCTCTTTTTTTTTTTTTTTTTTTGATACCTCTGTGATATAATGCGAGTTATTAATTATTCTTCTTAATGAACGTTTTCGTACAATATTTTCGAACGTTTAACAGGTTTAAGAAAAAACGAAGTCGAAATAAAATCAGAAGGAAGCACGTTCGTTCAGGTGTGCACTACATCGACATTTACAGGTAATTAAGTCTTCGGCTAACGGAAAAGGTGCAACGCTAATTACCGAAAAACTGGATTGCTGCGTTTCTCTGTGCGCTACAATTTGAAGATGGCTCGCTTAATTAATGCGTATTCAGTGGTTCATCTCAACAATAGCCGGAATCCTACGCTAGCCAGAACTACTTTGCCAGGGGAGGAAACTCTTTTTATTTTTGCACCGATTCTGGTAATTGAAACATTTCCTCTCCGTGTAGTACGATGTATGTGTTTTTTCGTTTGTTTTTTGCTTTTTTCCACCAGCTAATACGCGACTATTTCCAGAGATGTTTGTCTTAAAAAGCTGCGACGATATTTCATTTGCCGGGATATTTTGAATTACCGGGCCAGAAAGAAAAATTTCTTTCAAAAGACAATGCACATACTTCAGATGATGGCAATCGGTGTGTTTCCTCTTCGCGTAAATCTTCAGCAATGTTCTTTTATTAGGTGTATTCGATAGTAATAACGTTGCGAATGTTGTCAAAGGGGAAAGTTTAGAAGGTCTTGAAAATGTTGTAAAAATGGAAAAGGCCTATCCGTGTTTAAATAAATAATCCGCGTCATTTCCATCGAGTTATACTGACGTCATTCTCTTCCCTCTTGTCAGATTATTCATTTAGCAATCCCAGTTCGCGCGGAATAAAATCGATAAAGCAACGATTTTACACCGTCGACGTCTTTAAGAAATGATTTTGACTTTATATCGATGGTAGTTTGCATGCTTTGAACTGCAAGAGGGCCGGGATATTAACGACACACTCTGACTCAATATAGCACAATACGGACGAAAAATAAAAACTTTGCTTTCCTAAATCAATGCGATTAATTCATTTTAGAGTCTTTTTAATAACCTTCCGCAAATGTTTGCCACTCAAATGACAACAAGAGTATAGAGCCGGATTTATGTATTGCGTTAAAAATTGAATTACGCTAGACGCGGCAATATTAGAATCAATTTTTCTAACCCCCCTTCCCGTCTATAAATTTCATATTTTCCTATAGCAATAATCACGCGGGGTAATATAACTCGCGTACGTACTCTTGTTAAACGGTGACGTCATTTTGCCCGGTATTTTGTGTAGCTTTGCCTGTTTTGGCTTGACTCTCTGATAATAGTTTCCAGATAGATTAAAAAAGAACTGATAAGATGCACTAGTGGCAGTCATATGGATTTACAATAAATGGATAATTGCTTTGTTCGCTATTTATCCAATAACCAGCGACAGTACTATAGTATACCATTTCCAATGCGTAGAATTCGTCATTAATGCAACTGGATGGCATCGTGTCAGCATTTTAAATGTATATGCATACATATATATATATATATATATATATATATATATTGTGTCTGAAGTGGAGGCGAGATCGCGGAATTGGCAAAGGCTCGCTAGCCCGCTAGCCGGCTCCCAACAATTTGTCGAAAAAAGAAGAAAAGGCTGTAAGGCGCCTTCAGCTCTACGGTTGAAGCGACGAAGTAGCAGCAGCAGCAGCAGGTTGTGCCGGTTTTCAATAAAAACGAACATTTTGAAGGTCTGTTCATCGAGTTGGTCTTCTTTTTGCCATTTGTAACTGTCTACGCGGTGAACTTTTGCAAAGGCCCGCCGCGCGCGCGTGTCTAAGTCGAACTAGAGTGAGATGAACGCCACTTTACTTTAAGAGTTCAGAAATTTTCTCCCGGCATTCAGCTGTCAACCGTTTCTCTCGAATTTCTGCATGCAACTCTAGCCGATCCTCGCTTCTTTTTCTGCATTCCACTCTCCTATAGACCGCTATCGCTCCTGTCATTCAAATATCTTCCTTTCATTTGTTTTTCAATTTTTTTGCTCCCCCCTCCCTCCCATCTCATCGTCAGCGCCGGTTTCCGTTTATTATAGTTTCTCTTTCAACTTCTTTGCGGGTTATTTTTTATTCGCGCATCTTTCCACGATTAAAGGGGTCACCGGTGGATTCGTTTTTCTAGAAATAATATAATCAATGTCGGCTTACGGCGATTAACAGAAAAAAAAACAAAAAAAAAAGAACAACCTTTCGAGTCAGTTTTATTCCCGAGAAATAATGAGCACGCGTTCGGTCAGGCATGATCCGAGAGGATCACAATGTATTTGCTATTTGGAAGAATAGGTGTACTTTTTGTGTGCATATCTATAGATTATAAGTACAAAATAAATAAATATCTCGATAACAAACGGTAAGTATCAATTTTAATAAATGAAAATAAGTTAATAGCATCAGCTAACAATACAGAGTGAATTGAAAACTAAAGACATACTGCAGAAAATAATCTCTGTATTGTTAGCTGATGCTATGCCGGGAAATGTTTTTAAAGTAACTTATTTTCATTTATTGAAATTGATACATACTTATGTTTGTTATCGAGAATTTAGTTTATACCCTATAGATTATGTTTGAAAAATCTGCACCGATTATAATTATTACCCGTTTGTAAAAATGTTAATCGTACGGTTTCGAAACACTCTTTCCATTCGTCGATGGAAAACACGCTCGCGGTTAGAAAACATAGTTAGAAGTGGATTAAAGCAGCAAATTTTCACAGGTAATTTTATTCGTTTCTAGAGAAGGCCAGTGTAATAGTGGCCGCGCCGAGGGACATAGTGGCTAATATTTGTAATATCGTTTAAGAGCTGCGCACGTGTAAAACCATTAGCGTTTGCGTTAACGTGTTCTAATTCTCGCGGTATAATCGAAATATTACAAAATGAACATTTAATTTCATTGAAAAATGCTACTGACGTCCCTCCGACAGTGTGAATGTAAATAATCGCTTCTTTTACATTTATAATCTCTCTGCTCACTTAGCAGGACTGTGCGACCATTCTTTAGCATTTGACGATAGATTTTTTACAACTTTACGTTATGTTCCTTTTGTTCATTTGCAGTTAAAATCGAGTGTGTCTACTCTTACGAATTAAGTCGACCAGGTCGAATTAAAGAGCAGCCAAAAACGGAAATATTTCCATCCCTGTTCAGCATTTCATATTGAAGGCTGCAGGCCGAAAAATGGAAAAGTTTGAATTTGTAGGAGATTATCGGATGGCGCAAAAGCGAAGAATTTCACAGAATACAAAACCCCGTTATATATCCTTTTTTTTTTTGAATTTGGAGAAATTATATCAGGGCGCGATGTAATTTTTGATTATTAAACATTAAAGGATTTTATTTGAGGGTTGAAAAATTTGAGGGGTCTACGGAGAAATGGCGAACAAATGAATGCTGTGTTTTCGATGTTATCTGAAACTTCCGAGACCATGACCATCACTTATCGGGAATTAACGAAATTAGTTTTCTTTTATTACTTTTCGAACCAAAATTACTGAACAAATGCCAAACCAATCCAATAGTAACGTTGTTGCTTAAAAAAGGATTCATTCTTTTTTGGGGAAAAACGAACGAAGCATTTTCTCGATAAAGCTGTCTTAGAAATTCTTCTGTAGACTGGATGTAGTCATATCACATAAACCATGCAGAGGCTCTCTTCATACTTGTTTACTTCCACTTCTAGGCAGTTATCCAACGCTGCATTTTAGTTTCCTTTTTAGTGTCGAAGCATAGTATCTAAAAAGGGAAAACAGTCCTTAAAATACAAAAAAAATACTGACACCTTTTGTGTAAAAATATTTGCAACTTTTAGAAAAGGATTTTTTTCTTTTACGCTAACGAGATATATCGAAAAATATGCTAAGAGTTTAATACACCGCGAGCAATCTAAAAATGTACCGCGCATCTTTGCATCCGTTTTCCTTCAGATGGATTATAAAAAACTGAATAAAAACAAAAAACGCCTGGTTTCTACACCGGCCGAATTACTATACACAGCTCTGTATTCGCGCAATGTAAAATTATCAATGCGCTGAACAATGTTGATACGATCATTTGCCGACTTTGAGAAATCCGCATAGTCGATAAATACCCATTGGCTGTTAATAGCCCATTATCATCTATATATTTCATGTTATATTCCTTAATTTCGTTTCCGTTTGTATTTAATCTTGTATAAATATATATAAAAACGGATAATTATTATTTTAACGAAAAATTACAAAAAAAAAAAAAAAAACAAAAAAACAAAATTGGAATAAAATTATTAATATTTCAAACTAGAGAAATCAAACGTGTTTCAGTGTTATTCCAATAGTGTTATTTTGGTATTTTACTTCGGTGCAATTCCGGTGCTATTTCAGTGTGTTATTCTAGTGTATTATTCCAGTTTATTATTCCAGTTTATTATTCCAGTGTATTATTATGGTGCTATTCCAGTGTGTTATTCCGGTGTTATTCTGGTGATATTTCGTCTTATTCCGGTATTCTTCCAGTGTTACAAAAAAATAAAGCATTTCCCCCTTTGGTTAGTGCAAGTTCTTGAAATTTCATAAAAGTTTCTTAATTAACCAGCTTTGATGAGCGATAAAACCGTAAAACGAAACTGCTACTTTTAATCGAATGATTTATTTGCGAAATCCGAATGAAATCTAAGAGATTCTCGCGTTTGTTTCATTCCGGTGAAAACCATACACACATCTTGTATTATTATAAGGAAAACTTAAATTTTCACGATTGGCAAATCGATATCCGTCATTTTACATAGTTTGATCGTTAATTGTCACGATCTTTAAAAAAAAATTCTCACCACTTATTTCTAGAAATATTCGGATAGAATTGTATTTTTTAATTTAATATGCTAATATTAGCTGAATTAACGTTAGGAAATTTATTTGTAAGCTTTAAATACACGCAATTTACAGTTCAATTTTTACGAGTAGAGCGATATACTCGTAACAATTTTAACTTCACCATCGTTGCTAGGTTTTTTGGAATTCTGTTATTACTTCAATTCTAAATTAAATTCGAAATTCACGACATATTGCATTTTTTAAATAATACACATAGTAGTAGTATGTGTGTATAAAATTAATTAAAAATTGAAAACCCATATCCCCCCACCCCTCGGACAAATCTCCTTCACCGCATTTTATATTAAACTTTGTTTTTCCGTAACGATGAAACACTTTGATTTCTTCAGTTTAAAGATCGAGTCATGTTTGGTTTGTTTTTGTTTTTTACGTAATTCCCTATAAAAATAACAATCGGATCCCCGCATTTCTCAGAAAAAAATTAATTGTGAAAATTTTTTATAGAAAAACGTCTTAAACAAGGTGTATTTGTTTTATATTTGTTTAACGTCGTTTTTTTAGATCGACATTTTTTTTATAAAACATCGGTCAATCTTCACTCTGCCGATAAATGGCGATAATCGAATTTTACCCTCTGCGACGACTGCGCATTTAACGCCCGCTGTGAGTTGGCGGGTAAATGTTCGGGGTCTTCGGCTAGTTGAAATATTTATCTACGGGGCAGTTAGTTTCCTGCGAGACTGCAGCGAGGGCCTTTACGGATGTGGTACCTGTTTAGACGCAGTATTTTAATATCCTTAGATTTGTTAACGGTCAGTACGCTGGCGAGCCGAAAATGGAAAAAAAAAGAAAAAGCCGAAAAGAACCTATTTCGATGCGATATTTGAACTTGTTGATTTTGTTCATGAAAATTAAATATTCCATTTTTCGTTTTCCGGTTTGTCGGAGGGTGCGCGAGAAAGAACGACTAAATGTTACCGGTAGCGGCGAAAACAACAGATGTGGAAGGGAACGAAAGGAGAGATTCCACTTGTTTCATTTTGTTTTATTTGAAAGTTTTAAGTGTTTCATTTCGATTTACTTGCCTATTTTTTAACTTTTAAAATTTCTGTACGCGCTGTTGCGAGCGCTAAATTGTAAATTTTATAATTCAGAAGTCCGTTTAAATCGCGGATTAAACGAGCAAGATAATCTAATGAGCGTCTTGTGTTAATTTTATTCAAAATACCGGAGGAACATTGAGCAAAGTTCGATATTCAGCTGCGTACTTTAACAACGGCCCTTGGACAAGCGCATTTAGATTAGATAAGATTAGATTAAATACACGTTTAGTAAGATATTCGTGGAAATCGAGGAAGATCTAAAAGATATAACTATCATTTGTTTTCTCTGTTATAAACTAATATTTTATGCATTCTCTGTTATAAACTAATATTTTATGTATTCTCTTTATTCACTTTTCACTCGTCAATATTTAGTATTCTTCTCGCGTTTCGAGTGTTTACATGAAATCGTGTTTAAACGAGCCACCTTTTTTTATAAATAAACGTACCAGCTCCTGCGCAGTTTCCAATGAGGGCGACTTCAACAAAAAGAACCCGAACCAACGATTACTATCCCGCATCATCGAGGAACTGTGGTCAGCTTTCTCGGTATACAAAAATTTACCGATCACGCACAACTCGCACATTTCGAATCGTAATACTGAACGTGGGGCGAAAAATTACGAAAATTCCTCATCTTAAGAACATTGCCGTAGAAAAGAAAAACCTAGGCCTACAAATACCTCACTTTGTCATTTCCTTCGTTCCGAATCGATAAAAGATCTGGCAGGTGCGAAGCTTGTTTAAATTCACTATCATTTGGTAATTTTTGTTTAAATTTACTATCATTTGGTAATTTTTGTTTAAATTTACTATCATTTGGTAATTTTTGTTTAAATTTACTATCATTTGGTAATTTTTGTTTAAATTACCGGTAATTTCATAATTAAAATAATCGACGAGTCGAAACTTTTTTACTTCATCGATTATTCGCCCTGTCGTCGGTTTAGTTGACACCGAAAAAAGAAATAAATTAAATTTTTTTTCCCCCCTCGATATCAGCGCAGAAGTTGCTCGAACGCTATAAAAACTTTAACGACTACGCGTCGACCCAGTTAATAATCGCTGTCTCTCTGAGATCGGTAGCAAATGAGAAAATAATCGATAAATCGTACTACTACTACTCGACAATATCGGCATTTCAGTTTATTCGTACACGTCTCTCCGCTGTTTTTTGGCAGCACGTGAACGAACACCGAAGCTCCGCAGATTTTGCTTTCACCGTTGATTGGCCGCGCTCCCCCCCCCCGTTATTTCGTTCTTCATTGATTTTTCCTTCGTGCGAAAGTGCACCTGATCGCCGAGAAATTTCGGTTTTACCTGAGGAGCAGCTCTTAGACTGGCGAGTATCCGCGATGAGTACTTCAATGATTGATGGAACATCGCTAATTTTATCGCCTATAAGCGTCGTCATATGCTGCACAACCTTCATCCGCTGATTAATTCCGTCGATTGATTTGTTCTGCTCATTAACTGCTCGCGAATAGTTGCGAATCTTGAACGTTATTATAATCCCGCACAGTTTGTGTTGTTCGATGTTCCGTTTTCGGAAGCTCATTTCTAGGCGCCCGGCATTTATCGTGATTCGTTGAAATCTCTTAATTTCGACCGTGCTGACTTTCGCACATATAAACGTGTATCATACACCGTTCAGTGCGAGATTACAACGGCTAATTGTATGCGTGACAATGCGTATATTTCGTAATGGTATTTGCTCGTTACGATACCGTTAACGGTTATTAATTTCCTCCGCTAAATGTCGGTTTATTTCGGGACAACTCTACACACCTTTTTTGTTACGAAAAAGTTCAAAATTAAGACTTATTCGAATAATTCATTGTTTTCTCGTTTTATATTATTTCACAGTGTTTGTGAATTATCTCTTACGGTTTATACCGAGGTCATGTTGGTCAACGTCATCAGATTTATATATTCTTGTCTAGTTGAGTGTCGAGCCACGCTACAATTAGTCATTTTCGATTAGAAACTTTTCATCGATAAAGCTATATTTTATTAGAAATCCGCGAATAAATAGGCGTTCGGTAGTTGCTTTAGTACTTTTTTAGTACTGGCACTTACTTCGAGAAAATGTTTTCTAATAATCTTACATACTTACATCCTTTTGCACAGATATTTTCGATTCTCACGTCGTTGAAAAATATTTTTGCAGATGATTTTACTAGATAAATTTACTGATAAAACCTGATCTATGAGACTTGGCCGGCGTGCGAGCATTCCCCCTGATACTAATCTATAATTCTTACAGAAGGGGTGATATCAGTCGACTACATGCCTGTCTCGTAAAATTAAAAGCACAAAAATACTCGGCTATGCTTGAACAAGCTTTGATTCTCGGCAATATTTCATTACTAGAGCTATACATGCATAGGGAGAAAACAACTTTTGGTTTTGAATTAAACCGATCGCCGGATGTTACAATTATTCGTTATCGTCACAATGTTCCCGGTGTAAGAACGACACTGCGCCATTTTAAAAACGTAACCGGGGCTTTTAGGATTTCACCTAAAGCGCTCTAATACATTAATACAGTAGTACATTTTTAAAATTTCAAATGGAATTTGACGGAATTTAGCCGATTTAGTCGTTATTTTTCCATAGCTTTTTTTTTTAGCTTATTATTCAAATGTAAGAACGAAATATTACCGGTGATGATGATCTCTTCGAATCTACATCCGGTTAAAATGGAAACATTTCAAAAGTTTCCCACAGAAAACCGCGCCATACTTTTTGCACGATATCAGAAATGCGCTTAGGAGGTTGTACCGCGGTTGTCATTTTGAATTGTTCAATTGGCGCTTTGAGCGGAGGCAGATTTTTACGGTAGGATGAAGTGGACAGCAAAATAAAGAATAAACGAAAAGGAGACGGAGAAAAATCCGACGAAATGCGAATTGAGGCGACGGTAAAGGATGGCGGATAGCTGCATCGGTGTGCGGCTATGTAGCAGGGTGGACTGTAGGAGCTGCGCGTCTGCTGGCAGGAAGAAGTTGTCAAGTCATCTCCAATTACGCTGGCTGACTGTGAACTGAATGAGAAACTTCATATAGCGCCGCGAAATATGGCCATCTTCAAAAATTCCCTCTGACAGTTCTCCTCTGTTGCCAACAGCCATTTCGTAATTCTTACAGAACGAAATGTCCGACCACACTTGCTCGTAATATTTGATTATCCAACTTTGCACTAGTGCGCGCGCTGCTCCTTAGCCTTCCCCCGGGGGGACTGCTGGCAGCGATCTTGCGCGTTGACCTAAATTCTAAACGAACTACACAGGTAGACTACATAGGTAGTTTCGTTTAATGAACCGAAGGTGGTGGTGTGCCTTCTTAATTGCGCACAATAACTCTCTCCCGAGCTTTATTACGACATTAGACACACGATTAAGGCTGCTTAATGCGACCGGCTGCGAATAATTATGAGAGTTTTTTTTTTTTTTTTAATTTCCTCTTTCGGATGTAGGCGTCAGTTTTTTTATATTATTTCCACTCTAATAACAGAAATTGGCCGACTAATTAAGATTGAAGAACTTCGAAACGGAAAACTGTGAATTTCAGTTGGTCATCTGCGGGCGATTAATTAGGCTCTGCCGGCTAATTTTGAATTGAGCTTTGGCTTCATTCTTAAATCAGATTTAATTTGGTCTTTTTTGCTTTCTACTACGTCATGGTTTCTTTTTCATTACTTTTCATCTTTAAGCGGCGAAAGCTGAAGAAGGGTTTTCCTGAAAAAAGTACTTTTGCACTGCGACCATCTCGCCAACGGCCGGTCATAAGGAAATTTCTTCTATGCTCTATGTTGTGCAGAATACGCGTGTAACGTTTTCCGAGGCTACTGCTCGCAGTTTTGGAACGCAGGTCTTTCAGAAGGTCATCCGACACCATACCCGTTCGGGTGCGCAGGATCGCCTGATGGTTTTCGATTTTGGTTGCAGTCGGTGGTCTCCAGGCTAAATGATATTAAAACTTGCACTCGCATTATGTGAAATGGACTCTATCATACCGAATCTAGCGTGAACTTACCGCAATGTACAGGAGTGGTGAAAAGTTCAGTTTAATGCGACACAAGTGAGTGTGTGTGTGTGTGGTCGTGGTAAATTAGATTCAAAGAAAAATGTTACTACAGATGCTTTCGACTATATATATATATATGTATATATAGTGGCGCCGCCGAAATGGACGATAAGCCCACATCCTGCGGTACATCGGAGCAAGATACCGGAGAGCCGCGTAATCGGTAAATTTATACGTCGGAATTTTTGTCCGAGGCGTATTTCTTCGCGCACACATTTCGTAACTTTCGTGTCGCTCTGATCATCCGGATGCGCAGTCTCAATAATTAAAAATAGAGGTATAGCGGTGTAATAATAACTGTCGAATTTCATTAATCGGTTCTCTTAATTATCCGAATGAGTGACGGGAATTCGAACGGGACCAATTATTCACTTTCGATCCAGTTAATTAACTTTGCCGAATGCTGCGGATCCGGTTGCGGGGAGCGAGGATCTACGGTTTCTCTAAATTCATTCGTCCAACTGCGAAACCTTGCCCCCCACCCCACCCCCTGCAAATTAATTTCTATAATCTTATTAACGTAATATACTTGTGCATTTATCGTTACCGCACTACCGGCACACACGTCTCGCATGCTCAAAAGCCGCGCGAATCTCTTATATAATTTGTACACGTCTGCACACATTTACGTCTGAGACTTTTCTTCGCGTTGCTGCGCGTTAATTTCGGTTTTCGTCGATTACAAATCGAACGTGACTTCTCTCTGCTGCGGTACGTAAATCAGTGCTTTCGAACGAAATTTTATCGTTGGGCCCTTTCCCGCTGAGAGTAATCCGTTCGTTTCTTAGCGTCAATTAAGATTTTTTATCGCCTACGCCCTACGCGGTTTCCTATATTAATTACAATACCGACACGCGATAAACCTTTTGTTTTACCCGAGAGGGATCAGCAGCAAATGACGGATGTTACCGCGCATGTTTCATTTCGCACCGGAGACTCCACCGACGTCTTTTTCGTATTGTATTGCCCCCCCCCACCGCTCCCCCAACGTTTTTGAAACTCGCGGCGCTTGAGATCAGTTCCTCCTGGGCGGCACGTTAACGAAATCGTGTTATCGGGCATCGATCGGGTCTTTAAAAAACACCTGACAGCACCGGGCTTGCTTAGAGGTTCGAACGAAGCCGGACACGCGGTACCGGCGCGTCTAAAGTATTTTCAACGCGCTTTTTCGAGCCTTTTCGATCGTCGCTCTTACAGTAACGGGTCGCTCTGTCGCAGCCGCAGAACCTCCGGCAGGCCGTGGATCACTGCACCTATTCGCTTAAAAGTACGTTCATACAAGTGCTGTACTTGCGTCGTCGGGGCACCGGCGAAAATCACCGAAATGCGCGATAACGGCGCTAGTTGGCCTAGAACTATAGATATTTCGGCGCTGGTGAATCGGATCGGTTACCTATCTGGTTTTCTTTTCCGGTCTCGCGTCTTCGGCCGGTGTAGAGTGCCGGTCACGGGCGGCCCCGGTCACAGGTTCGTTCTGAAATGTTTTATTTTAATTTCATCGGAAGGCCGAGGCCGAACGTATTCAGGGAGCAATAAAAGTTATTATTACGGACGTAAATCAAGCTAGATAAACAGAACACACACTAGCGCACCGGCGACAGCGAACAAGATCGGGCCGCGTGACAAGCACTGACAAATAATAGCGCTGCGAGAGAGATCAGGGGGCGGCGGCGCAGCGTCGGGGGGGCTAGTTTGCATAAGAGTCCAGAGAAAACGGTTTTATGGCTTTTTAAATACTTCACCATTAAAAAAATACGCCGATGACGATAATGACTGCGATGATGATCTTTCGCTATAATTCATTTCGTCTATTATGCCGAGTGCTGCTTTCGAATGTGTTTATACGCGTTTACAGATTACACGGATACAGGCCCGGTATTATCCTTTATCTAGCACGTCATCCATCCTCTGGCAAGACACCCTTTCGACCACCCATCCTAGCGCGAACCGGGCCGCATCTTTGATGATTCTGACTGTGGCCGCGCTTCCCGAGCCGCTCGAAATAACTTACGATTTTTAGTGCGCTATAAATTAACTACTTTATTCGTTTCGAACTGTTGCACAGGTACACGAGCAGCAGCCCGAACCGCTCTTCGCCCCCCCCCCCTCCTAAAGTAAATACGAAACAACCTCTCTCTCCTCTCCCGGCGATCATACCCCTTCCGCGTCGCACACTTGCTCCCGATCCAGCTTACAGGTACCGCGCTCTGCGCACTCGGTCCCGCGCACCGTGGTTATTTATTTCTTTATTATTAATACGGATACGCACGCCCCGCCAGGTATTTTAATGTCCTTTTCATCCTTGAGTCGGAGAAAAATTAGTCTACATTTCGTTTACTCCTTTCGTCAGACAATCGCCGGATGCCGGCGGATTAAAAAATCAACGCGTACAACATCTCGTTAGTACCATTAATCGGTGTGCGCCATCGTCGTCCTACTATTAGCAGAAATTTGCGATGGTCGACGATTAATCTATCCGTCGCATCCGTTTAACATCGTGCCCCCGAATCTAGCTCGGTCGCGCAGCACGACCGTTTCTAATAGTACCTATGCAGACGGTAACGGGCCTGTGAGTGACAGAATGTGGCCGCGAAACGCAACGCTAGTCAACGCTCGCGACTGTCCAACTCTTTTGCTATTCGATCAACTACCGGACTCTCCGAACAAAGTCCGGCTGGCGCCCGCTCGTAAACTAGTCTCCGCGCGTAATGCGCACAGTTTATCGCCCCCGCAAAATAAGTCAAAATTGATTTAAAACAACCGGTATTATGCATGCGTCACAGTGTATCGATTCGAATGAGAACGACATTCAGAAAAATCATTCCTCTCTATTCCTGTTTGACTTGGTTTGGCCTCAGGGTAAAGTTTTCGGAAAAAACAAAAAATTGACTGTTGTCTCAAAAGAACCTCCGCACGAAACGTATAAATAATAAAATCGCAAAATTGATGTTTTTAATGATGAATTGACTCGCAAAAAATAATATAATATTACCTACGTAAAAATACCAGCAAGCTTATTATATTATAGTGTCATACTTAATTCCTCAGCATCGGCGATTAACTCTGTACACATTTCAGTTGTACAGACATAAGCATAGTGTCCTAGGCAGTTGTTATAATCAAAACGCTAGTAGCCGAGACCACACTTGGAACTAATATTGTGATTATTTGATTTATCGATATACAAATTCGGTTCAAGTGTGTGTGTCTGCTGCTGGTTACTAAATATGGATGGTACGCATGTTTGCCATTGCCTTCCGTGTGAATTTATTCTTCTTCTTCTTGAGTCGTCTTCGCTATCGAAGGTTGGCGTCCACATCTTTCACCAATTTGATCCATGCGTTCCAGTCTTGTGCCAGATGAAAAAGTCTTCCTATCTCGGTAACAGCCGGATCCATTTTTGGATGTATGAATTTATTAGCGAGTATTTAATTTTCCGTAATAATTTCTGTCGTCGCTTGGGATCGAACCCGCTACTTCCAAAACGGAATCCTCCAAGCGCTTTAGCAACTATAGGCTATTATCGCGACGACATTATTACTAGGCGGCAATCGGTATGTTCAAGTTGCGAAAATAAATCGATAATGAATTGTAATTATTAATAATCGATTAATTAATTAATAATTAATAATATTAATAATAATAATTAAATCAGCGCTTATTGCCATTATTATTTGTACCGTAATTAACTGCCATGCTAGGTGAACGAAATTTATCGCGAAAAATCTGGAAAATTTTACTGAATTTCCCAAATTCTAGAAAAGAAAGGCGAAAATTTTGCTTACTAGGTGTGGCAGGCAAAATTAAACCGGTTCCTTACTGTTGCAATGTCTGTAACCAGTTTCCTGCAGATGCTCAATTTCTTATCATAACTGACATGGAATCGACGGGAAGAGCACATTCAGTACCACCAATGCATTCCTCTTACGCTTGCTGTTTAAGATGATGGTTAAATCGTGGCCGTCATTAGTTAATAAGCGGCCGTTCTGCGATTAAAATGGGCGGGCGGCAACACGACTGCCGATATTTATATATCGTTTACATACCGGGGAGTTTTTGGTCAATTTCGATTCAGTTTTTGTATGTATTTTAAAACAGTACTTATACTAATCACGTTCCTGTCTAAAAATAGCTCGAATGATTTTCCTTCGGATGCGGTTTACAGTATTATAAACTGACCATAAAATGATAGTGTAAAAATATAAAAAGGTAAAAATGTAAAAGTGTAAATATTTTTATAATTAAACTTTAATAATGGGCTTATTAAACAGACGCAATTTCGTTACAATGCCTAATGCACCGCTCTCAGTTGTAATAATAGTTAAAGTTTATTTTTAAAGGCAATAAAACGTCAAGTGTTTTTCAAATTTTAAAACATGTTGCTTTTAAATTGATCCCCGGATAAATTGCTGGGAAGAATTTTATTCCGTCAAATTTTAGTGGAGTACGTACTCTAAGACATTTTGCAATTGCTTATATATAGTTAAAGGGGCCTTGCTTCGAAATGGGGCACGGTTAATGGAATTATTCACAGAGCATTTTCCCGAAATTACCTACTTATTCATTCAAAGAAACGGTAAAAGAAAGAACAGATCCGCAACTTAGATGAATAAGTATTCTTTTATAAGCTTGCCAATAATAATAATAATAATAATAATAATAATAATAATTAAATCGGAAATTGGCGCTATTGGGAATTTAAAATTCCTGGTGATAAGATAATACCTTTTTTGTTCTTAATCACCACGATGTGCTAACGACTGAAACATCCCGGTATACGTTTGAAAAAAAACAAAACAAAACAAAGAAAAGATCAGCTGTTGATGTTTTTATATTGAAGACAATATTACTAACCGAAAACCGTTTAAAGTGGATTTTATCATTCGATTTTTAAATGATCTCAAATTGATCTCCTTATACGAATTTACTGCAATTTTTCCAAATTAAAGATATTCTAGAGTAATCTAGAGTACGTTGTTGATATTTTGTCGGTAGCAAAGAAAAGAAAATTTCGAAGAAAATTTTAATCAATTGGTACAGTTAAAAATTATGACTGATGAAATATGTCAAATTGGAAATGGCGTTTTACACTCTCAGTCACCTAACCATTACGTATTAATTAGAATTTATATTTCGCGTGATTCGAATGTGACTAATAAAAATTATAAATGTCGTTCGTCGTTTACCATATTTAAAAATGCTCTATACTGTTGGTTAAAGTTTGCACCATTGCTCACCTAGATAGTAGGCCCGAAAATGTAGCTTCCCCGAATGAGACTAACGATTTAACCTGAAACAAGTTTCTCCGTTTGGAAAATTAAGAACTCGTCATGTACATCAAAAGACCTGAATTAGTGAAATGATAGAACGAGCGATTAATTTTTTTTAAGAGTACGCTTGCGAAAGAATTTTTCTCGTGTCATAGTGTTAGGACGATATTTAAAATGGTAAGTTATAATAAATACGAGTATGACAAAAAAATTTAAGTATAAAATGATTGCTTACTTAGAAACGCTTTCGGGTATAACCCCCATCATCAGCTAAAAAGACAACTCAATATATGTGATCAGAAATAAATTCTAAATCACACTGAGGTCAAATAGGAAATAAAACTGTTTATATACTTTAAATCAACAATTTAAAGTTGATATATCAAAATTGTTAGAACCAGATGATGTACATAGACTACAACAAATATCTAAGGTTTATATTAAACATTTAAATAATATAAATATAAAATACAAATATTAAAAGATTTTTTAAAGTTTTATATTAAAAAGCGGGTTATTATTATTCGGTATTTGGTCGTTTAATATATTAATTTTGTGTTTATTTATGTAATAATTTTCAGCGCTACACGTTCATGATGTCACCTCTGTTATATGTAGCTAAGACTGTGACCGTTTTTTTCTAATGAATTTGGTGTATGTTTATTTCTTATTAAATGTTCAGTATAAGTGAATTTTTCTATTTCATTATTTTTAAATGATTTAATATGTTCCTGATACCTACATTTAATTTTTCTATCTGTTTGACCCCGATGTATGCTTTCTCACAATCATCACAGTTTATTTTATATATACCACTATGTTCACATATATTATTATTATTTCCTTTATTTACGGCGATTATTTTATTTTTTGGTTCATTATAAATGCTATTTTTAATCTTTGTTTTTTAAATAAATTACTTAATTTGTATATATTGTTATTTATAAAAGTAAATGTTATCCATCGATTTTTGCTGTTAATATTATTTTTCTATTTATATTTCAATTTTCATTTTATTTTTTGTATTCATTTTTCCTATTATTTGCTCACGTTTCTAAGTAAGCAATCATTTTATACTTAAATTTTTTTGTTATATTTGTATTTGTTATAACTTACTACAATCAGTAATTAACAAACAGGATGGTAAAAGATTCTTTATTATATGATATTTAAAATGTTGTTAAACATTTATGAAATTTCAAATACCAGCGATGCGAACAAAAAAAACAAAAAAAAAAAAACAAACTATGATTTTGTACATATCTTGAAGAATATTTTGAGAACTTGGCTAAATGTTATTTTTTATGATTCGAGTAGTTTTTGAGGAACACTTAGGCACGATAAATTTCAAGATTGCAGGAATACATACTATCGCACGGAAGGAAACAAACGAAATTTATCCATCTGCCTTTGAAAAACAGGAGTAATTTCATTTTCTGCAAGAGCGACTTTGATTTAATCGATCGCTGATAATGTTGAATTCACTGAAGTTATAGAAAAATTGGTGGACTAATACAATGCCAATAATGTCCATTTTCGTCCATGAACGTTCAGTTTTAGAATTTACTTTAAATGATGATACGTGCTTTTCGTATAAATTTTTACCGCACAAAAAAAACCCTCATTTGTACATTTATATTGCTGTAAGTGAAGACTTTTATTCCGAGTTGACAGAAGTGTGCAATGAAACAGCTCTTATTCATTATTATCTGAAAAAAACTGCGCGCACTTTTTGCAAACGTCTCTTCCGATAATTACTGTGAATAAATTAAATAATCCGCCGTGAATGATATAATTATTTATTGCCGCTTCAATTGATCAATTAAATTTCAGGTACATTTTGATGCTTTTCTCCATTTAATAAGCATACTTCAGTGTGTTATGCATATATACATATATATACATATACATATACATATACATATACATACATATACATATACATATACATACATATATATATACATATATATATATATATATATACACACATATATATATACATATATATACAATATATGTATATATAAACTCGGTCATTTTGGTCTCGCAAGGGGCTATGTCCCTTGAACCCTCTTGCTTTCATTTCTGTCTCTTTCTCTTCTATACTTTGTATAAAATTATCAAAATTTAGAACGTAATTATTATTGGAATCAACACAAAAAAATAACGTAATCACAAAAATTCTATCCTAACATTTAACTTTCATTATATAAAATTAAGACATTTTTTCGTTACATAAAATTGGGACATTTTTTTTAATGGAGGGTAGTCTAAGAATTACGAATGAATTTTAATGTGATTTTACTTTTTACACGTAAGTAAATATAATTATGTATACAAATAGATGAAAATGCAAGAGAGATGGTTTAGTTTTAGGTTGTACACTAACCTGACTGCTAAGCTAGAAAAATTCTACGCCG
The DNA here is from genome assembly GCA_039619475.1 of Icerya purchasi. Taxonomy (NCBI): domain Eukaryota; kingdom Metazoa; phylum Arthropoda; class Insecta; order Hemiptera; family Monophlebidae; genus Icerya; species Icerya purchasi. The sequence continues at coordinate 397,691,733 of CM077115.1, read as the reverse complement.
CATTTCTACCAGCACGGCTTCTTATAAGTCCATTATTGCAGCTAGAAATTTAAAATGCGAAATGTGGAATGTGAAATGTGTTTTTTTCGACTGCCTATTGCGATGAGTTTGTTGCGCGAAGAAATTCTACAATTAAATTTGTGAATTATGTTTTAATTTTCGTAATCGTTTAACATTTTTCGCTTGTCTTTAAATATGTGGAAGAAGTGCGGTTTGCCTTTATTTGATGTTTCTAAACCTTTGCGCATATTCAAAATTTATATTTAGATGTTAAAAGTAATTTTCTTTTTATTACATAACGCAATTCGTAATTTCTAACAGCTTTGATTAATTTCTCGTTTTTCAGTGTGATATGTAAGTTAAACAAAACTAACAAACACTAACAAAACGAAGCAAATAAAATGTTTATAATAACAGTTAAAGTAATTCGAATAGCATAAAACACAACTAAATACTTTATCTTTGAAACTTTTTAATAAAGAACTGTACAATATGGGTGAAATGTATTCTTAAAATAAACTGGTTCATCTAGCGATCATCACCTAGCGATCATCACCTAGCGATTATCACTTAGCGATCATCACCTAGCGATCATTACTTAGCGAGCATCACTTAACGATCATTACTTAGCGATCATTACTTAGCGATCATCATCAGCTAGCGATTTGCGAAAGGAAAAGTAATCATTCCTCATTCGCTTCTTTCAATTATTTCAATTGTAATTAATATTGGATAATGTTGTATTCAAATGTACGGTAAACGATTTTTAGGAAACATGTTGCACATTTCAAATTTCTCCCTGCAATGGGAATCGTTTCTTATGAATATGGGGGGGGCTAAATGGCGCGCTATCGTAAAATTTGATTATGCATTATAAATGGCTGGAATGCAGTCTGCGTTTTTCAGATAAAATAACGCGGACAGCGAATAGGACATGTTTTTACCGGCAGCTTCCGATGGTATTTCGGAATTTCGATAAGTGGCTACGTGAAATTTTGCTATGGTCGAGCGGCCATTGAACAACTGTAGGGATTTAATTACGCCGAAAATATCTTATTCGCGCCAATTTTCTCCTAATCGTTATTGAAACAAAAGCGAAGCTAATTATTTTTCATAAATCCTGCACCGGTATATTACTTTTAATGAATCGTTGCCGAACGCGATGAACGCGAGTGCAAGGGTGCGGGGGGTCCGCAACGAATTAAAAGAACGATAAGTAATGAAATTTCCGCGAATATTTCTCGGCGACTTTTTTCAACTCTAATCGCAACGAGATCTTTCAAATGTATCGGTCGTTTGTCCGCCTGTCCGTGTCGCAGGACCTTTGGTTGATAAACAACAAAACAGGTTCAAATTCGGTCGTACAACAACCTATCCGACTACTTAATTAACCTTTATCGTCGAATTTTTTTCATTTATCGTAAGTGTCTGTCGGCCGTGTTCCCTTCTGCGTCGATTGTTTTTTGACATTGCGCTCGCATACTCCAACTGCGAGAAACTGGTTTTATCGGATTTTCTCTCGTTATAGCGTTAAGCGCATTTTCCAAACCGTTCCAGAATTTACGAAAAATATTGTCCCGTTAGCCGAGCAGAGCCAGATTGAAGATCTTCAGACGGCCGAAGGATTAATGTGCCGTATTTTCCCGTTTGCAACGTGGTTTGCACGTTTAATTCTCGAAGCGATTAAGGCGACGAATTAAGGAGCATTCATTTTCTTTCAAAAAATTCTTCTCCAAATTACCTGCTGCCGGTTCTTACTCCGGTACTCGGTTTTCCTCATTTTTATTAAGATCTGTTTCGGAGTAATCTTCATTTTTAATCTGCCCGAGGTTGCAACATTTAAGAAACCAAATTAAACAAAAGTCACTCGTTTTCTATAAGCTAAATATTAGAAACGTCAGAAAAATTTAATGCGGTTTTTTAATTTTGTTGCACTTTGAATTTAGTATAGACCGAGACTCTAATTAAGGTATATACATATATATACGAATGTTCTTTAAGAATAATCATAATATCTCTCCTTTAGGGTATATTCTAAAATTTATAGAGTACACTTGAAGGCGGTGTTTTTCTTTTTTTTTTTTCTTTTTTGTTTCTAAGAAACTATTTTATTTGGCAATATTTAGTGTCGGAACATTTAAACGATAATACGGATGGACTAAATTAAAATGTTGCAATTTTCGATATATTGTATAAATAGCTCAAATCCCATCAGTAACGAGCTTGTAAATGGCGCTTTGAGGGTTTTCAATTATTCGAATCTACATTTCCATTTGGTAACGTTAATAATACTCTGAAATTACTCTCGCAGTTTATCGCCTGTTTAACTTTAAAATTCTAGGTGTTCATAGGAAATTATTTTAGTTAATTTTTGTCCAGTTATATTGAGCAAAGAAAATATATCTCTATACGGGGATTTTTTTTTTTTTAAATTTATTTCAATAACTAGAATACCCACCGATACTTCCTGATATCGTTGTATATGTAGGATCACCACCGACCCGTACGGTTAAGCTGATAAATAAAAGATATGAAAATTCATACGCAGTAATATTATAATAGTACTACTTCTGTCAACGATGAGCTCGTAAATGGCGTTGCTACTATTAAGGGGTTCAATTTCTTTTATTCGAATTCGTATTTACCCGCGCTAATTAAAAATGATTTAATTTTTTGTCTTATTAAAAATTAGCGGTTTTTCTAACTTACGTTTCTTTAGTAAATTATTAATATTTTAAGTGTGTCACTGGCCGTTTGTTATATTACCAAAAAAAAACTCCTCTAAGGGGATCCTCTTTTTTTACATTCATTTTCAACGATTAATCTGTGATAATCTAGCAGAACGGTATATGCTTAATACCATCATTGACGACCGGGGTACACTTTCGAATTAACAAAGAATTATTAAAATTAAACAGTCAACATCTATGCGAAAAAAGAAAATATAATAACCTCTTCTTTTTATTAATCAGATAATAAAATAATAAAAATAACAAATAAACGTCTTAAGAATACAAGCATTAAATAAAATAAGCTAGAAACGTCGTTTTAAGAACGTACATCGTCAACTAAAAAAGAACAAATAATTAATTAAAGACACAAATCAAGTATATCGTCCGAATATCTGGATCAGATCCGAATTATCGTCTATTTGCTAATTATGAGATAAGAAAAGGATATATTAGGAACGATCAATTCGGATATTCAAACAATATACTAAATTTATCTTTATCAATATATCTTCTTTTCTCTTTTTTCACGTTAAAGACAGGTGGTCTTTAAAGAAAAGTCAAAAAAAATAAATGTATGTTCTTAAGATTTTTTTTTTTTTTATCGGGTTCGTCAACCTTTACTCAGAAACAATTGAAACGGAAGTTTTTGTTCTTAAGATGTTTAGATGTGTATAATTTTAATTTTTTCCATTATGTATTTTATATACATATATATATATATATATAAAAAGAAAAAAAGAAAAAGATTGAAAAAGAAAAAATCAAAATTGCGGTTGATTTCCACGGTTGTTTTTTTGGCACTTTAAAAAAAAAATTGTAATCTTTAAGAAAAAAAAAAAAAAAAATTGGTAGAACGTCATTAGGGAGAAACGGTAATCTGCAAGCAACTTTGAAGCTGGCATTGTTTTGCGGGTACCGTGTTATGATGTTGATGAAGAAATCGGACGGGTTAAGTGGGAAATAGGTGAAAATTCTATAAACGGAGTACCATCAGAAGCGGCGTCGGAATTGAGACGAAATTTATTGCGGTAAGGTCTAGACCGGAGTCGAATAAATCTTCCGGCGAATCGGCCGCCGGCGACTTCATAATGGTAGGGAGCAATTGTTGCTTCCATTCGAAACGGGGTTGTTCGCGTTATCCCCTAATGCTATTTAAAGACCAAAAAAAGAAACTTACCCCTCTTAGCGATTTGAACTTTTTTCGCTTTTTTCGCGAAATGACACACACACCACCTTCATTCTAGGTAATTGCTTAGGTCCACAAACTTGTATCGTAAATAAAAGTTAGGCCCATACATTGCGTGCGTTTACTTACTCTGGTCCGAATTGTGTCTGGAAAAAAAAAAAATTCAAGGTTATCCATTCCGGAGATTTTTCGGCTTCTATTTAGAAGCTCATTTTTCCTTTACGCATAGATTACCTAACTTGAAATTAAAATTTGGACAAACGGTATAAAAAGGCGACTCTCATGAGAAAAGATCCGTAATTTTACAAACTGGCTTCCTATAAAAGGGTACCTGATTCGCGATATTTTTTATACAACGCTTATGTTGTTACCTTTAAGTGAATATTTTTGTATTTATTATATGCAACGTTTTTATCGCTGTATGATGTAAAAAAGTTGGTTCCGGTGGACTACATTCTCCAAAGCGTTTACACAGATTTCCTTACAGGACTTTATTATTAGTATATATATATGTACAAACTCTGATTTTTGTAAAGGTCTCCTTGTAAACACTTTTCAGATGATCGTCGCTGCTTTAGCAAAAAAACGTTCGCGATCACTTTTGCGCATCTCCTTTTTTGTTTTTCTTAACTTTGTAATTTATTTCGCCTTATTTTTAATTATAAAAACACTCGATATGCCTTAATATAACGTACGCATTACAATATTACCCCGCTACTACGCGCACCTAATTATTATTTAAGAAAGATTGTTTTATTAAAATCCATTTTCGGAATATTTTGTTCGACTTTCACGATAGTCCTTAGCCATTTCATATAATACAAGTTTTAGGTAATATAGGTATATGGAAAAAAAATATTATTTTATTTTCGATTACATTATTTAGTTAAACTGTTTAAAGATTACAAATTATTCAGCTTATATTAATTGAAAATATTAGTTGAAATTAATAAAGTTTATTTCTACGTGTTTTTTTTTTTTTTTAGTATTCCGTTTATTATTTAGAATTATTCAAAAATTCACAGTAACAGTTAATCGAAGAAAAAAACTCCATTCAATATATTTAAATTGTCAAGGCATCATAAAAATATGTGTATTTATAAATGTGCACGCACTATTATCATTTTACTTCTACGCTATGTTAACGTATTAATATAGAAATAAAGTAATAAATTTTCTTATAGAATAAGTTTTTGTGATTTTTTTTCACTTTTGTTTTTTTTGTTGTTTTTTTTTTTTTTGGAACATCAACTGTGAACACCAAGCCAGTGCAAGTGAAATTTCCACCAGTTACACTGTGCGACAGCGGGGTATCAGGTTCTGATCAAGCGAAACACAATTAACTAATCAACAATGCTACGGTAGCTGGCGACTATTAAACGTACAAACGGAACGAATATTTAGAAAAAAAACAAAAACAACCTTTATTCACTAAAGTATATTTATATACTTATCATTCAAGGGATAATAAATCGAAGAAATTCGGGTAATACGTGTCTGGTAAAGTTTATCTGGGAGTAAAACTGGTTGCTTACAAAACATGAGTCTTCGCGTGATTGTAATATTAGTTTAAGGGTGTTCTTTTTGTTGTTTTCCGCATCATATAAATTTTCTTTTAAGCTGTCCGAGAATACGGCAGTGGCGTTTAGACGAATTTCGTTTCTACGCGCTGCCTTTATACGGAATTTTTTAAATTTAACTATTTTTATCATTCTCGTAAATGCGTAATTCTTTACAGTTTTTCTTCGTGTAATTAGGATTTTTTTTATTTTTAGTTTGAATTTATTTTTTCTATAAACTATTAAGGGCAATACTGGAATTTGATTAAATCCTTTTTTCATCAATTAAGAAAAGCCGAATGAAATTACCCACTGTGTTTTGGGTTTTTTAGCTATCGACATTTACCATTCGCCTTCTTATCTCTTCTCACCTACTCGGATCTCTCGAGACGTTATTCGAGAATTTTTCGTCATGGTACTCTTTGCACAGACACTGTATACTACGCGTATTCGCTTCTAAGAGAATTCATTCGATATACATTAGGGGATTTGTACGTTAACTATATGCTAATATCGCTACAGTCACGTTCGTTATTTATAAATTTTCCCAAACTAGACCCGGGATTTCTTTTATGGAACACATCCGCTACTGAATTTTCATTCGCAATGCAGTTAATCAGAAGCATCGCTTTAACACCTCAGACTGTTTGGGAAATATCGACTTTGCTATTTTTTGATTTAGTTAATCGTAAATACATTCTCAAATTAAAATCATTCTGAAAGGAGATTTTTTAGTTTTTTTCAAAAAAAAAACAAAAAACGGCAAGATCGTAATCGCAGAATAATCAATAGTTTCGGTCAAAAAATTCATACGAATCGATTATGGCGACTCTTTTCTAAGAAATTAAAACACCTCGTCAAGTTGCAAATCGTTTTAAATTTAAGGCGGTATTGTTAAGCCGACTCCAAACGAAAGCAAATCTTTCAGAATTAATCCAATGCTCGATTCGGCTGTCGCAATTTTTTTCTTTTAAATTACGACGAGGCCTCTCTCTTCTGTGTCTTATAGCTGCTCCGAAAATACGTCTAATCCGATTCAATGGCAAACATGGCATTTTATCGTCCATCGATATCGAATAAAGGTTTGAAAAGACAATAAGCATCGTAGCTTTACCGTCGTCGGAGAAGAAGTGTAGAATTTATGTTATCGATTGCCATGTCGATCAAAATCACGCAAGTAGGTAGAGCAGCTGGTGAAATTCTATCGCATTCCGTAATTCTGAAACCTATTGGCGTGCAAGATTAGTAGTATTATGGCTAGAACCGGCAGCTAGTGTAAGAGCAAGTCCGCTATTAGCTGACAACCGGGAATTCAACGTACATGGCGCGGGGGCTGATCAGAAGTGCGACTATTGTTTAAGAACTCTAAAAACTGTAATTAAACGGTACAAAATGTAAGTCACCATCTCACATTTGCCTCATTATTTTACGAGCAAATTTGACTTTTTTCTTTAGGGACCCGTTAAAGTTTACAGATTTAACAAGCTTCATTGATTCAACGTGGTTCATAGATTTTTTACATGATTTCCAGATTTAGCGCAATCTATTTCAACATGGTTTACAGAAACCGAATAGGAAAACACGCGAAATCCGTCATTTATTCCAACTACGCGTAGGTTACCGAATTTTCAGCTTCCGAATAACTCAGTATGTGTTACGCGCCATCTATTTATTTTCGGATAGCTATAAAAAAAAATAAAAGTGAATGTTGCCCAAAGAAAAAAAACTAGACCTTCAGTAGGCACCTGGCCTACGCCGCAACCCGATTTCTTATTAAGACCTCTGCTGTACTCGATCTCGAAGAGTTTTGATTAACAAACAAATCCGGGAAATATCCGTTTTCATCTCCGAAGTTATTTCGGTTTTTTGCCAGTTTTCCGTTTTTCCGTCTTTCCGTCTTCGAAGAAAACTCGTTTCAAGTAACACTGGCCGGTAACGTGACAAATGGCGCGCGATGGAATGGCGCTGAAATAATACCGTGCAAAAGCGAAGGCATCATTACGTGAATTTTACTTCCTATCGAGTTTGTTGCGTGAAATAAGCAATTTTTATGTGTCACATGTAATTTCTTACTAGTTCCGCCTAGTGCCCGGCAAATAACTGTTGACCACCGTTGTTATATAACAATGCCGGTGCACGTCAAACTCGAGCGTCCCTCTCACGGCGACATAAATAATTCAACGCTAAACGAACGTTTCTCTCCCAAAAGTGCATGCATAATTTTTCATGGAATTATTACGCAATTTTGTTTTGGTTTACTTCGTTATTTTTCCTTTTCCGGCTATTTTTCCCCGCCCCCCCCAGTGTTCGCGTGTTTATTCACGATCAACAAGCGAAAAATACGAATAAAGCTACAGATCTGAAATCCCCTCCTAGTCAGGAAGATCTGTTGTTAGCCCGGGCAACTTAATTAAACCGATTAAAGGTATCGTTAATTGTTCTGCCGATGTCGCCCGTGTGTTCAGCTTATTATTCCGTCGCCAGCAGCAAGAGCAGCAGTCGCGCTGGCTCTAATATTTATGCAGCTTAGGTGGTTTTTCGTTAATATCATACGGGAGTTTTTCTGCTCGACGTCTTCGGGAGAATTTGCATAAACAGTGTCGTCGCACGTCCGCTTTCCCACTATAGCGTCATCGGCGGTTTTATCGGCGACGTCATCGCGATTAATATTACCAACAACGGTCGGCTTTTATCTGCGCATTGCATCACAAAACAGTTTCCGTCCTTTCCGAGTCGATCGTTTTTTCGCGAATCTCCTATTAGGGGACGCCCCTCGGTGCAGGTCAGCGTAATTACCTGAAAAAAAAGAGCCCGTGTCGGTAGTGTAGCCTGGCAGCCGGACCAGCAACGTCGACGTTCAAAGTTTATTGAACTGTTTTTCTCCTCGCCGCGACGATGTCTAGATAAATTCGAAGGAATTTGTAGTTGCGAAGGGACAGCAGACACCGGCGTAATCATTTCAGCGCGCGAACAAACGTATACGTGTTGTTTGTTTTTGTCTGTGTGCGTGGGACAGGAATTCGTTTAAATTAACGAGAATTACGAAAAATGATATTCGAAGCAAATAATTTATCTTTCTCGGATGGGACTGACGTGTCATAGATAATTAAAAATCGTTGATAACTAGAAAACGCGAATTTTTGACGTATTGCAGAATTTTTTAGAGCACACACAACGGTAAAATTCTTCGTAGTTATATAATAACGAGCGCACACTGCCCGCCGCAGCCAGCACGCTATAATTATAGTAATTCTCGGAAACGGATTTGCCGAATTCGTGTACGCAAGAATCGACAGATAATAACCGTAAAAAATAGAAAATACCGACTGTAATTATTGAAGAAATACACGCTTATACGTTGATTTTTTCTTCTTCGCTGTCCGTTCCCCTTCGCCACGTAGCCCGGAAGAAAAAAAAGGAGTTTCGGTCGCGACCGTCCTCCAAGAAAAGCTGCCCATACTTTTGTAGTGTCAAACGGGGAGCCGGAGGAAGAGTTTTAGAAAAATCACTACAAAATCACTAACTTCCGTTTATTCCCGTTTCCCTGTTAGAATGGGGGGATACTTCTTTCTTGCTGAGAAACGATAAAAAGCTACATCGTTTAACCGCTGGCATAACTCGAAAACACGTCGAATTTCAGATTTTTCTCGAACAATTAGCATGATCATTCCTCGACGTTTTAGTCAAGCTACACAGCTAATCCGCGTTCCGGTAAGTGAGCGCAAATCTACAAAAACTTCTCATACTACGAACCTATAATCACCATCGATTGTCGGTGAAAAAATGTTTCAATTTTCAAAACTTCCGTCGTTCTTTTTATAGTTTTTTACCGGATATTTGCAGAATATCTTGATCCGTTCGCGCTTGTTTTCCTCGGCAACCCCTAAGACTTTATTTACTTTCAGCATATTATGTGTTTAAAGTCTTTTCGGATAATTTCTATCGCTAAAATCCAGATTTGTATGCTGTTACGTTACTTTTTCCTCTTCCGCAAGTACGAGGATATTGATTTTTCCGAAAACCAGTGTGTGTCGCATTTTATGTCGCACGATTCGGTGAGAATGAAAGTCGCTTGATTAAATTATGATCTCCAGTTTTTGCTTAAAAATTTGCCGCTTTCACTCGATGAAAAGGACGATAAGTTAAGTTTCTTTGCTGGAACAGTTTTTCGAGTTGTCTAATTTTTTTTTTAAAATTTGTTTTGTTTTTTTGTTGTTTTTTTTTTTTCTTCTTTTTAACTTAAATCGACATCACTGAAACGAAATAAAAAGAAATTTTACACTAAAAATATTTAAAAAAAAAAAATTTTTTAAGCAATTTGAGCCAAAACCGTTTGTGATCTGAAAGAGTTGACAAAATATAGTGAAAAGTTTGAATGGAATCGGTGAAATATACTGATGTTAACGCAATGTTTCAGTTTGTTGAATGATATTTTTTAAGATGAAATGATTGACTTCTAATAGTATAATTTCAGTGATAGTTCTTTACTGGATTAACCGACGTGAGACAATTAGCACTGTTTTCGCTTTTAAGTGAATAATTTACTTTTATTTTAATCTAACTGTGTATAAAATATTCTTATACAAACTACATCTACAAATTCTTTTTACTTATTTTAGTAAGATCGATTTTTAAACATGATGTTTTTCTTGAAAAATTTATTCAAAAATATGGGAAAAAATTAAAGAAATTAAATTTAACGCATTGTTCGAAGTTACTTTCTTTTTTTTTTTTTTCAAGTGGTTTCCTAAGATTAATTATATGCCATTATTATTATGTATTTATTATTACTGTTATTATTATTATTATTATTATTATTATTATTACCGTCATTGTTATTATTACTGTACTTGTTTGGGGAAGAAGGCGTTAAAGTTGATTTTTGTTTTTTTAAGTTTCTCGCGACTTGAAGTATGAACGATATTACGTACGCAGCGTTTGCAATATAGCTTTCTATATGTATATATATATATATACATATATGTATAGAGGTATACAAGCGACATAGTTGTTTTCAACATCAACGCTAGGCAATAAACTCTCATTCTATTACCAGTTCCTTGTTAAAAGTTTCTTCCTTATGGTGGTTAGCTCGTTATTTACATGAAAAAAACCGTTAACGATTCATGAAACTATTAGTTCAGTGTTTTTTTTCATTGTTGATGTACATTTTAAAAAATTCATATACTTTCTTGCTGATACGTGTTTCATTATTACATTGGCAGGGATTCTTATCTCGGAATTTGAAAATTTTGACGTACTCAGCACTTTATATTGTTAAAATTTCTCTTAATTATCGTGCAAAATGACAATTTTCTTTTATCTATAGATTGTTTCTGACCTTTATCTTCGTTTTCCCAGAAACCATTCGCGACCGAATAATGTACTTTTCCGAATGATTTTGTAAAGCAATTAGAAAATTCGAACAAAGCGTGTTATCACAGATCTGACATTCATTTCTTCTTGATCTGTGTCAGTTCACATGATAGCAGCATAATCTGAAGGAGATAAGGCCTTCGGAAACAAATATCTTAAAACGGTTCACATTCTAATTAGGAGACGTTCACTTCGTATTAATAATAGTTACTTCAAGAATGGAGATTTGCTGCTTTATTTGTCTTATAGAGATTGCTGGATATGTACCTCCTCCGTGTTCTTATAGCTCTAAAATCAATGATGGCCCGGAGTTCTGATGTCGCCTGGACAGGGCTATTAAGAATCACCGGACCGGTTTTTGAATGAGAGTACATGGAACGCTAGAAGTCTTTATGAAAGTGGGAAATTGTAAAAATACGAATCCGGATGTGTTAAAAATATGTTGATATATGGTTTCCGAAAAAAAGGCTGTTTTAAGTAGTAGAGGTGGGAAATTTTTTTGTAGATAACAGTGCGAGGTAGGAATCTAGAATGTTACAGTTTTCTCGAATTTCATAAAGATGTTTAGTAATAAAACTTGCAAGCAATCAAAAAATAAATAAATAAATAAATATTTTTATTAATTTTAATTTAAGTATAAGAAATTCGATCAAGAAATAACAGCGTTTAAAATGAAGTTGAATAAATTTGCAATAATATAGCTAAAAAATTGCAAGTTTAGGATTTGCAGATTTGATTAATAGTTTATCATGGGCGAAATTAGGCAGTTTTTGAAGAATGACGCGATGGTTACAAATATACGGTGTTCAAGCTGCTTAGGCGACGACTGCATATATGGGAATTGCCGTTCGGAATCAGATGGATTATATTTCGGTAAACGAGAGGTTTTGAGGTGCGCTAATCCAGTAATAGCTGCTATATTGAAGGAAGATGAGATGAAATCAAAATTAATATTTATCGACTGGAAAATAAGGAAAAAACAGTGTATAGCTGAACTCGGTATAACCGATTTAAATCTAATCGGAATCGAAAATACACAGCGAAAATAATGTAGGTGATGATTGAAGAATCGATGAAAGGGACGGGAGGAAAAGATATTTCGCCAAACAAAGTAGAAGTAGAAAGAAGAAGATTTTATACATAACGGAATAATAATGATAAATATAGAGAAATTCAGAGAACAATTATAAAAATAAAATATGAGAAGTAAAGAAAATTGCCGGGAAATGGAAAAGGATGAATTCAGTATGGGCAAAAGAAAAAAAGTGTTAAAAAAGTTACGGGCACGACGATATAGGAAAAGTGTAGCGGGGCAGGAATTATCAAGTCGAAGAAAATAAAATTGATTTCTAGAGGTGGGGGTGGAGGTGCGACGGCAGGAGTGATAAGGAAATAGGCAGAAATGTGTCGGCGCATACAAACTAGAACAGGAAGTCATAAAAGCGATTTCGGAAATAAAAATAAGGCCTGGACCTGATCACAAAAAAAGCTAAAAACAAAAAAAAAACAATAAAGCTCATACTTTTCTCTTATTTCTAACATTACATACTTACGGTATTATTCTTGATATAGAGGGTTTTTTAAAACCTACCAAAAATACAAAAACAGCATTCTAAATGACGGCTTAAATATATTAATGTGATTTACACACTCTTTTGCTGTAATATTCCCTGCTGAATTATTGAATCTTTACGTCTAATACTTCGGTTAATTAAATTTAGTTTTTTGTTTTTCTTTTAGTTTTTTTTTTTTTTAATCGGTATAAACTATACACACATTCCTTCATAATAGAAATATTCAAAAATCGTTAAAGTAAACAAATATACTGTAATATTAAAAGTAAATGTTATAAAACAATTTCCCGTTACAAGCACCATATCTGTATAGGAGGGGATCTTCATTGATCGAAATTTTGCCTATACATTCGCAACCGATATTTTAAAACGCTTGCGGAATTTTTATATTTGCCCTAAAATCATTCTGCATTGAAAATATTCCATAAAGTTTCTAGTTGTGTAAACTCGTAAATTTAATAGTATCATCGGCTGCTCCACCATTCGCGCACATGTTTAACTTTGCTTTTCTCACCGTAAGACCGGAACAAAGTCGAATATAAACGTCAAAATGTAAACAAAATCACGTGAACGAAGTTAGTAAAATGAAATATTTTAAATTGACTTCATGACAGTAGCTGACCTGACAGCTATTCGTATAAAGTGTGTTTACACGATAACAGTTGCTGCGGTACAGCGAATGTGTTAGCTCGCGTTTTAATTCGCCCCGTGTAAACGGGCGCTGACTAACCGGAACGTCAACAAAGTCGAATTCGCTATTTATAAATTCTGCGTAAATTAAAGTAAATTAATTCGGTTGATTTTCTCACCGCTATCACCAAAAACCCTCAGTGTCTGGAATACTAACGTACGCACTTGCCTGTCTACAAGGAGATCAACCCAACCGCAACATATTGATAATATACACGTTTACAGGAATTATTGTTTCTTTGAGGTCGACCTATATTGAAATATTTATTTCCCGTTAATGCGCAAGCTGTATCGAAAAATTTAATGAGAAACCGAATACCACAATTATACCTAGTAATTTCATTAATTCAGCGTGCCCTGTTATCAGGTCCAGGCGCGCTTTCCTTATTTTTATTTCCGAAATCGCTTTTATGACTTCCTGTTCTAGTTTGTATGCGCCGACACATTTCTGCCTATTTCCTTATCACTCCTGCCGTCGCACCTCCTCCCCCACCTCTAGAAATCAATTTTATTTTCTTCGACTTGATAATTCCTGCCCCGCTACACTTTTCCTATATCGTCGTGCCCGTAACTTTTTTAACACTTTTTTTCTTTTGCCCATACTGAATTTCTCCTTTTCCATTTCCCGGCAATTTTCTTTACTTCTCATATTTTATTTTTATAATTGTTCTCTGAATTTCTCTATATTTATCATTATTATTCCCTTATGTATAAAATCTTCTTCTTTCTACTTCTACTTTGTTTGGCGAAATATCTTTTTCTCCCGTCTCTCTTGTACTTTCCTAGAAAATATAGTTTATTTTAATATCGTGTTTGTGTTGCTCCGGAATTTCCCCCGTTTTATTCGTATTAATTTTTAAAGTAAAATTAATAAGAATGACGACCATATTACCGTTATAATTTTCTGCTACTCAGACATGTTGAACAAATCATGTATACTAATATAATGAGATGACGGTAGATTGCCTGGTGTCAACAGGCGAGTACCTACTAGCCTACATTTGAGGCGAGTTTCTAAGGTCAGCTACTGTTAATTTTTGGGTTAGTAACTCGCACCGGGTGAACCAAGCCTTAGACGCACTACTGGATCGTGAATCATCTTGGATATCCTGACAGCTGCAACCGAAATCGGCTGAATACTCTTCGACGACTCGACGAATTCATCTTTCATAATTTTGAACTTGTTTTTTTCATTTTCATTCGCTGACCGATCACCGCGCGCATCCCCGGAAGGCGATAATAGATTTTCGCCAATCCCTAACCGGCAACTAGTTTTCATATTATATACACTCGATTACCTAGTTTTACTTAGCATCTTTATTTTTGCTTTTTTTATTTTTACCTTTTTTTCTTGTAATTTCAGATATACTCGAATGTAATGTAAATAATAAGTAAGTAAAATTTAATATTAAAAAATACGTAATACTTAATTGAATTAAAAATTATAAATAAAAGTTTAAAGCTTATTTTCACAGCCACACGCATAGATCGGTCAACGAAATATTAGCAACTCAGACAATTCGGGAAATGGTGACACATCGGCGATGTAAAAAATCAAATAATGGGATAGTGCGGAAAATTGAACAAAATAAATATACCTTCGGCGTGATACGAAGATTTGCGTTCCCGCTCGGAATCTCGTAAATGGACGGTCGAATATTTTCCGGTCTCCTTCTCCTTGATCACTATTTTTTTTTTTTTTTTTTTTTTTTTTGTGAAAGCAACATCCTGTACCGTGTTTAACTGCTGTGGCTATTACAGTACGAAGATGCGCAGTTTGTTTTTATAGATATCTGATTATTCCGCTAGTTCTGATAAATTGTGTTATGGATAAAATTGCATCGGGGGAATTCTCAAGAATGTTGGTGACTGTTTTGTTATTAATTGAAGGGGGCCGGTGAGGTGATAATGCTGGACAGTCGCATAGTATATGAGGAGTTGAGGGAGCAACATCTTGGCCACAGAAAGGACAATTCGTAGGAGAGGGGGTTCTTTGCAAAATAAAATTATGCGACATGGCCGTATGGCCTATGCGCAAGCGGCTAAGTGCACAGAAATCTCTGCGGGAAATGCTTTTTTCTGGCCACCATGGTTCCGTTGAGGGTTTAATTAACCTCGAGAAAGTCTGACACGAGGACCAATGGGTTTTCCATAAGGACGTGAGATTATTGAAGATTATGTTCGAGAGGTAAGGTGGAGGTGGGCTGTTACTAGGCGAGGGGCAATATATTTCTGCTCGGGCGGATATTAACTTTAACCTCGCTTCATTTTGTCATAAATAAAGTTTTTTGGAACAACGTAAAAAATACGTCTTTTAAGTACTTGACTTACTGATTTTGATTAGATTATGTTCTTTCGTACATTTTTGTCACTCTGATCCCCTACTTTAGCGTTACAGACAAGGCGCCACTATCATCTACACCTATGTTTATCTCTATACATATATATATGTATACATACATATATATATATGTATTAAACATATCGGGTGGGCGTGTAGATATAATTAAATTTGTATCCTTCCTTGTCGTGATTTTTCTTTTTTTAATTACAGGCTTTTTAAAAAGTATTCTGCTTCTTTCTCTGGTTTACACATAGGTCGTACAGTAAATCCGGTGAAATGTTGTAGAGGGTTTGGTAAAAAAAAAAAAGAAAAAAGGAAAAAAGAGAAAAGATAAAAAAAGTGGATTCGTCACCGACATAGTCGCTAGAAGAGGATGGTATTTAAGAACTGTAGGAAGAAGCTAATTTGGTTGCATGTTGGAACATGTGTATGCGTGGAAGAGATGAGAAAAAAATGTATAGAATAAAGCGAATGTGAGATATTCTCTTTGTTGGAAAGTAGGAGCGCGATTCTTGTGTGATCTGTTGCACAACGGTAGACAAAAGTGGACCCATAAATCAATGGAATGTTCGCGAGAGAAGGCTAAAATCTTACAAAGAGGGGACAACAGTGTTTGTTGTAGCGCTTGACTTTGTCGAGATCTCGGATGTTGTCGCTGCACAGAACCTGCATTAAATCTCTAGCCGAGACGGTCAGGCAATCGGAATCGCTCCATTTAGCTTAAAACGAATAAATGGCCTACGCTTACGCTGCCGTAGTAAAAATAGTTTGGCGGTCCGCTTTTTATTAACTGCCAAAAAAATTACCACACTTCTTTCCTTTCTAATTTATATTCGAAATATTAATTCCTTCATTTTTTTTCTTTTTCTTTTTTCTTTCTTTCGTTCAAAGTTTTTTCTTTTTGTACGCGTTTATCTGTATATGTATATATACATTTTTAATTGCGTTATTTTTCTGTACTAAATCATGTAAAAATGACGCGCTTTTCGGTATTTACGCTAGTTTCTTTTAAGCTATGTAGTAGCTCACGGTATATAAATCTTCTTTTTAAAACAATTTATTTTAAAAAAATACAAAGGAACTGTGCTAAGAAAATAGTTTCTATCGCTACGAAATATCTCAAAAAAAAAAAAAAATATTAATAATAGTATTTCGTTATACGTATAAATAAAATTTAAAGCAAACTTTCGCAATTTTGTGTTGTTTCGTATGGAAATTAATTAATATCCTTTATATCTTCCGACTATTGAAACGGGGAAACTACTAAAAACTTGCAAAACGTTAATTAGAAGTTTCGACAATCGCCCCACCTATCTTCCAAACAGAAAAATTTCCACGCAGAAATTTGTCCATTCAGAGTGTTTCCGTCCGACAGCTCTTTCTCATTATTCTTATCGCCCTGTTGAATAAGGATTTTCAGATAGTAAGAATTTGAAGGGATCGCAAGGAAAAACGGGTACCATAAAATTGCGGGAATGTATAAAAGAATAGAAAAAAAAAAAAAATCCCAAGGCACAGAAATTAAAAGATTTGTCGATTTTTTTCATTTGTTAGAGTGTTTTTTCAGACGCTTGATCGAGAGCCGGAACGTACCGAATTTCTGCCGTTTTAACGTTGAACCAAGGTGATTTTCAGCCTTAGAAGCGACCCCCCGGGCTACCTACATTAATCAGCTATATTTTTATATTCTGTTGCCGAGAATTCGGACTTGTTTTTCTTCTCAGAAATTATGATTTTTCATACACCGTGAAAATTTACTTTTTTATTTATTTTGTATATTGGGCTCGTCAACCAACTAAGGGTGGGGGGGGGGGTCCTCACCTAGAAAGCATTAAAACCGGAAATTAATTAATTACATTTTGATACGGTCAGACATTGCTGGTAGGAAGGAACACACAATGGGAACGATGTGTGGAGAAGAAAAAGACAGGATATAGGAGAGTAGGAATACCAATTCGCAGCAAATTGGAATAGAAAGAAGAACGCCCGACTGAAAGATACGAACTCTTAATGAACGCATGATCAGTATCGCAAACATGCTCTTCGCTTGAGCAGACAATATGGAGAAGAAACCAACGAAAAACGAAAAGGGAGAGCGTAGACGAATAATGGAGACAGCAACAGAACGACGGAGTAAAGAAAGCGGATAGAGCCACGGATTGGCAGGAAGACACTAGGTTGAACAGACAGATAGAAAGAACACAATTGTTAGAAATAGAGGTAGCGTAAACATCCGATGATACCATAATCGAAGATGAAAGGGCAGTAAAAATTTATGATTTGCGGTATTTTTTCGTCAATAATTCGCATAGATTTTTTTCTTTTTTCGATTAATATAATTTCAGACTAATCGCGCTCTGTCAAGAATATTTTGTCGGTGCTGTTTCAATGTTCCCAAAGCAACTTTATGTTAGTCAATTCCTCGTTCCCTGTCTTGGTTCCATTCTATTCCTCTCAGTCGTCGTTCTTCTATTGTCTCCCTAAATCATTCTCTCCTCCCTTCCTCTTGCTTTCGATTTGCTCTATCGCCTTCTCCTGATTGTTCTCTCCACGATTGTGATCCTCCTCGTACATGAGATGCTAATCACATTTTCTTTGAGTGTCCTGCTCTTCGTAACGAACGCTACCTTTTTTACAGTCAGCTCCTGTCATTAGGTCTCCCTACTCCCTATAACTCTTCCTTTATCCTCTCCTTTCCTTCATCTTCTGTGGTGTCCGCACTGCTGTCTTTTGTTGCGTCCATTTCGGACCGCTTAATTATTTAATTTATTAGCTTAGTTTTCTTGTTGTTGGGTCAATGCCGCTGGCGCGCCCAAAAAAAAAAAAAAAACAAAAAAAAAACTATGTTAAAAGAGAAATAAAAAAAAGGAACATAAAAAAGTTCGTGTTTTTTTTGTTTTTTTTCTTGTAAAAGCAACATCCTGTACCGTGTTTAACTGCTGTGGCTATTACAGTACGAAGATGCGCAGTTTGTTTTTATAGATATCTGATTATTCCGCTAGTTCTGATAAATTGTGTTATGGATAAAATTGCATCGGGGGAATTCTCAAGAATGTTGGTGACTGTTTTGTTATTAATTGAAGGGGGCCGGTGAGGTGATAATGCTGGACAGTCGCATAGTATGTGAGGAGTTGAGGGAGCAACATCTTTACCACAGAAAGGACAATTCATAGGAGAGGGGGTTCGTTGCAAAATAAAATTATGCGACATGGCCGTATGGCCTATGCGCAAGCGGCTAAGTGCACAGAAATCTCTGCGGGAAATGCTTTTTTCTGGCCACCATGGTTCCGTTGAGGGTTTAATTAACCTCGAGAAAGTCTGACACGAGGACCAATGGGTTTTCCATAAGGACGTGAGATTATTGAAGATTATGTTCGAGAGGTAAGGTGGAGGTGGGCTGTTACTAGGCGAGGGGCAATATATTTCTGCTCGGGCGGATGTATCGGCGCGTTCATTTCCAGGAATCCCTGCATGGCTGGGCGCCCACAGAAAGGATACGGAGCACTGTCTCTTAATAAGTTCGTATAATACCTGCTGGGTTCGAATTGCTACAGGATCTTTGGTGAGGGGATTAGAAATTGTCAATAAGGTCGCGGATGAATCAGATACCAGCAGGGCTTTCTGTGATGTAGGCTCTGTAGAAAGAAAATATTCCAAACAGAAAAATACTGCGTATATTTCAGCATCCAGTACCGAGCAATTGTCATTCAGTCGAATGCTTCGAATCACGTCGCAGACTTCAAAGGAACAGGCGGTTGGGGAAGAAGTAGCCTCTGGGGTAGCCTTGGCAGCATCCGTGTGGAAAAAAAGGTGGTCGGGGTATTTTTGCATTGTTGCTGTTGTCAACTGATCGATATTCGGGTGCAGGGGTTTATTATACTTCGTCAGGGAAAAGTTAACATCAATGTTTAAAGGGGCCCACGGCGGAATCATGATGTTGGGAGCTAGGTTAGGGAAAGGGATTACGCTCACGTTGTGCTGCGATATATTACTAATATTAAGAATAAAAATATTAACCCGGAGGGGGGGGTCTGGTACACGAACGCGTTAATAATTACTCGCAGGTGGGATGAATAAAAGGCAACATCATTTAGTAAGGGAATCGACAGTCTCCGAAGATGGTCATGTTTTCTGATTAAAACGAAATTAGTGCAAAAAGTCCGTGTACTAATCGAGGATCGCATATAAGGAGAATCAAGAACAGGTGGAAAATATTTTCATCTATATAGAAGCTAGCGGCAGGAACTCTTTCTCGTTTATCATCCATTTCTGAGAGCTTGCGCGCTTTTTCCGGTTTGAAAAATTCAAATTAAGCCGGGCTGATTGATTTCGTAATTTTTCTAAAATATAATTTAAAATTTTTTTTATTTTTTAATTTTGCATATTTTTGAAGTCTATATATTACATATATATATATATATATATATATATATATATATAAATATATACGTATATCAATTAAAACTCGGTCATTTTGGCCTCGCAAAGGGCTCTGCCCCTTGACCACTCTTGCTTGCATTTCTATCTCTTTCTCTTCTATACTTTGTAGAAAATAATCAAAATTTACAATGTCATTCTTACCGGCATCGACACAAAAAAAATAAAAAAAAAATAACATAATCACAAAGAACTCTATATCTAATGGGCGCATGATTAAGAATGACGTTTTTATTTAACATTTAACTTTCCTCGCTTAAAATTGGGACATTTTTTCGTTATAAAATCTTAAGGGGGTCAGCTTAAGAATTATGTTGTAATTAATATATACGTTTGTACATGTATATATTTATAAACGTATATGTGCGCAGAAAATTAAAAACTCCAAATTTACTGCCCGTAAATGAAATTCCCGGGGTGATCCTTCGACAAAATGTGTTTAACTCTGACAAACGTGGAAGTTGAAAAAAATTAGAAAAAAAAAGATGAAAATTAGGTTGACGATTTTCTGTTCGGTCAGTCTAATTTGAAAATGCAAGAAGTCTTCCAGTGTCGACTGGCTTTAATTTGAAGAAAAGCCAGAATTTGTTCTCTTAAACTCTGGGAGCAGCTCATGGCGGTAGCCCAAGGTGATCAAGAACGGCACTGGAGAAGTGTGTTGCCCCATTGGGCGGATTACGGCTCGTGTATCTGCCAAGTGAAGGATTTGTGCATCGGCCGTATTCCTGATAAATGAAAATAAATTATTTTGTCCTCATGGCTGCCGGGCAACAACTGCGCACTCGTTCGTGCCGCAACGATTATTAATTACTCTGCGGTGGAATTACCTGCCTTCGCCTTTCCATCTACCATTGTCGTCCTTCTGTCTTAATACACACAATTCGTCATTTCATTCGAATGACTTGTATTAATCCACACGATCTTGTTATACTACTATCATTATTATTATTGTTATTATTATTATTATTATTATTATTATTATTATTGTTAATTATTGTTAATTATTATTATCAATTATATTGTTATCAATTATCTTAATTTGTAGTATTTTTGACAAAAAGTGTGGGCGTTTGTTCCTTTCATTGCATCATTTTTAGTAACAGCGCCGTATTTAGGTAAGTTCTTGAAGGTTATTTTTTGATTACACTGAGAAGAAAAATTTTAAAGGTGATTCAATTTTTTGGAACCTACATCCTGTCCCGTCTGCTGTTGGCCGGTGTGTTTGTTAATTCTTCCGGCAGATAGTAGGGGCCTCGGTTGATCCGAAAACGGAGACGAATCGTTTCGTAAATATGTTATTGAAAGTTTTTGCAATTTAACAACAAATGAAAGATCGATCGTATGAACACAGCTTAAAAATTCTGCTGACAATTAAGCAGTTCGAATGTCACACAGTAGCTGTGGCCGTTGTTACCGGCTCAATCCACTCTGTACCTGGCTCATTAAGCAAAATTTTAGACACTGACGACCGGGGCTGGTTTTAAAATATTGTTTGTTTTTTTGGTGTTTTTTTTTCTTTTCTTTTTTTCTGTACAATCGTGTAAGATGGTGAGGGTAAATTTC
This sequence comes from Icerya purchasi, assembly GCA_039619475.1. Taxonomy (NCBI): domain Eukaryota; kingdom Metazoa; phylum Arthropoda; class Insecta; order Hemiptera; family Monophlebidae; genus Icerya; species Icerya purchasi. The sequence goes on along the minus strand of CM077115.1, from coordinate 397,670,272 downwards.
AAACTCTGCCTGGACTTTGGCAGCAGTTTGGAGTTTTTTTTTTTTTTTATCGAACCAGATCTAAAATGTATAATTCGCCACATTGTAAATTTTGCAGCGACAGCCAACTGTGTGCCAAATATGGAAATTTACACGCAGACACATTTCACTTCTGTAGTAGAGGAGCAAAAAGTGATATATCAGAAATAAGGATAGAGCCGAATGATAGGAAGAAGAGAGGGAGGAAACCAAGTAGTTATAAGGAAAAGAACGAAAATGAAAAAAATACAGTCGTAAAAATTAAAATCCGCGATGAAAACTTACCGTTTTCGGTAAACATGGAGGACGATGATAAACGATTTTACATTATATTCGCGTAAATGTTCGAGGTACTCTGGATGCCCAAGCAGAGGGTGTCCTCCAACGGATATGTGTTTCAAACTGAACCCATTGTAATCATTGAAATATTAAAGATAGACGTGTCTGAGTTTCGTTGCTGTCCATTGCTGCCCCCTCCCTCCCCAGTTGCAACACGTAGTTCAACCGAACCGATTCAAATGTTTCCTTTTTTTCTCTTTTTAAGTTATTTACCGAGAAAAATTCGACTTTTTTGAGTTATAATATTCTTTTAGAAATTTATATATACGGGGGTGATTATTAAATTCTCGATGTCATTCATGTAGCGTGAAAAGTAGTGACAATTGTAAAACGTTCGAATTTCGCATTCGGAAATTTAGAGATACTTAATTTAAAAAAATTGAATACTGTGCTTTATACGCGAATTCGCGCTAGCATCGAATTTACTCTTTCTCCGCAATAATCGAAACTACACGAAAGAAAAAAAATATTAATGTGATCATGGTGATGGACACGTTAGATTCTGAAAACAAAATGATGATTCGTTAACTGTGAAAATCGAAAAGTAGACTAGATCGATTAATCGTAAAATAATGCTACGTGCATTTGGAGTGTCGAACTCTAGCGATGTATAGTAGTTTGCGAAATTTAACGGCCTTTAGAATTTTGCAAAATTGGTTCTGGGTTCAATTGCGAGAGTTATTTAGGTTAAGTGGTTTCAGGAAGTGGCAATAATATGCGCGACGTTGCTCGGGGAGCGGTTTAAAAACACACATCGGGAATGCGGCGATAGCGGCAAAAGTAAAACACAGCGCAGGCTAGAATAATTACTATTTATTAATATCATCCTGTTTGCCAAAGTCGACAGCGAAAAACAACTGTCCTATTCGGAAGTGACTGATTATGTCGCATCGAGTCGCAGCTCTCTTCTTAATTAGCAGCCGGTCTCACCGAAACCGTCGCTTTCCTCATTACCGGTTCCTTGAGCCACGTTTCACCTAGCGCTTGATAGTTCGCCTATTGTTTTTCCAGCCTCTTATCGGCTCTTCGATTATTAAAAAAGCTACAATATGAAGCGACGAACGAGTGATTGTGATTGCGCGCGCGTCATTTTTTTGCATTATACGTATGAATGAAAATGTTAACGGTCTAATATGTTAGCGTTGCACACGTTAATTAGAAACGTACGACGCTCATCGAACTCTCCGACACAGTAATCTATATTTCTCATTGACCCGTTCTATTAAGATCGGCGCTCGTGTTCGTTCTTCACTTCGACATCAAATCATGCATACGTTTATCAAACCGGACAGTTTAATCTTTCTATACAACTCTGTGTCCGCTACGAAGACATTATTCCGTTTCGCCTCCTATTCACTAAATACGCGTAATGAAGTTTCTACTTTTATTCTTGTTCCGAGAATTTTAAACATTTCAATTTTTTCAATATTTTAAATTTGAGCTTTGTTTTTTTTTTTTTTCGTTTGATAAATGAAAAGAAAAAAAAAACGAACAAACTTTTTCAAAAAACTCGGTGGGGGGTTGGGGGGGTTTACTTTAAATTTTACTTTAAAAAGAAAACAAAAAGAACCTCGGAATATGAACATTCCGGTGAATGAATTTTCGTTCGGAGCAAAATAAATTGAAATTTAAACGCACGAGTATTAAATTGTTCTTTATTAACATTCATATTGACGAACGCGAGCAGAGTCGAATAAAATTTGATCGTTTAATGCTTCTTCTTCTTTATCCGCCGTCTCCGTTACGAAGGTTGGCGATCAACATGGCAATGTATTTCCTTGACATGGTAGATCTGAACATTTTAATGGACGAACAAACGATGAAAATCCTTTGTCCACGAATTTTGTGGGCGCACTTTTAATCTTTTGCCCAAAAGCTAATGCTTAAATCTCCAAATTTAAAGATTGTTTATTTTTTCCCCCCAACGATTATTTATTAAACCATCTTCAAAACGGGGGGCTACTTCAGATTCGATCGGTTACACGCTGTTTGCCGGATGCGTTAATTTGGCACGCCCCTATGTCGGCGAAGGAGATTTCTTTTTACATTAAGAGATTTTTTGAAATTTCGATGTTTAAAGATACTACTAAAAACAATATCATTAAATTTAAGCGCTTGAACGGACTTTTTTCTACATTTACGAGTTTTAAACATGCGAAAAGGAGACAGTATATTATATCATTGTAGATTTAGATTTTTCTAATAAACGTAAAAGATAAAAAGCGCGATATTTTGTTACAGATTACATGTTTGTTTATATTTTTTCGAGCGAATAGTCCTCGTTAGCAATTTAACTGCAAAATATAGATACATATACATATTATATATATATATATATATATATGTATATCTATTACATGTATGTATGTAAAAAATGCTAGTGTATGTAACATTATTTTTCATTATTAAACCGAAGCTGCCTATTTATAGAGTGCCCTTTAAAAATGGGAATTTGGAATTATTCGCTGGAGATAAATTTTTTTTTAGCATTTTTCGAAATGGTAACTGGTGCGAAACTTTTATCAGCCCTACCTAGTAATGGGGAAATTTCTTTTCTGTACTGACACATATGTATAATAGCTGTTAGTGACTAATTAGCGTGTTGACATTACAAGCGTGTAACTCGTAGTTTGGAACATTTCTCGCATATCCGAAACGCCACCCTAATAGATTAAAAAAAAAAGCATAACACTGCAAAGTTCAGTACGATTACATTTTGATTATCTGTAATAGACGGGAACAAAATACTGAACTGCAGGAAAACGGAAGCAAGGGTTAAACGGACGAGAAGGATAATAGAATAAAACAAGCTGTACGTCACAGGACAGACAACACGGCGGGAAAGAATTTAGGAGAGACCTACGTCAACTATTGGCGTCAGAAGGTTGCTTGAAGAAGAAGAAGAGTGGCCTAGTATTATTAGGAGATAAGTTGTGTACAGTCGTTATAATATTTAGTGTTAAAATTTCGGATAAGAATTAAACGTTTTCCATTTCCCGTATTACTACATCTAGACGTTGTAAGTTCGACTCTCTGCGTAGTACATTACCCGGATGCGCGCTGTTACAATCGATATATCACCTCTCGGGCACCGCGAGTGGCAGCGAGCTTGAAACGGTGTCCCGGTACGGAAGCGCGTTGAAAGCGTATATAATGTATTCCCGGCGACGTGGAAGGCGCGTCAGGTGGCTTCCGGTGGGGCTAGCGGGGGGGAATAATGTGACGGGGGGACGTGGAGGGGGCGTTAGTTGGTCTCTTTAGTTTAGCCGAATTTGAAGTTGACAACGGTCTATTAGGACGACGGCCGGAACGGTAATGAAAAAAAGCGGGCGAGGAAACGCGACGCATTGACGGAGACGATTGTTGTGCAGAATTGAACAGCTCTTCGGGCAACCATAAATAGTAGTAGAACCAGTTAGCGGCATTAATTTATTCCAGTATTAATTCTTTACTTATGCGCAGTTATTTATTTCGATCGTAAATCAAAATCGCAGATGACGAAAACCAGAAATACGTGCGCGTATCCTACCCTGGGTGGCGGCGGTGGCGGCGGCGGTGGCGGCGGCGGAGGTGGCTAAAAATAAGACAGTGGATGCGGATCTCCTCCAGTGTCCACAGTGTTAGCCCGCGACTGCTCCAGCAAAACCAGATGTGCAATTTTACTGACCGGTATGCCTTTTACACACATACATCACATGTGCCCGCATGTCGTTTCATTTAGCCGAGATTTAACCGCCGGCTGCGCTGACATGGTCAGTTCTGATCGACACACATCGACACTTAAATCTCCTTAATAGTTTAAATTTATTTTTTTTGTTATTTTCGGGTTTGGCGTCGATGGAACACTTTTTGTTTACCATCAGTCAAACTGGTAATGTACAATTTTCGCGGGTTTTAAACGCTCGACATTTTGTCGTTAATAATGATCGTACTTAGAAAACAACGCGTATTTTAATTACCGAAGATGGCTAAGTGGCAAAAATCACGCCATTGTGTAATTTATTGGCTAAACACACGTTTATCTAATCTAATCTATTCCGGGACCACTACTCCTAGATGATGTCTAGTATTGTTACGGTGCGCTCACACTGATTGCGTTTTAATTTACCGTAAGCAAAGCAGTTTCTGCTGGTAGTCTATATCGATTAGGTCGCATAGTGTCGGCCGGCACACATCGTTTATAGCACTAAAAAAGGTTACATTTGAGAAAAATGTTGAAAAGTATCAAAAAAGCTACGGTCTCGCTGGAATAGATGAATGAAAAACTTCGACAAAAAGACATGTCGTGCTGCGGACAATTTTTCCCAGAGTGATCACACAGCCAATGACGCGATATTTTTATAGAGAAAAATTATCAAGTGTGGTGTACGGCTACCGAGTCTCAATAATGATAGACGAATGCTATTGAGAAAAAAGGAAACTGCTGTAAATAGCCAAACGCAATAATGCCATTGAAAGCGAAATGTAAAAAACTATTCAGCCGGAATATAATTTACATTGGTAAAACTCGTTGAGATGATGCGTTCGGAGGAAAACGAGATTCTTTTAATAATAATAATAATAATAATAATAATATCGTGTTTTTTGGCGGGTTTTTTTGTTTAATAAAATGACAAATATCGCGGGGAGGAGGTTTTTTTTGAAACCTCTTGCAGTTGGAATCAATTTCCGTTACAAAAGAAAAATTCGATAATTCGCTTCAGAAATATACACATTTATGAAGGGGTGCTTTAGTGTTAGCGGGTTCGGCTTTGAATATTCTCGTCCGAATGTCGCGATGAATTACGGCGCTAACGAGTCTTCTCTCACCCTTGTGTCGACGACTGCGCGATATAGTTTGGAGCTTACTTCACTTTTTCAAAACTCGTTCGGCAATCGTTACAAACTTCATCAACGACGACGGCGAACGAAATTAAAATATAATTAGTTGGAAATTAGTGTGTGTGTCGCTGCCGGCATTACGTGTAAAGGTTTTCGCGTGTTAGTGTCGCTTCGTCGAAGAAAAAGCAAGTTGCGTTAGCGCAATTCATGTCGCACAACAATAGGCGACTAGCGGTCGAGGAGGAGCGGGAGGCAAATGAAGAACTAAAGGCGGCTAGGTGGTACGTGCGCGACTCAAGGAGAAACCGAACGAAAGAAGGAATAATTACATTGTTTCCTATCGTATTTATAGCCGGCCGGTTCTACAATTACCGCGCTAATTCGAATTTATAAACGTCATTGGAGTCGCGCTTCCTAACAACTCGTTTTTGACGTGGTCCGCGATTGCGTCAACCGCCCGTTTCCATAGACAAACGGATGTAATAGATAATTAAGTCGAAACGCGCCGCCCTACTACTAGAAGGAAAAGATATTAAAATTGCGACGACCTAGCGGCAATTATATTACACGCGTATTGCGTAAAAAGTAGAGTGGGGCGACGAGAGCGGAACACAACAGTCAACCACTGTCGGTCCAGGGATTTAAGAGAACGCGACAGGACGGTCGCAGACGATGCGGAAAAGAATTATAGCCCCGGGTACCGGAATAGGGCGAACCGCTTTTTCGGAGAAGCGATCGAAGACGGCGAATGATAACGGCAGTGCATCGGAGAGCCAGTCGTTTCGCAGCACGCCGCGGATAATATCTTGAACATATGTTTTTACCGAGATGATGTGCGTTGCATGTGCACGGCTCACTTGGCCCAACAATCGTCTAGGTGTGTTCAACGCACAGTCTCCAGAGCCAGCAGACAACTCCCTGCCATGCGCCGATGTTCGGTCACTTTCGAAATTTTTGCCACCGCCGACTTCTAGGTTCGCGGCATCAACTTGTGTTCCCCTCGCCCCGAGACGCTGCTCTTTCTTCTCCGCATTAATTAATTAATTAACTCCGATATTCGGTATTATCGCGTCGCAGGTATATCGTCGTTAGCGTTACGGCGCGAATAATAATCCGGGGCGGTGTATATTTTTAGCGCGATCTGCCTTTATCATCGTGCCGGAATTCGGTAGATTCGCCAGAGGCGGGCGACGCGTGCGAGTGTGTCCGCGACGTTTTTATTGCCGGCCAGAGCAGATACTTTGTCTAAGTCTGCCCCGAAATTTGTCACCTCGGAAAAGAGCTCACTTCGCTCCAATGCTCTGCCCGCAGCGGCAAGCGTTGAACAACAAATTTATTGTTCGTGTAAACTCTCGGGCAAAGCCGAATTTTATTCGCGCGCGCGCGCATATACGTACTGAGCTTGCTGGCGCGGTGGTGTAATAAATTTTTCGCCCGCCATCACCACCTTGCCCGAAGCGTCTCAACAGTTCATTTTATCATTTGCCACTTAGAGAGATGAACGCGATCATCACTGGCGTTGCTTTTACAACTTCACAGCGGATGTGCTGCTGCAACAAGTTTATTCGTCGTATAACTCTACAATATTAGCAAAACTGATCGGGCAGTGCCGGAGAAAAAAACGAAACGAACAAGAAAAACGAAAGAAAAAAACGAACACGGACCGAAAACCGTCGAACCGTCATCTTATCGTCATCGCTGTCATCGTATGGTGGCGGGTTAACACGCGCTGATAGAAAAATGTTGGCTTTTAATCATTCGCTAAAAGAGACGGGCTTTCTGCTGCTAGGTCGCATTATAATATATTGGCTTATTTTTTACGCGCCAATGTCGTTTCGCGCGCTTTTTTAAGTACGCTCGGGAAATATTAAAAATAAAAATTACGCTCCGCGCTTATTTATGTACCATTACGAACTCGGTTAAAGCGATAAAACTGTCTTGTAAAGGATATTTAAGCGACGTCGAATCCGACGATTCGCTTACTCGGTCGGCAATTAATGCCGGCTGATACGACGTAGAATTCTTCTGCGGAAACGTGAAATTTCTTTCGCAAAACTTGTCTGTTGTCGACATCTCGATGCAGCGAAATAAACCTGATAACGCGCTTTATCCTCCTTCTACGTATACGAAATTGTTTATTTAGGGCGACGTCTATATTTATAACTTTCGATTACACTCATTTCTGTTCGCGCCATGATAAGCGAACTCTGGCGAATAATCTCTGCTTTTTTCGTTAAACGAAATCATAATTCAGTTCCGTGTCCGTACTCGCGGCACCGTGCGCCCTTTTCAAAAAATACACGCCTTTCTAGTATCGTAAACGGCTCTATTACACAACGGGGTGATCCAGAGAAAAATACATATATACGTAATATTATGAGGAACAACGGGTGTGTTTTGATATAATTAAGCCGGTAAGAACGATAGAAATTATTAGCCGTTACAGGAAACTCTCTGCGTCGGGATGCACCACTTTAAGGTTTATTCGGTCCGAATTTTTTATACGCATAATCGGATTATTGTGATCTCGTCGGCACGTTTTGTTAGCGAAACAACAACGGATACGTTCACAGATTACACTTTTTTTTTTTTGTTCTTTCCGCGGTGAATTTCGTAATAATAAAAATATTTACTACCGTCGAAAAATTCACAAAACAAATAATAAGTGCGTACTTTTTTTTTGTTTTTTTCATTACATTATTCTCAACGTTTTGCAGTTGCGTCGTCAAGTTATGAAAAAGTTTTCTCGCTTAACCGATATCGAAACGGATTTTATAGAATGGAACAGATTCGAGCAGCTTTGTCAAGTAAGTTGGATCAGAGATCGCAATTATAGAAACGCGTAACAAGTAACTGGAACATAGTCTAATCGGCAGGAAAGTGTAGACGCGTGTCCATTCATCGTGAACTGGTGGAGAGTATTGTGTTCAGTTAGGGGCTATTTTTTTTCCTTTAATTTTTAATTTGGGCTTAAAACTTTTTGTTTTTTTCATGGTCACTGCCGAAGCTGGTTTTCAAATTTCACAAGCGGTAAATAACTCGAATAATCGCTATTTCTTTACTAATACAACTTCCAAAGCCGTCACCGTCAAATGATACATTATCACCTATAGTGTAAAGGAATGCTCTAGAAATTGAATAACAGATTTCTTCCTTTTTCCGAAATTACACGAAGGCACCACAGACCGGAGATTTTCCGTCGTGTTCCGGTTTATATTTCAAATGATACGCTTAGGACACGAAGCTGCGGTAGTTCATTTTTCTTCAAAACTGTTTGCGATTTTTCCAGATTAAAAAGTTTAGTTAAAGCGGAGTTTCCTCGTGCTCCCTACACAATCATCTAAACATTCAGACACTCAAATACACAAACACACAAACACGCAAAGACACAAACACTCAAATACACAAACAAACATGCAAACACACAAACACCCTTTTTTATATTCTAACACTTCGCTCTATTAGACGAGCTTCTGACGAAATAGTTATATTTAGCACATTAGATACGCTGTTTGCAGTTTTGTTTCTTAAATTACTTTAACTAAAAATTGTCGTTCAGATTAAACTCAAAAGCGTCCTCGCTATTAACGCGATTAGCGCTAGTAACGGAAATGAGGAAATTATCATCATCAAAGGAGACGTGATATTGCGCGTTGATGATTCGACGCAGAACACGAAAGTCGGGCAATCAGGAACGGACGCAGGTATTTGAAAAGGAAAGGGACGCGTAAAAATCGTCTGGCGTGAACTTCGATCGAAGTGGAACCTGTTCGTAAGGTTTCTCTTGACGTAGACACTTAAGCAATTATTTACGCAGAATCGGTCACCGGCGATCGATAGCGAGCGTCATCGCTTTTAATCTACGTTGTCGTTCTTTTCCGAGAGATAATTATTTTATGTTAATTGTCTCATTTCTAAAAGTGCATATTACGGCTGTTGTAATTATTCATTTTCTATTACCGATATTAGGCTGCCGTCGCCGGTATCCGGGCCGGCAGTTACGTAAACGCCGCCGCTGTTGTGTAAGCCTGTTCGCAGGTTTCACGAGAAAATTTCTCGAAACTATTAAAACAGACCTCTGTGGAGGCGCGCTGCTGCTAGCTGACGGTACGGCACAAAATGACGCAGCGGGGGGAAAATAGGCGGTAGCAGAGAAATACAGCGACGAGGAAATCGAGCGAGGAAAAAAGAATCAAAGAAAAAGAAAAATCGGTGGTCTGCTCGTCGAAAATAAGCCGAGTTAAGGTAGTGTACCTTAAAACGCGGGTAATTAGGCTTGCGTCTGTATAGCGCAGCTGGCTGCATTACGTTGTGGCGTATTCGTTTTCGCGCCTTTTTGTCACACGAGAACAAGTTTATTTTCCTGCTCTGTTAATTATTCGAATAGTTAATGACGTATTCCACATGTTAATTATTCGACAATTTTTAAATTAATAAAAAAGTCGGAATTTGTTATGCAGAACGGCAGATGGGAGAAGATAAATGACAAATAATGAAAGTGTACATATATATAAAAATATATATGTATATATATATATATATATATATATATATATATATATATATATATTCTTACATAAACAAACTTCCGCTCGCTGAAAACCGCTTTAATTAAATTAATAATTGCGGTAAAATTAACTGAAACTGGTTTCGCAGCGGTCGAAACTAAACGAAAACGGAGAAGAAACGGAACAGCGAGTATTATTAATAACGATATTAAATGCACTTTGTCACTGGCTCTCCGATAACGCTACTAAATAATCTACGTTATTAATTGCCCCTGTTTCGCAACAAATCGGCGCCTAATACGATCAAAGTTTGCACTCAATACGGTCATCCTTCCTGCGTTTGCCGGCGATTTCTTTTACTTTATTAATTATTATTACTGTAATTAGAATTAATTCTTTTTGAGAATCCGATTGAACACTTAGTTTTATTTTTACTAATATTGTCATCTATTTGTTTAATTACACGTATTGTATTTCCGGTTTTTAGGTATTAGCGTGATTTGAATCTCCATCAAAATCAGATACCATACATGTTTTGCATTCGCAAATATTTCTTTTTCCAATTTAGGAGATGGACGGTAATTTTTATTTCTCTATTCTATAAAAAAACGAAGATCGTCCAGAGCCGTTTTGACAGAATTTATTTTCCAACTATCGCGTTTATATTTATTTCGTCGCAGAAAATTTCATTATTTCGAAGTAGCTACAGAGAACACACGTGGCCGATTTAAGTAAACGCTACTTTTGTTGGAAATCATGTGACCATTTGTTGTCGTCAGGTGCCGTTTTTCGTTTGGCATAAATCTATGAAAACGACAGACTCCGTGTAGTTACCGCAGCGGCCTAATTTACTTTACCTAGCGAAAAGCAGGTTCGGGTGATGAAGATTTTAATTTTTCAGTTTTATGAGATATCTTGATCGTGTGTTATTGTACGCGTAGTAATTTTTTTTTTTTTTTTATCGCAATACTTTTCATTATTGACGTTGGATTGAAATTTTAAATTTTACATTTCCTTAATTTTCACGCCCTATTATTGAAATGGGTTAGACCGATGCAATTTTGCATCAACGTGATTATATTTTAAAATATAATAATAACCCTTTGAAGTCTACTAGTTGAAAAAAAACAAAAAACAAGGTAACACATTCGGAATTTCGTTATTTGTGGTAAAACATTCAGTGAACGCGCGAGTGACATTTTTAGATTAGTATAATGAAAAGGAAAAAAGAAAATATAGAGTTTTAGAAGAGATGGCACGGAAAAAGTCAAAATAAACAAATTAGTTTTGTTGTTTTTTCACGTTTTTTTTTTTTTTTTCTTTTTCCTTCAGAAAGTCGTTATGTACGTTATTCGCGAAATTGGTCTCATTTCCTGATTGACGGTCTCAAATTTTGACAGTGTCTTGTTAATCGTCGCGCCATCGCGTTGCGATAATTTAACAAAGGCCCGCAACGGGCTAAATGTTCGGATTCAATTGATCTTTTTTTTTTTTTTTTTGATGCGCTGTTTCATTTTCATTTTTCCTTATCATTAACTACGCGACGTCCGGTTACTCGGAGAGCCATTTGAAGTGTGTTCTAGATGTAATTGCCGAGTCAGTGATTGGTGTAATAACGTGCAGGAACAAAATAAGAATCAACGTGGGCTTCGGAGATACGGTGCAACAGCTCCGACCGATACCGAAACAGTGTCCGCCGGGAAATGTTTCTTTATATAATAACGCGTTGCGATAATTTTATTCGGGTTTTCTTTTTCCGCCAGAATTTTCCTTGAGTACCTAAATTAGCGTCCAGACAAAGGTCGCGAAATTTTTTTGTCCTACCATTACTGGCTACGATCATGTGTACGCGCGTATTTTTAGCATTCGTCTACGATTTTGACCCGATTGATTAGGCCGAGCGTCGAGTTAGAAATTTCCTTTACTTATCTACACTTTCGGATCTATGGAAAAGTGCAATTATAGATTTTTTTTTTCCATTCGATCGTCTGATCCGGGGGAAACGGGGATCGAGACGAATCGACATCGTTGTTGGCCGTCAGCAAGTTGCAATTTCGATGTGATTAGTATAGGGAAAAATGATAATGCCGACAGAATATGGCTGCTTTTTGAAGTTGCCGAAAACGACCCCCCCCCAATTCGCTCCCCTATTTCCTATAGGATTCATAGACAGGTGCGGGGGGCGTTCGACCGTTAGCACAGCGGGCTGAGGGTCCTGCTCTTTTTAATTACCGAATCTCTGTAATCGCTCCGAATAAATTAAAGATAACGAATAAAAAAATTTACAAAACAGACATTTACATATTATAAATATGCGCATGTGTGCGTGCCGGTGTTCGGTTTTACATACGTTTTTTCTGTATTATTTATAAAAATATATTATTAATGGCACGATCGATAGGTGTGGTTTACTTGTAATTATTGCCAGCCACTTATCTACATAATTAGTCATAGGCAAGACTGTAAATTAGATTACGGATGTGTGTACATGTAATACTCGCCTGTGTTCGTGCGCAGATGAATGTTTACCGCGCGGCGATTAAAAAGCGTGCGAGATTTGATTTATTTACAAACGAATTCGGTTATTTTGTTCTTAATTACTATGACGTAACGTGCACCGACAAAGACCGAGCACTCGGCTGAACAGTAAAACATACAGATGAGTAATATTGTAATGCTTCGAAATGTTCTTAATTAGAAGCAGCATCGCACCTACCGCCCGCTTCCGTGATTCTAGAAAGTTGCCCAATAAGTATTTTTTATTTTCGTTTTTTTTTGTGCCCGCTTTTTGAAAGCCACCTCCTCTCTGGAAAAGCTGCTTCCCGCCTTCGCGATCACCCTTTCTACCGAATTCGGTTAACCCATTTCTCGATGACTCTCCGCATAATCGTTGACAATCGAATTTTTTTCTCTCTCCGTCGTCTAAGGGTTAATTCTGAAAACCATTAATTGTCCCCCCTCCCCATTTGTGACTGCGACCGTAATTTTAATTATCACATTTACAGCTTGTCACTTTCCTTCCATATAATGAAATAGATTCTTTTGAAATGTTTTTTCTTTTTTTCTACATTCAATGTCCGTTTCTTTTAGTAGTTCTCCAGTTTCATCTCGAGCCATGCCTCGTTAGATGAATTTTGGTCAGAAGTCGAGACAATTTAACCGGGCGGAAAAAAAAGGCATGCACTGTTTTCCGCATTAAAAATGTGTGTTCTTTTTTTTTTTTTATTAATTTAAATTTGTAATAATTAGATGTTGAAAATGATGAACAAATATCGAAAACGTTCTCCGTAAACCGAAAAGACAAAATTATTGTCATCGCGAAATGTATTTAATTGTAGAACTCCTAAACAGCGGCATACTCGATCATTAATTTTCTTAAAATAAACAGAATAGCTAAAGTAACATAGTCACAAACCCCGCACAATTTGTCGTGATACTGCAGCTGTTAAATACGGCATACTGAAGCTTAGAGGATTCAATAAAATAAAAATAAAAAATTGTAGAACTGACTATTGAAAATCATAAAAATTATAATGTTTCCTTTTAAATTAAGATAAATGAAAGATAACGGAAATTTTTTTTTATTTTACTTTTTTTTTTTTTCAAATAGGTTCGTCAACATGGACATTGGCTCAAAAACAGCGGAACAGAGAGAAAAGAGAGACTCAGATCCTTACACGATCAGAGATAGCCGACAGAAAAGAATCAAGAGCTAGAATAACCGAAGGAGAAGGAAGGGAGAGAATGAATGAAGCACGGTATGGATCCATTTTACTTATCAGCGTCGATGTCATAATACCACAAAAAATAAAAAAGGCATGAATTCGACATACCGAGAGAGGGAATAACTTTTTATTCAAAAGATGTCAGTTTTGTTTTTCTAGGAGGGACAATTTGAAACATGCAAAAATTTCTTCTTCACGAAGCTTGTTTTTGCGGATTTCGTCTCTTGCCCTCTAGTAATGATATATTTCTCGTATTTATATGTTAATGGAATGATCGTGAAACGGTTCAAAAATAAATTCGCACCCGGTACAGTAAACACTTTTTCGAATAATATAGATGATAATTTCTTTTTGATAATTTTAAAATATTTTATTTTTTCATTTGATCTGATTAGGTCGACACGAAAGATGATGGTCGTGTTGGTCATGATGGTCATGATGATCATGATGGTCCGTTAGAATGAAACCTCCCCAAACAGTCCCATAAAAAAAGTAATTCCATGTCACCCTTCTCGCGTATGTAATTAATTGAAAGCTATTTTTTATCTCGCTTAGTATTCTTATAAAAATAATACGGAAGTCGTTTTTTGCTTTTAGTCGAGGGTATTACATCTTTGTGCGAAGTCTTTACCTAATATTATAATTGTTAGATTACAAAAAGCTTCAATTAGCGGCCTTTACGAAAAACGCATCCACATATAGGTTTCGTATATAACTAAATTCTTTCCGGCAGTTCTCAAATGTAGTTATTACCGCTGCATACACTAGAAAAAATTTAAAAAGTGATGTTTCTTCTACTAGTCCAATGAAAATCCGATCGCTAAGTTTGCTACTACTCGTGTGTACTGAAACTACTGGTGTTTTTCAAAAAGCCCTTTAAGATTCCGAAGGCATTTTAAAAAGTAGCTCGTTGAGGAATGCCCCTATTTTTGAGAAATTTTAATGGATAACATCAGTCAGCGAGTATGTTTCGCATTTTTGTAAAATCTTTCGGCACCGTTAAAATTTATTTTTTTTCAACGATTAAATATATTTCAGCCACTGTGGCTTGGCACGCTGGTATATTCAGTTACTTTAATCGAAGATTAGGGGTTTTCTGTTTTATAATTAAAAAGGTGTGTGGATCAAGCCGCGTATAGTTTAATTGACGATTGATCTTCCGACGAGTAATTATCAGGATCTTTTTCAGCTAGATTCGGTCTAAAATTTTATTAACTTGGGTTTTTCGAAATTTTCTCGAAATATTTCTTTAAATGAATTTCTTTTTAATTTTTGGCTTTCGTTTACATCTGAAAATCCTTAACGTAGGGAAAAAATCTGGGTTTCCATATTGTTTTGTTTTTTTTCGGTTTGGTAATTTCGCAAAGTAGGCAGTAATTTTAGTATTTTTTAGTTCGATTCGGAAGTGAGATGGTCTTCTCTGGGAAGTACGGTTGAGCAGTGAGAAATGTCTAGCAGAGAGAATATATGTAGGACGCACGCTACTCTATTTGTATGTAGTTATTTGTAATGAGTTCGAGCGTTCAGTAAAAATAATATACATAACTGGGAGGGATATAAATGTTTATCGCGTCTTCTTCGTCGCCATAAATTTAAATTTGGTTCGGTGCCATTTCGTTACATTACGGACCGCCGGTTATTCTATTTCTACGTTGATAGACCGACAAAAGGCTTCCTACCGTCATCATTATGCTTGCGCTGAACAGCCCAGTCTCTTCAAAGCACACATTGAACAAGCAGATTGGCCTGGAGTACATACAGAGGGCCAAAAGTAAATAATAATAATAAGAGCCCAGAGAAAAATGGTATCGTGAAAAACATACAATTAACACCACCGCGCCTACCTCTCCCGACTGAGCTTCATTGTCCGATCACTGGCATCTATTCAGCTTTACTCTACCTCCGCGTGTCACTGTACGGCCAGCCTTTTTTTGTTTTTTAATCTTTTTGCTTTCGCTTAATTATTTCTTTGAAAGCCTCGACAAAAGATTAAGATTTCATTTTTCTATCCAATCTGCACTTTCAGCTTCTTACCCCCGATTGACGTTTCAATACACGTTTTTAAGTGTCTTCTCCGAGAAGACATACTTTTTTTTTTCTCTTTTTTCCTTATAACTAATTAACAACTTTTCACTAATTGACGCCATTTTTTATTCAACACGGAAAAAAGACAAATTAAATATCCATTTTTTTTTTTTTTTTCTAATATACTATTTAGCGACCTCCGCTAAAACCGACAGAAAAGGAGAGCCAGTTAATTATAAAAAACGGAAGAAAAACACACACAAAGTACAGGAATTTCAGCAATTCCGAGCTTTAACAAATGTAAAAATAGGTCGTGTTCTGTAGTAAGAGAATTCGAAACAACATGATAAATCATTATACTGGGAAGACACCGAGGGCGAACACGAAGAAGATAACGAAATATGATTGAAACGTTGAAGAATGATATATGAAAACGGGAATACCGACAAGGGAAGGAAACTAAAAACCTCGAGGATTATAAGTAATTCGAAATTCCCAAAGTAGCATAGAGTTTTCGGTAATTTGTGTAATTGACGTTGTGCAAAAGACGCATGCTATCGATCAGATTCTTTCGTAGGATGAACAGCGAAAGATACAAATAAATTCCGTATTTGAAATTTTCCAACTCGCAAAATTTCTTCTTCGCGTAATACAAAAAAATTTTAGATAAAAAATTCACAAATAATATAAGAGGTGTTTTGAAGTTATTTTAAAACCTCATTTTTTCCGGCCGCATAAATATTTTGACAAACATTTTTCTAAAGAAATACTATTTTACCGATGAAATAATAATAATAACAATAAAGAACAATAATAACGATAATAATAATAATGAATAACAATTAAATAACAATAATAAATAACAATTATAATAATAATAATAAATAACAATTATAATAATAATAATAAAAGTCAACGTTTTCATGGCATTCATGAATATGGAAATTATTTCCACCGGGCTCGTGGCCAAACGGATTTTTATATGGGGGTTCGAACACCCTTTTTCGGGGGGGGGGGGGGGGGGACTTAAATATTTTACAGAATAAAACAAATGAAAAAAAAAATAAAAAAGAGATTTACTTAATAGAAAAATATTAGGAATAAATTGAAGATCTATTTCGGTGTGTTATTTATTGCCAGATGGATACGGTGGATTTGTAATTTTTTGTTTTATAAAAAACAAATGAATCTATTAGAAAATTTTGTAAAAATTCATTTGAATAGTAACTATTCGATTATTCATCAATAAAGCAAGTCACTACTTATAAAGCAAATAATTTTTCAATCGTAGAAAACTATTTTGAAGGATAAAACAAAAAAAAAAATCATGCTTATAGGCCACCAATGCACAGATTTTTCACGACTGTTAATTATGTGGGGCTGCGAGCCTGATCCTTACTAAATTCAAATATTACACATTCAGTGCTCTTCCGCGCGCCTATCTTTTTATTCGAAATGAATAATTAAAATAATTTTGAAATGTAAAAACTAAACGGTGATTACATTTAATCATTTTTTGTTTAAGACCGTGCTGCTGCCATAAATTTCACCAAACACCCAGAGATATTTTGAGTTGGCACTGGAATATGTATTTTTTTAGATTCTCTCAACAACTTCATCTTTAATAAAGCCCGATAAATAAAAAATAAAAAACTATCGGATAAATAAAATTATTAGATGTTAATGCGAAGTAGATTGGATATTTCTGGTTTTAGAACGAAGATGATAAAAATTTCGAATAGCATATAAGAATAGATGTAGCTTCGCTGCGTTCAGCGGCTCAAATTAAAAGCGTACATAAAATCTTCAAAAATTACCGTCGGGGGATATTTAAGTGTTCTTCCACTCCGAATGAATTAGAAAGGTCTGAAAAAATAACGAAAGTATTTTTTCGCTGGCGAATCTGCCTTTTAATCACCTCACAGGGGATTAACGAAAGCGGACATGTATTGTCGCATTCTTGTGAGGCTCGCATATATTATCGCATTAAAAAAGTCTATAATTACATTGGCAAACGTTGAAAAATTATTAATATACTTGTATAAAGAGAAAAAATGTATAAAACCTGCTGAAACGGAAGGCGGTTACGGTGAATGTGAACAGAAGAATTAGATTACGGAGGCAAAAGAAACCAAACGAGGTTGATAATTAAATGTTGGCTCACCCTTTCACCGGTATAAAGCGCTAGAAAAATTTTAGCATTGTGCGCTATTTTTAGCTAAATTAGATTGTAATAGAAGACTGGAAGGTTCAAAGAAGAATGGTGCATGAAAGTTCTTGCCGAATGAAAATTTAAAATAGGAAGGAACGGTCAAAGAGACTGTGTAGGAATAAAAGTGCGAAAGAGTTTACATAGTTAGGGGGAAAGGAATAGTAGGGTAATAAAAAACAGGCACTAAGGCAATGTCAAACGGAAGAAATTTATTAGAAGGAAGAGTGAGTAACTTAGCAAGAAGGGAAATTGATGAAATACGGATGACGAAGAGAAGGGGATAAAAGTATTTTTTAGGTGAGCATCTACAGAGGAAAAAAAGCCTACGGTTAAATTTGAAATTGTTGCAGTTTTTTTTAGGAAACAGGGAAACTCGGGCGATGGGAGAAGAATTGGACAAAACGATGATGCGAAATCAACGGGAGAAAGCTGTAACAATTAGGAATTGTCTGTTAAATGATATGATTATCGTTCGAAATTATGAGACCTCTGCAAGAAACGGAACGGTTACAGAAATTTAAGAAGACTGACCGAGAACCGAATGGAAGAGTGAGTGTTAGGACTGCGCGTATAAGTATGTAAGGAAAATAGCAATGGAGCCCCAACGAGAGAGATACGCGTTGAATTGCACAAGAAGGAATTAAATCGTAAACGTGGTTCGGGTTTCACTGAAGTAGAAGAAAAAAGAAATTGGATGTAGAAAACTTTTGTACGAATGTACGGCAATATTTAAAATAAAGTCTGCCAATTAATACGTTTTAAAAATATTTTCTATCAAAAAAACCAGAAAAAAAAAGAATTACTTTTGAAATAATGAAATACTATGTGAAAATGCCGTACCTTTTGCTCGTTTATTGGTCACGATCATTTAAAGCGTGGACGAATAAATATCGCTAATGGCGGCCTTACGTAAAATCATGCCACAAGTCCCAATCACCAGAAGGTCTCTTGTAAGTCTTAGAAATACTTCAGTTTGTGAATTTTCACGTGTTACAAATTTTTATCGCGCGTGATGTGGCTCAACAATTTGCGTTCCCGAGTACGCACCAGTACGTTATACTGAAAATGAAATTGACTGACGACAGGTGGTACAGTGGAGAAATCTAGGAAAATATAATGGATAATTACACAAATAACATAACGGAACTACAAGGTTTTTTTCCTAATTTTTATGGATTAAAATATTTAAATTTTACTCCAAAATTGAATTTTTTTGGATCGTGATTTATTCGAAAATAGTTTATATAAAAGGAGGTTATTTTTTAATAATTTACGTATATTATGTGTAATAATGCTACGATGAACAAGCTTGTAAATAGTACAACTATTTGAACAAAGAATTATAAAAAAATTAAAAAAATGAAACAAAACAAAGAAATTGAATATGCAACCTAATGATACACAATAAATCCAAACAGTTCAATAGACTTCGTTGTAAACGAAATAGAAAAAAGAAAAATTAAGTTAAAAACCATTTTAAATAAATTATAGAATTCTTAAACCGTTACAATTATTTTATAAGTATAATAATGTATCCATTTTTATATTAGTAACACAACTGATAATTATGTAAACTTTAAATTTAATTTTATAAGTTTGTATTAATAAATATAATAAAATTATAAATTTTCTTATTCATATTCAAAATTATTTATAAATGTAAATTTAAAAAAAAAAAAGTATATATATACCTATATATGCATCCTACTTCCTTGCATGGGAGAAGAATAGAAAGTAAATAAATTAATAAATAATAGTAGCAAAAAATGAAAAAGTGTCATTAAGGTTTTTTTTGTTTAGACAGAGAGAATGAAAAAGGATGAAGAAAGTTTTTCATTTAAAACAGATGCTTAATCGGAAAATACAATTTTTTTAGCTGAGAGTCGCAGTGTTTTTTTTTTTTTTTTAAATTTGTTGGGCTTGTCAGCAACGGACGAATACCAATCAAGAAAGAAAAACGTAGGACGAAGAAAAAATAAGGTCGCTAGGAAAGCTATTTAGGAAAGAAGGAGACGATCAGAACTACTATGAGGAAATAACAAAGGAGTCAAAAGAGATCGATAAGCCACAATGGTTGAAAGGTTTTGTCGCATGATGATTTTGCTTTGCATCGATAAAAGACTGTAATCGAATCATCGAATTCAACTATTAAACAGATTCTTTTGTCATATAGAAAAACGAAAAAAAACACCATTACCCTCCGAAAAGTATAAAAGATGTAATTTTTAAAGCAACCCGATATTTTCATAACTGGAAAAGCAGGCGCTGAAAAAAAGTTCGTAATTATTAGATGCTAAGATCGATTTATCTGATTTAAAAAGCTCGTATCTACTTCCGGTAAAGGCAAAAATTATATTCGACCTACAGTTTTTTTCTCTTCAAAAAAAAAAAAAAAAAAAAAAAAAAGAAAAAAAACAATATTTCGTTTTTCAGTAATTTTTCAGCTAAGAAAAAGAAATTATTTCTTGATAATCGAAATCGAAATAATTTTGACAATTTTGCTATATGGCCAGTTTTCTCTTCCGCTTAACACTTCATAGAGTATTCTATAGAACCTTCCTACTTTCAATTTTTATTTTTTTATTTTGTGATGCTTTATAGATTTCTGTATTAGTAAAGCTGTAGATTTGAAGGTCGGGTCTGCCGTTGTCATTGAAAAAGTTTGCATCTCCGATAGAACTTTCGTTCTAAGTTTGTCCTTACCCTGTTCGTATACTATACACTGCTAAATAAAATGGTCTATTGTTCTCCCCATTCCATAACCACTGCGTGTTCCATCATTACTTCCGATAATTTTAGCCATGTGAACGGGGGTTCTGTTATGTCCCGCTCTCAATCTAGTTATCGTTACTGTATAGTCTCTCTTGAAGTTGTCATCTTCCTTAAACGAAGGGAATACTCGATAGTTTTAAATAGTTGGGTATCAGAGAAATCTGGGAAAGTAAAGGCGGTTGAGAGAAAGGAACTGGGACCCATCCTAGTTTTATTAGTGCCGTTGGGTTTAGTACTATTATGGAAAGCTTAACTTCACAATTCATGATACCTTATCAAGGATATCTATGGAACTTACTCTTTACTTTACCCTTCCCATTGGGGAGGTGATCCTATGATACTTCTTATATCTCTACAAATCCATTGTTGGATCTAAACTTGATTTCTGCTGTTTTCTGTATGGTAATGCTGCTCGTTCTCTCTTAGCTAAATTAGATTTAGTTCAGAATGCAACCCTGCGCTTATGTCTAGGAGTCTTAAAATCCACGCCTGTTCCTGCGATTTTGGCAGAGGCTAATGTGGTTCCTTTATCTATCCGTAGATCCTATCTCGCGTATCGGTTCCTTATTAAACGTCTGCATATTTACCCAAACAATCTTGTCCCTGCATATTCTTCTCTCTTACAAGATTGTCGTTTTTCCTCTAATAAGGTTCCCATTCTCTGTTACATTGTCTCGCGTCTTATTAAGTTTTCGCCCTTCATCCTAACTTTCGATAAACTTCCATTTTTCCATTTTGAGATGTTAAATTTCTCCTAATCTTTTTCCTTGCCTTCTTATGTAAAATACCTCCCTGCCCATGCAACAGTTTATGAATTTAACCAGGCAGTTTCATCACTTTTTTGCTAACCCTAATTTTTACGGATGGGTCTAAAATGGCACATAGAGTGGGTGCATCTATCTACATTCCTGCTCTTAATCATTCCGGCTTGTTCAAAATTCCTTCATTTTGTTCCATTTATTATGCGGAGACATTGGCATTACTACGTGCCATTGAGCTCATTCCATCTGTTCCTCAATGTGAAATGTTCCTTCTAATTTCTGATTGCAAAAGCGCCCTTCAGTGTATATCTCCTCTCCATATGTTCCTTCCTACTCTGATCCTATTATTCTGCGCATCCGATCTCTGATCTTCAGCCTTCGCAGATTGCACTCATTAACCATCGACTTTCTTTGGATTCCTGGTCATGCCGGGATTGCGGGAAACGAAAAGGCGGATTATCTTGCTCGTTCGGCTATTTCTGCTGGGCGGCCAGTCGGACGAATTCCTTCTCACGAATTATTAAATATAGCAAAAAGTATCCAAAAGGCCAATTGGAAATCTTTTTATAAATCATCCTTCTCCAATCCTAATTTACAATATTTTTCCAATCACCCCAATTCACATGCTCAACCATGGCATCTACATTTTCTGCTATCTGTCGTCTTCGATCTGGTCACAGTCGACTTCCTGCTTCATTGTATTGTTTCTCCATAGTTTCCTCTCCTATTTGTCCGCTGTGTATCGATAACACAGTCGTGTGTGACTCTGATCAGGTATTCTTTGAATGCTCCTCTTTATCATCGGAAAAGGCAGCTCTATACGTGGAACTTCTCTCACATGATGTTCCAACTCCATATTGTGTGTCCTTTATTCTCTCTCTACAGTCAACGTTGATCATCCCAATTGTAGCAAAATTCCTATCTTCTGTACTTCATTATATTAAGATCTAATCCCCTCAGTAGTTCTCTTTCACTTTGGCATTCATAACTTATCGTGTCCAGTTATTTCTAATGAACTCCTCTCTAAACGAAGAGCACGCACTGATGTTACAGTTACAGTTACAAACAGGCACAACTCACAGTTAATTTTACGGGCCCGCTGTCGCATTTGCGGCTCTAATGGTAGATAGGTGAACTCCTTGTCAGCCGGCATTGCGGGCGCTGCTGTTGCAGTATGGCCATAGTGTTGGGTGTAAATTCTGCTCATTTCCTTTTAACAGAATGGTAGGCGCTGTTTTTGCAGTCGTCGCCATAAATATTATTAATGTTTCATAATTAAGAACTATAAACTTTGCTTTATAGTGATGGAGAAAGTCATTGAACTTTCGGATAATTGTTTACGGACGCTAAGCGCTGTGTTCTATATAGGTTTCGTGCTTGATGGATCTAACTGCTTTTTAAACATCCCGTGTTTCTTCTTCCTTAATTATTTATAGCCAGATTCCTTTGTCCGTTTGTACTGTGGGCTCTGTAATTGCAGATGTGGCCGTGGTATAGGACAGCTAACTCCTTTTTACCTTTGACAATGTCATTCCTTTTCTTTTAAGGATGCATATGTTTGGCATTTTTCGACGTTGATTGTTATTATTTCTTCATCCTTGGTATAGCATTCTTTGTCAGATTCCATTCCTTGTTACTGCTGATTGCTGTTATGTACACGTGTTGATGGGTAATCGTCCGTTGCTGACAAACCCAGGAAAAAACCCAAACAAAAAAAAAAAATACCTTGTGTAAAACTGGTCAATTTGAAACTGGAAGATTATAAAACTGTTAGTGGTAGAGTGACAGGAAGAAGTTGATAAAGTTCTGATCGATAAAAATAAAGAAAATGTGTGAATGTTAAGGACACAAATGTCAAAGCGAGAATACGATATATATTAAACTAAAGAGTAGAGTGCTTGATTGGAGTAATTTTTCTTGCAAAGTACGCTTTAATTATAGCGTGTTTTTTCAATTTCTTTTGAAATCATCCCTAAATTTTATTCTTTTTTATTTCATTTGAGCCACCCGTCAACTACATTAACACACCGCAATGATACTTTTCATATTTTATTCGAATGAAAACCAGCTGGTAGCTAATAATATTTTTATTATTACGTTTCATTTTTATTTTTTTGGGGGGGTTAAAATCTAAATTTTGTATTAAAGAGTGATTTTACGAGAATTGTTATTATTATTTTTTTTGTTATTTAACGCGTCTACCAGTACTAGGGCTTCATTTAGAAACACATTTGCGAGGAGTAGTTAACTTTGGGAAAGTTTTTCTGTATTCTTTCACAATTATTCCTGCTATTATCTTATTTGGTTATGTTTACCGATTTTTGATGAACGTATTATTGACTACAGACAAATCCATACCTGTTTGTTAATATTTATTAATATTACATTATTGACTACGCATTCTAGCTTATTAACAATTCTTCATTTGTTTATCAAAAGGTGTAACATCACAACAAAGGATATTCGTCTATATGAAATTATTCTTCGAGCTATGTAATGCGAACTTATTCGGTTTAATGCTTCCAAGCCGCCATTAGTAAACTTCACAGTTGTTATGGATTAATTCTTAAAGCGCCTTTTTCACTTTTAATGAAAATTACGCGAATTAACCTTAATTATACGTATAAAATATTTTTGTATCAAAAATTTCTTTACTTTTTGCAGTATCAGTGGTCATGTTCGCAGAAAAGATCATACGAGAACAAAAATGCATTAAACATATATTATTTTCATTTCTGGCGTTATCCGATATTTAAATTTAGCATAATGTTTCTTTATAAATATCGAAGGTTATACTTGTAACATAGCTGTATATTCATATACGGTTCCTCCATAGATTCATTTATCTTTTCCTGTTTTTCAATTTTTCTATCGCAATTAGTCGGTTTTGTTTTCTCATTTGCTTCACTCTTTCCTTTACCTTTTTTAGTTTCTGTCTACTTGGCACATTTTGGTTTTCCGTATATTATCCTCAGCAGAATTTTTATCTTTCGAATAAACAAAAAATAAAAAATTCTTTGAAGGTGCATTTTTTCTTCAGTACGATGAAAAGACAACACGTTACTCATTTTCCCCACTAGTTTGGGTACTTTCATTTTCCATTAGTAATTTTCGAAACGCGGTTTAAAATACACTCGGGTAATATTTAGCAGTAAATCTCGACATTTAAAAAAGAAAAATTGCATTAAATATTTACGAAAAAAAAAAAAAAAGTAAACATTTTTAAAGCAATCGGTAAAATGTTATTTATCTGTATTAAGCCTACAAATCGATTAGCACGGTTTCTTCATCGCACAACAAATCCTTTAAATTCGATGGTATTCTGCAATGTTTCCGATAGTGTTCATAAACTAGACATTTAATCAGTAGGTGTTCGACGGTCAGCTGACAATCACATGTCTGGTACTGGGGCGCAGGTTCTTTATTTAATAGATATGCGTGTGTAAGGCGAGTGTACCCAAGTCAGCATAAGGTTACCTCCTGTTTTCTGCTTTCTCGGCTTGAAGAAAGCCACGGTTTCGTGGACGATTTTATGGAGCGCAATTTATTTTCTGTAGGTAAATTTTGCCAATTATTATTCCAGATGTTATTAAAATGGCATTTAAGCTGATGTTTAAAGTCGGTAAACGGTACCGTTACGTTGGAAGTTGACGCACATTCGTTAAATTAAAGTGTGTCAATTTAGTGCGAATAGTTTTTTCCAATTTAAAATCAATACTTCGGTTTTTTAATTTTATAAAGAGATTATTAAAAAAAAAAAAAAAAAACCGAGGCAGTTTTTCTTTAAATTTTACGTTGTCAGATTACCAAATGGAATTCACCATTTTTCCGTTTTGTTTTCTTTTTCAAATTCTCAGGCTGTGGGGGGGCAGCGACTTCTAGTCTTAAATGAATTTGCGGTGCCGCGGGGATATTCTTTAATTGGGGAAATCGTTAGTCAATGATACCAACACGAAAGTGGTTCAATTTCCGTCACGAGTTATCGTATTGACTAATGGGATTAAAATAATAATTTTGCTTAAAGAACAAGATTTATTGTTGGAAATCTACCGCACAACGAAATTGGTATACTCTCGGGTTTTAGATTAAATTCACGGATCATTAAGAGCTGTAATGTTTTATATTTAATTGCGCACTATCTACCAACATTACGGGAAATCCCAGAAAAGATGGAAACTTAAGATAGGTAATAGAATTTCATGTAGCCGACTGGCAATTGATTAGTC
Organism: Icerya purchasi; assembly: GCA_039619475.1. NCBI lineage: Eukaryota > Metazoa > Arthropoda > Insecta > Hemiptera > Monophlebidae > Icerya > Icerya purchasi. The sequence goes on along the minus strand of CM077115.1, from coordinate 397,644,865 downwards.
GGATTTGTCCTGTTTTTGTTTTTTTTTGCGTATTAAATTATTTCGAAAAGTACAAGTTTTAATTTATTAAGGGCGCTGAAATTCATCTTCGATAAGCCGGCAGTCTGATGTTAAGCAGGGGGGGGGGTACGTACATTGTAAATTATAAATTATCTCTTGCACTATCGCTATTTTATGTCACGAGTGTTTTTGTAAAAATATTATTAGCCGACAAGCATAGAAATATAATTAAATTATCACAATATACATATAAATTCACAAATCAACCGACACGTCTCGGTACAAAAACTTCCATTACTACGGTTAAATAACAATTAAGGTTATTCGAAATGTATGAAATAATAAATATTAGATGACAAATGTGAGGCGTCGATAATTTAAATAAATACGATGTAAATATAAAAATATAAACGAATTACGTAACGAACATTAATTTTAATTTTAGATGATTTTTAAGAAGTTTAAAGAAAAGATACTTAGTGTATAATTGTAATTAATTCGTTGTTTCTGATTTTTTTTCAAAACGCTTCGGCTTAGTTTAATATATTTTTTCCCGCGACATACTTTACAACCGGTACAGATCAGTTTATGCGTTTATCTATTACAGCGATATTATGACGTATCGAAATTAATTAAATTACAACCGAAGCGGCGTACTTAAAAATGAATTAAAAAATAACCAAATTAATTATAATCGTATGCTAAGTAATAATAATTTTTTTTAAATGTTTCAAAACTATTTAAAATTAAAATGAATTCACAGTTCCTTAATTATTTCATATTTGTAATTTTAAATATTTATCATCTGATGTTTTTGTTATTTCATACATTTCGGGTAACTTTGTTATTTAAGTACGATTATTGCGGCGTTTGTTACACTGAGATATGTCGGTTAATTTGTGAGTTTATGTATCTTATAATTATTAATTGTATATATATATATATATATCCGTGTTTGCCGGTTAATAATGTTTTTATAACACTAGTCTACACGTAGATATGGTAGAGATTAATAATATCACTTTAAAAGAGCGGTTTTGCTTAAATTTGGAATTCGAAAAAACACGCCATATTTAAAATTTGTTACTTCTTGGAACGACGGTGTTAAGATTCAGCAGGCTGGCCAACAGTAGGGATAATCAACTGTTCCAGTTCTAACGAGTTAAAACGGATAAAAAAAAAACTGATGCTGCTTCATATGAAAACTGGACAAAACTTCAGAACCAGGTGGAAAAGAACCGGCCTGTTTTTTGCGGAAAAGGGTTCAGATGTATTTCGGTTTTAGCGAATGAAAGTGGACATGGGGAATCAGGACGCTCCTCAGAGGTAGTTAGCAAGCTGGTGGAAAGTTCAGTGATGCAGTTAATGTGGGCGGAGCTTTAAGTTGCTGGCCGTACTACGACGTTTTCTATGAACTGCGCACTTTGCTAAATAATTACTGAAACCGCGTTTTCACACTGTTTTATGTTAGAATTTGCTCCATTTAAAAATCGTCATTAGACCCGCGCGTAATTTTTATTATTGCCCAATAATCGTCATTACTGATAAGTTTTACACTCGCAGGTCTATTAATACTCACTCTTCTTTCTTTCTTTCTTTCTTTTTTCCTATTTGTTATTAGAAATCACTATACTAGTTTAACTACTTTATCTATAGTCCCATACGTACCGATAGACATTATATTAGTTAATGATGACGCGTTACAATCTAATGATCTAGGTTGGACGAGCGGAAGTTATTGCAAATTTTTAAATTAAATGTAAATAAAAAATATATGTATGTACAAAATGCTTCGAAAAATAACATATTAAATTACTAACGATGCGAATGTTCCAAAAAATAAACAATAATCTGTAATTTTCTTTTCAGGATAGCGAGCAATAGTTTCCCCGTAGTTTAAATATAAAAAGTTATGGGACCAATTAATGTTCCAGCTGACACTAATTAATAATTTAGATAAACCGAGCGTTTTTGAACGATTTTCCTTCACGCTACTTGTTCTGTAGTTTCAGTTATGTTGCATTTTAGCCGGTTATTCCAAAACTTTCGTCGTAACCTTCATCATAAAACGTTCCTGACTGTTCGAACTTTGCAACAGGTACCGCGAAAAACCATTCAATATGTTGAAAAGAATTTTTTGTTTGTGTTTTTTTTTCTTTTTTTTTTGTTTCCTTTTGTAGAACCAGGATCGCCTCCACAAAATAGAAAAAGGAAAAGTCATTTAAACGTTGAATCGGCCAGAGACTGACAGTATAAAGAAACCGGTTATTGAAAAATGATAATAATTTTTTCACAAATATACATGCATCCATTCGACCGCTTGCCTCATCTAGAAATACACACACATATATATATACATATATATATACATATATATATATATATATATATGCATGTGATATATGCATATATAAGCGTTTCATACGATCGCTATAAAATGTTACATAATTTTTCGGATTGTCCTCGGCGTAGAAGTTGCATAGTTATTAATTACATGCGCTTTAAATTATGGTTTATTTTTTCTAGTGGGTTAAATTGTCACTTATTTAATTCAATTGAATATTCGTTGACGTTAAGTAACGCTTTCTTTTGAACGAAAATTATTTTAAAACTATTTAAACGGAAGAATTCGATCTTTTTTTTGCTTAAACTTAATATTATTTGCTTTATTTAAATTTTTATGAGATTTTAAAAAAAAAAATAACTTTTTACTGCGGAGCTCAATGATATATAAAAGTTTTTTTTCCCGATACAGTAGAATAAGGTGCATATTTTGTAAAATTATAAATTAATCATTTACGTTTTTCAATTTAGTATACTTAATCTTTATTTCGGTGCCGCATGAGACACAGGATATACAGAACTTAGCAGTGTCTTAGTTACGGTGGTTTTTGGATTTTAGGAAACAGTGTGCGCGGTTGAGTTGTCGAAAAATTTTAATTTTTTATAAAGTAAATTTTGTTTACATTTTCGGATAATGTGTACGTACCACCACAAGTTTGAAATAACGAACTGGTAAAACTAATTCTTTCACGAAATTCCGTTCAAATCGATTCGATAATTTTCAAGTGCGTTCAGAAAGATAAACATAAATATAAAAATGGGCGAAGTGTTTAAAAATAATTCATTACCGATATTGTGGTATTTCAAGGTCTATATAAATTTGTAACCATTTCAAAAGTAATTAGAGGAGAACAATACGGTTTAAATTAATACATATTGATTTTGTAATTATAGTTGTTGGTCTATTTTAGTCGAGCCAACTAATGACGTCATCGAATAGAGAAAAGTCATTAAATTAATTTAGATGTTAATTTAAAGTTAAAAACCTCCAACTTCCGACGAGAGTTAAATTACTTGAAATTAGCGGCAGATAAAAGGTAAAAAAATAAAATAAAATAAAAAAAAAGTACAGGCTAGTCATAAAACGAATGTACATACTGAAGAGAAGTCGAGTAGAAGAATAAGTCCGAACAAGTCAAATCATTGAACTAGATATGCTAAAATGGAGCAGGAACAACGCGAACTGATCATATTACAACCGAAATGAGGCCGATGAAATGCTTAATTGTAGAGGAGAAAAAGTTTCCGCTGCCGAGTAGGAAAGTTAATGTGAGATTGGCTCTGCAAGAGAAATAAAATATAGGGGAACCGAACGGATCACGTAGCAAATTATTTTCATAACGAAAACATTGACCTCAGAATTGGGAAAAAGCGGGCAAGAAGAATTATATTTTTATACGATCACAGATAGCCCCGGCAAACATAAATCAAGCAGTCGCATGAAAGACGGAGAAGGAAGGAAAAGAATAAACGAATCACTGTAGGAAGTGAAAATAATGTTTAATAAAAAGAAGGAGTGGAAAGAGGTTCGTTTAATTGAAAGCGACAAGCATTAAACCATTATGTAAACGAAGTCACTTACGAATTAGTTGTCGAAAGGCTGTAAAAAATTATACGGAGATGGTACGAGAAGAAACCGGAATAGCGATGGGAGGAGCAGGCTGCGTCCAAAACGCAAGCGGCATATCGTATCACAGAGAGAGTAGATCGCCGCTTAGACAGGATAGGGATAAAGAAGAAGGGAAAGTTCGATAGACAAGTAAAAGGAATCCGGTGATTAGAGAATGAGGAACAGCAAGAGTCAAGTTGTTGTTGCGAATGGGCAGCTGTAGACAAAAGTAATATCGGTGGATGAGAGTATGAAACCTGCCAGAAGTAGAAGATAAGCGAGCTAACTCATTTTCTTCGATTCGAAAGTGATGTCAATTCAGATTAAATGGGACACGAAAAGATTTTGAATCAAGAGACGTATAAGAAGCATTACGTAGTCGACAGAATCGGAAGGAAGTGATGATACGGTAGTCTGCAGCACGCTTTGAAAACAAGATAGGAATATAATAAGAAACAGGGGAAGATCGGATAAAAGGCTTGCAAGGTGGATTCGGCACAAAAGATCGAACAAAAGGAGAGAAATTTAAAACACTTGGGAGTAATTAAAAAAAAAAGCAAAAAAAAAAGCTGCACTAACTCCATTTGGCCTCTTGCAGCTGTCGGTTAGAGGATCGTGAATTAAAATTCTGTAAAAATTTTGATCTAATGACATGATGTGGAATAAGTTTAGGAAGAATAGCGGATGAACTGTCGTCGTGATAGCCTAGTTTATAGAAGTCGTTGAGTTCGAAATTGCAAAATAAATCATTAAATTAACCGCTAATAATCACGTGGAAGACAACGACAAACCACCACAAATAGCACTATAAGCGCTCTAATCGATGTGCAGCAGGCAGACACACATGGAATTATATTTGTATATCGACAAATCAAACATTTATAATCAGTTCCAAGTGTAGTCTCGCGTCTACACTAGCCTTGTTGCATATGACAATTGCCTAGTACATTATGCCGGCGTCTGTATAGCTAGAATGTACAAATAAGTAGTCACCTATGCTCAGAAACTGAGCCCGGCATTACGAAATAAATATATAATTCGATGAATAAAACATGTAAAATTGAACAAAAAGTATGGGAGCTTTTTGTGGGTGTAAATATCTGGTGTGAAGGAGACGGGCAAAAATCAGATTTAAATCAGTCAACTGTATTCTTATAGTGATAATATTCCCCTCGTGTATATGTTGATTCTGCAAAGGAAATACAAAAAAGGTTGTGAATTTTCAATATCGCCGCCCGAAGAAGTTTCAAAAAAAAATACTGAACAAGACACGTACAAATCTAATTGATCTTTTTTTTTTTTGATTTCAACTCATAAGTCTTTTTGTATAATTCGCAATAGCAGTATATAAAACAGCTTGAGGGTCTAAAAACTCGCAAAATATTCTTAAAAAGTACTCTTAATGAACAAAGCGTAAATATTGCCGTAAGCCAAAATTACTTGCAATAATTAAAGAGATTACGAATGGTCCCTAATTGAGAAATAATAATTTGTCATTCCATTTTTTTCACGGCCATCATTCTGTTTTCGAGCCCTAACCTGCGTTACGTGTTTTAAAACTCTTTATAGATTCCATTTTTTCCCCATATAATATGAAATAAGTCATATTTTAAGCGCATCTAATGTCGAGCGTGGATCGATTTATCTGCGAGAAAGTCCGTTAAGTTATGGCACGCACTATGATGACAAATGAGTAATATATTCGTTTTTAAAAAGAGAAAAATTTGTCTCCTGCCTGACAAAAAAGTGTAGTACAAGATGTTCTTTGCCGGTAAGGTTTTTTAAAACTATGTTCGCTTGTATAGTTTTAAAAGTGTCGTTTCTTTATGAATAATTGGTGTACTATTTGGATCGACAATTAAATATAGCCAGTCCGTTGGATCATAATAATTTTAGGGGTAATGATAATGTTGAACATACAAAAAATTACCAGAATGCCTCGTAACCTTTCTGATATCCCCGGAACTCAAAGTACAAGCATGAGCGATAATATTTGGAATTAATCGAGAAAAAATAACTAAAAGGAGAAATGGTAACAGCAAGGATTGAAAGAGTAGGGAAAGCTTTTAAAGACAACTATTTTCAAAAGTGAATTTCAGTCTAGAACGTAGAATGATAATAAGATAACACACCTTTCCTATTTCGAAGTACCGTCTAGAATTTACGTAACGTTGTATTATTTTTCTGCTTTATAAAAATAAATCTAGTCCTTTAACAACTATAGTGCAAATCTCACGTGATGGGGGTTCCACCAAATCTCACGAAATGCCACTAAGTTGGGGGTGGGGGGGATTAAATTGAAAGAAGAACAGCTGACGTAATTAATGGATGACCCCTAAGTAACCCTGTTATTTATTATAATTTAATAAAATTACCTTCGAAAATCATGTTTTCCTTCCCTAAATTATTAAATTTTGTCCCATTTCTTAAAGTTCCTATTCTCTTAAATCAAAGTCTCTGATAAGCTGAAGAGGATGATAACGTTTGCTGTCGGGTTCTTTCAGTATATTTTCATTAGCGCACTTTCATCGACTTAATACCGGTCAATTGACCTATCGAAATAATTAAAATAAACTCTTTTTTTTTTTTTAATAAATACTTTAAAAAGAAATTAACACAGTCATTCATGAACTAATTCCGTTTTTCGATAGTTATTTTTTAATCCAACATGGTGTGTTGAGTAAACTCCTATTTTAACCAATCCTTTTTACTTCCGACTTAACTGTGCCGTATTCTTCGCAAAATTATTGAACTGACTAAAAATGAAAATTCTGCCAAAACTACCTTTCCGATTATTATTAATTTGTAATTATTCGACTTTTATCTGTAAAAAAGGTTAGAAAATTAGGTCACGATACTGAGATGCGGTCATCTTTGGACATTATAAATGCCGATTTCTCGGTATACGACTTTCATTCTTCTGATAAACGGTTCATTCGTTTCAAAAGAAAGGCTATACTGTATAAACTCTATGTTTTGTTCTTTGATTATAACTCGGTTCGATTCTCACTGGTGCACACTGAAATGTGCAATTATCGTCATTGAAAAGCTCAGATGAATCAGCCCAAAAACAAAAAAAAAAAAAAACCCTTAGCTCGCCGTTACTTTGTATTGAATGTAAGAAGTTAAAAAAGATATTAAGTGTAAACTAAGAAAACCGATTAGAGAAAATGGTATTAAAGGATGGAAACGAACAAAAACGAAGTGGATTTGTGCGAATAATTTTCGTAACTTATCTCTGATTGAGAAGTGAATCTATCGGGAAGTTATTAATATCGAGAAGTTGAAAGTTGCTCGACGATGTTTATTTAAGCGAAGTCGAGTGCAGTTGCGTCAGACTTTTGCTATATGACTGAAAAAGTTCTGAAGTTAAATTAAAAAACGACGTTATTTAAAGTCGCTTTTAGACTGATTTCGAAAGAGAGGACGCGCTATAAATGATTTCGGCCTTGATAATTACATACCGTAATACCCCAGTGAAAATGTTTTATGCGAAATAATTTAGAAAACCGAGAGAACGCATAATATTATTCATTGCGACGTTCTTTTCGCAACCGGTTGATCCATTAGAATAGGTACATTCCAGTCTTGTAGCCCACTTAAATTCTCCTTAAAACAGAAAAAAAAAAAAAAAAGAAAAACCTTCACCACTTGTAAATTTTGTACGTCATCTCTAAACAGTAATTATATAAATTTGAAAAAAAAGAAATATATATATATATATATATGTAGCTGACAATAACCTAATCAACTTACTCGGTACATATAAAATTCACACTATATAAGTAAAAAATAAAAATTTCATAAAAGGCGTCTGAAATTTATCTACATAAATGCATAAACAAACAAACTTTGCAAGTTATTCAAAATTAAACGGAATTGGTATAGTTTGCAATTAATAATAAATAAAATAAATTAAGCGACGTTAATATATTCCGCTCAGTTTTAGATTAATGTGCGCGATATATTAATAATTTCGGAAAATGACAAAAACCATATTATGCGTCAGGCAGAGAAGTTCCTTTAAAACCAGACAAATAAAAATGACGTCACATTGAACGTTTTTTGCCAACAATACAGTTGCACAAAACATTATTTGAAATATGCGTGCATATTCGAATATCGAAAAAAGCACGGACTACTAAAATTTTGCCAAAAATTATTGCATACAAAAATATCAAGATGAAATATTTCGCATATAATTTAACCGATCCGAAAATCTTTCATCCTATGTGAAATTTAAAAATCAATACTTACCGAATAAAGAAATATTATACATGTAAATTAAAAGAAATACACAATATCTTTAAATATTCATTTAAGGCTAGCCGAAAAAAAAAAAAGTTATGTCTTTAATGAATAAGTTTTTAGACAATCGTCATTTAATTTTTGTTTGCTCTTACCGTATCCGCAGCGGATCGTTTTAAATATCAACTTTTTATTTCATCGTTGTATTTTAATTTAACAAATTATGTGAATTCCGGGAAATGTTTTACTGAAAAAGTCTCTCTAAACATATTTTCTTTGCGTATAGCCCTTATTAAGAGATAATTTTTTTTTGCTAGCCTTAAATAAATATTTAAAGATATTTTACACTTGCTTTGTATTTCTTTTAATTTACGTGATATACATATATATATATATATTTTTTTTTTGTAAGTTATTTAATTATATGTAAAAGATAAAAGATTTTGCTGGTCACATTTCCGTCAGCATGAATGGTGTTTCGAATTTAGTCCGTTATTGCGTGTATTTTGAAAAGTAATTTGAATTCTTTTTCGTATTTCTGTTGTCGTTCGCTGTTTTTTTTTTCTCCTACCCTCTGACTGACTAAATTTTCTTTTTTATAAGTTTGTATTTTATATGATTATATTGCTATATTTATGCATTGATAAGGGATACCAGTAGACTCATCGTGTACAATCCGCAATAGGTCTTGCAGAATGGCAATATATCGGTAAAATCCGCTCTATGATTACTACACATTTCGCATTAATAATGTGCTCAATTAAGCCAGTCTCTCCACATTCGCATAAATCACTCGATATTATTATACCAAGTTTTTATAATATTTCCGGTGTTCTTGTGTGTCCAGTACGTTCGGCATGTATACATTTTTCGCTCGTTCCGTTTATAAATCGCATCCTCTTTTGTATGATTTTCTTTTTTTTTACCTTCCCAACATTCCTACTGATTTTTTCATATTTCGTTTGCCATTTATCATTCATGCTCAATGTGCGGTATCCGTGGTATTTCTTATCTTACTCATTCTGCTATTGAGTAGAACCGCCCTATCCACTATTTCGTTTTCCCCAAACCGTTGCGTTCAGATTTCATTTGAAATATATCGCCTTCTTATTAAACATCTAATAATACATCGTATATATTACACCGGTGATATGTTTTCTATTAATTATTTTTTCTATCAATATTTTCTTATTTTGTAACTTCCCAATAATTCCTAATTAGCTCTTTGTGTTTTCACCGTACAGGATCTATTCTCGGAAGTCGAAATGGCTTTAAATTGTGTGTGTTTTTTTTTTAAAATTTTTATTATTATTGTTTTTATTATATACCGGTGCACAGTGGCAGAAATTCTTTCGGCCTATCTGTGCAGATATCAAATTTATCGTACTTGCTTTGTATTATGTTATTTAATGTTATTACTCCTATAGAGGGGATGCTCCTAATCTCAACATCCGTATAATCATAAAGAGGCGCTTTAAAATTTGTTGCTGCGCTAATACTAGTTAATTCGCTGTCCATTTGATGCCATTTAATGAGAACATACCAGAGCTACGAACAGAAAAACGCTTTGGCTCTTTGCAATGTCACCTTTAAATTCGATTGATGACGGTGTATGTAATCAACATTTCATAATAGAAGGGCTGTATTGAAAAAAAAAAAAAGAACATCATGATAACGCTTACAAACACCTCATTGTAGTGTTAACTGTGCGAAGCTGATATCATTACTTTGTAGTTTTCTTCTTTTGCTGACATAAGTAATATCGACATTCTGATATTAAATTTTTTCCCGTGCCCCCATAGAACATGTAACATTATTTTTTACCTTCCGCTAGATCCCCCCACCCAATGAAAAAAAAAAACAACAAAAAAAAACAACCGACATTGTTCCTTTGCGTTTTCGAATTCGCGTGTGCCCTAATTTGATCTATCACAAATATGGTACAGTAAGTCAGTGTATAGCCGTTGAATCTAAGTAGTGTCCTTTCGAATTTGTTTCTTGTTTTTCGCTGCAAGTCGAATTATCCCCCTAGTAGCATTTTTCAATCGGAGCAGATTCAGAAATCTCGCGAAATCGACGACTTTTTTTTTGTTTTTACGAGCCTAATTCATTTTTCTTTCGTTGTTAGCGTCAAAAATTTTTAGCGTTAACATTTCGTGTTCCCAGCGACATCTTCGAGGCAAATTACGTATTAAATCGTAGTAATACAGCACATTTTTTTCATCAATCGTGCATACTCCGGTTCCAATTCTATCGGTAATGTTTAAGGCGACTCGAGTTTCATCCAATTCCATCATAAAATTAATATGTAGTAAAAATCACGTAATTTTTGTTTTATCTGTTTTTTTTGTTTTTTTTTTTTTTTTTTTGAGATTATTTAGATCATATTCAATTACTAAAACCAAAAAGCAATTCGCGTTTATTTATACGTAAGCGCTGACGTAAATTTTTATCGTTCGGTAAAATTTAAACCAAATTTTTTACAGTCACTAAATCCTTCCGAATCTCAATAATATATACGAGAACGTATTATTTAGCTCATCATGAAGTAGCGCGTTCGGAGAAGTTTTACTACATATTATTACCTCTACATAACTAATTAATTTATGCGATAAATTCGCGAACTTGGCCTGTGTTAGTTCAAAAACACTCGAATCAGCTGCATTGGGTGGTTCCAAATGGTTAAATCTGTCTAATTTCTATATTAACATAAATATGTGTTTTTTTGATTGATTTTTTTTCTTTCTAACTTGCAAAAAAGGAAAAAAAAAAATACTCAAACAGTGTGCGACAGTTTAAAAATCAGAGAGAGAGAGAGAAAGATTATCTTTAATCGAGAAATGCGGGTATTCCTTTTACTTCGAACTAGTGCTTTAGGAACAGAAAAAAAAAAGAAAAAAAAACCCTATGGTTGATGAGCTTACAAGAATATCGGTAAAAAACTAAATTCTTGCGGTCGATGTTTCATAGTTTTACGAAAGAATATTCGTTTGAAATTCTATTCGTCGATTTCGGTCGAAATAAATTTTCTTAAGATACTCTTTTTCATTTTCTAGTTCTGTGAACTAAGCACGATGTTAATAATAGCGTACACAAGTACGTAAAATCAATAAAAAAGTGAGAGCGGTAAATGGAATTAGCGGTGGTCGGTAAAGTGAAACGGACGAAGAAATTTTTGCTAAATTGGAAAAAATCGGGCACGCGTCAATGTATGTGTACACGTCATAGGGGTACGTGGGGCGTGGGGGTGGGGGGGATTTAATCAACACCGAGGAATGCCCGAAATTTATTAGGTCTTTCTTCGTAGAATTGGTAGAGTTAATTAATTTCGCGAAATACGATTATCAAAAAATAATTTAAGTTCACAATATTTTCGCACGCGTTATTTAAAAATAGAAAAATAAAAAGCAACTTATTTCATCGTATTGGGGGCCAAGTTTTTCTACTTTTTCAGTGAAATTCTCTATAAATATCGACTAAAACTTCATAATAGAGACGTGGCTTCGCAGCTCTAGCTAAGCTGTATTATTGTAGAGGATGCAACTGGTTAAATTTAAAAAAGTGAGCGGAAGGATTAGCTTATCACGAACAGAGAGTAGATCGCCAGAAGCCAGTCGGGATGATACTTGTGTAAGAAGATATATAATTACCGTAATTATTTATATTATTTATTTTGAAGAATTCGCCGACGTCTTAATCAATTGCTCCTTTCTATCGGGACAGCGGACGACGATATCTCTGTAGCGTCTCGGCCGTCGCGCGAATTCTAACGTTTAATCATACGTTAGCCGCTGATAGAAGCTCTATTAATTTAAATTTACACGCAGCGTAAGCGCCTAAAGATGTTACATCATTATCCACACACACGAACGACCCCCCCCCCCCCCCCGATTTAAACCAGTCTACCTTTAAGCGCGTTTATTAATAATGCCCCAATAACGAATAAGCAAAACACGATTAATTATCAAGAGCGCCCCTTTTTTTCTTTCTTAATTATCTGCCTTTTTCTAATTCGAACGTTTCCATATAATACGCCAGCGTTCGTCGCGTACACCGTGAATTAATGAGAATGATCACGGACAGTGTAATACGAGCATAAAACGAAAATACTTGATAAGTCCAATTAGATAGGTTTTTTGTTTTTTTTTTTTAAGTGCCTGGGGGGTTGAGGATTAATTTGAAAATGCCCTGACGATTTTTTTCTGCTGGTAGTCTTTATTTATAAATGACCACGCCGGTTTTTGAATTAAGCGCGGAACAGTTCTATTTCTTCAGGTATTTTCTTCCACTTTTCCTTCCGATAATGTTGGTCTTTTTTTTTTTTCGCTCTCGTCCAGTATGTTTGCTGAAGGGATTACTTTTTTTTAGCAGTTTTGTGCACGCGAGATTTGAGATAAAAAACCGCGTTTAAAAAAATTACAAAATCCGTTCCACAAGAAGCGAATACAATACTACGAATTTACGTAAGCTTTTTAAAGTCCCCCCCCCCCGGAAGGGTCTGGCGAAGTATTGTCTGCGGATTGAAACGTCGTTTAAGTTCCGAAATAATCGTCATCATACATTTCTCTGATATGTAAAATGTGCCTGGATGTGGATGGCGAAAGACTACTGTCGCGTCGGGTAAACAGTTATGGCAGAGGAAGGTGTCGCGACATCATATTTTTTCTTATGACGAAATATTTTAGATTTTAATTTTTTAGCAATTTTTTATAAATTAAAAAAAAAAGACGGCTTAGGATGCCCCAGATAGATGAATAGAATTTTCACGGAGATTCTAAAAACACTTACTAAAAAATAGTTGGAATCGAGCAGAATGTTAAATAAGAAGAAATGTTGAAGTTGACAGAGACACGCGTCAAGGATCTTTCCGATCGGCTAGAGGCTCGCGAACTTGCCTTTTTCCTATATTCGGTTTTCGTAAAAGTTTATTAATATTTTTAATCGTTACGAACTGAAGCTATTTTTAAAGTTTATTCCTAATATTCATTTCTAAACATAAAGTATAACATTCGTTCATTTCACGAAATAGAGCAAGGTGTCGAAAATAATTTTATTTCCCGTAGGACTTTAGATTTACGCGTTTTACGATTTTTTTTTTTGAATGTTTCGATTTTCGGCAATTTGGCGGGGTTGTTATTGTATCTTTTCCTTATTGCTTTTCAAAGCTATTCTAAACGGTGCCTCGATGCATCCAGAGTTGGCGATATAGTAAGTGCGTCATCCAAGTAATTAGCGAACATTTAAGGGAAAATTCATCTGTGTCGCGGGAATAAAAGAAAAAAAAAGAAACCTTCTCTTTTCGCAATAGAGTTATTATTCGCACTGATCGGGAGAGATTAATAACGTTTTTTGCTTTTTTTTGTCTGTTTTTTTGCTAAATTCGACAGTCTGATCATTGCCGGAATTAACGAGAGTGTTCTATAACAATCATTGTAATCGTTGAAAAAAAAAAATCTAACATTATTAAAATTTAATTTAAAATTTCTGTCGCGCTAATCAATGTCTTTTCTTACTTTTCTAATATTAGCGGTTTTTGTTTTTTCTAGTCGTTGAGTCAATGCCCCTTCTTGCTGATGAGCCCAGAGAAACAAAAGTGAAAAAAATAGTGCTCATTTCTTACTAAGAAATAAAAACGAAAAAAAAAAAATTACAAGATCGGTTTCTCGTCTATTTGAAAATTTCCCTAAATCCTGACTCTTAACGAGAGTGGTGACGACTCTGGTAGTCGGAAGCATTTTAATAAGAATTGAAGACGGCTACGATGAGACTTCATCAAAGCTCATTTTATTCCGGAACCAATGAGCCGGCTATAGCGTGCTGCTTTTTGTTCCAATCGGTTCTCAAATAATTGTTTCCGTCATTGATTTATCAGGCGAATCATCCGATGAAAGATTATTGTGACAGCTTAAACTGGGGTGTTTGTCTATTTGCCAGCATCGCGCTTATTGGCTTATTAGAAATCATAAAAACAAAACACTTGAACGATGAATTAGAATGTCCCGCTGTACCACTTGTTTGTACGCGATAATACGAGTCGTTTATATGGATTTCCTCGAAATAAATCGCGTTTATTATATTCGCTCTTATTAAGCGGTGTACTAATCACCTTAAAAAAACAAAAAATAAAGATCCGTACCTGACCGATTAAAAATTTTCGGTTATTTTCCTAATGATGACAATGATTATCTGATATTGGGGAATGAAAAAAGTTTCATGTAGCGAAATCGATAAAGTTTCCATAATTTAATCGACCTTTTTATTTCCTAATAATTTCCGGGTCCGACGAATACAGTTTTATAACACCTTTATTTTATTTATTTTGGAGCAATACGCCCTGGGGTACTTCCTACATTATTATATATGTATAAGCTAACATCGATATTATCTAATTCTTTACATACTAAGTTACGGCGTGTGTTAGATTAGCGAAAAAAGATTTCGTGAATTTTTAAAAATCTTTCCGACATTATCCTGTGGTGGTGGTACTCCGATGACAAAGGGGTTTGAGGAAATAAGACATTGACGGTTTTCGTTTTTAGTCGGACCGGAGCTCTTAATACATATCGGAAACTAGAAATAACAACCTTAAATTTACGAGATCCGTTTCGAATATTTTCTTTTCGAGACAGAATTTATCTCCGAAAGGAAGCGATTAAGCTACGTTTACATTAAAATGAAAATGACAGGATTTCTAAATTATCTAATCTTTCAATACACAATTCTAACTTTCCGCGAGTTTCGTTATTTTTGTTTGTTTTTTTATATTACTGTTTTAGCTCTAAAAAAAAAAATGTAAAAAATGTAAAAAATGTAAAAAACATAAAAAATTAAAAGGCACTTTAACGGTTAGCGGTCACTAACATCGTAGATATAATCTGGAACTGCAAGAAAGAGAAGGTGTCTAGATTTGGAATGGTATGTAGGGTAATTTTTTGTGCTTTCTTTTTTAATGACGCAAAAGTATTCAAGAGTCATTTATATTGAAAACAGTTATCACAAGGGTTAAAGTGTTAAGTCGAGGAAAGCACTGCATAATTGTCGCAGCGCTAACAGATATTATTCATCTCATCTTCAACATTCTTAATTATACTTGTGTGATTCATTTTCACCCTCTACAGTGCCACCGAAGAAATTCGCACCCTCGCCTCAAAACATAGAGAAGCTCGCATTGTTTAAGGTTCGTACCATTACAGAGAGTTCATCTAGCGAAGGTTGTGTAATCTGCTAACTATTTATTGCTCCAACCACCCACCCTCGCGATACTTTCGCGAGGGTTGACCGAGCCGACTCAACCCTCGAATTATCTTACTCGGGATTCCGTGTGCACGCTACTCAACAATGCATCCGTGTCCCATTACACCGTTATTGTTGCGACGCGTCGCTTAGGTGTGCGCCCAACGCCCGTCGCGATATCCGTTTCATGTGGCACATTTTAGACGACGGCGCGAGGTGCAAATTATATTCGTTATTCTCAAGATTTTTTTATTAATTTCTACCTATTTTCCTTTTAAATCCAGCGCGCCCTCAGAATACTTTCGTTTTTTCACGCTTCCTTTTTAAAATTTCATACTGGAGTTTCGACTGCAGAAACAGTGTGTGCGCACGTATTTTTGAAGTGTTTTTCGAATATACTTACTGCCTTTCATGGCGCGAACATTGCTAAAACGTAGGCAAAGACACCTCGGTTTTATTAATTGTTCGCTTAGGAATTTTCTAACACGTTCGCGAAATGGCTTTTAATTAGCTTTGTCCGATCGGAGTGAATTGCGGTTCATCGTTGTTGTCAGCGATTACGAACTTCTTTCACCTATCCCCGGATATTTCTGCCGTGGGTATCACATCTCTCTGTTCAAGCGTAACGCACGTGCTAACCCCTCACGTTACCAGCTTCGTTGCCGTTATTACTTGGGCAGGTGTCTCTCGGAAGGAGAAAAAACGGAGTAGCGGGAAATAGGAAAGATTTGTGTAATACAAAAAAAAAAAAAAAAAAAACACAAAACAAAACAAACAATCAAGAAAAAAACGCAAAATTGCTTATGTATTACTATTTATTGTTTGACCTTTCCCCGTTTGACGATCATCTCTTATCGTTAGCAACATCCGCTCCATCGACTCTTTCTCTCTCGCGCCCACTAGTTGGAGCACATTTTCCACATTCTGTCTCTTTGTTCCGCGCATAATAATAATACACACATTTTGCATAAAGCGTAATCGCTGCGTCGTGCATCACACAGATGATAAGGATCGAGCCAGGTGGCAAACGGACCGATTCCCCGCGATTTAATACGATATCGACATTGCGGGCGAGAAACTATACGGGTATCAAATAATGTGCATCCGATGAAGATTCAAGTGCGCTGCTCAGAGACAGTGAATAATATTCTTTCTGTCGACTCTAGGCGGCGAGTTTCAGTGAATAGTTGGGAAAGCGGTGGCCGCACTACACAACATATTATTATTGGCACGTTAATAATCAACCGTTCGTGAAGATGATAAGAGGAAGTAGGCTGTTTAAAAATATCGGCGCAGAAACATTTAACAATAATTCCGGCTGTTATCTACGCGGACGGTATTAATCAATTGAGGAAGCCTAATTAAAGAAAAAATATACCGAAATTTACCCCGCCCTTGTGCAATTACCGCCGTCGCGATAATCGAATTAAATAATAAAATTTTATTGCTCAGCGCATTAATGGCGAATAGTAAAAACGTTAAACGGTGCAATCTTAATCTGTCCAAAACGACCTAGTAGTCCTTTTTTATTTTTTCTTCTTATTATTATGGTAATTTCTTATTATTATTATTATTATTATTATTATTATCAATATTATATCTATTATTCGTCATTGTTATTATTATTATTATTATTATTCTGGTTATTTAACTCTGCTTCAACATCATTTCCACAAAACGATTTGCTTAAATGAGTTGAATAAAATACGATCTTGCGCACGAATAAATTAATAGATTATTAATAGTTCCGAATGATGGGGAACAGAGAAAAATAATTCTTTGAAATAGAGGAAAACGAAAAAAACCATTCACTAACTTCAGTGTTTATTATAGTTCATTCGGCTGCACAGATTTTTTACTTTTGTTTTTAGGTCCTTAATTCATCAACCTACCAATAATAATAATAAAAATAAAAATAATAATAAAAATAATAATAATAATAATAATAATAAAAATAAAAATAATAATTTTAATAACAATAATAATAATAATAATAATAATAATAATAATAATAGTAATAATAAAAAAAATGTTTTGCATAAATGATACGTTTTCCGTAACAAAAGTCTTTCAGTTCATGAGACCTTTTTTATTTTCGGCAGATATTTATATAATTCCAACAATCCACAATATACATATATATATATATATATTTTATTAACATTAACCCAGCCCAAGTGAAATCATTAAAAGTTTCAGTGTGCGGCAGTTGGATTCAAATAGGTCCTAATCAAGCGAAACACAATTAACTAAGCAACTACGCCACGATAGTTGGGGCTATCCGCAATATTCTCTGTCCGTAAATTACGTCTCCTGTGAAACATTTTAATTTACAAAGCTGTCATAAATTTTAAGTTCGAAATAAATTGAAAAAGTCGAATTTGAATTTTTTTTAAATTAAAAAAAACTCTACTATAATTGTGAACGATCTTTCCAAACCCCCGTCTGAACTCCTGTTAAAACCGAATTAACTCGCGCAATAGTTGTTTTCGATGTGAAATAAACTGACCGAACAAATGACAAATTTGTATCTTTTTTAATTTGAAATCAGTCGAAATACCGCTTAAATCCCAAAAAAAAGAAAAAATTGAAAAAAACCCTTATTAGATGCAATATATCTTTTAAATAGGTCAAAAGAAAAGACACTTATTGAACAAGTCATTCCGGATAAAAAATAGTGACAAGAATTGTTAGTTCATAGGCGCACTTGTATCTATTAATAAAATAACTTACAGCGAAACTGTCTGACACCATGACGTGGAAAAAGTCGGTATTAGTTAAAATTAATTGGTTTTCCTTCTAAATACTTTTTCAGAGATTTTTTCTTTCAATATAAAAGATTTTCACGTTTTTTTTTTTTACTTTTTTTTAAACTTTTTTTCTTTAACGGTATCGCGAGCACTTTCATTTGTTTTCTCTAGCGTTTTATTAATTTTTACTCGGTATCATCTGCGAATACTGTCGCACTCTTCCTCAACAAGGTTCTCCAAGGAAAGCAATCTCAGTGTGCGTCTCTACGATGGTAATGTTGACAAGGACAACCCGTAAAAGTAGCGAACTACTATCATGAAAAAAGCGGAACCGACCTGGAGCCCCTGCGCAACGATCTTCACGCTTCCCAACGTGACACGAACGTAATTCCGCTATCGGGGACCAGCAAAACTGTTTTTCTATATTAAAAGGAAAGGAAAATCGATATATTTTCTGTTTATTCGAAAAGCAATTTTTAGCTGTTTAATTGATCGGTGTTTATAAATTCTACATATTGCTATATCGCGACTTTGCTCGAGGGAGCATTTATTCAACCGTTACAAAGAGCCAGGGCGATTTAACGAGATTTCATCTTTGGACTGCGTAGGTTACCTCTGCGTACGTGTTTAATTTTCAAAAGCTTTAGAGATTGCACAAATGAGGAAACTAATCGGGAAACTAATCGATTAAAAACAACGCGGTAAACATCAAAAGAAATTTTTGCACCTCTGTGGGAAAATTTAGTGATTGTAGAATCGGTGGAAGAAAGTGGCGAACGCAAATTTCCACATCAGCGCCGCATGGTACAATTCAAAACTAGAAAATATATTAAGATAATATAAATTTATATATATATATATATATATATATGTATATATATTATTGCACTGATATCGAATTAACACAATTGTTATTTTGCGATAGAATTACAATATTTCATATTTCAGGACGTTGCTAAAATAATTATTCTTCGTCATCTCAGTCAGAATTATGACATAAACTCTATAAAAAAATGGGTGTCTGATTCCAGCTTGGTCGCAGATATCTTTGAAAAATCCTTGTTCTACATATAGTCAAATTGGTCTTAACCTAAAACTGGCATATTGATTTGTATTGTATTGCTTGTTTTTGTTTTTGCGAAAGTAAACACAAGAAATATGACTAAAAACTGACATGTACACAATCGTAGAAAAAAATGACGATTTCTTGAGCGCATATTAATGAAAATTATTATCGGTTCTATTTCCGGAATTAACACGTTTTTTAAGGCTTTTAATCGTAAATTTGGTGATGTACATAGGTTTTTACGCTAACCGTGTTCGGAAAAATTTGTTTTCAACGACTAACTTATTTTAGTAGCTAGTAAAAAATAGGAAAAATTGAGAAATGCAAGATAAACATTCAGATCAAACTGGGCCTGTTGGAAGAAAGCGAAAAAATTATACATCTTATAAACCACACTATATATTCGGCATTACTATTGGGCTTGTCATGTCTAACTTTGCAATCGACAATGCTCTGCTAAGGGTATGGAATTCGGTCTTTTTTACCTATTAAGCCGATTTCGTTGAATGAGATTTAGATTTCCGGTCAGATGACATGGTGGACTTTGGCGGAGGAATGTTAATTTAAATGTCTGAAATTAGAATAGGTCGCGATTTAAGAAAGAAAGAAACACAAAAAAAGAAGAAGTAAAGCGATGATTATTTAAATCCGTATAGAGTGAACTCCGTGCTAGCACCCGTTTTCAAATTTAAAATCAGGCTTATCATCGGTAAGTCGAATTGGAAATGAAATTAGCAGATTTCTCAACTTATACCCGTAATCGGAATATTGTAAATCTCTCTATTTCAATTGTTGGATATTTATTAATTCACGCGCTATTAAATTTTTCGTTAGTTTTAGAGTTAGATTCCGGGGGAAAATATTTTTGTTTCCTTTGCAAGCTTTCTGTAACGATGATTGAATTCTCTCCCTGACATGCTTCAAAAATTAAAAGCACAACCAAAAAGAAAAAAATAAAGTTTTTACGCATTTAACACATGGATTCGATCTTTTAATTACTTCGAAACTATTCAAAAACCGCCATTAATAATTATTTCTCAAAAAAAATACCGAATATTTTAAATGTTCGTCGATTTACGCGTCAGAGACTTCCTTGTGCTCTCAATTGTGCTGTACGTTTATCGTACGTTTGGAAGAAGAGATTGTGCATTGAGCAAGTGTTTCTCTCGTAGTAATGCCATCGTACTTTTAAGGGAATTGGAGTATGAGTGTTTGGAGAGTTGTAGAAGGGAAGCGCGGAAATTAAAATTATCAGTGTGTGAATTTTGAAGTGTTAAAACAACTTTTTACTTACTGGTGCCGAGGTGAACTCTTTTCATCCACGGATAAATTTGAGGCGGATTGCCGCTAGATCCGGACTTGCCGCTGTTCGAGTTTCCACCGGGGCCGCTTCCGCCGCCGGTTCCCGGATTGTTAGAGGACGAGGACGAGGTGGACGATGCCGGTGACGAGGAACTCTGCGATATCGGTCCCGGGGTCTGACCGGAGACCGGAGATGCCCCGGTGCCCAGCGAGGGTCTGCTGTTTGGACCGGTGGCCGAAGAGGACTTCAGCTGCGGATTTCCGACTGCCGGTATCAGCGGAGGAGTTCGGTTCGGTTGCGCAGCGGACGTGGTTAGATCTTGCGGAGAACTGATACCGTTCGCGGTCGGTCCGGCCACCGCTAGAACGTTCGCCGATGTCATCTGGCCGCCTACCAATTCGTACTTGCACAATCCGCCGCCCGGCGGAATTCCCAAATTCGGATTGTTGTTATTGTTGTTGGTGCTGCTATTGTTGTTGTTCAGTATGGGCGACATGGTTCCGGCGGTCGCTGACGAGCCGTGGTGATGGTGGTGATGATGCAGTTGCTGCAAGTGCACTCCGGCCGCTAATCGTTGATGTTGCTGAGCGGTGTGCAGCTGCGTATAGTCGATCATGTCGGCCGCGGACGTTTGCGTCATATATTGGGCAGCCGCGGCTGCGGCCGAGCCCGGGTACTGTTGCGGCGAGTAGCATCCGGCATTCGGTGCGTATGATGGGACCGCTTGAGCGTAATAGTCCGGAGTCGGACTTCCCGTCGGGTCCAGCGGAGATCCCGCGGATCCGGTCCGTACTTGCTGGCCTTGCTGCTGATAGCAGGACGTTAAAGAATTCACGAACTGATAAGAGCTCATCTCGACGATAGTCTCTATTTAAAGTATAATATCAGAGTGTTGGTTCGCTTTTTTGTCGTTACCTTTTTTTTTTTTTTTTTTTTTTTTTTTAGCGTCTCTTTTCTATTCAGTTTTTTCCGCGCTTACCGCACGAGGTTTTTAACAGCGGGCGATCGAATGTTTCTGCCGAATGGAAGCAGTTGACATTTTTAAAAATCCGAACAATGGAATCAACAACCGATGATGATGATGGTGATTTTTCTGCTGATGATAATGCTTCAGCGAGGTTCCGAAAACCGGAAAAAAAAGGAAAAAAAGAAAATAACAACGAAAAAATAAACGGAAAAAAATCATCAAAATGAAAAACGGAAATTACGAAAATCGAAAAAAAAAAAAATTAATAATCGAATAATCG
Organism: Icerya purchasi; assembly: GCA_039619475.1. Taxonomy (NCBI): domain Eukaryota; kingdom Metazoa; phylum Arthropoda; class Insecta; order Hemiptera; family Monophlebidae; genus Icerya; species Icerya purchasi. The sequence goes on along the minus strand of CM077115.1, from coordinate 397,623,066 downwards.
AAAAATCGAAAAAACGAAAAATTAAAAGAAAATATATATTTCATAAGCGGCCGCGAAAAATTTAACTTATCCGTTTAAAACCATTATCCGGCGACTGATTTGTTTTCTTTACTTTTCTCCGGTTTTTAAAGAAAAAAACGAAAAAAAAAAAAAAAAAAAGTATTTTACTTCATCAAGAAGTACGTACAAGAGAGAGAGCTGTTAAATATCGGAAAATGAAAACATCGCGCGAACGTCTGAACGAGCAACGACTGACGGTACCAAAATCGCTTATTACTGATAAGAAATAATAACCACTAGTCGAATAGCACTGGCAAGAGGATGATCGGATCGGAACGATAGCGTTCGTTTTCTCTTCATTCTGCGCGCCGCTCGTTCGGCTCACGAATCGCTCCGACTCCTTCGGCCGAGAACTCGCTCGGCAGCCAACAAATCCTTTCCGACCAATCACAGGACGGCCGCATGACGGCGGCGGAGAGTGCGGTCTGCGGCTGCCGTCGCTATCTTCGTCGGTTGCCCGAGCAGTCGCTATGCTCGCATCCTCGTCCGGGAGCTGCGCAAGTGGGTAGGAACTAGTACGGCTCGCCGGAGGTGGGGGTCGCCGCAGCTGTTCGCCAGCAGTCATCCGCTTCTCGTTGAGCCCGCCTTTCAGAAACTTCGCCGCCGCGCCGTGTCCGGGCTTCGTGAGCTGTCAAGCCGCATACGCAGCGATCGGACAACAACCGGCTACCGCATTCTCCGATACGGCCTGGACACGCATTTGGCGGTCTCTAGAAATTTCCTGTCGTTCGTGTTCTCGCTGTCGAAATAGTATCCCGCGCATCTTACTAACCCCCCCCCCCCACCCCGGATCTAGCTGCTGTTGTTTACGTTTGGCAAAGGTTTAGCAAAGGTTTGGCGAAGGTTTGGCGAAGGTTTGGCGAAGGTTTGGCTAAGAAGGATACACGGATTTGTTTTGCAGATTTTTATTAAATAGCCGTGTACCGGACTTTACATACGTCCGCGAAAAAATTGCGGCCTGCTTTTGTAATTATCCCTCTCCTCTGATAAAATATTATCAGTCCGCGATTAATATTTCCTCGGCTTTCCTATTAAAAACGTATTTCGTACGAGTTTTCTCAGATCCTTTTGATTTCAGGCAATTTTACTTAATCATGAGAGGGTCAACGAAAAGTAAAATTTTCACATCCATTTTTAATTTCCCTGGGAAATGTATCATCGCCAGACTGCTCCAACTTTGATCGAAACGCCTATGCAGGCAGAAAGTTGCGCGAATTTATGCGGGCTAAAAAAAAAAAAACTTTGAACAGCGTTTTGTGTTACGAATGTCACACTATAGTGATTTTTTTTTTTTCTTTCTCAATTTTGCTTTATAATCTCGCGTCTATGAATATGTGTGTTAACACTGAGCAAAACTTAGGAGTCTGGAAAACATATTAACAAGAAAACATAAAAGTATGTTTTTTGAAGTGCGTGATTAATCGACGAAGCACACATATATATATATATCAGCTGGTCTTGAAGTGTGCGCTGAAAGTGAACGATTCGCGTGTCAAAATTACGTATATAGGCGGCGAATTAAATTGAAACGAGAGAGGACTAATAGACACTTATTATCGGAATTAATATCCAGTCGCGTTGGAGGAATCGTTGATTGCTAAACGTATTACAAGGGATATCACCAAAATTAATGAATTAACGATGTTTTTTTGTTTTTGGGGGGGGGGGGTATTTATTTCCACCGGGTTGCTATTGTATGTTTTAAAGCTTTTTTTCCTGTCGGCATTGGGGTTGGTTAAGACTTCGTAATCGACCTCAAAACTGGAGCCCCTGAACAGTGAATATTTCGCAGGCCAGTTTGCGTTGTTCCCTTTTATGACACCCAGAGGCACACGTTGTTAAGGATGTTTGTTTTAGGAAGAGCTTTGCCCCGTTCATTATGCTTGAGATATTCGAATCTGGTCGGAAAATTCAGAAGGTAATCCTGTCACGGATTTTTAATACAGAGAAATAAGATGATTAATACGACTCCTTCTTTTTACAGATTGATCTTGACACGATTCGGTGCTGGACTGAACGTAAAGTTCGTGACAAATTTTAGATCATTTCCGCTTTTCAAGCAATTATTTCAGAAGTTCTATGACGGAATAATTGGCAACGAATAGCTTCGATTCGTTTCCAGCAAAGCTATGTCTCGGAATCGGCCGAAATTAATATTTGAGTGATTTGTCACTAATTCCGTTTACTAGTTATTATATAAATTCGTAAATTCATCCTTTACATATAAAAAAGCTATCCTATTAGATATATGGGAAGATTAAAAGAATGTTAACGTGAAGACAGCAACGGTTCTTAAGAATAGTGTGTAACCGTATTTGAAGAATCGCTTCTAAATGGATGGTTTAGCTTAAATAAGACAAAAGCTTATATTGTTCGGATCTTTATTAAATTTTTTACCGTTAATTTTTACGTGCGAACTTCCTTTTTTTTTCTTTTCGTATAAGCGAAATTGGTACGTTGGAGACGTTCATTTTTATCGTTTTTGGTCTAAAGTGTTGCACATTTGAAGAAAATACACAATAAATAGAAGTCGATGAACGTGCCCGCGCTAATCTCAAATGCTACTGATGAATTTTCACGCAGTTTTATCAATTAGGATTATTCCCGGGGAAGGTTTTAGTCCGTGATTCGTTAAACGAATTAGAGCTTTTATCATCGATGAAATTCTATGTTGCGAAGAAAAAATATTTCCACAATAAGAAAAAAAAATGTAATAATTAATTTCAATATCCACTTTTTGTTTTAAAATATTCAAGGAGGCTGTTAAAATGTGTTTAAATATTCAACTTTGCATAAAATAAAATAAATAGTTAAAGAAAGTGAATAGAATTAGATGAACGGATTATAGAATAAGCGGATGTTACGAGGAAAATCGAATATACCGAATATGAAAGCCATAAGATCTTCGGAAGTGTGACACTTCTTTGACTCCAGTATATGGGCAAAGAACATATAAATTTCGGGGTCCCAGCGAGGGAACAGCTTTATAACATTATCATCGAATTAATACAAAATTAGATATTTAAACCGGTATTAATGTGCGGACAATAGATAGAGTTATCAAATAGACTACGTACTAATATGTAAGGTACCGTTGTTTATTTAATAATTTATTTAAGCGGAATAGTTTTTGTATTTATAAAAAATAATCATTATCATTACGACAGATATGAAATTCGCTTACCGTCCCGAATAGGCTGTATGAAGGAACAAAATTAGAGCGTGTAATAATTGGGTATTACGATTAAGCGACAGTGACGAATTTGTTGGTGATGGCGCCCTAGGCCCATGCTGACATGCCGCTTTTCTTGTAATGAAAAAATATATACATACATATATATTTATATATACATATACATATACATATACATATACATATACATATATATATATATATATATACATACCGATGAGCTTCGACAACAATTTTTAAAGTCATAATCAACAGTTTTTATATATGACTTTAATTTTGATAAAAATATATTATTCTTTGATACATGCATAAGATATTATTAACACTAATATAGTAATTAAGGAATAAATTAGTAATATAATCAATCGTAAACGAATTTTTTTCTTGCTTTGACTTAGTTCTGGTTTAGACGTCTTTTAAGTTTTAGCAACCTTTTTGTAAAGATCTGAGTTTTTTGCGTCCTTTTTTCTCTGTTCTTAGGCCAATGTCCTTGTAGAAGAACCCAAAAAAAAAAAAAATTGTTAGCTCCTCTCAAATGTTGCCGCCCAGGACTCACGGGCCTGGGCTTAAATTCGTCACTGACTGCAAATAACAATAGAAAACACAAAATGGAAACTAATTTTAAATAAACCGACTAATGAAAAAAAAGAAAAAAAAGTCATTAATACTTGCGCGGTTTAAAGTAATCGAAAAAGATAACAATAAAAAATGAGACAATTCTTTTCATTTCAAAAAAATTGATGGTTGGTTTAAATGTAATAAAAATGTAGGCATTTTAACATAAACTCAGAGGACATATTAAATTTTTTAACACAAAGAAAACCGGTAAAAATTATTTTTTTCCGTGTTTTTATTAATTCCCTTTAAAGTTCGGCTAAAGTATTTCGATGAATATTTTTAATGATTTTTATACTATCGCGTTTTTAGGCAGTTGTGTATAACAATTAAGAATTTCCCCCGTTATAAATAGTAATATACTTTTTTAGTCTACTCGCAGAATTAATAATGTTTTCGAGGTGCCAAATTGAATTGAAAAGAACAAAAGGAAAAGGCGAAAGAGCAAATCGAAAGCGTGAGGAGGGGAGGAGAGAATGATTGATCCGGAGACGAATTAGGGAGACGATAGAAGAGCGACGACCGAAAGGAATAGAATGTAACTAAGACAGGGAATGAGGAATCAGCTGAATAAAACGGTAATGTAGAAAATAGGGAAAAATAAATATCCTGCCAAAGTCTGGCGTGATTGGAGGTGGATAAGGAAAGGATATCTGAAAAAGGGAAAAGGTTGACGAATGAATCAAGGTGACCAGCAGAACGAGCCAAAGAATCGGCTGCGTCATTGCCATCAATTCCGGAATGACTGGGGACCTATAAAAAATCAATAAGAATAGAGCGGGATATAGTGGAGGTAAGAGAACGAATTGAGAGAATAATGAAGGAAAAGAGGATAGGGCTTTAAAGACGCCTTTAGAGTCCGAAATAATGAGGAATTGGGAAAGATCGCTTAAAGAGGAAATAAAAGAGATAGCCTGAAGGATGGCGATCGACTCGGCAGAAAAAATAGTGCAGAAGGAAGGACTCAGAATGCCGAAGCGACAGGGCAGTAAACACACTACCTACGCCGTCCTCGCTCCTGGAACCATCAGTAAAGATCAATACATCAGCAGGAAAAGAGGAATTCAATAAATGAAGAAATTCATTGTTGACTGCACCGTGAGAGGAGGAATTGGCTCGAAGTGGAAGAGAGGAAATTTTGATAGGCTGCCATAGTCTATTGAAATCATGAAAGAAGTAAGGGAGAGTATGGTAGGAAAGGACAACAGGAGAAAAATTAGAAAGACGGGTAGCAATGAGCGACAGGATTAGGATTTTATGAGGAGGAAAACGTCAGCGGTTTTTGATATACAGATAGGAGGAAATAAGTTTGGACGAGGAGATGGGAAGCCGTTTAATTAGGTAGCGATACCCAAGCTGAGAACGGCGAATAAACAGTGGTAATCATTTGTTAATAAGAGGTATGTATAACAAAAACAAACCGTTAAATGTTACTTATCATCTTGTTGATATTCCGTTATTTTTGGATCATAAGAGGTTGGATACAACTATTTTGCTTTCAGAATTAGCGCTTCCATCTTTGCGTCGTGTTAATTACTTTTTTGTTAAGATTTCGCAAAAAAATATTAAGCTGGAACATAGATTTTATTTATGCTTCTGATGCATCAGTAAATGAAAAATTTGCGTGGTTTTGGCAAATCTGACTGATATTATTGAGAAATATAAAGTTAAAATCTCTCTCACTTAACGCCGGCACGAGCAGCCCTAGGCAAAAGACTGGCACGGCGCACTATTAAGAAAATTCACGACAAAATAAAACACTAATGTGTTAAGTGTGTAATTTTTAATCAGATAATTAGAGTACAGATATTATTTACTTACACGAAGGAGAGTATTTTGCCGTATAAACGAGTAAAATGTGAAAACTTTTGAAAAGGGTATTAAATAGAGCGTAAAATTATATAAAATTTATTTTTCTTGCTTTGATTTCAGCAAAAATGTCGAAACGATTTCCTTTAAATCCACTGTTTCAGATATTTCTTGTTCTATAAATGAAGTTGGCAACCCCATTAATTCTTAGGTCATTGTAGAGGGCAGGTACGTTTCAATTAGTTTTAATTTAGAAAATCTGCGTTCACCACTGGCCACAGATACAGGAACGGTAAGCAATGCTGCTATTGCAGTTATTAAATTAGTTATGCTGTCTACTAGCCCATTTTCACAAATGTAATTTAAAATTTCTTGCGCGGTAATGTTATTTGATACTCTTCTTGCAATAGCTTGCAATTCGCTGCATAACTCTGTTGCATCAATATGCTAAGAGTCTGCATGATTAAGAAATTCTTCTAACTTTATACAGTGTTTCCGAATAGCTTTGGAAGTTTTATTCTGCACCTGGTGAACGTTATAGAGACATCATAAAAACACATGGTTAATATTTTTTATCTGAGTAAACTTCTCATTGATTGAATTTATTGCAGTATCCAGCACGGCAAAATAAAAATTAATTTTGAACTGGTTTTTCTCATCATATATTATAGGCTCATCTTCCGCTTCATAACTAAACTACCTTTTCTTTTTTCTTAAGCGGTCTGATTTCGATTCTGATTCGAATGATGCGGGAATGTTGGCTTCTTCTGAAATTTCTCTTGCTTCTATCAGCATTTGTTCGAATTCCAAATCACTTATACAGCTTTAGAGAAAGGTTATTGTTTTTTTGGAAGAGCATTTGTAGCAGCGTTAAGATTGAATTCCTTTGATTGAAGAAGTTTTCTAGTCAAATTAATTTCAAACAATATATCGTACCATCCAACAAGAGAAGCGATAAACTTGAAATCTACGATTTTTTTAGCAATAGACTAAGCGTCAATTCGTGTTTAATTTCCAGATGCACCAGTCAGAGTATGATCTTCGTAAATGTCCATGAGTGCATCATGCATATCAGCTAGAGTTGGAAACATAGTGGACGCAAAGTATCAATCCGACTTTCCTATCTTGTATCGCTCAATAGTTTCAGTGTCAAACTAGGCACACCATGGATCGTTTGTTTCTTCTCTCATATCCATTATATTAAGTACTTTTCCCTGAAAATTTGCACGATGATACTTCTTAAATGACTTTGCTTGCTTTTCTAACGATAATTGTTCCTTTAATTTTCTCGTACGAAATTGTGCTTCGGACAATTTTTTTGCGTCATCTACCATGTCTTAAGAATTAACGGGACCCGGAAAAAACCTTTTTACTGAAATATATCACTTTAAACAATTATATAAATCTATTTTGAAAATATCTACCCGAGTCGAAATTAAAGTTCTTATTTAGATATGTAAGTTCTGAAAATATTCTTAATTAGTCCTGAGACACATTAAACGAAAATATTCAAACTTACATCAGAATTTCAGCTTGCTTCGACATTCAGATTTAGTTTTGCTTAATTTTAAATCATACGCATAGCACTTAAACTAGTATTTAAATTCATAATATTATTGTTATATTGAAATTCCAGAATGAATCTTGAAGTTACAAACTATTATTAATATTTTTAAATTTCACGTTATTATTATTATTTTAAAATTCTGAAATTAGCATGAAAACTAAAAAAAAACGAAAATATTAAATGTTAATGTTTCAAAAATTATCAAAAATAAATACATAAATGAATAAATTTATTTTTCAGAATTTTTTTTTGCAAATTCAAAGTGTTGAATTTTAAAATGTATCTTAAAAAATAAAACTTGATGAAAAAAAAATTTGTTGATCGTTGAAATTAGTAACATTTTTTCTTATAAATAACGATTGTTTTTGAAATAGAATATGCCGCCGATAGCGTCTCCCCCCCCCCAATTACGAGCGCCCTAGGTCGTCGCCTAATTCGCTTATATGAACAAGCCGGCCCTGCTCCCACTAAATGTAAATGTAAAAAAAGAAATCCATGGGTAACTGGAGTTATTATAAAACTATCCTCGGAAAAAAGAGGAATTTATCCAGCCTATAAACAAGATTCTACAAATACACCGCACAAAAAAATACAATTTAAGACTATTTGAAAAAAAAGAAATACAACAAGAGGTGAGGAAAGCTTAATTCGAATATTATAATAGGTTGCTGAGTAAAAGTACGACAAATTAGAAAAGTGTTTGGAATATTATAAATGGTAAAAAGTCACTGAATTTCAAAAGATAATTGTAAATAACAATGTGTTGGCGGTTCTAGGGAATGAGAAGTTGCTTGCACAAATTGCTTTAATAAATAGATACTTCAAAGATTTTGTTGGCATAAGTCAGAATATAAATGACGAACGTCTCTATATAAGTTCTAAAGATACGCCTGGGTTGAATGTTGGATTTTAAAACAATTTATGATCTTCTGATTTTCACGTTTGTTCAAAAATATAAAAATAGATTCTACATTTCGTACGGCGAAGGAGTAACTGGAAGGTCTAATAATTTGCGTGCAAGCGTTACAAAATATAAAAAATTAAATTCAACTTGTGTTAATTTCTCATTTGAAATTTTTTCCATATTTCCCCTTGCTACTACGAAAACATTTAATAATTTATTTGCATGATTCTACACGCGAGTAATCTCAATTTTGCCGCTTCTAATCTAACATAATGCATGTATAATCTCTTTCAACTATCGTAAAGTCTGATTATCATATTTTTTATTGTATTTTTATTTACTTTTAATTTAGTTTAAAAAATTTCTATCGTTTTGTCTCTATTCTCATGTTTAGATATCGAAGCTCTCCTACATTTTTATGATTTTATTTTTTATTTTTTTGTCTTGCTTTTTAAGAAGTTGTTATTGTTTACATAAAATTCCATTACTCTCGCAGGTATTATACGCATAGATATGGGTATTGCACAATGATAATAATAATAATAAAGTGATTTAATGATTTAATTTTATTTTTATATTGGGCTGGTAAAAATGTGTACCCCTATAATAATTTATCATTATTTCATTTTCGTTGTACATAGCTAAATTTAAATGTTTTCATCGACAAAATATTTATTTATTATGAAGGATTAGTCTGCAGATAGACCTGTTGGTTCAATAACCTGTTCAGGATCGACCAATTGGAGGGGGGGGGGAGGACTTAGCGATAAAATACAAAAATATGCTTGTCTGGTCTATTTATACAGCGCTTTCGCTGAATTCTAAGATCGGACTTCTCAAATCTGCAGTTCGACTTTTTAAATTATGACGAGTTCTTTTCTAAATGAAATATGAAAACTCTCATTTAAGTGGTAATTCGGGGGGAGAGCGTTTTGAAATCGGTATCAAAACAATATTTAAACAAAAGAATTGTTAAACATTTTTGCCTTGGTTTTTTTTTTTTTTTTTTAAGTATAACACTGTTATTGAATATTTCAAACTTTCACGGTTTATTCATCGTAAATCTGTGTTGAAATATATTTCCTTGACGTTTCGAAAATTATTTATGATCAACATAACAACGCTGTTATTTAAACATTCAACTCAAAGTTTAATGCTACAATTGCGCCGTAAATCACAATTTTTTACCGTTTACATTGCGTTATTTCACATGAAAGGGCTTGACGCGTTCGTAAACATTCCAAAACAAAACGAAAATCATATTTAATATCCTTTAGTAAACATTACAATAATAACGAGGATATATGAACATACTAAATGGCACAGCAACATTTATGGAACGAAAAAAGCACAAAATTGTGTCAAGCCTGGTAACACCGATATTGTTACAATATCTAATAAATGGAAAAAGAGTATTTTGAAAAATAAAAAACAAAAACCCATCAAAAGTGTTCGCTGCAGCAATTTTCAGAAATTCGAACACATATTCGGATTATCGTTTGTACAGTATCGTTATTTCACACTCTAGAGATGTTTTCCAGCTTCCTCGTTTGGTTGCAATCTTCATTACAGTTAACACACGGGTGAGATTATCCCCACTGTCCTCGACATCGCTCGATAAATATCTCGTATGCAGTATTTTTATCTAAAGATGAAGAATCGCAAAAAAGACCATTTTTCGCTTTTATCAGTTGCTTCTAACTGGCCTATTCTTTTCTTTTAAAGTCGAATCTTCGTTAAGTTTTCGATGGCAACGTATTTTTTTCCCCTTCTTTTTCTATAATCGGCGTGGATACATCGAGCATTTTCTTAATAGTCTGTTGTTTCGTTATGTCAACTCGAACAACCAGATTGAAACAAGTCCTCGGACGATTTACGATTTTCATTTGTTGTTGGCAGCATTAATGTAATATCTGTACTGCTTGGCTGAAGTTTTTGTTCGATTAAGTAACATAGCCAGAAGGAACAGTGAAATTGAACGGAAATATATGTCGGTTCTTTCGAATCTAGATACTACAGATTTCTTACAAGCATCTAAAGTTTCATGTCGTTCAACAATCATCTCCAAAGTTAACTTTGCACATAGGTCATCCAGTGATGTTGACATGTTACTATCAACTTGTTACACATAAGTTGTGTTTGCTGTTCAATATTAGACGAGAAGCTCCGTTCGACTTAGGGTTTCACATCGTGGTTTACGGAATAAAAATAAAACCCCAAAAATTACGACTTGCTAGTGCGCAGACTCGAGGGGAAGGAAGGTTAATATTTTCTGTACGTGACCTCGGCGATTAGATTATTTAAAAATTATTTATTGCGATATCGGCGTAAACGTGAAAAGTGCATTCGGAATAGAAATACGTTTCCATTTCGCCTAACATGAATAATTGAACGCGATCTTTTGCCCGTATATTTTCCGTTCGTCAAAATATATTTCCAATGTAAACTGCAACAACGTTTTCTATTAGTCCCGATGGAATTGTCGAGCTTTGGGGCGACCAGCGCTCGGACATATTCCAAGGTATGGCCGATTTTTCTTTTGCCAGTGCGATGCGTCTAATTTTTCACTACATCCGGTTAATTCCTGGACTCCGTTTGTCTCCCGCAGTCCTTATCGACGCTACTATTAAAAGCCGGTGGCCTGACTCATATTGCAATTAGTATAAAGAAAACGAGCATTTATCACTTTGTAGTGCGCAATATTGGGAGTGAATAGCATTCGCCAGGATGTCTGAATACATTTTTTCTTTCTTCATCGTTCCGATTAATAATTTCGCGTTTTAAACGTTCAAATAGGAGTTTTGACGAATTGAAATGTCTCAAATTTTGCCGAAAAAGGTAATTTTGGGGATTTTTTTTTCTTTTTTTTTTTTTAAAGTTAAAATAATATAATTAACAAATTCGAGCAGCGAAATGTTTTTTTGTGATGGTTCCATTTTTGTTTTTATGATCGTTTGCGGAAATTAAGTTGCTTCTTTGCTATAGTAAAATTCGAGAACAACTCTGAGTACTTAAAACGTGTGTTAATCATATGTATAAAGTAATCACGAAGACTGTTGGAATGTTGACTGTTCTATCCGGGATCGCTTAGTTCTGCTTCTTTTTTTTTTTCTGTAGGTTAACACCAATTCGTATATTTTAATGCGCATGTGCGCGAATAAATAATTATTTCTGCGTTAAAATTAGTTTTCTGTTTGTAGCGAAGGGGTCCAAACTTTCATTTCTGCAACTGGCATCGCATTGTTAGTCAAAGTCAGCTGGAGTGCGACCCGATTCATTTAAATTTCACAGGATACGGAGGTAAAAGTCATGATTTTCACTTTATCATTTGCAGCCATTTTTAATTCCTATTAATTTTTTCACACTGACCTTGTCGGATTTTCCTTTCCTTCTTTCTTTCTTTTTTTCCTTCTTTCTATTTCGGAGCCTTAACGACTTACAGATTGTTTACAATTTACATGAATAAAGTGTTTTTCCTTTGGTCTCTCTGTTTCTCTATTTGTGCGCATTAACCGCACATTACAGTCAACGTTGATCATACCAATTGTAGCAAAATTCCTATCCTCTGTACTTCATTATATTAATATCTAATCCCTTCAGTATTTCCTATTTTGGCATTCCTAACTTATCGTGTCCAGTGATTCCCAACGAACTCCTCTCTAAACGAAGAACACGCACTGATGTTGCAGTTACAGTCACAAACAGGCACAGCTCGCAGTTAATTTTGCGGGCTCGCTGTCGCATTTGCGGCCCTAACGGTAGATAGGTGAACTCCTTGTTAGCCGGCACTGCGGGCGCTGCTGTTGCAGTGTGGCCATAGTGTTCAGTGAAAATTCTGCTCATTTCCTTTTAACAGAATGGTAGGCGCTGTTTCTGCAGTCGTCGCCATAAATATGATTCATAATTAAAAACTATAAACTTTGCTTTATAGTGATGGAGAAAGTCATTGAATTTTCGGATAATTGTTTACGGACGCTAAGCGCTGTGTTCTATATAGGTTTCGTGCTTGATGGATCTAACTGCTTTTTAAACATCCCGTGTTTCTTCTTCCTTAATTATTTATAGCCAGATTCCTTTGTCCGTTTGTACTGTGGGCTCTGTAATTGCAGATGTGACCATGGTATGGGACAGCTAACTCCTTTTGCCCTTACCTTCGTCATTTCTTTTCTTTTCAGGATACATACGTTTGGCATTTTTCGACGTTGATTGTTATTGTTTCTCCATCTTTGGTATAGCATTCTTTATCAGATTCCATTCCTTGTTACTCCTAATTGCTGCTATGTACACATGTTGATGGGTAATCGTCCGTTGCTGACAAGCCCAGGGAAAAACCCAAACAAGAAAAAAAAAAAAAAAAAAAAAAACCGCAGCAACTACCGAACCAATTTTGTTCTGTACCATTGACAGGTTGATTCCTTGGAGGAGGTTTCGGTGCATAATGTACAAGATTTAGATGTAATTTAGTCGGTAAAGCGGGGAAAAAGATGCGTAAAATCGTTGGATACATAAAGTAAAGGAAAAAAAAATCTATCTAGCGTACAGAAAAATAGATGTTCTTTATTAGCCTGGTAACAATTATACTAAATCCGTTACGCTGATAAAACTTGGAACATTACAAATAAAACGTTTAGTAAGAAATAATGAAAATGGTAAGGGTGAAGAAAGTGAAATTCGCTTAGCGAAGAGGTCCATTTTATTTACGAAGAATCAGAGAAAAGCTTTCAGCTACCGCTAGATTGCGATAGACGTGGTGTGCGGCACTACGAGTCCTCGGTTGAGGGCCGTTTTGACGGACATATTTTTTAAACAGCGACGGAGGAGAGTAGCTTTATAAAAACGAGGTTAATTAAAATACAAAAATTATTTACATTTAAAACGAAAGGAAGCAGACAAGAGAATAGAGATTGACTGCTTACGGAAGTGGTGAATAATTTAAGAAAAATGGTGAAAAAAGAATAAAAAACAGACGATTGTAGTGATGAAAGTAACGGAGACTGTAGGATGATTCAAGGAATTCTGCGCTTAAACACTGCTTTATTATATTAATAAAATATTGAAAAGAAAGGAAAACTGAATAGAAGAAATAAATATTTGGTGAAAATATAGAGTTTTCATCGTGTAAAAAGAGGTAAAATGAAAGACTCGAACCGCTGTTAATGTCCCGCTGGAGTCGCTAGCAATCACATGATCACATTTAAGGAGCAGCAGAACGTAAGTTACTACTTCGATCGTTGGAGTTCTTGTTCATGGTAAAGCATCTCGGAATCGTATCGGCATTAATGTTGCTATTTACGTGTATAATTTTACATTTTCATACCTCGTCATGACAATGCAGCCGTATATTATAAAATGACTGTGTAAAATTCTTATACGTTGTCGGTAGTAAGAAATTTGGTTAGACTTTTCCGTCACGAAAGGTGTAACAGAAATTACGAATGCAAACCGTGAATTAAATTTACCCGTTCCAAATTTTTCTTTCCTTAAAAGAAAAAAGAACGTTATTATTTGCGAAGAATAATAGAATGTCAGCTAAAGCCGACGTATTGGCTAAAAAATTCCATCGTAGGTTTTTTGGTCAGGCTCATACCCCTCCTCCGTTTCTAACCAATTTTCCTTCTATCTTTCTATTCGCCCGTATCTTCCAGAGTTACTCCTTGCTTCCATAAATTCCCGTCTTTGCAGCGCTCTATTATTTCCTCTCTATGACGGTTGCGCTTCGAACATTTGCTTCCTTTTCCTTCATTTCGCTATCGAGTTTCAACCTCTCCTTATTGTCCGTTACATTTTTCCAATGATAACTACGAATGTAATTTTAACCGTATCCTTTTCGAATTTTCTTCTCTGCTCTCAACTTCTGGGACTTAGTATTCCTACCCCTTATAGTGCTGCATCCGTTTTCTCCTTTCTTTCGCCATCTCTTGTCGCTCCCCTTGTATCCTTCATTGATGCTATAGCTGACCGCATACGAATTTAAATAATTAATTTAGCAATATATTTTTTTCTTATCAAACAAGGGCCAATGCTCTTGGTTAGCGAGCCAAAAAAAAATGGAAAAAAAAAACGAAAAAAAAAAAACGATGCTTCTGTGAGATTTATAGAATATCACCAGACGGTCCAGGGGTATTCTCATAGGGAAATGGGATCGAGTTTGTATATATTCACGCACATACCACAACTGAGGTACACAAAAAGAAGGAAAACGCTCCATTACTGTATATTCAAAAAGGGGGGAAAAAGCGAGCAGCGGGGAAGACTAATCAAATGAAGAGAATAAACTGATTGAGACTTTGAAGTGAGAAATTAACTTTAACGTGTCCGGGGATAATGAAGTTTAATTTGAAATAAGCAAAATATTGGAACGTAATGTCTGAATTATCGAATTAAAGAACATAATGGAGAAGTTAAAAGTCAAGTGTTCCATTAGTCCTTGTCGGAATATTTAATTACCACTTATTTTAGATTTTTTTACACATATTATGTCTCCGGACGACACTATAGCGGTAGTACTAAGAAGGCGAAATTTTTACGCGATTTGTGCGATAAGGTTATTCGAGAGAGCTGTATCTGGTTTTGGGAGCAAATATCTCCTAGTTGATGCTATATCGTGTATAATTACGCACATTTTTTTTTTTCTTTTTTTTGTTGAACGGGAAGTCCGAAGCCGTTGGCGATTTTTATAAATGAAGAGGCTTCGATCATCTTATTCTTCTTGTAGAAGCTCCTCCACTTGCTCACTTCGATTGCACACCGCAGCACTGTTAACTTTAAAGCCATCAACATATTAAGTGTCCTATGCACTGTGAAGGAGTGCTATTTTAAATTGTAATTTATGATAAAGATCGTGCTGACCGGAACAATTATTTTTCTATAAAATAAATTGTCGTATTTGATGAAATTCTCGATTTTTAGTTAATTCGATTATGGTAGTATAAATTACTGCACGATTTTCATATAACTAGAGTGAAATCAAACATATAAAAGAAAAAAGCGAAAGCATCAAATAGTTGATCATTTTTTTTTTTTTATTAATAGAGGGAAGCTAAAATATTAATTATAATATAGAATAGATAAACCAATAACAACTTGATTCTCGAAATTTTCCAAGTTATTGCATTTGCCTTTGAAATTTATATTTTAATTTTGACTTCATTCTTAATTCAAAATTTGTTTACTGTTGACTTAGCATAATAACACATGTATATTCTGAATTTTAGTTTTGTTAAATGTATTTTCTAAATTTTAGGGCGCTAAATTTTTTTTTTTTTGAACAAATTTTAGAATCGCTAATAGAAATTTAAGTAGTTTTTAATTTTCTCTGAATTACGAACAGGCCTTAGTGTGTTTTTAGAAAGAAAGAGAGAGAGAGCGAAAGACAGGGAGGGAACAATATTTCCGGGAGTACATTAAACACATTTAGTCTCTTTTTGTTTTTAGAGATCTATTTAAAAAAGGAAAGTAAAGCTAAGTATGTAAATAGGCTATTTACCTTCGTTGGGGTTAATATACGATACAACATCTAAGTTTCGGATCGGATCAAGTCAATTTTTTTTTTGTTTTTTGTTTTGGGCACGCTATTTATACAAGCGCTGACGCGTTACAAAATCGGTCAAGTCGTTCTGCAGATGATATCGTTGGAACATACGTTAATACGTACTAAGAAGAAAAAAACGGAGGAAAAGAAAAAATTTTAATAACATCGAGACCAGTTTTTCGGATTTCACGGTGTACAATTAGGCGGTGTTTTTAAGGGTCAGGGAAGAGTAATGTGATCTCTGAGCACGGAATTTGTAACATTCGGTTAATATGTGTTTGATTTGAGTTGGATGTTACACGAATCACAGACTGGAGATGGACTTTTGTTGAATATGAAACTATGAATAATAAGTAGGGAGTGACCTGTCAATGTGTGTGTAAGAAAAATTCGGTCCTTCCGGGATAAATCTATAGGATCTATGTACGTGCTGGGAGAAGGATAAATTGCTTTCAGTTTATTGGTATAGGGAACATGATGCTGGAATTGTCGGGACTGACTTTGGGATAAAGAATTTAGGTGTACTTTTAGATCTGCAAGAGGAATAGGGATGTTGGTAATAAGATAAATAGGATTATCGTTTAACAGATAGGTCGGCTATTTCATTCCTGGCAATACCACAGTGAGAAGCAATCCAGCGGGAATCCACATTTTTATTGATCCATGATTTTTCGAGTAATAGGATGACGTTTTTTATCATGATAATTATTCGGGAAAGGTAAAACTGATAGGGAGTCCGAAAGATATTTCTTTTTCAAGTTACGGATGTGGAGAGATCAGATATATCAGGAGTCGAATATTATTCGAAGGTATTTGATTCTGAAGCTAGTATGGGGAGATATTATTCAGTTGAACATGTATGGTTCGAGGGCACTTGTAATGCCTTGCAAAAGTGGGGATTGTTGTTGATTTTTCTGAAGAAATATCAAGACCTTTTTACTGAGACCAGGAGTGAATCTGGCTTATCGCTTGCTAAAAAAACATTTTCCCCTAATTCTGGATCTTTACAACTGATAAATGTGCAGAAATCATCCGTGAAAAGGGATTTGCATGGATGGGATTGCTTGCGGAAAATCATCGATAGCAGTATTGAATAACGTTGGACTAAAACGGTGCCTTATGGGACTCCATTTTCGAGGGTGCATTGATTAGAAAGAGAATATCCTGTGCGACTATGAACCCCGTCTATCTTCAAGAAAGTTACTGATGAGATGAAAAATATTTCCTTTAATATTTCAAGAATGAAGAGTTTTTATAATTTTGTATCTCCAGTCTGAATCGAAAGCTTTACTTATATCGAAGAATATGGCTAAAAGATGGTTTTTAGTGCGGAATAATTGAACTATTCTAGAGGTTATAAAGATTAATTGATGATGTTGAAGGTCAAAAACTACACTTAAAAGTTTCCCCTCCAAAAAATACGCTTATTGACTTTTTTTTTCAAAAAATTTACAGAAGTTCGAGTTCGGAGAAATTGGCCAATAGCTATATTTATAAGAAAAGGATTTTTATTTGGTCTAAGAAAAGGTAAAATGATCGCAATTCTCCACATTTTAGAAAACAATGCTGTTTCCAGATGCAATTGAAAATATGAAGAAGTTACGCAGCGACATTTTCAACAGCATTTTTCAGAAATTGAACATAAATTTGATCGGGGCGGCAAATGCATCCGCAACAGTGGACGGTTCATTATTTATTTCATTATCGAGGATAATATTGGCAGGCTAATTGGTATGAACTTTGAATCCCAGTTTTTGACTAGCGATCCCCAGCTTTTTGCGCTAGATGTATGTTAATGTTTCAAATGAAATCACGCTAGGATTTTCTTTTGGCTTCTCGAATAGTTGAGCAACTAACTGCTCGAAGACTACGATAATTTAAAAGATTGAGGGTTATGGGGTTCGCTTTGAGAATTTTAGAGCTTTCTCCTGTTGCGAATTGTGACAGAACGGTTGTTTGTCCACCACGACAACACTTTTAGATGGTGAGTTGTGTGATTTTGGGTATACATTCGGACACGCATTTATGTGAATCGTTACAGGATACATCAACTATATCATTGATATTTTACGTAAAATTAATATAAGGAAGTAAAGAGATAAGTTTGCGGTATTTACGCCATTGGCTAGTTTGAAATTCCACTTATAAGGGTATTTTAATTAAAGAATAAATATTTCGTCTTTTAAAAGCATTTTATTATTTATAACTTTTTTAATTAAATTCGAACGGAAGCTGTCGAATTTTTATTGATGGTAAAATCATTTATCAGATAATATGCTTATTTAAATTTTCATCGTATGCGATGTTAAAAAATAAATCACCATCATTCAATTTTACATGAATTACAAAAAATATAATAGGTAGTTTGCGTTTTATTTAAAGAACAAATCATTCTTTAAGAAAATATACTTGATTAATAATTATAATTAAAAAGTCTGGTAATTTGTGAACAAACGAAGTAAATTAAAGGTATGCGTAAATCTGACTGGTAGCATTAAATAGCCGGTGCTTACTGGTTACACTGATAGGGAGGACAGAAAAATATTTTAATGTTGTTTATCTGGGGGTTGTGTATTCTCGGGAGAATATGTATATCTGTATTTTTTTGTAGTCGTGGTCCTGAAAGGCGACATTGAATCGTTTATTTAATTACTACTATTTTCTCACCGAAAGGATCGTCATGTATTACTTCAATGGATAGTTGGTAATCTAGAAATTTAAATATATGGCAAAGTATAAAAGATTTCACGCATGTTTATGTCCGTAAAAAATTGTGCGGTTTAAACAGATCATTTCTCCCTTCCAGTTACACACCTCTTCCATTTCCTAGTCAACAATGTGGTCCAAGATAAAATCCCTTAATACCATTAAGCGCACGTCTTATCCTGCATCGCTTCTGTTAGATGGCAAAACTATTTTAAATCGTTATGATGTAGCCAACACATTCGCTTATTACTTTGCATACCAATCGTTGTCATCAAACTATACAATTACTTTCCTTGCCAAAAAATCTCTTGCTGAAGAACAGCAAATGTCCTTGCCACAAGACCCTGCTGCGCAGCATAATACTGACTTCACGATTTCAGAGCTAAATTTCCATCTTCATACTCCCAATATTGCACCTGGCAGCGTAGATTCAATATATCTTTACATGTTAAAACGCCTTCCGCTCCCAGTCAAATTTTTCCTCTAGCCTATATAATCAAATATATATATATATGAAAATTCGACACAATTTCGGGAAACTGGAAATCAGCTACGATAATTTCTATAATAAAACCCGGTAAAAATTGTTTCCTTCCAGACAGTTATAGACCTATATCTCTGCTAAGCGTTCTATCAAAGACTTTGCAGGAAATGGTAAATAGACGCCTTTTATTTTTCCTGGAACAAAATAATCTCCTTTTCTCAATACAAATTGGAGGACGCAAAACAAGGTCTTCTATTGATCACCTGCTTAGCTTGCAGAGGCAGATACTATCAACGTACCAGAATACACAGTATTTTTATGCTGTCTTTTTCGACTTACAAAAAAGCGTTTAATCGCTTATCGCGTCACGAACTTATGATAAAGTCCGCTGCGACAACTGGTAACGTGGCAAAATATCTATGCAGTTTCTTAAGGTACCGAACGTTCCAGGTACGGATAGGTAAGTCGACGTTAACAGCGATTCAAACTGAGAACGATACTTCACAGGGCTCTGCGTTCAGAGCAACTCTGTTTATGCTACATATCGATGATATAACGAACTGCATTATGACTGTCCGGCTATACATTGAAGACTTCAATATATCCTTGTCATACAACTTTCCACTAAATGCACAAAGCAAAATACTATCCACTAGTTACGACAATGGCATGATAATAATGGTTCGGGAATTTTCAACATCCAAATCTTCCTAGTAAACTTGCAGTGAAATTCTTAGACATAATCCACCATTGCGCTCTTAGTGTATGATTCTTCACCATCTGTGATTCATTCTGAAATCCACTCTGAATTATGCAACGCTGATACCACCCTGGGAACCTTTTGACATATATATATATATATATATCGACTTATCTCTGCTTGAATACAGTGGACATCCACAGTGTGAGAATATATATGGCAAACTGTATTAGAGACCGTCAAGAAATACAAGAACTATACACATGTAGTATAAACAGACGGAGCAAAAAATTCTGAGAAGTGATGGTCAGTGCTGAAGGAGCCTGAAAGGATTGAACTCAGTTGTATTTAAAACCGGTAGAGCGAGATGGAAATGTAAGACTGCGGGGAACTAATGAAGAAGAACTCTAGTATAATAGGTAAGAGAGAGATCATTGAAGAGAAGTATATTACCAGAGAGGATAAGATTTTCGAAAACAATGCCGTTAGTGTTATGGTTTGAGCAGCCCCACCAGCGGACCGAGCACTCTAGTTATCATCAATGATGAATGGATGAGGGACAGAACTGAGAAATGGAGCGAGGACAAAATGAGACAAAGATCACAGCTGGAAGGAACATAGATGGAAATATAAAAATTAATTTTATCGTCGAAGTAAAGATACAGTCATTCGAATTCACTATTCCGAATTTCTATTTTGAACCGTTGCGCAAATAAATAGGCACGTTACTTTTAATATGTAAACATTGACTTATTTTATTCTCTTTTTTATTTTTTTTTACGTAGCTGATAGCTGTCATTTCAAATGATACATTTCGTAATACTCATTTTTACCTCGCCCATTCAAGCGATATTTCTTAATACATTACGGAGACAAATTAAAAATTGAATAATCGCGGAGGTAATGATTACGAAGTGAATCGTATGTTTTTTTTGTTTTTTATCGGCAAATAAATCTTTTAATAAATTCGGTTTAGCGAATTGCGCGCACAAAACCAAATTGTCTCGAAATTTGTACGGATCCGCTCGATCGGTAATTAAAATTCTCGGCACCCAGACAGAGGTGCAGAGAAATAATTTTCCTTCGGAAATTAGCTCGATCAGAAGAGATCTCTAATAAGTTAGTAATAATTGATATAATAAACAATTATAACGAAACAATATAAGAACAAAATAAATTTCTTACTTAAAAATGATTTTTTATCAATGACCTCTACTTGAAATTATAATATACTTTATAGTATTTTTATTAGTATTATAATAAGTATTTTTGTTTTTATTATTTAAAAAAAAAAAAAAATCCGCGTGTTCAGTAAGTGGTTTATTTTTTTTTTTTTTTTGTATTAATTTTCTAATTCTTTTTGCTATTTTTCGGCAGACTTTTTTAATGATTTAACGAGGGGGGTGCCAATCGGTTACAACACCGTGAATGTGTTACACATTTTTTTCCTCCGGAAGTATTTATAATAAATCGGGTATTTAAAAGAAATAAAAGTAAATCGCGAATCGTATGTTATATTATAACGAACCTGATTTCAGAATTATGACACCTACATCGGTGTAAATAAAAAAAAACCCACAAAAACACACACGACAGCGGAAACTACTGAAAATATTTATTACGTTCCTTTTTAAAAATGCGATGTAGAAACCCAAAAAACTCCTCATTGCAATTAATGATTTTATCGGGACATTAAAATATTTCGCCAAACTATCGGCGGCAGATAGTCGAAAGGAAATATGCGTTTTTCTTTTTATTTTAAATTTATCGAGCTATAAATTGTGTCCGTCCGCCAGCTGTTTCCGGGTTAATATACAAAACCCGATTGTAATACATTTTCCATTGAAAATAAGTTTTTCAAATGGGATTTTTTTTTTTTTTTTTTTTTTTTTGTAATTTTCTTAACGCAAACTCGAGATATGAAAAAAATGAAAAATCGGTGTTTTGTAGCAAAAAAAAAAAAATCGATTTTTACTTTTAAATAAAAGAGCGCATCCTGATAAAATGCAGAGTAGAAAGACGGAATATAAATGTATCCTAATAAGTTGAAGAAAAAAAGAGAAAAGTGAACAAAAACAAAAGAAATAAGAGTTAAATTTTAGGCGATTCCACCCTCTTTTTTTCAGTTGTAAATAAAATTTTACTCGTACGCCTTTGAAACTAGACCGGTTTTCACCGCATTCGCATTATTATAGATATTTCGGAAAAATGTGTTTTTTTTTTTTTTTCGTTTTCTGACCGTTTTTATCAAAAAAAAACGAGAAAAGTTCTCCGTAATTGAAACTTTTGTTTCTATTGTGTTTTTCAGATTAAGCCGCATTGTGTTCGATGTAAAGTGCTCGCGCGCTATTTCAGTTTCGCAGCGTCCGGGATTACTTTTATATATCGTAATGAACAACGTTTTCCGTTTAATTTCCTATTTTGCTAATTGTTAATTTCGATTTTTGTCCACTGATTTTTTCTGCCCAGCACGCATTTTCTCCGCGATACTAAGGAAAATCCACGTCGCCGTCACGGCAGATTCCACATTTCTATTTAGTCGTCCTGAATTTTCAACCGTAGGATTTTCTCATCGTTTTTTCTCATGCAACGTGCTCTATCGGACACATTGCTTTTAATGGACATTGCTTAATCGCTTCTGTCCAATACGTGCACAACGGCCGGCAACATAACCCCACGCCATTTCTGCGAACTCATCGATTTCTATTTAGCAATGACTTTTTATCTATTGCTACTCTGGTGATAGAGCGGCCTTTACGTATTCCGATGTTCGGAGATTTCGCTGCGTGTCTAAACGGCATCATTAGAAATAGATTAAACTTTCGCATATTAATCTGAATAGTTTGCGGAAAATATTATAGAAAAAAGGTGTGTCATCGACTCGCTGTTGCGCCGTTTTTTCATCGTGGTGCGATACTGATTTTTTGCGATTTTACGATTGCAGTCATATAAGGTAATCTCGCAGCCGGTTCGCAACAACATTTCGTGTACGCGTCAGAATCCACATCGTCACTATACGGAAATACCTGTCGTCTCAACCGGTTCCGGCGAGTTCGGTCGAAAGGATGATCAAGCATACGAATAACAGAATCCAGTGACGAAGTGCGCTTTAATCTCGAGCGAAGAGGGAATTGTAATTAAAAGATAATCCGAGACAAATTAGTACTGTTTAATTTTTGCCACAGCGAAAAAAGAGCGGAAGTTACGGCGCGGACCATTTATCAAAGAGATGACGATTCGCAGGTGAGATCTTTTCGGTTCATATCGAAATGTCAGCAAACGTCCTACGACCGAGCTGCAGCTCGAACATTGACGATCGAGCTACGACGGTTATTTGTACAACCGTGTGTCTTTGGTTATTAATGCGACCGCATGGAATCGAATTAAATTAATGCATTTCCTTTAATGCTGACTTTTATTACCAAAGTCGAAATCACTTTGGTAATTTATTAATATATATTTTTTAATAAACGTCCACCGTGTGGACAGTCGGGGCATGTAGTTTGCCCGTATTGTGATTAAAAGGTCCCTCCCCCCCTCGACAATGGAAATTAGGGCATTATATCGTAAAGAAAAACGAAATATCTAAATTATAATTTAATTCTATTAATTTAACAGCGCAATTAAGGAAAAGTAAATAAATTCGGTTTTAAATTTGTATTTCTGCTCAGAAGAACGCAGTTTTTTTTCATTGTTTTTTTTGTTTCCTTATTTTATTATAAGATTTTTCTCAAAGCATCCTTTTATTTATTTATTTATTTTTCCTCGGGCTTGTCAACCAAGGACCTTTATCCAGAAACAAATAGTAAAGAAAGAAGTCGGTTATATTTTAATCCGATCAGAAATTATTGATAGCAGGAATAATTAATTTGGGAAGGAAAGGACACTAAGAAGCACAATAAGGAGCAGGAAGCCCGAGCCTCAACAAATAGGAATACAAAGCAGAACGGATTTTTTTGTAGTTTTCACCAGTCGAGATTAATATTACTATTACACGCGTTTATAATTCGATTAAAATTTCACGTATGCCTCAGCGGCATATAATATATAATCTGCCTTATTCAAAAAACTGGATAATTGGCGAAGGCTAAACCAAAAAAAAAAAAAGAAATCTGCCTTATAGGAATCGTCTAAAATGTAGCCGATGAGGAATAATCGTTTTATTCGGAAAGTGTATTATTAAATTTGTGAGGTTTTTATTAAATTCGATCAGGCAGCAGCGCATTCTGTTCATTTCCAAAGTGTCACCGCATTAGACATTAACAAAACAAAATGATTATTTTTAATTATGCTGTGTAACTCTTAAAATAGTTAAGAGAAAAATAGTAATTTTTTTGTTCAAAGATTTCTCTTTAATTATAGTTGCTACACACTAATTTCTTATTTTCAAGAATACACTTAAAAACCGAAGTTCGTAAAAATACCGTTTTTTTTTAACTTGCAATATTATAACTTTCAAAAATTCAATACTGCTAAGAACCCCACAAATTCAATGATACTTTGCCAATGAAATGGTTCCTCATCGGGTACATTTTAGACGATTGTATGCCTTATCTTTATATATATATATATATATATATATTTTTTTTTTTTGCGTGTTTCCAAAGAGTGTTTTTTTTGTATTTGAATATGTACTGGCTACTGTCGAAAACAGCTAACCGTTGATAATGTAAAGTTAATACGATTTTTTTAATATTTATTCAAATTCTACTAATATAATGATAATTCATTCGCGGGCATACAATTAAGCGCAAAAAAAAATGGTCTTATTGTTTTATTTTCCCTTTTTATCTCACAACTTCCATTTACTTTTTTTTTTTGTTTTCTCTAGGCGTTAGAAAAATCGCCGTACCACTTCTTTTTCATTTAGTAATTCCATCTTCGGTTTTATAATTTTTTCAATATTTCTTCAGTTTTCAAATATATTTTTCTTAATTTTCGAGTTGTTCCATATAGTTTCGGAAATTCCAATCTCAATTTGCTAGCTTTACTTTTATTTTGATCGTTTAATTACTTTTATTTTTGATATGTGCTTCTTACGTTCTTGGCGAAAGCCGACCCAAGAAAGGCGGAAAGAACCTTTTTTTTATAATTAATTTTGTTGCATTTTTATGTACATAACTTTTTTATAATAATATAAACTAGTATATATTATGCGTATTAATGCGTCTAGTTTTTTTTTATTAAAAATTAATTCGAGGTATCTTCACACTCCTCCAAAATTTTCCTTCATTAGCTTATATTTTTTTTTTTCCCTGGCTTATATATTATTAACAGATCTCATGTCTTGTATTCAAACGCTTTCAAAAAATCTATAAATAATAATCTCCCTCGTTAGAGATATATCTTTTTTTTTTTTTCTTTCGGTACGTTTATAGTGGATCTAGGCCCTAAAATGAAATGAGAGATGAGAATCAATTAGATATGAACTCGGTATCAGATATTGAGAAAATAAAAGAACTGAGGTTCTCGGAACAACGGAGATCTACGATATTTATTATAGTTGACGTTATATGTTTTTTTTTTTTTTTTTGGAGCTATCGGCTTATGTTATATTTGACTTGGTTAGTTCAAAAATGATTCAAGCGGAAGTAACAAAAAAAAATATATATATATACGGGGTTGGCCATATTAGGTGGATCCATCTGACAACACTGTAACTTTGACAAGGAATGTGAAAATGACTAACGATAGTAAGTATTTGAAGCGTCAGTTTTAGGAGATTTTTGCTATGGAGCAGTACAGACCAATCGAACGCGCTGAAATTGTTCAGTTGTACATTTAAAATAACTTTTCAATAGTGAAAACTCAAAATGCATGAAGAAAAAAAATAAAGTGAAAAGTGCGCTGTCAAAGAACACAATAAAGCATACTGTCGCTAATCCCAGGCGTCTAAATAAAAAGCGACCGAGACGATCCGATGAAAATATCGCGGTCGTAGAAGCCCATGTTGAACGGTCACTGTAAGCATCAGGTTCAACAGTGACAAAGCAACAATCTCGTCAATCAGGTGTATTATCGGTCTATGATAACCGATTTTTTGATGCCGATTGATCATGAAAATCGAATGGAGCACTTCTGGTTCCAACAAGATGGCGCACCACCTCATACAGCTCGTGCCACAATCGATTTTTTGAAGCCATTGTTCCGCGGTCGCTTGATGTCAAAACAATAAGATTTTGATTGGTCTCCGCGTTCGCCTGATTTGACACCGTCAGACTTTTTCGTCTGAGGCTACTTGAAGTCAAAGGTTTATATCCACAAGCCAATGACGCTAGACGAACTTCAAGTCACAATCCGTTGGGAAATAGCCGCCATATCAGCCGAAACATTGGCAAATACGATGGAAAATGCCGAAAAACGGGCACATTACGTCATTCAAGCTCAGGGTGACCACTTGCTTGATTTAATCTTCAGAAAGTGGTGTAATCAAATCTCCTTAAACCAAATTAAATGATTTTTCACTTAAACAGCAAAAAACGTGCTTTTTTCATGTTTTTTTGTTAAATAAATGGGTCCACCTAATATGGCCAACCCTATGTATATATATATATATATATATATATGTACACTGTATCGTGTTGTTTTTTCGTTATTATTTTTCGCGTAATTGGAAAAAAAATTAGTAATACGGGAAAAAAGTGAAAATTATTTTTTTTTTTTACATCTCTCAACCCTAATTAGACTCCAGACCGTGTACAATATCTAGACTATTACGACCCAAGAGTCTACGGTTATAGGACTGCCCTTAAGCCATTGTCCCTGATGAATTTTGAAATAATGCGTTTTGGTTAATTTCTGAATTCTAGAGGACATGGCTGATTCTGAAAGGTTGGAATGTAGGGCAGTTTATGAGAATGTGATCAACAGATGAGGCAGAACGGACAAGTGGTTGGGGGATTGACCAGCTGAAAAAGAACATTATAATTTTTGAGATCACGGAATAAGTCTTTCAATTAATAAAATCGCGGCTTTTCCGGTTGTAAGTTTCACGTCATGCGTTTTGTTGATTTTCACTGATCATCAAAGTGGTGAATTCTTCGATAAAATAAAAAACCTAAAAAAATTGGTAAGAAAACACATTCGGCTTTAAAAATTTACTTTTTTTACGCCATTTATTTGTGTAATTTTTTGTTTGTTTTAAAATTGAATTTAGCATTGCGTTTTTCAAATGTTTTTATGCGGTCTCTAGATGTTACCTTTTCATGTGTAATATGTATGCTTTTTTTAAGTTTCACAAACTTAAAAATAATATACATCAAATTGACAACAAAAATCTCTGTCATATGTATCTTTTTGTAATTAGCTTCATTGAAAGAAACAGTTTTTGCCTATTTCAAAAGATTCTATACATCGCGAGATCTAATGAACACTTTTACATTAATCCTCCTAACATATATCAACCCATCGTGTATATTTTACATATCAGTACGAAAAAATTATTGGAAAGGGCTCTAAGGATGTAGCTAGAAGTGTGTGTTACTTTCCCGATGAGAGGGTTTAAATGTACGTATAAAAAAGATTTTTAAAGTAATCTAACGAAAAATTTCCCGACAATTAATGGAAAGATATTGACTATATTTTTTCATTTTAATGAAATTTTTTTTTTCGTAGTGCCGAAAAACTAAGAACCAATTTGGGATATATCTCTGATGTGCCAAAAGTATCTATCTTTTTATTGTAGCAACTCTAGTTTTTGAGGTATAGGTTAATTGATTTTCATTTTTATAAAAGATCCAAATAATGAAATAATGGTATTATCTTTACAAGTCCGAAATGGAAACATGGTACCTAAAACCAGATTATATTAGGCAATAAAAGTTGCCGATTTGGAGTCTGCTACTGCTGTACCTGGTGTGTGCGCAGTTACAGTTGTGCTTTCATTTTTGTTTTCGGTGTTCTTTAGTGTCATCAAAGAGTTAATTAAAACCATTGCATCTACAAGCAGAGCTATGTGAATCACGCCGGCGTTTTTTGTTATGCGTATGGCGAATACACTTTGAATGGAAGCAGAGAACTTATTTTTGTGAAACGGCGTGTTATCTTGCTTATTTCAGCGTTCACTTGGGAGACCAGGATAAAGCTCAGGCTCCACATTTGCCGTGTAAAACACGCGTTAAATCGAAAATGCCTATTGGAGTGGATCAACCATTTTACCGAGATACGATTACGATGACTGGCATTTTCGTGTGACAAATATCAAAGAAGCGTAAATGGACATATCCTGATTTTAATTCGGTAAGAAGACCGGTCACATTCGAACGAAATCCCCGTTCTATTATTTAGCAGCCCGCCTAGACTCTCGGAAGACGAACCATCATCAGTTTCTGATGAATGTGATAATGTATAATCCGACAACGATAGTGATTTTGTTGAAGCAGATTCAAACAAGCCTCAACTTTTCAGTCAACAACAACTGAACGATCTCAATAGAGACTTCTCAAAGGAGTCATTTACTCGTTTCCGGATTAAAAGAAAATAATCTGCCCAATTCGGGAGCATACCAATATTAAATTTTACCGTAAAAGAGAAAAGGATCTGTTGCTGCCCTTTTTCTCAGGAAAATAGCCTGCTATTCTGCAATGATATCAGTTGATTCTTAGAAGCAATGGGTTTAATACACATACCAGATACGAATGCAGTTTTTTTTATTTTTGGCGCCAGAGGGAATTAAAAATATGTACTTTTGAACGACGGTAAGTAATATCGCGCAATTCTACCACCTTGAAAGAAGAATACAAAATAATATGTCCTGAAAAAAATGAAGTATGAAAAATATCAGTTGTGGTGATTTGTGTTGATCTAAAAATGGTAAACTTCCTCCTTGGATAGCAAAATGGGAACACAAAATATCCTTAGTTTTTTTGTTCTCTTTGGGATAGCAAAGGATCAGCATTGGGTTAGCAAAAATTGACCCCTAAAAACATGTTATGGTTTTTCGAGGAAAACAAAACGTAATCATCGAATCTTCGGTCGTAAGAGAAAAATCATATTTCCACCTTTGCATATCGAGTTTGAACTTATGGAAACCAAGATGGACTTTGCTATGAGTACTTAATACGTAAATTTCCCGGGGTTAACACGGGAAAATTGAAAACAGGCATATTTGATGGTCCTCAGATAAGACAGCTTATAAGAGAACCGCAATTTACAGTGAGCGAGATTGAATCGAATGCTTGGTGTTTGAATGAAATGCTCTTTGCAATCATAAAGCAGAAAATTTCACAGATTTAGTAGAACCTATGCTTTCTACTATTCTCGGTTGTAATACGACGAGCATAGAAGTTCACTACATTCTCAACCACTTAGATCTATTCCCACACAAAAACTAGAGGTGATTTTAGTGAAGAACAGGAGGAAAGATTTCATCAGGACATTAAGACGATGGAAAAACGATATCAAGGAAGATGGTATGATACCCACATGATGGCCGACTACCGTTGGAGTCTGTAGCGAGCGTCTTCATTTCTTCTGTTTCTAATCATTTGTTGATTTAACCCGTCGCTCCATATGTCTTTCTATTCTTCTAATTTTTTGTGTTGGGTAAATGTCCTGTGCTGACGTGCCCAAAATTTAAAAAAAAAAAAAATATTTTGTGAAATAAATTACTTTGTAATCTTTATTTTTAATGAGCCCTTGTAGCAAATATTAATGACCTATAACGTATATGAATTAGCAAAAAGATGATTTTGTTCTAAAAGCGGTTAATAAAGCGTATTTCAGAAACCAAATTTGATAGAGACTAAATCTCTAACGGTTGTTTTCGATTCCAGCACTAAAAAAATTACTTAGAAACAGTTCAAAAATAGCAAACACCAAATTGTGTGTTGGGTTATGTTATCGTATTAAACGGCAATTAATTAATTAGTTAAAAATTGCACTAACCCGGCGTCATTGTGGCCGGGTATCTAATATCCGGCGGTTTTTAAAACCCTAATAACTGTAAAAGAAAATAGTCGCATTATTTGCCGCTCACAGTATCTGCGGTGGTTGACCTCTTTGACGGTATTAGCTATTCTATTTAGTGCCACTGCGGTTACGGTGGAGTTTTCATGTCTGTGAAGAGCGCGCGGGTATGTTATACCCGGCCACAATGGCCACGTAACATTTATATATACAACGTGTTTATTGTTTTTTATTGTTTATTGATAAATTGCATATCCTTTTTCACAGTTTTACGAACCATGTCATACAAAAATGAACAAAGTCGACTTCTAGCCTTGTTTGAACAAGCTTATACCACAGTGAAAGTGAACAGTTTTGTTCAGACGATAAGTGAGGAAGAGTATGAATAACTTACCGAGAGGTTTACGTATACATATTCATGTTAACGTGTTAAAAACAATTTTATGTTTTGTACCTAAATTGTTATTATTTCTTGTTTTTGAATATATATTCTAAGTTAGGTTCTAACAAATTTTTCTCAGGAAAAAAATGTTATTTTTTTTTTCAATTTTTGATGATTGTATGCTCATTTTATAATAAATAAATGTTTAATTTTCATAAATAATGGGGTATTAGATATCCGGCCATAACGGCCGTGTTCTGCTTGGCCGCCATAATGACGCCGGGTTAAAGAAAAAATATTATTTGTTCTCAAGATGGTTTTCCGTGTTTCCACGACATGACACTGAGTCCAGGTTCGTTACGATTTTTCTTTCGTAAGCTATTTTTGATTTTAAAAAGTATTTACACACACTTCAACCTTCATTTAATGTTCTGTTCGGATTGAATTTTTTATTATACAACGGTTTATTTTAGGGTGAAAAATTTCGTAATTAGAGTTAAATGCGAGAAAAAAAAGTATTGCATTTTCGAAATTTTATAAAATTATAATATGTCGTTTTCTCGGGCTGCGTTCGCCAGCCCCGCCCACTTTGAGTTGGGAAACCAAAATAGGCTTATTCGTTTGTGCTTTGTTTGTGCTTCTTTGTGAATTACTTTTTTTTGTCTGTGCTCATCCCCTTCCTAATTTGGCAAGGGTGGAACTACCCCCGCCCATGTAGAAGTAAGGGTTGAAAATTATGTCATTCGTTTGTGCTTCGCTTGTGCTTCTTTGTTCATTACTTTTTTTTGTCTGTGCTCATCCCCTTCCTAATTTGGAAAGGGTGGAACTATCCTTGCTCATGTAGAAGTAAGGGTTGAAAATTATGTCATTCGTTTGTGCTTCGTTTGTGCTTTTTTGTGCACTAATTTTTTTTGTTTGTGCTCCTTCCCTTTCCAATCTAGTAAGGGTGGGACTAGTCTTCCCCATGTTGAGATAAAGGTTGAATGCAGTGTTATTATTTGATTGTGCACTAATTGTTTCTATTTGTACTTCTTCCATTGAAGTATTCTAGCCGGTTGTATTTATATGTAATAGCCGCCTAGGAGTTTCTAGAATACAGCCACTTCTACTATATTTACACTGCGCCTGTATCTAGTACTAATGTGGCGGATTTGGAGGTAGGAAATACGCTTTGTCTGGCACTTCCAATGGACACGTATTAATGACATTGAAATAATTCTTTTTCAATTTTAACACTCTTTAAATCAAGAATGTTTCCATTTTTTATAATACCAACGACTTCACTCCCACATAGGCTTAGATCATTAGACAAAATATGGGTAGATCTGAAAATAAATAATTTTTCTTTTACAATTTTTTGTGAGATACAACAGATTCACCTTTCCAGTTCTCCATAGCACAATTCGTATTAAGTTCTACTTCCATGTTATCAAGAATTTTGTTTCTCTTCACAATACACAAAGAAGCACAAACGAACATTTTGAACCCTTACTTTTACATGAGCGGGGGTAGTTCCACCCTTGCTAAATTAGAAAGGGGAGGAGGACAAACAAAAAAAAGTAGTGCACAAAGAAGCACAATCGAAGCACAAACGAATGACATCATTTTCAACTCTTACTTCTACATGGGCGGGGGTAGTTCCACCCTTGCTAAATTAGGAAGGGTATGAGCGCAAACAAACAAAAATAGTCCACAAAGAAGCACAAACGAATGACATAATTTTCAACCCTTACTTCAACATGGGCGGGGCTGGCGAAACGCACCCGTTTTCTTGTAATTGTAAAATTTCAACCGACATTTATTATTTTCTGTCACAAATAAAAGCAGTGTCGAATTTTATTTTTTACACATACATATATATTAATTATAATGTAATTCTTAGGCTGCCCCCCATTAGAAAAAATGTCTCAATTTTACGTAACGAAAAATGTCCCAATTTTATGTAACGTTTGTTATAATTTATAGGATTTTTGTGATTATGTTATTACAAAAATGGTACAATTTTATGTAACGAAAACTGCAACGAAAAAATGTCTTAATTTTATGTAACAAAAGTTAAATGTTAGGATAGGATTTTTGTGATTATGTTACTTTTTTTGTGTCGATTCCAATAAGAATTACGTTGTAAATTTTGATTATTTTATACAAAGTATGGAAGAGAAAGAGATAGAAATGTTAGCATGAGGGGTCAAGGGGCACAGCCTCTTGCAAGGACAAAATGGCCGAGTTTATATATAATACATACATATATATATATATATAATATGTATATAATTCCTAAATTTACATTATGCCTACGCGATTGGAGGGGAATTTATCCGTTTTGAGTGATTTTAATTTTCCATTGTTTACATTTTTCTCTTTCTCATTTCAGAACGATTATGTAACGTCATATTTTTGAATCGACAAATTGAAGATATTGGGGTGGGTTATGAAATATTTAAAAACATTTTTATTAACGCTAAGAAAACAACGATGAAAAAACCTGTTGGAAAAAAAGATTCAAATTGTGTTAGGGCGAATTTTTCCGGAATATTTTGCAATAAAGTAAAGGTTATAATAATAAATGTTATCGGTAAATTTACGTAAAGTTTACTGCGTTGAACTGTTCGTCGTGTTCGATGCTAATAATATTATAGCCCCCCTTACATAAGCGCCGTTTCGTTATGAAAAATTATTTTTCAAATAAATCGTATATCGCTTTTATTCTTCATTTTATATCACGTTTAAGTGAGAGAATAGCACCGGGTAAAAAAATTGTCTCTTTCCTTCAAATTATTTACACTATTCGTTGAAACGATTTTTGTTATTCTCTTTCTCGTTTAACGTGCTAAAATCCTCAAACGATCGACTATCCGCTTAGTCACAATATCAGTAAAATAGAACGTTAATAAATCGTAATAAATCGTAACAAATCCGTAAAAGAGTAAATAACTCAATTTAAAATGTGTATGTTTTTCCGATGATTCGTTGCATTTGCATAATTTTAATTTAAAATTCCCGATACTTCATCAGCGTAAGCCCGACATAAAAAGAATCTATCTAGCCTGCTTTGACCATTCTTTTTGGCTGCAGACGAGCATTTTGTTTTCTGTTTTCTTTCTTTATTTCTACTACACATTCAGTGTTTTACAGCGCATTATGCGCTTCTTAAATAAAAGTCTAATATTTATGATATTACACATTTCCGGTATCCGACGATGACAAAAAAGCATCTCTTAAAATATGTACAGGCAGACAATTATGCACGCATTTTTACATTATAAACGTGCTATTATGTGCACAGAGCGTGAAAACCAAGTATTTGAGCGTCTCGAAAGAAACAATATCTCATTTCGATTCATGCCTTATTTAGTAAAAAATCGAGTCATGCTTTTTTCTTTTTTTTTTTTTTTTTTGTGCAATAATACGAAGCGATATAGAGACTAACAGATGATTAAATGAATCATTAAATCGCCTTAATTAATTAAAATAAGAAAATCAGTTCAAGTGTCCTCTCGTAGCCTTTGTACGGAAGTACATTTTGACGTGTATGTCTCTTGGACGGTGCATAATGACGTATTGCATTTTAGTAAAAGCCTGAACTTTCGAAATGAATAAAATGATTGTCCTAGTGTAAATATAAATAAGGGTAACGCTTTCACAAACGCATTTTTGCGTTACCAATTTCGCGAAACAGCAGCCATAAGACGTTGTCAAAAAATGATGCAATGGAAGAAATTTACATGATGCGATGCGGTGTAAATTCTTTTTGGCGTAATGCGGTAGAGGTTAATGTTTAATTGAAAACTTTTAAAACTTTATTATATTTTCAAAGTTGTCAGACAAAACGCATATGAAATTTCATAATGTCCGTTATTCTCGGTGGGGACTTAAATCTCGGCACAATGAACTTTTTACCTTCGTGCGCGATAAACTCGGAATGTAACTTTCAGCTGCCGGAAATTATTAGTCCATCATGACACGTTATCTATATATATTTATTCGACATATTGAATATCCATTGAATGAAAGAAATTCTACAAACAAAAGTCCCTTACTGCGGACAAGCATTTGGGGCGCGATGTCGTACATCAATATTTCAGATACTGAAGAAAAAAAAAAAACGTTTACACGCAAGCTATTTTTGGTGCAAATTTCCGAAATTTTATAAACAAGTCACGAAAGAAGCACACGCTTAAGATACTTGGAAACAACCCTCTAAAACTGGATATGAAAATGATTTTCAGGAACGTACGAAATTTTAATAATTAAATATAAGGCAGCTCCATAACGCGTCATCGTTTTCTTAGGAGGCGACGAGTTTAGAATTTAATCTCCTCTCGTTGTTCTGATTTCATAGTCACGACGCTAACCTGATGGCCGACCACCACACGCCCTGCTACAACTACGCTCAGTTTTTGATAAATTTGGCAGCTTTTGAGCTCGAATGGTGCATCAGCATGATGCGGGCTATTATTCGATGACCCAGTTTTGTAACATGTACGTGACACGAAATAAACTTTACCCCCGGCTCGACAGCTTGAGTTTTCCATCGATGAATATCGGCTCTTCCGACGTTAACGGTGTGTTTGCCGCTGTGACCATTACAAGTTTTTAAGTTGCTTCCAGTGTTCCGTCTACGATATGGACAGTATTCTTCAGTGAAAAATTTCCCCACGAAACATAATAATAGTAATAATTATTATTATGCATTTTGGATCTGGTGCGCAAGGCAGCAGCTCGGATTGATTGCACGGCTCGCGAGGTACGTCTAGCCATCACGCTGACGGGACATGATGGATTCTAGGGGAACATCCTGACTGGGTAATGTTACGCGGTGGAGAAGAAACCGGTAGAACTGTTATGTAAAATAAAAGGAAGCCTGTTATTTTAAAAAGTTTAAAAAACCGCAATGAAGTGACAATACTATTAACGGATTCGTTCAAACGATGTATGTAATAGTACGACGTCACTCGAGACCTTTACATTGAGAGGAGGAAAATAAATAAATTTTTAAAATAATATAAGCAATTCGCTGACTGGACTAGAAAACAGCTAATGTATATAATATAGTAAAAAATTAATACACCGACGTGCTTCGGAGACCCTATATAATCATGATGAATGATTTTTTTTTCTTCCTACACTGGGCGCGCCAGAAAAATTAAGGGATAGAACTAAATAGACAGGCGGTCAGAAATGGAAAAAGCAAAGGACAGCAGCAACGGAATAACTGAAGGCAGTGGGAAGGAAAGGATATAGGTAGCGTTAAAGGGAGTAGGAAAACCAAAGCCAAAAATTAGGCGTAAAGAAAGGACCGTTCGTTAGAGAGTGCAGAACATTCGAAAAGTATATGATTCGAATCACAAATACAAGAAGGCTCAGAAGCGTGAGGGTAACAGAAAGGAGAAAGAGCTAAAAAAAAAAAAACGAAAGCGAGAAGAAGGGAGTAGAGAATGGTTGATTCTGAGTCTAATTAAGGAAAGAACCGTGGAACGACGACAGATAGGAATAGAATGAAACCATGACCGGGAAATGAGGAACCGGTTGAATAAGACGGTAGTATGAATAATGATTAGAGAATAAAGATGGATACATGTCCAAGGTCTGGAATGATTAGAGCGGGATAGGGAAAGGATGTCTGAAGAAAGGAAATGGTGAATGATTATGGAGCAGTGTCTGCGAAGCACGTCGGTGTATTAATTGTTTACTATATTATATACATTAGCTGTTTTCTAGTCCAGTCAGCGAATTGCTTATCCGCTTTATAAATAATTTTTTATTTCGAATCAGCTATTACTAAAAAAGTTTTTGCATAAAAACGGTAATTACCAATGACGTACAAATAGAAAAACTTGTGTGCAATATACGCGAGTTAGGTAGGAATGAAAATTTGGAGAAAACAGAATACATTGTGATGAGAATATAAAGGAAAAATAACGAGTTTCTTCCGGTTTAACAGAATGATAAGCTGTTTTTAAGTAAAGCCTACGATTGGGTCTATATTTAGTGTATAGTTTATTATTCGCCCAGCAATGGCGATGGAAAACTTACTAAATAACGGAATTTGAGTGTAGCTTTTAGTACGGTAATCTCTCTAATTTCAGGTAAGTTTAATTACTACAACATATCTCTACATTACTAGTATGAGGTAGAACGGTATTAGCTGTAGTTTATAATAATGCAATTAGCGGCGTGAGTTAGTATAAATAATCAGCTTGATACACGATATTGGGGAAGACTTAAATAGATATCCTATATGTTTACTGCAGCGATTGTTCTGTTTACCCCGAGATAACTTACATTCAAAGCGCAGAAAAATGAGACACACGATTGAATCCGACAAATTTCCAAATTCCCGTCGATACTTGTAAATGACAGGGGCAAACACTTGTTTTTATTTTATAGCAGTTTCCTATTTATTCCAGTATGATTGGGAATGTCGAAAAATCGGTAATCATTATCAAATCTGATTCATATCCAGGAGCAGTTGCGTAATTTACTAAAGGTCTCTGTAATCATTTACGGTGGCGGGAGTCTGTGCGAATTGCGATAACGTGTTCGAGACGGAAAGTAAATTCTCGCTATTCGATATGGATGCAGGCATCTTTAGCGGGTGAGAAAAGAGTTCTTGAAATGTTATTTCGGAAGCGCGATGTTAAATTCAAAAATATTTTGAACGCTGGAGACAACCGGTTTGAGGAATGATGTGAAATGCAGAATTGCGTTTTCAGTGATTAGCGCGCATTTAAATACCTGCACCGGAATAAGAATTATACAATCGAAATAGCACTTCCTCGCCCGTATCGTTAGATGAACGAGGTTCTTTTTTATTTTAAAGGGCACACACATCTCACGCTTATTTCGCGATGTTTTTTATTAAAAATTTTTCTAAAATTAAATTTAAAATTACTTCAACTTCCGTTATTATTTACAATATTATTCGCTTTAATTGTAATTTAAAAGCGAATGAAGTTGTCAGAAATTACGAATCTTTTTGTATAAGAAAAAGAAAAGTTTACTAGATCAAAAAAAAAAAGGAAAACGAAATCTGAGGATGCACAAAAACTCGTTAAGCATGAGATAAGAGCAAAATTGCACTTATTACACTTTCACGTACGGAAAAAGAAAAACAAAAAATATTTTTAACGATGATTAGGAAAGGTGAAAAATAATTCACTAATTTTAAATCGTGGAATTTTTGCGTTGCTCGCTACACAATCGGCTATAGGGGGGAAAAAACATATTTCACAATATATTTCGCACGCAGTGGGCGCCCGATTCCAGACTCATCCCAAGGAACATGCGATTCGTTTTTCGTTATAACTAACTATTGGAAATTTTCGGTCTATTTTTAGTTTTTTCCAGTATTTTTTCCCTTTTCCCTGTACTACGTTACTCGCGAATCTTTTCATCGTGCAAGCTCACAGACTAAATATCGGCAAAATGAAATGGTCGAAAAGAACTGCGTACCAGGCATCGAATTTTCTTCGCAGTGGAAATTTGTCGCGCTTCAACGCTGCTAATTAAGTCGCAATTCTTTCAATTAATTGAGATAACCGCTAAAGCAAACAGCTAACAGCGGTAGTTCGTTTCGGATTCCGGGTTATATCGGGTCAGATGATATACGGTAGTTTAGATAACGGTGCGGCTCCTGGTTGTGAAGTTTTCGCATTTTTATGTTCTAGCTAAACGAAATCGATGACATACGTGACGGTAATTGTCTGGAAGGCAGGATGCAGCGGTTGTTCGACGTCTGTGATAATAGCGTACATTGTGCCTACCTGTTTGTTGCGTGCGCGGTATTACGTCATACGTCGGGCAGAGACGATGATAAGAGCGAACACAAAATTGCGCTGCACGTGTCTTCCTTGTTACATTGTAACGCAAATACTTGTGCACTCTACGCTTTCCGCCTAGATAAAATGCAATAGCACATTGCTGCATCGATGAACTTTGAACATATCAGGCCGTTTCGATTGTCCTGCATCAGTTGTCGGATATTTTTATTATTCTCGTTAACAGCCACACACAAGCTTTCGCTTCATTTCCGCTGAGCAAGCAATTATCGATATTATCGATCTCGCGACTTAATCAGCCTCCGCTGGCAGCAGAGCTGTAAATGCATATTTTTTTATCAATGGTACGTATGCGCAAGTTTAGTGATGCATCCTGTCGCAAATGTCCATCGATGGCGCCCGTCGAACAGGAAAATTTACCGCGAATCGCCCGTATTTAAATGAAACTAAATTATTTTGACGACTCTGAAATATGTTCCGCATTGCATACCTAATATTGAAGGTCGTTTTAGACGATAAAGAGTATTTCATATGAAAAATTTGGTAAACAATTCGATATGTGCAGTTCTAAAAGAACGTTGACTTTTTAATAGCTGTTGAACTATCAAATTTTAAACAGTCGTCGAACTCATCTATCGTTTTTTCGATGAAATAAATTCAATAAGTTAGTATATATGGTCTCGCAATTGTACCATACTGAGTTGCTATACAGTTTTCAGGTTTATTCTGTATAGGCGCATTTACGACAGCTCCCTGTAGTAAGGCCAGAAACTGGTTGAATTTCCCTCGCGATGGGAAAAAAACATTGCACATGTTCTCGTATTTTTAATACAGATTCCTCTTATTCTCGAATAATGAACAATTTTTATTGCATATTTGCTCGCCGATTGCTAAAAAAAATATAATTCTTTTTTTTTTTTATTTTAGTCAGACACACGCAAAAAAAAAAATATAGTATATCTCGATATTCCAATGGAAACTGCACGAAACATTTACGCGAAGCAGTGTCTCGCAAAGAAGAAAAAAAGAAAATTTACTGCGTTTTACTTAGTGGTCGAAATTTAAGGAAAAATCCGTTGAGTGGAATTTTTATTTTTCCGGCAAAGAAAAACTGTAACCCCCCCCTTCCTACTGGTTTGTTATTGTTAGAAATTAATAGGATTTTGTCAGTAAAAGTGTGAACAATTTTTTCTTAATCTCTGGGTCATTAACTGCGACGAGTACATAATTAACACGGCCGAGGTTACCGGGAAAACACGATAATTATCAGTTTCAATTAGCGTCTGCTAAACCGGACATCGACCTTTTAAATCCGTACAAATATAAAGGTTTTTTAACAAATATTTTTTTTCTTTTTTCCTTTTTTTTTGAATTTATTTTATTCCGGCTCGTCAATTACGGGAAATCCTAAAAAGAGCTGAGGTGAGTAGATACAAAAAAAAAAGAATAATAAACGGAAACGATTAATAAAATTCGGAAAAAAGTAAGTCTGGGCTACTAAGTTGGTTCAAAGAGAAATATGGTAGAGCTCATTTACGCATAGAACTGAAGGAGTATAAAATGATTTCTAGATACGAGGAAAGAGGTTTTAATGCGATATTGTTAGTTGAGGTCATGATGTAGTATTCAAAGTTGAGTGTTACATACACGCGCCAGCCAATCTCACAGCTGTATAAATAAAATAGCGAATATGAGAGCAAAAAAAAAAAAAAAACAGGCCAAATGGAACTCAATGACTGATTTAATGTGAGTCCATTCGAGAGAAAAATGAATAAAATAAATATTTCACAATGATCGAGAGTGCCACTATGGCAAACCTTTGATAAATAAACGAAATGTGTAACAGGAGACAGGGACTGACTTGGATGCTTCATAAAAGAAGAGGAATTAAGCGAGAAAGCAGAAAAGAAAATCTAGGATAGTAGAAAGGAACAGAGAGAAGAAACTTTGGTCCCGAATCTTCTCCCTTTCCTTTCTAGTTAATTTATTCATTGTTAGAAAGGGAAAAAAATGTCAGCAAACCATGAGGAAAAAGTATGTTATCAGAAGAGAAAAGCTCCATGATGTGAAATCGAGGAATGGGAATTGGCAATAACCGATGATACAAAAAATACCCAACCTGCGGACAACTATCCTAAATTTAACCGAAAGATTTGTTGAGAGCCCATCCGTTAGAGCGAGACGGGATACGGTTAAATACGTAGGTTTAGAGTTATGATGTTCGTGAAAATTGGGACGAGAAAGAAAATTAGAATGAAGAGAAGGAAGTAATGATGGAATGTTTGTAGAAATACTGTGGGAAGAGATTGGCGTTGAGGCTCGATCGGCAAACGAAAAGGCCTGTGAAGCTAAAGCGTTATTTGTTGAAATGAGAAGCTTCGGATGGAAATATTTTCGAATGCTATTATACGTTTAACTTTGCAATTACGCTAGGTTGCTACATTGTAAGGCTGAGTGCATGGAAGCGCAATAAAAACACATGTAGGAGGAAATACGGAAGTGTTTTACGATGTGTCCGAAAAGAAAACATTTTGAACCTTGCGTAGTAGGTGAACGTTGAAATGGTGTGTCATATTATCAGGAATATACGCCTTAATATTGTGGAACGCGAGTAAATAGGCATGGGCTAGAAAAGAGTTTGCGGAAGCGGTTGAAGTTTGACTGGGACTCGGGAAGTGGAAACAGAGTTGGTTAGTCCGGCAGTGAGCCGACGGATGAAGATTTTCGAAATCCTTTTTTGCCGAGCAACTTTCCAGGTGAATGGTGAAAGATCCCCTGGATGATCGGAGGCAAATAAGTTTTCTTTCTTGTTGCAGTTACTGTTATTATTACTATTATTATTATGTTGTTTTTTTGTTTTTTTTTGATCTGTAACTACCGACATTAATACGAAGAAAAATTAAAAAAAAATAAATAAAACAAAATCGAAAAACGGAAATACAAACTTTCGAGGCAGGCAAAAAAATGGTAACAGTTAGTGGAGCTAAGATTAATCAACCGAATTTAGAAATAAGTGTATAAATGACAGTTAGATAATAATATACCGAATTGTAATAATCGAGCAGCGACTAAAAGCTGATAAGCAGCTAACGCGAGAGAACAAATCCTATCAACTGACGAACAAGTTGGTCTAATTAGTCAATTAAACCGATTCTACTATAACGGTTATAGATTCACGATGTATCCCCCCGGGCGAGGTCGGTCGAGCTTTATACATGGAATTAGTTTGCTGATATATATATAACTAGCTCTGATTACATAATTTTCATACATTTCGAAGTATTATCGGTTTATAAGATATTTTGAAGTTTTTTTTTTTTAGTTTTTTTTAAATTGTATAGATCATTTATTTTTCATAAAATTCGATCGGCGTTTAAACAAATATTAACGAAGTCGTGATTAATCAAAGCTTCACTATTTGATTGAAAATTATCAATACGTGAGAAGAACTGGGGGGGGGGGGTTAAGGAAGCGGTGATTTAGATTGAAAAATTGATATTTTCCACACAACGTCAACGTTACGAAAGCTGAGCGAATATAATATAAACTGAGCTAAATAACTCTGTAAAAACGCATACTAGATGCAGACGTCACATTCGGGATTTGAAAAGCTTTAGCTTTTTTTTTTTTTAAATGGCAATACGTAACTTGTGAGAATCGTAATAATCACTGATTTATTTTAAATGAAAATCGCTGCTATTTGCCGTGGAAAATAATCTATTATATAAATACTTCGCAATAACTTTTTTTTATTCGTCGCAAGGGATCGGAATTAGTCTGATCAACCGGGTGACAGATCATGGTCACGATACCCCTACATGGGGTGAAACGATTCGATAGAGTACAATTTCAATTTAAGTAAAATGTTGCGAATTGAAAATTTAATGTCTCCATTTTTAATGATTTTTGACAAAACATTGTCCCTGTTTCATGCACAGAGCAACTATATTATGTCGCGTTAAATTTCGGTCTCGTCTCTTTAATTGGATTCGGAGGATATTTCTATCGTGGAATTTAGTAAATGCGTGTTTTCCTACGAATATTATAATTTTAGTCTCAAGCAGTTCTTCTCGATACACAACCGTTTCGTGGTATTTGTGCTTCTTCCAAAAAACCTACTAGAACACACGCGTAGACATATTTTTAAAAACTTTTATTATTGATCCTTTGCGCAGTCTTTTCTTCGAAAGTGTCTAGAAATTTTGATAAATAAAATACAAATCAAAAGAGAACAAGAGAAACGTTAAATTGAAAATCAGCATTAGACCGGCTTCAATTCGAAATAATTAAAAACAAGAAAACTATTTAGGAAATTATATAATCATTTAAAATTAAACCGTCGCCGGCTATTATGATGGTTTTTTAAAACAACCGTCTTTATTATACCGGCAATAGTGATTTCTAGTGGGGATGTCGGGTGATAATTTATGTCTATATTTTTCGTCGAATTATTTACAGATATGACACACATCCTGTCTGATTTTCTTTGGGAGGAAGGAATCCCATTCTTATAAAATTGGTTCATTTTTTTCTCTTTCAGGTTGATAGATTCGAGATCTTTTGTTTCTTTCACTTTTTATTGTTTAAAGTGCTTTTCATAAACACCTTGCGGAATTAATAATATCCGATATTCGCAACGGAGCGCTCTTTCAAAGAACAGCGATGCCCGGTGAATTTTTCCTCTAGAGATCTTCCGCGGTATCTACATATATATTAATTTTAATACATTTTATTATTGAAAACGGATGAATTTGAACTGGTTTGTGTTTCAACGTGTTTTGCAGGTATATGAGTTTTTCCATTGTTTTTCTGATTTCATTTAATTCGGTCACGGGCGTACAATTTTTTTTTGTTTCGATCCCATTTACCTTGATTACTAACGGCGTACGATCCCCGCATATCCCCTGTTCGTCGACTGAGTTATGCGTCGTTTTACATGGTTTCCCTAATCTCTTTGCTGATGTATCCGTACAGACAGTTTCGGCCGTTGTACGTGTGTTTTTTTTTTTTTTTTGTTGTTTTTTAACTCCACATTGATGCTAATTAATGCTTTATCATTTGAAAATTAAGAGGCCGTTGCAGAGAAAACGAGGAAATCGTTTTCAAGTACGCCGTGTATGGCAACGGAAAAATATAATAGCAAAATTTCAGTGACACTTTCAGAGTAGGAAAAAAAAAACAACGAACTGAAAAATACCGATGTCGAATAATCAGGAGAATTCTTTTCATTTTTTACTTCGTTTTTATCAACCATCGACACACATTAACTATACTTTCGGTGTTTCCAACACTAACCAGACTGACACATATACTAGGTAAAAATAAATCCTAATCGAAACGAATGAGGTTCGCTAAAATAATAATGATTACCCCCCTAAATTTTCATTCATTTCTTTATTATTTATTTTACTGAAAACTAAAAATGGCGAACGGAATTTCTGACACATATTAGAAATTAAGTGAGAAAAAAAAAAATTACTTTCTAAAAATAATTCACACGCTTTTACCTCGACATATTAAACTGCATAACGATTTTCTTTAACTCGCTCGAAATTGACAATGGTCGTATTGGCTGAAATTGGGAGATTTTTTTCTTCTAGACTATACGATATGCCATCTTTGTTAGTCTATTATTGCACGTGTACTTACGTTGGCGATATTAGAATTTTTTCAAAAAATATCTCATTTGTCGCTGCTCCTCGTAAATGGAATAAAATTAATTTTCCGGTGCGTTTGTATCTTAGAAGAATGCGCTTAAACTGTGTAATGTATCTTAGCAGCCAACAGTCAACCTGAAAACGTCAATGCGCAATTGGCCCTAAAGCACCATAGCACGCTGAAGTGTTCGATTTACGTAATACCCGGTATCTTCCCAACACGATCTTTGCCCGAATGGGTGATAATCGAAGGAGAGATAATAAAAATTAGCAGTCCAAAACGCTCGATGGAAGTAACAAACTTTCGCTACAAAGACGATACGCTGAAATTTATGAAAAGCGCAGAATGATTTTTTTTTAGGGAGAATCAATTACTCTCCTCGGTAAGTTTCGCAACGAATTAGAACATCTTTAGACTATGTGAGTTATGCATGTATATGAGAAACATGATCTGTTTTTTTTTTTTTTTACAAGTCATCTCAATACCGTGGGTGAAAATTTGCCGCAAGAGATATGTATTATCCGATAACCTCATGTTGTTAACAACTCATTCTGCACAAAACCTCTTAATAAAACTACCGTAATTTAACCCCTTTATGCTTAAGGCACCGTCAGTTCAAATCGTACCATTATGCAGTACACTGCAGCGGAAACACCAATGCCGGCTGATTAAAATTTTTACATTCTCTTACTGTTACACATACATATATTCACAAGAAACCCGCCGGAATACGACAATTCGGTAATTTAATATTTTCCGGTATCTTGTGCGTAAATATTATCTTCTTCTACGGATGAGAGTAGTTTTCATCGTCTATTCTAAACTTTGCTTTGCATTGCCCCTCTCCCCCTGCGCTCAAAGGAACTTTAGTTATTTCTATCTCAACTGAAACCTGCAAAAATCCAGTCGGGCGACGACACTTTAATCATACACAAACAAAGGCGGTATCTAAACCTATTTTAAACGGATAATTATTTAGTTCCATTCTCGAAGCGCTAGATACTTTAGTTTTACTCGCAATACGCAATACCGTTTTCACTGTCGATTTGACTATTGCTTCTTACGCTGCGTATTCTGATAACTAAATTCATCTGCGTTCCGGCGAATATTTTCCTACTGCAATAAACACCGTATAGAGATAATTTTGCTAAACTGGAACCGACGCATAGAGCCGATGTACAA
The DNA here is from genome assembly GCA_039619475.1 of Icerya purchasi. Classification (NCBI taxonomy): domain Eukaryota; kingdom Metazoa; phylum Arthropoda; class Insecta; order Hemiptera; family Monophlebidae; genus Icerya; species Icerya purchasi. Next base: position 397,578,588 of record CM077115.1, on the reverse strand, counting down.
TTTCTCTTCATTCTTCCCTGGCGCTAATAGAAAATATCATCGGTACCCTCACCATTCAATGCCCCAGCTACCAAAGTTGTCCTATCGATAAGTAGCGTGATGATGTAACGAAGAAATTGACTACCGTTATATATATGCCAAGAGGAAAGCGTTCACTCTAAGAATGCAAAGTTTCAACTTATCGACCTGGCAACCTGATTGGAACCATGAAGCAGTCCTTCGTGTTATATTCATTCTTCAATCTGCTTCCACGCGCAGAACACGGTGCAAAATGTAATCACAGAACGGGTACTTCGAAACGATACGCAATCGTTTCCAATGACTTATAAGAACTGTAAACTGTAGCTTCAGCGAGTTTTCTTCTGTAATCTTTTATCACACGAAAATTGTTCCCTACAATAGGCAAAAATACACATTTGTTTTTGTCACGGCTCCGACCGATAATTATTTTTCAGATTGTTTCCAACTCGAATTCCATACGCTAGACTGGTGAGATGGGTCGTCGTTGTTTTGTTTTTTTTTTTGTTTTTTTTCGGATTCGGAACTGGATCCCAGGTTCGGGAACTGCATTCTGGATACGTGAACCCATCGGACACCCAAATGGATTGGGCGTTCACATAATGCATGACACTCGTTTGCACCGACTATCGACGCAGTGTACTACATAGTAGTGTTGGATCGGATTAATGTTATTTAAAGAAGGCCCAGAAGCCGCATGGATTGCTGATGTTGTCGACAATTACTTTAATCAATGTGATTTTAAATCAATTACTCTCAAATATTCTTTTTATCGCTATTCGGGAGAAGGTACGCTTTTTTTTTTTTCTCTTTTTCTTTTTTAATGGTCGATAGAAGAAATTTAATCAGCCCGCGATATCTCTCTGTTAAACAAAAATGAAAGAAAATAAATAAAATGCGACTAATTAAAATCGGAAAACTTAGTCTTCCGTTATTTCTTTTTCTAAAATCGATTAATACCTATATATTATAATACAACTATATCTAATAAACAACAAATATAATAAGTACTATTGAGCAATTGTTACAGAAAAGATATATTGTCAAAAAAAAAAAAAATCGTATTTTTTATGCCAAATTTGTCATTAGGAAAGTATATTCGAAAATGATCGGAAAAATTTGCTTAAAATTTGACGCTCTGTTCTAGATCAATATTTTAGCTTCTATAGCGCGGAACCGTATGAATTTGGATCTTGTCATCGTTGCGTCGCATTCTGAGTTACGTCATCAACTCCGCTACCGGACCTACTCGTTACACGACATGAGACTGCGTTTTCGGTCCCGATTTAATCCATTTAAAAAAAAGGTTGCTGCATCCGTTTGCGAATACCATCGTGTAGAATTATATTTGGACAGCTGGTACAGTATCGGAATCTAGTATGAAAAAAATAATTAATAAAGTTTAAGTCTACCGGTATGGGCAATAAAAAGTTTTTATTGTTCGTTGTTGTCGCTACTACGGTGAATTCGCAACTTTTTACTCTTCGTGCAACTTTGTTCATATTCTATATCGATGATGTGTGTACTTGTTGATTTTTTCGTACCGCTCATGACAATCCGGCTATTTATCGATGATCCAAACGTCACTCTGAATCTTTAATCTTCGATCCAACAATAAATTAAAATATGTCGCTGAAAAAAAGAAAGGCGGTTTTGGTATGACAAGCGAACCTAATTTTTCACGAAATGTGAACTATCCGCTCTTTCTTCCTCATCAATCCACAACTACGAATCGAAATTCAGAAATGAAATTCAGAAATGAAATTCTGAATCCACCTTTATGCTTCAAATCAAACCCACTAACCGTGTCGTTCCATATTTAAATCTAATTATGCTAAACTTTTAGTTGCATGAACCGAATTTATAATTCATTAATTGCCTTTTTTTTATGTAGTTTATGAATTTTATTAAATAATACACGAACTAAACTGGCTTAAACGAAGATCGCTTACAAGTCATCTGCAAACAAAACATTCTGCCTTGACCTATATTTTGGTTTGTTACTTTTTAAATAAAAACTAAATCTACGTCGATGGGACTCCACGCGATTGTCCTTTTACAATCCCCGCATATCAATTAGTCTCGGAAACAATTTAATTTTGTTTTTGCAATTTTCATGTTTCACGTCGCAACGAAAAAGAGACTTTGAGCTTTTTTTTTGTTTCAGTTTTATTCATTTTAACCGGCTCAAGATGCATTCTCTGAATTTCACGACAATTTCTGTTTAATAATATCCGTCCATATTCTCACTATTGATAACGTAATATTTAATCTCTTATTGTTATTATTTGACTTTTCTGTGGTTTGTTTATAGTTTTCGTTGGAACACAATTATCAGACAGTTGCACATATTTTTAGCACTGTTAATTACGTCAATGTTTTGTTTATCGTATATGTGTATGTTAGATTGAAAACGTATTTCAATGCAGCTCAAAATAACAGTTATATATATATATATATATTAAATATAGATTTTTTTGCAATCTTTACTAGATTTCGGTGTATTTCTAATGAATTATATAATAATGAATATTGATAGCGTAAGTTTTGAATGTTTTTTTTTAATTTATATAAATCAATCGTACTACGGAAATATTATGCAAAACTACTATTACGGTAAGAAAAGGAATTAAAGAAAACACATTACGAAGAAATTGTAGCAAAGATTAAACGATATTGAACTTTTTTTTTCTCGCGAATGAGTTTTATACAGAGCTTTCTTATAGAAAAGTATTATTCGAAATAATTACAATGTAATTATAAGCTTAATTGTATTTCGTACGCGACAGCTGTAAAATATTTGTTCGTCAATGCTCCAACACAGTTTACAGTAGGGAAATAAAAATTACAACGAAGGCAAGAAATGTTGAATAGGCTGGCTAATAAAACTGAAAGTTCTCTGGTATTACGAAAAAAACAAAAAAAAAAGAACAAAAAAACTCAGTCTCCAACTTACGCGTTCGAAATTCTACTAATTAATTTTCCTACTTTATACGCAGACACTTTTTATTTCCTTTCGGTGTAGTAATTTGATTAAAAGATTCGTCTATAAGAGTTTTGCTATTAACTTCTGCGGGTGATGAATGTTTACTTATTCGATTGTAATTCCTGATCAGTTGACGTTCGTTTTTTAAAAATGTATTCCACGATTTAATAAAAAAGCTAACTTTGTAATATATATTAACATCATTCTTAGGTTGGGGGTAAAATAAAAAAAAAAAACCCTACGAAATATGCAACATTTTTAATAGCAATAAGCAAACCGTACCTTTTTTACCTTTTTTCAAACAACGACGTAACCTGTTTGAAATTTCTATTCTTCTACAAGTATTATGAAAGAACTATTCCGAGAAGCGTTCTCTTTGTCGGGTTTGAAGAATCGAGTTTTTTTTAATACGTTTATTATTGTCGCTCAGCAACTCTGGCTATTTGCGACGAATACATAAAGTAGATTACATAGCGATTGATTTTAAATATTTCATAGGATTTTACGACAGATTTAAATTTAAGTTAGTTTATATCTTATATTATACAGTACAAAGAGGTTGACTTTAAATATTTTATGAGATCTTTAGAAACCAATTCATCATCGCTCAAAATGTCGTAGAGCAATTTCCCCTCGAGGTTGCAGTTTTTTCTATGTTCCACATATTTTTTACATTTGCACAGTAGATGTTGTACGGTAATGATTTCGTTGTAAGTATGGCATTGATGAGTTTGCGTTTTTTCTAAGATGTATTTATGCGTTATCGAACAATGACCAATTCGGAGACGTGCTAGAACGATTTCTTCTTGTCGATTGGTTCGATACGATGTTTCCCAATGTTGCAGTTCCTTTTTGATGAGAAATAATTTATTTGAACTTTGGGTTTGTTGCCATTCGGTTTGCCACTTTTTCTGAATAATTTTCCTAATTGATTTGGTTAACAACTTGTCCTTTTTTTTCGCCTTATTGATGCAAGAATTAGCGAGTTGAAAGGTAGAATACCATGGAGGTCGATCTGGCGAGTGGATGGTATAAATAGGTTGAGTGTAATTCAATTCTGCAATTAATCCCATACACTGTATCGGAAATGGCTTTTGGATTCTGGATTTTTTATCATACTGTTGTACAAAGTTTGGAAACATGTTCTTTTGGTTGGAAGGGTTTGCGGTGTTAGCTGTTAATTTGACGAAGTGTTTTAGCGACAAGAGACGTCTTCTGAGTTTTAAGGGTAAAATATTACTCTCAGCGTGTAGACTAGCGATAGGACTGGTATGAAATGCACCTGTAATGAGGCGTAGAGCGGTGTTTTGTACTGGATTTAATTTTTCGAGATGATTTGTCTTCGCGCTATTATATATAATTGATCCATAATCCAGCTTGGATAAAGTCAATGCCGTATATAGGTTTTTCAATGTTTTCCTGTCTCCGCCCTATTTTGTGTGTGCAACCATTTTTAGTACATTTAGGGATTTATAAGTTTTTATTTTCAAGTTTTGTAAATGATGTTTCCACTTAATTTATTTATATATGATACATGCGTTATAAACAAATAAAAATAATATAAAATTCAGATGCCGAAAATGCGCAGAGAATCGCGAATAGCGGAAATTTAAAGTAAACGTACATGGGCTAACATAACATTTTATTTATTTATTTTTTTTTAATTTTATTTATTGTTTATTTATTTTGTTTTCTCTCTCTCTTCCTTCTCTTTACTTAAGGAAAGTATATAATAAATTAAAATAGCAATTTAGCCCATGTTTACACACTTTTTTTTTTTTTTTTTTAAATAAATAAGTTGTCACTGGGCAAGTATGCCCGTTGCGTGAGTGCCCAACACTCTTATTATCGTTTATTCTAGTAAACAAAATTACAATTGATCATTCTTACTACTTAGATCGAATGTATTAAACTAAAAAAATAAAAATAAAAATAAAATATATCAATCGACGCAAATATTTATATATATGAATTACACAATAATACATCCATACACAGGAGCCGCTTATATATTGGACATTGCATACATTAATGTACAGGAAAGAAAAAAGAAAAGGAAACTGGTAAATAGATGGTCTAAAAGAGCCCTAAAAAATGCAACAATAAAAATAAAGGGAAAAGAGGATGCAGCAAAATTACTTAATCTTTGCACCATTCTTTCAACCACTTCCTTACTTCCCTCTTCCATACACCAATTTGTTTTTCGTTTATTATGTGACTATGGTACTCATTAATTTAATTAAAACCGAATCATCTGTATTGTCGATTCGTAAATTTACCCCTCTAGGATGAATGTAACAGGTATTATTTTGATTCCTTGTTAGTCGAGTTTTTGGTCTGGAAGGTAACTTTACGTTAAAGTTCAAACGTCTTATTTAATATTCTATATACATTTTTAATAATAATAAAAATAAACACACTCATGTCCCACACCCTTGGAGCTCAGTGGTCAAACTGCAATAGTAAGATATTGTTTACAAGTTAAAGTATAATTAGGATAAAACTAAAAGAACAAGCTAAAAGAAAAATTTTCGACAACAGTTGTAACCAATTAACGGCTTTCTGCAGAGTTCAACAAACAAGAAACAAAAGAGCGAATTTTAGAATTTGCAATTAACTGATAACCGTTATAATACTTGTTTAATCGCGTTCTTCGCATTATGTACTTCTATTGAAATCGACTACGAGCAGGATTCCGGTGTATCCAACAAAAGTTAGTTAGCTTGGACGGCGAATATTCGGAAATAAATTTAGATGAGAAAAAAAAATGGGGAAAACCATTATCCGTTATATTCTTTGATTTGAAACTAATCGTAATAGGACAACTTTTTCAGTTTATTTGTCTTATACACCATCACGACACATGCGGGTTCTACAGGTGGAAATTAATTAAGTTAACCGATTTTTTGTATGAGTTGAAGGGTAATTCAAAACTGCGGTAGGGAAATTTTAAAACGACCAGGGAAAGGCATCAGAGGGGGAAGAAGAAATGTGAGCAGTATCTGCGGATATGTTGATGGTGGTTGAGATCGCAATGTCGGCTGAACGGTCAATGAACGTAGGGAGGTGTACTTTTGGAATTTTGTTTTAGGCAAATGCCTGAACGTTATTAAATCGATGAACTTTATTTTATGTATTTAGATGTTTGCGGCTTAGCAGGTGTTTAATTTGATAAGGCGCAGCAGCACTGTCAAGAAAAGTACTGTGATTTTTCGTTCATGTTTTATTTACATTTTCTTCTTTTCTATTTATTCCCCCGTTAATTTTTTTATCGAGGAAATTAGTTAAAATGCGGCTGATAAGCTTTAAAAATGTAACTAAATCCGTACCTGTTTGTTGATACTTATAAATATAAAATAAATAAATACTTCGATAACAAGCAGAATGTTTTGTTTGTTATCGAGCTACTTATTTATTAGTGATTTCTAAAAAAAGAGGAGGGTATACATTCGTCGCGTATATTTATCAATTAGTTCGATACGGAGACATGAATATATTAATTACAACGGAATTCTTAGGTCGGCCCCCATTAGAAAAAATTTCCAATTTCGGGTGTCGCAATTTTATGTAACGTTTGTCATATTTTAATTTTTACCGACTTCCAAAAAGAAGAAGGAGGGGTTATACGTCCGCCGCGTACTTTTCTTTACTTTTTTTTCATGTTTGTTCACGCACAGCTTATATTTAAAAATCTTTGTTCATTAGAAAGAGTATCGTTCATCAACATAGGTAGTAATGATGAAAGTCGGTGAACATAAAGTGAGTATTTGTCGAAAAACGTGAAAAAATGTGGCCTCTTTAGACATTTCTTTTTTCTTCATATTTTTTATTAGTACAACAGAGGTGATTGACTTAAAATACTATCAATTTGCCAAATTATAATATGGAAATTTAGCTTTTGATGTGTTTACTGTGGAAATGTAGTTCAAAATAAAGAAATTGATTTTTTTGTTAAGTAAAATGTTTTTCTTTAAAAAAAAAAAAATAGAATACCGATTTCAGGATTTATTATAAAAATTTGATAAAAATGCACTAAAAAGTAAAAAATAATAATTTAATAAAAATTCGCTAAAAAGTAAAAAATAGTTATTCGATAAAAAAATATATTTCAGAGTAATATACTACCTTAAGGTGATATTTTGATAATTCTTATACAACATTAATACCTTAATTAGACTAGGCATAAAATTCATATTAAATTAATAATTAAAAACTGCATTAAAAATATTCATTAAATTGTTCCTAGATTTGTAATATGAATTTTATGCCTAGTCTAATTAAGATATAAATGTTGTATAAGAATTAGCATAATATCATCTTTCGGCATATAACGCTGAATATATTTTCTTATCGGGAGTGATTATTTTTTACTTTTTAATGCATTTTTATTAAATTTTTATAATAAATCCTGAAGTCGGTGTTTTTTGGTTTTTTTTCTAAAAAAAAAACATTTTATTTTATATATTTAGCTTTGTAAATATTTAAAAGAACTCGTTTCATTTAAAAAACACAGTGATATAATAATAAAACTTTAAGATTATTCCGTTATAATCGAAAACAACCGGGGGGAATCCGATTTAGTACATTTTAATGAAAAATTCACTACGAAGGAAGATATATATTTATATTGCTAGAAAATTCGTTTTAGGCTATATTTCTAGGGGATTCCGAATACGCGAACGACATTATATCTAATTCTTCGGTATATTCGGTTTTCATTCGTCCAACTATTCCACCGATTGTGGAGGATTAGAGATATTCCTTATCGGTTAACCAAACCGGACCGTTTTATTTATTTATTTATTTATTTATTTATTTTTTTGGGCTCTCAACTCAAACTCCACCCATCGTCTGTTTATTTCACTTATTAATCTTAATTGTCTGTTATACTGTGACTATAATATACTACTTCTTCTTACAAAATCATCGATTGCATTATGTAATCGGTAGTGGAAGGATATAATTCATATTATATGGACACGGGGGTTATTCAGTAATAATAACGCTCGATGGAGATCAGAAATGTGCGAAGTGTAATAAGAACATTCTAAGAATATGTGATGCGGAATCATCCACTTTACGACGTTATTGCTGAGCAAGAGAAATGCAAAAGACATTGAAAATCTTTCTTCCGTTCGAAACGATTTTTATTCAACTATATGGAAGTTGTGTACATTGTCCCACGTAATTGTTCGTAATGCGAATATATATGTATATATATTCATTATTTGGCGGAACCAATAAATTATGTTCTCATTAGAAATCAGTCGTTTTTTGTTTGTTTTTCGACTTTTTTTTTTTTCTTCTTTTTTGAAATCGATTTTCTTCTGATACCGCTACTTTCATTCTGCCAATTGCTATACAAATACACATCTACCGGAAGAAAGCTTCTCGATTTTTGAACGGCTTCATCAGATCTTCTATCATAAGCAGCGTTCTGGCGACATTTGCCTAACGGACTAACATTTTTCTCTCTCTGTCTTTTTTTTTTTTTTTTTTATTATCTTTTAAGAACTGAACAATTCAATTGTAAACATATTAAGGAGGAAAAGAATTAATGAACTCGTACGGACTGCTTTAATTCTCGCAGGATGTTTCATTAAACGGCACGTTGCAAGTAACGTCTGCAGAAATATGTTTAGTTGCCGCTGTCGCGTAATAAATTATCGCCTTTGGTCAGCAGCGAACTATCTCGACTGAGTGCGATATTAGGGGATAGAGTGGATGAAAGAAATCTATAACGGTCGTCGTTGTCGTCGTCGTTGTTGTCGTTGTCGGGTAATTACAGCGAGCAAGTGGTGCGCCATGTTTATTTATTCAATGCACCAGGTAGGCTAATGATATACTAATCTGTTCGTTGTAGGTATCTTTTCGGAAATAACTTGTCCGTTTTGTTGGCCGACAAAAAATTTATTAACACACGCGCCTCACTAAACTCTATTTAACGCGGATCAATCTTAAGGGCGTTTTAGCGAGATAATTCATGGCCGGAGCAAAATAGCCAAAAGATCCCTTTGTTCCGTTTGCAGCGTTGTTCGCCTTTGTGTATTGAGCACGCAGATGTGTGTAGAACGGAAAAATAAACAAACAAAAGAGGAAACAGCCGAAAAGAGAATTAATGACGGTAATGATGATAATCGGTAATGACGAGGTGAAGCGACAGAGTGAAAACGAAAAGAGACTCTTCGCAATTATTACCGTTCTCGCGCGCAACGACATAAACACATGACCCCTTGCAGTACACGAGATGATGTCCTTTGACTTTCTGATACGTACGTGCTCGGGACTTGGCTTTTATTGACCGTTCGGCTAATTTATGTAAATGTGAATTCTTTTATGTCGCGAACGCGACCAGGTCTTTCGGACAAGAAACGCTCAGTTATATTATCAGTGTAAAACCGTTAGCAACGTGAAAATCGTGATCGGTAGTCAATGAATGACAACAAAACAAAAACAAAAAAAAAAAAAGAAAAGGTTCGCCAAGCAGAGATTTGGGAGGTACCTGAGCAAACGTGTTGGTAGCGTGTGGAAATGTTGCGTTGTAACAAGGTAGTACACAGTCTACGTGATGATGCTTTGATGCGTTTTTCGCTCGCTAGAAAAAAAGCCATAATATTTCGAGAATTGGCTAAACATACTCGATAATTCTAGATAACGCCTTTTTAGCATTGTATCTCTGCTAGTTTGAAAATTTCCCGAAATTAAATGCGGTCGCACCATTCCAATGATCATTTAATTTTGTTCACGATGTTGCAAGTCTGTGTCGGCGGTGAAAATAAAAAAAACGGTACACTGAAAGTCGCCTGGCTTTTTTTTGGTCGTCCTAAAATCATCAACGTGTAACGAGAGACCGAGGCCGAGTTTCGCAACGACACTCAAATTGGAAACTGCACCTAAACTTTCCCGTTTTGAGCAGGTATCCCGACTTTTAGTCTTGCAGTTGAGCGCTTAAGAAAATTCCTCGCTGAGATTTCGGTCGAATAATATAAGCTTTTTTCCTGTTGTACACAGGCGAACTCGAGAAATCCTGTATATTCAACGTCGTCGCTAAGACTTGGCTTACTTTTTTTTTTTTCTTGATAAATGCGAATACGCGAAACCTGCCGCCAAAAACTACATCGGAAGAATTTGCGCCGAGAAAATACGGACGAAAATAAGGGAAAACCAGAATCATTCGTATCAGAAATGTAACCACGCAGATTCGTTCGACTGCGCGATTCTTGTAACGATTTATATTAAGAATACGGCTGACGCAGTGCGTCCTCGCTGTGTGTATGACGGGAGCCCCTAATTTTCCGACTTATTACTCTCGTCTTTCTCTTTGACAGTAACAAAACAAATAACCTACAGAAAAAGTAGTCCTCCCGTGTTCCAAATTTATGCCTGTTTTCGTTTTAGTGTTAAAACTGGTTTTTTGGCGTAACAATTAAATTGGAAATGCCGCTTTTTTGCCAGTAATTCGGAAAAATGAACGTCGGCGAGTTGAAGTCGGCTGTTCTTGTAAGTACGTAAATAATGTTTGAACGTTTCTCTTACTGCTACGTGTAAATTATTAAAACTTTTTCATCCGGTTCAGAACGAATTTCTTTTACCGTGCCGCTCTGTGAGATAGTAACTCAAAATCACCGATTTTCCCTCGCTATTAGTAAGTTTTCCCTTATTAAGAAATTTCTCGTTATTACGAAAAATAGGGAAAAAGTTTCTTTAGCAAAATTCTCGAAAAACTATAAATTCCATCGAGCAATTCACCAGCATGTGTACTGTTCGCAAAGATTTCTCGACATTCGAACATTTGAATATTCGGAACTTTTTAACGCTACAGCATCGAAAAGTCAGAGTGGAGGCTTTTTTCCGTGTGTTTTTTATTATACCATCAACAGACGACGACACGTGCAACAAAAACTCAGTCGGTGGATTTTTATTGCCGAAATACACGAGAGAATTAAGGTACATGTCATCGGTAGTCCGTCAGTATGGTGTTAAAAATACGATAGGCATCCAGCGTCACACCAATTTAAAACTGAATAACATTATATAACCGGTTTAGAGTGTCTTTTTTTGTTAATGTTTATGCGTTTTGTTTTTTTTCTTCTTTTCGGATATAAATTCTTACTTTATTTTCATGTGATTTTCAGTTTACAATTACTACGCGATACCTAAATAATAGAAAACATTCTGCTTAGAAAAGAATGACCATTGCAAAATATGAAATCGCATAATTCCCGTTTATGGTTAAATATTTCAAGCTTTCACAGTGATTACGCATAATAAATAATTTTCGGAAACAACTGTGTTTTAAAAGATTTTATTCGCTTAACGTTTCGATCAGCTTACACTGGCCATTATCAGAAGATCAAGAGCCGACGCACGTCGGACTGTCTTATCGGTATTTTTCGAATTAAATAAATGTATTTTATTTTAAATATTTTTATAACAAGTACGGTTATAATTTTTTTCGGCCATCTTAAGCAGCTAGCTCTGCCGTCATCGAATTTCAACGAGTCTTAGATATTAGTTTGCAGCGAAGGCGAAAGATTTGACTAATTCGATGATAAAGTTCCCGAGGATGGCCGAATGTTTTTCATTTGTTCAAAAAAGTTTTTCTTGTTTTTTCTACACAAATTGCGCCTTCCATTTGTTCGTCGTTTATTAAGTTGTAATTTAGCGGAAGGAATTTTATTTTAAACATATTCGGGGCGCTAGTTCCAATTGCGACCCCATGTTGCGACCCCATGTTGCAACTACTGCGTATTCTGGCTCGCCGATTAAACGAGCACGTCGGTTATCTCAGAAAATTAACGACTCTATTCGAAATGCTTGATTAATTTCGGTAATCGTTTTTTTTTTTTTTCTTTTTTTAAATCATTCTACGATTTTTCATCGATATTATAGTCTATTTATTAATGAAGCAGTTTCATATGTATAACATTTTTCGGATTTACCGTAGTCACCGATGCATGATTATTCGTCGAGACAGATTATAAACATTATGCAATATAATCAAAAGTTAAAATTCGGGGACTACACACAAATCGCATACTGTTTTACACACGGAACGAAGTTGAAAAAGCAATTGTTAATTTAGATTTAAATTTAATTAAGCGACAAAACGAACCGAAGCAATTTTAGTGTTGGCAGTTCTTCTTAAAATCAATTTGCTTCATTACAATCATCGCCGTTCGATATAATATTTTTAATTGCAAAAATCATCCGGTTAATCAAAGTGACCAGCAGTCACATGATATACATATACATATATATATATATATATATATATATATATATATATATATATGTATTGGTCGAATTTCGAAGATATTACTGTTTTTTTCCGATTTGTCTGATTATTAATGTCATCATATCAATTAGTTCACACAGTTTAACGGGATTAGGCTTTGATGAAAATGTTAAAAAAAAAAAAGAAGCAAAAAATGAATAAAACAAGTTCGGTTTAGCGTGATGCTTCATGCAATTGAGTATTCCCGATTGTTAAGTTAAAGGTAATCATAATATTTATATTCACATAACGCTAAATTCGAAACAAAGAAATCTGATTCTTCGCGCTGCAAAAAGAGAGAGACACGTAATTTTTTGATGCTTTTTTGAACTCGACTTTGAAAGTTTCGTTAAGAAAATGAAATACCGTTTCGTTTCCGACAAATAGCGATCTTCCCAACGCAATATATCACATGCCCGGGGAAAAACAAAAATCAAAACTTTCGAGCTTTCGAGCTTTCGACACCCCCCACCCTTTACGAGGGTTTAAATAAGTTATTTGCTCGGCTATAGTTTTCCTCTAAAAGCGGTCGTTTTGTGCATATATTTAAGGTACATTTTGGTTTTCTCTACCTTTTTACCGAAGCTATTGCTTACTGAACATCCTTTTTATAATTGTTTTTCGGGACCATCGAGAAGACGGAGGTTATAAATAATTTCTTAACCGTAATTTTCGGCTTTTATGAAAGAGCTTTTGCGGTTCGTTTTGTATTTTGAATTTCACTTTAAAAGGTTTATCATCTTTTGTTATGAGTTATGAATTTTTTAAGGTGTCATTTTTCAGGTCGTTTTATATATTCCATATTATATATTCTTGACGGTTTTTTGGGTTTTTAGCGCCCGAGGTATTTGGTTTGAAGAGAACTTTAATTGTAATTTACGATCCAATTTGGAAGTTTATGAGTTAAACAGTTCGTGAGTTATTGATTTTTAATTGATGTTTTTGTCGTTTCTGAACCGTCTTATTATTAGAATTCCCCGTAAATTTTATATTATATGTTTCACAAACAGACGAACAGCCAGATGTTTGAGTGATAGCGCTGTAATAGACTTAACTGTTTTGTAAGGGTTGCTCGTTGTATTTAGTTTAGCAGATGACCCTACGATTTAGTATGCATCATAGTGGAAAGTGCATACTGGATTCATTCGGACTCGGAACGTTGTAAAATACTAACAATTTTATTTAATCGTTGTATTCTAGAGAAACACAAATAACAACCTCGTCGAATAATGCGACTATTATTTTACTACACAAGAAAGGAGACAAGCGAAAACTAGAAAACTGTCGACCTATTAGTATCAACGATTTACAAGTTATTCACGAGAATATCAAACTTGAAGAACGTACATTAGATATAAATAACAACTGATAGAACAGGCCACATTTCGAAAAAAGGTATCGTACGATAAATCATATCCGGACGCTAACATTATTGATACAGAAATGTAAGAAATACAACTTGCAGTTATATCTTGGATTTTGGAAGCTCTAAAAATTAGTGGTCTAGAAAATATTCATATCCTTGCAAATATATGCAACTCAGCAATAACTAACGTACGACTACGTAATCTAATACGTACATTTCCAAAACTAAAATAAGTTAGGCAGAGAGATACAATCTTGTCACGACTATTTACAACAGCACTGGGGAATTAAAATCGCTGGATTGGAGTGAAAGAGAAATAAATATTAATGGCAGATACCTCTACACCACTGTTGCTTTGCGGATAACATTGTGATCATAGCACGATTTAGAAAGTATGATAAAAAAACTAAAGATAACAGTTAACAACGTTGGTTTACAAATAAATCCGAATAAAACAAAGTACATGAAATGTATTCAAAATCATTCATAGCGATATACAAATACAACTTAGGAAGCATGGAAGAAACAGATCAGTTTACATATTTCGGTAAAGCTTTCACAATCAGATCTCGAAAACGAAAATGTCAAACGGTTGGATCGCATACCATAAAATAAAACGCGCAAGACACCGCAAAATCAATTCAGAAAATATTTTGCCCAATGCGTGATTCCAGTGCTAACAACCTAGTAACGAAGAAAGTCATAGAAAAATTAAGAAAAACTGAAAGACCCGAACGTGCTTTACTTCGCTTAAAGCTATACAAGATAAGATTAAATCAGAATATATCCGAAATAGGACAAAATTCGAAGACATAGGACATGAGCTGAATAAATGAGCCTGAGCCGTCACGTTGGTAGACAAATAGATGGAAGGTGGATAAAAGAACTGATCCAATGGCGATCATATACTGGAAAACGCACACAAGGGAGACCATTTAGAAGGTGGACACGGATGATATTATTGCAGTGTAGTCGCAGGGAAACAATGACTTTGTGAAGTGTAAAACAGACATCGATGGAGAAGATTAAGGGAGGCCTATATCGAATCAATGACGTAACGCAGGCATAAAAGAAGAAGAAAAAGAATGAAATATTTAAAAATCCAAAAATGTATTTATGGCTCCTTCCTCCCAAAAAAAAAAAAAGAAAAAACGATGCGCGATATCTTAAAATTTCTATTAAACATGAAACAATACAATTTCTTCAAATGATTCACAAAATGATGTTTGTTGCGGCCGTTCCGGGTTTGGACAATTCGTATAATAAGGGCAAAAAATGAACGTAATTTTCTAAAAAGAAATGCTGAGAGATTGTGCTGTTTTCCGACGAGATTCTGGGAGGGAGTTCGTGGGCATTATGTACTTTTGGGGCTCGTTTCCGATTTGCAGATGTAAATATGTACTTTTGATTCAATCACGTTACGGCTACACGAGATTACTAATGAGAAAACCATAGAGGAAGCTAAATGACGCCAATACGTCGGTACCAAAAATTAAATCGATAAATAAAAGTAAAAAAAAAAAAAGTCAAAAAGAAAGAAAAGAAAATAACGTAAATATAAATTTAAACATGGCAAAAACAAGGACAATTTGTATCGTTTTGTTGTATACAGCAAGTACAGTGGGAAAGAATCGACACTAACGATGAAAAATATAAATTCGCGTTGAGTAAATTCTTTGCAGCGTCTTTGATAACGTAATAAGAAGAGATATCTCTTCGATCAGTTCGTTCTTAATTAAACGAAAAAGAAGAAAAAGAAACTTTGTATCGAAATCGTACGTAGAGATTTACTTGCTGATCAAGACCGATGTTAACACATGTCACTCGGTATTTCCTTTTAATTTTAATTGATTTTCAATACAGTAAACACGTGTGCCACATGAACAACGACTGTACTCCTTGCTGCTATCGGGTAATTGGATTGGCTAAATTATACATCCTAAAAGTTACAAACTGGTCTTTCTTCCACAATCTCTAGAATTGGTAAGTTATTTTTACAGGCGCGTAATACGAAAAATCGTGTTTTTTCGTCGGCTAGATGTAACGGAAGTGGCTCGTGAGAACTCTATTTAATGAAATCGGCCACTAGCGACATCATGACCTGTCATCCACAAACGTCAGTCAAAAATTTCTAAGCAAACGGTAAATTGATAAAAAATCACACACAGTAAATTAAAATTAACTGTTCTTCTTCTAAGAGAATATTATTTGATAATCATCATGTGCAACTTTGGAAAGTGTCTTCATTGGTTAGTCTGAAAGATCGAGTTTTTGTGTGAATGACCCCGAGCTTAGATCGCTGCTAATAAGAAATTCTGTTACGCGTTTTCGCGTGATTTAGGAATCACGTAACGTTTTTCCATTACGGAAGAGTGTCATGGAAAAATTGTAAGAAAATTGCTACATAGACCGTAAACTAAATTTATCGGTTGTGAAATTTTTTTTTAATCGTCGCCCCTCGTCTCCATCCGGAAAAAAATATTATTTCGCGAAGCGTAGCCTGACGGTCTCGGAACTTGTAATGATTCTCATTAAACTCGAAAATGCCGCCAATTATGCCTTATAGTACAATTGATAATCGCATGCAGGCTTGAACTATTTAAAGGGGAGATAAATACAATTCATGAAATTTCATAAAAATAACGAATATTATTGCACTGATGATGTTGATTAATTCAGTTTTTTCTTTTCTTTACTCGCACATCTCTGACATAACGGAAAGAAATTAAAACGATCTGACGCGGTTATCAAATCTAGAGACAACGGAGATGCAGAAGAAGCCCTAAAACAGAGAAATTCCTTTCGGATCGGTCAATCAGTTTTGTAAAAAAAAAAAAAAAAAAAAAAAAAAACCCATTCGAAATTCTTTTGTTTCTATTCATCGTAACATTTCCGTGTGCGCAAAAAAATGTCTTTGAAATATATTGAAAATGAAAAATTCGCGTTATTCCACTATCGCTCGGAAGAAATATAAAAAAAGCTAATTCTACAATGCTACAAGTGTCCATCATATTTTCATCTAGCAGTAAAATGTGGCTCGTCTGCTGATCCGAAAACAGTGGTGCGTCTTCAAACAGTTCCGGTTCTTATGTCGTGGACTCTACAGATCGCGTCCCGGTATCCATTAAAAACTGAAATAACAGACGTTCTTCGAATAACAGACGTTAACATTAATTTCGCATACTTTCAGTAATATCGGTAAAATAGCTGCGCAGTTAAAATATACCGAACACTATGAACATATTTCTTACGAAATTGTCCAGAGGGACTTTTAAAATCTCGTTAGCATAATTATGACCTTATTAAATAAAATAAGTAAAACTATCTGTAAAGCGGAATATTTAATCGCGCGAAAAGGTAATTCTGTTAAAATTAACATTTAGGTAATTTAACGTACGAAAAAGACATTGTAATATTATACACTTCTCGGCCTATGATGTTACGTATTGGGAAGGACAACAATCTCTTCTTCTGAGATACTTTTATTATAAAGATTAAAAATTACTTTAGGAAATTACGTTAACAATCTTCCATAAACTATTAGCAAGATGTGCTGCCTGAGACAGTTGAAAAATGTTTGATTTACATTCAAAATATAAAATAGAGCGAAAACATGCGCAGCCCAAACCATATACCATCTGGAAAATCAAATTATTTCTAAGTCGATGCTGCCTCATTTAAATAATACCGCCTATATCTACGAAGAAAAAGCCGAGTTAGTAAGCTTGCTTCTTTCGCAGCACCCAGCCACAAAATTAAGCTCGAAATACTTCAACAGTAATAATGCCGTAACTTTCTACTTTAGTAGTTTTTCGAAATTTAAAATTATTTACATTAGCTTTTGGAAAAGAAAAGCCACTTTTATTCAGGCAAGTATTTAGATAAAATTCATATAAAAATGATTCAAGAATTTTCCAAATAATAAAGCCATTGTTCGTTTTACCGTTATCATTGATCGCGCTGTTTCACCAGCTGGAAGGAATAGGTTATATCATTGCTATACCAAAACCAGGTAAAAATAACACTGTCAAGCTAATAATTATAGCCCGATTTGATTTAATTAGCTATCTCTGTAAACTTGCTAAATGACAAATGTTATACAGGCCAAACGAGTTCTTTTGCAGTTAATCCTTAATTCTGGCAAATTTTGTTTCGCTTGCAAGTTACTCTATTCTAGCAAAATTATCGGAGTCTATTGTAAATTACTCTTTCTTTCCCTCATTCTCTCTTTCTCTTTCCTTTTTTGGGCTGACCTTGGGGCATTTGCGTATATTAAAACAATTTATCAAAAATACCATTCATTTATTTTATTTACAACAATATTTCAAATTCGACCTTTTCAAAGATTTTATATAAATACGGTCGAATCGCTTTTCTTCTTTCCGTAATTACTTTTAAGTCCTTTAAATTTTTTTTTTTCATTTCATTTCGCATACCAATCCGCATTGCTTTATTACTTGCTTTTCTTTCAATTCCTATTATTAACACTAACATTTCGTTTCGACGCATCCCTCATTTTTTTCATAAGAGTTGTAATTAACACCTTTCAATTTTCTTTAAATTATTTTCTACATCGACCTATCTTGTGAAATAATTCCTGTCACTTCTTTTTTTTTCTTTTCATTAGACACCGCTTTTTAATTACATCCGGCCGAGTTCGACCGCAATTTTTAGTCAATTTTTCAAGTCAACTTTCATTTTTTCCTTTTTCTCTCGTCGCGATTATTCCAATTCCTTTTTTTTGTCGTAAATATATTTAACGAAGAGTCCGAATAATAAATACAGTCCTTCTTTCTTACCCAAAATTTTGTTTTCGTTTAATCAGAATTCCGTGACATTAGACAGATATCGCAATAATAATTTTTTTTAAAAAATTCGTAATCAAAGTATTTGTTCTCACACCGTAAATTTTGGCCCGATTCCATTGTGTTACGTTTCTGTTACAATATTTTGTTCTTTTTTTTTTGATACTCCGATATTTCAACGATTCGTTATTCAAAAAGTAACATACAAAAAACATATATTTGTAAGCGCGCAATTATTAACCTTCCTAACATACCACGACGATGTGACATTACCAGGGGTAACATGAAAAAAAAAAAACGTTTTGAAAAAGCTTTAAATGAAATAGAAATTGGTGTAAGAATGATGTGATCAATTGAAATTTATTCTTAGGCATAGATCTATCATCTAGAGACCCGGTTACAATGGTGAAGTTTGAAGGATTGAATATATATGTATGTGTATATATATATATATATATGTGTAGATGTCAATGGCAGATCCAGAGAGCAGTGTTGGAGGATATCTTCCGCTCACTAAATTTTGTAAACGTTTTTTATTGATATATAACATTTTAAAGGAGGAACAAGAAATACTGAAAATTAAATGATTATCTTGAGTTAATTTGAAAAAAAGAAGTGAAAAAATGTTGAGGTGGGAATCCTCGCTTCCCAAAAAAATGGTTTTAGGCGTAGGCAGATAAATACATACATATATATTAATTACAACGTAATTCTTAGGCCACCACCATTAGAAAAACTGTCCCAAAACAAAGTCCCAATTATATGTAACGTTTGTCATATTTTATAGGATTTTTGTGATTATGTTATTATATTCATATGGATCGATTTAGAATTACGTTGTAAATTTTAATCATTTTATACAACGTATAGAAGGGAAAGAGACAAAAATGTAAGCAAGAGGGGCAAGGGGCACAGCTCCTCGAGAGACCAAAATGACCGAGTTTATGTATATATTAATTACAACGTAATTCTTAGGCTACCCTCCATCAGAAAAAATGTCCCAATTTTATATAACGTTCGTTATATTTTATAGGACTTTTGTGATTGTTATTTAAAAAATGTCACAATTTTATGTAACAAACAATGTAACGAACAATGTAACGAAAAAGTGTCTTAATTTTATATAATGAAAGTTAAATGTTAGGATAGGATTTTTGGGATTATGTTATTTTTTTGTGTTGATGCTAGACAGAATTACGTTATAAATTTTGATCATTTTATACAAAGTATGGAAGAGAAGAAAAAGAAATGTAAACAAGAGTGGGCCAAAATGACCGAGTTATATATATATATATATATCAACGAATATTAAAAATCTATTTAAATATTCCTGATCTATTAAATTCTTGACTCGTAGAAAAGGAGTGACTGTGTTTTTGTGCTCCATTTAATATTGTTTTTAATTGTTGCAATTTCAATTTGCTGCCGACTACTTTAAGTATTAATGTTGTTTGAACATAATATTCCCTTTCAGTATATGTTATGCTTCTCATTAAATTTTTGTGGTAAATCTCGAAGACATTTTTAACTATGTTTTAGTATAAATATGTTTAAATGGCGATACGATTAGACGAAATTAACGTGTTGTTAAAAAAAGAGCTGCGTGTATTGGTTAAAGAGTAGAATGTTCAAATTTCGTCAATGATGAGCTTGTAAATCGCACTACGGAGTGTTCAGTTTTCTTTATTCGAACCTGTGTTTATTCGGTGTGGTAACATTAATAGTACTTTAATTTTTGGTCTGGCTCCATTAAAAATTAGTTTTCTTCCTAACCTATGTTACCGCGGTAAATAACACCGATGGTATTTTAAGTGCTAATTAAACAGTTTCCTTAAATAGAATTCCCCGTTTTTCACACTATTTCATGATTTCTCGATAAATAATGGTCGATACTGCACTGTGTTCTTATATGAACAGTGTAATGAAGTCATTAAAAGCGGACTGCGTAATCGAAATTTATGCGTAAGCAAACGTTTAAGAAAAAAATGACACGTACGCGACGAACACATAACCTACTTTTATCGAAGTCGGTAAAAAGTAAAAATTTCCTTTTTTTTACTAGCGGTGTACGGGATAAATTAGACGTGTGACGGTAGCACGGTGTCGAATCAAATGAAATGTCATCACAATAATTCATGATGTAACATTTTTATTGGATATTTCGTACACTTTTCAAGGCCGGAGGCGTCTTTTTGTCCGTGAAGCTCCATAAAAATTCCAAATTAGCACTTGTTTCTGGTTCCGGGTGATTTTAAATGTGGAGCAGATAAGAATTGGGCGCAAGTCTCGGCGCGCTACAAGTAGAAGACGAAGTATACCGAGCCGCGTAAGATGGACTTGACGAAAAATCAGTTTAAGGGGAAATTAATTACATCGCGGCCGTAGTTTGTTTATTGGGTTCGGGGTGCGCATGATTTCAGTGGATCCTCTTCAAGCCGGTTATCTTTTGTTACGTCCGCAGGCCGTCAGTTCCGTCTGGGCCCGTAACTAGCCTTACGGGTACGCACGCATCGAGGCTACTAGTCAACAATTCCGGCTGGTTGCTTATCAGAAACAGAGTGAGGCGGAAACGAACAAACTTCGCCAACAGTAAACATCGCCCAGCCGCGCTTGTCTTTAAGAGAGGATTTTCAGTTAACGGAAAATTTTCCGAGATGCCGACGATAGATTAAAGCTAGCGCAATACACAAGCAGGTGTGTAACCTGGAAGGCATGTTCCCGAAGACCCGCTGACGACTTGGCGACGTTAAAGTTAATCTGTCGCTTAATTAATCATCTTCGCAGCGGAAATTTGTTTTTCTCCTTCTTTCTTTAAACATCTAAATGCCGTACAGGTTTTTTGCTTTTTTTTTTTTGATTTATTCCATTTAAATTGTAACGTTCTCGGTAACGGAAGAGACTAAAAACCGTTAAGATTTTCGTTAATACACGCGCTATCGAATGATGATGTGTTAGCTGGAAAAGTAATCGGTTAAAAAACAGAGTTAGTCGGGTGATGTCAAGAATGTATACAACATTACTTCTTCCATTTCCATTAGTCAATTATCTTCTGACCGCAATCCGGTATTTTGTTCCCTTTCAGTTAATGATGTCATACTTGCAAAGCGCATTTACTATAACTCTACAAACAAGCAAAACAAGATTTCTTTAAGCATCACATATCGGCAAACTTAGATTCAAATAGCACAACGCTAAACAGCATTTCAGAAGTCGATGTCCGATTAGCTAATTTAACCGAAATATAATCAACACTGCTATCGAATTGGCAGTTTCTATACGGAAATGTACTTCCTTTCCGCTACATTCTGTGCCATTGCGTATAATTCAAATCATGAAAATAAAGAATTATAGCAGAAGACAATATATTTTACATCGTTTCACAGCACGTGGTCAGTCATTAAAAAAATTCTTAAGCTTTTCCTTACCAAAGCTGTTCACTTACTTCTCGTTAAAAATAAAAATGAGGTCTTCAATTGTAAGTTATCCAACCTTACCGTTAAAGACAAAAACCTCTGGAAAGTTTACAAGGGTTTTAACAGTGAAGCCTCGTCACTCCCTACGCTTCTTGACCCGAGTACTAACTCGTGCATGTACTATGATTTTGGAAAAGCGGAATTGTTAGCTAACCATATTACTTTCAAATTCACTTCTTTAATACAGATGTGTTAACTAAACAAAAAACACACTCTACTCTTCGCACCTACCTCAAGCCACATTCTGCACCGCATGAATTTAACGTCGTCACTCTAGCCGAGATACACCGTATCCTGAAATATCTTAGGCTAAAACAATCCGCTGGTTATGATAATATTGCTAATGTAGCCTTCAAAAATTTTCCACTGATGACAGCCTTAGATGAAATAATTTTTTTTGTAAATGCTATGTTCAAATTTGCTATTATCCACGACAATGGAAATCCTCCAAAATTATCACGCCTCCTAAGCCCGGGAAAGATTTTTCGCGCATCGACAATATTCATCCTATTAGCCTTCTTAGTAATTTAAGCAAAGTGGTAGACAAAATTATATTAAAACGTCTCATGCTACACTTTGATAGTTCAAATATCATTCCTCCGCAGCAGTTCGGCTTGTTCAAGCCTGAGCACTCTACAGTGCAGCAAATTGCTAGAATCGGGGAATTCATAACCCGAAATTTCAACTGTAATAAACACACAGGCATGACATTACTAGACGTAGCCAAAGCATTTGACACTACTTGGCATGATGGCATAATCTTCAAAATGATTAAGTTTCCGGTTTACTTAATTAGACTAGTCAAAGGCTACTTAAGCAATAGAAACTTTTGGTGTTCAAATCTCTGATACCCCTTTGTCATTTAAAACATGTTTATTTGGGGTCCCGCAGAGCAGAGTGTTGGTGAAAATTTTATTCAATATATTTTTTTACGATTTCCCTGTATCGCCCCGCCTTAGCACGACACACTTTTTGCCGATGATGCTGCGCTGTATTGCAGCATGAACAGGCCGAACGCGATCGCCAACAAACTGCAACTTGAGGTTGATCGCGTCCTACGTTTTTTTTTTTTTTAAATGGAGCATTTCCTACTAATTCGGTTAAATCTGAGGCGATTCTATTTTCTCGTAGATACCCATTGACTCCTAAGAAAGTGCACATACAAGGTACCGATTGGTCAAGTTCGCTACCTCGAGGTGATATTAGATAAAAGGCTAAACTTTAATAAACTTATCCATCACGCTATCGTCAAAACTAATCGTGCTATCTATGCCATTTAATGTTCCATCTTAGATCGTTTTTAAATATTCATAACTAATTCTATATAATTAGGCTAATTCTATATAATTAGGCTAATCCTATATAATTAGGCTAATCCTATATAATTAGGCTAATCCTAACCTACGCATCGCCTGAGTGGTCCTCAATTTCTAACACCCGTTATAAACAACTACAGCTCATACAAAACAGATGTCTTAAGTGCGTATTAAACGCATCCCGCTATACCGGGATTCCAGTGACGCATAATGTCCTCAAGTTGCTATATCTTTGTAATTATGTACTTTCTTCTGGAAAGAAATTTTTTGAAAATTGCTTGACTCATCACAGCAATTCTCTTATTAATAACATCGGGGGGAATTACGATTGCAGGCAGCTATAATTAACGTACTTAAAATACAAGCATTGGCAGTTAAAACATACTCCTGTAATCTTTATAAACTATCTCCTTCCTCTATTGCTTGCAGTCTTGTTCCTCATTTGTAGTATTTGTATCCTTATTCCTAAAACAGATTTAATTTTAACTAATCATCGTATTTGCTCGTAGGTTTTTTTTTCTTTTAATTTTTTCCTACAACGATGTTTTGCTAAACTATAGTTTGTAATAATTTATAATCGTATCGCATACGTTGCTTCGTGCGGCAAGACGATTCGTCGATACGCTAGTTCAGCTTGCAATGCTAACGTTATGTTATGTCGTATAAATATATACTTTCTTTTTTTCTGATTAAGCCACGGACTGAAAGACGACTATTCGGAAAAACACTCAAATAACGAAAAGAAGAAGTAAGAGGGACTGGGTCATTATTTAAAACGAGATCAATTCAGTAAGACTTAAAAGCACGCACTGTAAAAACGACAGTAGAAAATTTAATAGGGCATATGAAAAGATGAATGTTGAATAATGCAATTAAGAAGTTTTGAAGTTGAGAGTTAGATATTGCGATGAGAGGAATAAACGAGGACGCCGTCTCCAAAAAAGGGGGAAGAGGAATTCGGGGGCAAAGAAGCAATTTTGATAAAATAGATGTTGAACAAAGTTGGGCTAAAGCACTTTGCGGTAATCCATGAAAGATTGGTCTAGTGGCAGTATAAATGGCAGAAGAAAGAATAGCAGCTCTGCAAAGGAAATGATAATAATTAACAAGAGAAGTAAAGTGAGCCGGAATGTTAAAGGAAAGCATTAAATGGAGATAGTCATTGTTCAAGACTGCCGAGATATGAAGAAAGGAAACAATAAGTAAATTTTGTTATCAATGAACGACGCGTAAACACGTCAACCAGGAATACACTAATACAGTCGAGGAGGTCGCGACCGGAAATATGTCACTAGGTAACAAGTTATAATGTTCAAGACACCAAACGAGACGCTTGTTGATTGAACTTTCGAGAAGATTTCCACCACAAGAAGCAAAAAAAATTGGACGAAGAGAGGAAGAGTTGGGTTTAGAGGTAGGGATAACAATGAAGGTATTTCAAGACAAAGGGGTACAACTAGAACGAAGAAAGGAGCTGAACAAGTTTAAAAGAAACTAAAGAGAAAAATCAGAAAGATCTTTGAGAATAAAAAAGGAAATAGCAACTATTCCAGCATCAGAATAGATTGAGATAGTACGGAGAAAATCATGAACGGACTTAAGAAAAAGTAAAACTGGTTAAAACTTTTTGAGTTAACAATTCAGATTGATCATCAACTTTCCCCACATACACGCGCGCATTCGTTAACTTTTAATAATTAATTAGCAGTTCGAATATAGTACGAGTAGTATTTTTTCCCATTCCCAGTTTATTTATTCAGCTATTTACAATTTTCGTACGTCTGCAACCGGCTGAAAGTCCGATCACAGCACATGACTGTACAAGTGTATACTACATACTATATATATATGTACACTTTATGGGTTATATTAAAAAAATTTCTTTTTTTTTGTTTCTACGACAAATGCAAATTTAAATCCACATAAATAGATATATTACGTAATCAATATAAAATAACTTAAATAATTAATAACATCGAAGTAACTATCACTTAGAGTATCGTAAGCAATTTTTTTAAATTTAATCCTTCGGGTATGAAATAAATCTTTCTCCATTTCACTGTGTTTTAACGGACATGGGTACTTCTCTACGCATTCAATATACATGTATATTTACATATATATATATATATATATATATATATATATATATATACACCGGACAAATTTTTTACATTAAACTTAAGTAATTTGTTTAAATAACGTGCCCCATCTTGGATAAATAAAACGATTCGTCCTTTAATTATAAATTTTTAAAAATTGCCTCAACTAAAGATTATTTGGAGTACTATAAAAATTCCTACAAATTACTTGGGCACTAGAAAGACCACTCTGAATAGAGGTTAAAGATAATAATGTCCACACAGTAAATATAATCGAATAAATTTAAATTTGGAAAAGTGTTGAGAAACTATTATTTAGGTTACGAATATTTTTATGCTGATGCGCCAGTGGATAAGGATAAATGCATATATTCTGCGCATTTCTACTCTAGTAATTTGCAGATATCTACGATGTATTTTCATATGTTGGTTCCTTGTTTATGACGGAGCTGTATCCAATTCTGTCG
This sequence comes from Icerya purchasi, assembly GCA_039619475.1. Classification (NCBI taxonomy): domain Eukaryota; kingdom Metazoa; phylum Arthropoda; class Insecta; order Hemiptera; family Monophlebidae; genus Icerya; species Icerya purchasi. Next base: position 397,552,778 of record CM077115.1, on the reverse strand, counting down.
GCTCGGGAATACTCGAGGAAATAGACAAAATTGAAAGATTTTAATTCTGTCCGATTCGCGGATTAGTTTATTAAAATTGAAAAGTACAAATCCAAAAAAAAAAAGCTTATACTGTTGAAATAAAAATTAGAAAATTAGTAACTAAAACAAAACAATATTCAAATGGAGTTCCGCACATAATTCGGCATATAGTAGACAACTTATCCAGAACAGGTGGGGATACAGATTAAACTAAACTGGGAAGATTTCATAGCTCATGTAAAAGAAAAACTAGCTGGAAACTGCAGATTATAAGAGCATTAGTTAAGATCGAAGGGAAAATATATTATTATTTCATCATGAACGAGATTGAGAATCATCCGTGGTTTAAGATAGCCGGAACGAAGTTACATTACTACAATCTGACGAGTGAGGTTCGGTTATCATCGAATGCAAGCGAACAAGAGGGTTCGATTGAGCATTTGGCAGCTTGAGAGGCGTAATAAGGAAAGAGGAGGACTGGTTAAAGGAATTTTATAGGTTACCTATATCTTCGTATATACCAAATTGTTACTTACGGAATGTAAAGCGTTATATTTGTTTTTCAAATCCGCTAATGTTAAATTATAACAATGAAAAATTCATTGTCTAGAATTGCATCGATTGGCCAAAGAGCAAGAGCCGGAAGAAAAAAAAAGAAAAAAAAACTCATTTTCATTATTAAAACTAAAAATGTATTAATATTATCGATTTCTTAATCTTTTTTTTTTTTTTTTTTTTCTATGAATCTTCTTTATGATGCCAGTTTTTGTAGAAAACTAATTTCAACCAATGTAACCGAGTTATTTTTTTACTATGTAATATTACGCTTCAGTCCTAAGAAGATACGGTCCCCTTTCGTATTTTTAATAAAGCCACTTAGTAAAAATATCTCGTGTTAATTTCTGCGCAGTCCTAGGCAAGTCTCATAGAAACAAACGGAATCGTTTTTTTTTTTTTTGTAGGCGCGCCAACCTTTGACTAAATGTTGTTGATATTTCAGAATTCGATTATTTGTTATTGTTATTGTTTTCTTCCGTTTTCAATCTTAAATTTTGACACTTTGCGTTATTTCTTCGATTACGCGATTCGCGTATGGAAAACTCCTTTATAGGTTTGGTGACAAATCATGGGCACTTTTTCGCTCGGACTTGCGCGCTCGTTGGTCAATTTCATTAAAATAAGAGGGTCTCCTAGGAATAAAGAAAGAGCATTTTTCAGAATTACAATCGGAGAAGTGTGCCGCCCGCTGAGTTCGTACGATACAGGTAAAAATTTATTAACCCCGAACGGGAAATTTTACGCGAAATTTAACCCGTGCGACACAAAAAAAATTCGGAGACGCAGTTTGAATGTCACTCGTGACGGCCAGATTTTGATAAATGCCTTGTAACGCACAAAACGGTGATTTCCTAGCTGCACTACGATTACCTCCTTCTATGTGATTCCTCTTCCTGACATCTTCCATAATACTCAGTAACACGTTTCTCTGATAAAACTCTATATGGGGTACTTACTATCACGCTTAAACGTTTCTATACATCGCATAGAAAGAAATAAATAAATCTTTCACTTCTTCTTTCTCCTGTTAATTTGTTAATTTTTTTCTTTTCATTTAGAAGGCTAAGTGAAGTATTATTAATTTCTATGTACAGAAGAACGAACATATACAATGGCTGATTCGGAGAGCGACCACTATGAAATTTGCCTGTTTAATTAATTGCACGGAGTAATCGTTTAAACTTCACCGACACTGATTGGCTCTAATCGCATTACTGGTTTCGATGGTTGCCAAAAGGTAAGTAAACTATTGATTGATTTTTTTATCGTATCATTCTTTTTTTAAGATTTTTTTTTTTTTTAATCTTTATATTAATTACAACTGGTCTGTATAGATCGTCGAGCAATGATACTGGAATGCAAATTAACCCGTAAGGGGCTACCACTATCAGGGGGGGTTCTATAGGAACATCTATTCAAATTTTAAATAGTCAATGACTCTAGAGCGCTTCAACCGTCTAATTTTTCGGCTGTTGTCAAGCAAGTTGATAGCCAATGGGTTGGGATGGGTTTCTAAGCGACTAGTATACCGCTGGGCGGCAAGTTTTATTTCTTCCTTTATGTAAGGTATGTTAAAGTCCCTATGGCGTGTGTCCGTGGAGACGTACCAAGCAGGCGACACAATAAGTCTAATGACCTTATTTTGAAAACGTTGTATCTTACTGATCTGTGTATTTTTAGCACAATCCCATAAAATCGGGCCATATATATTGGTTTTAATATTATTTTATATATTAATAATTTGTTTTCGATAAAGCTCCGTCAATGATTTCATGTTTTGCCGATTTAAAGTGCAGTCGTTCGTATTTATACGAGTATATATATAGTACCGTTGATGAAGGGCGTCGCCAGCTGATGAGCCACGACGGGGCAAGATGAGTTGCCAGACGCCGGGGGGGGGGGGGGTTCAAGATGATAGAAAGAGGATATGAGTTATAGGAAAAATAAAATTTATAAGTTGTAAAGGCTTAATATTTTATTAAACAAGAATAAAATATTAATTAAAACATAATTTTCATGTGTTTCTGATAAAAATCTTCCAAATTGTCCATGATTAGGCCCCTATGAATACTCATCATGACAGTTGATTAAAAAGTTTCAAAACTCCTAGGGGGGGGGGGAGCTGCCCCCTGCCTCCCGCTGGCGACGCCCATGCCATTGATGGAAATGCCGCGTCTGCAGCCATTGGGGACTGCATTTTTGAACAAGCCGCCTGGTCCGGTTTTTTGATTATCCGGCATTTCGGTGTACCTAGGAATGCACAGAAATGTTTCTATACAGAGTTTGTTCTGGTAAATTAAAGCGAGTTTTTTATTTCCAATACTAACAGTGAATGGTTCACTGATGAAACATAGGGTATTATAGATTTAAGAGAGTGTCCGTAGCCATCAGCATCGGTCTGTCATTCATCTTCGGCAAGTGTTCGAGCCCGTATTTTATTCCGATTAGCTACGCGTTTAGTGCAGAACATTTATCGTTCAGGCGGAAAGCGTATGCCTCATTATTTATTACAAAGGTACAAGCTGTTGGGAATATTGACTCTCTTCTCCTGCTTTTGCACCGTCAGCATAAATAATCGTATGACCAGGATATCTGTGGAAATATTTTGACTTTGACGATGGCGGAAATTTCATTTGCTCTAATATGTAGAGAGATCGATGCTTATTTGTCGAGTCGTTTCGCACGGGCAGTATTCTAATTTGTAGTTTGAGTACTCTGGTACTACTATCGCAGTGTTGCATTTTATTAATATAGCAAGAAATACCGGGGCAACGGGTCTTTTGGAAAAATAGTACAGCAAGGAGATCTTTTATTCGGATTGGAGTTAAATAGTTATGAGTCAGCAGTACGCCGCGGAAACATCTTCTGTGTAGCGTTAGAATGCATATATCGGAAGCCGGCACATACGCGCGCTTAGTATAATTCGGAGAGAGGAGTTATGAACGGAATCGAGGAAGCTCAGTGTTGATAGAGACTACCAGACGAGAGTACAATATAATTAAGAAATATAACAAAAATTTTTCGTTTAAATTTTAACACCTTTTTTTTCATGAAAGATAGGGAAAGTGAAAAAGTGTCATAAACGTAATAAACAAGTAAGAAGAAAAATTGCTCTTTTTTTTTTTATTTCATTTTAACTGGGTTTATCAGCAAGGACACTAGCCCGAGAAATGGGAAGGAGGAGAAAATTAAATATTCTTATGCGTTGAAGGACAAAGGATAAAAATATTTCAAGGGCAGGAATAACCGAAACAGAAGGAAATGAGAGAATACAAACAGCATCGATAAGTAGGGGGATATCCCAGTTTTAACAACGAAGAATAGAACGACGATTGCTTAGCAGAGTTACACTTCGAAACCACGTTCTTTCCTAAATATGTCTAATTGCTACGATCCGTTTTACTCGAAAATGACACACATGTGCACACTTATCCAGGTTTACTTCCAGTTCGCATGTCTTTGACACCGTTGCAGAATGGCGTTCATGCTTTTTTTTTTTTGTAGAGCCGCATTTGCCAATATCAGGGTTGATATCTGAAACAATTATCATCAGCAAATGTCACCATTTCTACATATTCCTCCATAGGAAGATCCACTGCACACAGCTTATACAAAACAGGTCCTCTCATATGTTTCCCTGTGAGACTGAAGCATTAATAGGATACATTTGTTGGTATTCTTCATTATTCTTGACTTGAAATTGTCGGCCAGTTAAATGAGATTTTAACAATCAGAGACAGCCGCTTTGATTATTTAAAAAGTGTCGCTACAACAAGTGAGTCTTTCAATCTTTCTTTCAAATTTAGTACATCCAAAGCTTTCCAAGTTCAATTCAAAATTTAAAATATATTATAAATATACCGATCTTACGATATTAATTATAAAATCGCTTGTGGTCAATGAAATTATTAAATCCGCAATATTTGGTAATCTGTAATAATACAGATGTTACGACTCATTATTATGATAATGTGTAAAATTTATATTTTACGTTTCTGAAAATTTTAGAATACGTCACATAATAGCTTTCGAGGAAAGCACAGTATAGAGCAGCTTGTTTAAAATACAGAATAAATAAATTCTCCTTAATAACCAAACGAAAATAAGTACAAATTTATATTTTAATAAGTTCAAATTAAACTACCTCAATTTAGAGAAACACGTTTTCGGCCTACATCATCAGCTAGCAATAAAGTATGCACTTAAACAAAAACTATTAATTGTTAAGCCCGAAAACGTGTTCCTCTAAATTGAGGTAGTTTAATTTGAACTTATTAAAATCAAATTTTTAACATTTATTTTTGTCCGTTATTGTATTGAATTATTTTACATTTACGAATATTAAGAAAAAGGTGCACGGATTTATTTATATTTATCTATATTTTTATTTTTTGTATTAACCACACACTTCTGAACTAAGTTCGCAAATTTATTTTATACCGTATTAATGGATAACGTGAAATGGCCACTAACCGGTACCGATAATTTCCTTTTAAGTGTGTATTCGCGGTAAATCGGCAAGCGATTATTTAAAATTCAACGCCGCTCCTGTTCCGCTTTTGTTGATATGCATTAATTGGTTACTTTGCTAAATTTAAGAATCGTGAAAATGTCAAAAATTTATTTACCGGAACTTGTTAAATTATTTTATTAGTTGCCGAGTCTCCTTTTCTTTTTTCATTTTGGGCATAATCAATTTATTCATTTTGCTAATTGTTCATTTTCGTTTGCCCATATACTGCTATTTGCAATTTAAATTAATCGCATTAATAAATTCTTCACTTAATTACGGATGCCGAAAAAAAAAAGATAAACACACGTGTATATATATATATATATATATATATGTGTGTGTAGCTACGCGTCGAGGTGAAAATCGAACAGTCTTTTTCCGGGTAAATTCTTTACGTATATAAATAGAAAAAAACGAAGCTGCTTAATTAAAAATAAAAAAAAAAAAGACAAAAAATCGAACAAGGAAATTCGGATAAAATTAAATTTTTTTTTTGATATTCGTGCTTGATTCGACATAGCAGTTCAGGTGCAGTTGAAAAACTAAAAATTGGCATGCAGAGGCACCTTCTGATGTTGCTACCGACTTTATATCGATAACTATTCCTGTTTCTTAATATATTACCAATATATAGTAACCGGGAAACAGACACCAGAATACTCGGCGTAACAAAGCCAGGGAAAAATTACATTGACTAGTAAATTTGATGGTAGACGGAAGAAGTCCAACAAGCCATAAAGGCTATAAGAAGTAGTCTTTCAAAAAATGTTGGTAAACAAAGATACTAAGAATTTGGAAAATTATAAGCGTCTCAGATTAGAAGGGAAAATAGCAGTAGCGAGAGCAAAGAAGTCCCATTACTAATATCTATATGACCAGCTAGAAGCAAAGGAGAGAAACTCGATAGACAGAATTGCTAAAGCGAGACAGAGAACGACTGAAGACATTGGTCCCGTAACACAGATTAAATCCGCAGATAACAAAATAATGAAAAACCCAAAATATAAATTCTGCGAAGATGGTCCGACCACTACAAACAGGTCTGCAGAGAGGAATTTCCACACTCCCGAATATCGAACTGCTTGCCTATTTATATGCCCATCAAACAAATAGAAGTAGATGAGGTGGTACTTGCCATATGGAAGATGAAGAATGGGAAAGCAACGGGCCCGGATGATATTCCGACTGAAATTTGCAAATTACTGGAAATACTGTTAAGTTTTTTCGATCGAATAATGACAGAGGGCTGTATTCCCGAAATCTGGTTCACCAGTACAACTATTCTTATATGGAAACTGAAAGGGGATGTTATGGATTGCAGCAACTACCGCCCAATTCGTCTACTTTGCCACACCCTCAAAATATTTGAGCGCATACTGAACCCTAAGCCAATGTGGGTTTTTGTAAAAGGAACGTGGAACAACGAATGTAATTTATATGGTACGCATATTGGCGGAAAAGCACTGGGAAAGAAAGAGTCCAATCCATATAGCCTTTTTGGATCTGAAAAAGGCTTTTGACAACGTTCCCCATGAACTAATTTGGAAGGCGCTATGAATACACAAAGTCCCAGAAGAATATGTAAAGATAATACAGAGGTTATATACAAAAAAGCAAAGACAATTTAGAAAAGCGCGTGCAGATCTAGAAAAATAGATTACAGGAAAATGGACTTTAACATCATGAAAACTGAATACTTGGAATGTGGAGCACCTACAGATACGAGTAAGTCTATTAAAATAGACAACATGGTGTTAAAGAAGACCGTTCAGTTCAAATACCTAGGCTCAAATATTACCTTAGATAGGGATACATAATGCGACATAGATTCCCGCGTGCAAACAGCATGGATGAAATGGAGGCAGCTAACCGGGGTATTATGTGACAAGAGAATACCGATACATCTCAAAGGGAGGATTTACAAGACGATTGTCAGATCTGCAATGCTATATGGAGCTGAATGTTGGGCGGCAACCACAAAAATGTAAGAAAAACTTCATGTGCCTGAAATGAAAATTTTACACTGGTCTCTTGGACACGGCCATATCAAAAACGGGCATATAAGGGAACGTGTTTGAAATTACAGGAAGCGAGATTCCGATGCTACGGTTACATCATAAAAAAAAACAGGCAATAGCCCTGTGAGGATGTTAATGGATTACAACCCTGGAGGAAAGAGACCACGAGGAAATCCGAGAGGACGGTGGATAGGCTCGGTCAACAACGACATGGTGGAAGCCGGCGTTTAAAGGTCACCGAGGACCGTAGAAAATGGAGAAGAAAGTGCCACCAAACGGACCCCGCACCGGGAAATTGATAGGAAAGAAGATATTGTAACCGAGCGTTGCAGGCAATAGCAGAGCCACATCTAAAACACTGGTCATGACCGAGCAAGGTTTTGGGTTTGGATGTTTCATCTTTAGAAACAAACAACGCGGAATCGAAATTCCGACTAGAAATTCAGCGGGTCTCTTTTATTTTGGGACTTTAACCGAAACTAAAATACATTCCCTAGTTTTAGAGATGTGTATGATTCGTTCATTGGAAAAAAAATGCAATTTTGCCCCAGGGTAGAGGAAACAACTATATACTACTGTTAATATTATCATAAGTATATTTAGCGCCGTTGAGATTACTTCATTTGTGTTATTATTTATTTCTTAAATGTTATTATATGATTTGAGTCCCTTCCTTTTATTTATTATCGAAAGTATGTTTCTTAATTTTTATACAGTAAAATGCATAAGTATCCTTACGCTATACATATGTATATTTATATATATTGTATACAGGAATTTCGTAATTTGTTCTCGTAGACGCGAGAATTGGATATATGTATATGTTAAATGTTAAATATGATTTTAATTTAACTTCATTAATCAGAGAGTGTACTTTTATAGTTTTTCAGTTTTTCAATTTTCTTTAGGTAAATTTCAATTTTGTCTTATATTCCGGCTAGGCATCGATCGTCTTTTTTCAAACTAATCACATCCAAGTCTGTTCTCTCGTTTTTGCTCATTCTTAATTTTATCTCTCTTAGAATTGAAATTTCTGATTTGTTTTTGAAGAAAAGTAAAACAATCAAATGTTATACATTAGACACGCTGCTGCACGATTTCAAAAAAATGTACTGTAATATTTTACAAATGGAGATTTTAAATGGCTCGCTTACAACGATAATAAATTTTGCTCGGGCTTTAATTTACCATTTAATAAATCAAAAATGTTCCATTACTTTAAAAAGCTACCCAAGATATGTATATATTTATAACTTTAAAAATTACTGATTATTTAAATTTTGCTGAAAATTATTAACATACAGAAATGTAAAGATCTAAAACATAATTCAACCGATAGCGGGTCCATTATTTATTGTGAAATGTATTAATTCCTTTTTTTTCAAGATGAAAAATTTAAGCTTTCGACTTTTTAATCATTTATCGACTTTTATCACTACAGTTCTTTTCTAATGTAAATTTATTACACACACCCTATTCGTGAACAAGACTGCTCGAAACTAGTCAGAATTTTATTTTATTATATTTTTGTGAAATGATAATTTTGATAGATCGAATATTCATTTTTGTACAGCTTTCTTAATAAATATATGTTATATTAATGTAAAAATATGATTGCGATACATAACCATCGGATTTGATACGTTCTCTGTTAGGTTCAGTTCGATTTAGATTATTTCGACGATCTAAAGCGTAGCATATAGGATAGCCAATCGTTTTTATCGTATCTAATATTATTATAGTAAAAATATTTCCATTTTTAAATTAAATTTGCGTCGTCGGAAGAAGTGTAACTTGCTTCATGCGGGTATATTTATTATATTAATTATATATATTAATTACAACGTAATTCTTAGGCTACCCCCCATTCGAAAAAATGTCCCAAAAAAATGTCCCAGAAAAATGTCCCAAGAAAATGTCCCAAAAAAATGTCCCAATTTTATGTAACGTTTGTTATATTTTATAGGATTTTTGTTATTGTTATTAAAAAATGTCACAATTCTATGTAATGAAATATATAACGGAAAATGTAACGAAAAAATGTCTTAATTTTATATAATGAAAGTTAAATGTTATAATAGGATTTTTGTGGTTATGTTATTTTTCTTTTTGTGTTGATGCCAGTAAGAATTACGCTGTAAATTTTGATCATTTTATGCAAAGTATAGAAGAGAAAGAGACAGAAATGAAAGCAAGAGGGGTCAAAGGGCACAGCCCCTTGCGAGGCCAAAATGGCCGAGTTTTATATATATATATACATACATATTTATTATATTAATTATATTATATATACAAAGTAAACCAAGTTCCGTACCATTGTTAAGGTTCACGCGGAGACATTGGCATTACTACGTGCCATTGAGCTCATTCCATCTTTTCCTCAATGTAAAATGTTCCTCCTAATTTCTGATTGCAAAAGCGCCCTTCAGTGTATATCCTCTGCATATGTTCCTTCTTACTCTGATCCTATTATTCTGCGCATCCGATCACTGATTTTCAGTCTTTGCAGATTGCACTCATTAACCATCGACTTTCTTTGGATTCCTGGTCATGCCGGAATTGCGGGCAACGAAAAGGCGGATTATCTTGCTCGTTCGGCTATTTCTTCTGGGCGGCCAGTCGGACGGATTCCTTCTCATGAATTATTAAATATAGCAAAAAGTATCCAAAAGCCCAATTGGAAATCTTTTTATAAATCATCCTTCTCCAGTCCTAATTCACAATATTTTTCCATTCACCCTAATCCACCTACTCAACCATGGTATCTACATTTTCCGCACCTTCCCCGATTCATCATATCTGCTATTTGTCGTCTTCGATCTGGTCACAGTCGACTTCCTGCTTCATTGTATCGTTTCTCCATAGTGTCCTCTCCTATTTGTCCGCTGTGTATCGATAACACAGTCGTATGTGACTCTGATCATGTACTCTTTGAATGCTCCTCTTTATCATCGGAAAGGGCAGCTCTATACGCGGAGCTTCTCTCACATGATGTTCCAACTCCATATTGGGTGTCCTTTATTCTCTCATTACAGTCAACGTTGATCATACCAATTGTAGCAAAATTCCTATCCTCTGTACTTCATTATATTAATATCTAATCCCTTCAGTATTTCCTATTTTGGCATTCCTAACTTATCGTGTCCAGTGATTCCCAACGAACTCCTCTCTAAACGAAGAACACGCACTGATGTTGCAGTTACAGTCACAAACAGGCACAGCTCGCAGTTAATTTTGCGGGCTCGCTGTCGCATTTGCGGCCCTAACGGTAGATAGGTGAACTCCTTGTTAGCCGGCACTGCGGGCGCTGCTGTTGCAGTGTGGCCATAGTGTTCAGTGAAAATTCTGCTCATTTCCTTTTAACAGAATGGTAGGCGCTGTTTCTGCAGTCGTCGCCATAAATATGATTAATGTTTCATAATTAAAAACTATAAACTTTGCTTTATAGTGATGGAGAAAGTCATTGAACTTTCGGATAATTGTTTACGGACGCTAAGCGTTGTGCTCTATATAGGTTTCGTGCTTGATGGATCCAACTGCTTTTTAAACATCCCGTGTTTCTTCTTCCTTAATTATTTATAGCCAGATTCCTTTGTCCGTTTGTACTGTGGGTTCTGTAATTGCAGATGTGACCATGGTATGGGACAGCTAACTCCTTTTGCCCTTACCTTCGTCATTTCTTTTCTTTTCAGGATACATACGTTTGGCATTTTTCGACGTTGATTGTTATTGTTTCTCCATCTTTGGTATAGCATTCTTTATCAGATTCCATTCCTTGTTACTCCTAATTGCTGCTATGTACACATGTTGATGGGTAATCGTCCGTTGCTGACAAGCCCAGGGAAAAACCCAAACAAGAAAAAAAAAAAAAAAAGGTTCACAATGTACTAAGCCTAACGGCACTAATGAGAGTAAGGAGGCCAGTTCATTTTTCTGGGCCACCTTTACTTTCCCAGATTTCTCTGGTACCCAATTATTTCAGGCTTCTTAAGGCACTCCGACCCTGGACCCTATGTGGAGACACTTTGTGAAATACCGTTATTAAATATATAACTTAAGTTGTCATAAAAATTGCTACATAAACTTTATTTATTGATTTTTTATATGTGACCTTCTATTCAACGGAGGAGGCTGTACGTCATATGTTACCTTAAAGTTGTACAAGATCTCATTACAGATTCAGAAGTCATCTGTCAGAACAACGAGAACTATTTTGACTTGATTTGAGTTAAAATTAGCAAAAGTTTGTTTGCTGGTTTTTTTTATTATTATTATTTTTTTTTTTGTTACTTTAATACTAAATTCGTAAATTCTTTAATTCGAGATCCGAATAGATAATTCCTCGTAAACAACGAATATAATCACTCTTAATTCGGCAGCGTCTAGCATGTCGACTTGTTTGCAAAAATCTTCGACGATTCTTGTTAAAACTGACATGGCTGGTCGGATCGGAAAGTTGAAAAAAATCGGAAAAACTGAGAAAATTTTCCTCTCGCTTTATCAGACTTCGATGAAGTTTCGTTTGACGATGACGTAATAGAATTTTACTTTTCTCGTTCTCTTCGATCGTGACAGAATTATACGCATTAGGCGCGATAAACCGATTTCGGCGCATGTAACTATTTCAAAGTTGTAAACTTTCGGTAATTAAATTTTAACTGGCCGTGCCCTGTGTTATGACAGCGCGTACTCGTTGAATTTTACTATGATTTATTTCTGTCCGATACGTAACAGCGCAGATCAATCGTTTCAAGTCGAACGAGCGAAAAAACTTTTCCATGCGACATTAGGCGGCCTGGGTTTCGTGCAAGTCTCGAAAACGAGTAAAAATCTCGCCATTCGCAGACGGAGATTTAGGCGCGGAATTGTGAGTGGAAAAATCGGCACGGGACTTCCCCTTATCGACAGCAGTTAAGGGTTGTATCGGCGGATTTGGCGTAATGTTGTGACTTTAATTAGGGACTATAATCGGAGAATGTGCGGCATTTTCTTTGTTCGGCCGAGGGTGCGACCCTTGTTGTTCTTCGCGCCGTTTCCCGAGCTCTTTCCTATTTATAAATGGTGTTTAACATCCACTTCAACAGATAAGCCGCATACCCTTCGCTATACGAGATCCGTTCACCTTTACCGCCCGGCCAAAAGCAGAAAAAAAACACGATCAAAACTACATCGATAACAAACAACTATGTAATAAATAAAGTTTTTTTTTTTTTTTAAACAAAGCTCAGAATTGCTGATAATTAAAACTTTCGTTATCGTGCGTGTCGTGCCGAACTGAGAAATTTAATCTTGCGCCGTTTTTCCGAATGTTTTATTAACGCCGCTGAATAATTTGCAAAAGCGCGAATTTTAAATGTTTCCAGATTTGACGCGAAATTACGCGGCTAAATCGGCAGTTTCAAAACCGGTTGTTGATTTATATCTCTGCACTTTACGTAATAATAAATTTATTCGCATACTTGCATCCGCATTTATAAAAATTTTTCTTATTTATTTAATTATTTCGTATGAACTGGTTATTAAAGGGAAAAAGTAAGAGGGAATTATTGTAACTCATAAATTATATGTTTCGAAAAGTAACATAAATCTTCTTTAGTAAATTAACTTTTATTTATTTACTTTTTTTGCATTTTATCTGTTTATAAATTATATAACCGCGCGGTAGAGAGTGCAGGTAAAGAGAGCAGAGAAGAAATTATAATTAGGTAGCGAAGGATAACAGGCATATTTTGATAAATATTTTTGATCTTTGCCGAAAGGAGGGGAATAATGGACATTAGAAAATGTTCTACAGTCACGCTACGTTGCATACAGCACAATGCAGATGCGGGAGTTTATCAAGAATGCGCGTGTGCATTGAGCCAGGCGTCGTAAAACAACCTGCCGCCTGCGAGCAGCCCCGCTTGATAATTCCACGCTTTAGAATATTTTTTGATCGTGTAAAGATGGGGAAAAGTTCTTGCGATTGATTTATCCAACTGTGTTGTGCCGTAATTCCAGCAAAAGATCTCTTTTATCCAACTTTTCATAACTCCAAAGAGGGCTTTTATGTCGGATGGCACACGTGTCCTAGCAGTTTCCTTTGCTGAGGCTGTTGCCAGAAATGATTCGCATGGCTATTGAATGAAGAGACACGACTAACAAAGGATAACGTAATATATTTGACCGCAAATATATTTAACAATTGAATGAGCTGAACCGTTCTGTAGGCGTTTTAGAGCTATGCGAGAATCTGTGCAGATTACTATATTGTTCGCGGAAATTGCACATGCAATTGCCACTTTTATTTCATGTAGTTTTGCGGATGTTGAAAATGGTAGCCGAAAATCATAGCCGAAGTAATTACCACGAAGGAATTTTGTATAACAGCACATCCCTTATAGTTCTAGGATTTTGAGGAATCGATGTAATAAATGGGAGACTTTTTGAATGATAACAATTTGTCAACCGTTCATATTTATAATGATATAATTGTTTACCATTTTGTGAAACTATAATCGTGTAAAAGTAATTTTTTCTGTGATTTTGAATAAGATGTGTTAGTTAAGAAGATCCAAATGATCTAGGTTCATTTGGTTTAAGCATGAGAAAGACTGAAGGGGAAAGCCATATTTCATCTTAACATACGGTTCAAAATACACAGTATTCTTCAACATTACTACCGAACGTGTATATTGCACTTGATCGTGGAGTTATGTTTTTAGCGGTGCAATGGATCGGTTTCTAGAATTGCATATTGTTCAATAACGGTTAATAAAGCTGCAAGACTGTAGCGGTAGTTTTGATAATTTCATAGCAAGTACTTCGTCGGTAAATGTATTAAAATTAGCTTTCGGTTTTGTATCGGGCTTATGTTTATGAGCCCGAGGGCTGAGTTCGAAATTAGATTTTGTTAGTTTTCTCGATTTTTCACTTTTAGAAATATATTTGCGGAATTACCTCCTCGTGATGTATGCGCCGAATAGAAAAGTGCGGTGTTGAGCATTACTGCAGTAGAGCCGATTTTTATTTTTTTAATGAAAGAATTGTTATAATAGAGCCGCATTTTGAAAAATGTTACTAGCACCAATCGTTTCCATTCGATACTCATATCGACAGCGGGATGACGTTTCGTCACGATTATCGGCAAGTTTAGAACACCGCATAGAGAATCTCCCTTTAAACTAAATGTAATTAAAACATTTATGACAGAAACGCTTCTGTGGAGTTTGAAGGAAATCTGTATGCCAATTATATTATTTTCCTGTAAATGGCAGAGTCACGTATCGGAATAATTCGATAGAAAATCGTTCCATCCGTATTACCTACAGGATTTCTCGTGCAGTGGTATCGCACTCGGCCTCCGCTTATTTCTACAACGGCAATATTTAATTAATATTTTTCATCTCCATAGACTTTTTTTCTTCTTTTTACTTTATAAAAATACCATTTTAGGCTCTTAATTCTTCCGCACTTTTTAGCACCGTTCTCTCTAGGTTCATGCTTTTCCAACGTACGTCTTGCAGCGTCTTGGATGAAGTCTGCTGATCGGGAACCGTGCGATAACGTGCGTTAAATGGTTTTATATGACGACCTCCAGAGTTACCTTATCGGCCTCCTGGTTTCTGATGCTCAATCGTGTCCTAACGATGTCACACTTCGGTCATGTGTTTCCTTCCGTTACTTTGTTCCAGACTTCTTTCGTATATAGTATTTTGTTTTGCAATTCATCTATAAAATAATGTAACATGCACGATTTTATATAACGTAGCAGTGTGTCAATCGATTATCGTTTTTAACACCTTTCGTTCTTCTAATTTGTTGCATCATATCTATTCGTAATTAGCCTTTTCTTTTCATCGGTACGCTATTTTTGTGCATAGAGAGTGCTTCGTTGACGTTTAAATGGGAAAAGAAAAACATCTAAATTACTTTTTCCCTATTTTCTTGAATAACCCTCGAACCAAATTTCGTTCAGAATTTAAATTCTAACATCGAATAATACGAACCGAAGGTAAATAGCATCATCCGAACAAGTACGTCACAAAGTTACGAAATATTTGCATATGTGCAGGCACCCACGCACGCCCACCTTACGCATTTGCTTAAAAATTGTTCTTTTTTTCTCTCTTGTGTCATTAAAATTTCCGATTTCGATAATCGGAGTGATTATGGTAATTTACACCGCTTGCAAGTTAATAATTACAGTAGCTGTTACTTGAAATTATTGCAAATTGAAAAATGTGTTTATTCGAAGAAACATACACTAGCCAAAGTAAACAAAAAACGTACACGAATGAAAAGTAAACAATGAAAACACCGCACCAAACTGTCCATTGATAGACTACGGTGGAAATTTATTTCTCGCCACATACGTCTTTTGCCGAGTGTGATATAAATTCTCGAACGCTGACGTCGTAAACATGAGAACCAACGAATAAAATTAAAATGCGTAATTTTACCGTATTTATTTATTTAATATATAGTTTTACAGTCTGATTAATAATTCCTTTGTAACAAAAAAAAAAAAAAAAACTTTTATTATAGCAGTTCTCAAAAAGTTTATGAATATAACGGAAAGTACCTCTATATATATATATTCGTAAGTTTTGCCCTTTTCCGATTTTACATTTTTTTTGATTTGAGGGAAAGCATTTTCCAACGAACTGAATGTACTACTTTTAACTGAATGAATCGTACAAAAATCTAAAAGAATTACTGAAATAAAAACGAACTGCTTTAAATAAAAATTTAATAGTCCAAATATGATAAAAAAATGCCAATTTTAGATTTTTTTTTTTTATTTAAAAAACTAATACGCAACGCTACTATTCTGTAAGCATTAAGGAGTTAAATTCAAAGGGGTTGGCGAATGGAAAAAAATGAATAAACATTTTAACTGATAAATAAATATTAGGGATAACTTTAAAAAGCAGATTTACTAAGAAAATTCGTGTCATTTTTCGGAAAGTATAATTTTTATAGGATAAACAAGTAAAGGCGGATCTCAAGTAGAAAGGAACTGGCCTTCCTACTCTCATTAGTGCCGTTGAGCTTAGTACATTGTGAACCTTAACTTCACAATCCATGATACCTTATCGAGGATATATGGAATTTGCTTTACTTTACTTTTACTTTCGTTTAAGAAGAGAACGCTGTCTTTCGCTAATCTTAAATTGTCGATTCTTTTTCATTTATATTAGAAACCCTCGTTGTATTATTAAATTAAATTTTTACACGCCATGTGCAGCAACTATGGCTAGAGACACGGGAGGAGAAGGAGGATTATTTCATAGAAGTGTCTTATAAAACTGGTAGTAATGGAAATCATCTACCTGTCCGAAATTTTTCAAAATATTGTCTCTCTACAACTGTTTTAATCTTTATACATATTTTTTATTAATTTAATATTTCTCTAGCACTGACTTTGTAGTGAAGCTGTAAAGTCGAAAGCATATGTGGTCGCGTAGAGCAATGTAAACTCCTCCATTCAGTATTCTGTACGTTTCTTAATGATGTGCACGATGATATTTAGCGAATGATTCTACCAGAGCTTTGGTATTTACACACCTATATTATGCTTATTCTTTAAATTTCGTAGGACAAAAAAATGAAACCGGCCGATGCCAAAAATTAACTTCAAAAATAATCCAACGAAGACAGCGTCCTTAACGTGTTGGCTACGTGCGATTATGACGCCCAACGCGACAAATCTAATCAAAAACGCCACCGAATTCTACGACGGTCGCTAGTTCTCTCGAACCGTCTTTTCGAGATGTCCTCACGGAATGCGACTGTTTTACGCATCCTAACGAGGGAGCGAGGCAACTTTAAGAACAATTTGGAATAAAACTCGCGATAATTCCTAACCGCGTATAATATATATGTTTAGGATATTTAGTTTTTACGCGTGGCTATAAAAGTTTGATGATGAAGTTAATTTTCAGGTTATATATTTTAGCAAAGAGTTTTTTTCGGAGCTGAGTAAAAGACTTTTCCGGTAAAAGAAATTTCTCCTAAAAAAGAAAAAAAAAAAAAAAACAGAACAAAACAAAACAAAACAAAAAAAAAACGGAATATTTATTACTTGGGAATTTTTTTAAAACGGATTTCAGGGAGGAAATGGTAAGTTGAAATTTTAATAATTCTAGTAATAAGCGAATTTTAATGATATAATTCAAATTCAAATAAGCCGCATGAATAAATAAAACAAAACAAAGACAGAAAAAGCAGAAACTCATTAAAAATTATAAGTACTTTCGTTCTTATTGTTGTTTGTTGTTTCTTTTTTCTATTCCGTTTCGGTGGCTTTAATTGAAAAATGCGTAGAAAAATATGATTTATCGCATTTTTCGCTTCTAATTTGGCATTCGGTTTCTACATGAAAGAAGAAAATTTGAAATTCAAATTGAAATTAAAATTTGATTTTTTGAAGAAGTAAAAAAGTGCCCGCGAAAATGGATAAAGAAGTAAAATTAATTTACATGTTTACTGTGTGTTTATTTACATAACCGGAATATTTTCCATATTCGAAATGGAGAGCGGACCGGGTGAAAACAATTTTTCCCGCTTTATAACAACGCCGTATAAAATTATAACGAGAAATCGTTAATAGCCGTTGTTCTAATGCGCTATTATCGCCCTAACGACCGGTATCGAATTAAGGTCATTAATGGGGATATCTTTTGTTTTTCCTTTACACACAGGTAACTGCAGATAACACTTAGATTTATCTCCCCTTATTTCGTTCAACATAATCTGCCACTCTTATTTAGGATTAAATTATTCCCTTTTTATTACTTGAATTCACTTCGTCCACATCGTTATTATTTATTAGCCGCTATAAACTGCTCTATTTTTTAAAAAAGATCAAAATTAAGTTCTACTTTGTCCAAAAATCTGTCGCATCTATTCTTATAGATTACACGTTACATAGTGAGATTTTATTAAATTGAAATTAACCAATATATCAGAGAAAGAAATTAAATATCGAGTATTGTACAAAAAAGAAAAAAAAAAGTAAAGATAACCTTGATATGACGCGTCGGGAATTTTTAAGGTTCGTAATGTATTAAGTGTATATAAAGACGTCAGATCATTAAAAAATACTACTACTTTGTTATTAAAAGAAATTAATAAAATAACATTAAACATATAAAATACGCGCTAATAATGTTTTATCGAGAAGAATATATTAGCACTAAGAACAGAGAGAGAGAAAATAAATTAGTAATGATGATTATGCTGCATTGCGGTCTAATTTATCTCTTAAGATAAAAAAGAAATATCGAGGATCGATGAATGCAATAATACTGTGAGACTTAAATTACGTTATTTTTTGTTGTCCTCCTTTCTTCTTAATGTTCTTCCGAAAAAATCACTTATTTTACTTAATCTCAAGACGTTCGGTTACGACTGCAGCTATTCAATGGTTTTATTAACTAAATAAAAACAGGATGTTACACCGGTACTTTGCCATATTCCTATTTTCGTTACAGCAAGAGGGTCCTCGGGTAAATGTTGTCCTTAAAAAGCGTTCGTATGACAGTTCGAATTCAAGTAGATAAATTGCCAAGGCGCTTATTTTGTTATTTCCTTCATTCATACATAAGCACCTTCATCTGGGAACAGTCCGCGAATTTGGCGGTGAATTATTACCCAAAGTTTTATCGTTAGCGCCAATTTTTGCCGTAAAATTTAATTTGTCCGATTGACAGACACTCTCTGAGATCTCTTTTTTCATTAATAACTGTACAAATACATGACTGTTCAAAAAAAAAAAAGGAAATAAACTAATCTCACTCGGGGAAATTAGTTTTAACGTTAAACAAGTAGGAAAGAAATCAAAATTACTGCAAGGAGGATTTTGCTGTAAAATAAACCGCGCGGAGACACGGGAGTGTGTTGATTTGAACACGCAGAGTATACAATTAACGGAGTAATTCGATTGAGCTTAACGGAATATCGATTAAAGAGCCTAGAATGATGGGCGAAGTCTAAAGGCCATAGGACTATAAACGTAAATCGACCCCAAAGGGGTATCTGGATCATCGTTTGAGAGTATGTTAGTACTACATAGTCGGATACGTTGATCCTGTAAGTTACAGAGAACTCGTATCTATTTTGGTTTTTGAATAAATCGGAAAAAAGTAAATAAATGAAAATAGTTCTTTTCTGTAAAAACAGCTTAACCGATTTAAATGAAATTCGGACACATTATAGAGGCATATAAAGACTATAGTCGGGAAAGAAAAATAACAGTTTATAATCTTTACAATAACTACATTAGAAACGAGCGATTCTTTCTGAAATTATTATTATTATTATTATTTTTTTGATAATAGCCTTTTTGTACAGTTTTGAAACTAATTTCTTTGATGTATTTTTTAATATGGCCTCTCAAATTTATAAACTGATCGAAAAGGTACGCCATATTGAAAAAAATAATAACTAATTTCTCGATATAAAAATCGCTTGATTTCAATACCTTCGAAACAACAGAAAAGAAGCTTATTCGATTAATTTATAAGTGCAAATAACATAAATAATATTCAAAACTATGATATGAAAACTATTTTTTAAAAATCATAAAGTATTCAAAAATGAATTATAAACTGTAATCGGTTATTAATAATTTTACTTAGAGCATTCTTTTGAATTTTACAGCATAAATTTTTTCATAATAAAACCGCAATTTGGAGAATATAAAAACATTAAAGAACCGTGTTATTTGATTAATTTATAAGTGTGCATAACACAGTATATTCAAAACAATAATATGAAAACCATTTTGTTTTATTACAATATTAAAATATTCAAAAATTAATTATAAACTATATTGAAATGTTAATAATTTCTTTTTAAAAATTCACAAGGACGCTCTAAGTAAAATTATTAACATCGCAATGTAGTTTATAATTCATTTTTGAATACTTTAACATTTCAATTTAAAAAAATTGTTTTTTCATATTATTGTTTCGAATGCTATTTATGTTATTTGCACTTGTAAATTAATCGACTAAGCTACTTTTCTGTTGTTTCATAAGCGTTGAAATAAAGCGATTTTTATATCGTGAAATTAGTTATTCTTTTCAATCAATTTATAAATTTGAGAGGTTATTCCACATTAAAAAAGACATAAAAAAAAAACAGTTTAAAAATTGTACAAAAACGTTATTGTAAAAAAAAAATAATAATTTCAGAAAGAATCGCCCGTTTCTAATGCAGTTATTATGAAGCATCTTTCTTCCACTTTATATTATCCAATTTTCATTCAAATTGGTTAAGCCGTTTTTTGAGAAAAAAATTATTTTCGATTTTTAATTTTTTTTTTATTTATTCCAAAACCAAAATATCCATAGAGATAAGATTGCAAAATCATCGTATATCATCTTGCTAGTACCAACATACTCTCAAAAAATGATTCAGATCTTGGGCCGAATCACTATGATTATCGTCATTTTGCCTTTGAATTGAAACTCTTGTCGCCGTTGCATATATGAGTATTGCCGTGTTTAAAGAACAGTCAAAGAAAAATGAAGCGACACGTATTTGTACTGAGTTTTTAGTTGTCGAAAACAAAGTGAATTGTTGGTTGTAATCTTCAAAGGAATCGCGGAAAACTAAATAATACCGGCTAGTATAAACGCTACGATGTTTTGACTGGAATTTTTCGATTGCGGCGGAGGTTTTGCATATTTATCATTACTACGCGTACAAATCAAAAAAAAAAAAAATTGAAAAGCCAAAAATCGTCATTATGTAAAAATTACCGGAAAGAGCGTGAAATTTTTAAGATTGTTAGAATAAAAAACTATAGGGATTCTACACGAATATAAAATTCCCATAATAGCAAATTAGGTAATACAATGATAAATTATCTAACTTACATTTGATAGTTTGCTTCCAGTTGAAGTTTCAGAGGGTTTTCAGCCAAAAACGCATGATTTTATTTATTTTTTGACTTGTTCCACTCGTTCTTTCCGTTCCAAAAATCTGAAAAAATTCAAGAAACTTGTTAAGCTTCAAATACGTAACATATATTTATTCCGTTGTTATCAGTCGAATTTCAAGAGGGTTTTCCGCCAAAAACGCATGATTTTATTTATTTTTTGACTTGTTCCACTACTTTTAAAAATTTGAAAAAATTTCTACACTACAATACATGTTATATATATTTTTTTCGTCGTTACTGAATTTTTAAAAAAAAATTTTATGACATTTTACAAATTTTGAATGTTTCTAAAAATTTGAATTTAGCGTGTCTAAAAATCTGAAAAAAACACCGCTATATAGAACATTCCGTTATCTTTAATCTCCAACGTGAATTTTTTAAATCGATTGAAAAATGGCTGAGATACCGTAAAAAAAACGAAAATCACAAAATGGTGACTACAGCAGCTCCCTGTGGGACTAGGGGTCTGAAACTTTCAGCATCAGCGACTTTTTTCATGCTCTAGATGTGCATATTTTTTTTATAAAGTTTAGTTCAAAGGCACTTTTACCCCCCCTTAACCGGCCAGATCCTTTGTATGAAAAAATCCGCTGTAACCGTACATTAAAAACAGTTTTTTTTTCCCCGTTTCTGATGAATTTCACACATTCGCACTGCATCGTAAGAACACATTTTAACCATTGCTTAATACGTCTGTTAGCCTTCGTTAACTAAATCGCCGGCTAAAAATAGTTTAGTATCATTGTTTCTTTTTCAGTAAAATTTTAGATGAATTTTCTTTTTCATATACAAATTCGAACGATCATGAGCGAAGTGGTTACTTTGGAACAAAAGTAACTCCACTCCCCCGTAACATTTATTGTATCTGTTCTTATTGTTCCTTATAATTCTCGTCTCCACTGTCACCGTCGTAGTCACATAGTGCAGAGTAAAAGCGAGCAGAAGCATCTATCTCAACGCCATGATAACAAAAAATATGGAAAATACATTAATTGCCCGATTTTAATGGCGAAACGCAGTTGTTGCGAGAAATTAATCGAACGGATGAGCTAAATCTGATGTTGCAGTTGAACTACTTTCACGACGCTTAAAAAGAGCCTGCGCCGAAAAAGTTGAAAATTGTTTGGATGACATACTACACTTAGGCTGAAACAGGTCTCGCGTCGATTTTTACTGATACGGCATAAAGGCAGGAGGGCCGTACACGCAGAATTTCCGATGCAATTAACCGGTTGTAATTTGTCGGTATAATTGCGAGTTAGTTGAATATAGTATTTCGAAAACGATAATAAAACTTCACGCGCGTTACTCCGTTTTAATTTTTCAACACTTCTAGTCTAATGCCAGACCGATAAAGCAAAAGAGAAATTCGGAGAACTAATGCCTCTCTCGCAACTTGGCTCCACTGAAATTTGGCTACATTAGTGGAAAGGTGACACACACATTTTTAAATTGTGTTTTCTTATGCACCGCCGAATTTAGAGCGGACAGCCAAAAAATTTCCTTGCGAAAGTGGTGAACGCATTTTGTTAAGATGTTATTGCTATTAAAAGATCGGAACCACCTCGATACAATATTCACATTACGGATTACCATTCCAATTTAAAAACCTTCTTTAGAATATGAAAAATTCGTAGACATCGGAAGTTGTCCAATTCTCAAATCATCGCGCTTACACGCAATAAATTTAATCGCCTAAAACTGGCGTGTCGCGTCGTCTGCTTAGTAAACTTAACGTGTACCTTGTTGTTATCTAAAAATGGAAGTCGTTATCACAGTCGCTGTCTTTTTCTCATTGTTTATACACCTTCTTCTTCTTCTTCTTCTATGTGCCCTGTCCTCGAGATTGGGTCGATCATCTGCTTGACTTGATCCTTATCCGTGACTCTCCTGATTATTTGCAGCGTATCTAATTTGAATCACTGCTTATACATACATTTTGATAATAAAATAAGGCGTTTTTTCAAACTCCACTGGACTGTTAAAACGAAAAAATGGCAGTAAAGAACTGAATGAATTTATTAGTAAATTTCCTTTTCTCGATTATAATTTGGCAGACCAGACTATCCATTTAAAATTTAAGAAAAATACCTTATTGTTCAGTTAATTATGCTTCTTAAAAATTTATACATCCGAATTTAGCTGAAATAATTTTCCCGTTGAAAACCGCTGTTATAAATAGCTTAAGATTCGCGCTTTTATCAGCTGACTCTCGCCCACCCCCGCCTCCTATAGTTATTGTGCACGGTTGTCTAATAAAGTTAAAACACAAAAAACAACACAGAACATTTACACTAAAAATGAGCTGCACACAACAGCGCTAAATTAACGTTTTCAGAAGTACCATCTTGTGTGTTTGTACGTCATTTGTCACCTGTTAGCGGGATTAATTTAAATGACGATTTTAATGAGAACCAGTCGTCGGTCGAGACTAAGCGGTGCGAATTTTAAAACTTGCTAAATTCGTTAATTCGATGAAGGTTTCGTTTGTTTGATCAAGGCCTTTTTTTTCCCTTTTTGATGAGACGTTTAATATGGCAAATGCGCTTTTTGTCTTTTTACTTCACCTATTATTAGTTGGTTTTGGTTTTTAGGTTAGCATTTTTTCCCCGAGGAGCGACTTTTGCCGGGAAAATAGAAAAAACAGCGATAACAACAACGTACACACACATAGCATGCATATATATATATATATGTACTCTTTTTTCAGGCTCTCTCTGGTGGCGGCGTAGGTGTAGGTTGCCGTATGAGGTGATAATTCCCGAAGGGCTTTACAGTTACGGCGGTTTATCACCCTTATTGATTTTATCGCGTCGGCGGTGGCAGCGAAACGTGGGGAAAAAGCGGGGATTCGATCAGCTGTTGGAAGTGAGTCACCGCGATAGATGGTGTTTCCTGAATTGGGTTAATACGTGGAAGTTAAGTGCGCGTACGGAATATACTAGTATGTGAACTGTCCTACGGTGTGTCCCATAGGTCGCGGGCGATCGCCGTTGCAGTCGTCCAACTGCAGTCGTTTAGTTCTTCCGATGACGGGACAACGCGTATTAGACATTCGCATTCGAGCGACCGTCTCGCAGAATTAAATCGTGATTAATGATGTAAACAGTGCCTGTTCGTCTTGTTCTTGTTTACCGTTTATATTCAGCACTTTGTATCGCCGTCTCTGTTCAAGCACCTATTTAGGCCCCGGCAAGCGTGTAGACGACACGAAAAATCCGACACGAAACTTTGACCACAGATAGAGTCCTTTGTCGAGGTTTCTATTAATATTAATGGTCGTTGGAGCACGTTGACTGCTAGGCCTCTAAACTGATATCCTCTCGTTATCCGGTTTTTCATTAGAGCCGCGTTGCTGCTCTTTAATCGTAATAGTAACGCACTACACTCGTTTAATGTGTAAATCCGAGACGACACTCGGCTCAAGATGATCCAACGTTTACGTTGCTGCGCATTACCCATGACGTAATGATGCAGAGACGATACGATGATTCGAGGAAATTTCGGGATACGGCAGAAATGCAGCGAAAAGCGGTCGACTATGAATGGAACCTTTATTTTTTTTTTTTTGTTTTTTCAGTAGTGGCGAAAACAAAATTGAGCTTAATTCAAAATCTCAAAAGTTCATGGAAAAGATATCGTTCGCTTGTTATCAGCAGTGAATTAACAGCGTTGAGGAATTATTGTGAGTTTTATCTTTGTTCTTTGAAACCCGTGAAGGCGTTGTAGCGGGTTTTGACAATTGTGTGTCTAGAGTGCAACCATTTTAAAGAACAATTCATCAATAGTAGTGTTATATAGGAGGTTTTTTTTTTCAATTGCCAGCGCAATTTTTTTGTCTCTCGTGTTTTTATTCGCACAATTTCTTGCGATATTAAACTTTAAACACGCCAATTATATTGAGGTGCCCTTCATTTCGACATTAATCGTGATTTTTGTTTTATTGACGCTCGAACTTTAACAGAGAATTTCGGAAAATTACATTTAAATTATGAAAGCTGAACGGTAACGCCGAATAGCGAATTATTAATGCGTTCGGAAGAGCTATTAAATACAGGGTGTCCAATGGGAAAGTTCAAATTTTGATTCAAGAAAAAAATACGAAATTAATGAATAAAAAATATTTATTGACGAAAAAATATTCATAAACTCGTCGGGTTTCCTTTTTTTAAATTCCACTCCCTCCAAATGTTTGTCATCCGTTCGGACACACTCTTCTAATCGAGCACGCAAATTCTCAAACACTTTCTTTTGCACAGTTGCAGAGAAATGTTATTGATTTGTTTTCGAAAATTTTCTTTGAGCGCTCGTAATGTTTTTGGTTTATTCGAATAAACTTTCGATTTTAAGTAGCCGTGCAAAAAATAATCGCAAGGGGTGAGGTCAAGTGACCTTTTTGAGGAAAAAGTGCTTGCACCGTATCCATCGATTCTGCGGCAGTATGGGCAGTGGCCCATCCTGTTGGAACCATGTGTTTCTGTTTACAATATTAGCAAAAAAAAATGTCAATCATGTTCTTATATCGTTCGGAACTGACATGCATGTCCATTTTCATTTTCGAAAAAAAAAAAAAAAAAAAAAAAAAACGGGACCAATAACACCGCTAGCGGATGTGGCGCACCGTTTAACGGTCACCTTTGGACTATGCAACTGAAGTTTCTCTCTTCCGTTCTTTGATGCCCAATATCTGCAGTTTTGCTTGTTTACGTAACCTTCCAGATGAAAATGGGCCTCACCACTGAAAACAACGTTACTGAGTCTGCGTTGCGTAGGAAAAATTTCCAACATCCTTTCAGCACAAGATTTCCGTAAAACTATAATCACTTTTGTTTCAAACAATTGGATTTTTTAGGGATGAAAACGCATTTTTTCCTAATTAAAACATGAACTGTTGACTTAGAGATTTCCAAAACACCCGAGTGCTTCCGTAAAGAACACCGCGCATTTGAAAGGACCGAATCATTTACTTGACGCACATTTTCTTCAGTTGATACAGTAGGCGCGGGGCCATGGGTTGATTATTAGCAGAACATGTTTTACGAAACTCCTATATCCATTGATTTAAGAGGTTAATACTTTATTGTAGTGCGAATAAAATTTTCGAAGGGTAACTGTGTACGAATCACCATTCTTAAAATAAGCTTCGATAGCAAAAGCACGGTGTGCTCCGGTCCAGCGCACCATCGTAACTGCTAAACCCGCATGCCAGACTCGTCGATTGAGACCCCGCCCGATTTTCTCGCGTAAACCATTGCCGCGTAATTCACATTTTTGAAATTTGAACTTTCCCACTGGACACCCGGTATAACTTGAGGTGCTTTAAAACAAAATGTAGTTCCACACCTTCCGGGCGGCGGAATTTTGATCAAAAAGAGTCCTTATTTAAAATGCTGTCCATCACTTTAAATTTTTTTTTTTTACTTCTTTCCGTTATGCTTTGAACGCGGGTGTCAAGCCGCGGTTAATTCCCCTCAGTTTACCTAAATCAAGACTGAAATTGAGAAATACAAGCAAAAATAAAAAAATAGCTGCTAGCTGGCGCATATGTCAGATCGCGTTGCTACTCGAAAGGTAATTTAGAAAAAAAGAAAGAAAAGAAATCGTACTCATCGAACGGTATTTATAGCCGCGGGCGACTGATGACGAAGTTTTTGAAAGAACCCAAGCGGAAAATTTCGCTTTAAATTTTGAGTTTTGATCTGCCCTCGTTTTCAGCTCATTTCGTTCTGCATTTGAGATATTATTCCCCATCTCTTCCTTGTGCAAAAGTAAAGTGAGTCCCATGGCGACTGTGGATGAATCATGGATTATGCAGCTGACGTACTTAAGAGTGTGTGGTGGATCATATTGAACGACTGTGTTCCTTTCTACCGCAAACGTTCACACTTATACTCGGATTTCGTTAATACCAAATATTTTTACACCAATGATATCGATTTTTATACTTCTAGAAACCGAAAAAAAAAAAAAAAAAAATGTGCTCTTATACACTTCTCTTTTTCTGTTCTCATTTCCAGAATACTACTGTTTCGTCACCTAGTGTTCACGTCATTATTAAAATACCGTTGCGATAGTTTTCTCACGAACGAAACTATTTCGAACTGAAAATTTAGAGAGAATAAAAATGCTGTAAAAACAAAATTTAATAATTTGCAAAAATACGCTATGGTGACGATAATAATACTGTTTTTTTGATTTTTTAACAGAGCCGCCCGCAGTGATATTGAAACACAATTTCCGGCGACAATTCTGAGACATGGATAATTTTTAATTTATATATTCGAAAGTTTCCGCGAATCTGGCAATGACTTCTTTCTCAAGAAGATCTCGGTGAGTGTTTTTTTTTTTTTTTTGTAAATATTAAAGGCTGCAGCAGTGGTGTAAGGCCAATTCAATTATTAAAAGTGTAAGGCAATTGGATGAGGTTGTGACACACTTTGTCCGGAAATTAAAGAAAATTGAATTCCCGCCATCCGATATTAGAAGTGTTACTTAATTTCAAAATTTGTATTAGATGATTGTTTTGGTCAAAAGTTTAGCGGAACTTTTTTTTTCTTTTCACTTCTGATTAACTATTTTTCTGACTCTGTGCTAGATTCAGTTTCTAGGCGTATTTATATTGAGACAACCTAATATCACTTTGTTATCCTCATCGCGATCCGTAATATCGGCCTCGATCATTGTAAATCCGTATTTCTTTTCAATTTTGAGTTCTAAAAAGATGATGACGTTTTGAAATAACGTGTATTCCTTTTTTTTTATGTTAAGCGAAGATATTATAAAGACTGATAATTTCTTAACTTTCGTCGACACGTTTTCGTGGCACCTACATCTAATAGTTTGCTTTCTCTGCTCTTCCACCTCTTTTATCAACCCTCGTCGCCCATCCTTTCCATTCTACAATCAAAGCGTCCCGACTCCTATATTTTGTCAACGAAATAATCAACATTATGTATAATTTTTATTGATATCGAGGTAATTTGTTATTTCTAATAAAGAAATGATTAAAAACATATATTATATTTTTTGTATACAGATGATTCCTCTATGTGTCTTTGTGAAAATAATACGACCGGAACAATTATTTAATTCACGCGGCCGGTGGTAAAATTGTTCGTTTAAAAATTAGAAGCGAATTTCACAAATCTTCAGTTTTTCGCGGAATTCGGATTTTTTTTTTTTTTTTTATTATTTTGAATTTCGGTTCACTTTAAACAAACCGATTTTCAAGGAAAAATAAATAAAGCTTTACAAAAGAAAGCGTGCATCTTTAAAGAGATCGTAAATCTCGTTTTACAAAAAAGGAAAGTGAATTTAAAAATACTTTGGAAATTTAGAAACTGAAAAAAAAATGTATCTGTCGAAGAACCTGTTCAGGCGACCGGGTGTATTTTTCAGAATTCTGAAAAAAAAGAAAACTTTATAAATGTAAATAATACGAGGACAAAATAACAGAAACAGAAATTAAGAATATAATTAAGAAGTAAAAGATTAAAACAGAAGAAAACAGCAGAGGTAAGGCCGAATAAGGTTTACCAACATATTTAATAAAAAATATTCAAGAGTCATTGTGAACTATTTGAACATCAAATAAATGGAAATTATCAGAAACGTTTTTTTTGTTTTGTTTTTTTGTTTTGTATTTTTAGAGATTTCCAGCCGAGGACATTACTCAGCATTAGATTATGTGAGTGGGAAAAAAGGAGAAACGAATTAAAATTGAATACTACTAGAGATAGAAGCAATGAAGGACGCTATAGTAGGGATGTTGGGAAGTACTGTATCGAGTAGGCAAACCAAGATTCAGGAGTTGTCCATAGAGGCAAGAGTGTTCTATAGATATCGAAGAAGATGTAATTTGTGTCGCAGAGTAAAGTACCATCCGGATGATGGAAAGAACAAAAGGGAGAAGAGGACATAGAAAAACGAAAAGAGGATGCAGGAAATGGACCAGTGCGAAGCTTGCAGATAGAAGAAATAAGAAAGCGCGAAAGATGAGGGATGTTATAGCACACCGGGGATAAGGATGAGTTTGGATATTAAGATAAAAGGATTCAGGATTAGAGAATAAAAGGGAATAAATATTGTGCTATCGTCTACAATGGCAATTCCCGGAAAGAACGTTGAGATTAGCGGTAGGAAATTTGGATAGAAATTGGCCAGTCTGAACGGCCAAGTCGAGCTAATGAATCTGGCAATTCATTGCTCTCAATGCCAACATGACCGCTACAAGAAAGGAACTATACAATCTGGTGACAAGAGAACGAATCAGGAGAATTATAAAGTCAGAGGAATTACGAGGAAGAGGAGAGGCGATAGACAGTAGCTTACCTTTAGAATCCGAGACTATCGGTAATTTAAATAATAATACCGAAAGGTAAGAACAAACAAAAAAATTATGAACAAAAATCAATCATTAGAAATGGGCCAAGGCAGGAACCTCCACGTGGGGCCCCTGGAACTCGCTTTTCAAGAATTGAAGAACTTTCACCAAAAATTCTAGTTAGCGCGTACCAATCTTGCCGAAACCAGCACTCCCATTCGGTCCGAAAATAATTTTTCCAGTTAAGCGAAGAAGTCCATGAACACGAAGAAAGAAAGAAAAATCATTAGAAATAAGATCAGCCGAGTTAGTATTCTGGAATGCTTACAAAACACCTAATAGGACATAAAAAGTGATGTTAAAACATATTATAAAAGCATTCGACAGTGAATAGATGTAAACCAACTTCGCAAATTATATGGGGGACAAAAAAACAAAATAATTTATTAGAAATATTTACTTCGATCAAAGACATGCAGAAATCAAAATAAAAAAGTACGAAAAAAGCGTACATATCGTATATTAAGTATTCGATGCGACTTAAGAGCTAGAATTGCAGATATTTAGAGGAACTCGGCAGGAATACTTTTCGACTGAATTTTTAAAAATAATCTGTAAAAATATGAACGGTAAAGTTAATATCGCACGAGCGATCACGATCTGCCGCGAATATTCTGTACGACTGCCCCTTCGTCTTGGTTCCGGGAAGTGTAGTCGGAATTAAATTTCTAAGAATAACAACATTGACGGATAAGTGGGAAATGTGGATGAATAATGGAGCGGGCGTCATGGTTGAAGGGTAATTTTTAAATAATACGGAACGCCGTTGACCGAGAACGCTCTGTATCGGGGCAGTGCAGACGGTGCGAAACGTTTCTAGCGGCTGCGTGTCGGCGAGAATTTGTTTTAGGGACGAGGTTCGATACGATTTAAAAAACAGAACACGATGTCGAAATTGCAGCTGGAATGCGAATTCCGAATCGCGAATATACCTTCTTATTTGTTATCAGTAGCAGCTACGGATCCGGGCCTTTTAAAAATCTCTTTACATCCTCACTGCCACCTTATCGACGCCCCCCTCTTCCCATTCATGCAGCAGCCACTCTTACATGCCGATGTTTTAGTGTCTGAAGACAAATGCCTTCTCCGAAAATAAACTGTCGGAAAATTAATTTTCTTTTTCGGTTTTTCGGTCTCTTAGAAAAATTTCGGTTCGGAAAGAATGCGCAAACATCGGCACGTTATGTTATCACGTGACGAGGACATTAGAAAGCATCGATTTTTGCATACATACGGCGCAATAACCGCGACGATCTAGACCGGACTGAGATTATGTGAAGTAAAATTTTCACTAAAATTTGTGAAATTATAGCAACGCATAAAAATGAAATTTTATTTTCGAGAATGCTGGAAATAAATGTTTTAGAATCGGTTACAATATACGTTGTTTAGTTAACGGGGGGGGGGGGGGCACTTTTTGGTTTAAATGAGTTTTTATAAAATTTTGTTATCATCGTTATTGTTTTTGTATAATTTTAGGGGTTTTTTTTTAGTCTTGTTTTTTGGCACCATCTTCTTTCTCTTTATTTAAAAATTTTAAAATAATTCTTGCCAAAAAAAAAAGGGATTACAATTCATTCATTTTTTCCACGTGACAGCACATGAGCATTTGTATAGTTATATCTGGTCGGGTTTGAATTGGATAGCCCCTGCAAAAAAAAAAAAAAACCCTATTCTTCAACTGTTAATGATGTTGCAAAATGCTGTGTAGAAAAGTAAAAATAAAAAGCAATGAAAATCTAATAAAAAACCGTTACTGCGACCGATAAGTGGATAATAATGCTAAAAATTAAGCTGCATTTTATTAAAAAAGGAGATAAATAAATATAAAATTGTTTTACAATTAAATCAGTATGTTTATTCGTCTGATATAAAAACGGAACGCCTCTATTGCTTTTTAACGAATACAGCTTTTCGAACGCGATAAATTACTGTTTGTCGCTGTTTGAATTATAAAGTACGCACGTGCGAATGATCCGCATATTATTTTAACGTGTGAAATTACTGGCAAATAAATCGCTGAATTTCAGCTCCCTGTCACACCGAGAGAGAGCATAACTGCGCCATTTCCCTAATTCCGCTTAATTTCACTAAAATAAATTGTACTTCCATTTTATTTATTTTTAAAAGCAAATCAGTGCCGCACTTAAGCAGATGTTTTAAAAAATATAAGCTCCTCTCTCCATTGCGATTTTGAAAAATGTTCCGGTCATAATTAAAAACATTTTGCGCTCAAGTATGATGAACAGGAGTTCAGTGGGATTAAGTACAAGTCTTTGAAGGTGTGTTAGCTGTTGTGATGGTTCACAATGTACTAAGCCTGACCGCACTGAATTGGACGGTAAATATCCGAATGCGAACGATATAAATTCACTAACAGTTTCGGAAATGTTTACTGCTAATTATCGGGCAGTAATTAGATATGAAATTTTATTGTAAAATTTAAAAAAAATTGTCTATATCTGATCTTCTCGCATACCCGGCAATTCTTTTTAATCGTTAATTCGCAACACTTTTATTGTTATTATTATTATTAGTAGTAGTAGTATTAGTATTAGTATTAGTATTATTATTTATTACTGTATTTTATCGTACCCTTATTGCTTTACGGCCGGAACGATCATCTTTGTGTCTCGAATCCTATCCAAAGATCTAAGAGCACAGAGGTATCTGCGCAGTACGTAGGCTGTTCCTAAAAGCGTTGATTTTTGAAGCTGTGCTATTGTCACCGTATTCAATCCTATTATACGTATCCAGTTGTTTTCTCAAGTCGAGTAGAGTTGATCCAAGGGGGCACCAATTACTATCGGAACAGTAATTACTTTTTCTCCTATATTTGCAGGTTTTTAAATCGTATTAGTTTTTCTTGTTCTTTATCTCTTATTCTGCAATCTACAGGATTTGATATATCTTATTATTAGCAGTAGTATTATTGGTATTAATGTTATTTTATAAAAGATATGATAGGCCCCCGGGGCTACGGAAATATTAGGGGCCCTTTTCGGAAGTGACAAAATTAGCAGTTTTACAGAATAACTAAATTTTCTTTAATTTAATTTAATTATATTATTTTGAATTCACAAATTAACATATAATTATTAATGTAAACAAAACTAAATATCATATAAAAAATGGGTAGAATTTTTGATGCCAAAAAATAAAATAATATTTATATATATATATATATATATATATAATTTTAAACAATGAATTTTTTTCTTGTTTATTTTTTCTGCAAATTCTTGTGTAATATCGTTAAAATCTACTAAGAGGAGAAGGCCTCTTTCAGCTAAACAATGAACAGCTGCTACGATTCTCTTAAAAAGCCTTGCACCAGTATGTGATTTCATTTTTTATCATGTTTTCAGAAATCGCGATCAATACGCAGTTTTATCCGCATGTAATCGTTTCACATAAGCATACATTTGTAGTGCTCTGCGCTATCCTCATGACCAGTTATAACTTCTTCAACTTTCTTCCAATTAGAAAATCCTACTTGAACAAAAACGTTACTGTGGTTTGTTGAAAATAATTTACAAACATAACAAAATACATTGCCGGTAGACTCTGAGAATATTAACCATTTTCGGTCGCATTTTTCGCCGTTACTTAGTTTTCCATGAAAATAATTAAATACGAAAAATATCTGCTTTGATTTCTGTATACTCGTTTTGATGTTGTAAAGTTACAATTTTAATTTTGAAAACATTCGTACCCCTTATTCAAATACTGCTTTCGTTGATTTTTATTTACATGTAAATTTTTTGGCCAAAAAGCTCTGGATCTTCATTAATAGCTAGAAATAAATTATGAAATAAATACATATCAAAAATATTTCAACACTGCCGATATAAATTAATATTAAATCAAATAACCACGAAACTATTATTGCACCATGCCCTATAAAAATAATTCATAATAAATAAAAAATTCGTCAATTTCGGGAGTTCATTTTCAAATATTTGTTTTTTCTGTTTTATTTTTCTTTCGTATGGGCTACTTACACATTTTCTCGATATACTTCGTTCAGTAAAAAAATATAGGAAAATATTTAAATAATTTGATTTACAAATGGTAGTGACCCGATCTATAAGAAATTTTTACCGGTTATATTTCGATATAGATGTAATCAAAGAACAACGTATCGCGATGAAAAAAAAAAGTTTTTCGTTAAATGTGGTTATACTGCTACGTAACGCATGACCAATTGAAAGGTAGTTTTGGTGACAGTTCTCTTGGTAAAACATCTGTTTGCCACTGGTTAAACGATTTTAAAGCGGTATGGAATCGACAGAAGACGACAAGGGGGTCGACTGGCTTATGTGTACTCGAACACGCTAATGTCGAAACGCTAAGAAACTTACTGTCTAGGGATCATCGAATTACATGTAGAATAATAAAAGATGACCTAAAATTGCGGCTCGGAAAATTTTAATCAAAGATTTGCACAAAAGGATAGTGTATGTGCGTGTACCAGCGCACACACATTCATACAGACATTTCCTGAAAACGTAGATTCCGACTTGTTATATCTTAAAAAAAATTTCTAGTACGTTTTTACAAAACTCAAAATTTTACCTATTACGAAGTTTCCTCGTCTGGGAAGAAATAAAAATAGATACAAAATTATTAACAAATACATGTATTAAAAAATGCACTTGCTCCTGTAAAGTTAATTCTATTTATTTAAAAAAAAGTTAATGTATATGACAAATGAAAGATTAATTTTTTATTGCACGTCAGAGGTGGGAGCCTCTTGGGGTTCCCTTTATAAGGCGGCACCTGGGGCTGCAACTCGCAGCCCCCTGCGTGTGGGCTTAAAATAATTTGTATAAACTTAGTTATAGTGTATAAAGATGATGTTATTTCTAATTAACTGGTGTATTAGTAATAAAAATTTGGTACTTTTCCCTAAGATGGGTCATTTTTAATTAAAATTTGATGTTTTCTGTCTAAAATGATAGCATTTGTACTAAATTGTGATATGTTACCATAAAATTATTGTTTTGCACCTGAAATGGAGATATTTTTGTGTAAAATGGACTGTTTCTTTTAAAATTTGATGTTTTGTATAAATTGTGGGTATTTCAGTCCTAATGGTATAATTTGTATGAAAAAAGTGCTTTTAGTTTAAATTGAGCGCTTCTTTTTACGATTTTACATTTATCTTAATCCCTATTTGTGATGTTCGGAGGCATGCTGCAGAAATTTACAGTTCTTATATTCTAATGGTTGTATTGGTGCAACAAAGGAGATGGGTTGTTATTCAAGCGATGGCTCTATTAGGTTAAGAAGACGTGTTTAATAGAATTTCTGGGAATATAATTATATTTGTCAAATAATAAAAACTTTAAGTGAGTGGTAGAGTGTGTTCTCCATTAAACAAGTGAGTGCTACTTGCTAATTAAATTGCTCATAGTGCTTATTGCATTGGTAGTTATAGTACGAGCGGTCAAAATTAGTTCTTATATATTGTTGTTATAGATTAAACGCTCGCACCAGAATACATGAATAGCTCTTCAACATCTGAGTATCTACAATCAGTTTGATTTCTTAATTTTAATCAACATCATCGGCATTATTATATCACATGCATATCAGTATGCTATAACACACATGTATACTATATCAAACGTGCATATAGCATATCAACTGCACACATGTTACTGTGTTGGAAGAGTTTGGCTCTTCATACACTGAAAATTTCATAGAGCCGTGCATAATTAAAAGGTAGACTCAACACATGCCAAAAAGCAACTCTGCTAAGTATTAAACGCAGCCTTTGCAGCAATTAAAATAATTGTATAATAACACCGGTTAGTGATTATCAATCATCCACTCTGATTGCTCCTATGCAAGGCATCATACTAGAAACATATAGGTTAGAACAAAAATAAACTTTGTTGAGGTTAGTACTGTGGTTATTTTTGGTTAGATATATTAAGCTGAGGCATATTTCATTATGTGCATTGTCATCACAATTATTTCACTTAGATATACATTAATGCATCTTTTAAATCACATAAACACAGCAGATGCTTCAAACATATAGGTGGAATATACATTGAATTATATATACAAATATACAAGCATTGCTGGCAAAGTTTAGACTAATTTCAATTAATCAACACATCAAACCATATTCATTGGAATATTTGTTGGAACAAACATAGGAGGGATAGTAATATTAGGTTAGCAAGTTATATTCGCATTGGATGGTTACGGATATAATAAAATGCATTTCCAAATCATGCACACGTAAAAAAGAAAAAAAAATAACAGATTTGGTATGGGTTAGAAAAATTGAATGGTGGGTAGTCAACAATAAAACATATTCTCAAAGCATACACAGTCATAAATAACTAGTATCGGTTAGCACAAACTATTACATAGGTTGAACAATGGTAAATGCATCATCAATACATATGCAAACACACAAGCATACAAACCAACTTAATGGGGGTTAGAAAAAGTATAA
The DNA here is from genome assembly GCA_039619475.1 of Icerya purchasi. Taxonomy (NCBI): domain Eukaryota; kingdom Metazoa; phylum Arthropoda; class Insecta; order Hemiptera; family Monophlebidae; genus Icerya; species Icerya purchasi. The sequence continues at coordinate 397,516,874 of CM077115.1, read as the reverse complement.
GTGGCTGGTTAAAGCCTTTCTCCTAATCCATGTTTTGGCTGAGCATTGTTTCTGGGAAATGGGTATTTCTGTACTGATGTTTGCAGAGAAAGCAGGTGGTTGATTTGAGGTGTAGTGGACGTTGAGATATATGGATTTTGGTTTGTAATATAGTTAGAATAGAATGACATCATGATGGTGTACTCTGCTCAAGAACTAAGGGAAAAAGCGAGTGTAGTCATATATTATTTTATTTATTTATTTAAATTTATATTTCCTTAAAAACCGCCTCTGCAAAAAAACGTGTGCCAGAACACAGGTTTTCTATCTACTAAAGTATATGTATTTTTTTTTTTTTTTAAAAAACGTTATTAATTAATCACCTATTTATTATATATGAAATAATAATGGAACCGAATTGTATGATACTCACATCGAGAAACAGAAATGACTGCTCTTACTAAGATATTTTTAAACGTCCAAAATATAAAATATTACAAAGGCCTTTATTTTATTAGTCACATTTATCTCGGGCATCATAATTGCCCAAAAAAGATTTACTTTGAAATTGCCTCAAACATCCAGCGATATATGTTAAGGTGGGCGATTAAGAAAGAAACGACATAGCATTTGAATTGCAAAATTATATACAATTTTTTTTTTTTTTTTTTTACATCACACCGGTCCTAAGACCATAATTGACGAGGCTATTATTTTATTTTATTTTATTTTATTTTATTTATTTATTTTTTTTTTTTTCATGCTCAGTTACCCAGCGGCAGCATAAGCATTAGTCAATCGGAAAAACTGATTACTATAATTTGGAGTTCATTCCTTTCACATCCGAGATGTTAGTGGCGGAGTTATCTTCTGCTTCTGATATCTAAAACTGTTTACTATAGCGCTGGATTTTGTTCGTTCGACGGCTGAGGTATTAACGACGATGTTATCTATCGCATCTGACACCTAGGGCGTCACCGGCCCATGTTCTTTTGAGCCTCCTTGGCTGATCCCAGCGACTGATGTTCGATACCTCTGGATTTTGATTGAGTTGAAGAGCCTCATAAAAGTGTTTGTATTGTTTTAAGTATAAATCGTTTACGTATGGAACATCTAGGTCTGTATGTAGAGTGTGATTCGATACATAGTACGGTGCGTCTACCAATTGCCTCAACGTTTTCGATTGGAACTGTTGAACCCTAATTAGGTTACTCTTCGCAGTGGCTCCATATACTTCTAATCCGTATTTCCAGACTGGCGCTACGACTGAAAGATAAACTAGCCTCTTGCATTTCAAATTAATTGTTAATTTTTTACCTAATATGCTGTTGAGAGCCTTAGTTCTTGAAGCCATTTTTTGCCGGATGAACGATATATGGCTTCTCCATGTAAGTCTTCGATCTAATATCATATCTAGGTATTTAATATGATTTTCTTGAATTATGCGCTGATTATTTATCGTATTAGGGGGACAGTTTTGCACGTTTAGAGTGAAAGTTACTTGTCTGGTTTTTTGGTGGTTTAGTTTAATCTTCCACTTAAGTGCCTACTGCTGGATAATGGTTAAATGCTCCTGCGTCAACAAGGATGCGTACACTGGGTTTTTGTGCCGAGCAAGAATACAGATATCATCCGCAAAGGTAGCGATTACTGTCGTCCTTAGTACTGGCACATCCGCTGTGTAGATGGAATACAGGAGCGGGCCAAGTACACTACCTTGTGGCACTGATGCCTTTATGTTATTTGACAAAGATAATGATGAGTTTATCTTGACATTGAAACTTCTGTTTGTCAAATATGATACCATAACTGCATATAAGTCATTTGGTAAAATTAGTTTTAGTTTACATAGTAATCTTTGATGCCAAACGCGATCGAAGGATACAATTATGTAAATAAAAATGAAATACAAATATTATTCATATACTTTAATTATATTTCAAAATGGGGATTAGTTTCGGATGACCTGATCTATTATCATAGCATTCAAGTGTTATCGGCAACCAGTCGGCATTTTTAAATAAAATTAATGTGAATCGTAATGTTTTGTATTATCGTGTATACGAGTATTTTTAATATTGCTGAACATGAAACGTCAAGTTTATATGAAGATAAAATGTTTAAAAAAAAGAAAATACCGACTTCGGGATTTATTATAAAAATTTAATAAAAATGCACTAAAAAGTAAAAAATAATTATTCAATAAAAAATATATTTCAGAGTGATATACCTTAAATGGTGTGATATTATCGTAATTCTTATGCACATTAACTTTTTGGAGTCGCCATCAAAATTCCTATCACAATATCTAGGAACAATTTAAAGAACGTTTAATGCAGTTTTTTATTATTATTTTAATATGATATTTGATGCCGACTCCAAAAAGTTAACGTTGAATAAGAATTACGATAATATCACTAAATTTTTTATCGAATAATTATTTTTTACTTTTTAGTGCATCTTTATTAAATAATTATTTTTTACTTTTTAGGGCGTTTTTATTAAATTTTTACAATAAATCTTGAAGTCAGTATTTTTTTTTTTCAAAACATTTTATTTTACAATTTCTAGCATTATAATTGAATTTTTTCTTGCTAAAAATCAACATTTTTGTCGCATTATTCTACATATTTTGTGCATAAAAAAAACAAGTTCAGTCGAGCATGATGCTTTATGCGCTATGATTTTGTATGTAAGACTATAATTTATGTTTACATAATGCTAAATTCGAAACAAAGAAATCTGATTTTTTGCAGCATAAAGAAGGGGAAATACGTAATTTTTCGCGCTTTTTTGAACTATTCGCCAACATACGTTTCGTTAAGGAAATGAAATACGGTTTCGTCCGCCGACAAACAGCTTTCTTTCCAACGAAATATCACATGCCCGGAAAAGAAAATATTTTTTTTCAGAAATGTCGAGCTTTCGGCGTCTCGGTGGCTGATTTTAAAATTGGAAACCCAGATGTTCCAAACTAGAGAAATATACGGGGATGCGCATATTTTTAATGTTGTTTAAAATTTTTATCTACAATAACCGCGCCACGAGGGAGTGGACTACACGTCACTTTTTGCACTTTTTGGAACTTTTCGATAACTTTGAAAGTTTCGTTAAGGAAATTAAACACGGTTTTGTTCCCAACAAGTAGCGATCTTTCCATCAGTATATATCACATGACCAAAAAAAAAAAATTTTTTTTGGAACCTTTTGAGCTTTTAACGCCCCGAGGATCTAAATATAAAGTTGTAAGCTCGGCTATCAATACCTAAGCTGAATGGCACCCTTTCGAATGGACAAAGAATCAGTAAAATCGGTCCATATAAACATGGGAATGAAAATTTTCTTAATTCAGTTTTTTCGTCTCTTTGGATGATTCGCGTGACCTCAAAATCCACGGATAATGATCGTTACCGATTATCTTTCACATACTGCAATAGTTATGCTTATTGTTTTCATTTCTGTCGTTATCTTTTGAGTGCCGCATCGTCACGATAATGTGTTTTTTTTAAATTTTAAATTTCACAGCATTAACATTATTTAATACAGTATTGTGCAAGTATTTCAGTGGAATCTAGATGCATAGATCTCGTCTCTTTCAAGAGAAAAAAAAAGAAAAAAAAATGTTTGCGATCCCTGCAGTCCAATAGTTTGATACTTATAAATCCACGCAGATTACATTTAGTGCGTATTTCCCAAAAGAGTATATTTCTCGCTTGTCCGACATTCCAAGACTAAGTTTCCGTTTAGTTACCACCATATTATCGATGACTTGCCATTTCGCCTAATTCCCATTTCGCCTAATTCCCATTTCGCCTAAATTTAAGGTTTCGGTTACTCAGGTAATAAAAAAAAAGTCAGACAAACATACGAATGATTTCGTGTTGGCAACAGCGCGTCATCATTGTCGAATTTTAAACAGACTAAACGCATCATTTTTTTTTTTTTCTATTTGATTCCGCTGTTAATCGTTTCTTTTCGAAAAACAACAAAAAAGGTTCATATGAAAATCAGAAGTGAAAAAATACCGTTAAAAATGTTTAATGTAAATGTACGCGAAATGACGACTCCGATTAATATTTGTGAGTTATCCCATTCTAAGTCCAGTGCTATATAAATCCCACCCGCCTTATCAGTCAGTATATAGGAAGCCCCTTATTGATATTTAGTGTGACATGAACATTGAAGTTTTTCAGAGTTGCAGATAAAAAGAAAGAAAAATAATCTAAATAAAGAGTTGTAAACGGATAAATGCTTTATTATAAATTGAAAACAATGCACATTTATGCTAGTTTTATCTAAGTTCCTCGTTAAAAAACAAACAGAATAATTTTTTTCGTTTTCTTAATTCTTTTTTTGAAGAGAAATTTGTTTCTAATATTTTCTTTTTAAATCTTAAAAAGAGGCCAAAAGTGTATTTATTTGTTTATTTGTTTTTCTTTATTGCGTCAGACTTGTCAGCAGCGGACGATTACCCATCAAAAAGAAGGTGTACTTAAAAAGTTAACAAACGAAAATTAAAGTTAATACAGTTTTATTGAGCAAAAATTAATTATTAATCTAATAGTATACTTAATAAACTTGTCTCTAATTTTTAATTTTTTCGGACTCACAAAAAGAAAGTGTATGCTCGTCGCGTATGTTTTTTTTTTTATGTTTGTTCGCGCGTAACTCATATTCATGTGAATCGACCATTTTACTGGTTCAGACGCCATTTTTCGGCAAATCCAAAAGAAAATAAAGAAAAAAAACCTTCTATTTTACTATTTAAAATGTCTTAATTCAATCAATTGCCAAAAGATTACGATTTAATATTACAAAAAGGAAAAAGAAAGAGAATATAAAAAGACGCTATTCAATTAACCAAATATTTTATAATGTACTTCTGACGTACAAAACAAAAATTTATAGCAATTAAGCGGCGATACGCATAACACCCAAGCCAGAACAAATAGCGACTTCATAGCGGAAAGCAGTCAGTCTGCGGTGATTTTCCGCATATTGAGACCAATTCGGCATTTCTTGCGACCTTTAATTACGTTGTCCGAGCTAGAAAAATAATAAAATTTGGGTAACAATCATTCAATTTCTCGGACGGTCTCGGCAGCGGGCAAACGCGGCATTGTTTGTCAAAGACGCTTTCTTGGTTAAAAAATTGAGGGATCCCCCGCTGCGCCAGGGTAATCTTTTTTTCTGCCTACCAAAGGTGACTGTGTTGCTAAGTTGATTTTTTCAAATTATTATTATTATTATTTTTTTATGGGTCATTCCATTTTTAGGCGAAATGGTACCAGACCATATTATAGACGTAAGTCTCCGAGCGCGATATTTCGCATGAGCTATGGATCTCTTTACAAAATGTTCCTATTCTGTCGGGGAAATCATTTTCTTTTTGGAAGATGACCTGTTCCAACATAGTTTTACCGGTAATATATAAAAACATTTTATTCTCCTATAGAGACGTTTGTTTTTTAGAAATTAATAGATTCGAAAGAATTAAATCAAAATGCACTAAAACGAAAGAAATAATTGCTGAACAAAAAATAATATACTCCATAGTAAAATGTACATAAAAGCATGTCATAATAATATTCTTCGAAAATATTAATACAATCAAGGGTATACAATAGATTCAAACTGCAACAACCAAAAAGAAAAAAAAAACAACTTATGAAATGACCGTAACAACATAAATATTTTATAAGCCAAGTGTATTGGAAACACTGGCAATATTTAATTCCGATTCTTAATTATCGTTGCAATGTATACTCTAATTAAGCTATGAATGTTGTTTAATTAATCATAATATCCCTCTTTTTGAAGTATATTTTACTGCGTAAGATATATTTTATTGTGTTTATCGAGTGTAATAATTTTTTAGTTTTTAATGCTTTTCAATTAAATTGATAGAGTACATTTGAAGACGATATTTTCTTTTTTTTTGTAAGAAACTTTTTTATTTGCCAATTTTTTAGTATAAGTACTTTTAAACGATAAGATGGACTAAATTATAATTTGCTAATTTACTCTATAAATAGACGTATTGGCTTAAGAATATAATGTTCGAATTCCGTCGGTAATGAGTTTGTAAATCGCACATTGGGTGGTTTCCGATTATCTTTATTCGAACCTAAATTCGTATAAACTAACACTGATCATGTTTAAGTCAACTTTTTTAATTATAAAATATTGGGTCTCCGTATTTTTCCTAAATTCTAATTAAAATTTTTACGGCTAATTTTTGTCCGGTTTTCTACTATTAAGATATGTCTCTGAGGAGACCCCTTTTTTTAACGTTTAACGACTAATGAGCATCAGGATTCGCAGGTACTCGTCGATAGTCATATGGTCCCATCGGTACATTAATAAACAAAGGACCATTCAAATAGCTGACGGGGAAAGAGTCTTCCATCAGCGATGAACTTCTAAACCAGGGGTGGCTAACCAGCGGGGCCCGCCTTGAACATTTTGCGGCCCGCGAGATGGCTAAAGTAGTAAAAAATTATGTTCTGCGAACTCATAATGACCGCGCATGTTGGAACATTTAATATAACAAGTTTCATGTTTCGCCCTTAAGTGACCTCAGTGACGCAATGACCATCCTAGTATCATTATTATTATATTATCTATGTTTACATGTAAGAATAATGGTAAACACAATAATAATAACTCATTATGTTTCAATTTTTTACTATAAGGAATGTCTATAGTGGCTCTAAATCTAACATGGGCATATATATGATTTTATATGCGGCCCGCGGAATTATGCATTTCCAAAGTACCCCTGTTCTAAACGACGCTATGGCATTTTCAATTTTCATTATTCGAATAACCGTGATAATATTAACAACACATTTTTTGTCTTACTAGAAATTTTTTCAACATTTCCACAATAAAATGAGAATACTTTAAGTCGGTCGCGTTCGTTATATTACTAAATCTTCCTTAAAGAAATCTCATTTTTTTAATGTTATGTGGGGTAACTAATGAGTGTTCAAAACCTATTTGGTATTTACAAAGTACCAGCACTGCCTAGTACTCTTTCTGAATAAACCTAATTATTGAAAATAAAAATTCACGTAAGCGCGTAAATTATGCATCCACAAATGTGAAAAAAATCCAAAAAAAAAAGAGAAAACGCAACGCGACGAGCATATAATCTGCTCCTTTTTTTTTTTTAAAGCCGATGTATTAATTAATGAAAATTATCTTCATCCATTTTTTGTGTTTCCTTAATGTTAATACTTTTAAAATGTTTGTTTATTTTAAAAGTATTAATAATATTAATGAATAACTGGTAAAATTACAATGTAGTGATAGAGTTATAAGTTGAAAACAGTTCAATATGCCGCTTTGAATTAGAATAGAGAAAAGAAATATTAATAAAAATGAATGCAGCCTATTAAGGTGTGATCTGAAATTGCTAGAAGAAAAAAAAAAATATGTTATATAACTTCCGATAATATGATCTTGATCGGATGGTTCTGTGTACAGTGCGCATTTGTCATTACTAACACATTTTTTGCTTCTTTTTTTAGGGACGAGGGGGGGGGATTTAAGACCATTTATACTCGTTACTAATATATGTATATTTCTTTTCGCTTTTCCAATTCAAGATCGGTTATTTTTGCCCAAAAATGTTTCGCAGCCTAACTGTATTCTTAGAATTTCCTTCTTGACCGTAGCTCTATATTTTTGTCGATCCAAATACATACTCCGGGGATTTTTTGTTTTTACGTTTTATAGTGAAATGTGCGTACGATGGGTTACCGTTTGTTTTGAATTTTAAATTCACCGCTGTTATGGACTTTATAAAACTGTAATATGTGCAAACAAGCGAAAGCAAAAATCAGTAATTTGGTACTTCGAAGATGGCTGACTTGCGAGTTGTGTAAGTGACCGCAAGGGGGAACGAAAACTGAGCCGAATTTAGTAAAACGCAGCGAATACTGCGGACACAATTCATAGCGAGTGATTTTGCTAGATTAGCGTCTGCAGAGAGGGAGCAGTGGGGGACGTGACCACTCGAAAATTTAAAAAAAAAAAAGGCGGCACAGCGAAAAACTGATGAAAAATAGGAAAGGTCCCATCTGGTAATTAAATCGCTAGAAAATGCACTTTTTTGTTTTCTGTTTACAATTCTTTTATAGAACGAAAAAAACAATTCTTATATGCCCTCTAAAGATTCTTTAAAAAGTAATAGAAAATTAATTAATTAATTAATTTCCTGATTTTTAAATATGTCCCTATAGCCGAAATATCTTTTTCAATCTCGCGCTCCAAAGAAAAATTCTTCGGATGTCTGTTGTGTGTTCGAATGAAAGTTTTTCCGATCAAGTTCGTTTCGTGAACGATAATCGACATTCTTTACACGAAACCGGATACGCTGTCATTCTACCGGGACAATACAAACATTCGTTGTGCTTTACACTTTTCGTCAAGTTGACCTTTTGCAACGTTGCTCGAACTTTAGTTGAAATCGTTTTCATACAATGTAATTGGTTATTTAATAGTTTATTTGATATATATATATATATGAAGTTTATTTACAAATTTTCAAAAAATATGAAACGAAAAGAATGCAATTGAACAGAAATTATAATTTTATAAATGTTTAAATATTAAAATATTGCACAATTGTATAAATGTTAAAATATTAAAATGTTATATAATTTTACAAATGTTAAAAAGTATTATAAACGCCAACATGTTTGGTAGTAGCAAACCACATAATCATGGTGTAACAAAAATACGTTATAATGATTTTGAAACAGTACTCTCTTGGTTCAACAATGAAATTTTAACGCTAACGCGCTACAGTTAATAAATATTCTCAGATTTACTAAACGATTAAACCTTGTTGAGGTAGAGGCAAAGAAGAAACCCCAAATCTAAAGCACAGATAACCTGCCCTAACAACGGACAGAAGTTCCCTGTTAATGGTTTAATTAACGCTGAGGCCTTCAGTAACAGAAACGAATTATCATCCAGTGCGCTGTATTGTCAACGTTTATCTAAATTTCTTTCTGTTTTTTCCGTTTTCTTCAACCAGATCTTATGCACTTGTGCCGCCATATTCAAAAGCGACCTAGCTGCAATCGCAGTTTCATGAGCAGATATTTTACAAGCAGATATGCATCTCATAGACGTTTCGTAAACAGATAGTTTTTGTTCCACAAAAATAAAAAAAAAAAAGGAACAGTAAAAGAAACAAAACGGAAAGGAACACTTTGTAAAATTTTCGTGATTTAATGTGCCTAGGAGCGCTGTTGCAGCGTTGAAATTGGTTCAGTATGTCGCAGATCGCGCTATTATCATAATATTGAGCGCGAACAATACAGCGACTCGGAACAATTCACGCAGTCTACAAGAATCGTATATATTACGAAGGTGCGGTAACAACTGTTCTGCAGACAGAATTGGGGTGACGTGAAAAGGCCTCCTCCATATTGTCTCTATACACGTATATGTACGCGCATCTGTGTAGCCATTAAATTCGAACCGACCGACCTTATTGCCAGCGCGTAGACATCAACTGAAATATTCGACTGTGTTTTTCTATTCCGCTAGAGTCTGTGTACGTGCGTGTGCGTCGTGAGTGTGTGTGTGTGTGCACGCCGCGAATTGAATGAGCCAAAAGGAAAACGTCATAGAATGGCAGGGGTCATTCTGGGTATTCGGCAGTGGAGGACGACTGCCATTCTTGAAAAATGGGTTACGTCCAATGCCGCTGGTCCAGACATATTAGCGCTCTATCCTGCGCGCTGCACTTATTCCGTCAAATTCGCTCCAAACACGTTTCCACACTCTTTTCCATCGCAAATTCTCCTTTCGTGTATTTCACTCTCGGATAAGCTTGAAAGGATTTTTTCCTATTCTTTTTTTTTTTTTTTTATTATTTCTGCATATATTCCATTTTTATCCAACTAACCCAATAATAACAATTTGATGACTGTATTTCGGTTTCCATCTTTATTTCGTGCCACCACCCCGTTTGTTGACGATTTCGGTTTATTTTTTATTCGCCTAAATTCGCGTATACAAACTTGAATTTCACTCATAGTTGTCTGAAAAGCAAAATATAAAAATGAAACGGATAATAGAGTAGTTTTGTTATATGAAACACAGTGCTGGGTAATTATTATTATTATTACGGTAATATAAGTTTGTCACCTTTACTTTTTCACAATTTACTGCTTTAGTGCATTACTATTAATTCTCGGGACTATTCATGTTATCATTATTATTTATTTAATTGCCAATTTAGAGACATTGCTCAAAACTAATGCTGCTGTATTTTCCCCCATTTAATCTTATCCGAGTATCGTTAAAAAGAGAAAAACATCATGTTTTAACAAAAGTGCAATGAAATTAAAATAATCGGCGCCCGAACAGGGATCTGAATATAATTTATCGTTGGGATAACACTAGAATAATATGTGTAAATATGAGACTTATCGAACGGCGGATCTCTGAGAATATTTCTACTTTACGGCGCTTAATATTAAGTAAATGATAATAAATATTTCAGCAGATTTTTTCTGCTTAAATTACAAACAAAGGGACTCGATATCTAACCCCTCCAAAAGATGTACATATTACTAGGAATAAGTATTTTCTTTTTATTATTGTTAAAAATGGTTAGTCGTTTTTATTTTGAAGTGAGAAATGAGCAGCATTTAAAACATAAGTAATCACTATACAAAAAATATTATTGCAAAATGGCAAAAAAACATTATTTATTTTCTTAAAATTCAATTTCCTTACATAACGGTTCGATGCAATTTGTAATACTTTTATTTTTGTCATATTATTCGTTTCACTATATAGTGGAAGGTACGATCAAATTGAAAAACATCTTTAATTTTACAATTAATAAAGGTATTTTTTTATTTTAATTACGATTTAACCCGGTTGAAAATGAATAAGTTTTAGACAATCATTTATGAAAAAATAAAATTACTAACGCGCGCATGTGTAAAGACTAATTTCTGTTTACTTAAGTGTCATACGACACGACGGGTATTTTATTGTAAAATAATTACACACTTGTTGATTCTTAACATTTGTGTAAATTAGAGCATTTTTCATCATAAATTTAAATTAATCGAGGGGCGCACGCAAAAACGAAAAGTAAGGGAGAGAGAACAATGGACTGAATGGGATGGAGCTTTTAAAAGGCGGCAAATAAATTGTCTTTGAGTGAACGGTCGGATTGAAATTAGGGCTATATGTAATTTGAAAGTAAAATATTTATCAGCGATCTGCGTTATAAAAATAATTGTACGTGATTTCAAAGTAAAACTGAAAGAAAAACAGAAACAAAACAGAAACGCAAAGTAATAAATTCGCGGTAAGATGAAATGCTCCATTCGTTTATTAGCAACAGGTAGATGTTTTTTTGATTTTATTATTATAGGGTTACATTAAATTTATTATAATAGCGGCACAGTGATAAGATCTATATGAACCGAATGGAGTTTAAAACATTATTTTTACGACCGAAAATTATTTATTCTCAATGAATAACGGTGACATAAACATGGCAGTCTTGATTCATTTCCTTCGTAGATTATTTCAAAGTTGTATTATTTAATAATTCTGGAAAATACTCTGGCTGCTATGAAGCGATTTTTCTCTTCTAGCTGTTCCGGGAAATCTACGCAAAAATTCAATTATCTCAATCAAACATTAAAAAACTTGAACTGCGTCTTAGTTATTGTTTTGATAAATTTCACCATTTTCCACATAATCTTCGGCGGATTAAAGTTCATTTGGGGGGGGGGGGGAATCGAACAAATAATAAAATTCGTATTCACTTGTCAAATTAATTCCTTAATTTCTCGGAACTTGGTAAATAAAATGTGAAAAAGGTTACATAAAATAATTCTGCGTTATTGCATCCGGCTCATTTGCAGTGCGGTATAGAAGAATTTATTTTAATAAATAAAAGAAAAAATCAAATCCACTTTCTTCAACAAGAATAAGCCGTCTGATTTATTTACTTTTAAAAATATCGCTATGCTCCACTTCTGCTATCCCAGCCCGGATTGCTCGCTTATAATTCTTTCGTTTAATTGTTTATCCAAATCTACGTGTGAGAAAGTAATATTTTTTAAATGGCCTAATTAATTAAAATGGGATGAAACTGGTGCGGTAAATAAAACGATACAATGAATTATTGTCTAGCAAAAAAAGATTTATACAATATAAAATCGTTTGCGTGACATAAAGAAGTTTACACGAAATATTCGAGGAATATTGTTTATTTATTTATTATCATTTAAATGTACATATACCCGATATTTTGTAAAAGAACAAAGGTACAAGTCAGGAGGTTACAATCAAAAGGGCTCCGAAATACACGAAATAAAATTGTTTTTTAAAAGAGAAATACCGATTTCAAAATTTGTTCTAATAATTAAAAAAGAAAAGATGCCCTAAAAATTAAAGAATAATTATTTAATAAAAAGTTATATATTTTACAGTGAAATATACTCGGAGGAGATACAATTATTTTTGAATAACATTAATAGAGTCGGTACCAAATTCATGTAATTCGAAATCGGTATTAAATGCATATATTGCAACTAAATGGTTTTTGATATTTTCAGTAACTTTTATAGAAAAGGTATACACAATGAACGCGAGTGACTTAAAATATAAATATAGATTCAAATAAAAAAAAAAAAAAAACAATTTGAAATCATCATAACGCCATTTACAATCACAGGTAGAAATATTACGTATCTTAAAAGTGCGCATAACTTTCGATGTACTCCAATGATATCGTTTGTTTATTAGTAGTTGTACCGGCCGGTGGTGGTTCCGTATAAGTATTAATGAGTATCTGTTGAGAAATCATTAAAATAAGCCTTAATAAAAATAGTCTCTTTGAAGATATATTTAAAAAAAAAAAAAAAAAATTTCTTTATTTAATATAGTCGGATAGAAATTAACGAAAAAATTTTTATTCAAATATAGAAAAGGAAAATATGAACCACCAAACATTTTAAAATTAAACGGGCCATGAACGCGAACGACTTTTAAGGTATTATTAATGTTAACTTTCCAAGAAATGTAAATTTGAATAACGATAACGATTTTGAAACCAGTGCAGATTTATAAGATTATCGCTGACGGAAATATAACCTTTATACATTACACCCTGTAGGGAACACCCAGCCGTACATAATAAAATAGGCAGCAGCATTTTTATGGTCTGTCCGTTATCATTAAAAAATGTTAATGTTTGCACCTAAAAATTTTGAAGTCAAATTATTAAAATACCAACTTCAAAATTTACGCTAAAAAGTGAATAAAGATGCGCTAAATATTAAAGGATTAAAAGATTATATACTATTATCGTTATTCCTAAACTAAATAAACTTCATGAAGTCTGCACCAAATGTGAATTACACTCCAGTACAATTAATTTATAGGAAGCGATTGATTGTAGTATTATACTAGTTAAATTATTTTTAATTATTGTTGTAATTCGAGTTTGGTGCCGATTTAATAGGGATTAATGTTGTTCAAGAGTAATTATAATATTCCGAAGTATATTACTTCGAAATGTATATGTGTATATCTTCAGTTTAATAATTTCATTAAATTTTTACGGTAAATTTTGAAATCGATAATTTTTTTTCGGTTAAAAAATAATTTTTTAAACATTACTTAGTTCATTTTTACTTGGCTGTTTTACAAATCGATCTTCTTTTCGATTTACTTTGACAATATTTACGGTAATCGTGTTTAGTATATTAAGAAGCAATGTTATAAAAATACCCAACTTCAAGACTTACTGTAAAAATTTAATAAACGTGCGTTAAAAAATAAAAAAATAATTATTCGATGAAAAATAAATTATTTGATAAAAAATAATCTATTTGGGAGTTAAGAATATTACGATTATTTTTAAATAATACTTTAATAGTAAAATTAGAAACAATTTAGTACATAACACGATAAACCGAGTACTGGGAACATTAGGAAAATATATTTAATCTCGATTTTTAATTATCGTTGCAATTTGAATACAGCGACTAAGTAAGGTATATGAATGTTGTTTAAGAATAATCATAGTATTCCTCCTTTGAGGTATATTTTACTGCATAAGATATATTTTTATCGAGTTTAATTACTTTTTTATTTTTTAGCGCGTTTTTATTAAGTTTATAAAGCACATTTGGAAACGGTATTTCCTTTTCTTTGGCGAACTATTTTATTTGGTATTTTTTAGTATAAATACTTTTATACGTTAAGGTGGACTAAATTTAAAAAAATGTGCTATTTTCGGTACTCTATAAATAGCGGGAAATTGGAAATTCTGTCAATAATGAGCTTGTAAATCGCGCTCTTTATTCAAATCGACATCATCTGCATAGGAAACTAACGTTGTTAATATTTTAAGTCACTCGTTTTAATCGCTCGTTTAATTTTAAAATTTTAGGAGCTCGTAATGACTCCTGAGTATTATGGGACCACCATGTCGAGCGCTGTTTCTAATAAACAAAAGCTTATTGGAATCACTCCACATGGTCAAGTTACATAAAGACGTAATATTGAATTGTCGCTACGGTAGTTTTATATTCTTTTTCTCATTCGAATCTAAATATTTTACTTTTTTTGTCTATCTGGATTAAAAATTAGTTGTTTTTTTCCCGAATTTACATTTTCATCGTAAATAACATTGATAATATTTTAAATCAACCGTGTTCTGTTGTATTGATGACAATTTTTCTACATAGGTACCTTTTTTTATGTGTAATTTGAAGATTATATTTCGTAAATAAATATACTTCATTAATACTTATATCGGATCATCACTGGACGGCGCATTTTTAAATGAACGAAAAATCATTAAGTTCACATGGTCAAAAGTTGTGTGTGAATGAATAAGCTTAAAAAAAGTTAATTTTTTTGAAGTCGATAATAAATAATAATATAAATCAAAATTAATGCGGTAGTTAACGATTTTCGAACAAAGTGTTCGAATTTGAAGAATTTTGATGAATTAGATATATTTAGTTGTTCTTTGGGCACCAAAAATGTTTAGTTCATTATGTTTTATACATTTCTAGAAATTCTAATTATTGTTTCCGTTCATGATCAACGAGGTAAACATTTTTTTTTTTTCCAAATAACATTATACTTTAAACTATACATAGTAGTCTGAAAAAATATCGGCACTGATTAATTTGACCCCTCGTCTTTTAATTTTTTCTCACTTTTGACTAAACCAATTTATGCACCTTATGATAAATATATAAATATTAAAATATTTTTAATACGTGTAACCCTGCACCATCAATGGCGGACATATTAAGTTTGTGAAATCATAAAAAAAAATAAAAATAAATAAAATAAAATGAAATATAGATTATATTTACCGGTAGGATAAGTACAAAAATTATTAAGATTTAGGTAGCAGATATTACGCGACGATATGTGTAAGTATAATTTCAGTTATGATGGTAGAATGAATAAATATAAGATAATTCGTCGGCAAGCGTTGAACTTGACGAAGGAAATTGATGTAATTAAAAAATAAATATGAAAAAAAAAAAGAAAAAAGACGATATTTTTTAACACTTGTTTTTCGTTGATGATACTTTACAAATGATATTTTCATATATTATAGAATATGACGGGAAAATATAATTTACATTGCATCATGACATTCACGGATAAGCGGAATATAATATGTGAATCTAGGTAGTGATTCATTTTTTAATATTTTTTTCTGATCGATCAGGGCGTAATTTTTGGACCAGCTACTTCCCTAAGCTGATATTTTATTGATCCAGTTTATTAACGAACTACATACATCTGATAATAATAATAATACTAATAATAGTTATTTTGATTTCATTCTATGTATTTGTTTACGATGTTTGGCTGTGCGCGAATTTTAACAATATATATAAAGTAATCTCATATTCCCTGTATGGGCTTTAGAAGGATTTTTTTTCATAGTGGACGTAGTTGAGCAGCACAGAACATTTTGAGAACAGCAAAACTTTATTTGCCACAGAAGTCGAATTTATTTGATACATTATATATATATATATATATATTTAATAATCGCTAGTATGATGTATAATGTCGGTGTTGTTTTTATTTATATATATATATATATATAATATAATATAATATACAACTCGGCCTTTTTGGTCTCGCAATCTGCCCTTCTGCTTACATTTCTGTTTCTTTCTCTTCTATACTTTGTATAAAGTGATCAAAATTTACAACGTAATTCTAAATCGGTCCATATGAATATAATAACGTAATCAAAAAAATCCTATAAAATATAACAGACGTTACATAAAATTGGGTCATTTTTTCTAATGGAGGGTAGCCTAAGAATTACGTTGTAATTAATATATGTATATTTGGGCTTGACGTTAAGTTCTATATTGTTGGAACATTTTAATTATTTTATCCTCAAAGATGTTAATTTTAAACTAAACTTCGTTTTTTTTTTCAATGTTTCATCATTAATCGATATTTTTATTATTATTATAATTATGATCAAGGATTTTTGAGATTATTTATAATCAAGTATTAATTATAATGCTTAGTTTTTACTAATAAAATAAGTAACAAGTAAAAAAAAGGGGAAAATTTTGATCTCAGCTTAATAATGTTTCGGTCGGTAATTGTTATTACAGTTATCTACTAGGCGTTCAATATAGTATCACATTAGTTTAAATCTAAATGTAAAATTTTATGCCAAAAGGTATCTGAATTATTATAAATCCGACGATAAATTTTTACCTGCGTAATATATATTATTCTCGAATATAATCAATCACGTATTATTTGAAATAATTGTTCCGATCTAAGCAAAGAAAAATGCTGCATAATAGTTTGTTTTAACGAAGGATTTTTTTGTTTGTTACGTGCATTATTATCGGATTATTCATTTTTCTTAATAAAAAATGTAAAATTATTACCTCAATCATTATCCGATGAAAACGGAAGCGGGATAATCAAAAATAGAGTAAAAATATTAAAACCGCCTATTAAAATTCGTCCCCCTCCCTCTTTCCAGATACACAAAAAATATATCCGTTATTGTCGGATTTGTTTCTTTTTTTTTTTTCGAAATAGATTACGTGTTTATATAATGAAACCAAGTAAAAGCCCGTGGAATTATTATAATATTAACCAGTGCGCGCCATACATACCGCGAGAATGCTGTCGGAACATTTCATTACAATGTACTACTTGGAAAGAAAAAAAAAGTTGTTTTGTGGAAACGGAACATTTAAGCGGCATTGGATATTTCTGTGAACGACCTGCAGAAATTCGGCGCAGAAGATGGGAGAATTTAAAAAATGGTAGGCAGGTCATGTCATTTTAGATTGCAAATATTAAGTGGAGTTGTAAGGTATGAGGGAGTGCTGTAGCTTTCCCCCCGTAAGTTTGTTCGAATTTCACTAGCAATTAGTGAAGGGATTGGCCGGCCACACCGCTTTAACCTCCGGTTTATTCCTCGGCCGGTTCGAAGTTGGTACTGCAGAAAGCTGTCTGGAGTTTAATATATATATATATATGTATTCGATTTTAAAAGACAAAACCTCCAACAGACAAACAGACAAATGTCCGAGAAATGCGCATTTTTTCATCGGGATGAAAATAGTCTTTTGCAGCGATTTAAAATTGTTTATTAAATATTTTTTTCATTATTACTAATATCATCAATAAGAATGATATGATTAACTGATAATGTAAAAGGTCGCTTAAATAAGAAGTAATTACGCTGAGACATGGATTAAAAACGGTATTTTAAACGTAAAATATTTTTCCAACTGTTGAATAAATTTCAGTACCTCTATTCTGTGTACGGAATTAAACTTCGACTGGTCCGCTATACGACATTATTTCCGGTTTTAGTGAAAATATGAAAAACCATCGATCGTAATACGAATAAACTGTTTACCACAGATAGAGTGTAAATATGAATAAGAGCAACACATACCTATGCGCCAGTCGTAAGACTATATTCATTTCGTAGAATCTTCCAAATTTTAAATATACTAAAAAGAGAAAGAAATATAAAAGGGCTTCGACGAGACTTGTGTGTCTTTGGACTTTTAAAAAGGTACTCGATGAAAACTCAAATATGCTTGGGGCACCGGGAATTAGCCGGTTTTATCGGTAAATCCTCTCATTGCGCAAGCATCCGATGAAGAAAGTAATTAGCAAAGTCATTTTGCAGTTTCTAATAGGCTGCGAGTTTTTTTATTCACTTTTACCGGAAATCGCGGTCATGCGTGCCTCTTTCATACATTCACTGCCGGCACTCGCGACCAAAAAAAAATTGCAATCGCTCTATTGTGCTACATTGTTAACGAGCTGCTGGTTAAATTTCGGGGGACGAACGAAATACGTGTTATCAGTTTTTCGCTAATTAACATAGGCGGTTGTAACTTATTTAAGAGGCAAAACGATTTGTACGTAAAGACAATCCGTGGCACAGCGAGTGAGTTCTTTCTGAACGATGTGGTCTGTTGCTTTTTCTTGCTCTAATTTGTCCGATATCCTATCAAAAGTAATGCTCTACGCGCATACAACATCTGCTTTACATTTGGATGGTACGTATTTTTTCCTCGGCCTTTTTCTTCCGGCTCACTAATAACCTCCTCCGGAGCCCCCGCCGGAGAAATGCCGAAAAAATCGTCTCCTATGGCCAGTCGGACGAGTAATTTATAGGATCTCTGTCTAGATGTGTTTAATTTATTGCCGCCGCGTCCTCCGAATTAAAGCTATTATAAAATATATATACAGTCATATATGTATTGTGGCTCACATATACAATAAAGCAGATGGTGGTGGTTCTGCTGTGTAAAACAGATTTCACATATTACTTTGTTCTATTAAGTGCCAGTGTCAAACAGTGTTGGGAACTCTTTCGGTTCCTTGCCCCCCCCCAACGTACAGAGAAAGATGAAAAGCGTATTTTCATTTCATTCACTTTCTTCGAAGAGTCGAAAAATTAGCGCTGAAAATTAAACTGAAATTGACCTTTAAAACAAATCGCGGGGCGGCGGGTTTATATTTCGCACGAGGACCCGCTGCGTCATTTTTATATATTATCGCAAAAAGAAAAAAAGGTGCACTTGTATAATAACCTGTTGTTTTTGTGTACAAATTAAGTTACATCGTTAAAAAAAATCTCGCCAGATGGAACGTTTAAAATATTAAAATGTACACAATGCCTATTTACGCTACATTAAATACACCGACAAACAATATAACAGCAACTTTTTACATTATTATAATCTTACGAGACTGAAATTTTATCGTGACTTCATACATTCGTGTTTTCTATACGAAAACCGACAGAACAAAGTGTGTTTTCATAATAATCTATGTGTTTTTTTTTCATTTTTCTATCAGTAATCCCCCGCTTACACAATTAAACAGCCTGATTGTAACATTTTTATTTATACAATATTCGTTGACCGATTTAAAATCTCATCAAACTCTCATCAAGCTGTTCTTGGTTTAGATAGTCTATAATTTGCATTCAGTGGAATTTTTGGCAAAGTATAAACGAAAATTTAACCCGTTTGAATTTTATTAAAATTCCGTAAAGCTTGTAATCATGCGATTATTTTAAAACAATTTCGAAGAGAATTTTTGTTTTTAGCGCCGATGCAGAGATTCGAGTAATTTTTGCCGGACCCTCATACTTAAGTACTATTCCGCCAGATATTTTATTTATAGTTTAGTTATATTAGTCATATTTAAGCATGTACGTGTAATTGAATTAAATAAATCGATCGGATTGATTGAAAATTATTATTTTACCGGCGCGACGACATATAAAGCAATCCTACCCCACTCTTGAAATTTTCCGATATACCGTAGCGCAAAATGATTTCTTTTTTAATTTAATTTATTTATTTATTTTTTAATTAGTTAAACGCGGCGTCATTTTATCTCATCGTTTCTGCTCGCTGAAAAATACAATATCTACAGCACATGAACGAGATAAAAACAATCGAAAAATGTTGTGATCTTGATCCAAGACCAGGGCGAGACGTGTTTTGAAATGAAACCCTCTTTCGTAATATTACCTCTGACCATACTCATTTATCGCTGATAATTGCGCGCCAACCAACAGCTAAAAACAAAAACACGAGTGTACTCCCACGCGGTCGATACATTTCCGGTTGCTCTCTAGATTACACTGAACGTCATCGGAATTGTGTGTCGTTTTTGTCGATGAGATATAATAAATGAATGTACAAACACACAAACGTTGTGTGATGGTTAGTGAGATCGGTGTGTAAACATTTTAAAACGAGTTATTACTTAATTTTTAACCGTTACATCAGTTTTTGAGAGCTTAATAATACCTACCCCTGGTAAATAAAAAAAAGTATATTTCGATTAGTAAATTAGAAAAACATAAATTCCCCAGAGGAGAAACTCGAAAGTTAACTCTCTACGCATGAGGAAGGATCTTATATCGTACGGAGGACAGATTCCAGTTCGGTTTTGTTTGACGATTACCTTAAATATAAAGTGAGATTGCACGAGAGAATCAAATTACGACATTGAAGAATTTCGAAATAAATAAAAAAAAACACATCTTTCACACCTTTTGGGATACACTTTCTGGTAGGAATTTTCCCGAAAAAAAAACGTAAAATGAAATTTTAAACGCAGTTTGCTTAAAGTTCGATTATTTTCTTACCTTCATTCTGACGACGGCAAAGAACGAACGCGATACATAACAGTTCGCACTACGTACACCGTGTACATTCGTTAGACCGGGCCCCATCTGTGCGACGAAATTCCGATACAAGTCAAAAACCACGCGGCAAAAGCCGCATTATTTGTGTTTTATTTTTATTTTCCTATTTTTTATTACCTGGCGACAGGAAAAACCATTAGTACGCCTTTCTCGGTACAGAAACCAGCACCCCAATGCGCGAATAGTCTATAGGTTTAATCGGTTGTTGTTGTTGTTGTTGTTGTTGTTGTTGTTGTTCGACACAATGTCGTATTTCTTCTTCCTGAACGAACGGCTGCTATGTTGCCGTGATCGCAGCATCAGTTGCATCATTAGATGTTCCACATTTAAACCTCTCCATCTCCCTTCGTCGGCGATGATAATTCAAGCAAGCTTGACCGAATGACCGTCCCGAGGCATCTTTTATTCCAGAAATTCGACGCTGTGCCAAATAGTGACCCATCCGTACGCGATTCTCTTAATTCAGCCGTCGTCGCCTACAAAAGTCTTCTTCGCAATTCAACTCGAATTTCGTTCTCATTCTGTAAGAATATTCGCCGATATATTTCCCTGGTCCGAATTGTTTTTAGTTTCCGTTAAAAATTAATCGATAAAGGCAAATTTAAATTAAAGTATAAAGAAAGAAACGAAAGAGTTCGTACACTATTATCACTATTGCCGTCCAGCGAATACCGCTCTCCTATTGTTGTTGCGGAAACTGTTTTCGTTTCGGATGCTGTTGGAAAGTTTCCGTCCGTGCGAATTCGAATATTAATCATTTACCCTCGCGGCCACGATTCTAATCGGATTCTTATTTAATTATTTCGATTCGGCTCAATATTGACGGTTTTTCATTTTAATGCTTCAAATAAATTATTCCCAACTTTATTGCAGGCGCTTAGATTTTACGCGATTTTCTGTAAACATATATACACGTTAGTGTAATGTGTGTCAAATTCAATAGAACTATTGTTATACAATTGGCTCGTCGTCGATTTTAAATCTTCATCTGATGTGTGTTCAATTTTAATAGTTACTACTCCCTCTAGTGTGCATCAGTCTCTCGATTGCCTTTGCAAATACCTTAAAAAGCAACTTTAATTAAATGAAAATGCATTCTTCGAGAAAAAAATTGACTGCGCGATTTAGAAGTCTTTTAAATTGCACCCCCAAACGAAATTAGCAAACGCAGAAATTTAAGTAATATAAATTTACCGGAATTATAATTCCATCCGGCCATTTTCGTTTTACCTTCTAGAAGGCATGGTGATATTATGAAATTCAAGCCTTAACAATAGTTCTCTTCAGGCTACTCTGTCTCGGGCCGTTATTATAGCGCTTCATGCAGATTCATCTCGATCGTCGACACATACCCGTCTTTATTCGAATAGTACACGATGCGCGATTCTCAGATGTACGAAGGCACACTGATGATAAATATGTCCAAATCACCGCCATATTTTTTACCATCAGGCGTATTCAAGTGTGAAAAAATTTAAACATTGCTACTGGGAAAAACGTTTCATTTTTAACATCGCTTACTCCTGACCTCTTTAAAGAGAGTAAATTAACTTAAAGGAAAATCGACAGCGTAGCTATGCAGAATTCGGAAGGAAATATTTCTTTTAAAAATACCGGTAGAAACAAAAAGAATGCAAAAAAAAAACTTTAAATATTAAGAAACAGAAAAAAAAAAACGAGCATTAAAGTCACGAAAGAATTTTCTTTCTGAGCCTCTGAATGTGCAGATGAAAAGAAAAATTAGAAAAGGAATCGGACGCGGAGAAATATCGAAAGCCCAAACAAAGAAGAGTGTTCCCATGCCTTATTTCAAGCTCATATTTTCACGAGTGATTCGCGGTGTGGAGTTCTTTTTCAGTTCTTATTGTTTCTATCTCGAAAAGTTACCTTAATTCTCCTACACGTGTCTTGTACACTCCCATTCGTGGTTTTAAAAATCCTTCGTTAATCTTGATATTTCACTCTAGGCGAGTGATCGTTCTAATTGTAGCCAATAAGCCAAACACAAGCGTGTTCTTCTAACATCAATCCTTGGTTGTGCATAATCCATTGATAGGATTTTCCCTTATAAGGTCTATTACGAAAAGCATAATCGAAGAGATTGAATTTACCTGTTTCTCTCTGCCATTCCATCATCGTTCACTTGTTTTAACCTCGTTTGTCTTCCGTATTCGCGCCTTTGCGCAGACTTTGTTGCAGCCAAGCTTGTTATTGGCCTCTTTTCAGCTTTCGCATCTTTATTCTGCAAATATCATTTGTCATCCTAAACACATTCGTTTCGGTGATTCCGCTTGAAAGGGATTGTTACATATAGTTCCCCTTACTCCAGACATGAATTTCCCTCGTTCTTTCCTCTGCGGTAAGTCGTAATTTACGGAAATCGGAAGGCTTATAATACGTGTCTTCGCGTTTTGAACAAAATATTTTAAGAAAACGTAAAAAAACCGATTAAATTTTACAGTGGTTTCGTGAAAGTTGCGCACAAAAAGAAAATAAATGTGATTACAGCGACAAGAGGGAATTAAACTTTTTAAAAATAATCATCAATTATTAAAACTGTTTAAAATGACTGAAAAATTCTGATTATGCGTAATTTCCATTATGAGCGATGGAAAATAATTCACAACCGTCTGCATAGTTTCTACATCAGTAAAACCTTCGGTAATTTTTCAATATATATATATATATATAAAGCATAAGAGAAACTTTGCACGAATAGAAAACAGCGATATTTCGATTGACGGTAGAAAAATCTTCAATATCGCAGATAATCAAACGCGACAAAAAAATCAGCGAGGAACATCCGAATTATCTAAAACAAAAGGTATGGTTAGACCATAAATGAATTCTTAATGACACCGAGCTTCCGAGACAGATTTCAAAAAAGTATAGTCTTTTATTTATCTAAAATTGCTAATGAGATAAAAAACAAATTTCCTTAGGTAAAACTGCAATAATTCGGTTGAAAAATCTAACTCGAAACAAAGAGTGTCCTTACACTTGCAAATTCTTCCAATTTTTCTGCATATGCGGCAAAACTTGGACGATCAAGAACGCATTAAGGTGTTTAAAGTGTGCAGATCGGCGTCGAATGGTGCGTCGGATTGTATGAAGAATGGTCATAAGTATATAAACTGAAACCACTACGTAAGGACGAATCTACTAATTTCTTTTCGCGGACATATCGCAAGGCGTACCGGGGAAAATCTAGAAAACATATTACTGTTCGGTAATGCACTTGCTTTACAGAGGTAAAAGACGATTCGCTAAACTGTGATGGCTTACCAAAACGAAATTGGATCGGTTGCAGAGTTCAGAAGCGAACAATTTCGGGAGCGCTATCATCACAACGGCTAGAATTAACTCTGAAACTAAAATACATGAATTGGACCAATATATTTTTTGCAAAATTATTACTTTTTTTTGGTTTCTCCTTTTTTACGGAAATTTGTTTTTCTTAAAAAACACATTAAACGCTGGTTTCAACGAAATATCATGAGCAATCGTAGAAAAACCGTACTCCGATTTAACTTTGGGAATTCCAAAGGAAAATCATTCTTCTCACCTGCGGCGCTGGAATTAACGGACACTGCGAAGTCTTGGAAAAATACAGACCGGAACAAATCCTGCAAGATAATCTACTTTTGCGAAAGAAAATTTCCAAGTAGATTGACGCTGCTACATGACTAAAAAGCGTATTAATCAGGCGAATGTGGAATTTCTTGAAAAGACAAAGTAGGTACATATTTCACATCGGCAACCGGTTCGTTACATAAATCGAACATTCTGACTTTAGCCAGAGATGAATAGGAAAACTTTTTCATCGGCCACTTAGCAAACGTAAAGCACGTATCATCGCGAAACCATAAAAACTTTTCTTCACGCTTCCCACCCATATTTGTTATTGCTCCCTCTGCGTGTATTACTGACGGACTTAAGACCAACAGCGGTCGTATCGACCGTTTTTTATTCTATAATTATGTGTAGATAATTTAAAGTTCTGTATCGTGCCGTAATCTGAACACGTAATACATTTTGACGGGTTTTTGCTGGCGCGATACACTGAAACCGGTGCAAAATTCGTACTATACTGCGCATGACGCCATCTTCGAAGTAACCCAAATGTAGCGAGCTGTGCTATGTAGTATCTACCGCTCGAATAGGGACGGTCGCCGCGTCGCAAGCCTTTTTGAAAGTGTGACGTCATCCACTATAGTCGGGCTTCGTTCCTGATAATGTAGCGACGATTGCGTTCAATAAGAACTTTAATTATGTAAACTGTAATAAAATCATTTAGAACTGAATCCGGTAAAATTGTCGACCCAAGCGGTTTATCGATTTGACTCTCTTTGTCTGAGATTTCGGAATGCTTTGTTACGTGTTCATTGTGTCGCGAATTTTATTTGACGTACAAAATTAGTTTTTTATACAGAAACTGTAATTACGTACTCGTTATTTGGTTTTCATATTAAATTTTCCCGAGAACTATATTGCCTCGTCATTATAATGAGCCGACAAATTTTTATACTATAAAAATATAAAACATAGAAATAAAACAAAAATAAGTATATATGTATATTTTTCAAATAAGTTAAAGTAAATAAATTGCGGGGATACAACTGTGTTAAAAAGAATTTTATTTTCTCAACGTTTCGGCCAGCTTACACTGACCATCATCAGAAGCGAACAACGTTTTCCGGCATTATCATTAGCTAAAACAATACCGAGTATTCCGAATTAAAAGTTTTTAATTTCGATTCAGAGTACTCTGTGGTGTATTAGCTGACGATCATTAAGGGTTTTTTTTTTTTTTTTTTATTGGTTCCCCAGTTCATATTATACTGATGGGGCAAATATATGTAATAATAAGGGTACATAAGGGTGTGTCGTATACTGAATAAAAAAAAAAAAGAAGAAAAAAAATATATATATTTTTTTTTTCCCTCTACAAAGTGTCACATGTTTTTGAAAATGTTTTAAAACTAATTATATGCATGCATAAATATATAGAGTACACGAGTAATTACTACGTTAAATATGTTTTTACAATTGCAATGATGGTGCCAAAGCTTACTCACCAATGCAGAGCTTACTTAAATATTTTAATATTGATATTACAAAGAAGTATTAGGAATAAAGATATTATTTTAGTTAGAATGGTTGATCAGAGGTTTTAAGGTAAGTTTTTTTTTCATGACGTCATGGAAGTAGGCAAGAAGAGAATGAGCGTTTTTTTGTTTATTCTTAGTGTTGTATTTTCATTGATTAGGTAAGATTCCCCCTTATGTTTTGGAAAGCTTTGCATGAATGTGTATCAGGTGAAGAGTATTGTCTATTGTATTAGTGTCACAGTATTGACAGATTGTCGACTCTATTAGTTTAAAGCGATGAAGGTATTCTCCAAAGTTGCCATGTCCTGTGATTACCTGGGAGTTAAAGAAAGTTATGTTTAAATTTGTGAGACGAATCTTATCTTGAATATTTGGGCATGTGTTTATTATTTCGATTGATATTTGTTTTTTTTTTTAGTATTTTAATGCTCGGTGAAGGTCCCGGAGCATTTATAATATTGTCCTTATTTAGGAGTTTTAGATTACTGACTAAATTTAAGTTTCGGGTGATTCTGTACTCAGTAATTATTGCCTGTCCAATGATGAATAGGTCTAAGGGAATGACGTTTGCTATGACACAGGCCGCTGATGAGGGGGAAGTTTTGTATAGGGAAGATATGTTTAAAATAAATTTTCTTTGTTGTGCTTTGACTGTTTTTAGTATTTTCTTATTGGTGTAAACACTTGAACCGTAGGCATAGATGGGTTGTATCAGTCCTTTATATAGCATGATTTTCTGTTTGTGGGCGAGACCGTTGGTGTTAGGTAAGATTTTACGTAATCGATAATATAAATTGTTACATTTTAAGTATGATCATGATGCTGGAAACCGTTTCTAAAATAACGTATTTATTTTAAGTTATTTAAAAGAAAAATGTATACTTATTTTTGTTTGTTAATAAGGAGGGAATTTATTCATTTTATATTTAACACATTTTTAACAGGTTACGGATTTATCTATGTTTTATACTATGCCCCAGTTCCGTCTTTACCCATAGGCCGACGAAGCCCGGGCTTAGGGCCTTCGTCTTGCGGGAGCCCTTTAAGATAGAATGAAAAAAAATTAATTCAAAATATATATACATATATATATATTTTTCAGAAAGTTTCGTAAAATTTTTCTTTATTGTTTCATCTGCGATATCTTGTAAATGCAAAAAAAAAATTAAAATTGTCATGTAATGATACGCTGACTTTCGTTTTTTAATATTAACGCCAAGAGAGAATCAACAATCGGATAAAAAATTTCGATTTTAAGTTTATCTATTTCTTTGAAAACGGTATGATCGCTTTTTCCCTGGAATCTCGTTAATCTAACGGTTCGTGCTTTCAGTCTATCGTTTATTTCACTGATTGTTATTTCATTTTTTTCAATAAATGTTTTTGTTTCGCTCATATATAGTCATCAAAATTGTTTCTCGAATTATGAAGGTATTTTTCTAGAGAATCGAACAAGAAGTGTATACATTTGTTTTTTAAACAGACTAAAACGTCACTATGTTAAAAGATGACGGAATCAGGGAAATTCAAAATTTAAAAAAATTTAGTTTCCGCTAACTAACAGAAGAGGTATTTGTCTTCGGGAGAATACCTTTCGACTCCCGAAAACAAGAATATGCCCTTTGCGAAGTTATCGGGTTGGCAACTCGGGCCAATGAAGCGTCACGTGGCTTCCTTTTTGTTTCGATGGTAATGTACGTCGGTCGCCGTGCTGAAATTTGTATTTTTGCATAAAATTGTTTTTTTTAAGTGGGCCCCCAACTGGCGAGGCTTAGGTCCCCCTGACTGTTAAAGACGGGGCACTGCTATGCTCAGACCACTACTGCGGAGTTTGAAAAAGAATCGAAATCTCTTCTCTTCAAAAGTGCTTCGTTAGCTCGCTAATTCACCTTACACGTTAATTTAAAAACCGTTTTTCGATGTTGCTTGCGCGAAATTTTACCGCGGGCAACTTATTGAAATTTATTTGTACGGTTTTTGGTATCGATTAAGCAAAAAGCATAAGTACCAATGGCGTCACATTAGAAAAGGCATAGATGTGACACGGCTGCCATCTCGTTTCCAACCGATTTTACGTTCTGCGTTATTTGTTCATAAATAGCCGCGAGTGCGTTTGTACAAATTTAAAATTGTATCAAACGGGGTAAATGCCTGTCAACGAAAAGATAAGATAATTTTAAAATACCAAAAAACAATCTTAAAAAACACTCGATGTCTTTCTTGAATTAGATAATTATGTCGCAGGGTACTACGAGACGCATAACGAATAACTTTAACTGTTTCAGAGCTTGCATTCAGATCGTTTATCGTTTGGAAATAGTACATGCAGGCTTCGTGCGTTACTTAAAGTCCGATACCAACAGAAACTTTCTCAAAAGAATTTAATAGAATCTCAAAGCGAAGTTAATGCGGAAAAATTGAGATGCGCCACCGGTCGAAACAATTTCACCGCGAAATTAGCGAATTGGATCGTAGATTACGTATAGATTAGGGGGTTTTGTTTATAAGAGACTTGAGTTGGTAATTTTGAATTTTATGAATAATTAAATACGTTAACATAACAATCCCCCCGCAGAAAATATGGCCAACGAATGATGGTAACATTAACGTTACTAGTTGTTAAATTACATAAGATTATATTTTATCTTTTTTTTTTTTTTTTTTTTTTTTTGAGTTAGAGATTGTTTGAAGTTCATAAGTAAAAAAAAGAAAAAAAAATTACGCTAAAATTTTTTATTGAAAAAAAAACCCTTTAATCTCCTTTAAATCAGTTTATTCTGCTTCGATGGCTATGCCAGTTGTATATATCTACTAATTTCTAGACGTCGATTGCAAAGGATGGTTTGTGCGGACAGATACGAACTGAGGCCAAGGGGTAAGTAGAAACGCTGTGTAGAAATGGAGTACGTCCATTTGTTGCTATAGAGGGGTAGTGTATGTGACAAAGTATTAAAATATAGTGTGTGTTGCTAAGAAATGTCACCACCGGCCGTTGCGTAGCGGTGGTTGAAATTACGGTTCGCAATAGTCGCACGATTATGTAGTATTCCGTTTGTTTCTGCTGAACTAACACGCACCGTTATAAAAATTCGGGAAATTCTGCGTGACCTTCATGTATGATGTTTTTGAGAGAAAAAAAGAAACTGGTTTCCTCTTTTTATGGTCGCGAGTAGTTTTCTAAGTGCGTAATAAATATGCGAGAGAAGACGTGAAAATTAGTACTGTGGGACAGCCAGCTATAGAGACTAGACATGTTTCATTCAGGACCGACATCCCGCTGTTACATACTGAAACTTCCAATCACTTCGCTGAAGAAAAAAAAGAGGAAAAAAACAGTAGCGAATCAACAACTGGATACAGACAGCGGAGTTTTGTTCGAAAAATCCTTAATTCGCGCAGCTTTTAAAATCGGCTGAAATTTAGATACGAATCTGATATAGCGATAATTTCTGTGTGTAAGTTTCGCTACAATAACGTGTGTTGTTCTCGCAATGTGCTCGTGCAATGTTCGGAGCCGGTTTCGGAAACGTCGGTACGGGAGACTTTTTTATTTTCAATTCGCTCTCACCTTTCGGTTCGGTTAATTTCGAACAGGCTTCTTTCTAAGACGTTTTCTATTTATATTATTCTCCGTCACTTGCCGTCGTTATTGTGTTGGCGAGAAGCTTTGCCATTGTTTAGAGAAGAGCGGTTGCTGACGACGTTCCTCTCTCTTCGTTCGTGCAGCGGTCCACGTCTGTCTGTTTCAAAGGCAGAAAAAGATAATTTGTCTATCGAGTTAATGATTCGATTTTGACAAGCAGTACACATGCACTAGAGCAGCCGAGCAAAATTGAAGAGCACGATCGCCCGGTTAAAGGGTAGAGAACACGGTCTATTCAAAAGTCAAATGCCGACTTGTCAAAACACGGAGCCTTTTTAAACGCTCCCTAGAGAACGCGAGCTGGTTGTCGGCGAAAATGTTGCGGAAGAATGTTCGTCGGAAGAAAGGCTCGCAACTTTCACTTTGACACGGTCGCCGCGTCAAAATATTTTGACTAAAACGTGCAACAACTGCCCATTTCCACGATAATAAAGCGGAAACAGATAGGTTACTCAACTGGTGCGGAAATTTAAGTATAGCATCCATTCTGACAAGTATCCCGATATTTCTAATAAAATATTCCAGTTATCCTTTTGTTTAAAATATACACATCATCACTGCGGTGATCGCTCTCTACAATATTTTGATTTCTTTAATTGTCTGACAGTATATTAAAAATCGATTTCGCTAATGGTCAACTTTTAAACGCAAATAGGGGAGATGCGAAATTAATTAATTAAGGGAGAGTAAATATGAACTTTTTCCTTTTTTTCTCTTGTTATTGTAAGATCGTTGTAAGATTATAGTTTTCAACGTTATTTTGATGAAAGTCTACTTCTTTCAGCATTAGAGATGGTATAAGTTTCGAACGAGCTAAGCCGGATAGCTTCAAAGACTATTCCTACATATATATATATATATATATATATATATAAGTATGGGGGGGAAGTTTAACTTAGAAATGTGAAGAAAACAAAAAAAAACATGCGGTAGGATTTCTTTTGAGCCATCACTTTAGAGTGGCTGAAATTGCTCAGAACTTGTTTCCTGGGAAGGGGGGGGGGGATTGTTTGCTGAGGTTGAACCTACGAGATTATCGATGATTGTCAGTGTGGTTATTAGGAAAATGTTGAGAACTAGAAGGAATTCTTGACCATGGCGCATATTTATGTAAAGAAATCGGATGAGAAGATTTAGTATTTCGATAGAATGTAATAGGATTAAAAAATTTAATTTCTTTCCAAAAATCATATATAGCGATTACATTTTCAGAGATGCATATTAGAAATTAAGTCAAAATTTGTTCAGTTTAAGGATTTGATGAGTTACACATTTTTTGAAATCTGTAAATATTATTTTTCCGGTTTTCGTAAGCGTTTAATTTTTCAGATTGTTAATAAATCGCGTCTCGAGACGGGGTCGTGTAAAACGAAAAAAATAAAGATGAAAATCAAATTTCGACGTTTCGTAGCAAAAAAAAATTAAAAAAAAAACAATTAGGACAGGCGTGTATTGAAATTTCGCTGACAATTTAAAAATCGTACGACTTTTAACAATCTTCAATCCGATCGATTTTATGAATTTAAATTTTCTTATATTTGAAATTTTTTTAAAACCTTTTTCTTTTTTAAACTCCGTGTTTATAGTAATTTTAATTAAAACGAAATCACGTTTCGAAAGTGTATTACGACTAGCGGGAAGAACACACTCGTAAGATTTGCGGCGGAGAAAATCTCCTAATTTAGCTTCTACTATTTAGAGAGAGCAGAATTTGTTTAGGGAGATGAAAAAGAAAAAATCAATGTCGTTCGAAAGAAAATTTAGAAACAATACGAGTCATTCTTAAATGTTATTTCTATATTTTCAAGAAGAAAAAAAATTTACATCAATAATAAGAGACAAAAAAAAAATAACTTTACAAATTATATTTAAAAGTATCACGACGACGGACGACTTTCGATAGCAGGAAATTCGGAAATTTTTCAATTCGTTCTCAAATTGTGAACGCTTTTTTTGTATCACATCAGTTTCTATTTAAAAAAAAAAAAAACAAAAGACATTATGCCGATCTAGTGTGGTTTAAAAAATTTTTTCGAATGGAAAGCAACCTGTTCTCAATCGAAGGAGACACTTTTTTCTATGAATATTTTAAGGAAGCCAAAGCCGCGTTTGACCACCTGTTGAAAATTATTTCGGAAATCAAAAAAAAAAAAGTATAAATCGTGGAATAATTTTTCCTTCGACTTAAAATTTTAATTTAAACATTTTTAGAAATTTTAATTATAATTTTTTTTAATTCAACGACTCCCACTGCTTACTTTTTCCTTTCTAAATTGTCGATTGCGTTGCCGATGAATGAAACGGCGCGAAAATGGGATTTATAAAAAAAAAAAAAAAAAACCAAAAAGAAAAAACACTTTTCACGCAAATCAAATTCGGTCGAATAATTTCGGTTGAAAATTTTCAAAAACTGAAGTCTCTCTCTCTCTGCTTGATATCCGCTGACTAGAAAAAAACTCTTTTTCCTTCTGAAAATATATTTTCGATTTCGGCGGGCAATTCTGAATACTTATCGGCGCGCGGCTTAGGAGCGATGTGATTAAGCGGCGCTTTTGACTAGCGTTCTCATCAGGTAGTGAAATGCCGGTTATTTAGACGAATCTTTTCTTCTCGGTGCACGCGGAAATACTTAATAACCGATGTGAAATCCGACTGAGAGGTCTGTTCGAGTTTTTCGTCAGCGTTATTATTCTAGTTTTCGACTAATTAATGAGGTAATGTGCATTATGAAAAGGCGCCGCGTAATGATTTGAAGACGGCGCGACTGTTCTGGCCAACTGGTGACAAGTCCGATCCTCGGAGGTTAGCGGTTCAGTTGGTCGGCCGGAAGAATCCGATACCGGACCGAAGTCGAATTGCTCGGCCGGTTTGCAGTGCACAAGTGGCGATTGTGCCGAGTTGGTGGCTTCGTTTGCTGCGATGTTGCTGCAGTCGATGACTGCGGGTCCGCTGCAATTGTTACTGGCGCAGTTGCTGAAATTGCCGTAACCAATCAGTTTCTGTTTCGTCACTTCTTTTTTCTTTTTCATGCGGCGATTTTGGAACCAGGTCTTGATTTGTTTCTCACTCAGTTCCAGCATCAAGCACAATTCGTTCCTGCGCCGTTTCGTCAAATATTCGTTGAAACAGAATTCCTTCTCTAATTCCAAAGTCTGTTTTCTCGAGTACGTCTGCCTTCTTCTTTTCCCTGCAAATAGAAAAAATATTATGACATCATCATTCGGCGCTCATTTCGAACACGACATTTCTCAATGTCAACATCGATGCAAAATGTTTTTTTTTCTTTCTTTTTTTTTTTATTATTTATTAATTATTTATTTTTGTCTAAAAGAGCGTTAAAAAAATATTGGAAAATACAAAATTTACCACCACTAATAACTGAAATTCCTTGCCTATCAGCCAAAAGCCGTTTAAGGGTGATTTTCAAATTTGTGAAAGTATTTGTGATGTCTTCATCGCTCTTTAAATACTTTTGGACTTTCGAGAAATACCAGAAATTAAACTGAGCTAAATAAGAAGCTGGATTTTTATTTATATAATGTGATCTGTTTTTTATGCTTTTTAGTTTTTTCTTCGGTAGTATTAGTGCAGGATTTCTTTTTGTTTTACATATTTATTAATTAGAACGTAATTCTTAGGCCGGCTCACATTAGAAAAAATGTCCCAATTTTAAGTAACGTTTGTTATATTTTAATTTTTACCGACTTCCACAAAAAAAGGAGATTATACGTTCGTCGCGTATGTTTTTTGTTTTTTTTTCTCTATGTTTGCGCATAACTCATATTTTTATAGTCCGATTTTACTGATTCTTTGTCCATTTGAAAAAGTACTATTCAACTTAGGTACCATACTCGATGATGAAAATCGGTGAACATAAATTGAGTATTCGTTAAAAACGTGAAAAAACGTGATCCTTTTAGATAATATTTTTTTTTCTTATTATTTTTTATTAATATGACAGACGGTTGACTCAAAATGCTATCAAACGCTTCAAACTTTTCTACATCTGTCGTTTTCGAACTGAAAGGCGTATCATCATGTATAAATGTGGCAAATTCTTCGCTATTGTACAATTCGTCGTCCTATTTTCGTTTCCGAAATTCACGTTTGCGTTCAGTAATCGTTTTCGTTTTTAGAAACACATAATGAATACACTTCTTATTACTGTGTAGGTTGATGAATAACAAGTCCCACCCCATAGGAGGAGAAGCATGTAAAGACTATATATTGCTAATTTAATAATACCATGGGAAACGCAAAAAAAGTTATATTTATATGTATTGTAGTATGTTAAGTTGTTTAGGTAGTTTAATAAAATTTATGGTATAAATTATTGATTGTTTTTTTGTTTTTTTTTTTATTATATAAAATTGGGACATTTTTTCGTTATAAAAGCTAATGGGGACCGACCGAAGAATTTTACTTTTTAAATTTTGATCATTTTATATAAAATATGGAAGAGAAAGAGACAGAAATGTAAGCAAGAGGTGTTAAGAGGCATATTTTTATTTTTTTTTAAGTATGTATCTATGTATATATGTATATATGTTTGTGCGTGTGTATATAATACTGAATATCCGGGGTTTAACGTGTGAAAAATATGTTATATGATATTACGAAAAATAGTAATGATAAAAAAATTAATAATCAGTATTTTCTTTTCTTCAATAAAAATAGCAATAATAACGAGAATTCAATAAATTGATGAATCTTTTAAGAATCTTATGTTCGGTGGAGTTTAGGTATCGTTGAATGTTTAATCAATTTTTTTTTGCATTTCCGGATAAACTATTTTCACCATTTTGACCCAACTCTCAGTAGAACAACATATAATTTTAGGCATTGGAAAGACAATCATGACTCAAATCTACAGTAGTATGTTTGAATGAACTCTGCCTTTGGACTCTATTAATGTCTATATGGTATTGAATTCGTTTGAAAATCTGACTAGAAGATCGTATGAGATTGTTGGAATTCTCTATACAAAAGTAAAATACTGCTCTTTTGTTAGCTCTTTCCAAGAACATTTTTACTCGTATTCCGTTGCAAAAACCTTCATTTCTGCACGAGTAGAGACTGCAGATGTCCGAGTCTCGGCAGATTGTTGACTTTTTAAAAATAACACTCGTTTCCATTTCCTGTTCTTCGAGATAAATTTCGTTTTATTTTAAGAAATTTTTTGCATGCAACGAAAATGTAAATACACCACACGTCAATTAGGAGGAAAATTAAATAAAAATTCGCTTCCTATCGATGGCTTTCATTTACAATTTTTACCAATAGCCGGTTGCGCATATTGTCACATTTATTTTTCGTTGCGAAGAAAATAAGTTAACATTTCTTTATTACCGCATACCTCCGCGTTGTTACACAGTAATAAATAAATGGCGCATTTTTTATTTCTCAACAGAAACAATCACTCTTAAAACTTTACAAGCAGCTGTACCACGTGGGAACGTTGCCAGGTAGCCGGAAGGAAGCAATTATTATACCTTTCTCGTTAAGCCGTACAAGCCACTACATTCATCAAACAGCTATCGCGGCCAATGTGACCTCGCTACCAAGTGAAGTCGTGAAACGTACGGTTAAAAATTGCAAAATATACCAGTATCGAAAAATTTTCTACACTAGAACTAACACAGTCTTCCGAACTTATCGTACCCTGGACGAAGCATTTTTAAAGCATTTGCTAACAGTTGCAGAGTTATTAAACAGCTCCACTAAAAACGGGGGGAATAAACGGGGTAACCTTCTAATTTACATCGAGCAATTTATTTGTAATAGGAAATTTTTCAATCTCGATGGATCACCGAAATCTAGTGAATACTATTCAATTAATTATGTTGCTCAAGGGTTGGTTATTAGGCCGGCACTGTTCAGCATTCGGTAGAATTTAAACCATACCAATTAAAGCTGCTCTTTTTGCGGACGATTTAGCCGTGTACATATTAAATTACTTGGTAGAATGTACTGCAAGAAACGGTCTATCGTCCCCGAAAAATGGAAACTAGCCAGAATGGCTTATAGTTGACAAAATCAAAAAATGTGACTGGCGCGGTTCGGGATTAATAATTTTGTAGTTGCAACGACATCTACGGCGAAGTATCTCGGATTAATATTCCATCAGTAATAGCACACAGGGCATATATATATATATATATGTAAAAAAAGATAAAAAAAAACATCGTCTTTTAATAATTCATATTCAAAAGAAACTGGCGTATACAACGTTTCAAGAGAGTATGGTGTGATCGCCTACTGATCCGCATCGAAAAAGCACTATACCCTCTGAATTAAGCATGGTCTATCATGATGGATGCACACCCTGTGATGTTAGGTTTTTCTCTTACTAGTCCTTACTCAAATTTTATTTAAAATTCTCAATTTATATTAATGCAATAATATTGCGAAAAATGGAGGGCTCTTTTATTATTTTAAATCTATTTTCAAGTTTGAATATTATCCATTCAGGTTAAAAGAAAATTCAGCTGAATTTAATATCCTTTCTCTTTTTTGAAAACTAATTTCGTGTAGTCCTTATAAAGTTGGTTGAAAGGATAATTAATTCTTTTCGCCGTCTCGATCCAATAGTTCCGTGTAATTATAGGAAAGGAGATTTAATATTTGCTAATTCGATATTTTTGAAAAAAAAAAAAATTTCGGAATGCATCCTACGTGACTGTTAAGGATTTACTGTGTATAAAAAACTCGATCACCCTGCTGAACTTCTGATGACGTAAAATGGGCAATTTTAATGGACACTATGCTATTTTTTGCACAATTAAATAAATGCCATAAATATGATAAAAAAAAGGTTGCAGATTAAACATTACAGGATTTTCGTATTACCGCCAACGTAAGATATATACAAAATACATGTAATATAAATAAAATAACACGTAGGAATGAATTTAACTATTCCGAAATAATAGTTGCTTACATAAAGAGCAGAATAGCTTGTATTACATTTGCTACTTTCTTGTAAAAATTACGAACAAAAATATATCTTATCTTCTACGATGTAGGCTTAATTAAATCTTCCTTTTAATAATACACTATTTTTTTTTTTTCGAAAAACTTCCTAACTTCCTTAGTCAATCAAATGTCTCATTCTATTCGCAAAATTAACATACTATCTTTCCGTAACTGGAAAAGTAGGTCGATCGGATACAATCATCGGAGTCTTTAGAATTGAAGCAATGTAAAATAACTTTCGATTAACAGGAAGAATCTTCTAACAGAAAAATTCAGTTGTTCGATTATGTATTAATAGCGTAGGTTTTGTAAATCGATACGATTTAGGCCCTATTTAAAATGTAAATTTTATAATCTGTGAAAATCGATTAAAAAATAATGCGACCCATTTAGGCGAGAACCGTTTGTCGTCAGTATAGTCGGAGAGGGCAGGGAAATAATTCCTTGCTTTGATCGCGCGTATTTCACGGTGATTTTTACTGGAAATTTCTAAAATAATTAATGTTTCATATTATTAAAAGTTCTTTTTACTTTTTACTTTTTTTTTTTTTTTTTTTTTTTTTTTTTGTTTCAAAAAATATACATATTTATTTAATAGTTTATGTCTATATGTTTAAAGTAGCAATTAAATTTAAAGCTGCTTTTAACTTCATTTACATCTTAATAATAATAATAATAATAATAATAATTATAATAATAATAATAATTATAATAATAATAATAACGAGACAAAGTTACACAAATGAAACTAAATTAATTTGCTTAATGTAAAAGACTAACTTCTTTCTATTATAGATTTTTTCTATAGCCAGCTTAAAATTTATCATTTACTAATTCTGCCATATTGCAATCATAAAATAATTATACAATCGTATCCTTGTAAAACAAATCACGGTAAACCGTATCAGCAAAGTTGCATGTGAATTTTCTGTTTCTGGCAAATCTCCTTAAATAGATTTTTAAGAAATATTACGACATAATAAAAATTGGGAAGGAAATCTCTCGTTTAGATCTGAAAAATAGTTGTACCGTGAACCATTATGATTATTCTACGTATTCTTTGTTTTTTCCAATTATTATCTTTTCGCTTTCTTTAATTTACATTATTTTTAGTTCTCCGTTTAAACTGACGTAGAAAAGTTCGTTTTCTGTATGAAAATCACACATTGCGATGATTCTATGTAGGTGAAATTCACATCGATTTCAATTTATTCGGAGTATCGCTTGTTCTTGTTTTTGATTTTGATTTTGATTAGTGAAAAAACAGTCATCTTCGATGATAGCTTTGATGATGATTATAGAATAAATTTAGTACAATGACAAAAACAAGTTTCGGAAATGCCGTCTTTGGTGGT
Source organism: Icerya purchasi (assembly GCA_039619475.1). NCBI lineage: Eukaryota > Metazoa > Arthropoda > Insecta > Hemiptera > Monophlebidae > Icerya > Icerya purchasi. The sequence goes on along the minus strand of CM077115.1, from coordinate 397,479,038 downwards.
GATCCGACAAAAAGTGATTGCTACTTTGCATACTAAACTCAGTTTCAACAATTCCATCTTTGGGCAGAAAATACATGCCGAAATGCGGAAGGTAAACCGAGGACGAGGAGTTTGAATTTTTCGAGCGGCTGATAAGTTGAGTCCTAATCTCCTTAATCCCGTCGCCAGATTTATTTACAAAAACAAATACAACTTCATACGCGCGCACGTTATCCTTAGCAAATCTAAATCCTCTATTAAGCTAACTTTTATCTCTCTTTCATCATTCAGTTCTGTTACAACCCCGACTGTAAACACTTTTCCTAACACGTAAATCTTGGCGACATCTTCAATACGCATATTTCCACTTTTACATGATGACAGTTTTTTTTTCTCGGTCACCTATACAAAACCCAGAACGACAGGCCGATTCTCTCAAAAATACTTTGCACTCATCAAACAATTCTGCTATTACACATCTCCGATATAGCTAATGCAGCAATTGTTGCAACTCTCCGAATAATCTGTTCCAATGGCCTGAAGGAAATCCGGTCGACCTAGTGTACAGCAGTTCTGTCAACTGTTAGATCTAAATCGATTCGGGAGAAACGACTCGTTTCCACGGTTAAAAATAAATGCAGTCATTATCCTTTTTCCTGATTTCGTCCCTTAAATTTAAAATTTCTTTTATACTTTTGTGACGAGAATAGATCGATTAAAATAAAAAATAACACTCTAGCTACCGTGGAATTTTTTTGAAATACTTTGTCTTGCAGCTCAATATACACACTTACCAAAATTTGGGCTCTTAAATTTTCAAATTTCGAAGGTTTTAGTTTTTTTACGGTTTTTAGCGGGCTATGAAATTTTTCTGCTAATTTTTTGACTTGCAGCTTTACAATGTAAATATAAAAGCGTTTGCGTACAATAATCGGCTAATATTATTGCTGTGTCCAGTGTGTGTGAGAGTAGTGGTGTTTGTGCATGTGTATATACTCGTATTTATATGTCTGGCAAGTACTACCTACCGTTAATTGTATTTAGTAATATTATTGCAGATATCGCGCCTAACAGACTTATTTTTGCCTGATCTGAAAATTAGTACATTATCTTTCTTCCTTTTTTTGCTATTGCCAATAAATTCCTTTAATAACTTTTTCTGTACGTATAAAAGGGTGCAACTTTGGGTCACTGTCTTTTTCCACTTTTAATTTGATTGATATCATAGGTGTACCTAATTAGTTTTCAGCTATTTTTATTAGTTATTATTTTTGCTAGTTCCATTTTTATTTAAATGCTACAATTAAAGTAATTTTCAATGTTCTCCTCCCACCCAAAAAAAAAAAAACGAAACAAAAAAACAAACAAACTCTTTCTATACAGAATGTTTTTTTTTCTTTTCAAACCTATTTATATTGATCAGTTTTGTTTTCTTATTTAAGAAATATGATTTATTTTTTATTAAATTAGTTGTACTTTTTACAGCCATTGTTTAAATATCATTTCGGTATTTAACATATGTCACATAATGGTAGATGTTTCAACTTCAAGACGTATATATTGACATTGTAAAGCGTGATTTTCTAGATGAAGTTTAAATTTAAGTTCCCGTTGAAACGGTTCGGTTGCTCACAATCTATGCAGACAAAAACAGCTGATTATTTGATAGTACTTTCGATGTTATTACTAGGATAAATTTATAGATTCTGGCGTAAATGTTCGGAAAAGGTTATGAATAAATTTGTTCTACAGAAAAACAAAAAAAACTTCGGAAGTTCAAATTGAAGTACTTAAATTTTTTTGATCGCATCGATAAACTCTTCACCGACCCCTAACGTTAGTTTTAATGCGCTAATAGTTTATTATAATGGAAAGCAGAGAATATGAAAATGGTTCGGATGTTAAATAAAAAATGTGATAAATAAAGTGTTATACGGAACAGGAAGAAAGAATTACTTAACAAAGAAGAAACAAGTTAGCGGAAGAACACCCAAAGACACGTGATTTTGAACTGTGCTCCTAAGCAGATATCTAAAATGCTAATACGCACAAACACATATTTATATATAAACTTGATTTTTCGAACCTCGCCATGGAGACACCCCCTGAACCCCGAGATGGATAATAGTCTTCTCTAATACTTTTTGGATAGTCGGTTTTAATTGAATATTCCTCGGAAAATTAAATAAGCCTTTTAATAATATAAAAACCGTTTCAGAATTTTCATATTACCCTTCGCGTAAAAATGATACAGTCATTAATATACATACTTGCATGCGTTTTTCACATTAGCTGTAATTTCAAGAGTGTGTGATATTTACCAACACTGTTTAATGAAACTGATAGCCGTACGTATTACTGCAGTATTGCGGTTTGGGAAAACCTTAAGCGATTTAGTTGTCAATAAATAAAAGTAGTCTTCCTGCAAAACCATGCTTCTGCGTGAGGAAAATGTTTAATTATTCTTTTGTGTTTTTAATTTTGAAATTATTTAGAAGTTTTAAAATGAAAGAATTTAAATCAGCTACGAAAATGTCCTCTTAAATTAGAAGTTAAATTGTGCAGAAAGAAAAATTTGGAAATAAAAATCAAAATAGACCGAAATGTCTAAACGGAAATCTGCCGGGATCCTGATAACAATTTTCGGAGAATTTTCTTTTTTTTTGTTTCACATTGATTACTTCGGCCGAATACATTTTCCAATGAATCAATATGCAAACAGTGGTCAGGTCAATTTCGGGGCGGTAAGATTTTCTTAACCGAAAGTGTTCAGCCCGGTCCGAGTTGGTTATTAAAAAAGATGCGGTTACGTCATCGGTTCACTCCGCCTTCTGAGCAAACTCTTTTTTTTTTTTTTCTTTTTTTTTAATTTATCAGGGAACAATTCAATTACGCCTAATGTTTTCGTCCGACTAGTATACTTCTTTATTTACCAGTTTACAGCCTTATCTTTCTGTTTAGTCTTCCCTTCTTTCCGTTTCATTGTTGTACGGCTTTTCTCCTTCCTCTATTTATATCGTCTTCGGCTTAACTATTCTTCACTTTCTACTTCTTGGAACGACGTTATTCTCTTTCTTTCAATCATCGTCTGTTCTTTTCATTCTCCTGATAATTTTTTTATGGGACGCTAACCACGTATCTTTCAATTGTTCTTCTCTAAACAATTCTTACTTTATTCTAAATTCACCCAATCTAAAATCCTTGCAATAACTCGCCTACCCTTTTATTTTCGCTAATTCTCTTATTATTATTATTATTCCTATGCTTCCTACTCAGCAACGGAATTAGAATTTAAGTAAACCTATTGTTGTGTGACTGACCCTTCACATCACCATGCGCAGACACATAGAAAAAAAAACTTTCGTCTATATTTTCTTCCTATCTTTTTTTATTTCTCTTTCTTTTTTTTTTTAAATTTTATTACGGGTTCGTTAGCATGGATATTGGTCCGGAAAACAATGGAACAGAGGGGCAAACTCAGATCCTTACACGAGCAGAGATAGCCGACAGAAAGGAATCAAGAAATAGGATAATAGAAGAAGAAGGAACCTGAGAAAATGAATGTCTCACAGTACAGAGTGGGAATATCGATTTGAAAAAGGAAGGAATAAGCTTGTTCAGTTAAAAACGACAAACAACCGAACATTATCGGGATCACAAATAAATTGATTGATGGACGGGTGTAATGGACACAATAAGGAGACGACATAAGAAAATAACGGAAGAGCGAAAAAGGAAACAACAAACTGTGGACGCAGGCGGCATATCGAGGTTGGAGCGGCGCATAGAAGGAAAGTTAAAAAACTAGGGGAAGCGTGGAAGGGAAAGTTGAATATACAAGAAGGATTGTCCGGGTTGGAGAATGAGGAGACGTAGGAGAGTTAAACCATAGTCTGGAATAAGCAGCTGCAGACACATATTGGAAGCTGAGAAAACGGGAAAATACCTCTACCAGAAGAGGAAGATAATCGAGCGAATGAGTCATTTTTATTTTATCCCTTATTTTTGAAACTTTAAAAATGGAACGTAGACTTTCCGATGTCCAGCACATACTGATTAAGCACTGAAAGTAATTAAAAGAGACATTGCAAAACTATTGATATTGCAACTTTTAATTTATTTCGAAATTTTTCCTTAGCAACATATCTGAAAAATTAGAATTTTCCGCGTTGCTGAGCTATTCTACCACTGATTTCTCTCTACCTAGTGGTAAGATTTGTTGCGCATGTGTTAATAATTCGTTCGTCTTTAACAGAGACCGTGTCCATTGAAGTTTTCATAGTTTGCTGATGTTATTTTAAATTAATACGTTCTTGTCCGCTGCCCCTTTTCATGTAACTCTGTTGGCTCTGGAATTTTTTTTTTATTTTTATTTTTTCCTACACCAATGACGTCATCGGTAAATCTTAGGTTATTTAGATATTCTTCGTCTACATTTTCGTTCTAATTCTCTCAAAACCTCCTCCAATTAGAACCGAGAATTATCATGGCGAAAGATAGTCCGCGCCCCTGTTTGTTTCCTTTTTTTTTTTGTCGTAAAAAATTCCCCCTTATTAAAACACATTCACGCATTTCGTCGGTGTACATTTCTCGAAAATCAGTGTAACAAAATCCCTGCAAAGGGTTATGTGAACTATAAAACCGAGGAAATTTTTTTAGAGATTCGAAAAAGTATATAACTAATGTAAATAATTAAAATTATACGCTTTTTTCTTGTTTGTTTTGTGAGTAGGGACCTAAAAGTTAATTCTGTGTTTCATTGCTGAAACAATGGTGTGTTCGGAAGTAAGTTATATTATCGTACCGCCTGAAAATATTTTAAAATTCCGCTAAAAACGAATGTTGAATAAACTTTTGACGCCACTTCCCTCGATGCTGTAACTGTTATTTTTCAAAAAAAAAAACGTCTTAGCAAAAGGAAAAACATCAATCTGTATCGTACAATATTTACATCGAATTAATCATCGGAGATTCGATGAAAAAATACAATATTTAAAAACAATTACGCAGCTAATCACCGACGATAAAGGTAACACCGGGATGCATCGGTATTAGTAGAATACATCGGTAGCACAAGGGGAGCAACATTCATTTATGGTGTAGATTTCAATGCATCGATGTTGAAACCTGCGAAATTTTCACGTTAACCAATATCAACAATGAGTAGAAGTTACGAATATTAAAAAACCACACAGTTCGCTAAATTATAAAAAATATGCCTTTTTTATTGCCATAAACTCCTAACATCAGTCCACGAAATATCCGTTGACTGAGCATCTCCGGAACCAGGTGGTTCGATAAAATCAAAAAATCACACCTACCAAAAAACGTTGCAAAGCGTCAAAAAAGTATTCCACACAAGCAGAATCGATAAAAAACTATCGCCACCTATCACTTATCCGGTAGAATCGTTCACTATTAACAGTGAATCTTTCGTTGCACTAGCTGTAATAATGTTTCCGGATAGCTCTTCGATTCAGAGCGAACGTTCGTTATTTTGCCGACGATAAATTACCTTTAAGTTGCTTTTTTTTGTTCGAACATTGCGTTATTATTATTATTATTATTATTATTATTATTATTATTATTATTATTATTATTATTTGTTACGTTATTCGGTTTTTATATCCGGGCACGGTTCATCGTTATCTTAATTCTTTGTTTAACTTGATCTATTTCCACTTTCGCAGATCGCCCGTCTTTATACAGAGAGTTGGCCAAGAAAGACAGGTACTTTGCAAATCTAATACCGATTTATGATAATTAGGCTTTTATCATTTTCAAGCAGTTTACTTATCGTTCCTCAGTATCGTTTTATAATCATCGTTTACTTGCGAGTGACGACGCCATCAATTAGAGATTTTGCCGACATCGCAATTGATGGCTTGTTAAAAGTCGATATAAAAGAGCCGGACGCAAAAAAGTTTTTAAGAAATCGCATGTTCCGGATTGCGACCGACGAAACATACAAACACACGCGGAGCAGGGGCACAATCGAGTAATCGACTAGGAAAAGATCTAAATGAATAATTACCATTCTCCGGCGAGTAGTTCATCCACGGATAATTCGGCAAGACGGTTTTCGGACTAGCCGCTTGAGGTAGCAGCGATTCGGCGGATCGGTGTCTGAGGTTGTTGTCCAATCGGCTATCCCGGGCACCGCGGGCTTCCGGTTCCTGTGCATCGTCAACCGGCACTCTACCGTACAGAGTCATTTCGTTTTCGTTGCCTGACGCGTAATCCTCGTAGTAATTGTTGTATCGACATTGTTGCTCTAGCTGACACGAGTTGAATACGACTGAATTTTCCCGGAGGCTGCTGTCTGCTGCGAAGAACGTCTGGAAATTGTTGCTGGCCGCTAACTGCTGCCGGTTATGGTACATCCCTGGATGATGAAAGCGAGACAAAATAAACGAAATGCGAAAAACAAAAAAAAAACAACAACAACAAAATATAGGTCATAAACACGTTTCTTCTCTCCGCGTGTTTTATTATACATATATATACATATATATATATATATATATATATATATATATATATATATATATAGATAGATAGATATATATATATATACCTTTTCCTGGCGGCTAATCGAACCGATTAAATCGAAAGAGTTACCGAATCGAATTTTGCGCAATTATTTTCGTCACGATACTTTTAAATTTTATGAAGTAGTCAACACACAAAGTCGGTCAATTGATCGCAGACAATATCTGCGCCACAAAATCGTTTCTGATCTAAAATAGTCGGCGACCGACTAGCGAGACTCCCTAGACTTCTCCTTTTTTTTTTGCCTTTTTCGCTGCTACTACTATACTGGCCGATTTTTACCACTAGCGCAGCTAGCATTGTTATCAGCAGCGAATGTCGTCGAATTCATCGTATTCGCGTACGTAAAAAGTACGGGGATCTAACACCCCCTCGCAGTGCTACACAGCAGCCCAAAGTAAATATAAGGCTTAGGGGCTGAACGGTCGCGCTGCGCATGCCGATTGGGGTGCTGCGAGTCGCCGGCCGAAATTTCCTATGCTGCGATTTCTATTGTACGAATGCACGCCAGTTGCGGCGAGAAAGGTCGGACCGTCGTCGAACAATGAGCTGGCTCCCTGTAGGAGTCGCGTTAGCTTCCTAGGACAGCGGTGAGCGAAATGAATTATTAAATTTTCGCCGGATCGCGACAGCTGTTTCATTGTAGGTCGTCGCGATCGTTGATCGAACCTCGCGAAAAACCAATTCGCGCTTATGGGCCACCCTCTTCGTCTAACAGCAACCAATGGTTGCCTCGGTGTCGGGGCGATTTTGTTGCGCGTATTTAAATGTACATTTTCGGTTTCCATTGCTGTACATTTTTTCCTTTACAATTGTCGACATATCGCCGTGCACTCTCTGTATTAGGTCGTGTCGATATCGTGTGCTCTATTTATCGCATTCCCATTTATTTCGGCAGCTCCCGCGGAACACCTCCTATTCGGCGTTCCGTTCGCAACCCTTTTACTTAGCGACGCCGTTCGCCGAAAGTCTATAATTAAATAAATAGATGTATTAAAAATAGATTTGCGGCTAACCTTCCGCCACCGCCACATTAATGATGGCGAGTCTCGAGCATGCGATAATAATTTGCAGCGTCGTACATTTTCCGGCCTAGCAAATCATTTATTACGCCTGGCTCTTTATTAATTTGACACGAGTTGTTCCTATTCACTTTCGCGACTAAAAACCCCGTGTTTATCTAAAATCATTTCCGTTGTTTTTTCTTTTATCCCTTTGTTTATTCGAATTTTTCATGATTGTTTTTCGATTCGGTGATAATATATATATATATATTCTCTTGGCATCTCTCTGAATTCGACGAATCTAGAATTTCGCCAGTCGAAAATTTCGTATGCCTAGAGAAGTGATTTCACGAGTTTAGATTCCAAAAAATAGGTGATCACCAGATGATATGTAAAACAAGGCGTTGCCATACGCGAGGCTTAGGATGTGGACAACGCTGGAAGAATTTTTAGGAGGCACCTACGACGTCAAATATTATTGGCGTCGGAAGGCTGCTTGAAGAAGAAGAAGAAGAAGAAGAGTATTTTATAAGGGGTATTATTAAGGTGCGCAGCTACCAAACCCGGAAGTTGTCTTGTTTCGGACTCAAGTCGCTGTCCTAGCGCTATATACAGAGCTAAAATCTGAAAATATTGTCTATCAGGAAAAGCGAAAAGCGGGTTATCTCAAAAGGAGAAATGGCTTGCAACAAGTCTCTAGTACACATTATGATAACTTTGTTTCCGACATCTTGTCAAAAGCAATTCACTTCGCTTAGTATTTTGTAATTGTAGAATTTCATAAGCCTAGAATTTTCCAGGCCTGGAATTTATAAAATATTATTTTCGCAAAATTTATAAATTTGTATTGTTTCATTTCGGATTAGCACTTAGCGTGCCGACAGCGTTAAAGCGTTGACAAGAAGCGTTTTAATTTTTTTTTTACTTTCCCGTAATGGAAAAATTTAATCCTTTATAATGAATGAAATAATATTTCTTTAAACAAAAAAAAATGAAGGTTTTAATTGTTTTGCCAAATATATCCGTCATTCAAATGGGTTAGCCGGATAACGGCATCATTGCGATTAATCAACTTATGTTTTTACTAAAACGAAACGCATCCACCTCAACAGACTTATATAACCATCACGTGTTTTAATGTACTCAAACGCACGGAGGTACCGGTTTTTGATTCTTTTTTGTTTTTACGTAAATATCCCCGCGACTAATTTTAAATTCAAATTTACCTTTGTCGACGACACTGTCTATTGCAAAAGTTTCTATTCCAAAAGAAAAAGATTTTTCACGAACGGGGCTGGTTAATTTAATTACGAGTTTTCTGTAAAAAAAAACACAAAAAAGAGCTATATTATCAAAATTTATACCAGTACTTTTGTGTATTGTTTAGAAAAAATAAACTTTAGTTTTGAATTCCGTTGACTAAATTTAACATTAAGGTTTCAGTTGCCTTTGAAATGTGACATTTTTCGAAAAACGTCGAAGAAGACGATTTTGAATTTGCAAGATCGAAAACGATGCGAGTTGTGAGTTCCTTAAAATAACATATTTCACGCCATTTAGTTCTTTCTACTTAACATAACCTGTTTTTCTTTATTCTATGTTATTCGGATTTTCCTATTTACTTATACAATAATAATTGTGTTCTTCGTTTGCTTTACATTATCGGTAGTTGTATTTTTCTTCTTTTTTTTTTGAAAAATATGTATTTGTTATTTTTTACATACAAATCTTTCGTCAGGCTAAAACGCTTGTCGACGAATTATCCTATTGAACACTTTACCATCTTAAATTAACTTATACATCGGTTTAATTATCAGAGTCCATGGGAACTGAGCTTTGTTCGGATTTATACCGAACTTGCAGATCAGTCGATGTTGAAAAACTTTTTAACGTTTAAAGATATTAATACACACGTAATACGAACGTTTCAATATTGCATGACCCCACTTTTCAATTTTGGAAGTGTGTTTTAGTTTACGCATTATATTTAAAATCGCGCCGTATACAGAACAAATTTATGTCATCGGGAGACTTCAGTTTTCTTTTTCACACGATATAAAAAGAATCATTGAATTTTCCTTTTATTAAACGCAAAATCCAAGTTTGATCCTTAAAAACATAGTTCGTCTCCGTTTTTTTAGACCAATCGATTTTTGATTCTAAAACTAATTCGTAAATTTCACCAAAATCGCTAGAGCCATTTCCGCAAGCACTGCATCATTCGTTTTCACGCTAAATTAGGTTAGTAAAGTAAGTCCCATACCCTTGATAAGGTATCATGGATTGTGAAGTTAAGCTTTTCCTTAAGGTTCTAATGGATTTAAGGAGAATACTGGGGCCAGTTCCTTTCTACTTGGGATCCGCCTTTACTTTCCCCCAGATAATTCTCTGGTACTCACTTCCATCTCAGATCGGGTATAAAGCTGGGAACGATTCGGATCCGGAACGAGAAAAGTCTCGATAACCTACGACACCTCTGATTTGGTAGCCAAGTGTGCCTTAACCACTAGGCTACTACCTCGAATTAGGTTACGAGAATAAAAACAGATACTCACAAACCAGAAATAGATTACTGCAAATAATAACTGTATATTGCATATTTGAACTGGCGTAATATTTAAATTTCATCACGAAACAAAGATTTCACCGCTTTATCCATTTTTGATTTTCACGGTAAATAAATGAATTATTTTTTACAACGCAGTGTAAACGAGTGCATTACTTTTTATTAATAAAAGTATGATGATAAGCGTTACTCACTTCAGTCTTTTGCAATCGTTCGTTCCGTAGAATTTTCCCGAACCTAATCGATTTCTCTAGACCCTGAAAATCGCTAAATCCTGAATTTCATCGAAATGGCCAAAGACGTTTCCGAGTAACCAGTTACATACACGTATAGGGCAGCGGATATAGGAAGAGATAAAGTCCTTTAGCCCCCTGAAATACATGTTAAATTTATAAAGCGAACGTGTGAATTGTACTCTATATTCGAATGTAAATTTTTAAAAGTGAAATTATAATCACAACATTTTTTTTCTAAATTATAAATTCCATTTGATCTGATTAATTATTAAATTTGGATAACATTTTACAAGCAGCTAAAATCATTATCACAGTGATTTACCGACACCCGCTTCGTTAAGAGGAGAACTGCAATTATATAGGCGACTGTGGAGGCGACAGAAAATCATTTCCATCTACATCTGCAAACGTGTTTTAAAGACGCCCGATTTGTTTCCAAATATCAAAACTCTCTCGAAAATATTTGTTATATTATCTTTTTTGGGGTTTAAATTAATAAAAACTTATTTAAGCGCCATTGAAAGATTAAATTTGGATTGCTTTATGCCTTTACAATATCACCCGAAGAAGTAATTAACAAATACGAATTCTAAACTATTAAAACTTGTATAAATGTGTAAAGTAAGTTTGCAGAAATTTATCAAGTTTACAAGATATACTCGTTATTTACACTTTATATTTAATTTACAATTCGATTTTTAAATAATAATAACCTACTGTTTATATTATAGTACCTTAAAAGTTTAATTATTTTCATACATGCCTTATGAACAGATGGTTTAATTTAAAAACACCATTTTAGTACAGCAATAATTTCATGCATTTTTGTTAAACATAAAAAATAAATTTTTTGAATATTTTCAAATTTACTTTTCAATGCAATTGATCTTTATTTTAGTAATTCATACCACAAAAACAATTATGGCATTGTTTTATCTCTTTTAAAATTAACAATTTTTATTTTATTCAGTAGTTGTTTCATTTTTTTACATTATCTATTATTACCAAATTCAAAAAAAGGAGGTTTTAAGTTCATCGCGTGTTCTTTTTTTTATGTTTGTTTGCGCATTACCCATGTAGACCGATTTTAATGATTCTTTGTTCATTCGAAAATAGGTGATAGTCTAGCGGTGGTACCAGGTAAGGATATCAATAAGTTTCAATATAATTCGAATAAATGTTAAAAAAAAGTGTGTAGTTTCTTTAGATAATTTTTTTGATTTATTAACATAATAGACACGATTGACTTAATATATTATCATTATTAAGCGTGGAAATAAGAATTTAAAAAAATTAAATTTTTATCAGTGTTAATTAACACTATGTGTGTCGCCAAGGGGGGCAGGGGAGGGCCCCCAATGAAGCTTTGAAACTTTCTAATCAACTAGCTACGATGAGCATTAGACGCGTAATCGCGAACAATTTGGAAAACTTTTCTAATTAAGTAGTAGAACAATTTGCCAGAAACCCACGAAAATTATGTTTTAATTAAGATTTTATTCTTGTCTAATAAAATATTGAGCCTTTACAAATTACAACTTTTATTTTTTCTATAACTCATATCCTCTTTCTACCATCTTGTCCGCTCCCCCCCCCCCCGGCTCATCGGTTGGCAATGCCCTAGCCTCATAGCGCGCATTAATAAGCTTGTTACTTTTAGAAAAGCTGATTTGTGGCAAGACAAAAAATTTAAGTATTATGCTACAAAAATTGTGAAACAAAGTGGTTTTTCAAAACAACTTCAAGATAATACTATAAATATGCACTAAAAAGTAAAAATTATTCGACAAAAAAATATGATATTTCAAATTGATGCGCCATAAGGTAATATATTATGATAATTCTTAACAACATTCACACTACAGTTAGAGTCAAACTGCGATAATAATTAAAAATTGTAATACATATTCATTATATTTACAATACTACTCGGATTTTAGAAAACAAGCGATTGTATTATTACGTTGATTAAACTGTTTCTAGATACTGTAATTCCAATTTGGCGCCTACTCCAAAAAGTTAATACTCCATAAGAATTTTATCATACATTCCACCGTAAAATATGTCATCTTCCCACCAGTACTAAAACTTTGATAAAAAATTTTGTTATAACAGAGAAACTTAATTTACACTACAAATGTTTTGTATAAATGTTATCATCTATGGATTTAATAATTAATATTTAACACCTTTTTTTCTAGTAAAACTATTAATGTTACGTCCTTATTCTGTTTTAAATACAACTGTCGTCGATCTTTTGTCCTTTTTATTTATTTTTAATTTTTGTTTTGATTAATGTAAATGAAAATAGTTCAATGAGAAATATGTACTTGCTGACGGACAAAAAATTCGGATCGGATTACTAACAAAAATAAAAAAAAAAAGTAAAGTCTAATAAAAAATACTATCGTTCTATTTTTTCCAGTAATTTACTATTCAAATTATAAACTACCATTTTAGCTCCAATTTTATAATTTCGTTTTATTTTTCACCTAAAAATTAAACAAAATTTCAATTAAATTGAAATATTTATGCATAAAACATTTTTAAATTTCTAAAAAGGTCGATATTTGATTTTGTTTATGAATATAAAGTATTTCTCAAATCTACTGTCTACCGTATAAGATATTACATAACTGTATAATTTCACCCAAAAATGCCTATTTGGATCCGCCCTTGTTATAACAGAGGATTACTTAAATTAATTATTAACTTTTCTTCCTGTTGTTTCTGGGTAAGGTCCCTGGTTGACCCCCCCCCCCCCCCCCCCAAAAAAAAGAAGAAATTATGGATGCTGGTAGTCACAAATAATTATACGATACGAAATACATAATGTGCCATTTACAATGATTAAATATTATTTTACAGTTTTACTTGTTTTTTTCATTTTTATAGCGAGTATAGACATATGATTGTTTAACGTTTCCTTAATAATTTCTTGGAATTATACTCCGCGATCAGTCTTAGATTAGAAGTGCATTACTATTCACCACTTTTAATTTTGATAAATTTTACTTTGTTCAAGTGTCCGCTCGGAAAATTTTCGTTTTAATATATTTGAACAGCAGCAAATCTAATACGTAATAATTTTTAAAAATACTACAATATGAAGTATTATTATAAAAGTATAGAATAAAATTCAATTCAGTTGTACTAAATAGCACAAGAGCCACGACAAAAAATAATAATAAAAAAAATAAAATTTAATAATCTCCTTCGCAAAATGTATTTTTACATGCTCCTTGTTAAATGTGATATCACAGCGAATAGAGTTCCGTCAAAAAGGAAAGACACAGAAGGTGTCTTAAGTGATAATAAAGAAAAATGGCGCAGCTCATACGTGATAAAACTTGAAATCTGAGTGGAATTTACCTTAATTAGTTAGTCCGAAGTTTAATTGTATCCGGAGAGAAGATACTCGTAGTTGTTTAAATATTTTCATCCGCTGTTGTTTTCTTTTATTAAATTTATTACACTTCTCAATTTACCCTAATCGATAGTAGAGAACTTGCTTAAAAACGATCTTAGTCAAACACCCAATAACCAAATGTTGGAAGCATTGAAAAAAACAGTTTTACTGGTGTGGAAAATAGAAAATTCAGAAGACGGAAATGAATTATTATTCCAATATAAGCTTTCATGCGTGTATACGGATATAGTTTTAATGTAAAACTTTTATACGTCCTCTCTGTTACAAAAACGTTAATCATATATATTATTGTAATTATGCTTAGCTTCAAAAGAAAAATTTTAAAATCTAATACTTTCTATCTGTTTACCTAGTGAAAATTATACCATTTACATTCCCGTATAGAATTTTACATTAATTACGTTTCGACAATATATATATATATATATATATATATATATATATATATATATATATATATATATATATATATATATTAATGGCTATGCCATTTTTACGCCAGGGGTCATCAGGAAAAGTGTCCTATTATGAAATTTGTCCCATATATAAGACTTTAATGCGATATTAGCGCTCCTACATCTCCTGGTGGTGAAAATTGGAACTCACCAGGAAAAGTCTCCTGTCACGAAAACTGATAAAATTGTTTTATTGCAATATTAGCGCTAATATATCCCCTGGTAGTGAAAATTGGAACTCATAAGGCAAAGTGTCCTGTTACGAAAACTGATAAAATGGTTTTAATGCGATACTAGCGCTCCTACATTCCCTGGCGGTGAAAAATAGAACTGAAAGATTTATTCCTGTCGAACGGCGTAGCCATTGAAAATGTTTACTCTTCTATAAGAATTATAGAAGAACTAGACCTGGTGGTGAAGGGGGCTTGCCCTATTCCGAGGCCCGAAGGGCGAGTTTATATATTATATATATATTAATTACAACGTAATTCTTAAGCTATCCCCCATTAGAAAAAATGTCCCAATTTTATGTAACGTTTGTTATATTTTATAGGATTTTTGTGAGTATGTTATTAAAAAATTTAGAATTGCGTTGTAAATTTTCATCATTTTATACCAAGTATAGAAGAGAAAGAGATAGAAATGTAAGCAAGTGGGGTCAATGGGCACAGCCCCTTGCGAGACCAAAATGGCCGAGTTATTTATATGTATATAGAGGGAGAGAGTTTTAAACGTTGATTTTAGATAATCAGTACTCCTACGATATTTACAGAATCAAGAATTTCAAATACCATTCGATTACGATGTTATAAACGCGGTTTGACAATTAATACACGATGGACATTGTACATTTATATGCAGACGATAATTTTTAATAATTCTTCTGGAACATTTATAAATTTAAAATTTCGTTTCATTTCGCATAGTACCTAAATAGGAAATAAACAGTAACGCATATTAGAGCCGTGCCCAGAATTATGATGGCGAGAGGGAGGGTGAAAATTTATTTTATAAATAACAATACATTTTTCACTAATATTCATACTATTAACAATTTTCATCATATTGATTTATATATTAATAATTTACATAAATGAATTACCCCGTATAAACACATTAATAAAACTTACACATGTTATTGATTACACTCGTAATAAAAAATTTTGCATAAAATATTAATGAACTACTTAAAAATACGGAGCATATTATTATTATTTTTTTCTTAATGTTAGAGCACCCTAAAAAATCATCGACATTTAAATTTTTGATTTTTTTTCGCTTTTCGTGTATTTATAATAAATAATTCAATTTTAATGGGAGTGGCTTAACCCCTCTCCCACGACGGATACGGTCTTAGCGCATAGTAATTTTCATAAGAATATTCTTTGTTTATAACCAATTTGCTTTATCTGCTACTAAGCTCGGCCGCATGATGCTGTATAGAAAATATTTAATACGCGCAAAGTTAAATTTAATCTAAATAAAATAGAGAAGATTATAAGTTGAAAAATTTAAAAAAATCGATCGTACGAGTATCAAAAAAAGGAAAAATTTTTGATGAAACTAAAAAATGTGCCTCTTAATTAAGAGTTCTTTTGATATCGCATACAAATATTAGTTTATTATTGGCTATATGGGTAATACCGGGGTCAAAACAAAAAAAAAAAAATCATTATTTTTCGGTAATAATTCGGATGGAAAAAAAAAGGGTATTTTTAAAGCTTATTTAATTTTTACCGGTAAACCGTAATATTCGGAACAGGGCCTACATTATAAACATGCACGCATATATATATATATATATATATATATATATATGTATATACATACATGTATATATATATATATGTAATAGCAAAGAAACATTCGGTCAAATATACATGCATGAAATCAAACGCATTATTGAAAAATTTTATGATTGATGTGTTGTGCAATTTCAACCCTCTCTGCAACCATGGCCGTTCAAGCGGATAATTCATACCACATCGCAGAAATTGTTCACTTCATTTGCTGCAGCAATTGCTGGTAGAAATGCGCGCAGGTCATGTACGCGGAAAAATTGCTGCATTTTCAATATTTTCAAAACAGCCACTCTTTCAAAGGCGAATTTTGAATATGTTCCCCTGGGCGATTTCGTAGCGTACGCCGACCTAAATTAACCGTGTTTATTGTCGAACGCGTCCGGTTTGGAACAAGTTTTTCCGATATTCGTACGTATCGGCTTTTTTCGCTGGCGTTTCTTTCATCCCGTTTCAATTTCGAACTGATTAGCAGGGAGAGCGGTTTTAATAAAACGAAAGCAGCTAAAGGAGGAGCAGGAGGAGGAACAAAAATAGTAACCATAATAAATAAAGAAGAAATAGCAACAACATGTTGAGAACGGTATTGCAAATTCGAATTTAAATGTCAGCAGCGGAGACAATTTGATTTATCATTCGCCGTGTTCGCGAGGATGTGACGTTGCTCGGTTAGCAATAGGTGTTGGGCCGATCGCTGTGCAGTTCGAACGCGTTCACATTGTGCCCAAACATCGTTTGCCAATTAGCCACTTGTGTTGCCTGAGCTCAAATGTGATATCTGCGTTTTTCGCTTCGCTACGCTCAGATTGACGGCTCCTTTCAGTTTGTTAATCACATCAGACGTTTCCCCTCTCACCAGTGCACTCGGCAAATCGATTAGTAGCCTGGCCGATGGAAATAAAAATACCCGGGTAGCTGATAGTGTCGGTGCACCACCGAGCAGTTGAAGATAGCGAATCGAGTTGTTGTTTTTACCGAAAGATTGGTGATAAGAGAAATTAACAAAAAGACAATATTTTACGAAGATATTGGAAACAACCGTTACAATTACAGCGACCGTCAGTCGTAGATGTGGAGCAATGCTGATTTCAGAAGAATATGTTGTGTATTTAAACGCATATTTAATTTGGTAAACGCGTTACTTGTTCAATAGGTGACCGGGGTTTGTTTTGCAACCTGCCACGCCAACACTTTTTAGACAAAGTAGCAGCGATAAGTAATTACTAGCTCCTGCAGGCGCTACCACGCGGCTGACAGGTAATCAGCTCCTGCACAACTTTATCATAATTGACGCTGATTGTACTGAAATTCTTTTAAATAATGAAATTTTGTATCAACAGTGCTCAACTATTTTACGATTAAATTTAGTGGAGACTGTTGTGTTGTTTGTTTTCATTCACACTATCATTATCGTTATTATTATTATTATTATTATTATTATTACGAGGAAAATAAACAATGTGTACATGATGAACAGGTGCAAAATATCGGTGTCGCTCAAGGAAGTATTTTAGAGCTAATTCTGTTTCTAATTTTTATTAATGACCCGTGCCAGCTACAAATTGGTGATAAACTTTCTGTTTATGAAAACGATTCTTACTTGTAAGTTCACGGTACTGTTTTACGAAAATTTGAACTTAATTGAAAACTAGGTAAAAATTAATAGATTGTTCCTAAACCTTTCTGAAACTAAATATGTAATATACAGCATGCGCTCTTAAGAATTCGAGAACACCGTAAAATTATATTTAGCTAATACGTAGTAGTAAAGAAATAAAAAATGTCCCGGAAATTCGGTATCTTGTTTTTTTGTTTTTTTTTAAAAATAAGTTGCAGGTCCCACAAGGAATACTGCTCCTCTGTGGGTGCCCAATACCCTTATCATCGTTTATTCATAAATATAGTTACAAAATTTCTTAATACTTAATATTATACACAGGATACATATCATATTATTACATTAAACCAATATCCACGTCTTAATTATATACATATGATCGATTCTCTATCATTTTCCCGTATACAATTAAGAATTAACTTACTGTCACTGATTTATGTTATCAACCTGCCACTGTTTAATTATTAGTTTCAAAAGTAGTGCTATCTCTGTGTTCATTGAATCTTCTGGAATTCGTATAAGCAATTTAATTAATATTGCCTCATCAGTCTCGCAGCCGTTGATAATAATATAACACCTTTGGAAACATTTCTTTTTCCCCTCTCTACCAGCTGATGCTATGTGTGACTGTAGATAAAACTCGTCGGCTCATACAGTAAAGTTAATAGATCTAAATTTTTTATTTTACTGCCTCTGTCAATATTTCTCACATTTGTATATAGCGCGGATTTACGGAATCAACCGGTCTTGTCGTATGGTGTAATATTTTTTTTGGAAAGAGGGGCTGCAAATTATTATATTAGCGGAGCGAAATTTTTACAAAATGTAATATAGTTTATCATCTTCTTATTGTAAAGTTTATTTTAAAATATAATAAAAAAAAATAAAACGTTTTAGAAATAGCTTTTTATTTATGCACTAAAATGTACAAAATAACTTTATTAGTGTACGACTATCAAATACACATCGTAACATTAAAATCTGAAACTACAAAATATTCTGAAAAATAAAAGCGGGCGCCGCCGTTACAAAAATATTCGGTGTGTGTGGTATTGTGATGCACAACAATGGAACAACATTAAACAGTGATTGTAGTTTTGGCTTAGAATGTGCATTATAATATTAACATTTAATTATTAATTTGCGGCCCCCGCTTTTTTAATTTTTCAGAATATTTTGCAGTTTCGCGTATCTGGTAGTCGCACATTAATAAAGTTATTTAATGCTTCTTTTTAGTGCATAAATAAAAGGCTATTTTTAAAAAGTTTTTTTATTTTTTTTTATTTTTTTAGTCTAGAATTTTTACTATGTATTTCAATAAAAAACGATAAATTTAGAATTGCATTTTATTTTGCTTTATTTTATTCAATATCTTGGTTATAGGACGTTTACAGAAATTTGTGTTACATTTTATTATTAAATAATGGATCGCATTCTTTCAATTATATTGTCTTTTGTTTTTCATACAATACATACGGAATCCTCAGCACATGAAACACAATATTTGACTAATCTGTCACATGACGGGAAAAAAATATTTTTTTTTTGAAACTTTCGAGCTTTAGGCGTCCCAAGGGTCCGATTTTAAAGTTGGAAACCGAAATGTTCCAAAGTAAAGAAATATACAAGGATGCGCATTTTTTTAACCTCGCTCAAAATTTTTAGCTATAAAGCTGAACCACGAGCAGAGGCTACACGTTGTTTTTTGTGCTTTTTAAACTTTTGGTTAACTTCCAATGTTTCGTTAAGAAAATGAAATACGAATTTGCTCCCGACAAATAGCGCTCTTTCGAACATGCCCGAGAAAAAAATATTTTTTTCCAAAAGATTGAACTTTCGAAGGCCCGACGGGATAATTTTAAAGTTTAAAACCTAGATGTTCCAAACCAAAGAAATATACTGTGCATATTTTCAACCGTGTTCCTAATTTTTAGCTATAATACTCGCGTCGCAAAGAGGGAACTATACATTAGATCTCGCGCTTTTTTGAACTTCTCGTAAACTTCGAAAGTTTCACTAAAGAAATAAAATATGGTTTTGTTCTCGACAAATAATAATCTTTCCAACAATATATCACATGCCCGAAAAAAAAAAAAAATTTTCCCTAAAATTTCGATCTTTTGGCACCCTGAGGGTCTAATTTGAAAGCTGGAAACCCAGATGTTCCATAATATTGTATTGTCATCTATAACAAGCATTTCTGCAAAAGGACACTATTTTAATTCATCGGGAAGTAGGTGAAAAATCTTTCGCAAGATAGACAAACAGAATGACGAAACAGACAGAAGGACAAACCGAGTTAAATAAAAGGCTATAAAAATAGGTTCACAATCTCACATAGGAAGGAGTTACTAGATGGTCAAATGATTTATAGGCAAATATTCCGAACTACAATAAATATCACACAAGACGCCTATCGAGTTCAACTCGTTACATTCGAAATTAAGATCGTTTCCTTATTTTCACATGCCATTACGAAAACAGTTAATTTCTTACACGCTTTGTGTACCTAATACAGACCTTTGTTCTGTAAGTGTTTTTTTTTCTTTATTGATTGTTAAGATACGTTTTTATTGTAAGTTTCTATGTACTTTACATATTTGTTTATATTTTTCGCGGGAACATGATATATTTTTATGTGCAGACCTATTGTATATTCAGTATTAATTTAATTTTCAGTTCGTATATTTATATTTTATTTATGACACACTTTTAATTTCAAGAAAAATTTTTATATGTGCTTGACTAAGCCTTGCGCAACATTGCGTATTTTCTCGTCAAAATATTGTGTACTAATTGTTGTAATAAGAAAGAGATTTTATTTGATTTGATAATTATTACTATGTAACAAAATTTCGAAATAATAATCCCGGCGTATTACAAATTGTGACTTTAGTCAAGTTTCACAATTGTTCGTTGTGGTATTTGTAATTCCAGTATAGTGCGAATTATGTATAGTCTCCCCCCCACCCCACCCCCCATCTATTACTTTACACACTGTTTCGTATGTGTATAATTGCTTTTTGCATCTTTATGTGTACATTTTTCCTTAATCCTAACTGTTCTGTTGCGATGTAAAGTTTTTAAGCGAACACTCCAGCGGCTGATGATACCGTTGGGATTATTATCTCTATTATCTCTACTTTATATTTTTAAGTTGTTGTATTGTCGCTTTACGATCGTAAGATGTCTTGGTACCAGTCATTCTAACAGTACAACTAACTATGTATCAGTGTAAATTATTCTCAAAATGAAAACGAATAGAAGTAATCCTAATCCTTACGAATTTAGAACTATTGTACAAAAGATTATTAATAAAATATAATTACTAAGTAAAATCCTTTTTTCTGTCAAGTGTTTTTTTTTTAAGTGATCCCCCCCCCCCCCGACAAACTGGCCTGGATACGCCTATGATGTGTTCTATTTCTCATTTTATATTTCTCTCGTCATTTTCTGGTGAGATATATGCAGAACATTATTATTATGGCGATTTAAGTGTGCTTTTGTTGTTCATATGCTGCAGCCACGTATAATATGGCCAATAGTTTCGCTCGGCAGAAATCATTAATTTCTTTTTCATTGCATGTTTTTGGTAATTATTCGTAACTATTAATTGACCTTGTATTGTCAACATAACCCCCCCCCCCCCCCGTTTCAGTAACCTTTTATGCAATTTTTAACCGTGAGTTACATGCCATCTGTCTTACTCTCTTCCATTTTAGTTTTATATTTTCCATTAAACTTGTTTTCCAATTTTCATGTATTTCTTCTTTTTAAAAATTATTTCGGTATACTCATTCACTTCGGGTTCAGAAACGTTTAGCGATGTACTTTTTTTTTTTTATGATTTACAACTATCATTTTATGTAATATTCTCACAGCAGCTTTAAATTATAAAAACTTTATTCAATTTCTACATTTGCAAAGCTCTTAAATATTGAATATCACAATTAGTTCTCTAACTATTGTTAATTTTCGGCGATACTTACAATCGAGATTTTGATATCAGTTTTGCAGTTTTCATTTCTACCTGTTCTATATTTGATTCCAAAAATTGTTTCGATAATATTTCCAGCATTTAGTTCACTTTTCAGTATCTCGTTTACTCTGTTTAGATTTATTTCTCACTAATTTCCGCTTTAATTTTCCCATGATCTATTCTTTTATTTTGTAATATACCTGAAATATTTGTATTATTCGTTTTCTTCTAGCCTGTTAACACCGGTTTATTTCCGTGTTTTCTGTAAATTTATTTACTCCAAGCTCCACTTGTGGATATGTTCTGAAAAGGGTCTCTATCGTTTTGGCCTCAACGATTGGGCCTCAACGATTGGGCCTCAACGATTCGACCGCGATATAATTCGGCCTCGTCCTTTTTCCAAGTACACCTAGTTTAGTGTTAGCGAGTTTTTAATTTTTTCTTCTTCAGTTAATATGAAATTTAAGGCGTAAAATAATCATTGAATCAAAAAAACTCTCACGCGAAATTAGGAGTTAATTTGCACGGAAAATAAATCTGCGGTTATTAATGTTTTTTTTTTCGTTCACATATAACTTAAAAAATTATTTTCCCTTACAAAGACTTGAAATGCTAATTTTATAATATTCATTCAGCGGGTTGTTTCAATAAAAAATTTCGGAAAAAATTAGTCAATCACGGCAATAATTTCCCATTATGACGCATTTTAAATTTTTATATGCACAAAAAAATGAAAAATAAATCAATTTTAATGATTATGAAAAGCTACTAATTTGAAAAAAGCAAAATCGATCTAACATCTAAATTTTATTGAAAAAATTTGTTTGTTAGTCTTCAGAAGTTATTCTACCATTTTCATATTTGTTTTCAACATATGTATGGAAAGTCGAATATAATTTTCCATTTAAATAAGTTTTAACAGTGATTCTTTATTCTAACCTTTTGAGTCTTTACCTATTTTTTTTTTTGAAAATATATCGATATTTATTAATATTTATATATTTCCTCGTCAAGCTATACACTTGTCGTCGAGTTTTCTTACATCTCAATTACCTACATTATACTACTTATATACTATACAATTTTATCGCCGCGCAAATATTTCATTACAAACTTATCCTATTTTTACTTATTTCTAATTTAGCTATAACTAATACCTATTATTTATTTTTATTTTTTATTATTTTATTTATTTATTTTGTTCCGTCTCTTTCCCTTTCCTCTTTTTCACTTTTGTTTATTACTGTACCCTCTTCTTTTATTTCATGCTTATTATTGTTCCTATATTTCCCTCTTTCTGTAACCATTCCCCTTTATTTTTTTTTTGCACCCCAATTTTTTCTTCTTCTTATTATTTCTTTAGGCATTTTATTTAACAACGCTGCTATTCTTTCTCATTTCTCTTCTTCAAGTTTTCCTTCGTTAGGTTCTTTTGGTATTTTGAATTTTTTCTCTATATGACTTCAATCGTTTCTAATTATTGACTTTGGGTACTAGGGCTGACACCCCTCCTCATAAAAACAAAAAAAGTTTTAACATGTGGGATCAGGATTTTCATTATTTTCCAAGAAATAATTTTAAGCAGTTTACTGTACATTAGCATTCATCAAATATTATTTTAAATGCACTCTTTTTAGGAACTTCAATTAATTACTTCTCTTAAAGAATAACGAACCAAAAGTATCGGCACGAATTTTTAAAAAGTTAGTTCTCCGTTAATTTTTAAAATATTTGTTTGATAAAATTGTCTTTTTGCGGAAACGAATTTTACCAAAAAATAAAATTTACGATGAACTATTTTTAAAATTACATTCTCGGCAGGGGCACAAACCCAGTTAAAGAACATTGAATTATTATTTAATATCGTCTGATGTTGAAAAAAAAGCGATACCGTATTTAGAATCAAAGCGTGTGTAAATTCATTTTTATATTTTATTTCAAAAGTTTTTTTTTTTTTTTTTTCTTTTTGATTTTTATATTTGTACTAATTAACACGGAGAATTTCTCATCACACCAGCAAGAATCGTAAATTCTTTTCTTTAGCTGGACCGAAGTCTAAAAAAAAATATACAAATCCCCGAACATTAATTGCGCCTGACTGTCTACGTGTGAAATAAAATAAAGGGGCTAAAGTGATATTTATAATGCATAAACTATTTCGTTCGATTCTAAAATCCATAAATTTTCCATTAAAATACGTTTCTCAGGTAATTTGTCAACTGACAGGTAAAATTTTGATAAAAATCATTACTGATCTATTTTATAATATAAAATTTCCAAAACTTTGAAATAAATAATATTTGTATAAAATTTATTCATAAAGTAAGAATTTATATTAACTTACGGAACAGATTTTTTATTTAAACAGTTGAATGATGTTTCTTTACGCCCATCAAATGCAAAGAGTAAAAACTTGTACAAAATATCTTCATATTTTTTCTTACAATTCAGGTTTCATGTGCTATAATAATAAGTAATGTTTCCCTAAAAAAATTGAAAAAGAAAAGGTATTTTCAAGGAACTACCTTGAACAGGACATCCCCTTATGAATGGATTATTTTTAACAGTGAAACTATGTTTTTTACAAGTATGTTACTACATGTGGAGATGAAAATAAAATATACCAGCCTGTGGTCAAAAAAGTCTTGGGAAAGAAAATCCCAGAAATTAAAGAAATAAAAATTGATGATATAAATGGGAAATGAAAAATTAATATTTACGTATCTGATAAAATTGCATCAATATAATAAATACCCCGAAAGATAACATTAGCAACAACTCATTTATACAAATAAATAAATACTAAACTAATTACTTTGGATTTATTGAATTTTCAGACGATGAGGTGAGAAATGTAATACTTTCTATAGCGAACAAGTCCATCTATGAATTTGACGGATTTTCTATCTAGCTAATAAAGAGTCCTTTAATTATTCGATAATTCTGTAAAAAATGATACATTTCCAGAAATCCTAAAATTCATTATTGTAATACCAGTTTTTAAAAATAGAGATTGCTAATGATTACCTAAACTACGAGCCAGGCCCTTTTGTGTTTTATCTGCATTCTACAAAAATTTCGAAAAATCCATGAAAAATAGAATAATAGATTACTTAAAAAATATCGAATATTTTAGCAAAAATTAATACACAGTCTTTTACCTACAAAAATTACAGATGATATTCTCTTTCATCAAATCGAATGCATCACCAAAAACATTGGGGGGGGGGAGGGCAGATTAGCAATTGTAAAGCATTTGATGTTTTAAACCACACGATTTTATCGAAACAAATTCTTAAATTTTGGATTTTGTGGAAATAATCACAGTATTGGCTTAGGATACATTTAACAAAAAGAAAATTTATAATAAAAATCAGATGTGGGGAACAGTTGTATGGAGTTCCGTGAAGAAGCATATTTAAATCCTGTATTATTTTTAATATTCACTAATAACATATGTGATCTGCAAGTATCAGATAAAATATACGCTTATGCTGATCGTACCGTGCTTGTAACCAACTCACGGCATCAACATATCTTACAGAATCCAAGCTCAATCTGATGTTGAGGGAATCACAATTTTATCGCTTAATGAAAACTATCCAAAATTAAATTTAAAAGAAAGAAAACAAAATCAGTTAACCATGTTGTTTTGTGCGCCGAGGATTTCATATGATAACTTAAAGACAACCATAATTTACATTTACATAATACTAAATTTAAAATGAAGGTATTAAATTTTAAATTTGTAATATCGTATGTATTTTTCACCCAGTATTCTGCCTCGTAAATGTGTATTTTTATGTGTTTTTAAAAAATTTTTGGAACTTTATTGCTTTTTTCCTAAATTTTTTAAAACCTAGGAAGCTTCGTTAATGATTTCGCAACCTCCAAATTTGAATATTTTATTACAATATAATAAAAAAAATATTATATCCGACACTTTAATACGATAAGTTTGATTTCTTTTAACAACAAAAATTAAAATATGTGTATTATACCTGCAAACAATGAATACGATCACTACATACAATCGAAACCAAAGATAATAAAAGAAACCTCGAAGAAACATATCGGCAAATAAACTTGCTATGCTGGGTAATGCGCTCAACTGGCGATTCCAAAAAAAAAAAAAAAAAAAAAAAAAAAACCCTCGCTAAATACGTATGAAAAAGATAAAATAATGAACGTGCATTAAAACTAAATTCAGTTCATGTTACGTTTTAAATGACGGGGAACTAATAGTTTATAATATTTTAAATATAGCTGACTACATAGTAAATCGAAAAAAAAAAAAAAAAATTCCAATCGATAAAGAAATTGACCAATTAGTAATATTAATAATCTTCTTTTTTTTTTTCACTAGCAAAAAAAAAAAAAAGTCTGTTTATATTTCTCACCGAAGTCGCTATATTAAAACAAAAATCGAGCAATGGTGTAAAATAGGTCTCTGTCGGTTATCACAATCTTCTTCCAACTCGTTCATTTAGATCTCTACGTTGCATTCGTGCTCGCCTTCTAACATTTCTTCATCCCCTTAGATGTTATTAGATATATTAAACTTTGGATCATCGTCTTCCCACCGAAACACATTTAGTAGTTCCATTTGAAAATAAAAATCAAAAAAAAAAAAATATCCTCGCAATAATATAGTTCATTTGTATTTGTAACAATCCCATTTCGAATTACTTAAACTCCCGGCTGCCGTCTCATTCCGATTTTCGCTTCTACAAAAAAAAAAAAGAACATACTCGTAATAATAATGACACTGATAAACACTATATTCTTACTAGTATAGAAAAAGTTTTGAAAAACTAACGATGGAATATAATTTAGTTCTTATTAAGTATCGGCGACATGAAGGAGACTTAATTTCGAAGTTGGAAATCCGGATGCTCCAAGCTAGAGAAATATACGGAAATGCGCGTATTTTTAACCTTGTGCCGAAATTTTTAACTATAATACTCGCGTAGCAGTTAACTTTCGAGCTTTTTCGAACTCTTCGCCAATTTCAAACGTTTTGTTAATAAAATGAAAGATGGTTTTATTCCTGACAAATGGG
The DNA here is from genome assembly GCA_039619475.1 of Icerya purchasi. NCBI lineage: Eukaryota > Metazoa > Arthropoda > Insecta > Hemiptera > Monophlebidae > Icerya > Icerya purchasi. Next base: position 397,452,358 of record CM077115.1, on the reverse strand, counting down.
GTGGTGATCTTTCCATCAATTATATATCACATGCCCGGAAAAAAAAGTATTTTTCCCGAGATTTCGAGCTTTCGCGGTCCGCAGGATCTAAATATAGCTTTATTTTCCCTGTAAAGCGCTCTTTTATGCATGATTTAGAGATACATTTTGGTTTTCTTAACGTTTTTAATTAGATTGTTACTTACATAAAGACTATTTTTTTTGTTTTTTATCCAAAAGGAGGACTTAAATAATTCCATATCGGTAATTTTTTTTTTTTTTTATGAAAGAGCTGCTGCGTTTTGTTTTATATTTTAAATTTCACTTTTAAGTATTTGTTTTTTTTTGTTTTTTTTTCAAGTGCATCGACTATGAATATCACAATCAGTTTAAGTAAAATTTTTGGAAGTTTCAGTGTGCAGCAACGGGATTCGAACCTGGCTCTGTCCGAACGAAACGTCACTGCCTAACCGACTACACCACTTGTAATGAGTTATGAATTTTTTACGGCCGATTTTTAAGGTCGTTTTAAATTCTATATTATATACTATATTCGTGACGGTTTTTGCGTTTTTTTTTGTTTTTTTTTTTTTTTTGTCGCTTTGGATAATGGATTATCTTGAAGTCGCAGATTGTCTTAAAGAGAATTTTAAACGTAACTTTATAAGCCAAAATGTTGATGAGTTATTTAATTTTATTCGATATTTTTGTCGTTCCCAAACCGTTTTATTAACATTTCGTAAGTTGTATGTGTACAGAATCCTAAAAACTAAGTATTTAATATATAATAACCTGCTATAGTGAAAATGGCAGGATCCAAACGTAGTGTGGAATAATAGCAGTAGAGAGGTTTATGACACAAAACACCTTGAAGTACAATATGACAATAAACTTTCCCAGGGAGTAAGCACGTGGGGTATTTTTTTTTTTAAGTAATATACTATTACGAGCTGTCCATCAAGGACATTTAGCAATATGCATGAATGAAATTAAACATGAAGGGAGGAGTACAAAATATTACCTACCCGATTTGCACCGACCTTAAACTAGGTCCTGCGGTTTCTGGCGTTTCAGTCTTCTTATATCATCGGTAACATCTAGCAATCCTCTAGCAAGAGCGTTCGGATGAGAATCGAGTCTGTCTGCGTGTTTTTTAGCGTGAAATTTGATGACATCAGCTACATAATCTATACACAAATCTCGATGTAATGTTAGATTAGTAACATACCAGGGTGCTTTGGTTATCAACCGAAGGATCTTGTTCTGAGAAGTTTTTATTACCTTCAAGTTTGACGGTTTAGCGCAACCCCAAAGTTGAACCGCGTACGTCCAGATATAGGTTTTAGAATTGTTGTGTATATTAGACGTTTGTTATCCGTTGTCGGAACACTGTTTCTTCCTATCAGCCAGTACATTTTTTTAACCCGGATATCTAATTCTTTCTTTTTAACCTGTATATGATGTTTCCACGTCAATCGGTTGTCTAAGGGCAAACCTCCTGACTGTTGCTCGCACAGGAAGATCTGTGTTATTGATCTTAACGGGTGGGACTTTGACTTTTCGGTTGGTAAAATGGGGATATTCACCGATTTGCTCTCGTTTATCCCGATTTTCCATTTTTTAAACCATGTTTCCGCCTTCGTAAGAGCATTTTGCAGATTATTACTAGCTACCTTCGAATCTTCATGTGATGACAGCAGTGCCGTGTCGTCCGCAAATGTAGCCACCTGCACATTCTCTGTCGCAGAAAAATCTGCTGTATCTATCAAGTACAGCGTGGGGCCCAATACAGAACCCTGAGGAGCGCCTGTTAAAACCGGATGTATTTCTGACTAGGTATGTTCGTAACGCACTTGGAAATGTCGATCTTCAAGGTATGACTTAGCAACAGGTAAAGATTACTCGGGAACAAACATTTTAATTTGTGCAATAAGCCAATATGTAGGGGAAAAAAAGTCGCAAATTAAATCATATGTTTTATTATTTGAAAGGAATTTTGATAAGACGCAGTTCAGACAGCTTTTAGGCAGCTGTACCGTGGCTTATGCTAACCAGTCATCTGGATGGTCTACTGCACCGGAGGCAGCGGCTGTCTATTATATGAAAGGAATAAACAGCGTAGAAAAATATTTCATCTGCAACAAGAAAAATAGTAATATTAATGTACTATCTATGAGAAACTAATATGCAATCGGCTAACTTTTGTCCTAAGAAGAAAACAGTACTTTAACTTATAGCAGATAAATGAACAAGATTAGCACTCGAAGAACTATTTAAACTGCCCCATTTCTATAAAAATCACGGTAGATATATTTACTCCGAATATTGTTCTGCTAATTTTATATCATCTTTTCATTATATTACAAAAATTTTTGTTAAAAAAAATAATAAATAAACAAATTGAATACCATAAACGTCTATTGGTATATTTATAGTACATGTAGTTGATTCGATTTTATCCTGTTTTATCTCTCATGTTGTTCTATTATTAATGTTTAGAGCAAATTTTATTTTATATTTCGGTTAAATTTTAAAATTTTGTTAAAAATGTGAATCTTCATTGTCATTTGGAGCTCCATTGCTCGCACAAATTTGGGTAAGATTGAAATTGCGGAATAATAAGGAAGAATTTGATAGGGTTATTGTAATTATTAAAAATTATGTCACATTCACGCCACTGATAATAAGACAATCCTGTAACCTTTTTTGCGTTATTTTCGAAATCGCGGAACGTTCATGGACTTCATTAGGAGATTCTATTACGTTTTCCTATTTCCATGGAATTTGAAAAGTTATTGATGAAATTCGATAAAGCGCCGTGCGATTGGACATTGCTATGCAAAATCATGAATGAAAAAATTACACGTAGTCAATTAAATTCGAAATTTCAATGCGAATTGCGGAAGGTTATCCCAGAGTGTCCGTATGACGCGAGGTATGAAAGATCGAATTTATTATTATTATTATTATTATTATTATTATTATTATTATTATTATTATTATTATTATTCTGTGAGAGTAAACCTGAAAATCATAAGCAAAGACATGAAAAAAAATTATCTGATTATATACAAAATTCATCAAATCACTTTCCCTAGTTTTGTAAAATTACGTAATAATACGATTTAACGGCTCTCTATAAAATAAATTTTACTCGCCTCAAATGTCACTCCATTCTCACCATCATTATTACTTAATAAATCTACCCGTCATGCAATGCTTATCGTGGATATTGTATTCGTACCAACATTAATATTTACATATATTACGTTTATTATATTGTGTCTTATAATTAAGTTCCTTATCAGTAACATAATTAGTTAATTTCTTTATTTTCTACAATATTAGTTTTTCAACAATACCGGTAATAATTAATGTTATCTAGGTTTGTTGTGTAATTAGTATTTTATTGCCAGTACATGCACCATTATTATTATCTTTATCATTATTATTATCATTATTATTATTATTATTATTATTATTATTATTATTATTATTTTAATTATTATTATTATTATTAGGAGGTTTACCAGACGTTCGTTTAGCTGGTCTCCACACTGTGGACTATTGTAAATATAATAGGGAGAAATTATAATTTAAATGATGTCGTAATTACGAGAGCTTTAAAATAAAATTAAACAATTTTGCTTTGTATTTATCGTAAATGGAAGTGCATTTTGGACGTAGTCAGAATTTAATTCAAATTGAAAATCCGACAGCACTGAAAACAATAAAGAATAAAAATAAAAATCGAAACAATTATATCGAGCAGATCAAGTTATTTAAAACTAAAGTTGTTATGTGACTCGAAATGCGGAGATACATATTGTTATTTTCCGTCGTCCGAAATAGATTATCTAGGCACCGAATTGAAATTATTTTTGCGTCACTCATCGTCTTTTCGGCATCTAAAATGATTATTACTAGTATTATTACTACTATTCTATTAGTCTTATAATTTAATAATCATTATTTTTATTCTTACTTTTCGTTTATAAGTAGAATTATCATTGCTTTTATTTATTATACTTATATTAATTGCGTATGTTGCCACTGAAGTAGTTTCGCTTTTCAGATTGAGTAAAGTAAACAGGTGTACGTACACCTGTATATGTTTAGTGATGAATTATAAGCTTATGTGGGCACGTATATGCACTTTTGCAAATAGGTATATATGTGCATGGTATTCGTAAACATGATTGTATACGGGTGCGTATGTGTGCAAATATGAATATTTCAGAGTGCATAATGTCGTCGTGATAGCTTAGTTGCTAGATCGCTTGACTTCCATTACGCAAGTCTAAAATTAAATTAAATACTCGCTAATGATTACGTGGAAGGCAATGGAAAATCAACACGTACACCCCATCATATATGCGCTAGGCTAGTACACAGCAGCCCCACACGGGACTGCATTTGTATATCGATAAATCAAACATTTACAATCAGTTCCGAATGTAGTTTTGCGCGTGTAAACCCGTGTTGCATTATTGCCTAGTATACGGCCTATATCTGTGCAGCTGAAATGTACGAATAGATTTCGCACCAACTGAATGGCCGAGGAGATAATGATGATGAGGAATAATAAATAAATAAATATAATTGTTTTAATTCATTTTACAAGTCTGTACTTTTGAGAAAGAGTAGTTTAATGTCAGTCCCATTAAATTCAACCGAAGAATTATTTTAATGTACTTTTTTCCTTTTTTCTTTACACGTTTCATACTTGTAATTAGTTGTTTTTTTTAATATTTTCTTTCGCAAATTTTTAAATAAACGATTTAATTTAGTTATCGTAATTTTTGTTTTTTATTTTAGCAATTTAACATTCCCAGCGTGAAATTGGTGTTATTTTATTTTATTCATTTGTTGGTTGAGCAGCATACGGAACATTAACTGTGGTTAATTTTTATAAATGATTTAATTAGTAAAGTGAATTAATCTATCGCGTGTGATGTTCAATTACTTTAGTTCTCGCCGATTACATTTTTTTTTTTTCGTATCACGTAATTACTAATTATATTCTTAATAAAACGACGACCAATGATGAACAATTTACCGTAATAATTGTATTTATAATTATTTCAGTATCACTTGATACCTTCGAAGTGTGTTATTTTAAATTATCAGACGTAGGCAATTATGGAAGTTTGCAAGAGCGATTGCTTTTTTCACAGGATTCCTCTGGTGGCGAGCTTACGTTATCGTCGAAATCAATTTTTATTCTTTCCAGCGGGCACGTCTAACCGGTATTATTCAATTTTTCAAGTAGCAAGCTTTTCCGTTCTTCTGTATTTCGAACGTGATTTGAAAAATCATTACAGAGGCGAACAGAACGATTTCTTATCGAAATACGGCTGTTTTTGAGTGCTTTTTTTTTTTTAAAACGGAAGTTGAACTTTGTTATTAGACTTCAAAGTTAACTAGATCTTCAACGAAAATTAATAAATAATATTTCTATTGTTAATAGTAAAACAAGTCCCGCCTATAAAACCTTCGTCCAAAAGGAATATCAAATGAGAAAAGTACAGTGTAAAGAAGCAGAATCTGCCCGAAATCTTAGAAATCATTCCTATTATATAGAAGAGTAGACACCGTCGATTGAGAACAACCCTGTTCTCGTGGATTATGAAGAGTATAAACTATTTCTACGTAACATAATAAACTGGACTGCACTCAATTTAATTTTCATTCGATGAAGTTTGAGAATAATTCACGCACTCATAAAAAAAACCGAAAATAGTTTTTTTTAGGGAAAAATTAAATTCACAAGAGAAATTAAAAAGATGCGGAACTTAAAATGACATGAATTTCTCGAGTGTAATAGCTCTGGTAGTTAAATACGCTACATGTACCGTAATATTAAAAGAAAGAAAAAGAATAAAAGTAACAAACGAAAAATAAACAATTTGCAAATAACCCTGTCTGCATTCTTTTTTTTGCATAAGAAAATTATTGACAAAGAAGAACAACTTATATCCTTGTTTTCGATTTAGTTTCAATTTTCATCAGAACTATTGTGATAGATAGCGGGAGTTTTATTTTTTATTCCAATATTTTGACATTTCCAGTAACTTAACCGAAGAGACAACCTGAATGAATGATCAAATTTTTACTTTGGTTATGGCACGGTATTCGTTTACAATTATGAATGGAATATGTGCCCGATACTTTCGATGAAAAAAATATTGCGCCGAATGAAATAAGGAAATTGCATGTATGAAAAATTTACTAAATAGAGTTAATTGATCTGGTAGTAAATCGGAATAACCCGCTTGTAAGAAGCGAATTAAAAAATTCGACTAAATTTTTCTAACGGGGCTTTTTACTGGATATTTTTGCTAAATTTAATAACTTCACTTACTGATATATGCTGAAACATCGATTAAACATTCCGGCTATCTTGCGATAAGTAAAGATTTAATCAATATCTCAGCAACGCTAAGTTTAGTGAATATGTGAACACCGGCGAACGTGTAAGGTAAACGAAGTGCAGAGAAAGCAGCATAAATCAAATCTTTTTTTTTCAGTCGAACGTATCATTTGTTTTCTGATACACGCGATGATATGCTAGTGACGTGTTAACGCTAAAAAACTTGGCTAAATTCGGAAAACAAGTACCGGATTTTTTCTGAGCATTTTTGAATACTCATGAATTCTTGTGGGAAATTTTCTAGACTTACAATAAACGCCCTGCTCGTTAACATTTTGAAGGGTGATGGTTTTTGATACAATACTTACAGATTTACACTTTTCCCTATATTTCTCGAATCTTCATAAAATCACCCTTACAGTAATAATTTTATAAATTTACACTCATATATATATATATATATATATATATATATATATATATATATATATATATATATATATAACTCAGCCATTTTGACTTCGCAAGAAGCTGTGCCCCTTGACCCCTCTTGCTTGCATTTCTGTCTCTTTCTCTTCTATACTTTGTATAAAATGATCAAAATTTACAACGTAATTCTTACTGGCATCAGCACACACAAAAAATAACATAACCACAAAAATCCTATTCTAACATTTAACTTTCATGATATAAAATTAAGACACTTTTTCGTTACATTTTTCGTTACACATTTCATTACATAAAATTGTGACATTTTTTAAATAACAATTCCAACAATCCTATAAAATATCACAAACGTTACATAAAATTGGGACATTTTTTCTAATGGGGGGAAGCCTAAGAGAATTACGTTGTAATACATAAATATAAATGTCTTGTGAAATTTGTAGTTTTGATGAAAGAAGCTAATCGGATATTTGCAGATAATATTAGTTTTGGCAAGAATATATTACAAAATACAGCCAAAAAAATTTACATCTCTATAGTAGATGGAGACTTTCTTTATTTTTCTATCCGTTTTCGTCATCATAATATGGAAAAAGTGAAAAAACTACCGAAATTTTAAAATTTAATGACACTTTCCGAAGTGCAATCAGTGTTTTAAAAGAATTGCAAAAGCAATATGGAAACAGCAAGGAAACCCCATTCTACGAGATGGCTTTTCACACATACCGCTGTAAAGCAATGAGACCCTATCGTGTGGTTATTCGAGGACTACATGCCTCAACTGATACCGATAGTATCAAAACAGAACTTGCTCAGACTGGGCACATAGTACTACAAGCAACAAATGTAGTTAAAAAAGTCTGGATTGACAGAAATGACAAAAAAAGGGGGAAGAAAACAGTTTCTTATCCTCTGTTCTTTGTCGATCTTGAGCCCAAAGAGAATAATAAAAACATATATGAAATTCAACACTTAATGTACCACAAAATAAAAATTGAACCACCGCATAAAAACACCGACATTCCACAATGTAAAAAGTGTCAAGAATGGGGACATACCAAGGGTTTTTGCTTTAAGGCTGTTAGATGTGTCAAATGTGCTGGTAATCACGATTCAACAGACTGCCAAAAGACAGAGAAGTCCAAGTGTAAATGCGCAAACTGTGGCGGTGAACATACTGCCAATTACAAAGGATGCTCTGCACATCTGGCCAAAAAGGAAATATGGAATAAACCCAAAATTAAACCAACGCAGCGACTACAGCAAAAAGATAAACCTCCTGCACAAAAAGTGCAAGCAGGTAAGTCTTTCGCAGATGCTGCTAAAGCTTTCCCCCAACCAAACAAACAACCAACCGGGATGCCAAAACAAACGTCCTCTCAACAGCAGAGTAAGGAAAAACCCACACTGGCTGATGTCATGAAACTGCTTCAAGGAATCAATGCAAGACTCGTCAAGGTGGAAACACGGCTCAACAGCCTTGAAAGTAAGCAGCCCAAACGGGTGCAACCACAGTTCAAAAATAAGAAATGACTGACTCGGCATTTCGAATTGCAGCATGGAATGCCAATGGACTTCTCGCACGATGTAAGGAGCTGGAAGTTTTCCTATACCATAACAAAATTGACATTGCACTGATTTCTGAAACGCATTTTACAACAAAAAATGTTGTTAAAATGTATGGATATCAAGTTCACCACACTCCACATCCTAGTGGACGTGCTCATGCTGGCGCAGCGATAATAGTGAAGAACAGCATCTCTCATTGCCTACAAGAACCCATTGCCGAAGAATACTTCCAAAGCACTGTGGTAACCGGAACACATGGGAACACTGAGCTCACCCTAGCATCAGATTACTGCCCACCTAAACATTCGATTCAGCAAAGGCAATTTGAATCAATATTTAACAAATTTGGTTCAAGGTTTATCGTCGGAGGAGATTTCAATGCCAAGCACACAGCCTGGGGATCAAGATGTATAACCCCCAAAGGGAGACAGCTTATCCAGGCTTGCAACAGACTACATTGCAGTTTTCTGATCTCATCGATTTCTTTATCACTAAATTAATAGGAGCGAGTTTCATGGACATTGTAAACATTGTTGACCTGACGTCAGATCATACACCCATATTGTTGACGATCAGCAATACAGTCATCAAGAAGAAAAAAAGAAAAATGCTGACCAGTACAAAAACAGACTGGGATCTATTCAGGAATAAACTAGATCTAAACATTAATCTCAAAATTAGATTAAAAGTGAAAGCAGAACTGGATGCACAGGCGGAAAACTTTATTGAAGCAATTCAAAAAGCAGCAGCCATCGCAACTCCGGTCTCTGCCTCAACCCACGAACCAGGAAAAAGCTACCCACTCGAAGTTCGAGAACTTATTGCAGAACGTCGAAAAACTCGACGCACGTGGCATAGAACCAGAAACCCAATGGATAAAACCATCTTCAACCGAACTAGTCGTCGATTAAATCAGCTAACTAAAGAAATAGCAAGAAAAACATTCGAATCCCACCTATAGAACCTTTCTCCTGAAGCGGATAAAGACTACTCTTTATGGAAAGCTACTCGCCGAATGAAACGCCCCATTGTCCACGTTCCACCATTAAAGGACGAGCATGGAAAATGGATACGAAAAGATGCTGATAAGGCAGAATTATTTGCTAAACATCTTTATCAGACATTTCAGCCGCATGACATCCAATCTAATATAAACACTTATGCTAGATATAAGGACAACGATGACTTCAAATTTGTCACTCCACTCGAAGTAGCCAAAGAAATTGAAAACAATATTAATCCGAAAAAAGCGCCTGGAATTGATGAAATCCCTCCAGGGTTATTAAAGGAATTATCAAAGAAAGGAATAGTTACACTAACATACCTATTCAACGCCTGTCTGCGACCTGAGTATGTACCTCAGTGCTTCAAAATCGCTCAAATAATCATGCTCAAAAAACCAGACAAACCATGCAGTGAGGTAGCGTCATACCGACCAATATCCCTGCTCCCAGCAATATCAAAATTATTTGAGAAACTGCTCCTTAAGCGTCTCAAACCACTAACAAGAATTCCAGACCATCAATTTGGCTTCAGGAATAATCACTCAACAATCGATTAAGTACATCGAATTACATCAATTATTGAGAAAGCGCTAGAAGAAAGGAAATACTGCTGCGCAGCCTTTCTCGATGTATCACAAGCGTTCGACAGAGTATGGTATCAGGGGCTAATCTTCAAGCTAAAGAGATTCCTTCCTGGTAACTACTGTCGGCTACTTGAGTCATACCTTGCCAACAGAAAATTCAGAGTAGCACATGAAGAAACTCACTCAAACTTCTACGATATAAGAGCAGGAGTACCTCAGGGCAGTGTCCTTGGGCCCCTTCTGTACGTGATGTATACACAAGATATACCTATGACTAAAGACACTACCACAGCTACTTTTGCCGATGATACGGCTATATTAGCAGTAAGTGACTCACAGGTCGAAGCTACTGCGAACCTGCAGAAAGCTCTCGATAAAGTCACCAAATGGACCTGTGACTGGAAAATTAAGCTAAACGAACTTAAGTCAGTACACGTCATATACGCTCTCAAACAAATTGACAGCCAGCACTGTGTAAGTCTCAATGGTACCCAGATCCCACAGGTCATCAAAGACTTTGCCATAACTCACGAGAAGCGGCTACACCAACACGTCAACGTGGAGGCAATACAACTTCTCGACACCGAGCTAGACATCAGGAGGCTTAAACGCTTCAAACCACAGGATTTGGCCATGTAAAGAATATATATGTACATATATAGTTTTGGACTACAATCAATGGATTATAGTTTCACTCATGTTCTACTTACTCGCTAAGTAACTTCTGTTAAAGGTAATAATTATTTAACCTAGTGTTAAGATTGTATTACTCAATTATAATAAAAAAAAAAAAAAAAAAAAAAAGCTCAAATTTTGGAAAATGTTTATATTAGGCTGTAAAAACAATAAAAAATGTAACAGCTACATTTCCCCCCTCTTCTAATCGACCTATTCTGTCACAAGAGTACAGAAACAATTCGATAATTTTCTAGAAATGTTAAATTTAAGGGACGAAATCGGGAAAAAGATACATGTAATGTCAGTCAGCACTTTTTCCTACACTAAAGTGCATGTTTATAAAAAAATTTTTCTTTTTTTTTAATTAGGCTATCTTTAAAAAATCTCATCTTCATTCCTTTTATCTGGTTTTCTTCTTTATTCGGAGTTGTTCAGATCTACACATATTTGTTTCATTTCGTTTAACAACGTAACTTTGTTTTTCCAAAAAATTTTGATTATAATCGACCGCTTAAAACCCTCTATTTGATAAATATTTTTATCTTATTCCCCGCATATAAACATTTATTTTTTTCTATTTTTCTAATAAGTATTTTTATAAATAATATCTCTTTGTTACAAATTTAATGTTTAAAAATCCCATAGTAATATTTTTAGTAACATATCAGTTTATTTTATTAGAAATTATTTCACAGATTTTGAAAATTCCTCATCTATCTCCGTGAGCAACGAGAATAAATGCTACGCAAACAGGGAGGAGAAAATTCAAATTTTTTCGATCAACGGAATGCCGTTTGTGAAAACGGAAACGCTGTTCGATATCATTTTTGGAGGTGAACTCGTCGCTGGGAGAGTTTATAGGTGCGAGACGTTCAATTTGGATCTGTATAATAATTGAGTTGTCTTGGCCGCAATAGTGAAGAGGGCGCTTAGTAAAGTTGAAAATTTGAAAAAATAATAAAAAATTACATATTTCGTGATTTGCAATAGCGAGATTTGTTGACTATAGTACTTCCTCCATTAGGAGTTTTGTATATTTCAATTTGAAATTTTACTCGGTGAAGAAAATCGATTCAGCCTTTTTTTTTGTTTTGGCGCGTCAACTATAGACGGGAATTTTTGAAGTTTGCGACAACTGGGAATATCAGACCCGAACCAAAAACACCACTGCCTAATCTAACGTCACGCTGGCTGGAAATCGATTCAGTCGCATGATTTCCTTCGAACAACGTTCATTTGCGTTAATTAGGCACTGGTTTTTAACATGAAAAGCATAAAACATGATTCATATTTCGTCGAAGAAGGGGATACTTTTTTTCGAATCTATTTTTAAAATTTACGTTTTAATTTTCCCCATACTGCAGGATTCCTTGACGGTTAATTTATAATGTGGTCGCGCAAAGTAGTATCATATAAAACCGATCGAATAGGTTCAATTTAATAATTACAGTAAGACGCGTCGTGTAAAGAACCGCTTAAGAAATTTAATTTCCGAGTTTTTTTTTTTGTCTTACAGAAGTCTGTATTAAAATAAATGAGGGGCACTTACTTCGTGATCAGTTTACACCGCGACGGCATGCCGGTAAAATTACGATTAAAATTTTATAGCATTCGTTATTATTTATTAAACTTGTAATTTTTAGTAATGCGTAATAAATTTGCCGGAATTAATATTTTTTTTATGTTTGGCATTCTAAAAATTTCACCGTGAATTATTTCGCCGAGTTTTTACTGCTTCATTTGTACGTATTTTTGCAATGCAGATTTTCGAATCTAATCAAAACAATTAGAGTTCCGAAAAAGCTTTCGATTTCAAGGAACCAGTTATTTACATACGCAATATGAAATGGTGTTCAAACGTGAAATAAATATAAATATCTGAAAAACGCTCCAAGCTTCCATTTCTACCAAGGTATACGCCCTGTCAAGAAAGTATCGGGAATTGTCAATTTAAATCTCCTGGGTAATAGCTAGGCAGATAATTTTTTTTTCCAGGTTGGTACAACTGTTTTGTATTATGATGCCTATTTTTAGCGCGATCTGTCAACCAGTGTGTTTACAGCAGCTGTTAAAATCAGTCGACCTTGAAGTGTTTTGTCGAAGTTTTACAATGAGTGAAAATATTGAACAACGTACTTGTGTTAAATTCTGTGTTTCGAACGAAATTTCTTGTGCCGATACACTGAAAATGTTACAGAAGGCTTTTGGTGAATCTGCTTTATCAAAAACGCGGGTTTACGAGTGGTACAGAGCGTTCAAGGATGGTCGGGAGACGGTCGAAGACATGCCTCGCTCTGGACGGCCTTCAACGAGTGTGACCGATGATAACGTCGATAAAATCAAGGAAATCGTTGCTGAAAATTGTCATGTGAGCTTGAGAGAGATGGCTCATGGATTGGGCATGTCACACGAGAGCGTACGTACGATTGTGCACGAAAAATTGGGTATGCAACGCGTTGCGGCTCGGCTTGTTCCGAAAGACCTGAATTTCTTTCAAAAAAAGTACCGAGAACAGGTAGCTGCAGACATGCTGGATCGAGCCAATTTGGATCCTACCTTCTTGGAAAAGATAATTACTGGTGACGAGACATGGGTGTACGAGTACGACACGCTTACGAACCAGCAATCGTCCGAATGGCGGCCAATTGGCGCGCCAAAGCCGAAGAAACCTCGCCAAAGCCGATCGAAAGTGAAGATCATGTTGATTGTTTTCTTCGATATTCGAGGCGTGGTACACTATGAATATGTGCCAGCCGGACAGACAGTCACCAAAGAGTTTTACTTAAGTGTTTTGAGACGTTTGAGAGAGGCTATCCGTCGTAAACGTAACGATTTGTGGGTCGACAATTCTTGGATTCTCCATCACGATAATGCGCCGTCTCACAAAGCCATAATTGTGAATGAGTTTTTGGCCAAACACTCGGTAAATATCATCGAACAACCGCCGTATTCACCAGATTTAGCACCCTGCGACTTCTTCCTATTCTCAAAACTCAAATTTCCGCTACGGGGAATGCGCTTCGAATCGATTGATGACATCAAGACGAATGCGACGCGAGAGCTAAAGGCCATCCCGGAAACCGCCTATCAGAAGTGCTTTGCCGAGTGGAAAAAGCGTTGGCATATGTGCATCGCTTCGAATGGATGTTATTTTGAAGGTGACAAAATAAATTTGGATGAAAATTAAAAATTGTTCGTTTTATTTAACAATTCCCGATACTTTCTTGACAGGGTATATATATTAATTACAACGTAATTCTTAGGCTACCCCCCATTCAAAAAAATGTCCCAAAAAATGTTCCAATTTTATGTAACGTTTGTTATATTTTGGAGGATTTTTGTTATTGTTATTTAAAAAATGTCACAATTTTATGTAATGAAATATGTAACGAAAAATGTAACGAAAAAATGTCTTAATTTTATATAACGGAAGGTAAATGTTAGAATAGGATTTTTGTGGTTATGTTATTTTTTTTTTGTGTTGATGCCAGTAAGAATTACGTTGTAAATTTTGATCATTTTATACAAAGTATAGAAGAGAAAGAGACAGGAATGAAAGCAGGAGGGGTCAAGGGGCACAGCCCCTTGCGAGGCCAAAGTGGCCGAGTTTATATATATATATATATATGTATTTCTTTTATTTCGAACAATAGTTTAACGTTTTTTTTTTTATTTATCGGGTGGTGCTATGGACATTTTTTGAATGACGTCAGAATTATTTTTACGATTCTTCCGCATAATACGAACCAGAGGACCGCTTTAAAAGACGACTCGGGAAATCAAAACCCTCTTTAAGAAAAATCGATAATTTTGCGATCACCCGAGGTAATCACTGCCAAGAATATATATTTATATACATACATTACACTGTGGCCGGCGGCTGATATTATTACTTTGTTGTGTACAGCTTACTTGTATTTCTTTGTCTTTGGTCGTGCTTGCTTTATATAGTTTTCCATCTAGGTACATGCGTAGTAGTGTTTTTAAAAAGAAATTTTAAAACCGAAGACAGCAAAATAGTCGGCGAATTAACCGTGTTTGTCTTGAAACTGTCGTTGCAAGATTCTTTAATGATTTCTCTGTCATTTAAATTTCTAAAATATTCTAATAAAATCTGTAATAGATGATTCTTTCTGTAAACCACCATCCTAGATTCTCTGGCATCGAATATTTTTACTCTTCCCGTTTCGCAACTAACCTTCCTTTTATTTGTTTATTTAATCTAATTGAGTTTCTTTCGCTTCCTCGTTCTGTTGCTTTTTTTTTTCTCCTTTGTTCGTGTCTATGAACTTCTTCGCTTGACTCCAAAAATTATTTTCGGACGGAGTCAAAGTCCTGCTTTCGGCAGGATTGGTACGCGCTAGCTTGAATTTTTGGTGAAAGTTCTTCAATTCTTAGAAAACGCGTTCCAGGGGCTCCACTTGGAGGTTCCTTCCTTGCCACCGTTCTGTTGCTTAATTCTATCATTCGCTTGCGTTTTAACCATCATCCTTTTATGTTTTTTTTCTCGGTTTCGCTCTTCCTTTGTTTCCTCTCCGAATTGTCTTTTCCATCTGCATGAAAACACGTATGTATCTGTTGAAACTCTATACGCATCTTGAATTCAGTTTTTTCCTCCGCTATATTGATTTTCCTTTGTACTGTCAATATCTGACCGAATAGAAAAATTTAACTGACCACTTTTTCCCTTCTTCTTCTTTTCCGGTGTCTGACTGAAGTGTTAAATCATTACGACGTAATCACTAAACTGTATGATTTTTAAAAAAAAACAAAATAAAAACCGAATATTATTATTTGTAATATTTTTATAGTAATATTTACGATTATTAAACAATTCAATACTTCGTCCAAGTTGTACTTTCCACAGCTTCCACTGTAAATTTGTCCCCCTCTTTGCCGAAACATTCATTATAAAGTTATCCAGCATTATTTCCAAAGATTTCTCCGAATACTAGAGAATTATTATTTTTCCACCCTTCTATTTTCCTCATATATTCACTTGCTCTATCATTTCTTTAAAATAAAGAAGTTGAGCAATACACGTGTATTAGCATTCTGTAGCAAACAGTTAAGTTGTTTTTCTTATTTCTACACTATTGAACTAACATGCTCACTACTACAATTACATATATAGAGTAGGTAATACAAAATTACAAATATTTTTAATATAAGAGCTTGTTGCTAATAATAATAGCGTTCTAACACAATTATAATTAGTAGTTATTATTCGATCCACAATAATTCAAGGTGAAATACATTTATTATAAAAAAGTAATATATATATATATATATAAGCTCTGCTCACTTAATACCCACGAAATAATGTTAGAACTTGGCAACACAACTCACTCCCTTGTAATTAAGCAAAATGCACGGTACCGCGCAAATTGAATACATTTAGAAATATTGCAGTAATATGGTCTCTACTATCGTCGTAGAGGTCATAGAAAAATATTGCGACCTCTGAATACGTGCTGGGGCTAGGCAGATCCCAAAATTTCCTGAATCATCACAAAAATGTTACACTGACGAATACATCAATGCATAATAGCGCATTCGCCTAAATTATTCCGCTCTACCACGTTGTTGTCTCGTTTGCGATATTTAAAATTTTTCAAGACGTATTCATACGTACATACTTTTGTGCAGCGGGGAGATACGATTTTTTTTCCCCTACCGCTTGGGTTTTGGATAAGTTTAGACATATGGTTGAAGTATCGATAGTTGACGATGTAGGCCGAAGTAAATAATTGAAAAATTTTCCAACTGTTAATTACAGTTCCAACGCAAGCAGTGCGTCAAATATTAGACGGAAGAGAACAGGAATACGTCTTCTGCAGATTAACAACTTTATAAGAATTTCTATTTTACCGATTCAGATAATTTTTAACTCTGTATCGATTGGTAATTAAAATTAAAAGTTTCAGAAAAATCTACTACTTTTTCATCTTGTTCACATATTAATTACTCCCGCGGAGTCGTGTATTTTGTTAAATCCGAAGTACTATTAGTACGCATAAACTGATACACGTTAAATCGGAATTAAATACAATCGAACAAAATATTAATATACAAAAAGGATTATAACGTTATTAACATAAGGCACCGTGTGTGGACACCGAATTGCAAAGTATGGATGAAACTGTACTAATTACAACAATTTTTCGAAAGACCTTTTTATGAAGCCAAAAGAATAAGTACAGTACATATACATATTTTCTGACATAATACCGCTGCTATATTACAATAAGTACTTTATTATCAGAAATGAAATTCGAAAATTTTAGGAAACACATTCGTCAATGTGATTTAACATTTAAATCTACTGAAAAGATTAAAATCATCTTAAAATAGTCCTCCATTTAACTCTTTTATCTCATTCGGAACTTGCTTCTATTTAACTTTGATTATTTCTCCGCAAATCTCTCCCCCTCCTTCTCACTTCCTCACTTCGGCTTTCAATCTTAATGAATTATTATCTGTTTTATCCAAATCTTCCAGCCCTACTCCAGGCCTTGATGGTATACCTCATCTTGCTCTTAAAAATCTATCTGAACTATCCCTTAACTTTCTTCTCAATCTTTTCAATTCTTTCCTTTCCAGGGGTTCACCCCCCCCCCCCTTGGAATTCTTTCATCATTGTCGCTATTCCTAAGAAAAGTTCTTCCTTACGCCCCATTTCCTTGGCATCCTGCATCAGAAAATTGTTTGAGGGTATGCTAAACAGGCGTCTTGTCTGCTGGTTGGAACACCATAATGTGCTTCCTAACAATATGTTCGGCTTTCGCCTGGGTATCGGCTCTCCTGATTGTATCAGTCTTTTTGTGTCTCATTTATATAAGTGTCTTTTATCCAAAAACATTATACTTTGGCTTCCTTCATTGATGTCTCCTGTGCTTTTGACAATGTTCATCTCCCAACTTTAAGAGATAAAATGACAGCAATTAACATTCCAGTCAATTTCACTTCCCTTGTTATTAAGCTCATGTCCAATCGTTCTATCTACCTCTCTCCTCCATTATTTGACACTTCTAGAAAGGTTTTCTGCGGTCTTCCTCGAGGTTCCTCCTTCAATCCTACTCTTTTTAACATTTATACTGCTAGTATCGATTCCCTTCCTTTAAATTCTCACTCTTTATTCTTTGCTGAGTATATTCTGCTTTTTTCCTCTTCCCATGATATTGACGCAGCTAATGATGCTCTCAATTCGTCCCTCAATTTTCTTGAAAGTGCTCTTGTCTCAATTAACCTTTCGATCTCTCCTTCTAAGTACTTCTGCGTTGTATTTACCCTTCGTCCTTATAACCTTGCTTCTGTTAATTTATCCTTAAATATCACAGCTCTTGCTTGTGTTAATCGCTTTTCTCGATAGTTGTCTGACTTTCTCCAAACATATCAAATATCTTTCCTCCTCCTCTACGAAACGGTTGAACCTGCTGAAGGCCCTCTCTCCGACTAAATGGGGTGGTGACCCTTTCATTCTTATTCTTCTATATAAATCCATCGTCCGCTCCAAGCTTGATTACTGTTCGTTCATTTATGCCTGCACTTTCAAGTCCCGTCTTTCTAAACTTGATGTGATCCAAAATTCTTGCCTTAGACTCGGTCTCGGTGCTCTTAAATCCTTTCCTATTATAGCACTACTTGCTGAATCGAATGCTCCTCCCCTGTCTATTTGCAGATCTTATTTAGGCTATCGCTTCCTTGCTAAACGTCTTTCACTCTCATCTTCTTCTCTTATTTTTTCCTCCCTTTCAATTTCTCGGAATTGGCGCTTTGTGCCTAGGAAAATTCCTATCCTGTCCATTATTTCTCTCCGTCTTAGTTCATTATGGCCGTATACAATTTCCTTTAATAGTCTACCTTATTTCACCTTTTACTTCAGCGATCACTGCCATCCTCCCAGAGTATTTATTTTGCCGACACTTGCAAAATCTCTCCCTCCGGCTGTAATTATTAAACAGGAATTCCATAGTATTGTCAATTCCCCCTTTCCTTCTCATGTAAACATTTTCACTGATGGTTCTGAAGGGGCCTGGTGGTATTCGGACTTCTTTTATTCTTCCAGATTATAACTTCTCTGAATCCTTCTGTCTTCCTTCTTTTTGTTCCATATTTACAGTCGAGCTAATGGCTATTTTACGTTCCATTATTTTTATCTCCTCCAATCGTCTTTCTTCCCAGTTTCTGATCATATCCGACTCCATGAGTGCTCTTCAAGCCATCTCTTCTTCTCTTCCTAATCATTCCTGTGATTTTACTATTCTCTGCATACGTTCTCTCATTCGGACTCTCCCTTCTTTCCATGGGATCCATATTGACTTGCTGTGGGTTCCTGGCCATTCTGGCATCTCAGGTAATGAGATGGCTGATTCTTTGGCTCGGGTTTCTACTTCTTCTACATTTTTCTTCAAAAAAATCCCATCCTCTAATCTCTTACCTTTGTGTAAATATTTCCATCTCAGATTTTGGTCGGATATGTACCCTTTCTCCTTTTCTAATTGTCGCTCTTTTTATCTCTCCGTTCAGCCTAATATTCCTACAATTCCTTGGTTCCTTCTGTTTCCTTCACTTCTTCGTTCTGTTGTTGTCTCCATTGTGCGTTTGCGTTTTAACCATTCCTTGCTGCCTTCCTCATGCTTTCGCTTCTCGTTGACCTCTACCCCATGTTGTCCACTCCATTCAAATGATGCGGTTGTTTATGACGCCGGGTACGTGTTCTTTGAGTGCTCTGCTCTTTCGGTGGAGCGTTCGGCTCTGTATTCCCACTTGCTTGGGCTGGGGCTTCCTGCTCCTTTTTGTGCTCGTTATATCCTGTCTTCTCCTTCTACACTTATTATCCCCTCCATTATCTCCTACTTATTAACGATAGCTGATTGTCTCACTATATAACTTTCGTTTTCCTTTAATTGTTTCTGGGTGAAGGTCCTTGGTTGACGAGCACAATTAAAAATAAAAAAAAAAACAAAATTTCGATTAGTTTAAAGAATTTAAATAATTCAATTTTACGTTTTTTTATTTTTTTTTTTGAAATTTTCAAAGTTGACGAAATCATCGAAATCATCGAAATCGACGAAGTCATCGAAATCATCGAAATCATCGAAATCACCGAATCATCGAAATCATCGAAATCATCGAAACCATCAAAATCATCGAAATTATCAAACGGCCGTTCTTAATGAACATCTCTAATAGTCTGTGAGGACCAAGGTACCGAATTTCAACTTTGTGTGATTAGCGACCTAGCGATTTCGTGATTTTAACTTACCATTTCTAAAAAGGATCTTGAACTTTTTGCAATTTTGAACGTTAGACGCGAGACTGTCCAAAATTCCGTTCTTAAGCACATAACTTACGTATCAAATTTCGGGGTTGTTTGTGCGTGTAGCAGTTCTGGAGATTTCGGGGTAATTTATTGTCTTCCATGTTACTTTTACACTCTTGGTTCTTCCGTACCAGAGTTATCCAACGTTAGCCACAGAGTTATCCAACGTGGATTTTCACAGTAGTGAAAAACTAATAGACAATATAGCGGGCCGACTTACGTACGAAGTTTCAAGTTTATATGCACTGCCGTTTCAATAATTTCGTGTTTTTAATTTTCCGTTTTGTTTTTTTTTCAAGTTTTATATTCATCGCGATTTCCAACGGCTCGCCATGGACTTATGAAAATTTATCCAGTGAATTATGCGCTAAATTTCCAGTTTTTAGGTAACTACGGAGAGCGATTTTTAGTTTTTATCTAAATTCTTCACGCGTAAAATTTAGATTTAAAAAGAAATTTAGCGTAGATCATAAAAAACAGTTTTTATGCAAAATCACAATTTAGGAATCATATTTGTTCTAAAGATGTTGCACTTTGCGTTTTTTTAACATTTCTTAAACCCTTTCCACCATTTAAATTTCAAATTTTCAGAAAACACATCTGTCTTACTTCATATTTTCGATATAATATCTGTTATAGTCGTATGAAATTTTAGCTCTATTAGCACAGTTCATGTTGGCTGCGACGTAACTTTCAATTTTTTCCAAACCCTACGCCATTACATTTTCACTAGACCGTACAAGATTTCTTTATGTGAAATTATAATTTAAAAATCATAATTGTTCCGAAATTCCATGCATTTTATAAAAACACAAACTTTTACCCTCTTTCATCGCCTAAAATTCGGATTTTCCGAAGAGCATTCTTATTCTAGAAGTACATGTTCAATACGCACGGCTCATTTAGAACAAGCTCATTGTTGCCTGTTCTGTCGAGGCTAATAGAAAAATTAATAACAAGTATACAATTTAACAATATAATTTCGGAACATCAATTCGTTTCGTAAAACAACAGTCCACGATTGATCAGCTGCACAGGCTAGTTAATGTAATTGTGAAAAACTTAGAAATAAAAAAGATGTGTACAGCGGCGGCATTCCTCGATGTCCAACAACATATTTTTTATAACATTTGACGCTTATTCTATAAATTAAAAATTCTATTACCGACTGGTTTGCGAAATCATATGTTTATTATTGAAATTTTCGACTACGTTACGAACATACGTATTTAGAAATATATCTAGCTTTATCATAAGTGACTACAAGGCTCGGTATGTTAGGACTCACGCTGTACTTGATGGATACAGCAGACTTTACTGTAACCGGAAGTGTGTAGGTGGCTACTCTTGCTGACGACATGGCATTACTTACGTCACATACAGATTCGAAGCTGAAAAGTAGTAATATTTATAAAAGAGACTCTTACCAAAGCGGAAAACTGGTTTGAAAAAAATAAAATATCCGACTAAACGAAAGTAAATCAATAAATACCTAAGTCGTAAATAGAAAAGTCACAATTCCAATCGTTGCGAAAATGTCACGGAATTTACTGCGCAAAAAATAGTTATGTACTTGGGTTTAAGATAGTCGCTTAGCGTGGATACAACACATACAGGCTAGAGAGAATTAAATATCTATGTTAAAAAAATGTACTGGCTCATAAGAAAACATAACCTACTGAATATAGATGAAAAACGTTTAGTATTTACGAGTATCCTAAAATCTATCTGAACTCACGGAGTATGCGCTAAAGCTTAACCTCTACGAGTCTACGGATAATACAGCCTCTCACAGAATAAAATGTTCAAATTTCGTAACCAACGTGCCGAGATATGTGGCGAACACTTAGACCTTTCTTCAGCACTTGCACATAGAGTATGTGGCATCGCTTTGTTAAAGTTCCCCACGTAAGGAGACTAAAAAGCTATCTTGCTGCAAGACTGCTAGATACCGTTAGTGATACAAGACGGTTGAAGCGTAAGAAACCGCCAGAGCGTGTTTAAGGTCAAGGCTATTTTGGGTAGGTATCATGGGTGCTTCACCATACTCTCGAAAAATATGTCGATAAATGACCTGCATAGCTTGCACTGTTTAATATGGAAAAAAAATATTGATTTTTCACGTTGCATCTTCAGTGAATTTTTGGCTTCATTGGCTTAATAGTTTCAGCGATATATCGTAATAACTGTTGGGCTATTCAAACATTACGGGGATTTTCTTCTTTATATGTATGTCTGTATGTATACGTGTATTTTCGCACGTAACATTCTCCTTTACATCAACACTAGGGACGTAAATACTGCTTAAAAATATCTTCCGAATTCAAATGCGATCTCACCTGCTGCGTCGTATTCATTACCATATATATTATTGGTACCTTACATCGCATCTTTTTTCGTTTCAATTATATACCTCCAAAAATCGATTTTTGATCGCATTAATTAAGCTGATTTAATTGATCGGTTACGTATTATCCTGTTTGAATTCAATTTGATCTTTTATGTTTCAGGTTTTCTGATATCGTTTCCGATATTTTTTATTCGGTTTAAAGTGTTCATTCATTTCTATCGCCAATCAAATAGGATGGCTTTCCTGATCTACATATGCGTTTCAGTACTGTGTTATCTCTTAATAAACCTCAGTAAAAGCCAACAAAAATGATTAGTCTGTAAAAAAATGGTACTCATTAACTCTTACAAGCGATATAGATGGAGTGCATTTTAAACTCTTGTGTATGGTAGAAAGTAATAAATTCTACGTAAAGAGCAGGATGAAACTTATTTATTGGAACTAATAGATCTTCTAAGACATTAACATTATTACGAATCACAAGATCTAAACTTTTGCCTACGAAATTAGCGGCATCGCTGTGCCGAGTTAGTGGACCTTTAAAATATGCATCGTTTGCATAATTTTTAATAATACGTGAAATTTGCAAATTGAATTCTGCAGCGATTAATACTAGTTTGAAAAGTAACTAGGGGGATTGTTAGTACATTACAGATCCACTGATATGAGTCTATCTGAATTAGATCGAAAATAGTATACTCCTACATAACATAATATAGTATATGTTATGATAATTCGTGGCGACTTTGATCGATACATTCTCATCCTATTCCCAGATTCGTTAATCTGTTATATCATCTGTAAACACTTCTTCCAGTCATAATCCTGTTATATATTACAGTTGTTTACAATAACATTCATATAAAAAGTGTTTGTCTTAGATTTTAACCTCCTTAAATTTCGGTATTGGATCAAATCATCAGAAACTATTGTCAGATTTTTATAATTTACTTATGCATGTTAAGTGTTTTTGCGATTGTATGTACGTAATTAAATGTTTATTTTATCTTCTTTGTTTGAATTATGCTAATCTGTTATTGTTATCGCAATTCGTTTTATCTTTCCAACTATTTTTTATCACATCGCTTTATTATTGAGATATTCTATTAACATTGTTTTTATGAACCAATAAGCGTACCACTTACATTCTTATTTCTAGAGCATTTAAAATTTCATTTTCCCGGCCTAAAAAGTAAATTTCTTTTTTTGTCATTATTTCTTTTTTTGTCATTATTTCTTTTTTTTTTAGGGCTTTGTTAAAAAAATAAAAAAAATTTAAAAAAAAATCCTCGTAAAGTAGCCATGCTGTTTGTACGTGATTGCGCGACTTTTTAAATACTTCTCTGTAAATAATAAATAATTTTCGGAAACAACTGTGTTTTAAAATATATTTATTCGCTTAACGTTTATACTTTATTATGAGTAATCACTGTGAAAGCTTTAAATATTTACTTCTCTGTAAAGTTACTTTAAAAAAGCGGCCTCCACTGAATTCAATTTAGACTCGAAAACCAACAATAAAAAAGGGAACAAGAAAAAACATACGGGCCGACAATTTATAGGAATGTAAAGTTCCATAAAGCGGTAAAAAAAAATTTTGGATTTTGTCATGCGTGACTGAAATGACGTCATTAAGCTTTATTCGAAGCAAAAACAAGAATTTTCAACTACCGCAATTTGTCAGTAATTTAAGAGGTTTTAAATGAAATAAACGTTGATCACGTTTTTGTTATTAATGTTCGTAATAAAATTTACGTCATAATCTAACGATATTACTACCGGTGTAGGAATTTATTTCCTCTTTATTGCTTACATGCTTGCTTTCTTGCTCTTCCGATTTTTTCACATTGTCGCACTGTTTGTGATTTCATTAGCGGTATTACAAAAACAATAAATGACGGAAATAAATGGAACGGAATGATTTCAAAAATACATACATGTATATCCTAGTAACTTTTCTAACGTAGGTGATGTGAAACAGGAATTAAACATTATGTAGACTGTAGAAAAAAAAAAAAAAAAAAAAAAAAAAAACTATTACGAATTAAGAATTGGAACCCCTTAGTAAAAAGTATTGAAAAAACTTGACGAAATGATATGTTCAAAGGCTGCGTGGGAAAGCCACTTCCGATGAGAGATTAAGGGAGACAAATTAACAACAGAAAAAAGGTTGAAGAAGCCTCGTTTCGAACCTCTGTGAATGCACGGAGGGTAGGGGAGCAACGGAGTACCTGAAGCGGTACAGATTAAATACCGAATGGAAATATGGTAATCGACAAATCTGTACTAGACGGAATTCCGGCTCTGCTCCGATTCTTTCCGACGTCCTTACAATCCCGATCTGATATCTGATAGTTGACCATTCATCCTCCGCCGTTAGAGTCCGCCGAAATCATTATTCCGAATATGGCAGTGAGTTTATCATTCCGCGCTGAATATATACCTGTGATTTTCTCTCTTGATCTGTTCCTTTTAGATTGAATCTAACCTGAAATTCTTACATTGGCATGAAAATATGGCTTATTTTGCACGAAACAAAAACCAGTACGACGTTATCAGCTTTTTTTTTGTTTTATGGAACATGCATAGTGATTAATTCACACGCATCGGATGTTCCGCGATTTCCTTACTAGACGAGTTTCCTCCAGTTCCTTTTCCTCATGATATAACGACAAGTTTTACTGTAAAATAGTTTCGTGATATCCCTAATGTATACCAAAAAAACAAAAAAAACAACAAGGAAAAGCAAAATTTATTTCAAAATATTTTCTTTCTGAATGTCGGAAATTTGAAGAATAGCTTTTTTTTTTATAGCGTTTAAACTTAGCGTCCTTTCACTATGTTTATGTGGAGTATTTATTAGTGCTGAAGTAGCTAAATTTGACCATTAGATAAATTTCATGAAATTTCAAAAAAAAAAAAAAAAAATTGGGAAAAAAGCCCATAGCTTGTTTTATAACTTTTTTTTAATCGAGGATTTCCGTTATGCGAATGAGGGGAAAATAAAAAATCTGAACGATTTTAAAATTTAACGACTCCGAATTTTCCGCATCAAGTTGTACGGAATGATCTGAAAAAAAAAGGCCGTAGTCCGCAAGTTACTTTTTTTCTTAATTGCCGGATTTTCGTTATTAGAAAGCGGAAAAAATACGAAATCGCTAGAATTATAGATTTTAACAGCTCAAATTTTAAATGGGGAGAGGGACGATGAAAACGAGTGACTTTAATTTTATTAGTAATGTTCGTGACAATCGTATATTATAACGTCTAATAACGTTTCTAATAACGTTTCTAGTAACGTTTCTTTCGCTCACATAATTTAACTGGTAGTATTAGTTTTTGAGACATTTTAGTTGAGATTTCATTTTTTCAACCAGCCTTTTTCGTATAACTCGAAATAAAAATGATGGAAAACGGTGAAAAGAAATGAAAATAAAAATCCGAACGAATAAAATTAACATATTCCCGGTGATGTTGTACCCGGAAAATATTTATGGAACAATATTATTTCGTAAAATGAAATTGAAAATTAAAGGTAAAACCTTTTCTTCGCAATAATGTGGTAGTTAATGCGAAGGTAAATTCCAAAAGACGTTAAAACATTTCTATCATTGTTAAATTTATCGAAAATGCAAAGCGAACGATATTTGTACTTTGTACAAAACTGTTTCATTTACGATAATTACATTAGACGCGGGTTTTTGCGCGTATTAAGAAATACAGGTAAGTGATCGTACACCGCGATGACATGTTTACGCAGAAGCTGAGAAAGAGAATTGAAGTATTGACACAAGCACGCACACCATAGTAGGGTTTCCAGAACACGTGGCTGAACGGTATAAGTACTCAATGCTTTTTGCTTATTTCTCACACGGCGGGGAATAATCATTTGAATGGGAAATTTTACCGAAAGAGAACTAAATTGCCAAATATATATTGAGAATAGCCTTAGCGACTGCCAACAGACTAAATAACCTTATCAATTACAAAGATTGCACCACTGAAACTGAAATTTTAGTCCGATTTTGAACTCTATTGCATCGGTAAAAACCAAAGAAAACCCGATTTATATATAAATATTTAAAGTTATTAAATTAATACGGACAGAGTAAAATATACGGATGATTGCTGATTTATAGCCGTTATTTATCGCCATAATAAACGATCATTATTAGACATAAAAATGCAGTGGGCTGATTGATAACGGCGAGAAAAGGAAAAAATACAGCTAATCAAGAAACCGAACACGCATTTAAATGATTTGCTTTTTTTCAGACTCGTCAAATAAGGAGGCTGTTAGAACGTCATCGAAAAACGATTGCAAAACCGAAACGTTAATCAGATTTTGATTCAATCCACGTTGACACAGTATGCGAAAGAAATAGTAGCGGGAATTATGGATAGATAATTAAGGATACAAAATGTAGGAAGTACAATGGAAAATTCGGGCGAATGGCGATGAAGAAAGGAGCATATTTCTCAGCATTAAGGGAGAAGCACTTGAAATGTAGGGAAACTTTAGTTTTAATTGCTCCGACAGGCTAGTTTATTCCGTATTATATAATTATATTATTGAAATTGAAATAATTGTATTTAATTTACCCCTTGAGTACTCGTATGTTTTATTGTTTATGGTTTTGACCCGAGTTAATTAGTAGCGGCAATCGCTACTAATTAGTTAATTTAATTGGCTAATTAGCTGCTTAATTAATTAATCAATACCAGACAAAAGGGAAATGAAAATACTTCTATAAGCTTACAGGGTATCGGATTTAAAAATCCGATGAAAATCACAATATTTTCTGATAATTTTAGTTTTACAGTTGAAGAAACGCATCATCGTGCTACTTGTGATCTGTTTGAACGATTCTACTTGACAAGCTGTTTTTTAGCTATGCTATCGGAGTTGTTACCGCGGCATTTTTTAGAGTGCTGAAAATTAAACAATTAAACCGAACGTTTTTTTATGTTTTTTAAAATCTGTCAGCTTTTAATGCACGAGCGTCATTTGTAATTTATTTAAAATTAGATCTAGTCGGATTTCTGTCAGAGTTCGTCGAATGAAAGATAGAAAAATTGCACGAAAAACAAAAAAAATCTTACCAATTAATATGCGTTTTAATTGTTCGCAATAAAAAATATGCTTTTAAAAAAATCGCTAGAGCGTCACAGCAAAGTGAGTCAACTGAAGATTTGCGAAAGTATTTAAAATGTATCGAATATGTAGCATTCCCCGTACTTGGAATGAAAGATAAGATTTTTTTTCAATATCTTTCTGCCAACGTTGTAGTGAATCAGCTGCAGATTTGCAAAAGTATTTAAAATGTATCGAATATCTGTACTCGGAAATAAGTTTTTTCCAATGTTTTGTTTTCACTACATTCGATACGATTCAAAGCCTTTTTCAGTTTAAACAACTTCAGATATTTTTAATTACAAAAATAATCGTTCACGCTTCCGAACATTAAACTGAATGTCAGAATGTTGAACGACAAAGAAGAAAAAATATTAATAAAATATTACAATTTTGTTAAATTTTAAATTAGAATTTCGAAGCATACAGAAACTGGCGCTCTTATTCGATTTTTATATGGGGCAAAAGAGGGGGGAACTTTTAATTGTGGCAACGCAACGGGGATATGCGAATTTATTCGAAAGTAAGATTTGTTAAAATAATTAATTTTTCTTCCGAAATGGAAAAAGGTAAATCAGGTCTGGAGGATGATTTATGTAACGATAAAGCGATGTTATATTCCGATCATTATTAGTCGGTTAATTTATTAACTCGCAAATGATTACAAAATCATCGTATTTTCCGGTTAGCGATATTTTTTAAGATTTATTAAACCGGTTGCTCTCCGCTTATGACAATACGCATTTATCGAGCTACTTTAATGTGCGTGTCGCGGAGCTTAGCGGAAACGCAGCAATTGCGCCATCTAGTGACGTTTTTGTTAAACACGTATTGTAACTAGCGCTAATCTGGTGTGTAACTCGGTAACTACCGATAATGCTGGAGTGGAGAAAATATATATCCTCCCTTTTTCGCTATCTAGTGAAAGCTGCCAGAACTTGAATTTCTCTTCGTTATTTTCATTCTTTAAAGAGAATCTGTTTCAACGTACCGTCTTGTTTTCAACGCATCAAATGTAGTACGTTGCGGTACAACGCGTGTAATTTTTAATAAAGCGAATTACCCCGTATTATAACTTATCAACATACAATCAGGATATGTTAAACATTTTAAAACATAATCGGAGGTACGAAATTACTAAAAAAAGTATAAAATTCATCTGGACACAGTTGCGATACTAACCGCAGAGTAATGTTTTTTTTTATTATCCAAATTTTAAGTTCAAAATACTTGAAAATTTTTCTACCCATGTGTACAAGTACATTTATAATATTTCTTAAATTTTTCATTATAATTATCATACGGTAACTTCTTCCAATGTAAGTAAAAATTGTTACTGATCGTTCAAAAAATTTTTTATAATAATAATAATAATGAGAGGATAAGAAACAAAATCATACGTATCAGAATGATTCTGTTGAGCATAGTACAACATTTCCTTCTCAGTTGTCCCGGACAAAGGTTATTTCATAGATCACTGAAAATACAGAGATTCTTTATATTCTAAAAATATACCACTGATAGTAAAAATAATTATATAGATTCGCGTCATGTTTTCGGAATATGACAGTCGCATCGATGGAATGAGGTATTCGCCTAATTTCATCAAAACCAAATCGGTTAAGTTGTGACAATAATGTAAAATAATGACCTTTAGAAATGAACACTTGTTTTCGCTACTTAACTAAATATTCTATAGATAAAGCTTCTCAGTAAATTAATTATTTTCCTTATTTCTCGCGATAACTTTTTTTTACGGACAAATCCACTTTTTCAATAGCCGATCTTTTTGATTCTGCCGAAATGTAGAAAGAAGCGACATATCATCGGTGTTGAATTCCATACGAAATTCTATTGAAAAATTTTGAAAACAATTAAAAATTCGTTTCAATTTGCTTACCCGAATAAAATTATATATCGGGAAAATAAGATTTTTAAAAACATCGTCTCCAGGAAGAAATGTTCTTTTCTTCGAACATCGCCAAGATATAATTTTTTTTGTAAAACGTTACAAAATTTAAATTATTGCCTGAGATAATAGACCGGAATTTCATATTAGAGAAACCAGTCGGTTTTTAGGAGTTAGCTAGCAATTTTGTATTAATTAAAGTAAGAAATGAAAATATTTTTGATGCTTAATAAACAAAATGTATTTGCCTGTTCGTCAATGTACTTTTTTCTCTTTTTTTCTTTCTTTTTTTTTTTTCTCGGCGGACCTCCTGTCATTAAAAACATCTGATCAAAATTTCATTTCGTACGGAATTGAGTGCATACTGATGGGGCTAGATTTTATTCATTACCCCTACTTGTCGTACGAATTTATTTTAATTTTATAAATTAATAATTTTGTTGGAGCAAAAGGTGTTCTTGTAAGCGTAATTCGTATAATACGAACACATGAAATATCTCAATAGTTTTGTAGAGAACTAGTTGTGCCCGTGCCGATATTTGGTGCATTATTATTAATATAATAGTACGATTACCGTATGAACACGCGTCATTAAGCAGTGCGTCATCATCGGCGCGCAATGGTTGCAATGTAAATCGTGAGTACATTTCATCGAGAAATCAAATTACAAACACACACACACACACACAGACCGTGAAATAAGTTGATATTATTAATTTTTGACACACAAATTTACATCTAATTTAATTGGTTATTATTATTTTATCGGACGAATCGTTAAATTTAACGGCTTTGGTTTTTATCATTCCGCCCTACTTCAAAGAGAGAGACTGAAATAATTTAAAATTGCAAGTTCATACTACGAGCATAATTCTGTGTCTCTCAGTTAACCGAACAGCTGAAACTGAAACCTATAGCGAAAGACGGAAATATTTCATTTAAGTCATTCTGTTAACTTCAATGAACCAGTAAAGTGAAATATTGGCAAACGAAGTTTGGTTTATTACCCGGCGTCGGGAACTTAAAAAAGTAATTCTCTTCAATGAAAATATCAAACCAACCAAGTAACTGTGGTAAAAGCGTCACTAATTACTGTAATGAACTTGGATCATTGAAATCGCATAAACCGCATAAATCGCTTATCGAAAACGTTTTCATTTTTCGACATCAAACACTGTGACAATGCAAAACCAACGATCGATTTGCACCGTCAAATGAAACATTTCAGCTTACATCTCGATTGTCCCATATCTTAAGGTGTTATATACTACCTTGCAATCTATTTTTTTTTTCATTTTTTTTCTTATCGGCCTAAATGATGCGTTAACTATTTAAAAATGATGTTCAAAAGTTATTTTGTGGAAAAAAATTCGATAAACAACATTTTCAGCATATTTTCCAAGACGTCTTTGTTATTATATAGTAAACTCTTTTGGAAACTTTAAATGTGTTTTTCTCAAAACTGTGTTTTTTAAATTAGTATACATCATAGCTCGTTCAATTTTCATCGGATTGACTTCAAATTTTAACTGTAGCCTCTCAGATAGATTGTCTGTGGAAGTACACAGGGTTTTTAAGATTAGCAAATTAAACAATTTAATGTCGATTTTTTCTCAAAAATAAAAAAAAAAAATTCAAACTGCTGTCAATTTGCGAATTTTTGGAAAAAATTAAAAACCCTATGTACTTCCAAAGAAAAACTAATTTAAATTAATGCGATTTTTCCCCCATTCTAAGTGGTACACAGAATTTGCTATAGTGTACGCCGATTTTTTTCTCGGAAAAAATATGTGTTTCAATTACCGAGTATCACGACGCCGTTTTGTATCTTAAAGCCATATAAAAAATATTTTTGTATGCCTTAAAACATGTAAAATAAAGCCTAAAAATTTTATTTAAATCCATTGAATAGTTTTCGAGAAAAAAATTCCCAAAAAAAAGGTTAATTTTTCGGGGCCTCAAAGTAGTATAACCTGTTTAGCGAAACAGCCTAAAATAACTAAATATAATCAGGAAGCTATCTCACAGTTCCTTCAGATTCCATCCTTATCAGCAAAATATGTGTGGTACCTGTTGATAAGATCAAAGTGAAATTATTATATTTAGTTAAAATCAAAAAAATCCTTCCGCAATCGTTAAATAAAAAGTGACATAATTTTCTACCTATCAGAGCTTTTCAAAATTCACCTTTGGTGTGAGATACGGGAAAAATCGTACACCAAATACTTTCACGTCTATACTATGCCATCTGAACCATTCTTTACTAGCGCCGTGTAGTTCAGTATTTTTACGTACTCGTAATATTCTACCCGGTCTAAAAAGTATTTCTATTTTATGCTTCTGCATTAGCAGCAGTACTTCCACAGACATTCACTCCTTCAATTGATCTCTCTCCTACTCAGCTCCTAAAGAGAACAGTTACAATTGACGTTCTATGTAAAGCGTAGTACTGTAGTTTTACCGCAATACGGAGACTAAACTGTTTGCAGTGTACAACACCAGTGTTGACGCATCAGTCACCTGGCGGGAGGTAATCTTCCACCTCAGCGTTCAATACATCATGTTCCTATTTCAATGTTATTGAAGTCAACGTTTCCATACCTTTTCTAATGACCGCCATTCTATCCTGGTGACAAGTTTAACTATTTTCCTCAATCTAATCTTACCACAAAACGCGCCTCTGGCCTAAGGGGTCAAATGTGACGCTAAAATCGGAGAAAAAAAATTTAAGTAAAAAATAAAAAGTGTGTTATTCCTAAAATATTATTTAGCACAGTATTAATAAGTTGTAATATTTAACATCTGACAAATTTTTTATTCGTTCGCTAATTCATGTAGATAAGATTTTACGAACGGAATTCTTTCTTTTAAATCTGGCGTCGGTCCCTTCTGTTCTAAAGGTCTCAGTTGGTTTTATTAATTTTTCCGCGCCAGTGTTCGTTTAGAGAAAAATTTTGATTTTAATTTAGAAATGGAGATATTAAAAACCCGAAAGTACCGAAGGTATTGTTTTCTTCAGCAATAATTCCCGAAAAGTTCATGCTTATTAACGATTACTAAAATCACGCGCTTAGCAATGTTTCTTCACATTACCAAAATTCGGAACGGAGGTTGATTTATAAGTCGTAAATTTTTAATAAAAATGGTGTTGCAATAAGAATCGAATTTTTTTCATTCACCACTCCTCGACGCGTCCTTTATGGATTACAATTGTTTTACTTCGGATATATTAAGAGTTTTACGGAAAGTATTAAAAGACATTTTATAACTTTAAATAATATACAGCATCCTATTTAATAAAATTGTAAACTGTTAGAATATAACTAGAAATTTAACTTAAACAACGAGGTTTTCGGGTCCAGTCATCAATAGCTTCTTGCTGACAAATAAAACGTGTCAGTCAAACGGTTTTATATTAGACAAAAAAAAAAAAAAAGGAATCCCATATTGGTAAAATATTTTTTAAAAACAATATCGGTAAACATTGCCTAATGAACAAAATTAAAGATTCAAAAGTTCTATTTCTTGTTGATTCTCAGTGATGAAAAAAAAGAGTAAGTTACCAATTTAAATTTTGTTTTATTACGAAAGAGTAGAAGGAAGATGGCTCCATTGAGAGCGAAGAACATTCAAACATTGTATGATCCGGGCTCACATGCAAAGAGACTGTTGAAAGGATGTAGAGGACAATATGGAGATGGCAACAGAGAGAACCGGAATAGCGAGGAAGGGAGCAAACTGTGCCCAAAGCGCAGATGGCGTATCGCAGAGATATTAGAGCGACGCGTAGAAGGGAAATCAAAAAATCAAGGATAGAGAGGAAGGGAAAGTTGAATAGGCGAGTAAAAAGAATTTGGCTTAAAGAATAATGGGGAGTAAGAGTTGAATCACAATTTGTAATGCGCGGCAGTAGACAAAAGAACAATATTGATGGATGGAAATGTAGAAATAAATCTGGCGGCAGAAGAAGATAGCCGAGCTAATAAGTCAACTAGCTCACTTCCTCCGATTCCGGAGTGGATCCGTAAGAAATTAATCTGGATTAAATGAAAAAGGAAGAGATTTTAAATCGAGCAACGTATAAGAAGGATTACGTAATCGTTAGAGTGGGAAGGCAGAGGAGATGCAATAGATTGCAACACGCTCTGAGAATCTAACAGAATAAGGATATTATGAGACTCGCGAAGATCTGATAAAGAGAAGGGCATGCAGAATAGCAATGGACTCAGCACAGAAAAATTAACAGAACGAGGGAAGTTTAAAGAACTCAGTGATTTAAAAAGGGACGAACAAAGGCTGTGTCAACTCCACTTGATACCTTGGAATCGTCAGTATAGATTGTAATGTAGTTAGAAAAACGAGAATTTAGATTTTGTAAAAATACCGAATTAACGACATTGCGCAGAATAGGTTTAGGAGGAACTGTTGAATGAAAGCACTTAATTGGATGAAGGAAAAATATAGAAACTTCTCATAAGTGTAGTTATATGGTAAAAATTGAAGGAGCCAGGCAGAGACAAGAGACAGAATTGGTGTCGTATTAACGCAAAAGCGCCAATTACGTAAGATGAAGGAATAAGGAATAAATGAGGAAAAAAAGATTGGTAAACATTTAATGAGGAAGCGGTAACCTAAATAAGAATGCTGCATAAAAAGAGGAGGAACATAGTTTTTAGCTTGAATAGCGGGGATAGGAGGTTTCGCGCTCCAAGACAAAGGCGGAGGCAAGTAGTTTAGACGCAATAGAGTTTGGAAAGCAAAGATCTGGAAGAGCTACCATAAATGTAACAGCAGTAATCCATAATGAAACAGATACAGGATTTATAAAACATGAGCAAGATGTACGGATCACCTCCTCAGTCTCTATAAGAAAGGGATTTAATAAGGTTGAGTCCTTTTTCCAGCAGTAGTTAAAAATTTAGAACGAATAAGGGAGTCTTCTAACCGTTGATGGAATACCTCCAAATCCTGAGTTGTCCAAATTAGATATAACCCACAATTCGTGCCTTCGGCTCCATCTCGATGCTCTTAAGTCCTCTTCGGTTCCAACAATTCCGCTGAATCTAATAACCTCTTCGCAGATCTTATTTCGGTTATTAGTCTCTCATTAAATGTTCACATTCTGTACTCTTTTTCGTTTCTACTTTTCAATATCTGAAAACTGTTATTTTTAGGGAAATCTCTTTTTGTTATCTCTTACTTCTCTTCGTCTTCGTTAATTTTGGCTATACGCAATTTCCTTTAATAATTTTCGCGACTTTTCTTTCAACTTTGCCGATCCTCCCTAAAATTTTTACTTTATCTTCACTTTCAAAATTCCTTCCGTCCACCATTATTAACCGGAAATTCTACACTACTATATCAATTTCCTACTTCATTTTCACTGATGATTCGAAAAGGCCTGGTGGTGTTGGAGCCTTCTTTTCTCGTTTCAGATCTTAATCGTTAGCGGAACCTTTTTGTTTTCCTTCTTTCTGTTCTATATTCACAAATGAATTAACGGCTATCCTACGATATTCGTTTGCTTTTAATCACATTTTTTCTTTTATTTCTGACGCCATGAGCGCCTTTGAATTATGAACATTCTTATGTGACTTTATTATTTTCCGTATGCTTTCACTCATACACATATTTTCTCTGCTCTCCATTCAGTTAGCATTAATTTGCTATGGGTTTTTAAATATTCGGATATTTCTGGCAATGAAGTAGCTGATTCTTTGAACTTCGACTATTGGTTCTTGATACTTCCTTTCGTAAAAAATTTCGATTCGCTAACCTTCTACCGCTGTGTAAAAGTTCCAAATTTCAGTTTATGTTTCCAACTTTTCTAACACTTGCTTCTACTAACTCTCTGTTCAACCTAAATCCTTCCAATGCATGTTCTCCTTATTTCTTTCTGTTGTCTCTATAATTTTTCCGAGTCTTTAAGCTATATTATCTTCCTCTTGTTTTTGCTTGTTATTTCCTTCATCTCCGAATTGTTTTCTCCATTATGATGCAGCTGTCTGAAACGTGCTATGTAAGTGTGTCCTCCTACTCTGTACTTTAGTCCGCTGAGACATTTCCGGCTCCTAATAGCAATTCTTATACTTTCCACTTCTCCATTCATCATTCCTGTTATTGATTCTTATTAACCAAATTTGGTCGGATTAAAATATAATCGGTTCTTTCCTCTCCTAATTGTTTCTGAGTAGAAAATTTCCTGATTGACAAGATCGAGTCTAGGAAGTCTTTCCTCCCGATTTTAACTTTTCCGAGTCCTTTCATCTTCTGTCTTTTTGTTCTATTTTACAGCCAAATTAATGTCTATCCTACGTGCGTCTATTTATATTTCCTCTAGTCGCAACTTCTCCGATCATCTGATAATTTCCGATTCCATGAATGCCCTTCAGTGTATCAGTTTATGTCTTCTTACTTCCTCTTCCGACTTCATCATTTGTCGTATACAATTTATCATTCACATTATTTCCGGACGGTTCGGCTCACGTTGCTGCTCATTTCCGCATTTGCTTTGCCCCAAACCCCTAAAACTCAGACAGGCATTCAGCCTGTGTTTTTTTAAACTAACAAACCCCAAACTCCTAAACCTCAGACAGGCCAGAGACCTGTGCGTTATAACCACACAGCCTCAAATCTCTAAACATCAGATAGGCCGATTGTCTATGATTAAAACCGCACAACTCCTAAACTGCAGGCAGACGAAAGCCCTGTTCATTGTGGTATACTGGAAAACCGTTCTTATAATTTATTTATTTAAAAAATTATCGGTACGATTCAACTTATTTATTTATCTATTTATTAAACGGAATCACTCTCTTCTTACGAAAATAATAACAAAAATAAATTAATAAGTTGCCAAAGTTAATTAGTAATATAATCATTTTTTTTTAGAATGAACCTTAATACATTAGGAGAATTATATTCAGTGAGTAAATCAAAACATTTATTACTAATTCTCACAATCAATAAACAGTAAACAGTATATTAATACTATTATAGATATAATTCGTACTGCTATCATGCTCAATAAATCTGCGAGAATCTGAAATATGATAATTAACATTTTTAAAAATAAACATCTTTAACTTTTAATATTGGCTCATCCAGGAAGGTGGTGTTCATTTTGCTTATTATAACTTTAGTCAAAACAGTCTGTTTGGGGTTTGGGCGTTTGTGGTTTATCGGTTTAAAAACACGGGCCTTCGGCCTGGCTAGGGTTTAGGAGTTTAGGGTTTGTAGGTTTAAAAAGACACAGGATAATTTGAATTTAAAAAAATTGATAACAGATTCGTAATCAGCGACCTCAAAAATCCTCGTATACAATTTGTCATTAAAATTAAAACTTTTTTGACTTTTTTGTCCACCATATTGGATCCGCCAGTTTGAATTAACAAAATCTGATGAAGGATTCGTAATCAGCGACCTCAAAAACCCTTCCATACAAATTTTTTACGAAACCGGATTACTTAATACATGTATTTATTGATGTTTCTTGTAAGGGATGCTTCACCCCCTTTAAGGGTGAAATTCATGAAAATGCCGAAACACGTCAACTTTATTTTTTAATTGTGCGTGTTAAAAAATGTTTTTCTTATATTTAGGAAAAACGCTTTTCGGGGGTGAACTTTAGGGGTGGTTTTCACCCCTTGAAACTGCATATGAGTCGATAAAAAAAAACACGTGTCTAGCATTTTTTATACTCCACAACATTTCAAAATTTCATCAAAATCGGCGTTTGACAACTCGTGTACTTTCCTTGTCAGTATTATAACAAGTGATACCTAAATTGTATTCAATTTTATAATCTTTTGGTCGAAGAAACTGAAATTTCGTCACGAGTAGGGGGAATTTTAACTTGTTTCGCGGTATAATTGTTCAACCTTTCCGTTTGCAGTTTTTCATCCGCAAGTATTTCGTTAAATTCACTACTGCTTAACTACTGTTTTCGCTGCAATGTTTCACATGCGCTAATATATGACTGAATTGGAAAGTTTTGGAATTATCAGCGAATAAGTATTGGCGTTGTTTCCGCTTAAATTTATTCTTCTTTCTGTTATCACCGTATTCTCTTCGTCTTAGATTTATTGTAATTTCCCTGCTAACTTTCAGCGGAAATTCAAAATTCCATCAAAACTACCGCAAGACTTTACGTTTAACTTTTTATTTTCTGTTAGCCAGCTACCGTGACGAAGTTGGTTAGACAGTGGAATTTCGCTTGATTACGATCTGGTTCGATTCTCGCTGCCGCACACTTTCAAAAATTTCATTCGCGCTGTGTTAATGTCCATAGCTGACGCCTCCTCCAAAAAACAACATCTATTTTCTGTTTTGTAATCAAATTTATAATGTCGAAACTGTTAATTAAGAAAAACAATCACAACAATGTACCTGGGATTTCAAAGAATAAACTATAACCGAGTTTATCTTTCTTCTTCTTCTTCTCATTTCGGCCAACTATGGACCACCGCGTAATTTCAGTTGTCGTTCTTTCTTTTGGCCTTTATTTGCGTCCAGTATTCCTTCATTCGTTCACTATGGTTTTTCTTTCTTTCCAGCGTCCATAATGTACTTTTTCGTATTTTCGGATTTTCTTTAAATTGCTTTCCTCCTATTAAATATCTGAGATTGACATGAATATCTTCAACTGTGATTTGCATTTCCCTCATATCCTGCTCTGTTTCTTTGAACCAATTTCATTTTGTTATTTGGTTTTGTACGTAAGAAGATATTTCGTTGTTTAGTCTTGTGTTGTTCATTCTTATGATACGTCTATAAAAACCAATTCTCCTTTTTTAACTTTTTTCATCATTAGCGTATATAGTTCACTGTTGTGTCTTCTCCTGTAGATGTTATTTTCTTTAACTGGGTCTAAAATTTTCCTTAATATCTTCTTTTACTTGATTTCTGAGCCCTTTTTTATTTAATATAAGACACTCTGACGCATAAAGTGCTTCCGGCAAAACTACCGTGCTATAGTGCCTAAGTTTAGCATTAAAGGACAAAGACTTTTTCCTGTATATTTTTTTTGTCAGTCGATATGCTATTTCCATTTTATTGACTCGAGCTCCTATCGCTAGCTTTTCAGACATATTCACTTCTATCCATTCTCCTAAATATTTAAATTGTTCTTCTCCGTTAATTCTATTGATACAAATATCTTTCAGTAGTCGAGTTTATCTTTATGTTTAAATAATTTTTTTTTTTATTTTGGCTCGTCAACCGGAGATCTTCACAAAGAAACAATTGAAATAGGAAGGAGTCAATTATATCTTGATACGGTCAGATATTGTTAGGAAAAAGCAACAAATAATAGAAACAATGGAGAGGGAAAAGGTAGAATATAAGAGGACTAATGTGGAGTAGGAAGAACAAGTCGCAGCAAACCGCAACAGAAAGTAGAACGCTTAATAAAAAGCGATGAACACTTAATAAACACATGGTCCGCATCGCAAACATGGTCTTCGTTTAAGTGGAGAGGGCAGTATGGAGAGGCCATTAATGAAAAACAAAAACGGAAGGAAGATAATACAGTAAGCTTAAGAACGGAGACAAATTATGGAGACAACAACAGAATGAGACGAACTGAAGGAAATAAAGAGAACCACGGATTGGCAGGAAGACTAAGTTGAACAGACAGATGAAAAGAACGATTGTTTGAGAAAGAGAAAACGTACATATCCGACCAAAACCTAAGATGAAAATCTTTGCATAGCGGAAGGAGATTAGACGATGGGACTTTTTTTACGAAAGAAGGCAGCAACCCGAACCAAGGAGTCAGTCGCTTCATTACCGAAGATGCTTGAATGACTAGGAACCCACAGTAAATCGATTTAAATAGAATGAAGAGAAGAAATGCGAAGTATGGTGAAATCACAGGAATGATCGGGTAGGGGAGAATGAATTAAAGAGCGGTCATGGGGTCAGATATAATCAAGAATTTATAGGAAAGGTGATTGGAGGAAATGAAAATAATAGAACGTAGGATAGTCATTAATACGTTTATGAATATGGAACACAAAAGGAGGCAAGCGAAAAGATTCTGAAAAGCCAAAATCTGGGAGGATAAAAGACGGCACCGAAACTACCCGACCTCTTCGAACCATCTGTAAACACAATTGCATGCGAAAGAAATTGAGAATTGATAGTACTATGGAATTCCTGTCTAATTAGAGCCTGCGGAAGAAACTTGGAGAGCGTAGGTACAGTAAACATATTCGGAGGATGGCAGAGATCGGCGAAATTAAAAGAGAAATAAGGGAGATTGACAAAGGACATTATGTAAGTACAAAACGAACTGAGCCGAAGAGAGATGAGGATAAAATAATGGTTTTCCTAGGTGCGGAATTCCAGTTCCTAGAAATGGAAAGATAGGAATGGATAAGAGTAGAGGACGTGAGTGGAAGACGCTTAGCAAGAACATGATAGCCCAAATAAGATCTGCGAATAGAAAGGGATGGTGTATTGGATTCGACAATGACTGCTGGAACTGGGGAGAATTTAAGAGCACAGAGGCATAGCCGAAGGCAAGAATTTTGGATTACATCTAATTTAGAAAGTCGGCACTTAGAGGAATAACCATAGAGAAATGAACAGTAATCAAATTTTGAGCGAATGGTGAATTTATATAGCAAAATAAGAACATAAGGATCACCACTCCATTTGGTTGGAGATAGGGCCTTCTTCAGCCTTTTGATTGCCGAAGAGGAAAAATATTTGAAGTGTTCGGAGAAGGGTAACCGATTGTCAAGGAAGATACCAAAAGAACAAAAGCAATTAACACGAGAAAGGAGTGTTTTTGCTAGAGATAGATAGCCAGAAGCAGGATTATAAGGTCGCGAGTAAATACGACATAACAAGATCTAGTAGGAGAAACTTTTTCTCTTCTTCTTGAACCGTCTTCGCTATCGAAGGTTGGCGTCTACATCTTTCACCACTTTGATCATCCATGCTTACCGGTCTTGTGTCAGATGGAAAAGTAGATGGGAATTTACTAGGAAAGAAAAGTTAAATTAATGCGGTGGTTTTTCGTTGCCTTCGCATTTGTTCATTCAACCGCTCCTAACATGGAGAGTAGCAGAAACAGGAAGGTTAATTGTGGAAAGAGAATGATGCAGCACAGAAAGAGATGACTTAAGTGTTTCACTGGCTGATACAATATCATGAAAGACGAAGAATTTAGAGGAAGAGAAGACACACTAATAGTATATGTATATGTTGAAAAAAGTAGGACTGAGAGATGAACTTTGGGGAAAATCTCGAAAAACCATTCTTGAAGTTTCAAAAGATGGATGAGAGAGGTGGATAGAACGATTCAGCATGAGACTGATAATAAGGAAAGTAAACTGCATAGGAACGTTAATTGCTATCGTCTTATCTTTTAGAGTGGGTAAATGAACATGATCAAAAGCACAGGATACATCGACGAAGGAAGCCAAAGTATAATGTTTTTGGATAAAAAGGATTGGTAGATATGGGAAACA
This sequence comes from Icerya purchasi, assembly GCA_039619475.1. NCBI lineage: Eukaryota > Metazoa > Arthropoda > Insecta > Hemiptera > Monophlebidae > Icerya > Icerya purchasi. The sequence continues at coordinate 397,411,526 of CM077115.1, read as the reverse complement.
AAAAGACTAATACAATCGGAGGACGAATACCAGGCCGAAAGCCAAATATATTGCCAGAAAATACATTATTATGCTGTAGCCAACAAACAAGGAGCTTGAACATAACTTCAAACAGTTTTCTGATATAGGATTCCAAAGAAATAGAACGTAAGGAAGAAATTTTTTAGGAATGGGAGTGATGATAAAAGAATTCCAAAAGGGGGAGTTATACCTCTGGAGAAGAAGCGATTAAAATGATCAAGGAGAAAGGTAAGTGATTGTTCAAACACGTAAGGACAAGAAAAGGTATACCGTCAAGACCTGGAATGGAGCTGGAAGATTTGGAAAGGACAGATTTTAATTCATAAATATTGAAAGCAGAAGTTAAGAAATGTGTGAGGGAATTATGCGGAGGTAGAGTTAGGTACAGTTCATCAACGTTAGGAACATAAGCAGGAGCAACGGAATCGATAAAGCATTCTAGCCTATCTTTAGAACGGTTGAGATTGGAGGGACGTTCAGAAGAGAGAGAGATGGGAAGTTCTAGCCATTTTCCAAATATGCGAAAGAGGGGTATTCCTAGAGAACGAAGAACAGAAATTTTTCCAGAAGGACCTTTTTGAGACCTTAAGTATATACCTAGCTCTTGCCTGCCTATGAGCAAGAAAGTTTTCAGTTGTAGGATCTAAACGAAAGATTCTAAAGGTGGCACGACTATAGTGGAATGCGCGATTGCATTTCTTATTCCACAAACAAGATGAGGCTTTATTGTGGTTATTAGATGGCTGATGGCGGGTAGGTGAAGATAAAGAAGAGCAGACGTAATGGAGTTTAAAGAGAAATTATATAGAAGTATGAGATCGGAGTCAAGAATTAGAGAGTGAGGAATCAACACAAGAACGAAACAGAGTCCAATTTGCCCTGGAAAGGTTGCACCGAGGAGAATGGAAAGACCTAAAGCAAGTTGGAAAAGATTTTTTTTTTTTTGGTCTCGTCAACAAAGGACCTTTACCCAGAAACAAAAGGTAAGGAAAGAAGTCGGTTATATTTTGATCCGATCAGAAATTTTAACTAAAAAGGAACAAAAAGCAGGAATAATTAGTGGAGAAGGAAAGGACAGGATATAGGAAGCACAATAAGGGGTAGGAAGTCCAAGCTTAAGCAAATAAGAATATAAGGCAGAACGCTCCATGGAGAGAGATGAATACTGGAAGAACACATGATCTGCGTCGTAAATAATTGCATCATCCGGATGGAGAGGACAGTGTGGAGAAGAAATCAAGGAGAAACGAAATCTGGAGGAAGGCAGCAAAGAATGGCCAAAGCGCATGCGAACAATGGAAATAACATCAGAACGACAAATGGAGGGATGCAAAAGAAACCATGAATATGAAGGAAGAGTAGGCTGGACTGACAGGTATAAGGAACAACTGTTGGAAAAAGAAGAAACATAGGTATCCGACCAAAATCGGATATGAAAGCTTTTACAAATTGATAGAAGGTTATCGAATGGAATTTTTTTTAAAAAAAAAGACGAGAGGAAGCAGCAGCAGCCCGAGCCAAGGAATCAGCCGCTGGAAAAGAAAAGTTAACAGTAGTTATTAGGATAAGAACATGGCCACTGTCGTAAGAATCTGTAAGAGTTTTTACCGACTAAAAAAAAAAAAAAACAGGTAATGAGTTCTTCGATTCTATGTTTTTTTCCGTGGTTCATTGGAAATCGCACCGATCAGTAGGATCGTTCAATATCGGTTTAAAACAGATCCACAATAGTCATTATAATTAATTTTAAAGCGGTGAGGGGGGTCCCTTAAGAGAAGTTTTTATTAATGTAACAAACAGAATGCGACAAAAGAATATTTATCAGTTTACCTTGGAAACGTAAGCTGAAAATAAAACTGATTTTTAGCAATAAAAAAATTAAAGTACTGCCAACGTTTCGAATAATAAAAATTAAAATCGTCACAACCAGTTCTCGTCACTGACAGAAATATTCCATTTTCGCATTGCTGCATATAACTTTCGACCATGTGAAGTACTTCGATTTATTCATTGGAAATTTTACCGGTCAGTGGTGGTCCTATGTGGGTACATCGGTAAGTTTTTTTTTTTAATTATATACTTCCTAAATAACAAAATAAACAACAAATGATAACTAAAAGTATATTTATCGCAGAAACACGTTTTCAGGCAAAGTCCAGCTGGAAATGAAAAACGCAAACATAAAACCGATAATATATTGTCGCGAACAAAATTATAAAAATTTTAAAACAAAAACATAGAACAGAAATATGTGCCACGCGAACGAAACAAACATAGAACCGACATATGTTCGATTCTATGTTTGTTTGACAGTATGTTCGGTTTTATGTTTGTGTTTTTCTTTTCCGACTGGGCTTTGCCTGAAAACGTGTGTTTCTGTGATAAATATGCTTTTAGTTATCATTTTGTTAGAAAATATATTATTTTAGAAAAAAGTTATTTCTAGCAATAATATTTAAAAATAAACATACCGACTTCGATATTTATCCTAAAAATCGAATAAAAATGCGATAAAAAGAAAAAAATAATTATATTATTCGATAATAGTATTAAAATTCTGTTTTTAATAAATGAACGTGGGCGCTATATTTTAATGAATGAATATGTAGAGAGTTGCATTGGTTTTATTAATTACGAATAATTAACAATATTTAAAAGGAAATAAACATATATTTAGACGCCAGAAAAATTTAATAAAAATGCATCGCTAAAAAACACAAAAGTTATGTTCGATAAGAGATGGTATATTTTAGAATGATTATTATAACAATTCTTAATTTGCAGACGGCACCGAATTCAAAATTAAGTCAATTAAAAGACCATATTAAATGAGTAATACAATCGCTCGTTTTCAATAAGCCAAATAACGCTCCCTTAAAGGACATATAATTATTCTTAATCGCCTTTTTTTTTTTCTTTTTTTCTTTTTTCTAATAATTCTGCGGGTCCCACAAGGTAATTGCCCGTTTGTGGGATCCCAAGATAATTATATCGTTTATTTATAAGAATATATCTTGAAGCTAATACATCATATTTATTTCATATATATATATATATCTTAATATATATATTTCTTCTGTGCGTGTGTATATGACTGAACTCCTCCTAAACGGCTGGACAGATTTTAATGAAATTTTTTGTGTGTGTTCAAGTAGATTCGAGAATGGTTTAGATTCACAATTCGGTCCATTACAAAATGTTTTTACGAATTTATGAAGAAAATTCATTTTTTTTTGCCGTTTTTGGTCCAAAAGGGGGGTTTAAATAATTTTTTAACCGTAATTATTGAATTTCCATAAAGGGCTCCTGTGTTTTGTTTTATATTTGAAATTTCGCTTTTAAAGAGTTATCTGGTGACGAATTACGAATTTGTTAAGGGTATTCGTTCTGAATTCCATATTATGTATTCTAGAGGTTTTTTTTACCGCCCAGGGTAATCGCTCAGTTTAAAGTTGTAAATTGTCACAGATAGAAGTTTAATTGCAATTTATGATCCAATTGCGATAAGTCGAACCGTTTCTGAACTATAACAGAAATAAATATTTTTTGTCGTTCCTGAACTATCTTATTAGGATTCCGTCGTTTATAGTGTGTACGGAATCTTAAAAATCGGTATAAATTTACTTTAAGAAATTAGAGATCATTAGAAACACGTTTTTTCGTGTATAGCCCATCTCATCAGCTAACTGCATAGAGTACACACTTTATTAAAAAGTATATAAATTGAGTGTGTGCTCTGTGTTGTTAGCTGATGATATAGCCCGAAAAAACATGTTTCCAAAGTACATTAAATTTTTAATATAAATTTATACTGATTATTGTTATTAGAGTTAATAATGCCTTGCTGCCGCGTAAATTACATTCATTTCAAAATATTTGTCTTTTTGGTTTTTGCACATTTATTGAACTTAATTCATTTTCAGTATTAATTTTTTCTTAATAAAAAACTGAATTTAATTCAGCTAATAAGTTAACACAAAATTTACTTTCTAAGGCGGTACGAAGTTCGCCGGGTCAGCTAGTATATATATATATATATATATTACTTACTTACACTCAACTTCTTTTTTCACTAAACTACGTTTAATTTTTAAAGAAATACATTCATACCCACCACACATCCTAAAACAACATTTACACATAATCCAATAAAGGTATGCAGCTAAAAGAAGGAGTCACCGTGCATTAGTACCTAAGAACCAAGAAGCCTTTCTTCTTTTTTATATTACATTATTTATAATTATTCTCTTTGTTTCTTTCTTTCGTCTACTCTTTTCTTATTCTGTTTACCAATCTATCAACTAAATTTTTATTTTGTCGTTCCATATTTCCAAATTGCATTTGTCTCTAATTTTCTTTGGTATGTTGTTCAATATTTGACTCAAAACTTCCTCTTCAACATTGTCAATTTTATTGTTAATCCCTTTAGGTCTTCTAAAACATAATTTGCCACAGTTCCTTTCCCTTAATTCCGTTTTCTTTGCCTCCCCCTAAATTTCGATTCCGTACTTAATCCTAGACATATTATTAATGAGTCAAAATACAATCTCGTGGTTTTGTAATTCATAATCCGTTTTAATTTGTATAAATCTGGTATAGTCTGCCTGATTTTCCTAGCTATGTTATCAATGTGAACTCCACACGTTAACGCCATATCAAATGCTATTCCAAGGACTTAAAATTATCCATCGTTTCTATCGGGGATCCCAACAGCATACTTCAGCTCCATGAAGACAATCCACATTATGCAACACTGTTTTAGGAATGAACTTTCTAAACCTACACTTAGTGTTCTTATATACGTAACTTTTGATTTTTTGGCATTTATTAATAATTTTTTGCCAATCTGCAGACCTTATTTAGGTCTTCCTGAAACTGCCTTTCCGCAATTTCTACGTCTTGGTGTTCGATTACCAGAGCAATATCATCGGCATATGCGTAAAATTTGGTATTCGTAACACAATTGTGAACGAAGTTAATGTAAACTAGAAACAGTAACGGGGAGGAGGGGGGATAATATAGTTCCTTGTCCTACTCCGTATTTCGTTTTCTCTATTATATTCATTCCCAATTTTCACTAAACATTCCCTTTCACGTAAATAACATCTAAATCAATTGAGATATTTCTCTGCTATTCCGATAAGTCCTCTATCGAAATATTAAAAGCCTTAGTAGGATCTAAAAAGACTATCAAAAATTGTTTTCCGGACGCTAACTGCTCATTTATAACAGATGTAAATGTTCTGAGCAGTGTTACCGTAGATTTCCCTTCTCTGAACTCAAATTGGTTATGATATCTTCCCAGGTACAATTTCCTTCCAGGTACAATTTAAGGTGGTTACCTACATAATGCTCAACCACTTAAGCACAATAACTGATATTAGCGTAATTGGTCTATAGTTTTCATATGAGTTTTTTATCCCCGCTTTTGGATGTCTTATTATCGCTACTTTTAACTCCTTGGGGAATATACCTTCTTTTACCGACTCATTAATTATTTGTGTTAACAGCGGGGTAAGTTTTTTTGCGTGTGTAATTACATCTTTCACCGGAATACCATCGTACCCTTGAGTTCTATTCGGCTTCATTTTTTTAATTACGGTTTCTATCGCATCATTCGTGGCTTGCGGTATGTAAAATGACGTAACCGTATTGTCGGTCCTAATAAAACTAATATCTCAATTATGTTTCAATTTTTCACAATAACATCCATATAGTTTTTTTTTGAAATTTACAAGCCCCATCGAAATCTCTATTACCTCATCTACAATTATAGTCTTTTTTCTTTGCACACTATTTGATCTATTATCTTCCAGATATTTTTAAAGTTATTATTCGCTTTTTGTAATTCCTGTTGATCGTATTTTTCTTTTTCTTGCCTTATTTCCCGCGCTTTACTAATTTCCTGTGTTCCTTCTATTGTTCTTTATATCTCCTATCAGAATTATTCCCTTTACATATCCATTCATACCTTAAGTAGACTCTCGATATAATACTTAAAAACGCTCATTAAATATTTCTGATGTTTCCCTAAAATACTCGGCTTACTGAACACCAGTGATTGTATTACTCATTTAATATGGTTTTTTAATTGGCTTTATTTTGAATTCGGTGCCGTCTGCAAATTAAGAATTGTTATAATAATCACTCTAAAATATACCATCTCTTACCGAACATAACTTTTGTGTTTTTTAGTGCTGCATTTTTATTAAATTTTTCTGGCGTCTAAATATATGTTTATTTCCTTTTAAATATTGTTAATTATTCGTAATTAATAAAACCAATGCAACTCTCTGCATATTCATCCATTCAAATATCGCGTCCACGTTCATTCATTAAAAATAGAATTCTTTTTTACATTGAAAGCGCAACAGCCATTTTTTTTTTTTTTTTTTTTTTTTTTGTGTCATTTATTATATAAACGTTCTGGCGCTTATTTCCGTACAGTTTGATAGGAAAATTATTTATTATTGTAGGTACTCATAGGACACACCGTTGGAAGTGTCTAACATCTACACGTGTGTTAAAACAACAACCGTTTCAAGTTTTTAACTTGTACAATATGGCCGAACAAGAAGATGAAATTTCTGGAAATGGTGCATTTGGAACTGCGTCAATCTTTTCATTATGCCGGCTGGAACCGTACAAACCGGTAGTAGACGCGATAATTTCATCGCATTAATTATTCAAGTTTTGTAGGTTTTTTGTTGTTTTTTTTTTGGTTTTTTTCATTGTACCTTCCGGAAGAAAAGCGTTAGAATTTATTTCGACCCTCCGATAAACCGAATAATTGTTTCTGGCAGTAGGATGTATCGATTTACACAAGCAAAGCTCTAAATGTACGTACACACGGCTGTTAGTACCCTGCCGTTCTTACTGTACACATTGCCAATAATTTCGATATAGGTGTGTATCTGTTTTTTTCCTTGTACCCGAGGAGGCTTTCACCATTTCTTTATGTATGCATATATGTATTTGCACTGAATCGACTCGCGAGTTATTTCGTGAAAGTAGGAATGAAATAAAACGATTAATGACGTTTAAATAATTAAAATCGCGGCTAAGCGAAACTGATTATCAGCGGTGGTACGTTATTTCATTACCGTTACTGAGAAATCCGTTTATATAGAAATTCCGCTGGAAATTTATAGCGCTGCAACGTCAATGTGTGCTTTCCGTGACGGGAGAACAACACGGGGAAAAGAAAAAACGACAACAAAAAACGTCACGATCTGTACGCAAATAAAAAATATCTGTGTCACAGGAACAGCTATAATAACTAATTTATTTACTTATCGCGGTAATTTCGTTGAAAATAAGTTGACTTTTGGAAACTAGGTTCCGTCTAATTATAAAGTTACACAAGATACTACTATAGAGAGCGGCTGAAGGACGGAACGAGGAGAGGTGCGGTTCGCGACGCAAGTTTAGCATCGGAATTTTGCAAATCCCAAAGCTTATTAAACTTCTAACCAACAGTTCCATCATGCAGCTTTCGATGTAAGCATGTCGCATGTTCTCGACGCGGACCAGCACCGGATGTCTTGGTCGGTAACGGCGCTTCTGTCTTACGCGCTTAATTTTCTTTCGCTACCAACGGCGACCTGGTTGACGCGAAAAAGGCTATACGACGTGTGAGCGGGCAACGCGAAGATCGACTGAGAATGGCGCGAAGAAGAAACTTTTCCTTTTCTAATTAAGCTGGACAGTAAACAAGACACGAAGCCGAGCCCCGCAGGAGGAAAAAACTAATTAAATCCGAATTCGTTCGGTGCGTCCTTTTAAATTAGCAGCAGTGCTCTGCTGCCGATTCGATAGATAAATCACCGGGTGCGCAAAATCTTTCACAATTGCACCGCCGAGAATTAGCCGACTGCTTTTTACCTAGTGAAATATTTTTGCAGTTCGAATTCTCCGATTCCCTGCGCTCTCGTCAACTTCGACATCGCCATCAAGAAAAATCTCCGAAGAAATCTTTCATATTATCAACGGGTCCTACTGGGGTCTAGCATGTTTCTCCGAACATGGTTTTGCACGAATTTTTGCGTAAAATTATTAACGGAGTGAGATTTTTTTTTTTTTTTTTTTTTTTTTTTTGATACCTTTCAAAGTTCTAGTCCCTACAATTGTTTTCGCGCCTTTTAATATCGCTCAATTTCATCTATTCGCTAGCCTCTAAACGTTCCACATGCAGATCTTCTTCTGCAAGGATGTTTAATGGCGTTGTTAACATTTACAACTGCCCCGCAAGCATGTAAATCCGGTAAGACGCTGATACTGCGTTTCGGGATCCCCCCCCCGGTCAAATCTCAGATTCACTTTTCGAAAACTCGTTACTCATTTCGATTCTCTATTAGTAAACATTCTCAAAGAACTAGAGCGATAAAAACGAGGCACTGTTTTGTTCAAACGCATCTTAAGATAATATTTAGAAAATTATATTTTTCGAATGTAGCAGCAACAAAGGTCTGGATTGTAGTTCCGCGTCAGATCTGTTAAAGACGGATTTTCACAGTTTCCTTCATTAGTCAAAAAAAGATTTTGAATTTGATCATCTCTGCGGCCATTTTTAAACGAAATTACCGATAATTCACAATAGTATAATGGTAGTTTTTACTAGTTATTGATGTAATGGAAGTATCCTTTTCAAATTGTGTCTATTACTATGCCTTCGTTCTGCGTTTATTGACAGGAGTCTAAAAAAAAAATTAAAAATACGCTAAATCGTATCTCAGAGGCATCTCGCCAAACATAAATATCCCAATTTTCACATCTTTTTATCGTTGGATTAAGAAAGAAAACTACACCAAATTTTCTTCAGAAAATTCGATTCCTACTCGATACTATATTCGAGCATGCGGAGGAGACTGGGAGTATCCAGAATTTCGTTACATTCGAAATTACTGCATCTATTTTTTAAATGTTATCGAGAGAGCTTTATAGAAATATTGCTACCGTCGCAAGAAGAATTACGGTTGATTTGGGATTCTAGTCGCGACGGGGTAGATTGACATATTGTTTTCGCTTGAGGATAAATTTGAACTATGGCCGTTTTTAGAGTTACCTGCTCTGTTTCAAAATTTTCCAGATAACGTCTTGTGTAGATATCGTACGACGGTCGAACCTTATTTAAGGCGTGAATGTGTTTTGTCGAAGACTTGCCAGAAAAAAACCTTTCTTCCTCCAACTGAATCATCCTACCCGCAGTTAATATCGCACTAAACTCAAAATCCTGGAAAAATATTATTTCGGACCTCTTATTTTTTATTTTCTTTTTTTCTAGAAGATTGCGCTTTATTTCATTTCGATTCTAATTTAAATAATTGTACTTTTCCGTAAGTCGTTCGCATATACGATTTTTATCGTTCTAGGTTTGCTTAATTATACGGTAAACGAATAAATAAATAAATATCTGTTTATTATTTTCAGTTCTATTTCGCCTTTTAGCTTTGTATACCGAATACAGTTTTTTTTATAAAACCTCCAGACGTATTAATTTTGTCAAACATGACTTTTCATAATAATGATTTCTACCGGTCACTTCGCTAATTCTAGAACCTCGACTCGCTGGTCCAGTCGTTCGCTATTGCAACCATGTATATTTATTTTAATGGCTATGTCATTCTTAGCCCCCGAGTTATACTACATTTTTAGTCCCATTATTATTTCCCGTTAATTTACATAAGATGACAAAAATGCTGTGTCGTAAAATGCTACGTATTTTGTTTTTTTGTTTTTTTTAAATAACAGACGGGTAAGAATGACGTTATCAATTGAACATAATTTTTCTGAAAGAAGTTTAGAAGCAAAAAGATTAAGTATCAAGAGGGGGCTTGCCGCTTTGTGAGGCCGAAAGGTAAAGTTTACATACACGTATATTATATATGTGTTTGTTTCCTAAATAAATGATTTGGAAGAAACTTCTAGATTATATATTGAGAGATGTGTGATCGTAAACTGTCATTTTACAGGGATTGTTCCGAGTGTTATATAGGACGCATAAGGTAGCAGCAGATAGCGTGTATGACAAAAAAATTTGAATCGATACCGATTAAGCACGGGAGGGGGGGGGTTATATGCAGACATCAATCTTTGTAAATTTCATTAAAACAAATTTTTTTTTTTTTTTTTGGGCTCGCCAATCGGGGACTTTTACCCAGAAAAAATTATAAAAGGAAGGAGTCAATTATATCTTGGTACGATCAGATATTATTAGGAGGAAGGAACAAATAATAGGAACAGACTGTAGAGAAAGAAAAGATAGGACATAAGATGCGCAATGTGGAGTCGAAAGACCGAGTATCAATAAAATGGAATAGAAAGCAGAACAAAAAAAAGATATTCATCATATTATGTCTTGACAAAAGTAATGTATAAGCCAAGAGTATTATTTTGTTAAATTTCATGGTAAAAGAAGAATTCTTTGCATCGAAATACAAACGGGAAAAGGCATTTATGTTGCTTTTGAGTAGTTCTGTAGCAGAGAGTTGAGGTGGGATTTTCGCTATATCTTGGCATCAAGACTTATTGGACCTTCTCAGGAAAGAGGGGATAACCTTTTCCACAGGTCACTGTATTATTCAGCAAAAAACTATGTGCAAAATGTGCGATTTATAAGCGAAAGTTTTCTTCAAACGGGAATTGAAAATGCACCCAATTTCAGTTTTATCAAACTTCTGTAAGATGAGCATAGGTTTTCCAGAGTTAAAAAATTTTGAAGAATAACTTCAGCGTTTGGGTATTTAATGTTCTCTAATTTTAACTATAATAAAGACTGGAATTCTGTAAAATACATCGCTTCTTCATTTGCTCAGACTGACCGCAGTTTAAGTTGCGTAAACGTTCCGGCAATGATGAATTTTCAGTCGTTCTATTGAAATGCTTCAGTTTTTGTTTCGGTCGGTATAAATGCTTTTTTTGGTTCGTAAATAACACTCTTAATCTTTTAGTCGGCCAATGTTTCGATGCTTGGAATCCAGCATATGTGCGATTAACTCGAAAGAGGTGAATGATTGAGTTTCACTCTAAATTCTTACGCTCCATTAATAAGGCAATATCATTATCGGCAAACACCTTTACATTTTTAACATGCTTATGTAACGAGTTAGTGTAAATTAAGAAAAGAATAGGGTCCAATGCTGTGCCCTGACCTACCCCGTACTGAATAGTTTTTTCATTACTTTTATTCCCTGCGATTTTTATTATATTTTTCCTATTTTTTATGTATTTCTTAAACCACTTTAGCTGATTATTTGTAATGCTCAAATTGTCCAAGTCTTTAATCGGTAATTCATGGTCAGCTAAGACAAAAACGTTATTACATTGAAATGTTACCGCACATGGAATACGTAGTTAGGTCACTAGAAGGAAAATAACTTCAGTAGCATTCGTATAAACATAACAATCGAGAAAATGCGATGAACATATTTATTAGCTGAGATAGGATTACGGATGCCTAGTTCCGATAGGTGCTTTTTATATACCTCGAAATGCTAACACTCCTTCCTTCTATTTATAATCAAATTAAAAAATGTACGTCTTATATAAATAATGAGTTTAACAAAATAGTCTGTAATTTTTTTAAAAAGTTTGATCAATGGATACTCTTAAAAAAGGATGTTTAAAGATGAAAAAAGGTGTACACATGTGGGTTATCTTTTCTTTACTGTATTTATGAAAACGTACACATGTTTGTTATGTAATTTTGACGTAAAAACATATATATATATATATATATATATATATATATATATATATATATATATATATATATATATATTTATTTATATAATTTTTTAGTTCATTTAATAAATAACTTCTAATCAGATGTGCTTCTTCTAAGATTTTTGGGTAAAAATCTCCCATAATTATTCTTGTTAGTTTTCCGGATTTATATTTTGGGCTTCCTCGGCTTCAGATTTATCATTAGTCGAAATTATTCATCATACTGGTGGTGGCTTTTCCAAAAATTATAATTTTATTGATAGGAAATCAGTATATGGAACGTACATATGGAACAAATTGCAAAGAAAATTAGGACAATATTACCAGCTTTATATAAGATGAAACATTAAAAATAGTTTATTATGCGCTAATAGATTCGAGGATCAGATATGGAATTCAGGCTTGGGGAATGGTAAGGAAAATATACTACCCGAGGAAAATAAATAAACTATAAATAAGATGCTTGGAATTAATAGTAAATCATAAAAGAGAAACTGAAATGAAGTAATTAAAAAGATGAGAATAAATAACAACAGGAAAGAAAACTGAATTGAAGGAAAAAAATACATAATGCATACACGAGGATAATGTATATGTATAATTTGAGTTATGATGTTAGAATGTATAAATATAATTCGTTGACAAACTTTAGATTGATGAAAGAAATCAACGTAATTAAAAATAAATATATATATATTCAAAAAAAAAAAAACATAAATATAAAGTAAATAAATACGTATTTTACCAACAGATGATCTAAATAGGACATGTGCTCGGAAGAAGGTAGCGCTTGATCATCTACAATATTAATAGATCTAATACTGCTAAACAAATTACGATAATCAGTACTAGTAGTCTCATCGAGTTCATTTATATTCATGATGTCGTCTGTAATAATCGCTATATTTTCGGATAATTGTAAGATTTCTTCAAACTCATTTAAGAATTTACCATATGGCGGCTGATATGGTGCTTCAATAATAATAATAAATAATAATTAATAACAACAGTAATTCAAATTAAATCAAATTATCTATTTATTATTATTATTTAGTTTATGGCCATAAACAAGTAAACATTGCATGAGCTGTAGTCAGCAATAATATTTAAAAAGTTAACCAATCGTCATCAGAATTATTAATAGACGCACATAGATTTACATGAAAGTAATGCAGGTGTGCAGCATTAAATTGCATAATAATTATCAAACCTAAAAATAAAAATGTTATTTTCGAAAAGAGAAATTTAACCTATGGACGCAATGTAAGTGAAAAGTAAAATATTTTATCACCACATTATTTAGGAAGAAACAACAATTTGTGCGATTAAATAACGATAGATTTAGTCGAAAAACGCAAATACATATTTTTACGCAGTCATTAACAGTACTTTACACGTTGATTAACATGCACATATACACGCAGCTATTTACGTACATGTATTCAAATTAATATTAAAATTATTATAGTCCATTTTCTTTATTAATAGAATATTATCGCGCAACAAATCGTGAAAACAGAAAATGTAATTAATCACGAAAAATACATATAAAAATACCTACATGTTTCGGAGTAAAATTCCGAAATATTTGCCGGTATTTTTATATGTATTTTTTGTGATTAATTACATTTTCCGATTCCGTAATTTGTGGTACAAGCGTTCTTTGCAAGAGACGATTCTGAAGAAAAAAAACTATTTAATGTAATATAAGATTCGGGTGAAAAAGCTTTGTAGAAAGAATAAATTATGCGATTCTACAGTTTGTAACCAGATGAATAAAGTCAATTTATTAAATAAATAATATTCTGAATCATAAATAAATGGGGGAAAAAAAAAAGAAAAGAAAGTGAAATTCCATTAATTATGAAATGGGAAAAATTATTATTATTCGATATTAAAAAGATAAAGAGTTAATTCTTTACGTAATGGAAAAATTGGAAGAGATTTTAGTTTTGAGACTCGAAAAGCAATTTGCACTCTATTATGTTATTTGCTGTAAGTTGGAATGGCTGCATAGAATTTGAAAATCTTGTTAATCCCCCCTTGAGCGAAATATTAAATTTTTATGTTCGCATACAAAAACATAAGAGTTAGAAGATCATAAATTCTACTGACATCCAACATATGCTTATTTACTGCAGACATAATCTCAGAGTTCATAATTTTTGTTACCGAGAGTTTTGTAAGGTTTGTTTATTTTTTTTTTATATGGTAATTCGCAATTGCGCGCCAAAAGATTGAACTCTGTACGTCAAGACTAGAAGCGCCATCTAAACTCGAAGTAAATAAGAAGGCGGGGGAATAAAAACTGCGTACTCGGTGCAATTTAATCTACAGTTAAAACTCATTATACAAAGCGTTTGATTTCATAAATGTTTTCTATTAGACGATTATTAGTTAACTATAATTTAAAGTTATTCGTGAAAGCGTGCAAAGCGCATACCGTATAAATATAATCGCTTCCAGTACCTGGAAGAGGAACCTTCAGATCACCTAACCGGAAACTGTGTACAGAAATAATACAAATAAAAACAGAACGTAAAGAGAACATATTACAAAGCAAAAACTTGCAAAGGTATTGTTCACAAATTTCCTACCAATTCGCGTCAATAGTATTACAAATTATATGGAATTTTTTTTTTCTTTTTTTTTTTCTTTTTTTCCCCCACTGTACCGGCTTAAGAGGCCATAAACAGCGCCAGTGACTTCCACTTTAACCTACCAAATAATTCAGGCCAATCCCTCCATCGAGAGAATTTGGTCCGAGATATCAATTCTGCTGCGAGAATGTGCAAGGAGATATATAATATCAATATCCGGCCCCCATGGCTACAATGCGACTTGGCATTGCCCATAGGACCCTGACTAAAGTATGTATTTCATATAGCACCTGGACACCATGGCAGCAAATGCACTCAAGCACCACCCATAGGAGTCCAGGAATATATAAAGCTTATACCTCACACTATGGCAACAGATGCAGTTAAGCATTGCCCATAGAGTACTGATAGAAGGTAGTATGTTCCTTATAAAGGTAACGGTTTAATTGTTTTTATATCACGGAATGATTTAAGTGATAAATGCTATTAAGTGATAGGAAGGGCGTCACGGCACCATTTTCTCCTCTTAAGCCTTCGTCTTGGATTATCCGGAATAGTATTAGTATACATTCTATTTATGTACGGGTTAGTATTTAATCTTAATTTTTCAAAGAATTTTTTATACTGTTCGACGTGCACTGCTTTAACATATGGAATATCTAGATCATTATGTAAGGTTAAGTTAGAGACACACTTTGGAGCTGACGCGATTGTTCGGAGAATAATTGACTGTTGCCTTTGGATCTGTAAGAGATTGCTTTTACTAGAGTTCCCATATAACTCAAGTCCATACCTCCATAGCGGCGCTATGACCATCAAGTAGACAGTTCGTTTCAGCTTTAGATTTAGAGTGGACTTCTTTCCTATTAATGGAGTCAGTTGTTTGGCGCGTGTGAAAATTTTCCTACGGATTTGCGCAACATGAACACGCCACGTAAGCCGGCGATCCAAATACATACCGAGATACTTAACTGAATCCGTTTGTTTGATCTCAATGTCATTTATCATTAGTTTAGGGCACGTGATAAATCCATTTGTAAAAGTCACCTGTTGGCACTTTTCCTCATTATAAATGAACTAAAACACTATCTCAAGAAAAGTGTGTCCGTGTTGTCTTGTGGGCATTTGCATCACTCCACCTCGACTACTGAAATAAAAGCGGAACTCGAATATCAAGGTCATTCAGTAAAGTCAGTAACTAATATCTTGCATAAGAAGATAAAACATCCTCTTCCTCTCTTTTTTATTCACCCCTATATCGGTCACCATCAAATAAAGACATTTTCAAACTGAACACCCTTCTTCGCTCAAGGATTTCGATAGATGAACCAAGAAAATTTCAACAAATTCCACAGTGCACCGGGTTCCAGAACTACGGTCACACTAAGAAATACTGCGATTTAGCGTTCAGAAGTGTGGAGATAAGCATGATTCAGCTAACTGCAGTAAGCCGTATGGCATACCTCCAAAATGTGCTCCATGTGATGGATACGTTAAATTACAGAGGTTGTTTAGCGTACGGAGGGAGCCTAACATTGTTAAATCCATCCGTAAGAGGAGTTGACAAAATGTATAAAACAATTAAAACGAATGCAGCGAACTTTTTACCACTAATCAGAATTTACCCGCAAACAAATAATACTAACTCAACAAACTTTTCCATTGTATTCAAAGGTAGAGCAGACAATTAAAGTTCAACAAAACTAATCAAAGCGGATGTTGAAGTGAAAATTTCCGAGTGTTTATCATCTTTTCTAAGCGAATTCAAAATTATATCTCCCCCCTAATAAACCTCCGTAGCAACAAAGTTATAGAAACTTTGCTATAACCAACATGAAAACAACTACTACTCAGTCATCATTTTCAATTGTTTTATGGAATCCAAATAAAATACTAAGGAAGAAAACGGAACTACTTTTTCTTAAACAAAATCGTATAGATTTAATAATAACGGAATCTCTGCAGTTGCCCGGATGAAACAGCCGATTCATAGCGAAGCTGTTGTACTAATAAAAAAGGAAATGAAACACTTCTTTTCTTACTCTAGTTCATCTCCTCGAATTCAGATGATTGCTGTTACGTTTAGGAGCCTGATATTTCGCTTGCAGCAATGTACTGCCTTCCGGGATATAAAATAACTGAAAAAGAAATCACTACTCATCTAACCATTATTGGAAATAAGTTCATATGTGGAGGTGATTTCAAAGTCAAGCACACTTATCGGGGCTCAAGACTGACAAATCCCAGAAAAATATCCTCAGGATATCCTAAATTTACAGGTCATAGCCTCTGAAGAAACTACACACTGGCCGCCGCATCTCAACAGATTACCAGATATACTTGACTTTTTTGTTACCAAAAGTGTACTATTATTCCTGCAAATTAACGGCGGACCTATCTTCTGATCACGCTCTCGTCAGTCTAATATTAGATTCAGTTCCTATTCGAACGTACTCCAAGCAACCGCTAACCAACAAAACAACAGATTGAAAACTATATACGAGGGTGGTTCAAATATAAACCGGAATTTCGTCACAAAAAATTTTATTTTATACTTACAGTGCTCATATTTTTTACAATTTTTCGAGATAACCCCCCTCGCACGCTACGAACTTTTTCCACCTCTCCGGCAATTTTTTTATTCCTTTTTCGTAAAAATCTCGCGGCTTGTCACATAGCCATTTGCGCACGAACGATTCCACCTCATCGTTGCTGTCGAAACGTTGTCCACCAAGTGCTTCTTTCAACGGGCCAAACAAATAATAATCACAAGGCGACAAATCTGGACTGTAAGGAGGATGTTCAAGTGTTTCGCAGCCCAATTCGGCCAATGTCTCCATCGTGAGCCGTGGCCTGGCGTTGTCTTGAAGCAGTATCGCACTACGGATCGGAATTTCGCGCCTTTTTGTTCGATAGGCCGGTTTGACTGTACTTTTTTAGGAGGTTACTGTAATACTGCGCCGTCACAGTACGTTGTTCAGTTAGGAAATCGACTGCGATCACTCCCTTCATGTCTCCCAAAACACGGTACACAACACCTTCCCAGCTGACTGTGTAACCTTCGCTTTGACTGGCGCTCCCTCTTTTTTCTTCCGCCACTCCATAGACGAGCGTTTACTCTCCGGCGTATAGTAGTGTAGCCAAGTTTCGTCCGTGGTGAATATTCGCCGCAATAAATTCTCTCCTTCCTCTTCATACCGCTGCAGGAGACGCGTACAAACTTCCCAACGAGTGAATTTCTGTTCAAAATTCGGAAGTCTTGGCACCCATCTGGCTGCAATTTTGCGATAACCTAGCCGATCATGAATTATTGTCTCAATACTACCTATGCTGATGCCCAATTCGTCGGTCATATCACGTATACGGACGCGTCGGTCAGCCAAAATGAGTTGTTCGATGGCTTTGACGTGTTCATCTGTAATGCTGATTTTTGGGCGCCGCGCATGTGCTATGTTTGACACCACTTCACGTCCTTTTCGAAACGCGGAACACCACTCGTACACTTGAGTTTTGCAGAGACACTCATCGCCGAACTGTTCGCGTAATTTTCGGTAAATTATTTCGACGGATTTTACGTCGTCTTTGACTAAAAAACGAATAATGATGCGTTGCGCAACAGACGACACTGGTACTTCTTTTTCACTCATGGCTCTAACTACACTAAAAAGTGAGCTTACGCGGTTCTAATTGCTCTATACGCTTCGTAACAAACCGGTCTAACTGCCAGTGCAACCACTTTTTCCACAATAAATTTTTCGCGCGTTTATTTAAAAATTCCGGTTTATATTTGAACCACCCTCGTAACATCCGCTGAACGATTGTCTAAAAGCTAATTGTTTCCTAAAAATTAAACTTAATATTGATATAGCCAAGGGCACTTAGTAACTCAAGGGATACAATAAAGTGTCAGAAACTCCACAGAATATCCATACAAGTAAACGAGAAGAACTCTGTCTTCCGGCAGAAATTCGCGAACTAATTGCGACAACAAGAAGAACAAGAGCTAAGTGGCGACAAGATATTTTCATCTTATCGCAAAGAATATAATTTTCTATGGAATAAAATTAGAAAATATAAAAATACATTCTTTCAAATTCATCTCAAACAGCTAAGTGCAAAAGACAACTCATTATGGAGAACGACTAAAAGCATCTTAAAAGAACACAATACGGTTAGTAATTTGTATTTCTTACTTTCCGGAGGCTTGGAAAAAATCAGTAGTAATCATGATGCTAAAACCGAATAAGCCAGCTGTCTCTTGTGTTCAATGTCAAAAATTTTAAACACCCTTACATTACGAAGGGTGCAGACTACAAGAAGAAAAAATTAATTCCAAAGTTTGGATTTAGGAAGCGACGTAATTCATCAATGTCATTTACTTATTGTTTTTAATCTGGTCATTATTGCGCTGCTGCATTTCCTGACGTAAGTCAAGCCTTCGGTAAGGTCTGACATCTGAGACTATTGTACAAGCTTCAGAAATTACTACCAGAAAATCTATATACACTTTTATTACCGTACCTTGAAGACAGAATATTTCAGGTACGTTACAAGTCCGAACTCTCCGAATGGTGTTCAATACAAGCTTCTGTACCACAGGGTATTGTGCTCGAACTAGTTCTGTACTCCATCTATACTGCGGATATTTCCACTACAACCTACTGATCAATTCTTACATATGCGGATGTGATACTCTTCTTATTGCTGCAGACCATAGACCTGAAATTGCTGCTCACCTGGTGCAACAGCACACCTTGACATACTGGGAAGATGGGTGCATAAGTGGAAAATAAAAATAAATTCCAGTAAATCAGCCAATATAACATTTTCTGACATAGTTCATCAGTTTCCCACGAACTAGCAATTCCGCAGTTGAATTCAATAAAATACCTAGAGTATTGGAAAGTAAGCTCACAACTTCACCTATTGCACTTGCGTAAAAACTTAAACATATGTGTTTCAGCAAATTGTATTACATATTGGGAAGAAAATCCAGTCTATCTCTGAAGAATAAAGTCCTATTATATAATACGATCTTAGCTTCAAGGTGGAAGTATGGCATGGAGCTCTGGGGATCTTCTGAAAATACCAACCGCAAAAGTATGCAGCAGTTCCGGTCGAAGGCATTGCGGATAATATGGAATGCACCATACTACGTGAGTAACGAAAGAGAATCCACCATGATTTGGATGTAAAATATACTTTCCGAAATATAGTAACTTTCACCAGGCCACTACAATTGTATGAAAATCAACTAGTCCGGAGGATGTACACGATGACTCTGTCAGACAGACCACGCAGAAACTAGAAACCGGAGTAACTTTAAATGAAACTTTATATGCAGTCGATCGCTCAAAGGAGCGCGACTTCTGATCATTAAATGAAACTTTATATGCAGTCGATCGCTCAAAGGAGCGCGACTTCTGATCATAATTGAGTCATACTAAACATCTTCAGCTCATCTGGTAATTGTAAATTATAATACAGGTGCACACTAAAAAAAAAAAAAAGTGTTTTTAAATAAATTTATCATTAATATGTTATTCGACATACATAGAGTTTTCTATTAAATTTATATCGTTTTCAGCCAATTTTTGTAATACATTTCGGTATCCTGAACTTACTAGTAGAACATTCGCATAGATCACGAGCTTTCCATTGAAATTTAACTGACACAAGTCATTTATATAAATTAAAAATAAAATGAGTCACATAAATATTCGGCATCTATTCAAAAAACTATATTATACATTACTTATTTTTGTCACATATCTACCAGCTGAAATAATTAAGTGGCTACATACCTCAATGTCGACTGCACTTTTTAATAAAATATATGAAACTGCGGAAATCTCAGAGGATTGGTTGAAATCTACATTTATTCCAATACCAAAGAAACGGCATGCAAATGATTTCAATAATGAATAACACACGTTCAGAATGTTTTTAAAGGTAATACATCGCTGGATATATAAAAAAATGTGAAGAGCAAAGTGGAGAAACACAGTCTGGTTTTCGTAAGGGCCGTCGCCGCATTTCCTTCCTTCTAGGTTTCCTGGATTTCTGTTCCCTTCGTCCCCTGGCCTTTTTTGTTCTTCCTTTTGGATTTCTGTTGGTTTGCGCCGTTTGGTTTTTGCTTTTATCGTTTCAGGGTGTCCAGTTCCTTCGTTCTCTGGTGAATCTTCAGATGGGGTTCCAGTCAATAATTTTTTATGTATTTTTCGGAGGTTGTTGCTGGTACTTTTTTTTTTGTTTTCCTCTTTGCTGGAATTTCCTTTCGCGTGGTATTTATTGATTACGGCTTTCTCTTGTCTTTCTACTTATTATTTTCTCTTTTTTGCAATTTAACTTTTATTTTTAAGTCCATCGATGTTTCTTATTTTTGCGTTTTTTATATTTAAATTCTTTGTCGTCCCGATGTTCGTTTGTACTTTTCTGTTTGATTGTCGTTTACGAATTTTCGGCGATTATTGTATTTTGTTTGCCCCCATAGGGGAATTTTATTTACTCCTATTTTTTGTTTGCTGTTTGCTTGTTCTATTTTTATTTCATACATATTTTTATCTTTTGACTCCTTCGCTGATTTTTATAACTTTTATTTCCATTTTTTCATTTTCTAACTGTTGTTCGTTCGTATTTTCCTCTTTTTAGTTGTTTTCGACGGTCTGTGATATGGGTTTCGTTGGTTTTTATTTAATTTTTAATTTTATATTTGTCCTTTTTTGAGTTTTTCCCTTGTATGTTTTTTTTTTTTTTTTTTGTTTTATGTTTAAGTAGGTTCATCCGCTTGGGTTTCCGTGATTTTATTTTTCATTTATGTCGCTATTGCCGATCGCTATTTTCGTTCCGTTACTTCAGTTCGCTTCTGATGATGGTCAGTGTAAGCTGGCCGAAACGTTAAGCAAATGAAATTCTTTTTAACACAGATGTATCTCCGCAATTTATTTGTTACGAGTGTGAAAGCTTTAAACATTTATTAACGACTTATTAGTTAGCTATAATCCGCTTGTATCACTTCGCTATGAGTAAATTCCATAAAACCGAATGAGTTTTCCATATTCACGTGCTAAAAACAAGTTTTCGATAATTCATAATGGATACTCCGTTATTTCCATCCTGGATGTTACTCAGACGACTTTCAAAATTCAGTAAGTTCGCCAACATCTCTTCATTTTACGTTGTTGCACTAGAGGTGGTCTTTATCAATTGCATTATTTATGATATCGCAATATCTCTTCTGCTTAATAATTTATTATAGGATTCCATTTTTGCTTTTCTAATCTATGCATTTGTTTCGAAATATACTTAAAATTTTTACTGCAGCAATAGTCTGCATATTCAATAGATACCTTTCGAACGATAGTTTCAGGATTTCACCGATGGGTTTCGTTTTTTTTCCGTTTTTGTCAGTGTGTTTAGTAAGGAACATTTCCAACTTTGTAGCCAGCAATAATTTCAGTTAGATTTGAAATGACACCCAAATTTTTCACATATTGAAGCCATTTTGATATGGATATACACGATCTTCCAATTTACTATTTTTTCACAAAAAACATTTTTATCAAAGAAATCTGAAAATAACATGTACTTCCTGCTGACAAGTTGCATCTGGTTAATATTTTAGATTATACTTACCCGTTACCGGCAAATGGTCTAAACAGGAATAATACTAACAAAACCTAGTGTTGTACTAAAAAAGTTACAATAGTCGGTACAGATCGTTACATCCAGTACATTTATTACGTAGCCCCGCATCTGCTGACAGGAGAATAAGATTCGTTCGAAATCACTTCTCATCACGCGATATATCGCAAATCTTATAAATGCCGCAAATAGAGAAATATCTGTTATCGAGAAGTATTTACATAAAAATGTAATGTTCCTCGTTGTAAACTTTACGTCAGTTGTCGTGTAATTAACATTACCTTTAATTAAAATAATGCCAGCGGAGCGTTTATTCTCTCTGCATTTCCAAATATATTCAAATCCACTTTATACTATAATATTTTCCAATTTCTCCGGTAATAGTAATAATAATAATAATAATAATAATAACTATTAGTAAAAATTAACGAAATTACCGTTAAATCAAGACTAATACCGGATCTGGAAAAAGAAATAAAATTATGACCGGGTAAATCCTTCTGAATATTAACAGCGACTGGAAATATTTACCTTTTTTTTTTTTTAGCCAGTCATATATGTATATATTAGTCAGGTAAAATCGTTGCTAATTAAAATATTTATGTGAAACCAGTTGGGGAGTACTCTGTTATCTTTCGATCAGCGCAATTACGAATTACAGTTGAATTCTGATGAATTTTTGTCTGTAGCCGCGCACGTTGGTGTTGATTTTCGTTGCGCGCCACTCTTAATTGCTTCTTTAAATAATCAGAAATCGCGCGCTAGTTTGCCACGTTGCTTTTATCTACACTCATTATCGTTCTTCGTTAACGACGATATTTACTCTAAACTTTTTTTTAACGTCATCTTTTATCGAAATTGACGATTTGGACCTCTTTTTGTTTTTTTTTTTTTTTTCATTTTTAATTGATATTCGCATTGCATGTGTAATTTAAAGAACGGGTTTATGCATTCGGCATTTCATTTGCGTCGATAATCTGCAGTCATGTAATTATCAGTCGTCTCTTCCTTGCCTTTTTTTTATTAAATCGGTAAACCTTTAGAAAAAATTTCTGGAATTAATTTAACGGATAAAAAATTATAAACGCATTCACCGAAATCATTTTGAACTTAATTAATTAACCGCTGCAAAGTTAGGTCGGTGATAAAGGAGATTAAATCAACGGTAGAATTGTTAATTTCAACGAGTAAATTAATTCAGTAAGCATGACTTTGCAGATAATTTTGAATGCTTCAAAAAAACTTCAGTATGAAAATATAAAGAAAAAAAAATTAAGGGAAATGAGATTTTTAAACCGCGTTGCAAAACAAATTGGAGCGGAGAATTGAAAAAAAAAGTTGAATCGATTGTAAAACAATGCGATAGATTTAACTTTGGGGATTGTCTCGATGAGACGTCAGGCGGATGACAAGCGGCTGTTTACTGAAATAACGGAAGTAATTAATTGTCAGCAGAAGGAAGTGAATACATAAGGTTGCGAAGGTCGGAATTATGAAGATTAGGAGCTTGAGCGCAATATTGGTGAACTTAATGCGAATGTGACTAAGGAGGAGAGGGAGAAGGTACTAAAGTTTACCGTTTTGATGTTCATTACAACGTCTTTAAACTAGATGATATTGTTAGTAAAAAGAATAAAGTGGACGTTGTTTTTTTTTTTTTCGTTCTATTATTAGCCTCATCGATTTACCTGACCTTCACCCAGAAAGATAGGCGAATTAGTCAACTTTTAATTCTGTCCGATTACAAAATTACAGTTACAAGAAGTCTCTCTTTACTCCCTTTATCCTGCACGAGTATTTCTTATAAACATATATTTAGAATAATACAAGTATACATATATACATATTTTTTTTTCTTTACTATTCTTATGCGTAAAAATATTTATTTGCTTTCAGGAATTAAGCTCGATTTTCGAACATTAGCCTCTTCCGATAGGCAATAGCCTCTTCCGATAGGCAATAGCCTCTTCCGATAGGCAATAGCCTCTTCCGATAGGCAATATCAAATTCCGATATATTTTGCGGCCACTTGGTTCTTCTGATTTATACTATCTTGTTGCTTTCCGCATCCAGTAGATTCCGATATATTTTTCAATTTTATCTTTCCATCTTCTCCATGTTCTATTTTCTTTTTTTTTTTTTTTTTTTCGGCATTTATTCCGAGTACATTTTAGACCGCGCCTATCTCTCTTTTCATTCGCATTCGATATTTATACTAGTTTTGCTCATCTCTTTTACTTGAATCGAAATATCTTTTATTTTAGGTTTAGTTTTATAATTTCTGTTTTGATTTTATTTAGCCTCGTTACTCCAATCATTTTTCTTTCCATTGTTCAGATCTCTGTGTAATCTTCTGATCTGTCTCATAGTTAATGACTATATTTGTGCATCATAAGTTGTGATTCTTAAGAATACGTGTTTTGTAGATTTGCTCTAATGGGTCTCTATTTCCTACGAGTATATTCAATTCTTTTTCATTCGTTAACTTGATTTCGAGCGTCGAGACTGCCTATCTAGCTGTACAGACATAGGCATAGTGTTCTAGGCAATTGTTGTATGTAACGCTAGTCTTTACACGGAAGATCACATTCGGAACTAATTGTTGCGTCTGTCTGTACTAACTAGCGCCCATATGGTGGCATACATGTTTGCCATTACCGTTCATGTGATTCTATTAGCGAGTATTTTAATTTAAATTTTCGTGATAATTTCTGTCATCGCCCGGGATTAAACCTGTCACCATCCGTAACGGAAAAAACCCAGCGTTCCAGCGACTAGGCTATCGCGACAATCTTCAATGGGCAACATTTTTTCTAAAGGTTCGAACTCGATGTGCATGACCTCAGCCACCTATTTTAAAGTTTTCTGTCAACCGTAATTTTCTCTTATTTCCCCTTTGTCAAGCAATTTGTTTTTTTTATCGTTCATTTGAAGGCTCACTCCCAAAGTCATTTAATTTTTTTCGAAGATTGAATTGTCCGCAAATTTTAAATTGAACAAGTAGGTCCACTGATTTTCATGCCGCACTTTTCCCACTCCGGATTTCTAAATATTTATTTTAAAACAGCATCGAACAAAAAATTGACAATATCGGGATTTCACGGCGTTCTTCTTTTAATAATCGGAACATTTTCTTCGCTGTTCTTACCCGATATATAACTTTCCCATTTGTATTATCAAATATTTTTTTCATTATTCATACATATCTTCTAACGTGTGATATATGTAAGCGTGATATGCCGAGGAGAACGTCTACGAAGGCAAAGTAGTACACCTTTGTAACGTATTCGTCCGACTTTTCCGTTAACTGATTTGTTACTTGTAAATTTTACCTGCAGCGAAGGACGGAAACCAGGTTGCTCTTATCCCGTTAGATCATCATGAATTTTCGCAACTATTACCTTAGTTATAATGTTTATGAAATACTTGCTGATTTGTAATTTCTTCTATCTCCGTTTTTTACTTTTTTGATGTGATAATATTATTATCAATTGATGGCCATTACTATCCGGGTACCTCTTCTTCCTGTAATAATAGATATGTTAAATTCGGTCGGATAATATTGATGTACAGTAATTCTTAGGGACAAAGAGGCCCCGAGAAAGGCCGCCGGAAAAATATTTTAAGTTTAATAACAAAAAAATTCGAACTGGATATTTATGTGACATTTTTTTATTTCTTAACTTTGAAAATTGAAGTCCGTCTAAAAGAAGTTATCATAGACATTCGACTACGTCTTCGTACATAACTTCCTTCATTATAGGTTTTCAAGTTCCAAAGAGTTAGTTAAGAGATAATATGACGACGACATTGAATATTCTCCTATTCAATTCATCTTCCTCCCTATTAATAATACCCCTTCGCAGATGGTAATTTTAAAATTCCGATATAATATATTCTTTTTATTAGAATTCAGTGGATATGTATAATATGTAGTCTTCGCACGTTCTTTGTCAAATAAATCGAGAATAGAAACTCGGTAAAAATTTATTATCTTATAAAAAGCTCATGAAAAGCGCTTTAAACTGGCATGGAATTGATTCAGGCTGATGCGTAACGCCACTCGCTAATTACCGCATACACGGTATCGAGAGGTGTTCCGGACGTTCGTGATACTTTTCTTCAATGCTTTAGTGAAAGTATGTCGACGGCCGCAGATATGCCTTTCCAAAGCGCATCCGGCCAGCTTTTAACTCTGGAAATTACGCAACTGCCAGATAACGAACCGATGAACGGAGGAAAGTGTTACTGTAATTCAAATGATTCGCGCAACAAGCGACTCTGAAATTATCTTTTCATTGACTACGGACATTTTCACGATTATTTTACGGGAATCGACCATTTCCAATTTTACTGAGCAACACGAAAATTCTCGGAGCCATTTTATCAGCGCAATAGCGAAAAATGCACCGTTTCACGAATAGTCGAACGCTAAATGATTAAAAAAAAACGATTCGATTAGAGTTGACAAGTACTAAATCGTGCAGAGTTGAACTTCCGCAGAATTTTACAACGCTAAAATCCAAACTTTGTTTTTTTTTTTTTTACACCACCACCTCGGTCCATTGACCACTACTGACGTTGCGACCGTTTATTATTAATTTATTTTTAATTCGTGTAAGGCCTTTTAATTTATACTGTCCATTTCCAATTAAGTTTTAACAGCATTTAGATACGTATGATAATTCACCATCTATATATTTAAATTATTCTTAAGGCTTATTACTTATCTCCGCTGAAGCGATGACAACATCATTGATACCCCTACCCTACACCACTCACGTAGGTCAAGTGAGGAGAGCCTACTTATATTGTTTCTAATCAACATTAGCTATAATTTAGCGCATCTCGATACCATGTTCTAATCTTCTCTGTGGATTTCCAGGAAGATATTGGTAGTACATGCTAGAGACACGTTGATATTATCATTAATTAATAGCTTCTCGAAGAATTTTCTGTACTGCATAACGTGATATTCTCGAACGTATGGAATATGAAGATCGTTGTGCAGCGTGCTATTCGAAACGAAGTAAGAAGTTGCAACTATTCCACGGAGGATTTTAGACTGCAACTGTTGAATTATTACTTCTGGCTGACGACCCATAAACTTCTATACCGTACTTCCATACAGGAGCTATAACCGTTATTTTTAACGTATGTTAGCCATTCTTATAAAGATTTTTTGTCCTCACGGTCTATAATCAATTCTAACTACCTAATGCTTTGACCTCTTTTTTTTTTTTATACTTTTTTATTGGGCTTGTCAGCTACAAACGATTACCCATCAAGAAGGAAGAACGTAGGACAAAAGAAAACTGAGGACATTAAGAAAGTTATTCGGGGAGGATGGAGACGGCCAGAACTACTATGGAGAGATAGCGAGGGAGTCAAAAAAGATCGGTACTAGAACTTGGGCAATAAGCAGTCCGAAGGGAAATAAATGTGTAGACGAAAAAATATTAAAGATACCTTAAAGGAAAGGAAAGATCTCATGTCATGGTTAGCCGTTATACCTGATTATAATATATTACATCTATTTAAACTAAATGCGCCATGTGACCAGCATAAAAAGAAACGTATTTTTATCCCTGTCTGCGATTGTTGGGCACTAAAAGATCCTTACCAACAATATGGCCGCAACTAGTGCCCACAGTGCCCGATGAGGCAATAGACAAGACATCGCTATTCGCTTACGCCTACGACTGCAAAGCAGTGCTCGCAATTCCCGTCCAGAAAAGCAAAATGATTGGTTATCCATTATGCAAACGGCATTTGCGGACGACGAGCTTACGATATATTAAGGATAAAAAGGAAAGTTACTCCACATCGGAAGAGGCCAGCATGATCGCCAAATAGCGTAGCGTTCATACTAACTCAGGAAGATTCGCACCACCTTTACCCAGTACCACTATAGCCACCATCCGAGCAAAGAGGCCCACAATGCACCAAGTGAAGGCGGCGGGGGAACCAAAATATTAAGATAAGAAAAGGATGATGGCTTAAATGTTTATATAGTCGCGGATTAAAGACAAGAATTTAGCAATAGCAGGGACAACAGACAGTGAGGGAAAGGCGAGGATAAAGGAAGCAGCGCACCGCGTGGGGATATTAAGGGAT
Organism: Icerya purchasi; assembly: GCA_039619475.1. Lineage (NCBI taxonomy): Eukaryota > Metazoa > Arthropoda > Insecta > Hemiptera > Monophlebidae > Icerya > Icerya purchasi. Next base: position 397,383,420 of record CM077115.1, on the reverse strand, counting down.
AGTAGATCTGAGTATATTACCAATCTTTCGGAAGACAAAGATGCCTACTCAATTGAACTTGAGGTAAAGGCTGATCATTTAACTTAACAGGTAAGCAGGTGTTCTTATTTAACGTGAAAGTTATTTGTTGGCTTTTTGTGTGATTTATCTTGATTTTACATTTTTGTTTCCCATATAGGAATCCTTATTTAGGTGTTCTTGTATGGACGCAGACGCGTATACTGGATTTTCATGTGTAGCCGAAATACATGTATCATCTGCAAATGTTTCAACAACCGTTGAGTTCATAGTAGGTATATCCGTAGTATATATATATATATATATATAGAATATAGCAGCGGCCCCAATATGCTTTTTTGCGAAACAGACGCTCGTATTATAAATTTATCTGACAATGTTGAGTTAATTTTAATTCGAAAGAATTTATTTGTCAGATAAGACTCGAGTACTAAATAGACATCATTGTTAATGGTACCTTTAAAATAGGAAACCACCATGTAACACTCTATCAAATGCTTTCTCCACGTCCAGGAGAACCGCATTTGTTTTAATTAAGTTAGTTTTAGCTGATGATGGGTTATACCTGAAGACATTACTAAATGAGGTATTTATTTAATTTATTTTTATAAATTATTTTTACCCCCTTATATTTGTTTTTGTTATTGAAGTTGGTTTTTATTATATTAATCAAACAGCTCGAAATAATTAATATTCGAACATCGGAATAGCATTTTTTTAACGAGTAACTGCGTGGCAAATGCTGGAGCCCCTTTGCGGACGAACGAGCGAAGCAAACAAAGAAACCCCGTATTATAGAATCAATAAAATTTTCATTCGGAATTTTTTTTTTCTTTTCTTTTTTCGGAAGAATCCTGCAATTTAAGAACGGCTTGAAATTCATGAAAGTGATGATGGCATCACGAAAGTTTAATCTTAATACACTAACAGCTAACAGGGCAAAAAAGAAAAAATTAAAATTCGCACATGGGCGCCATGTGTTTATCGTGCCCCAAACTTACGTAGGTAACTCACATCGCGATATAGCGGTTGTTAAGACTCGGATAACTTTGCACTAATATTCCGAGATGTGATAGTCCTTTGTTTCCATGCTTTCGCGTGCGACCTACCAACGGACAGTCAGCAGGCGCAAAAATGCCGTCACGTTGACAAATTAAGTGTTTCCTGTACGGTGCAGCGTGAGAGAACGGAATTTAAAATCTATTGAACGGGAGACAAATGCGTTTTCCGCTAATGTAACAGAAAAGTCATTTTCTGCCTGCTCCGCGCCACCATCGGCGTACTATAGTTTTTACCTTATTTCAGCTTAATCTGATCTGCGTGCCGTATTGTTCAGCAGCTACGATCACCGCGTTACGTTTGTTTCCAGGCCGACAAGCAACATAGTCGCTGGAAATACTTACCGGCACACGGCCGGCCAGTGACGAGTAGAAGCGGTGCTATTTGGTGGCGCAGCGATTGCACGAAAGTGTCAGCAGTTGATGTGGCAGACCGAACGGTTGAGGTTATGTTATAAAACGAATTAAGAGATGGAAAACAAATGAGAGAAAATACAGTGCGACTAATGAAGAAGAAATTAATCACGAGCCGTAGCGAGCGGCGGCCCGGCTATTCTGGTTTTTATTTATTTTAATTTCGTTACTATTGCCGCAGATTATTAGTGTGTTTCCATTCCCCCCCCCCCCCCCGTTTGAATTCAGAAGAACGCAGAACGATCTCGCGGTATCGCCGTATTGCCGTATCGCTGTATCGCCGTTTCGCCGCACCGCGGTTGCCTTCTCCTCGGGCCGGAACATCTAAGAAACGGTGCCGATTCAAAACTTCCAACATGCTAGTGACTAATCACGGGCGATTAATCAGACGTCCTCTTTTGGCTGAGTCGTGTAAAAGTAAGGACACGACTCTCGGAGCTTGCTAGTCATGGCGAGCAGAGTAACGGTCAAATTCGGACCAGCAAACGCAGTTTCCAGCACTAATTTCTTGTTACCGCTTCAGGGCCCATGGCGGACGTGAAACAAATTAGTAACGACCGTCTCCTGTTCTCCTGTGCCCGCACTCCTTCTTCCTTGTCCAGCGCCCTGCTACTCCTGATTAACTAATATCGAAATTTTTCCACAGTTCCCTCGGCGGCCGGTTCTTGCTCTTTCCCGCTTCCAGTTGTTATTTTCTTTTTCTCGTAATCTACCGACTAATTAGATGCGCGACCGGCTCAAAAAACCCTTGCGCCCCTCCTCGGTGCCTGTGCACGAACAAAAATTACGCTCAGCTCCGCTGCTAACGGCTGAAAAATTTCAGCAAGCTAAAATTTACTTTAAAATTTCGAAATAAGAAAGTAATCTGAGAATGAAGCGTGATTAAGACAATCAAAAAGGTGTTTATATCTTGTTTTTTTCTTTTTTTTCTTTTTGGGCGGGTAGAGGGGCGTAAAAAGAAAATGAAATAAAAAAAGAAGATTGAAATTTTAACGAAAAATTTGACTGTAATCGGAAACTTTTCGAACTCCCACTATTGCTAAATGATATTTATTAAGTTTTAATTGTCGTTTTATTAGAACAAGATTAAATAACAACGAAATTAAGCGAATCATTAGCCGGCAAGTGTACACCCGACTATCTCCTATTATGACAATTATTCCGGGGAATCATGACTGTCAGCTACGAGAATGAAATATTTAGAAGTTGGCGATCGGCGGTGCAGCATATGCAAAACCCGAGAAACTGTTCGAATAATAATTGCCCGTAAAATGAAGACGAGACTGTTGGAATCTACAGAAAATATAAAACTGTAAAGCTTAAGATGTCGACGAAATCTCTCGGTGCCACATAAATATTACTAAATTCACCCGTTACGACCCTCGCCTGCCCCTGAAACTTTCAAAAAAAACAAACCAACTTCATACAACTCCGAACCTTAAAAGTTTTTAAACGGATTTATCAGAAAATCTACGTCTTCGTCTATAACTAACAATGTAGGCAAAAAAAAAAAGAAGTATAGAGTTGGAGTAAAAATCATTCTGCAACCTACTAAACAATATAGTGGGAAAACCACCAAATAGCTCTTGAAGTAAGTATTTCTTTCGTGGTCAACGCAAGGATTATTTGAAAAAAAGGTAATATCTAATGCAACTGAAAACAGTTTATTCACCTATTATCACTCCATTAAAATCCGAACAGGCGAACTGTAATAACCTAGGCAGGGGGTTACTTGCACACAGAATAAAGATGACGGGGACAACACCGTTCTACGGTGGAATACCAAAATAATGGAAATTCTTCAATTAATTTCTGCCAACAACCTTTGCTACAATCTGTTTAATCTTCTACATATTCTCATTCGTTGAAAAACCACCAACTTTTACGATCATACCATCGTAGGACTACAGCAGAAGGTGTGACGATATTCAACCACCCGAATCTGTTCCAATTAAAGAAGATGCTCTGATCTAGAATATTGCAGACGCGCTGGAATTTTGCAAATCAACTTCCAGCAGCTTACCGATTTACCTGCCGACGCTGGGTTGACATTTAACGAAATAGCCGCCGAAACAGCCTAATAGCGAATATGAACGAAGCTCACTGCGGCGATCTTATAAAACAAGAAGAAGAAAAAAAGCATGTGAACGAAAATTTGCACATGTTCGACTCTGTTTAAAATTAACCTGCGTCATTCAGTTACCTTAAAGGTCCGCTTTAAGCTGTCGATTTATTTCGACTAAAAGATTCCGTGTGGTCATTTCGTTCAGACTTATGTCGACCATCCGGCCATTCGACTAAAAATAAAATACGCAGAATGCGTCAAAAAACGGACTGAAATAAATTTCGACATTTATGCAATCTTAACGCGATTCTTTATAAATTTGATTCGGCCATCGATATGTTCAATTGTGCCCGTATCATGTTGGAGCCGTAAAACATCGTCTCTGGTCGTGAAAATAATCAATATTCCTTGATGGAATCATGATAAAATAGCTGTAACTGTAACAGAGTGCTGGAAAAGTTCCGTATCACGATTACGTCGACTCGGCTAATTTTCACCTCTGTCGTGCACAAACTCACCGAATAAAATTATTCGACCAAGTTAGAAGACGAGCTTGAAGAAATCGATTTCCGAAACTCAAGTCGAGGACCCTTCGGATATCTAACGGAAAATTAACGTCCTAAACATGGTACAACGTTTATCAGCTCGCACTTGAGGTGGTCAAACGGGAGCAACATATGTAAATTTTTTGTCGAGTTCCATCAGCTCTATTCCTAACATATAAGAGTAAAGAAGAATAAAAAGCGCTGCCAAAAGTTTATAACGCTGCTCACGGAAGATCAATTAAATTATTATAGCATCGAAAAAATAATTAAAAGCATCCAGACGAAACCGTTTTTGATTAATCGAATATCTTCAACAAAATTTGAACGGAGAATAGATCTTCTCGTCTTTGGAGAGATGCAATTATTATTCCGATAACCAGACAAAGATCGAACACATATAAGCGCCTACCTCGCTGTTACACGCAAACTAACGGAAAAATTCGCGGATCGCCCTGATTACTCATCTGGAAAAACCTCGTTTCATTATTCCTGAAAGATTCCGAGGATACAGAAATACCCTCACGCATTTGTGCAATTTACAAAACAGGAAATGTTCGACATTCCAAAACGACCGGTATTTTTTCGTCGTTTTCCAGAAAACATTACATTGTTTGTACAACTTTATTTCTGATCACATAAGGATGAGCATGAAAGGGAATTTCTTTCAGATCATATCATCAAGGTTCGATTGGGAGCTCTTGCAGTTTTATTATCGAAAATAGTCAGCTTGTTAAGTTGCATTCTCGATTTGATCAATATCGTTACAAAGTAGATTCCAGCACCGATTACAGCTTTTTGCAGATTATTTAACCATTTACAAACGACAGAGAGACCTTCTTTGACGTCGAAGCCTGCTAATGGAAAATTTACAACTGTATGTAATTGCTTACAGCTGTCTCCCTAAAAAAACTACCTACATTATTCTTACGAGAAAACCAGCATACCCGCGAAACCTAAATTTAATAATTAATAATTCAGTACCAAAATAATCCTAAATTTCGTAACCTTTAATGTAACCCTTAATGTAACCCTTAATGTAACCTTTAATGTAACCCTTAATGTAACCTTTAATGTAACCCTTAATGTAACCCTTAATGTAACCTTTAATGTAACCCTTAATGTAACCTTTAATGTGACCTTTAATTAACCTAGCAAAGTCCTATAACTATTACACTCAACACTCCAAAAAATTATTATCAATAAATCTTTTAGGTCGAAAGTTCTACATCGCGTATGTTCTTATATGCGGTAGAGACTGGATTACGGCTTCGTTGTCTGCTCACCGATCAAGTAACGTTTTCAAAAATACTGAATAACCACAATTGAAATCGTTCCCTAATTACGCCAACGGCTAGCCTCCCCATTAGCGATATTCTACCTCTTTGCTACAATTGGAAAATACTTTGTTTCCGGCCACACTAGCCTCATTCAAACTAAATAAATATTAGCAAATATTTACGTCCAACTGCGGGTTACAATTTCCTTTAAAAATACCGCGTAATATTATAAATAAAATTCCGAACCGTGGAACCAGTTCAGATTTAATGGTTCATCGATTTTCGGCAGATATTAAAACCCTAGATAATCGCATACATGAAATATTACCGAATGTACACTACATCGGCTGCCTAACAATTTACCGCTTCGCCGACGCACCAAAAATATCCGTCACATGTCGGAGGTACTTATTCCGTTAATAATGAAAGATTCGTGCAACCCTTAGTTCATTCATTCGATCGAGTAGTGGCTAAACTTTAAAATGTTTTCTCCAGATTGTTGTTGATCTAGCACATGTATGACTCTACTTTTCGGCGTACTTTAAACTCTAGAATGACGGATTTTGATTTTTAGTATGTGGGAATTAAAGAAACAATTACCTTTGGATCCCGAGCCATCCTAATGTCCATGAAACGTTGCTTTCGATAGTCAAGACAAACGTACTTGAATCGTAGGGTCAAGAAAGGTGTCCTCTACGTGTAGCTAAGTTTTTTTTTTTTTTTTTTCTTTTAAACTAAAACATTTTAACCGGCCCGTCCTTATTATCAAAGCCTGCTTATCAGAAACACGGCTGTAAATAATAGGACATAATTCGGGTCCACACTTGGATTTAACCTCACATACACACTCGGTAACCAGCCGTCACCCCTATGAGATTCTCAATAATCCCCGGAGCGCAGATATTTTTTAATCGAAACTGAAATCATTATATTTAAGCGATGTTATAAATATTCATACCGAGTAGTAAGCGACAGGCATTAAATAAATATGAAATTAGAAAAACGACACGTTGGAAGAATAATACGGAAAAAACGTTGCAAATTAAAAACGAAGTATATGAAAATTCATCAAAAACGATAAATTTAACGAAGTCGCTACGACGAATTAATTGACCGAGATGCACCAAAAACTCGTTAAATTTTGAATCTTAACGATTTATGCACTAGCCGCAGAAGTAGCGTAAAATTAATTTAAAATTAGTAGTAATTTTCCACGACGACGACGACGACGACGACGACTGCGTCAATAAAAAATGCGTCGTTAAGTAAAATTACCGATCGAAAAGGAAACCGAGTGCAATAACGATTCTCTTTAAAATTCCATTTTCTTTTATTTTTCCCTCTTTTTTTCATTCTCGGCATCTACGAACTTTTACGGCCGCCCGGACCTTCGAGCTCCGTTATCGTAATTTTATTGTTTACTAACAGAGATCCGGGCGCGGGGGGCATTATTACAAAAGTCGAATAGAGTCCGACAGCGGGGTGCATTAAATATTCGGTAATGCGCGCGCCATCGGCGACACCGTACTGAATTATTTAAAAGCTCCGTTTCGGCCGAATCATTTTTAAATTAATTTCAAATTTACTTTCAATTATCGGATATGCCCGTGAAGAGGGCAAAACAAAAGTACAGGTATAAATTTTAATATCATCGCACGGTGAAGAGAATGACGGCGCCGCGTATTGCCCGGAATTACCGGGAATTACCGGGAATGGGGCAATTTTTTCGAAATTAACGACTATCATTAGCCAGACTAATCGATGGCTCATTAAATGGAATCTCTTTTTGATTAAACGGGAAAACGCGACCAAATGACGAAAATTAGCGTGCGCGCGGCCTTTTATTATGATATTTGCCGCCGACAAAAATTCGAGCGGACAACAAAACTCTACCTTTAAAGGGCCGTTTGGCGGGAAACGTTTCTTTTTTTATTTTTCCTGTTTTTTTCTTTTTCCTTTTTTTTTTTTTTTTTGATGCAATTTTTCTAAACATATCATTTTCTGTCTGCCTGTGTGCGGTTTACTGAAGAAATACTACTATTCGACGACGAATCGCAAGCGTCGCGATTTCATTAAGTCAGGAAAGCTGTTAGTAACGAGAAAATTCATGTTTTCCTTGCTGACGACAATGTTCGAAATAAATATTAAACGAAAATAATGCGGTGGGTGGGCTGCAATTCATTATTTACTACTGCGACATTTGATGTAATTTTTGTAACTCCAAAGACGCTGCGATACCGCGCTTTCTTCCTGGTGATTTTTGTCCCTTACTCGCACATGTATTTCATCGATTTAATTTAAAGTGCAGTAGTGTATTCTACGTCGATGTACGCTTGAAAGATCGTTAATAGTACCGCGCAGAATACGGTGCAATCCATTATCGATTACGTATCGATGATATTTTCGATTAAATGCAGCCGTCCGTTAATTAGTATCCATCTCAGAACTTATCGAACATTAATTCCGGCGAACTGATCGCTACGAAATAATAAAGGAGTATTTTTTATCATCCGCAATTGCCCTTGAAAGTTTTCTAAATTTGTAATTGATTTTCCTTCGGTTTAAACGATTGCCAGAGTCAATCAATAGCTGAAAATTCGAAAGACACAATCTATCGAAATGACTATCTACGGAATAAGCACACATCTTCAACTTTTCCTATTGAAAGCTGCTGTTCTGATGTTGATAAAAGTCTTGGTTCTAATTTTGCTATCTCCGAAAAAGAAAATTACAAGTGAACTAATTTTTGTAAATCGCAATTGTTCTGTCGATCTACTTGAACGGTATTCCCAATATTTCCGATAATACGTGGAAAAAGCCACAAAAGGTTTTAGAAACCAGTCTAGAAAATTCGTGTTTCTTTCGCGGAAAACATAACAATACGGCTAATTCCCCGCAGATTCCTATCATACACGTATTCTTGTTTTGCATTTACAATAACAACCAATAACGCATAAAGGAAATGTCTTTAACTGTACCGAACCACAAATTGATACGCAGCAATGGAAATGGTGTGAAATTTAATTTATGTACCAGTAGGTAAAACAAAAAATACCGTATATCCGAATGTGTTAAATTAATATATCATCGTTGTTTACATAAACGTCGTACAATATTAACATTTGCAAAATTTTATTTTGTTTTATTTATTTATTTATTTATTTTTTATATGACAAAGAAAATACCGTATGTTACAAAACAAAAAAAAATCATTCAAAAATGAGCAACCGAAATCGCCAGCGACAAAAATTAATTTCATTATGTAAAAATAGTGCGCAGTTCGTACTATGAGTGTACTACCATTTTAACCGTTTTAATCATTTTAACCATTTTAACCATTTTAACCATTTTAACCATTTTAACCATTTCAATCATTTTAACCATTTTAATAATTTTAACCATTTTAGCTATTTCAATCAGATATTTTATTTTGCACTCAATTGTAGAAGGGTCAACATTTAAGGGTACCCATGTAAAACTGGTTTTAAATAATTTATCTTTTCAATATTTATACGTTGTCGGTTAACGAATTCGAATTAGTTTCTATCAGAGAAGCTAAGGGATGACATTAGTCGTGAAATCTGGCATCAACATTTGCTATTAATAAATTTTCTATTCTAAATGTCGCACGTTGAGAAATTCTTCGGTTGTTTTCAGCGCGTTAAATTAATAAAAAAAAAGCCTGCCCGAATGTATAAGTTATTACGGGGCTAGTAAAACTTGGCTTCTTTATTGTCGAGACTGTAAGTTGCTCTTGCAAGCTGTTTGAAGGATATCGTTTGATATGTCGAACAAAATCCTGAATCTTGCTACCGACTTTAAACATACGATCAAACTTATTTTTCAAATAATAAAGAATTTAAAAATTTTTCTCTTAACCTTGGGCAACAATATATATTATATTTCTATATATATATTATATTTCTATATATATATATTATATTTCTATATATATATATTATATTTCTATATATATATTATATTTCTATATATATATTATATTTCTATATATATATTATATTTATATATATATATATATATATATTAATTACAACGTCATTCTTAATTATGCACCCATTAGATTATTATTTTTGGCGTTGGTACCGGTAAGAATTACGTTGTAAATTTTGATCATTTTATAAAAAATATAGAAGAGAAAGAAATAGAAATGTAAGCACAAGGGGCAGAACCCCTTGCGAGGCCAAAATGACCGAGTTTATATATATATATATATGTATATATATATATATACATATGTATTGTATACTTATATGATGCGGAATTTTTGACAACTAAACTGAAACGATTAAAACAATTTTGTAGGCGGTTAAAAAATTTCTAACTTTACGTGTAGTAGGCACAGAAATCAAAATTTCAGCTGTGATCTTTGATTCTTCGAAACCACTGAGACTATAGTGCGTGTAAAATAATTTGGCACAGTTACCTGCGATCATCAATTTCTCCGTATGGTGTGATCTTTTCCCCCGTAAAAAGTAGTTTTTAATTTCTTGCGAAACATTTAAATTCGCTAATTAACTAACTATAAAGAGAGATTCTCGAAATATTCACCGCGGTACATGGTCAGCGGAATGTTATAATATCGCCGTACAATCTTTGGTACGTTCGATGTATCGAGAATGAGCGTGAACGAAGGAAAAAGATAAAAATCGCCAGCTGGAAATAACCGGCTTTAAAATTTTGAACCTCATTAACACTTCTTCCGATTTCTGTGTAATTATACAATTTGATAAATGCATGTAAACACTTATTAATTATTAGCAATAAAGCGATATGCGTCGAAGGCAGCAACAATTACAGAGCAGTGTCGCTGAGACACGTTGTTTATTATGGTAATTAACAAAATTTCTATTTATTCGTATCATTTATCAAACCGCGCGAGTTTAAAATGCTGACGACAGTGTTTTAATTGAAAATAATTGAACACGATATAAAACTTGAAAAACAGGAAGAAAATCTTTTTTCATGGGGGAACGCCTTATATTTTTTCATATTTCATAACCATCAGCATATCTATATCGATATGGATATTACGATTATCATCACGATTAAATATTTATTTTATTGAATGATGCTTTTACACAAGTTTAACTGTTACAATTTACGACGCAACTAAAGCTCTCGCCTTATTATTACCGCTGTTTACCTTTCTGAAAGTTAACAATGACGTTGACATAATTAACACGAAGGCAAAAAAATTAAATACAAGTATATAAACAAACATGTATTTCTGTCATTTGCAATCAATGTACGTCATGCTGTGTAACACGGACGTCGGTCACGTAAGCATGTTACACTTTGAAATTGAAAAAAACTATTTTAAGTAACTCGAAGCACCTGCATGGGGTGATTATGCAAACTAGCTGTTTTTTCTTCTTTAAATAATTACTCGGGACATTGTGGCTCCAGCAGTTGTCGTCAGATTTTAAAAGTAATTAATCCTTTGCTCAAATCAAAACTATCTACAATACTGTCATTACCTTTCGACAGTTTACTAATTGGATAATTTTAATATTTTCCCATACAATTCGTTTATAAAGTTAAACAGATTGCGTTGTCACTCACTTACATGTAAGCCATAAAAATGAATCTTAAAATTTTTCGAAATTGATTTCATGATTTTAACGGGTTTTTTCATGCATTTTTCTTAGAAAATATTTCAACCAGTTCTTTTGCACACTGCAGTCATGAGTACAAAAAAGTGTCAAGAAGAGGGAACTAACTGTTTCTCCGACGTATCTTCTGTCTGCGCTATTTCTATTTTACCTTTTAATTCAAATGCGTGAAAATCTAAATATTTATCTTTCAATATATATGTACACTTTCGTGCTAGAGGTTACCTAGTAAAACCTGTAAGAGTGACACGTCAATTCTATTTGCGCGATATAAAAGTGGACGGAACGAAACAATGATCATTTATTTCCTACTAAATGCTATTGTATGTTCTATGTCACATTTCTTTGAAAGGTTGAAATCGATTTTTTACCCTCTTTCAGTTCAAAACTACAGCTTTAAAATTAAGCATAGCGGTCTCGGTGACAATACAGTATTATGCAAAAAGTTTGAAAGTAATATTAAAATTCTATCCCTACGTAATAGGTAACTCTGTAAATATACACGGGATTACGATGTATACTGTACATATATAGATGTAAAATCGGCAAGACGGAAATAATTAAGAAGTATTTTTGTTAATCAGAAGTAATTAAAGTACGCTATACAGTTTTCCAGTCCTCACGATGGTTTCAGTGCTGAATTGAAGAATTACCTAGTAATGAAACAAATAATATTTCAGATTCTCAAATTTTCAGTAAAGCTTTATTTCGATTAATGAGAGAATATTTCAATTATGACCATTAATCAATTTTATCCGTCGGAAAATCTTTATAAACAGACCGATACGATCGAAATTTTTTGTTTTTATCGTTCTATATCTAATCTCACTGCTCACTTGGTTTTACACAAGGAAACCAAATGTATAGTATTATTGTTCATAAAAATTAATTAACGGGTTTATATATATATATATATATATATATATATATATGTATAAAAGGTACAACGCGAATTGAACGGGAAAGAAATTATGCAAAATATTAATGCATTAATGGAAATGCATCATATGGGATCAATGTGAAATTATTCGAAATTTAATATTACCTGTTTGAAATATCGATAGGCTACATAAATGTGATCACTGATAAAATGTATGCGATTATAAACCGTCGCTAATAAATGGAAAATAAAATAAACAAAAAACGTTGTTTAAGGTAAATGCTTTTATACAAAATGCATTCTTCTTCTTCTTTGATTAACGTGCCGTGTACTGCCGCCTAGGCCAGAGGCACGGATAAGATAAGAGAGTTAGATGGAGTGGAATAGATTAGTGACCTTGAGAAAACGTAGGAGGTGTTCAATTTTATCGTGGCGATCAGACAGGATTTCGGAAAGATTGGACCACTGGAGAATTTGTGCTCGGTATGAATTATAGGTGGGACAGCTGACGAGTAAATGTTGGATTGTGACAGGAGAATTGCAATTGGAACACAGCGGAATAGGTTGTCTGGACAGGAGATGATTATGAGTGATTTTGTAGTGACCTAGGCGGAGTCTTGTGACAACGATTTCATTCCTCCGATTATTGGTGAATAATGAGGTTTTCCAAGGTCGAATAGTATCTCGAATTGAGCGCAGCTTGTTCGTGTTTGGGATGTTGGTCCATTGTTTTTGCCATGTTTGAAGTGATTTTTGCACTTTACGAGCTTTTAGATCAATTGACGGTTAATGTTCGATACCGGAAAGAACAATGAGCTTTCTTTTGCCGCGATATCCGCGAATGAATTCCTCTGGATCCCAACGTGTCATCCTTGGAATGAGAAAATACATTTATAATTTCATAAAAATGAACACGAAAGAAAAAAATAATTTCTCCATTTCAACGTCCACGTATTTGTTTAAGGATATTATATACAAAAAGTATATAGCGTATTTTATAATTAATAAATATACATCACGAATTTTAATACGAAATATACGCGCCTACGCTTTTATTAGGACTATAACGTTTTCTTGTAATCAGAATTTTTTTTTTTGCATTGCACTAGAAGTATATTTCAGTAAAAGTAAAATTATGTACACCCATGAAAACGTATTTTTGTTGTAATGGAAAATTTATTTTTTACTTTTGAGTTGATTTTTACGAAATTATAATGTACAAAAATGCGTATTTTTCCATTATAAATGCTTTTGATATAAAAGCAAAAAAAATTTTTTTTAATAATTTTAATCTTTTTTTTATTATTTTAACATCATCGAGAATTATGGTAATATGTTTTGAACGCCGTTCCAGAAGTCTCGGGAACAGCCGTGATTACCGAATGAGAAGAGTTGACTGCTTCAATTTGATGTGAAATTTCGGTACAGTCGGAGTAGTGAAGAGCCGAGAAAATAAGGTGTACCCTCTTTTTTAAGTAAGATTCATGGTGAGAGCAACGTATCGAAATTTTGATTAGATGCGACAAATTTTTCACGAATGAAGAAAATTGAAATGGGACGCTTTTTCCGTCATTATTCGATAAAAAATACACGAGCCTTTCCCGGATGAAATAAACAAGCAAACGAAAGGAAAACAAATTGGAGACAGTTTTAACAAAGAGAGCTTTTTCGAAATCTGACGCCATAAGATATTGATTGTAAATAATTCAGAAAGCAAGAACGGCTAAAAATTCAAAGCTGTTTCTTCTTATATCGATAGTTGAAAAAAATTCGATAGGAAAATCGACACCGATTTGCCTCTTTCTTCGGTATACGACGTTATTGTAGGAAAGTATAATTGCTGAACTTCGAAACTTTAAATTCTTATTTTATCTTAAAAGCATTATCTCTACTTTCTGACTTTTCATTAAAACGTGACGTGCGGCAGTTTTGCGATAGTAGTGTTTATTTTTTTATAATAAAATCTTTTAATAAAAAAAAAGAAAAAAAAGATTTTTTGTTTTTTTAGGTATTGATACTCTTTAGGGTTTATTCGAAAAATTTAATAAAAACGCACCAAAACTTTAATTGTTTAATTACGGTCTCGGAAATTTAGATTGCATCAATTAAGAACACATCAGGATAACAATCACCAGTTTTCTATAAGCCAAGTATTGGAAACTGCGCGATTATTATTTAGCTCGGTTTCTTAATTGTTGCAATTTGAATTTGGTTTACCGAAACTCTCTAGTTAAATGGTGTTTAAGAATATCATAATATCTCCTTCAAGAGTGAAAATATGTAGCTCTATTTTTTACTTTTCAGTGGATTTTTGTTAAACTTTTGGAGTAAACGTTGAATCGGAATTTTTAAAATATTACATTTCGCAATTTTTGGCGCAAAAATATTTTCGAGTGGTAATACCGATGGAAACTCTATTAAAATGTTGCTATTTTCCAGTTTTGGCTAATTTTTACCTGGTTATATGATGAAGTACATCTCTTAAGGAAATTCCTTTTTTTTTTTAACGTTTATTTCAATGACTACCGAGTAATTTGCCGGTACTGATACCCCGGTATTCATGCTGGATCTTCACGGTACTGATACCCCGGTATTCATGCTGGATCTTCACTGATCGGTATAGTTAGTGATAAACAAGGGGTATTCCCCCTCATTCGAATATCACTCCAAATGGTCAAAAGTTACATCCGGTAATATCGTAGTATTTCCCTTAGCGGTGAGCTCTTAAATGACGCTTTGGCGATTTTAAATTCGCTTTTCTTATTCGAATCTACATATTTAAATGTAAACTAACATTGATCGTATTTTAAGTTTTGTTTTCTTTTTTATGTATATATTGAAAATTATTATTATTATTATTATTATTATTATTATTTTTTGTCGTATTAACGTATTAATAGTAGTAAAAATACCATTAATAATATTTCAACTTTTACTACTGATGTTTGCTATATTAATAAGAGACACTTTTTTTAAATGCTATTTGATGACATTCGTAAATAATTGACTGGGGGGGGGGGGTACATTTTGCAAAGAACAAAAAATTCCTGTTTTAAAATAATAACGTAAATAGCGAAATAATATTAAATAATAAATACACATTTATCCGCCGAAACGTTTTTAGGCAAATTCCCCACCTTTAGCTGGAAAAATAAAAATTATTACACGATTAAATTGATATGGAAACAAGTAAAATCGTACTAAAAATTGAGGAAGATGGTAACGTACTTATAGAAGAGTAAGTTTAAGGATGGCCATAGGAGCAAGGAAAAACAGGGAAATAGAGTTCGGATAAATGAGTAAAAAAGAGGTAAAAGTACGTGAAAAAAACGTTACAGTAAAAAGGGAAAAGTTGGAAGCCGAAAAAAATTAAAAAAACATCAGTTGGAAATCTTAAATTGAAAATGCGGATTATTATTATAGGCATATTGGACAGTTGAAACGCTGAGAAAAGAAATAAATAAAAGTTCATCTAGGAAATTTTTAAATAAAAAGTAGATTATTATGCAGGTATTTTTGATTAAGGTAGAAAAAGTCTAAAATAAAAACGAAATTATATTGGAAATTCGTCGTTAGGGAATATTAAAACCGAAAATTATGAAAATTTAATATTAAAAATTGAGCCGCTATACCGGCCACGTGATAGAAAAACAGAGAAAACAGAAGAAAATATATATATATATATATATTAAAATGTCATCATTAGGGAAAATAAGGACATCCGGATATGTTTAACCGCATTAATTGATTCGTTAAGCAAACAAGTAAGTGGCTGAAAAATTTAAATTTTATCGTATTATTAACCCTCTTTATATAATATCGTCTGCGCCAAACGAGGATTTGTTTGGCAATTATACCATTCACTGATGAAGTTATAGAAGGTGAGAAAGAAGAACAGGTAGATCTGTTCTACTAGGCCCGCATCGTGTGTAGAATGTTAGACGTGGAATTTTTTTTTTTTTTTTTTTTTTTTTTTTTAATATTTACTATGGGTTCGTCAGCGAGGACAT
Organism: Icerya purchasi; assembly: GCA_039619475.1. NCBI lineage: Eukaryota > Metazoa > Arthropoda > Insecta > Hemiptera > Monophlebidae > Icerya > Icerya purchasi. The sequence continues at coordinate 397,367,520 of CM077115.1, read as the reverse complement.
TAGCCCAAGAAATGGGAATAGAGAAAAAATCAGATTTTTATGAGGCGTGAAACATTCAACAATAAATTACATACGCTGTCTCTGAAAACATCATTATAGTAATTAGAAATTTGATTTTCGTTTCCATTAACATTTTGTTATCTTGCCATTCAGCTTAATTTGTTTTAATGTGTGGTTGAATGTTTCCGATTGTCTTTTTAATAATTGGCCGATAGTTTTTTTGACTATAATCGTCAAGTAATTTGTTATAAAACTCGTGTTTCAGTTTTCCTACTTCTTTTTGAATCTCTTTCGCAGATGAAAAATGGAATTTTTAAGGTTTGATCAGTATTATGTAATTTAAACGGATTACACGCCTTTTCTGCCAAGTTTTATTTATAGTATATAATTTTCCTCATAGGTGGTTACTTTTAATTGAAGAAAAACTTTTTTTACGCGCATTTATAATTTCCATCAGGGAGCAGATGGACCAATCAAATTTCTCATCATCAAAAGTACAGGTATTACAAATTTTCCGTCTAAATTTCTTTTTATTAAAATTGAAAGTGAGTATGTACACCGGTGCAGTCCGAGAATGGAACGTCTAATTACTGAAAAGGAATACCCTCTTATTAGTGTCGTGGTCAAGACACAATACCCATCACCTTTTAATGGTGAAAGAGTGAAACCTCCTTTATAATATTTGTAAAACCATATGATTGATGTTTCGATGACTAGAGAGTTGACTGCCACATCAAGCGTACTTAATCCCCCCCCCCCCCCGAAAGTATAACAGTATGCTTCTACCGGAGCAATATAATACCTTTTAACTCTTCTAAAAATAATTTCCGCGATGAGCTACGAAATCTATACATACCGCGTATACAAAAGGCAGTATTATTTTTGAACGGAATTTCAAACAAACGACAAGTAGAAGCCACAACGGCAACGATAAAGTACTTTTATGTAAGATCTCGACACTGCGTTGAGTATTTATTAACGAGCCACTTCATCATCATGGAGCAGTCGATTTCAGTTAGCACTCTATTATTTATCGTAACTAAAGTTCTTTTTCCCGAAAAAAATAATTAATTCATCGATATGTGCTTTCTTAAAAAGGTACCGGTGTTTAAAATAAATTTAAAGCATTATTGATCGTAATTCAGTTAGATTTTAGTAAAAGTTAAAAAGTCGATATTTCTTTATTTTTTCCAATTAATTCTCCAAGGCAGATTAATTTGGTTTCGTAAAGACACATATATACACATGTGTATGTTTGAAATATTAAGCCGGGAGAAAAAAAAGCAAGAATAGAAAACAAAAAAAAAAAAAAAAGCAATCTTTTGAAAACTTTTGGCGGGGATGGGCATCGAGGGGAGGGATCTTGAAAAAGCTCTACCTTTTCTTTACGTCGTATTTAGGAACGGAGTCAATTAGGAGAAAGAAAAAGTGTACTTACGGAGCGGCGGTGGCGAAAAGTAAATCGGCGGCCATGCACTGGGTTGCGGGGTCGTCTCGTATTCCATCGATTCTTCAGGCAGCAGGAAATGGATTTTTTTTTTAATTAACCGAGTTCAAGTTTAAAGCGAACAGTAATTAGTGTAATTGTCGTTACTTAAGATTATTATTTTTCGTTAGTAATATATATTGCGCGTTTTTGTCTGTGAATGATAATTTTTTCCCGGTATTTGTTTGCCGAGCACGGTTCGGTAACCTTCTTACACAGAAAATCAATTATCCGGCCAATGATAAAAACCAGAATTTGACAAAAATATCGTCTAGTGTCGAACCGGTAATTAACGGAAGAAGCCGGTGCTACACTTGTTAATTTATCGTCTGATCGGATGATATTTTAGCGTTCACTAATTGGAGCGGAAAAATATCGACGTAATAACGAACGAATATCGAACAATCAGCAGATGTCAATCGGATTCTTGGCAGCTTCTTCTACGTGCGGTCTGTTCGATCAGTTATCATAACTTATCGGTGAGATTTAGCGGAATTATTTTTTTAATTACTGCAGAACTTAGTATCGATAAGTATCGATCTGACGATAAGTCCCTGTAATTTCTTCTCCTCGAACATAATTGGCAAGTAGACGGAACTACAGACTTATCGTCAGATCGATACTTATCGACACTAAGTTCTGTATTAATTTTAAAAAAAACGAATTCCGCTAAATCTCACTGATAAATTATGCTAATTGGAATCTAATTAAAGAAAGCCTTGACTCTTCGATTGAACTTAAAATCGGGTTTAAAACTACTAGTGATTTGGAACAGCAAGCCCAGCACTTTATCAACTTGGTGCGAAGAGTTGCTAGCCAAGCCACTCCAGCTCTTAAAGAAAACGTTCCAAATGAAGTACTGTATCCTATCGAAGTTAGGAAACTAATAAAAGAGAGAAGACGTGCACGGAAAATATGGCAAGTTTATCCATCGGATAAAACGAAATTTAATCGTATTAGCGTTAAACTTAATAGGCTAATCAAGGATTTCAAACAGAAAAGCGTTGCAAACTACTTCAGAAAATTTAAGCCCTGCAGCGGTTACAAATTATTCATTGTGGCGTGCATTCTCTCAAGAATGAACATGGGCAGTGGATCCACGACGACAACAGTAAAGCTGAATTATTCTTTACTCATTTAGCTTCAGTCTTTACAACACATAATATGAATTCCCAGATCGCGATATAGCAACAAATTACCAACCTCTTTCCAGCAAATAAAACCAGTAACTCCTCTTGAAGTTGCACAAGAGTTAGATGACAAAACGAGAATCCCAAAAAGACTCCTGGAATCGATGAAATTTCACCCGAAGGAGCGCTTAGAGAATTACCACGTAAAGGAATTACCATGCTGACATATCTCTTTAATGCCTATTTCAGAATGGGATTCGTAACCAAATATTTCAAAATCGCTCAAATCATCGTGTTACCGAAACCTGGAAAACCAACAGAAGTAATAACTTCGCATCGACAAATCTCGAAATTATTTCAGAATCTACTCCTTAAGCGGTTCAAGCCACCTTATTAAAGATACCCGATCATGAGTTTTCCTTCCGCAATCGGCGCTCTACGATTAATCGAATTAATCGCATAAAACTAAGTTAACTGAAACAACCTTTAAAGAAAAAAAAATACTGTCCGGCGGTTTTCCCGGACATATCGTAAGCTTTTAACCGAGTCTGACACGAAGGGCTGATCTATAAAGTGAGCAACTTGCTACCGGAAAATATGTGCCAACTTCTTGAATCACATATCTCTGATAGATCCTTCAGAGTTTCCTATGAAGAAGCGAAGTCGAAATTTCATTCAATACATGCTGGTGTTCCACAGAGTAGTGTCTTAGGGGACCCATACTCTAAATTTATATTGTATACAGCTGACATTCCAACAACAGTCGAGACGATAACTGCTACCTTTGCTGATGACACAGACATCTTGTCAGTTGACAATTCTCCAGAATTGGCTACGACTAATTTGCAATATGCAGTCGAAAAGTAATTAGCAACTGAACATGTGAGATTGGAAGATCAAGATTAATTAAGAAATCGGTGCTCGTTATGTTTACGCTTCGTAAATCTAGGAGCCGTGTCTCCTATATACCTTGTTCGCCTTCCTATTCCGAGATCCGGACTCCGCTAAATACCACTGGGTATGCATTTAAATTCGAGACAGAATTGGAAGACGCACGTCAAGATGAAAAAAACAAAACAAACTATACATAAATTAAGACAGATTTATTGTGGTTGATTGGGCCTTACTCTAAGCTCAATCTATCTAATAAACGTATGATTTATTGTCCAATCATCAGACCGATATGGATGTATGGTATTCAACTCTAGGGTTGTGCAAAGAAATCCAATATCGGTTGATTATTCAGCACGCTCAGTGACTCCGAAGCATCTCACTGGAGCTTTCCGGTATCAACGCAATCAAAAAAATACATTTAGATTTAAACATTTCACGGATCGATGAAGTTATAATTTCTGAAGCGCACGAAAACCGACTTCACAGTCACCCGAATCTAGAGGCCTCAGAAATACACTACTTCCTGATGATGACTTAAGGCGCCTTGAGCGCACAAAGCCTTATGAGCTGGTCACCTAATTTATTCTAAAATATACACTCGTATATATGTATTTTACGAATATTTTCATATGCTTGGTGTGCGTGTGTGTGAATATGCGCATTTGATTTTATTTGTATACCCATATACATTGGGAGTTATGTAATGGTACATAGTTTCTACTTTGTTCATGTTACAAAAAATGTAAAGTAGTGTTCATTTATTTACTGTTGTAATAAGATTGTACTCTGAAATATATGTATAAAAAAACAACAACAAAAAAAAAAATCTGTATATTCGCTCCCGTAATGAAGCAGGTATTTTGTTATTTTATTCATTTAAGGAAAATAGCAGTAAATTCAGTGAAGCGAGGGAACTTACGCCGAAACCGTGGCGCTGAAAATAAATATTTAAAAGGTAACGATCACTGCCGCAACCGGCAGAATTCGATGCCATCATGAAACTCGCTGGCCAAATTTATCGAAGTTCTCTGTTCGTTAGGAGAACGTTAATGTATAATGCGAGCTCGAAAGTATCCCGCTTAATGAAAAATAATAAATTTGATTTTTTTTCTTCTAAATCTTAAACCTCAGACTATCTTTTTTTTTTCTATCGGCAGTATATTTTAATTGCCAAAAGCAGGGGAAATTTTTAAAAAATTCCATCGTTTACTGTTTAATTATACCCGGCCACTAGGCTTTGCCCAGATCTATTCTAAACTTCCAAAACAATCGCATCGGTAAGTTTTTTTTTTTAATTTTTTTTTTATAGTGGTAAATAAATCTCTCTTTTTTTTTTCTGCGATCTTCTTATTAAATACAAGTCTATTTACTTTTTAATAAACCTGAAAAGTATGATTACTGAAACACTGGAGTAGTTAATATTGATTCATCCGAGCGCAGAGGCCGAAAAGGCCGCAAAGATCGTCACAAGGGGACAGAAAACTCCAAAGGCCGAAAGTGCTGCAATGCCGAGAAGGTGCAAATGTATAAAGGTGCAAAGGTCGTAAAGGTCACAGCTGGCAGTTCTAACGTCACAGGCTAGACTGCGCGCAGAATGTAAAAATTATCGCCGTCTACAGCTTTTATGGCCTGTGCGGCCTTTGTCCCCTTGTGACGATCTTTGCGGCCTTTGCGCTCGGATGAACCAATATTAACTACTCACTGGTGACCTTCTTTTTTTAGGTTTTCCTCGATGGTGAGACCTTCAAACACTCGATTTCTAGTCCCTAAAATACGTTAATCCACGTATTTCATTAAAACCATTAAAGCCGTCTCTGGGAAACCAGTCACATAAGATTGTAACGTATACGTACATGTATAAGAACTATCCGTATTATAAGGTTAATATAATTCGTGACGTATGATCAGGATAGTACCGCGGGGTAAAGAGTGCGATTTTCTTACCTTGAAATTTTGAAAATTTTTAAAATACCGATTTTAAATCAGAGTTTTGATTTGTATCCACGTAACGTGGTAATGGTCGAGTTGTCTATATTCATATTCGTATAATATTTTATACTAGATTCGCGTCCCTCAGTCGAGATTCGCCTGCAGCCTATTTCAACAAACGTTGCCTCCTAAAAATACGTGAAACGATTTCGTCGCAAAATAGCCACCGTAACGCATTTTATTTTCTAAAATAATAAATGAAATGTTACACGTTTATTGCACAACACGTTAATACAATTTTTATTAGGTACATATTCAAATTCCTCAATCTGTGGGCATATATTTATAGTAATTCATACTGACAGCACAAAAAGTCACTTCACCAGATTGAAAAATACCCCCTTCAACAGCTTTTTTAGTATTGACCTATGGCAATCGAAAATATTCAATAATTGAATTTTCTGAAGAAATATTTTATCACTTTCTATTATCAGTTCTATGTAATCCAATAGAACTGTGTGAAGATATTACTTTCATTTTAATGAATACGGCGTTAATGTTCAAATGACGAAGAAAATTTTAAAATAAGCGGTCGAATACGGTGAAGGAAGAGTATTTTGAATTTCTCGTCCAGCTCAGAAAAGGTTTTCGCAGATTATATATACATATATATAAATATTATTTTTTTTTTTTTTTTCAAAAGGGACAAGGATTTTTCGTGGAAATCTGTACAAAAATTAACTACTCGGATTATTAGTACACACAAAATTAAAGAATTTCATATTGTTTCGTGAATTAGGTGGATAAAAAAAAAAAAAAAACAATCAATGCCATTTTCTATTGAATTATGGGCATGCATTTTGTGGATCGTAAAAAATTATTTTCATATTTAATTAAAAACAGGTAGATGGAAAAAAAAAAAAAAGGAAGAAAAACTTTATCACTCCACGTTAATTTAAAAACAAAAAAAGTCTAAATAAAGCAAAAATTTATTAGTTCAAGTGATATTTATAGATAATTTTAAAAAATATCGATTTATCTAAGCTTTTTTCTGTGAAAAGTAAAAATAGTTAGAAACGTGGCGCTTCATTTAACTGCAATAAAAAAAGTCGACAAATTTCTGAAAATACGAGGAAGAAAATAAATGTGATCATGTTTAACTCTGGAGCTAGGTGACAATTTTGTTTCAGAAAGTGAAGCGATTATATTACGCGCAACAGGTAGAGCTGTTCAAGATACAGAAGATTCCGAGTGACTCATTCTAAAAATGCCTAACAACCGACATTTTAAAGCACTGTCGCAATGTGGAGGTGCTGTATTAAGAAGCCGTTTGGAGTCGATATCACGTAATTCTATGTATATAAGTTCAGGTGTGCGAAACGAACTAACGCAAAAGAGCGTGTATACACTTGTTTTGCTAATCCGTTGCAATTAACTCAGAAGTTTCATGTAAAATTCATTTACAATTTTCGAAAAATCGTTTTACATTACAAAATTTTTGTTTCGCTGATAAATTTATTATTTTCATCGGTACTCGGTATTATTAATATTTTTTGTATAGTTATGAATTAATTTGTTTATTAATTTTCATTTTCCACAAAGTATTTCCTCAATATGCTGCTTTATGCGCTTTAACATGAAAAAACGTCTTGAGATTGTTTATTTTTAAAACGTCGTGTGTATGTAATACTGGACGATCCTGCCCGCCCTTGTTTACATAATAAAGAGAAATTCTAAATGATGTCATAATTACAGCAGCGTATACGTATTTGGAATGAAATGAAAAATTTCGCTTCTAATTCATGGTGAATGGGGAAATACATTTAAATACATTTAAGTACATTTAAATACATTTAAATATATTTAAATACATTTAAGTACATTTAAATACATATAGCCGGGAATCAATAATTTTTTTTTGATGAATATTAAAAATTTAAATTCGAAATAATTATTTTCGACCGTCATTAAGTATCATTAAAAAATGAAACCGTTATACGAAAAATTTCAAAACCTCTTTATGTAACGGAGTACTGTAGAATATAATATTTTATATTATCGGTTTTTGTAATGTTAATCGTTTCTTATAAATTAATTTACTACCATTGTTATAAAGTTTATTAAAAATACAGAAAAAGAAAAAATCGTTAATTTGACTTTTTAATCATATCGAAGTAATCACAAAAAAAAAACCTGTTACCGATAATTAAATTCATACATATTTGCAGTTTCTCCTTATTGATCATTGACAAAATTTTTGTTTATACTCAGTAAAGAAGAATAAGTAACTAAGTAACTAATTTCAATTGCGAAATTACCGAAATAAATAAATTATCGAGTTTAATTCGGATCTAGTTAACCTTTTTTCATTATCATTACAGCCGCGAATACGAATCGTATGAAAAAGGTGCGGCTAAACTTCATAATGATGTACAAAAAAAAAGTGTTTTTTAGCTGTCATCAGCTGACTGGCCAAAGCATTCAAGGTTTTGCATATAGCTTCATTTATTCTCTAGTTTGACAAAATAATGAAGAGTGTGCTCTATTGTCAAAAGTCGACCAGAATTAAAAAATCAGTTCGGAAAACGGAATTCAATATACCGGAGTTTAATGTCTTCAAATATTATCGGTTTCAAAGAGTCTAATTACTTACGTGAAAAATTACTTTTTTTTAAGCTATTTCAAAATTATCTAAAATTTACAATTTTACAAATGAAACTCAATACGCTTAATAAAGTAACGCATGTTTCACTTTCTGAATATTGCAGAGAAGGCGAATTTTATTATTTATTATGATTGTGTGTCTGTCTGGATTCTGATTTTTCCGTACCGCCTGTTATCGCAATTAATTATGCGATTTTATACGAGCAAACATTATCATTTTAGATAATCATTTTCGTTTATCATATATATGTAAGCCTGCGAAGACAGAACTATATTAATATATTTGTACGCTACATATATAAATTACATTACGTTGTAAAATTCTTTATGTACATAGAAATTATGGAAATGTTGTTCTTATAATTTTCCAACTCTCTTTGGTGAATTCTTTCTTTTTAATGTGTTTTAATCACGGGATGTTTTATATTACGCGCCCACTACAGAATATAATCCCAGAACATCAATGCGATTTCTTAAAACAATATTCCACAGTGGATCAGCTGCACAGAGTGGTAAGTGTCATGTAAAAGAAACTGGAGATTAAAAGGATGTGTGCAATTGCGTTCTTTGATGTCAGGCCTTTGATAAAGTTTGGCATAATGGTCTATTATAAAATTTAAAAATTCCGTTACCAACTAGGTTATATCTCTTGTTGAGTTCATAACTTCATAACCGATATTTCCAGGTGCGCTATGAACACACGTATTCAGAACTATATCCAGTTCTAGCAGGAGTGCTCCAGAGATTACTTCCGGGACCCGCGCTGTATTTGATATATACAGCAGACTTACCTGCGACGGAACATGTACAGATAGCTGACGACATTTCATCACTTATATTACATGTAAATATGCGACAATTTTCAAAAAGCCCTTATCGAGGCGGAACGCTGGTGTAAAAAGTAGTGGAAAGTTCAGATCAACGAAAGTAAATCGGTGAACGTTCATTTCACGAATAGAAAAATCATAACGCCAACTGTCAGGATAAATAGAATGGGGGTTGACTGTGAGAACAGCAGTCAAGTACTTTTGGGATTACACCTAGATAGTCGCTTAACATGAAAGCAGCACATACGGGCAAAGAAAAGAGAAATAGATATTCTTGTTAAAAAACTGTATTGGTTTATGGGAAGAAATAGCGTAAGTATTGATAATAAACGTTTGATAGACACAATTATCTCGAAGCCTATTATTTGGACTTACGGAGTGTAGCTTTAGAGTTATGCTATACCTAAAAATCTCTGTAGATAATACAGACCATGCAGAATAAAATCCTTCGTGACCAAGGTATGTATGAAATCTAACCTTGCATCAGGATTTAGGGATAGAGTATGTGACAGATGTTATTAAAGCTCACGACCGAAGACACGCAGGAAGACTTGAAGGTCATTCGAAAAAACTTTCTGCAGGATTGCTACATACTGTTAGTGATAGAAGGCGGTTGAAGCGTAAGAAACCTCATGACCTTGTTTAAGGTAAAGACTATCATCATCGGGTAGGTACCATTGAATATACTTTTCTCTTCATGTTCAATATTTCCCTAGTTAAGAATATTGCTAAATAGTCTAGATGGCCAGTTTGTAATACAGTAAATCGATGGAAAAAAGAAAACAAAAAAAGCACTGGCATTCAAGCAACAGTAATTCAATAGAAAATAATGCAATTTTGATATACACAAAGAAGAAAGTTAGTGTGATTTTAAAAGTTTAATATCGATATGTTTCCACGCTTGACACTGCAGTTTCACCGATTTCTATAAAGTGGTGTCTAGACACCCGGTAGGAACGAAGTTTCTTTCACCACTTTTTGGTAGATATACAAGTATAAAGTCATTCATAAAGTGCATGATAAAAAATGACACAATACTATAAATCGCGTATGAATTAAAGCAAAAACAATAAAAACAAAAAATAAATCCCGTATGAATTAATTAAAAAAAAAAAAACAATAAATAAATCATCAGACTCGTTCAAAAACGCGCCAATTTTTAAATTCAATAAAATTTACACGAGTTTAGAATTGAGCTTATACAGAATGCTTGCTGCTCGAATCTCGATACTCGCACGTACACACACACATACCTATATATAATAGAAAGAGACAGAGTGAAAGAGAAAGAGAGTGAGGTCGCCTGGAGGACGCATAACGCTTTTTCGTTTCCTAACAATTTCTGCCAGCTTTCTCCTACCGCCAAGCCGCGTAAAAGAACTTCGTTCCAATAAGCTTCCGCATCGGATCGCCGTTAGTATAAATAAAATAATCATCAAGTGTAATAATTACATAAACAATAAATTGACCAGAAAAGATTGATATATTGAAAAATTACAATACCAACATGTTTCGGAGACACTGCTTCCGTGATTAAGTGTCTTTGGAACATATTGATAAGTTTTAATACATTAATGTTTTTTCTGGGCAATTTTATTTATTTTTTTTTTGACCTAGCAAGAAACCATTTATCCGCAGTCGGCTTAGTGATTGTATAATTAAATTAATTTTAAAAACGTGTTTATAAAAAATTCAACACTTTATAATCGGGTATTGTGACAGGACAAAATTTTCTAGGAATGAAGAATTTTTCTTTTTTTTTTCTTTTTAAATAATAAGAAGCGAATTTGTTGTTTTAAAAAAAAAAACTTTACTCGTTATTTATAAATTTTAGCGCGTTTTAACATCTCTTTTTGAAACTTGTTCGAGTGGGGATGCTTAATTTTGTTTTTTCGCCCGCAATTCTTCGGCGCTTGCAACACTAGCCATATTATGTACCAAAAAAAACAAAAAAAAACAACGAAAAGTATACGGCCAAAAGGGCATTAAGAGGAGGCCATACACTAATTAATAGCACATAAGGGACGGCGTGCATTTTTCAGTCGGACCCGTTCGTATTCGTTCTTAATTAATGATTTAATTACACCTTCCGAAACGAATTAATTTCTGGCCTTCTTATTTAGCAGCGTGAAAACGGTGTATTTCTCACCGTTTGATAATTGGAAAATCTTTCGCCAGCCGCAGACGTGTTATTGTTTAGCCGGGCCAGGACTATCCGATTCAGAATTACAGCGCGAGGCTGGCTCCGAGGTAATCTGCCGCGCGATTTCTTAGCGGACTGGTGCAGATTGTTTAATGGCCGTCAATTAAATCGTTCTCACTGGGAGCTCCAGATGCCGCTGTGCACGTTTCGATATGGCTAATCTGTCGACAGCAAAAACTTCCGATGATGGTAATGGCCGTTCTGCTTGCAGCACTGTCTTTTCTTAATCGGTCGTAATTCCAGTCAACTTTTATTTCCCTAAAGGTTAGACTAGCGCGTTAGCTGAGCTGCGCCGAACTTTGGCTAAACTTTTAATCGCTTTCATCATCGCGATAGAACATCGCTGCCGCTCTCGGTACTGGCAGCTTACGTCTTCTTTCGGAACATGTTACTACACGCTCGTACACTGCTGCTCGTGGCTTATCACCGCGTCGCATACTCTTTTCCGCGAATCTTAACAACTTCTCTGCCAACTACTCCCTGGCGTTCGTTCCGAATCAACCTAGAAGAAACACCATCGTCAAGAACGTTTCAGAATTCTCTGCACTTACTTAAGAAGTCACCGGTGAAAGTTAAACTTTTCAAACTCGACTGGCGCAGCCTTTCCGCATAAATTACCCCCCTTTTTCGGGGATGCGCGGATTCCGTACCGCAGGTTAATGATTTATGTCCGAAGCCGTTCTATTTGGTGGAGAAGTCGATGTTCGCGATGTGTGCTGATAATAAATATAGAAAACCGTTTCATCAGGGTATTTGATCGGGAACGTGTGCTATAACTTCGCCTTTTCATTTTTTCGAAAGAGTAAAAAAAAGGCCATTAGCGGTGTTGACGATAAAAAAGGAAGTGAGCAAATCCGTTTTCGATTACCTACTACTGGAAATGAAGAAAGCCCGAAACGGAATTTAACTTCGTTTTTAATTTCCCGGCCAGTTTGTAAACTTTTCTTCGAGCGATCAACAGTATAATATACGAGTTTATGTCGGCTATCGTGCCGAGAAGAGAATTTTTACTTTTCTCAGTTTCGCTTCAAAGTTCAGAATTAAACGTTACTATTTGAGTACGGATTCTCCGATAGTAAAATAAAATAATGAGCGCAACTATCGAGAATTAATCGAATTTAAAAGAATAAAAATATTTCGAATATTTTTCTTGGAAATTTTCGCTGGTTGAAAGGAAAAAGGAGAAATATTAATAAAGAAAGCACGAATTATACAATACGATCTGAATCTAGATTAGATTTAATTGGAATAGAGAACCTCTTTGTTTTACGCAATATATATTTCTTTTCTTTTCCACTAGGTACTAAAGACATGAATGCTACAGTATTCTATTTAATATTTATCGTTAAAATGTTTAGTTCTATTTTTAATTATTCATCTTCTAAACTAATTCACAATCACTAGGCAGACGTTTAAAATTCTTCCACATCGTTCAACTGAAAATGATGATTGGGCAGTTTTGGATTGTGTAAATGTTCTTATCATCACTATATAGTGTACGTCTGTTAGTGCTTCATAGTTCTCGCGGTGTTTATGTAATTGCGTCTGTTTCACCTGTTTCACTACCGTTTTAATTCTGATTTTCATTTTCTATGCCCGGCTTATATTCTAATTAACTGCCGTTAATTTGACGTTCTTCCGATGCGTACTCGCCCGCTTTTTAATTAATCTTATAGTTTCCTGGTTGTTTTTTTTTGGTTTTTTTCGTTTATTTGTGTGTTTTTTTTTAGTTTTTTCGTTTGTGTTTTTTTTGAAATTTTAGGCAGTTACAACGTGCGACAGCGGGATATTTTACCCGAACGGAACACGATTAACTAATCTAACGGTGGCTATAGTTGTTGGTCGTGCCTTTACGTTATTTCTAAACCCTTTCCGAGTGATTTTTCAAAAACATTACCATTAATCGCTTCTTACTGTTATATTTTTTTTTTTTCAATAAATTTACTTCGTTATTTAATATTTTTCTGAAGTTACCATTTAAAGAGTAATCTCTTTGCGTCGCCCATGTACTTACGGAATGACACCTCTGTAATTTTGCCAGCCTATTCTTATTTTTTTAAATTCTTTTAGTTCATTTTTCTAAAAATCGTTTACAATGAATTCGGTAAGAAAGCGACTTTCGAACTCTGTGTTTTTTGACATGAATATGTCTTATGGCTGGGGATTATTCGAAAAATTTGTCCGTCCATAAAATGTCACACGAAATGTCACGGGAAATGTTACAACACGAAGTGTCCCACGAAATTTTACCATAAATAGTTGCCATGTAAATGTAAAAAAAAGTATTATTTACAAGTATATCGGATCCATTGTATACACGTTGTCTTTTGTATCGGTAACTCGCAAAAGATTAAGGGCCTCCAAGTAGAGAAGCACTGAACGCTTTTTTCACAGCGTTCGCAAATGTTCGCATCGTTTCCGCCGACAAATCCAGAGTATGATTGGATCCGCTTTTCTCGCACAGAACGTTTCGACTTGAACACATTATGCATCGCAAGTATGGACATGGTGTTTACCGGCAACCTGCGTCAACTTCCGCCCGTTTGCCAGGCACAGATTTACAAGCGATTGAGTAAACAGTTCTGCTGCGAAATTATCTGGCAGCCGCTACATTACACACCACTCGCTCGTGCAAGTGATAAGCTGATGTCGCCATCTGTACTAACCAAGATTGGTGATGGTCAGTCCTTACTTCAAGAGGAGAAAACGATGATCGAGGTCTCTTTCACGGATCGCGAATTCGTCGACCGCAAGTTTCCTCAGGCTATACGCCTCTTCTTACGCAACACAGACGTCGATCAGTTTAATGTAGATTCCGTACAAGGCGCTGAAATAGTCGAAGTTCTTAGTGGTGATCTTAACTTGGATTTGCGAGGGTCGCACGGTCGCAGAATTCGGACCCGAACTGAAGAATGAACTAACCATTTCTACATCATGTAATTCCACGTGCATTGACACCGTCTTTTCTCAGCACGTCCACGCACTTGAAACGCGCCACTACATCTCATACTTTAGTACAGATCGTCCTCTCCTTTCGTTAACGACGCATACCTCCCCAATGTCAATGTTGTAAATGGTGCAAACAGCGTAACATCAATGATATAAATAATGTAAACAATGTTAATAATAAAATAGTAAGTTAATAATAACAAATATAATAAACAATTATAACAAACTAATAAGATAAATTTTTCTTACTTAGTAACGTTTTCGGGCATAACCCATCATCAACTAAACCAATATGTGAACACATACAAATTCTAAATCACACTGAGGTCAACAAGGGAATACAGTGGTTTATATATAGGTTTAAAATAACAAACTATTAAAAGGGGTGTAAAGTACATAGACTATAATAAATAATATTTAAGAAATTTAATGATCAAGTTTAAATAAATATAAAAATATATAACATATTTTTTAAAATTTTATATTAAATAGGGGGTTATTGTTATTTGGGATTTGATCATTTAAAATATTACTTTTGTGTTTATTTATATAGTAATTTTCAGCTATGTTCATAGCATTACCTTTATCATATTTAGCTAAGACTGTGACTGTTTTTTCTATAGAATTTGTTTTTTTTAAATACTTTTGACGGTGGCTTTTAAATAAAGAAAAATTACAGAGTGACCAAATCAGCAGTGACATTCGTAATTTTCATATACCACTTATTACTATTACTGCGAGACACAGATTTTACTAAAGGTTATAATAATTAATAACACAACTTTAAAATACTTCAGTACATAAGTAATCTTCAGTTCAAAAGACAAATTTCAGGTTTCAGTCGCTGTTGAAGAAAACTGCAAATTGATAACATATTCAACCAAATAACGGACCTGAAAGTTCCTCTATGTGAAGTATGAATCTGAAACGGAACACACAACACTTTTCTTAGATGAGTTGTAGTAAATATTTTTTTTTTTTTTTTTTTTTTTGGAATCGCCAGTCGAGAGCAATACCCAGAATTAGAGCAGTTTAGATTTGTTGCGAATTAATTTTTCAAAACGAAGAAAAAATAAAGTTTCTTACGCTTTTATTCATTTTTTCCCTGCAGAATTGACGGGCAGAGCTTACAAAACATTATCAGGGAGGGAACAGAATGTTTCAAAAATGCGATTTAACCGGGAGTATGAATAATTAATATTTTTCGTTCTCGTAATTTCTGGAAAATTTCTGGAAGCATTATATCAGAACGCAGTAAAAATATGATTCGAATATACAACGGTTATATCTATTTTTTGTAACCTAACTGTAGAAAATGAAGTGACTTTTAGTTGATGAATTATTTAATGAGCGGTATTGAATTTTAAAGTTCCGGAAAATTCAGTTAAAAAATTTTTGCTACACTCTGAAACGGGCGTACTATGAGAAAAAAGAACACTTTTAAAAAAGCCAAATTAAAAAAAAAAAAGAATCGCTCCATAATTGTTGTCCACCAGTTTTAAATTATTAAAATCATATTTTTACGGCAGCGTGATAGGAATCGTAAAACACTTGTTTTTGTTTTTTCTTAAAAATATACATATTTCTTAA
This sequence comes from Icerya purchasi, assembly GCA_039619475.1. Lineage (NCBI taxonomy): Eukaryota > Metazoa > Arthropoda > Insecta > Hemiptera > Monophlebidae > Icerya > Icerya purchasi. Next base: position 397,351,848 of record CM077115.1, on the reverse strand, counting down.
CAAAACGCCTGGGAATCGAGTGTCGGAATGCTCTTAGCAGTCATCACCTACGTACGGTTGAAAATGCAGCAGTTATCAAAATTTAAAGTCCAGATTAAGAAAAACAGCTAAAATCTAAAGAACCAACTAAAAAAACATGTATACGCCGTCTGGCAACACGAATGGGAGCAAAACTGTCTCTCGCAGAAGCTTTACAAAGTTAAGGGAAATCTTCGGCGATGAAGCACTTCACACAGACAGGACCGACACGAGGGAACAATATTAGCTCGCCTGCGCACACTACCTTTACACACATTGTTTCAAAAACAACCTAAACCTATATGTGAAATTTTCTAATTTGTGCGGTGCCAGTTCCGGGAAACGGCGCATAGAAACATTTTTAAATTTTTGAAGTTTACCAGACTTTTTCCTTTTATATAGTTTTTGACGTATCGTCACCTTTCTTTTCCGTTCTCTTTTCTTTTTTTCTCTTTCTTTTGTTTTTTTTTACTTTTCATTTATTAGTCTATTGCTTTTATAGGATGTAACTTTTTGGCGTCGCGAATGACCCCGGCTGCCAAGCGACTTTAAATAAATAAATTATATATATTCATTAAGAAATAAATTTTCGAAATTCTCTTGCAAACTAGGTTGGTCAATTTATTTCAGACGCAGTTCTCTTAAGTGTTACATATTTATTCGAGACAGTTATTTTCCATTTCGATACCATCGGCTATCATTTTTGTGCAATATTCTTGTAAACGTAGCTCCCGACGGAGTGTTTAACATTTCTTCAGCATAATAAATGCGCTGCAAATGTTCATGCCCTTTTAAAAACTTTTCGTCGACATCAAAGAAATTCAAGGAACTGAAATGGAATTTGGTTACTTTGAAACAGCGAGCCATCGATATACAACCGGTTCCTCGTTTCCTGCCTTGGTTTCATTCTATTCCCGTCTGTCATCGTTCCACTGTTGTTTCCTTAATTAGACTCAGGAATTATTCTCTACTCCCTTCTTCTCGCTATTCGATTTGTCCCCCTCTCCTTTCTGCTCTCTTCATGCTTCTGAGCCTCCTTGTATTTGTGATTCAAATCATATCCTTTTCAAATGCTCCGCACTCCTTAACGAACGCTCCCTTCTATACGCCCAACTTTTAGCTTTGGCTCTTTCTACTCCCTTTAACGCTACGTATATCCTTTCCTTCCCATTGCCTTCAGTTGTTCCGTTGTTGCTGTCCTTTGCGAGTTCCATTTCTAACCGCCTGGCTATACTTAGTTCTATCTATAAAATTATCATGTTGTTGGGCCAAGGCCATCGTCACGCCCAGGGTAGGGTAAAAAAAAAAAAAAGACGTGAAAAACTAACGGCGGGTGCCGTGAAAAACAGTAATTGAACGCGGAGAGATTCGTAACAATACATAATACCAGAAATACTTAATTGGATGGGTTATGTTAATACCGTTATTATAATAAATCAATATTTTATTAAATAAATGTACCCTACCCGAAGTTTCGCGAAAAAAATAAAGACAGAAAATCTAATGAAAACAAAAGAAAAACGACCTTTCGCGGGTACGATAAAAAAAGGAACAAACAAAAAACAAGTTTATTACATGTCGGACATCCCAAAGAGCCCCACGTTGTATCGACTGATCGCTATAGCTCGGCGGGCAGAATTTAAAAATAAAAGCACACGCCCAACTTATATATAAACATAAAATAAGTAAATCCGCCTTATTAACAAACAAAAAGAAATATAAAATAATTTACACTTTAATAAATTCAAATAAAAATACCTTCTTATTTTAAAAAACTTTTACTTGAATAGCCTATTATCAGCTAACCATACATGTTAAAAATTAATCTAGAATAATTTCGGACGCAAATACCACTTGCAGACTATCCGATATTTAGCTATCTCGTTCACAATAACGAATTAGTTGCATTTACTGATGGATTAAGAGACAAATTTGGATAGGTCGCGAGAGTAGTTAACTGAAAATCTCGAATATTGGCTGTAGGTCGCAGATCATTCGGAATTGACTGGAAACCAGATGATAAAGAAAACTTTGATTACATATAATGATAACTCATAAATGTGTTTTTCGTTTCTCACGGAACAACTTTAATTTTTTTTCCATCTTCTCAATAAAGTTTAACGTGATTATTTTCGTTCCTCTTTTTTGCGATTTTCCTTGCCTATGTGCAACCATGTAGCAGATTTCTTAACCATGTTGTCAATTACGGCGCAACTGCATTCTATCGGGCCCCAATTAGAATCGAAGTCTGATAGTGCGTGGACTTTACACTTTTCTCGTAGACTAATTTTGAGATCTGCAATAATAATCGTTTCGATCTTCCGTATTCGCTCGACGTAGCGTACTAAGCCTAATGGATCTAAGGAGAATACTGGGGCCAGTTCCTTTCTACTTGGGATCCGCCTTCGCTTTCTCAGATATCGCTAGTATCCAACTATTTCAGGCTGGGTAAACCTGGGAGTGACTTGGAGGAATTTCTAATAGAATTGCCGGGAATTCCTCGATGTTGTATACCAAACTTTCTCAGCGGGTTATCCATTGAGTTTACCCCTTGTCTTTGATAGTGTGCGCACGGTAATATGAAAGGATGAAGTTTTTAAATTTTTTGTTGAACATAGCCCATAATCAATCAATTATCCACTGTTTCCTCATATATTTTCTAGTAATTCTTATTATCTCCATAATTCTACAGCAGTTTACACTTCTTCATAATAATTGAATTTAAGAGTTGAAGTTCATAGATTTCTCTCAAAATTTCTTAAGACTTATTCCAGAATTTCTAGAATTCCTGTAGAATTTCTAGGAATTTCTATGGAATTGCTGGAATCCTACGTGTTGTATACCAAACTTCCTTAGCGGTTTAACCCTTGAATACATCCCTCCGTGAATTTCTTATCTTCCACTTCGTTGCGAGTGGAGGTACACGATGATAGTATCTGTATCGTTTTAAAAGTCAACATAAGCATTATTTTCATCGTTATGCAAGTGCCATTTTCGATTTTAAAGTAGGCTGTTCTTCGAGATACCGTTCTCCTGTATGTGCTCTCGTATAGAAAACTGATTCCTGATGTACTAAATCTAGATACTTTCGTTCCGTCTGCATTAACATATGTTCTTCAAATTCAGGTCTTTCGGAAGACGATTTGATGATTGGCTTATTTCGCTCGACGTCTTTAGCCACTTTTCAGAGGCGATGTCTGCACATAACCAGACAATTTATGAATCTGATGACAACGATTTATGTAAATATTGAACGCGAAATCGCTTTTATCGCCGCATTTACATCAACTGCTATTTTATTTACTCGGCCCGATTTTTCGATGCGTAAACGAAAAAGACGACCTATTTGCATCAGTTATTCGAATCTCCTTCTACTTTTTCCTTTGCGCGTCCTATTACGATCTTCGTCACTTTCCTCATTCTTTATTTTCTTATTCTATCCCGCAAACATTTATCCTCGGTGGAAACTGAAATTGCTACTCTCCTTTGAGGGGCTGTACTACACTTTAACAATACCAGCGGTTCCATCCTTGAGAATACCATCCTTCCTGATAATTTAGTACTCTCGAACGATTTTTCTCAAACTTATTTCAGGAATGCATTTATTCTAGTTCCTTTGATTTGTTCCTCTCCCTCTATTGGCCTTCCTTATAACTGACAGACTCTTATGGGTTCTTACGGCACATGTTTCTTATACTAATAACTCCTGTTCTTCTCCGATTTATTGCAGACCTTTCCTCTTTTTCCTCGATAAAATCTCTTTAAAACTTTGTTGATTCGGCACTTCCTAATACTCCAAATTAAGAGCCCATACCTCTCTATGATGCCTTTTTACATTCCAAAACGTCTGCTCCCCATCTGTCTTTTCTTCCCGTGGTACTCTATCATCTAATAATGACGGTGGTATGCGGGGCATTTCACGCGGCAGCCCCGAATTTAATAATATACTAAACGCGGACCATATGTTTCAACTTTTTCAATGAAGCGTTCTGCTTTACATTCCTATTTGCTAAAACTTGGGTTTCCTACTTCTTATAGCGCTTCTGATTCCTTTCCCATATCTTGTTCCTCCTATTTGATCCGTCATATTGATAACATTCGATCGGATTAAAATGTATCCGACTGTTCTTCCTTTTAGTTGTTCCTTAGTAAAGGTTCCCAGTTGAAGAGTCCTTCATTTCAAAAGAGAAAAAAGCAATGGGATGTGTGCCAATACTAAACGTTTCGAAATTACTTCCAATGACGACAGTTCGTTCAAAAACACGGTATACAACGAAATTCGATCGAGATGAACGTAGAATTTGTTCGTCAGCAAAGGTTTTTTTATGTCGCATGTAAGGACATTTTCATCGGGGAATTCGTTGGTAAGAAGTGAAATGTATTTCGTTTGGTGCCGATCTAATGCCGCGTTGAAACTATAAACTATTACTAAACTGATTTTTTTAAGCCCGTTTCATGAATTCGATGTCGGCGCCCACGCGTTTTAATTTAATTATCTTACCTGCTGTTTTATTCTGTTTTTTGTACGATGTATTTTCGTTTAATCGTTTAAGCTGCCTCTTTCTTCTTCAACCTGTTCTGTTTGAAACGTTAGCCATCCAAAGCAGTTATTTACTTTTTAGCCTGTTACAATTTGCACGGCACAATTTTCAAATTCGTTCAGCACATGTAGATGAACGATTCAATTTCGATTGTGGAAATATTTCATACTTTTCCCCATCAGTAGTGATAGTACGAAAACGAAGTGTTCATTACAAGTTGAGCGCATTCTTCCGGTTCTTCACGTTTCTGTGATTATCGCAATATATTTTCTTTCAGTTATTGTGGAGAGGAAACACGCGTTTTAAATGGCTCTCTATACGACAGAGCACCCATGGAAATTAATAACCTTTTTATAACTTTAATGTTGTCATAGTGTTACAAGTGTGACAGATTTACGTGACGCAATTTACGATCTCTTAGTCAGCTCGAAAACACCGGCGAGTTAAAAATATTATATTACGACTAGCTAATAGCTAACGCTGTACCTCAATCGGACTGAAGGCAAAATTCTTAATAACTTTTTCTCTGGTAACTGTTTTGAAATGTTCTATTCTATTTTTTTTAAAATTATTCCCGATACTCGTATTTTTAAAATCAAATTTCAGGATGAACTAAACCACAAATAATGTTCGTTAATCTGAACCGAGTTCAAAAATTTACAACTTTGAAAGTATAAAATTAGTAGCGAAATATTTATAAAGCGGCTAATGTTTCTTCCCATGTTATCTGGAAAAAAAAAAAAAAAAAAAAAAGCACCCTAACTATAACAACTAGGCAACTTTGAAAATCATTTAATATTCGTTAAAAAAATTAATTCTAACCCGTGAGCGTTGAAACTTTGTTAGGGAACTTTTCTACTTTTCCAAATTTTTCAAACCTTCTTCCTTAGAGTCCGTGACGTTTGCTTTTCAACTATTCGTCTTCGACACTTTCCGCTCTCGAATTTTCGTCTGCAACAATTTGCTCTCAACGTTTCACCTGAGATCATTTTGATCCTGTTACGTTTCACCCTTGCCCTCCTTCGAAATAGATTTAGTTTAATTTTAGCGATTTTAACTTTTGTTTTTTTTAAAAAAAAGAACTAATATCTCACTTCTGACATTAAATAATTGTCAAATCGAGCGTAATTAATTTGTTTAGAAAATAATAAATTTGTCATTTCTAAATCAGTAATTTCGAATATTTATTTTTTCGATATATCGCTTAAAAAATGATTTCGTTTCATGAAAAATCAAAATGCTATTAATGCAATCGTTTGATGTGTTATTGTCGAAAGTTTTCGAAAAATATTAGTCGAATTGAGCAAATAATTTGTCACTATAACAGATTGTTAAAAAAAGAAAAAGAAAAAAAAAAAAGGTAAAATGAAATTATAAGCAGATTTGGAAAATTAAACCGAATTCTCGATTTCATTAAAAAGTTTTGTTAGTTACTTTTGATCGTAAAAACTTTTGATCCCATCTTTATATTTATTTTCGAGGTATGTAGGTAAAAGTCGAAAACAGATTTTCCTGTATATATGTATAAGTCTTAACAAGTGGGATTGAGATTTTTATTATTTTGCATGATAATTCCATAAAATCGTTCTAGTCAGTTTACGTTATTCTTCATTAAATGCAACTTTATATGCACTATTTTTAAAAACTACGATTAATTATTATTGATTTAAAAAAAAAAAAAATATAGGCTATTATTTCCGTACGTGAACTTAACGTCCAAGCTGAAATTCGTGGAATTAGTGCACGCGACCACCTTTTTTCCTCAGGAATATTTAGTCAAAAGAGGCACAGAACTGGGTGAGCATCATTTACTTAAAACAACGATTATGCCCGATAGTTCCTATCGAAAAGCAAAGTTTTTAATTGTAATTAATAAAACGTAAATTTTAATCTGAGCCAAACACGAATTAATCGATCGGAATCATTGAACCGTTTGGTTAGCTTTCTCTATTCGATCTTTTTCCATGTTGTTGCTTTTACTAATTTCTTGTGTGTTGTATACACTTCGTATCTTTAATTATATTTGCGACATGTAACTATTTCTCGGTTTTTCTCTGTATCTGGTTCTCCTTGTTTTTCCTTCTATAATTTTCGTTAATATTTCATCATTTCTCAGTATATGCCCCATTCATTACGGGTGTTCTATAGACTTTCCGCCACTCTGTTAAGAACATCTTCATTTTTAATCTTTTCAGTCCATTTTAATTTTAGCATTTTTCTCTAAAACCACATTTCTGCACCCTCCAGATTTTCCTTTTCAGTTTCATTTATCACCTAGGTTTCGCATCCGTGTAACATTACGCTCCATATATAGAATTTAATTAGTCTCTTTTCCTTAGGGCAATATCCATACTTTTGCTAGTCAACATCGCCTATTTTTGCATAAAAGCGTTTTTGGCCAGATTGATCATTCGCTTTAAATAAATGTGCTGTGTTTCCATTCTCTGTTATCAAACTTTCTAAATATATCGCTTCTTTATATACATAGTTAAGTTATTAATCATAATATCTTGTTTTTGTTTTGTATGTGTTTTCTCACATATAAGAATTTTCCTCTAATCTTCATTTATTTCCATAACTTTTTAGATGGTTTTTTATAACATTTAATGCTGCCTGCAATTCTGACTCCGTCAAAATTACTACATCATCCGCAAATCTGATCATTGTTATTCCGTACATTTGTACACTAATTTTTCGGTTCTTCCAGCTCTAATATTTAATGAAATTTATCGGTTTCTCTGTATAAGTATTGAATAAAGAGGGTGACATGACACAATCTTGTCGCACTCCCTTGTGTATTTCTGCCTTTCCTGTACTCTTGCCAGTCCTGAAATTCCATTATTTGGTTCCTATACAATGATTTAAGTGTGTTCCGGCTTCTGTATTTGGTACTCCAATTTCTTCTAAGATATGAAACAACTTATTATCCCAACTGACTCTATCAAATGCTTTTTCCTGGTCTAGAAAAGCAAGTATTACACGGTTATTAGTTGTTTCTCTGTTATCAACTGTAAAGCCAATACTGCTTCTTTCCTTCCTTTCTGCTTCCGAAAACTAAATTAGTCGAAATCCAGATTTTCTTCCATCTTCTTCTGTATCCGGTTCAATATTATTAGCGCTAGTATTTTAAAAGTATGGGACGATAAATTTATGATTCTATAATCCTCGCATTTATCTGCATTTGGTTTCTTGGATGTCATTATCAATTTACCTTTTTTAAAGTCTGTGGACACTAGTCCTTTCCTTAATATTTCATCGAATAAATCTTTCATTTCTGTCTGTATTTTCTCGCCTGAGTTGATTATTAGTTTTCTTCGTTTTGTATGTTTTAGCGCTGTATCGAATGCTAAATTCATTATCTGAAGTAATTCATATTCGCATGATGGATTTTCATTTTCTTGTTTGCTCGTTATCATGATATAACTGTTCTAGGTATTCTACCCACCAGTTCTTTATTCTCACTTCATTCGATAGCTCTTTCTAGTTATTTTTCTTTTCCTGAAAAACTGTCTTATTAACCGGTAAGCTTGGTCTGTTCTGCCACGAATACTTTCTATATTTTGCATCTTTTTCCAGACTTGAGACTGGTCAAAATTGAACAATGCTGGTTTAAAATGTTTTTGATTTTAAATTTATTTCAGCACAAAATTATTTATAAAATATACACACGATTATTTCCAAAATTATCCGACAGTTTTGTTATTTTAAATATATATATATATATATATATATAATGTATACGATTATTTACAAAGTAACATTTTTTCTGAAAAAACAAATTTAATAAATTTTTCAGTGACATAAAACATTTAAGAGTGTGTTCTAATTTTTCGGTTTTGGCATGTTTGTCAAGCATTAATTTTATCCGTGGTCTTGACGGATGCGCATTTTCCGTCCTGTACATTTATTCACTTCCAAATTCTTGGCCATCACTTTAAAGTGTACATTAATTATGCTTTCTTTTACCTTCTTATTAAATAAATGTTAGCTCGGTGAACTTAATACAATTAAATTTACTGTTCCGATCTTTTTTTTATTTATTTATTTTTTTTTATTTAGCTTGGACTTCCATTTGGTCATAATTAATGTGTCTCTATCTAAAAACATTCCACCCTTCTATTGGCATATTTATATTACTTAGCCATAGAGAACATGCGGAATAGATTCCAAAGTACACAACCATGCTGCAGATCTTCCGCTAGTAATAATACTAAAGTGACGCACATTCTTTCCGTTCATCATATTTCCTCATTATCGCGATATTCATTACTTAATCCGATTTATTGTATTCGACGCCAGAATGATAATAATCAGATGGACACTTGAAAATACTGTCTTTACTATAGTTATATTTGTTGGTTTGAAATACGATTTTCAACATACCGCGATTTTAACCTCAGTTCTTCATTTCCCTCTAGGACTGTATACATATATGGACTTATTTTACCTCAGAGCAATATGTAGACTGCTGGAAGGCGCACCGGAACAGCATCATCCGCGTTGATTGAATTGTTGTGAAAATAAAGTTTTTCTACGAGCACATGAAAACCGAATGGATCATCATCGGTCATTGGTACACGCAGCCAACCTGTTTGAAAAATATAAAATCATCAACTAACACCGGTGGATTCCTCCATCACACAGAAATCTCTCATAATTACAAATTTGGAAGAACGTCCTATTCGTCAACATACCGGTTTGTCATGTGGTTCTTTTAAAATCGTTTGCTACGACAATACTACTGCCACGTGGCTAATTTTTCTACTGTTCTCCCAAATAACTCCAATCAATTACTTTCTTTGCTGAGTTCGCTTAGGGTGGATATAAGCTGCTAGTAAAAGTTTAAGATCATTTTCATACCCTGCTCCGTTATAATGATCTGAACATAGTTGTACATACGGACAATGTCAGAAAAAATTGAAAAAAAGGGTTTCTGCAAATAATTAAAAAGAAAAGTATTATTAGAACAGTCACTGTCCTCTTATTACTTCTAATAATGAACCTACTTTTTTTGTTTTATTTTGTTGATGCTACACTGGCTTTAAAATCGAAAGACAAAAACAATTTGTACCCATCCACTTCCGTTGCTAATGTTTTTTTTCTTTTTTCCGTGAATTTATGGTCATTTAAAAAAGTAGTAATAATAATAATAATAACACGTTTTGGATTCTTTCGTTGATAAAACTACCGATATTTTCACAGAATGCAAAACCAGATAGCCAATCGAATGAACTATAAGTATTTTTTTCTTTTTTTTTAATTCTTTAATAGCTAATATTTTTTTCGTTTTTTTTTTGAGCATGTCAGCTAAGGATATTTACTCAATTCAAAAGTATGACAGCACTAATGATTATATAGGAAAAATATTAGAAATAGAACATATGAATGAAGCTAACAAAGGAATAACCAAGGGAGAAGGAAAAGAAAAGATGCGTAGGGGAATAGCTAAATTTCACCTAGCCGACGATAGCTATTTAGCAATTATTTTTAATATTTTGTGCACATAGCTTGAATAGCAGCCTACCCAGCGCTAGGTGCTAAAAAGAAAGTTTTATTAGAACTACTTTTATCTTCTGATAAACTAACTATAAACATGCACGTCAATATGTCTCATCTTTTATTTAACCGTTCACGATTTATTAAAATGAACAAATAGGAGATCAATAAATACATTTCAATGAAATTAAAATTTTCTTCCTCGTCCTTATAAACTGATACTCCAACATAAGTTAGATGTGATAATAGAAGAGGGTATCGATTAATTAATGAGAATTATTTGTTAGTTTACTATATTTGAAAGAAAAGGAGCGGGTGATATAAATTTTAAAACAATTAATACTTCAATTTTTTTGATCTAGAAGTCTGTAAAAGAAATTTCATAACCTGTTTAACCAAACTCAATTTAATTTTGGGATCTGATATTAATTAAGCATAAAAAAGCGGACAAAACAGGGCTTGAACACCAATATTTATATTACATGTACCGAACACTTTGATTATAAATTCAATTTTCATTAGTAGAAAAACCTTAATTAGTCCTTAAACAAAAAAAAAAAAAAAAAGAATCGTTTATTGTTTTTTTATTGAGAGGTTAGACGTAAAAGGAGAATGACAAATTTTGATTCTGCTTTTGTTTTGCCATAAAAAAAAAAGTTACGTTTGCAGATTAGGCTTCCTTGACTATTTTTAATATATTACCTTTTTATTTGTATCTATCATCTTCCACGCATTTTTCTCCGTAATCAAAATATGATTCTTGCTAATTTTCTTAAACTGTTTAAAAATTCTTGCCTTCTTACGTTTACTATCTTAATAAAATATCGAGTTTATATCAAACTGTTTTATTAGTTAGATTATCGCAAATACCATAAAATTGGCGCTACAACGTTCATTAAAAGGTATTTTCCACAAACATTTTTTCTTTTCTTCTTTTATTTTTTTTTTATTTATTGTTTAACGATGCTTGACAACTCAGTTATTTGCGTCGTCACGGTAAACTATAGGTTGTTATAAATATTACGTGATTTCAGGAAGTTTAGTAAGGGGTGTTAATATTATTCCCATTATCGGTTAATATATAATTAACATTTAAATTATTGCTATTGCAATAGGGGTTCGTCTTTTTTTTTCTGATATTTCCAACAATCAATTAATATGTGGTGTACCGAGAGTTGTCGCTGACATTTTGGAGCAGGGAAAAGGTTCGGTATTACCCTAAAAGTTACAAATTTTTTTTTTATCTAAAAGTACAGATTGAAAAGGAAAAGACAGTCGAAAGATGTCCTAAACGTGCACGGATCAAAAATAGCAATAAATGGAGAACCAATTACAGTTGCTTAAGCTACAAAACTCATTATTATTATGGCGTATCCGGTCGGTTTAAATGCCTCTGGTCGTCCAAAATTTTAGAAATTTGACAGTTTCCTCGTCAATATCACATTGAAATCGCAGCGTGCGTGGAGGCTCATCCCGTGCCCTCCACAAAACTCATTAATGGAATATAGTATATAGTAGTCGCCGTTTTAAAAATAAAATTGAAGAACCGCAAAAATCGAAAAAATGGATAACTCTGTACAGCTCATTTACCGAATATGTGAAACTGCATAGAGAAACGACAACATTTAATTGACGTATAAAACGATAAAACTTCAGTTGAATTAAAAACCAAGCTATTTCTTTTAATTACTCGTTTTTAAGGTAAATCTGTTCTTTTTTTTTTTCATTCTAACGAGTTGTCTAAATTATTGAATTTTCTAAAATCAGATGCACGATACCCAATTTCCGGTATGGAAATATTATTATCGATGATGTGTGTTATATGTGAATGTATTATTCGGAATTTTTAGTGTTATTCTACTTTTTCCCCTTATTTCCATGATTATTTATTTACATTAATGAAAAAGGAAATTGTTTTTTTATTATTAAATGTGTTCCCAATGGACTCTGATAAGTCGTAATAGTACATTTAAAAAGTAAATAAATAACCAGAGTGGAAAATTCTATACATTCGTTGTGTTTTCTGAAATTGTGCAAAAATGATGGTACTACATCAATTACAAATGCGAATTCCAATCATTCTGTCTTATTTTATTTTTTACTTTTAAAATAATGAAAAAACTTTAAACATCACAACGTTTAATTATCGATGTTAGTCGAAGAATTAATAGGAATGCTGGCTTGCCCGTTACTAAAATTTCCAAATATGACATTTATCGGAAAAATGAAAAATAAGCCATTTTTATTCTTTCGTTTTGTTTCGGGTTTTTACATACGTATACATATTATGCGTGTATGTGTGTGTGTGTGAAATTGCCCGCGGAACTCGCTGTAGTGGTATGTATTAATAAAAGATTAGACGGGTTGAAACGCAGTTAAGCAGCGGAAAGTGGAGGAGCGGACTGGCGCTGTACGTTCCGAAATAGATGTAGGATATCCATCACGCAACACCGAGTTGCTTGAAGAGCGTTTAATAGGTTTTTAATAGACGTTCAAAAGGTAATTATCAAATATTCTTTTTCCGAACGGTCGAGGCGAGTGGTGCAGCGTTTGCCCGAAACAGAAAAATCTTCTTTTTTGATCACCACGCCCTTCGTTCGAATAATCGTTTACCGCAGGCAAAGGTGTCCTTTATCTAAGGCAGGAGCCGAGCAGATATCGAGAAAAGCTATGTCGTAGTTTGATTGAAAGTTACCATCACCTTGCAGACAGCTCGAACGTTGAAAGTCGCATCTCCGCTCGCCGACTGCATCGTCGCTTTATTATTAAATTTAATTGTTTTTAAACTAGTTTTTCACATAGACGAACCTGAATAATAACCGGCGGAATATTATGAAAGTGCTCACGTGGAATAAGTAGAAATTGTGGAAGAGTTAAAATAGATAGAAGCGGACAAATTATCGAGAAAAGTGACAACTGCCAAAGTTTACGGCATCAGTGCTCGTGTATTTTTAATTCTTTTGTTGTTTATCCGAACGGGGAATCATCGAACGTACAATTTATATTAACCATTTTTTTGATTAAATTTCTTTTTCGCTTCAGCGTCAACGAAATATGTAGTCGGCAAAATTATTCAAAATTTACGCAAGTTTCGTTAAAGCTGATCTATTCGATTTCGTTTTTTATCGTCTAATCCACGTTAATGGAAAAATTATCTTTAAGTACGCTAATTAAACTATTGATTATCCAACTAAACAGAATAAAGACAACAATGATCGCCAGTTTTTAGTATATACATTTATTTATGTCGGTAAGTTTTAATTAAAAGTTACGAAAGAAACTTTAACAGATCGCTGATAACACCACGGTTGCCTAGTTTGTCTCTGAAACGTGTCGATAAATTCTGTTTTTTTACGAATTAGTTTTTACTTCGTTAATTTTTTTTTTATTTTTTTTTATAGCCATTAACTGTAAAATATAAAAGTTCTTGTAAGTCATTAAATGAAAAATTAATTATATTCAGTTAACTTCGGTTTTCATTAAACTATCGTATTTTCTGTTTCACGTTTATACGCATCGAAGCTAAATGTCATTTAATATAATGTTACTTAGTGAGTTTGACTTTCATACTGACAATATATGTATATATATATATATATATTAATGGCTATGTCATTTTTACGCCAGAGGTCATCAGAAAAGTGTCCTGTCACGAAATTTGTCCCACATATAAGACTTTAATGCGATATTAGTGCTCCTGCAACCCCTAGTGGTGAAAATTGGAATTCATCAGGAAAAGTGTACTGTCACGAAAACTGATAAAATGGTTTTAATGCGATATTAGCGCTCCTACATCCCCTGGTAGTGAAAATTGGAACTGAAAGATTTTTTTCCTTCGAACGGCGTAGCCAATGAAAAAGTTTACTCGAAGGGGCGAGTTTTATATAATATATATATATATTACATGTAGGATATAAAAATACATATCTCCGTATGCACTTTTCTTTTATAATTTAAATCAAATGTCTAAATATTAAGATCATTTTTAAGTATGTGCTGATTTTATTTAATTTTCACAATCCCAACGCCCCCCTATCAATGGTATGGAACTCACTTTACTTTTTTACTTTTACTTTAGAAATTCACGTGGTTTAAACGATTACTTGTTTGAATACAAAAGGATTTATTTACGGTATAGTCCGGTCAAAATAGACATCCACCCTTGCATAAATTCCCAGAAAGCTGAAAATTTTGCATGAATATTAGGGGCACCATTGTAATGATATTGTGAAAAGTCCTTATCGATCCCATGTATGCAAAAAAATGTATTCAAGGTCAAAGTTTGCAAAAATGTTTTTTTTTTGATTTTTCAGCGAAACGGTTAGTTTTATGATAAAAATAGTCCCAACCGCAATTGTAGATCACGCACTTCTCTTCAAAAATTGTTTTCACATTTTTTTCTCTAAGATTCACCGTTTTGTGAAATAAAACAATTCTAAAATTTACTAAAGTTGTATTCTCCATAATATACACGACTACACTGCCTATGTACATCATTGGACGCATAATATAAGTAAAACTATTGGTCTGTGTGACTAACACATATAAACACAAATATTGAATGATACTGAGAATATTGCAATGAATACCGTTCTTCGAAGCATTGGAAGATCTCGTGAATGTAATAATGATACAACAGATCAACATGTTGATGCAAGTGACTCACGAGTAAAGGAAGATGCTAACGATGTACAACAACTTCTAGAGTGGTTTTCATTACATAATCCTTTTCCAGAGGTTAACAGAATTCTGTTTATTGCCAGTGGAGTCGTTGGTGATGATAAAATTAACTGCCATAAAGCTCGCGAAGTTGGGATTACTACCATGTCTGAAATGACAAGAATGACATTTGGTAATGTTAAACTCAAACGTGCTGATAAAGTAATTACTCTTTTAGCTATGAGTAGCACCATAAAAGTTCATGATGAGAAAGTACCTGTTGACCCTGTGTTATTATTTCAACGCATGAGTATTATTACGGCATTTGACGATGAAATTGAAAAATATTTTGAATATGAATTGGCTCCCTACCCGTTGTCCCTATTCGCGGATCTTGGAATGCGAAAAACATAAAAATCAGCCATTTATGCTTGTTTTCAAAAAGTAAACATTGATATTGACAACATAAATACTACATACACTATTGATGGAGGATACTTTTTTTTCACCGTGTTGTCTGGAATCGAGAAGATATATTCAACAATATTTCAGATAAATGTGTTCAGTGTATACGCAGACATTCTGGTTAAAGATTAACTGTAATATTTGATGGCTATACCGATTGTACAAAAAATATTAAAGCCGCAGACTTCTGATATTATCTTTAACCAATTTATGACAGTCCCAACTAGCCAACAACAATTTTTGGCAAATATTCATAATAAGTCTCGATTCATTACAATGCTGAAAGAAAAATTTATCACTGAACATATTTTAGTCAAGCAAACTGACAATGACGTTGATATACTCGTAATTGAAACTGCAATAAATGAATTCAACCCAACAGATGTAAATGTTGTTGTTGGTGAAGACGTTGATCTGTTGGTATTGTTTACCGCTCGAACTCCAACAGGTGGCGTGGAAACGTATGCATATTATGGAGAATACAAGTTTAGTAAATTTTAGAATCGCTTTATTCCAGAAACGGTGAATCTTAGGGAAAAAAATGTAAAGGAAATTTTTGTAGAGAAGTGCGTGATCTACAATTTTTGTTGGAACTATTTTTATCGTAAAACTAACTGTTTCGCTGAAAAATCCAAAAAACCCATTTTTGCAATCTTTGATCTTGAATGAAATTTTTTGCATACATGGGATCGATAAGGACTTATCACAGTTTCATTACAATCGTGTCTCTAACATTCATGCCAATTTTCAGCTTTCTGGGAATTATGCAAGGGTACCCCTCTTTTTTGGGCTAACTTGACCAGGCTAGTAAGAGACATTTAAAAAATTTTTAAGCCTTTACTTTGATTATAATACTTTAAATCAAAATGGAATTTAATGAAACGATAATTTATAACATTTAACATTTGTTTAAGTACTCACAATGATTACAATGAACAGTCGAGTTAATATTTCATCTTGGCTCGCTGCGATCTGGCTGAAGAAGCTATGACAACTATTGAACCGAAAACTTATTTCGAAAAAGTTAAATCTGCTCGCAACGAATATGACACATCAGTTAGGCCTGGAGATGGGAGGGGCGCTTCACAACAAATTAACCGTTCTGGTATGAAAATAAATAATGCCGAAGATTGTTACTTCGTGTTTTTGTTTTTTTTTTCTTCTTTTAGATTACTAAGAGCATTTGCGTCTGTCAGTTGGGTTATTTGTTATGAATTATATCAATATCTCTGTATGATATTTTAATAATTTTTCTGTTATTTCTGGATAATCACATTATATTGTTTTTGGCGTACTGTTTGATAGTTTGCAAAGATTTCGTCAATTTTCGCTTTTTTTTTTACATTTCAGTGAGACTTGAACATTACGTGTAAGACAGCTGCTGTTTAATAAGTACTCCGTAATGTGAGGAAGGTGTGTCCTACACGTAACCTGGTTATTCCTGCTTCCTCCAGCCTATTTTTTTTGGTTCTGTTCTTATCCAGTGTCTCAGTTTTGGTTTCTTCTGATAAAAATGTGTGCATGTGTTTGTGCAGCGATTTTCCTAATATTTTTGATGTAGGGTAGTGTCTTTTTATGCTAGATCTTTTATGTGGATAAATTTAATTATTTTTATTTATATTTTCTGTGTTCTAGCTGTTTTATTTACAACTTTGTTTTCTGCACTTCTCGAGTGAGCTGCAGTCCAAAGGAACATCAGCTGATTGGTTCTTTTTTTATGTGATTTTCTGAATTATGTATTTCATGTTAATTACATCAGAGTTTGTATTTTTAATTTGATTCTGAATATGTTGCAAAGCACGCAACGGGTTAGTGCATATTATTTATTTATTTGGGTGTACCTGACTTTTTGTATACTTTAAAGCTTTATATATTGTCATTAGTTCGGCAGCATATAAGGGTGTTGTTGCAACAACATGGTACATTTGAATTTTGTCCTTTAAGAGGTTTTTGTGTTTTTTTTCTTTTCTTTTTTTCCCTAGCTTTTGAAATCTTTTAAAAGAAAAGAGAACCTATAATTTTTCAGCTGGGTATCCTTCTGTGTCCTATTTAATTATGATTGAAATATTTTTATATTATATATTTAATAATAGTCGATATATTTTTACACTATATATTAAATTTTAGTTTTTATTTTTCATTACAAAGCCCCTACAAAATTTATTAGTTTATGTAAATCCTGTTTATTAAACTCACTGAAAGATTTAAAAATAATTTGCTTCTTTTCTCTTTCTTTTCGAAATTTTGTATATTTATGAATTGCATGGAAGGATCCATCAACCTCTTTATTCTGTGTCTACGATTTTAAAACGTTCTAAATAAGAGCAGTAGTTTCCACGATCAGTTAAATATTGCGTAAAATGAAAGTTAATTTCAAAATATTTCATTGCTAACCTCTTTTCTATGAACGGAATTATTTTACATGTTATTCTATCTATTAATTTATATCTTATTCTTGCCCAAAGTTGGGCACCGTCTAATTTTAGTTTTTTAATTTTTCCTGCTAACCTTTTTTTTATCATATGTTATTAGTTTTTTTTTTCTTATTTTAGATTTTTAATGTTATTTGTAAGTTGCAATTTTAAATCAATTGGTATTGTGCCTACTATTATAAACCGTAGAGTAATATTCTGTCATTGACCCGACTATAGCTTTATATAAGATTATTCTTTCTTTACATTTTAATCCAAACATAGTAAGGTACAATGATTTTAGTGTAATGTAAAACTTCTTCATTTTATCTATAATGTATTCTACGTGTTTACAGAAATTTAAGTTATTATCTATTAATTCACCGAGATATTTCATTTCATGAAGAATTATAATTTTATTATTATCTACTTCTAAGTTTTTTTCCAGATGTTCTTTGATAATTAATTTTTTTTGTTTCTTGCTTATTAATAGGGCTTGTGTTTTAGTAATGTTAAATTTAAGTCTCAGTTCATTTATTTTTTGATTAATTAATTAGTCTTATTTACATCATACGCATAACTAATATTTATATTTGAAATTTTGTCTAGCTGAATTTCATGAGAGTTGGGGCGTAGTATTGATCCTTGCGAGACTCCAGTACTCAGTTTCCTATATTAATTCATTTTCTTGATTAAATAATCCCATTTTTCTGTTTGTAATATAGTTTAATGTAATTTTTTGTACTGAAAGTGAAAAACCTTTATTTTTTAATATTTCTAGTATTTTATTCATTTTAATTCTATCAAAGGCTCCGGTTACATCAAAACTGAGTAAAAGAATGTGTCTCGCTGAATTTTTGAATGTTGAAATATCCTTGTGTAATTGTTTAACAGCGATCTCAGTTGACCTCTTCTTAATGTAACCGAACTGATTTATATATAATATACTTAACCTTATCTAATGCAAGTTATAATACGACACTATTTATTTCATTTGTAGGCTAGCTCCATTAATTCCTGTATGCCCAATCCAGATAGCTTCATGATCTGATTGATGTAGCGGTAGTTCTAAGCTTGCTTATTTCCCAATAGCATCCACTCTTGAAAATAACTCGGACAATTTTTTTTCACCGCTGGCCAATATTATTGGTTGTCTGCAAACCTTAGATTTGTGATCCTTTGTCCTCCGATAGATATTCCACCTGACCATCGATCCGCTGCGTGCCTCATAATCCATTCCCCGTAGATATTAAAGAGGATTGGTGATACACAGCAGCCTAGTCATACACCTTTTTTTGACGAAAATTCTTTAAATTTTTCTTTCTCCAGATTAATATATGCTTTGTTGTTTAAATACAGTTATTGCATAAGAGAAATTAGATGTCTGGGTGCATCCATTTTTAGTCAAATTTGCTACATTTTCGTCCATTTAACATTATCAAATACCTTCCTGTAATCTGGAAAGCAAAGCAGTGTACGTTGTATTCGTTAAGCTTCTTTATTATTTCTCTTATATTTAGTATCTGTTCCCGGGCAGTACCTTTGCCACATATAAACTCAGCTTTTTCTTCAGGAATTTGCATCAGAAGATAGTACTTGAGGCGCTCTTGTATTACATATAATACTTTGCTAACGTGGCTGGTTAGTGCAATTGTTCGATAGTTCTCACATTCTTCTGTAGAACCTTTTTTATGTAACGGTACCTATACTGATTTGGTCCAATTTTCGGGCCATCTACCTGTTTCCCATACTTTTTGACAAATCGTATGCATCGTATCAGACATTTTCCCTAAAGAACCCAAGCCTGTATGAAAAAATTTGTTATAACAGAGAAACTTAATTTATGCTATAAAAGATTTGTATGAATTTTACCAACGGATTTTAATAATTAATATTTAATACTAATTTCTAGTAAAACTATTAATGTTCCTTTTTTATTCTATTTTAAACACAACTGTCGTCGATCTTTTGCCATTTTTATTTATTTTTAATTTTTATTTTGTAATTTTAATCAAAAATAGTTCAATGAGAAATATATATATTTTTTTTACGTACTCATGAACAAAGAATTCACATCGGATTGCTCACAAAAATAAAAGAGAAGTAAAGTCTAATAAAAATACTATCTTTCTTACTATTTCTAAACTACCATTTTGGCTAGAATTTTATAATTCCGTTTTATTTTTCACCTGAACATAAAACTAAATTTAAATTAAATTGTAACAATTATGTATTTTTAAAACATTTTTAAATTTCTTTAAAGGTCGCTATTTAATTTTCTTTATGAAACAAGGGGTATTTCTCGGATCTACTGCCTGCCTACCGTTGAAGATTTTACGTAATTATATAATTCTCCCCCAAATGTCTTTCTGGATCCGCCCCTGATTATATTTACTCCTGATTCTCTCACTTTAAACATTTCGGCAACTATACCGTCGGCGCCTGCTGACTTTCGATTTTTTAGTTTTCTCATTGCGAATTCTATTTTTTCCTTTATAATTGGCGGTTCAAGATCAAAGTTCTGCTTTACTACTGTTCTTTCATCATCGCACATAAGATCTTCACAGTACTAACGCCATCTTTCCGCTGTTTCTGACTTTATCGTTAATTTCGCTACATTTTTGTTTCTTAGTGGTAATATTCTTGTTCTGAAGGTGTTACATAACCATTTAATTTTTTTACATAAGTCGTGATATTCATTTTTTTGTGTATGTCGTTCTATTTCCTTGCATATTTTCATTATGTAATTGTTCGTATCTATCTGAATTCCCTTATTTATCCGTTTGCTAAGTTCCTTGTAAATACTTGGATCTCTTATACTATTGTCTTTTTCACTTTTTATGTGGTGGTTCCTCTTATTAATTAGTTCAAGCGTCCCCCCAAATATCTACGGCTTACTTTTTGTTTGTACTTTACTGAAGCTTTTATTCACAACATCCTGAATGACAGATTTGCACTCCCTCCCTAGTTCCTTCGCAGTTGTATTTTTATTCACATATATATATATATATATATATATATGGTAGACTTCATTTAATTTGTATTTGATTTGCCTTGTATAATTGGTATTTGCTCCTAAGTTGTTTAAATTGGTTATAGATTTTTTTTTTTTTTTGTTGAACTTCAGACATCTCACTCACTAAGGCCTTGTGGTCACTACCACAGTCCAGTCCTAGATATGTCTTCACATCTTTTATGGAAGACATTTACCAATTCGTTTTGGTTACTTGAGCGTACAACCAAGTTTCCGCTGGCTGATATAAAATGTCCACTCTGTTTCCTGCGTTTCAGCTACACCAACTATATATACGAGTATATATATATAGGATACAATTGATTGTGCCCGTTTGAAATCTACTGGAATATTATTGAATTTACCTACATTGACTTGCTTTCATCTAGAAAACTAATTTAACAGTCTCCTATTTTTACTAGTTATTTCATGAGATTTGTGCTGCCTTCAAATTTCAACGTGCATATACTGCATAGTTTCTGATTATGTATGTACCTTTCAATTCCATAATCGTTTTCGTTTTGCTTTCAAACACAGATGGTTGATTATAAAAATATATTTCTTCATTTAAAGTCAACCGTCAAAAGAAAATGTCACTTTAGCGCTTCGATAGCAAAAAATAGAGCTTGCAATTTTTAAAGAGAATTGAAGAAACAGTTTTACACTCACAAAATACACCGAATTACCCGAATAGCACCAAAGACCTCTGGATTCAAGTGGAATAGAAATTTACATTTCAATCTGAAATATTTTCCAAAACGATTTTCTTTTTTTTTTTCATTTTCGATTGACATTCAGTATTTCGTTTCTTTTTAATTTTCGATTCAAATGTATAAATATTAGTGTGGAAATAGCAACAGGTGCAAACGGCCGAACCGGACACGTAATTATAGTATCAATTAAAATCGCGTATAACGAATTATAATGGAAATTTATTTTACCGGCAAATATTTAAACGGCAGCTAGGTATAAAAAGAGAATACTGCACTGTCGGAAAGGGGAAAAAATGATGGTGTACAAGTTACTTGTGTAATCATTTATTCTAGCGTCGTACCGGTTGGCGTATTACGAGCATTTCTTTTTGTACCTATCGAGTACTGTGCGCAGTTTTCCGTGGCTTTTTCATTCTTTCGTATTTCATTTATTTTTTATTATCATAAATTATGCTGGCGATGGGAAACGATAGCACGCGATTCAATCGTTATAAAACAACTTCCGTACAAGACTAATCATTAGTTCGTGTACAGTTCCGATGTAATAATGTGCCGCTAGATTTACATTATCGTTTTATGCTTCGCTGTTTCGATTAAAAAAAGAAATGCCCATCGCGCCGAATGGAACAAATAAGAAAATTATTTGATAGCTGGAAAATTTAAAGTACGATTGAATCAATTTATGTCGTGCCTCTATTTTCTTCGCAAGCACGCTGCGATCAAAATGATTCCTTTAATCACTTTTTTTTTTTTTTTGTTTTTTGTCGTTAACTAAAACGCACTGTTTACATACCTGTTTTTTTTTTTTTGTTTTTCCATTTGAAATGTAACCGGTATTTTACGCACGAGTCTATAGTTAATAAACCGCGCTAGAACTTCCGGATGCGGACGTTCACCGGAAGTTCGGAAAAAAATATGTATCTACTTATTTTGTAATTTCTTTGCATAGCGTTTATGTTGGCTGTTCCGAATTATTGCGATTATCGAAAGAGTTGTATCGTACGTTATAATTTACCGATACGGTATTCTTCTTCGTTGTAAACATCGGGTGATACAATAAACGATTTTTCTATTTTATTTCGGCTGATATAAAATTAATATTCAACGGAATATGGATATAAGAAATTATTATAATATTTTATTCCACGCAATAAGTATTTTAATGATTTACTAACATTTTATGCGCAGTATTTTGTATACAGTTATATATACATATAAACGATGTGATGTTTATGATAAATATTGCATCGTATATATAAAGGTATATGGCCAGAGCTGTATCCGTGTGTGTGAGTGTGTAGGGAGGAGGGATGGTCAGGGTTTAACCGTTCTTTGAAATGTCTGCGAAATAATGACTGCTTGGATTAAATGGGCCGAAATTCAAAATAAATTTACTTCTTTTCAATTTTTAACAAAAGAAAAGAAAATTGAAATTTTCATGAATTCTATGGAAACGACTATTTTTTATTTGTTTTTATTGTAGTTTGTTCGAATATTGCGCACGCAATAATTCACTACAAGGATTTAATATACTATTTATAAATACATCTATTTTATAATAATATATATATATATATATATATGTAACTCAGCCATCTTGGCCTCGCGAGGGGCTGTGCCCCTTGACCCCTCTTGCTTTCATTTCTGTCCCTTTCTCTTCTATACTTTGTGTAAAATGATCAGAATTTACAACGTAATTCTTACTGGCATCAATACAAAAAAAATAACATAATCACAAAAATCCTATCCTAACATTTAACTTTCATTATATAAAATTAAGACATTGTTTCGCTACATATTTCGTTACATAAAGTTGTGACATTTTTTAAATAACAATAACAAAAATCCTATAAAATATAACAAACGTTACATAAAATTGGAACATTTAGCGTTACATAATATTGGGACATTTTTTCGAATGAGGGATAGCCTAAAAATTACGTTGTAATTAATATATATATACATATATATTTATAAAAATATTTTTGTAATCATCCCCCCAAAATTGTAGTTTAGATACGGCTTTGTATATAGTTCTCCTAGTAAACCAATTATGTTTTGTGGTTAATTTTATAAAGTGTGCAAACTTAATGAAATAACTGAATTTAAATATCGTTTTTAAATACTTATTTATTTGCAAACCATTTTACCTCGTGATATGCCATTAGAACAACGTTATATTATTCTAGTTGATACAACCTTACTTTATTAAATTCGATATCAGCGGTTTTCGATTTATATCAGCAACCGTTAAGTATTCCGTGAAAAAAAAAAGCTTGATGAAAGTCTATAAGATTTTTGAAAAACGGAGTATAGTTAAAACATTTCATTGCAAATACGATAAAATTTAAAAAAGAAAAACTGAACAAAAAAACTTCTACAATGTCTCTTCATACATCATTTATAAAAATTCTATAATAAATATTTTATACAAATGATTCGTAATGTTTACTCGTGTATATTTCTGAAATGAAAATATAATGATAGAGATCTGTAAAGTCTCAACTTAAATACACACGCGTTTTTCAAACTTGAAGTATCGGTAAGAAATAACGCTCTGATACAAAGTTTACTTTAAGTGTATAAAAAAATCTTTCTTTTTTTCTTTTTTCACTGTACCGGCAAGAACCATAAACAGTGCTCGTGACCTCTCTGCCTTATATTTATTTACCATGTAATAGCCAACCCATCCTTCCAATGAAGGATTGAGTCTTTAAATTGAAATTGTAAATGTTCATTTTCTGTATCAGTATAAATTATTGCGGAACGAAGTGTGAAAACAGGAAATTTAATTATTCGCAAAATACATAAAACACAATATATTTCAGAGTCCACCGTAACAACCACAATTATGGCGTATGTGACTCCGAAACATGTTGGTTTTTTTGTGAATAAAAATACCCAAAGAAATAATAAAGAAGGAAAAAAATAGGGGAAAGAAAAAGGAAAATAAAGGAATGGTTTCAGGAAGAAGAAAATATAAAAAAAATAATAAACATAAAATAAAATGACAAGGCGCAACAAAAAAACTGGAAAAAAAGACATTTAATATAGAAGATTGAAATAAATTATTAAGTATTGATAAGTAAAAAGATAGATTAAGACTAGTAAATATTACACGATTATGCATATGTATAAGTTAATTTAAGATGGTAAAGTGTTCAATAGGATAATTCGTCGACAAGCGTTTTAGCTTGACGAAAGTTTTGTATGTAAAAAATAATAAATACATATTTTTCAAAAAAAAAATTAAATTTTCTGTTTTTATACTTTGCTTTACAATAATTTGTGCAAATAAAATCAATCTTAGTGGGTGATCGAAATATGCACTGAACGCTATATATTTATCGACAAAAAATATAGTTTAAGCAGGCGTGAAAAATTTTCTTGGATTTCCCAGAAGCACTTTAGACGCTGGCAATATTACGATAATTTAACCTATTATTCATTACCCTTTTTTCTGTTTATACCGTCAGAAATATAATCGGTCATGATTTGTAAATTTTGTGACAATTCTGTTTAAAATTTTCATTTCGTTGTAAATATGTATATGATTGTTTGCTCCTTAGAAGGTGACTTTTCTTAAATCCCACGGGGGGAGCGGCGGGGGGTGCTCTTTAAGAATTTCAGTTCCTTTCGAAAATCTGTTCTTACCAAGAATTTCCTTTTAAAACGAATTCGAATATTACCAATTCCAACCTTTAAACTGTAATAGCATTTTCAACAACGAAGAACATACACGATAGTAATTGAAGAGAAATAGAGAATATTTCGTTAAAACCTGGTGTATTGATAACACGATGTAAGTTGTGTATGGAAATATTTAAAGGTTAGATGCTGAGAAGGTGGAAGATTAGAAGGCTCTCTATCTATTTTTCAAAGGCATGACGGTGAAGTTGTGTTCTGGGTAAACAGAACTCGTTCCAAAAAGGTCCTTTCGAGTATTTAAGTTTTAACCGAGTGTTTGCATCGATTTTCCCCACTCCAAAACGTAGGATGAATAATCATTTAAATATAAATGAAACAATATTGAAACTTAAATTAGCAAAAAAAGTCATCAAAATTATACACTTACATTAAAAACAGAATATAACGGAACTTCCAGAACTAAATCTTAAAACTACATTTAAACTTATGTACGAGTATATTGAATTTTTTTATTTATTTTATATAATATATATTTATATGTGTATATTTACGTTATTCGTTTTTTGGTTCACTTCCATATAACAAAATTCACGAAAGAAATTAAAATTATCATTAACCAATGCAGTTACTGCATGATCTTAATTGTTGCCTTTTATGATGCATCCATTACTATATATGTAAGTTAAACCATCGACTTCATTACAAATAATGCATAGATTGCCGTGTGATAATTTAAACCTAAATAAATAATCTTTAAAAACTGGTTAGTAAAGTTTGTTTTTTTCTTTCTTCGTTTGTAAGCGAGAAAATTGTAGTGTTAGGATTGGAATAGAGCGACTATGGTTGAAAGTAACTTTAAATTCCCTGTTCCGTCAAACAGAAAAGGCTCTACCGCCACGATTAGAAGACAAAAAGATATTGAAAGGAGGCGATATGGAAACAGTGAAAATAGCGGAATACAGAAATAAATTATAAAAACGGATAGGATCCGAACCAACTGAAATGTTAAGAAAAGAGTTAACAAAAATACGAAACAAAGACCAGCAGTTTAGATAGATCCCATCGATAAGAACAGACAGATGTGAAATGAGTTGGAAGAGGAAAGAATAAAGAAGTAATTAAAATGCGAGCACGATCACTACCGAAACTACCCGTAAGAGTTCTTCAAGTATAGTTAAACTCAATTGGGGGAGAAAAAGAAGTTAGGTCGCAAAAGCTAAAGATGGCCATACTTTTGACATAAGCACAAAAAAATATCATTAAACAGCGCCATTTTATCTCGAAAAAAAATGTTTTTCAGGATAACGTCGTTAAAATTGAAAGCAAAGCAACAACGTAAGGAAGATCGAGTATTTCAATCACTCCTGACGACAAAAAGGTTGTAGAATAGAATTTAAAAAAATAAAGTGAAAGATCGTAATTAGGAGAAATATGGGTGGAAATTATGTTAAAAAGACGAGAAAGTTTAAGGAGAGAACGGTGATGAGAACAATGTTACGTTGAAAAGAAGATGGATGGAGATTGAGAAAACTGTTAAGAGAGTGAAAGGGATTACCATTCCCAACGAGAGCAGAGAATCTGCTGCAGCCGTCATTATCGATGTAATTTGATCAACTTAAAGCCTCTTCTAATGTTAAAGTCAACTTTCTGAAATCGAATGACAGCGGTGTTAGGAGCATCTTATAAACGCGACTGAAGAATTTTTATTACTTCGTAGGTGCGACAATTTAACTGAAGTAAATTAAATGTAGAGATCATCATAATGGACTATTCGGAATGAGGAATTAAGGGGAGATTAAAGAAAAAGGAAAACTGAGCGTACAAAGAAAATTAAAAATGTGTTGTAGAAAGGCACTATAAAACAAAAACAAAAAAAAAAAAAAAAAATAGACGTAGAAAAAGAAAAGACAAGAATTAGCAACTAATACATAATCAGTTCAGGCAAAGCATAAAATGAAGAAGAGAATAGAAATAAGAGAGCAACATAATACTGCATCGTTAGCGAAGACGAAGGAAAGGAATGTTGTAAAATATTATCGTAACGATGGAGCTTATATTCCTTTATTTAAAGCATCGAGATGAAAGGTTAGTCCAATATGAGTCAGCATGTTTTATGGTTAGGACGCAAAAATATACGATTGGAAAGAAAACACAGAAGGAAGAGTCTTCAAAGAAGGAGACCTAATAGACGTGATTGTGCTTTTAATTAATATGTTTTATTTGTTTTCTTAGGCTTGTCAGATCCAGAAAAAAATTAGGAAAAAAAAAGAGTCAGTTATATTTTAATTCAATCGGATACTGTTAGTGTAAGAAATAATCAATATAGCAGTGGTGATGAGTGCGGTGAAAAGGACAGCACATGTAAAGTGAACAAACCGGAGTAAGTACGCTGCACAGAAAGACGTACGATTCTCAGAAAGCACATGATAATCGTCTCCGACAAACGAATTATTTAAATGGAGAGAACAATGTAGAGAAGAAGGAAATAAAAAATAGAACGAGATGAAGATAATAAAGTATGACCTAAGAACACAGATGAATAAGGGAGACCAAAAAACAGAATGACAAAATGAAGGAAACAAGAGAACCATTTATTAGAAAGAAGAATGAGTTCAACAGAATAATGAAAGAAAAAGTGTAAATGTCTGTTCAAAATTTAAAATGAAAACTTTTATATGGCGCTAGTAGATTCGAATGAGATTTGATTGAGGATGTGAAACTAGTAAAATTAGGAACATCAGAAATTTTTGAAGTACAGTTTTAGAGAGATAGATTTATTTACAGCATATCTATTACCCTCTATAGACGTTAATTGATAGTTCGTCGGTAAAGTCATTTTTTATAGAATTTTCACAGAATCTTCCGGTACAATATTACATTACAGTTTTAAAGAAAAAGAAAAAACTATTTTCTACAAAAACGATTCCAGCAATAAAAAATTTATGTTTTTTATATAATATTAACGCAATTCAAAGGAAACAACTTCATTCCTAAAAACGACACGGTCAAACGAAATAATCTGTTCATGAGATATCGCGTACGAAATATAACATTGATTGCTTTTTTAGATTTTACGCAATAATTACCGCATGATAAAATTAAATTCCAAAAAAAAAGAAAGCACAGTATTGAGTACCGCTTTAGCCTTCCTGATCGACGCCAAGCCCGCCGAAAAGGAAGTTACCACCCTGCACGATGTGGACGCGCAGAGGTACTCACATATTCCGCTGGCAGTTAAACGAAGGTAAGTTCACTTGCCGAAGGTGCTCCTACCATAAAATACAGTTAAAATATAACTGCATTACCAACCAGCAGACTGTAAGCACAACTCGTTCGTGACAATGTGCCCCAGTCGGATTGGTGAATATCAATCTAGAATGAGTAGGCGAGTCTCCGGCGCCTCTAAACCGGAGCTATAAAAGAAAATCCAGCGGGAGACAACAGGGAAACCACCGCTGTAATTCAGCCCCAGGTTATCATCATATGCCAGTACATCATAAAAGAATGGCCCTGAGTCCGGTGCGGCCCTTTAATGGGCATAGGGTGCGAAGAATCCCACTGACTGCTAATAATAACAAGGATAAAGTAATAACTAAATTACGAAGTAAAACAAACTTTCAAATTAAAATAAAGCTACATGGAACGTCCGAAGTCTCCATCGGGCTAGAAAATTGGATAACGTTCTTCAGGAAATGGAAAGAATGAAAATACAAATACTCGGAATAAGCGAACACCGCTGGCCTGGAAATGGAGAAATTAAGGAAAAACAAGAGTAAATTATATTATTCCGGTAATCGAAACTTTAAAACATATCAACGGTGTTGGGATAGTAGTCAGCAAAGAACACCTTCCGCATGTAATAGGTTTCGTATCGTTTTCAGATAGACGACGAGTCCTTATTAAATTTAAGTTCAAAAGTAGTATCTTAAATATTATATATACTAGTGACTATATGCCAACTTCAGACGCAAAATATGATAATAAAATTGAAAGAACTTATAGCAGTATTGAAGAACTTCAGAAAACTGTTAACTCACATGAAATTTTAAGGGAGACTATAGTTTTCAAAAATTGGCGTAGGAAAACGCGGAAATTTAGTCGTTTTTCGCGGATTAGGCGATGCAAATGAAAGAGGAGAAAAACTCTTCGAATTCTGCCTAAAACATAATCTGATAATAACAAACACGTGGTATAAAATGCCAACACGAAGGCTACATACCTGGGGGAATCACCTCGTAGTGATGAGGGAAAAGTAATACGCAATCAAATTGATTACACAGCCTGATCAATGAACGATTCCGAAATTCCATTATAAGTGTGACAGCCTACACCGGCGCAGACGCGGGGTCGGATCATAATTCCATTATTGCAGCATTCACACTCAGATGGAAATGAATGATAAAATTAAGTAATAGGATGAACGCGGATAAATTCAGAAATACGGAATATAAAGTGAAGGTACAGGATCAATTAAATAAAACATTCTCAAAAGTCTACGAAGAAACAAAAACGGATAACACACAACAATGCATAACGAAGATCACAAAGAATATTACATCAGTATTCACACAGACTCTAAAAAATACTAACACACCAAAGAAACCGTGGATGACACAAGAAATCGTAGAGTCAATGAATCAGAGGCGTATAGTTAAGAACATGGACAAAACAATGTACAAGCAAAAGCATAAACTTATGCAGTGTAAAATTTGACAGGCAAAGAATCAATGGATGAAGAAACGATGCCGAGAAATTGAAGAAACAGAGAGGAAACACGATTCTTTCAACATACACCGGAAAATTAAAAAAGTAACAGGATTATCTAAGAGGAAAACACCAGCGAAACTATTTAAAGAAGACGGTACAATAGCGGTTGATACGAACGATAAATTAGAAGTATGGACATGGTATGTAAAGAATATATGTTCCAAGATGCAAAAAACGAAAATATAACGGAGATACTTAGCGATGTAAAATTAGAAATCTTGCCGTCAGAATGTAGAACATGCCATAAAAATAACAAAATCTAGGAGAGCGATGGGCTTAACATTCCAGCTGATATAATTAAATTATTAAATAATGATAATGTATTAAAATGAACAAAAATCTTCGGTAGCATCTACAGCACAGGTGAAATATCTAACGAATGGCTGGAGTCAGTACTTATAACTATACCGAAAAAAGCATAGCTAGTACATGTAATGATTACCGAATGATTAGCCTGATGAGGCACTTGCTAAAAATGTTCTTACGTATAGTACAAGCGCGCATACGTAACAAGTGCGAACAAGATCTAGATGATTGTCAGTTTAGATTTTGTCAAGAATGTGGTACCAAAGAAGCATTGGCCGCAATTAATATACAGCTACAGAAAGACGCGACGTTTTCATATGCTTCTTGGACTATGAGGAAGTCTTCGATCGAGTCAGGAGCGATAAATTAATACAAATAATAAAACAGAAACAGTAAATGAATATGAATACAGAAATTATATTGGCAACAGAGTGTTAAAATTCGTATAGAAAATTACGAATCGGAATCAATACATATCGCAGAGGAGTTAGACAAGGGTGTATTTTTCAACCCCTGCTGTTTAATATATATATATGCTGATTCCATCTTCAAAGATGCACTGCGGAATAAGGGCTTTGGGATTAAAATAAATGGCAAGCGTATAACATCCGGCACGCGGATGACACCGTTCTATTGGCAAATTCAGGCAAGGAACTACGGTAGCTAGTAAATACGGTGAACTACTCGGTAGGTAAGGAATACGGACTTACAATTAATGAAAGAAAACCCCAAAAAATGATGATAATCAGTCGCAAAACACGTCAGAATGTAAATATAACAATTAATGGAAAAGTGATAGAAGTCGCCGAGTACAAATATCTTAGCAGCTACATCACAAACATGTTAGATTCAAATGTGGAAGTAAAGAAAAAGTGTAGATATGCTAAAACAGCTTTTGGAACAATACGGAAATCGCTCACAGACTCATCATTAAGCCTCAGTACAAGACAAAAGTTTACAAAATGTTACACATCCAGCAGCCGATTTTATTATATGGCGCAGAAGTAGCGACATATGCAAAAAGAACTATAATGATATTTGGAAGCATGCGAAATGTGGATATAGACAAGGAAGATCACGAACGACAAAGTGCTGCAAAGGACAAACACAGAGAGACAAATCTGTGATGTAAAAAAACAAAGAAAATACGGTTATTTCGGTCACGTTATCGGAGGGATGAAGAATTGTTACGCCTAATTATACAAGGAAAAATTATGGGAAAAAGAGGGCGAGGAAGAAGAAAGACAACGTAGATCGGCAAAATCATGGACCGATAAAATAACAATGAGAGGCTTGGTGGACGCAGCGTCCAAACATAAAATGTGATATTTCGCCAACAAATGATCGCTAACGGGCATACATCTGCGTATGACAGGAGAAGTGTTCTATAAAGGCTTTACCGCATTCGCTTCTTTTTTTATTTAAGTGAACTCACTGATTAACAGACTTTTTTCAAAAAGTTCCACGAAACCCGATATACAATTAAAGTAATAATGAAATTTAAAAAAAAAAAAAACAGGTTTCCATTGCAAAAAATTGTCAAGAATAATTATTAATTATGTTTGACAATGAAATGTTGCTTACTCTCTGAAATTCGTTAAATTGCTGTTAAAGATTGGTGTAATTACAAAAAACAAACATATGTAATTTAAGCTTAACCGGTAAAAAAGCATGAAAAACTGGATACGATTTTATTTATTATTGTTGGCAACAATTTAAAAGTACGTAAAAAGCATTGCTTTTTTTGCAAAAAAAAAAGAAGTATGCGGCACGAAGGAAAGATATTTATCTAGATTAAAAGAAAAATGAATGTAATAATAATATTTTTTTTTCTTAAAATCTCTCATTTGTCTTACAACGGTCTTAAACTTTTACCAACAATAAATAAATAATAATCATATCAATTCATATATATATATATATATTTAGAAAATAGTTTGCGGTATATCTTGCAGGCAGGTATAAACTTGTTCGGTATTAATTGCGCGCTTGTAGATTGAAAAATAATAAGAAAAAATAGTTTAGTACTGGTTAAAATCGTAACTTAACAAAAATTATAATTCTGTTTCGATTTTCTAGAGTATATTAATTAATCTTTTTTAAAGTTTCGATTTTTATATTTATTAAAATTTCCACTGATCTATTCTTATTTAGACTTGGAACTTTAATATTTAAATCGCTCACATAATACTAATGTTAATAATATAAAGTTATATAAATTACACAGTTACTAAGTAATCAACATTTTATCGTAGTTAAGAACATTTTGGAAAGTTTGAAATTATAATTGTCGTTTTCCGTATAGTGTACTGGACATATCTTTGATATATGTGAAATTTTCTTAAACGGCCCTTGCCGAACCATACCTATCACTTGTACTGGAAATTACTTATATGCATATTGATATATATATATAACCAGATTGTTACTATTAGGTATTATTATAACCTTTAACAAAATTCGAATGTTATAGTAAAATAAAATAATATGTACATGTTAACTTTACGCTAATTATTTGTTTGCAATATAATTAACTGATCACAACCATAATAGTCGGCTAGATATTCTTAGCGTGAACAAATGCAAGCTTTGAAAACATTACAATATTTAAAAAATAGACTATTAATATTTAAGGAAATAAAACTAATCTATATTTTTCATTTTTAGCTCGCATTAACTTAAACTTTACGAAGGTCAGATATGCGCAAAATTTACCGATAGCTTTGAAATTATAGGGGTGTATGCTCAGAATTAAATTCATTTTAGAAAAATTGGACATTCACCCAATTCTTGGTTTTCACACTTTCCTTTTACTTCGTTCACCTCTCTCTGCAATCTGTCGTCTACGCTTTGAACACCGTTTGTTACCCTTTATCCTCATCGTTTTTTTCTTACTCACATTGTGTCCTCTCTACTCTTTTACTTCTTATCTTATACATAACATGCTAATCATATCCGTTTAGAATGTTCTTCCATTGCTGATAAAGGTTCCTTGTAATAGAACTGATGAAACACTTTGGATGCATAATGGGAATAAAAGACGCCTGAGACATTGAATAAGAAAAAATAAAAAAACCGATTACGATGTAAGAAGAGGCATTAGAAACACCGATTTAATCAAATGTTTCGTCAAAATTTCCTAACGTGCGACTTAACGTAAAGAGAAGATTGCGATCGGGGAAAAGCTACAAAATTAAAGTTGAAGTTCTAGTCATGACGTCGCTTTATAGTGCGATTGCAGAAGCTTTATATATCGTATAAAGTGCATCAAACGGAGATTATTTTTTTGTGCGAAATTACCGATAGAAGATTATTTGCAGTGATGTGAAAGGGTGTTTTTAGAATCAATGGTTTTCCACAACCAAAATGGTAATATTTTGACACTTAAGTCTTTTTTATCCTCTATATCTGAGCAAACATCTGATTAAACCTCTCTTCCTTTTCGCTCTTCTTAGGCCAAAGTCTATTCAGACGAATTCAATAAATGATAATAATAATAAAAAAAAGAGTTTGAAAGAGACCACAGTTGACTTATAAAGAAGTCCGAATAAAAATCTTTTGCTCGACGGCAGATGACTAAACGATCGCGTCAAATACAAGTGCGCTTTAATATTTCACGGTTTCTGGCACAGTAGCCAGCGAAGTAATTTTTCTGTATTTATCGAAGTTGGGTTAATTACATTTTTCTGGTCTGTCGTTTCATTCGTGATGAGTTTTCTGGAGTTTACTGCCCTTCCCATGAAAAAGAAAGAATTTCGTATTTTTTTCTCATCTATTATTAGGATTCGGAGGTCACTGAGTGTTTACCCACCACTACATATAAGGAAAACATCTTCCGAAAAACCTGCAGAAAAATAAGGCAACCAAGAATTGATAGGGAAAATGAGAAGAAATTAACAGCAAAAAGGGAATTTTAAGAAAAGACAAAATATTATAATAGAAAAAGACAGTAGGACTAAAAAAAGAGTCCAAAATTGTGATTGTCCGATAACCATTGTCTACAATAACTGAAGCGAGTACCAGAAGTATACCGATTAATATACTATTCAGTGTATCAGTATTTTAATATCTATGAAGGGCATTAACAATACTGAATGGAAGAAAGAGAAAAATGCTTCATCCAACATTCAGAGTCAGAATTGTAAAACCATAACCAGCAGTGTCGACCAAAATGATGATCGCTCATATGACCTTATGGTCAACACTGCCAAAACGGAATCCGTAATGCCGACAGGAAGAAGAGGGATCTTATTCAACATTAAGGTCGCAGCTACGAAAGCAGAGCTGAAAATGTCAATGGAAACAACAAAGAAATTTGCAATTCAACACTATATCAAGTGAGCAAGCACATAGCATGTTGATGGGAAAAGAAAAAAAAAAAAAAGAGTGGAATGTTTTGATTTTGAATGTAAAAACAAAACTCCTTATGTAAAGAAAATAAAGCACGCTTCCGTAGTATTAGTAATATAAAGTATTGTCACAATAAATCAGGACTTGACGCGTAGTGGAAAGAAAGCAGCAAAGAAAATGAAAGCAAGAGTGTGTGCGGCAGGGCACAGAAGACTTTTCGTGAGGCTACGAGGCAGAAGGATATTATGAAAAAGGACTTGCAATTAAATGAGTAAAGCGATGAATATCATGAATAGAGTTTTGTTCAGAAGAATGGGAACAAGAATCAAAAGCACAGTATATATTAGAATTTTCCGCTAAAGTGTATTTCTTTTGAATAGAATCGTAGTAAGTATGAAAACGGGAAAAAGCTGCACAATTTGAAGAACCCTGACTCGGACCAAAACCATACACATTATCGGTAAATATATTATTACTTTCGACCTACCAGACTAGGCTTTTGTTTAATACAAACTCGAATGGTTTTCTAATACAGTTAGAGAAATGCAGCGGAAGGACGAGGAATCACTGTTTTCAGGAATCGACTCGATAATAAAAAAATTCCACGGAGGAAAAGGAAAACACCATAAATAAAAATTAAACATTTTAAAATGGTTTCGTAATAGTGTTTAAAAAAATTCCTTATGATGGTATAATTCTGGTCGGGCCTGCAGATGAATTCGGATTAGTAGGGAGAGAAGCGAGAAACTCATTAATGAAAGGAGAAATCGGGAAATATTCAGGAGAATTAAGAATGTTGGTAGGGAACATAGGGAGAGGATCTACTAATTAACAAAAAATGGAAAGAGAGCTCATCTGCTAAAAGATAAACTCTGCAAAGACGTGGGAGCAGAAAGGATTTAACTAACTTGCGCACATGTGCGACAGACGAGTAAATTTGCTGAGAATTTGGAAGAGGCTGTAACAGAAGGTATGGTGAAGAACGGTTGGTGAAGCGTAGATGGGTCCACCCATAGTCTGCAATGGTTACTTGAAAGAAATAGAATGTCCGAGGCAGAAAAATTTTGGAGGAGATGATACCATTAAGGAAAGCTGAGCAAGCCAGCAGGTCTACTGCTTCGTTGTCTTGGGTACCGCAGTGGCTAGGAATTCACAAAAAAAAGTTAATAAGAATAGAACGATTCAAACGCATCGTGGAAATAGAAACACGAATGGAAAAAATAATACCATTAGAGGAGTAAGAAGGAGATGAGCAAATAGACTAAAGGACAGATTTGGAGTCGGAAATAATGAATTTGGAGAATCCTCTTGGGTAGAGGAGATAAAGGAAATAGCACACGGAAAATAGAGATAGCCTCAGCTGAAAAGATTGAGCAAAAGTAAGGGAGACTGAAAGTGAATCAATGGGGGGTCTGTAGAAGCACCACCCTCTCACCATTTTCACTTTTGGAACCATCAATAAAGATTTTAACATGAAGAGGAAACTTTAGCAGCTCGAATTATAATAATCAATCGATCTAAACGGTTTTCTGTTTTTGTGTTCTTTTAGAATTATCGATGAGCGGTATTTAGATTGTACTACAATACCGTTAAGTTACTTATAGTATATATATATATATATATATATATATATATATATATATATATATCAGTATAATTAAATCTCCAATAATATTATTCGAATTTGTTTTGTAAAAAGCGAAAGAAAAAGGAGTGAAAAGTGCAGAACTTTACGGACGAATTTTTTTGATTTATATTTTTATTTACATCTACTCTTCATCCTTCTATTCGTAGTTTCTTTTGTATCCTTCATTTCACCGTTCTGATGTTGTTTCCATTGTCTGTCTGCGTTGTTTTCTCTGATTTCCATCTCACATTGCCCTCTCCATCCTAATGATGTAGATATTTGTTAAGCTGATCAAGTGTTTATTAAGTGTTCATCTCTTTCTGTGGAGCATTTTGTATTCCTATTTGTGTTGAGGATTCGGATTCATACTCTCCTTATTACGCCTCTTATATCCCACCTTTCTCGCTTTCCGATTAATTATTCCTGCTATATTGATTGCTCAATGATTTCTGATCGGATTCAAATATAACCGACTTTTTTATTTTCCATTTCCGTTCCTGGGTAAAGGTAGTCTAACAAGCCTAAAAAAAAAAAAAAAAAAAAATTTAAACGAATCTATAGACGGTATTTGGACCAAGCTATGAGAAGCCCCCGTCATGTCTCCACAGCCAATTGGATCTTTAGAGCAGAACTTCAGCAAATCTTCAATTAATTTTCGATTTCTCATAAAAATTTAAAAAAAAAAAGGGTGGATAGATTCGAAAGGCCGGAATTCTTCTTAATTTCGATGATCAAGAACGGAAAAATTTATTGGAGAAATTTAATTTTCGCGTAATTCAGAGACCTACAGAGACCTATGGTATGTGTGGAAGCGAATATGCGCGGCAGAGTACTCGTGGTAAAATTGAATAAGAGATACTGGAGAGGCGATCGATCGTTCTGAGCAATCGGTTTTTAGCGCGGAATGGCCGATTATTTATTAATCGCAACGAACGAGAAAGTTGTAAAAGGTTCGAGAATAACGAGCGACGATTATTAACACTGTTTATAAATGTACGCGGGTCGGGTCGCGGGCGGTGCGGTAGGGGAGCATTTAAAACTGTGTGTGTGTACGCTAGGCTAGCTGAGCCTGTGTGGCTGTGAAAATGATGTAGTACATATGTTTAGGAGGGAAAGGGGGGACCGGTTAACAATGTAATGTGCGGCTAGGCGGCGTACGAGGTGATATGTAAAATAAGTGATGAAGAAGAGGTTATATGGTAAGATTTTTAAAAAATGTTGCATCCTCATCATCATGCAGAAAACATTACTGTAATGACGGTTAATATTTCATTCATTTCTCTCACCTCCGAGACATAATTTTTTACAGTCTGGCGGTTCATCGGAGCAGGACCTGCTGAAAAATTGCTACAAAATGTCTCGTCACTGTTATTAATGTGTAATAACGTTTACTGTTACTATTCGCTGTTCTTCCTATCGGCATCGCTAGTTTCTAGCTTTTCCTTGGATTCCCGACGAACGCGCTCCAATACGCAACACGAAGAAGCCGCGAAACTCTCTTAATTTAAGTGTTACCCCGTGAAATATTACCGCTTAACATTTGGACTACTTCGTTCTATATTTTTCCGCTCAGTTTTTCTTCTTTTTCCCTTTCTTCGTTCGTTCGTTCTGTTTTGCTTCGTTTTGTTTTGTTTGTTCGGCTTTTTCGGTGCTACTCAACGTGATTGCTTTAATGGCACAGTCATTTCATTAACGACTTTAATGTCGTCATTATTTATTTTTTCGCCAGTCCGCGCCGTTAAAAAGCGCGTTCCTTTTTATTATTTATTAATTTATTCGTTACGTTGCACTTTTAATTCGACTCGAACCGGCTACAGAGTATTCGAAGATGCGCAACTAATTACCACCTATACGAGAGAAAATGTGTCGAAGCAACTACTATTTAGGCGAACAAACGAAGCTGAATTCGGTCTGTCTAACGAAAACAACGTTTGTCTTTTGTTTTTTACCCTTTCCTTTTTCTTTTTTTTCCCTGTTTTCAACGTAGCAGTCCCGTCGTCCGGATCTACCAAAAAGTCATTCTCTAATGGAATCCGACATCCAAACCGTTTAATCGTAAAATCTTTCGCTACAGATCACCGGGATGGTTTTCATTAAGAAGCAAGCTAAAACCGCAATTCAAAGCTAAAAGTGTAATATACATCTGTTCAGTCCGAGTGTCTTAATTATCTTTTCGTTCCATAATTATCTTTTTGCCGTAGCCGCGCTATAAAAAAAGTAAGAGATTACACTTGTCCGACACGAGCCCCTCTTACGAAAATCAAATCCGCCTCTTAATCGTAGCGTAATCCCTCGCTCAGTCTATTTTATCTATTCTTGCTCGCGATACAAAGAATTACGTGTCCAAGCCAGAGTCTCGTCATGGTTGGAAAAATCGAAAAGAACATTTTTAATAACATTTAAAATCCCACGACGTGGGAGTTTTAGCAGTCGAAAAAGAAACTAAAAAAAAAAAAAAAAAAAAACTGTGTACTTCAAAATGAATTAGAAACATTATTTTGAAAACAAGATCAAAACGAAATAACACGTTATCGAAAACTGTTCTTTTTCTATACTTTAAAATCTTTGGAAATCTTTTACGTCTGTTGCCCATTACAACGAGGAATTTGAAATGCGCAATGTGCTAATAATCGATTACCACCGTTTAAATAGAGTAGCAGCGAAAAATGGCGTCGAAAGGGCCACCGAACAGGGAAAAAAAGTTCCTCGCTTAAATTAGTTCTGAATGATTCTTTTTTTAAAGAACACATTTCACCAGTTACGGTAAGATTTTTTAGTAGGAATTTTTCAAGTTCAATACTTTTCAAATACATTCAGGAAATGCAAATAATTAATTTAATAAAGAGTTAAAAGCTGTTCTTTTCGGAATCTTCATTAAAAATATCATATTTAAATAAATATACCGCTCTACTCAACTCATTGATTACTGGCGTAGGGGGGAAAAATTGATTCCGCCGCAAAAGAATAATCAGATCAATTCTATATACTAAAACTGTACAAATAAAATTAAAAAATCCGATACAGACAGTAAAGAAAAGGGTAAACATAGAGAGAGTAGGGTTAGATAGTAACGGGGACGACACAATCGGAGACCTCAGTGAATACACTTGTGTTACTAAGTGTACGAGTAAATAGAGATTGACTCGTCTCTTTGAAATATTCAATTAAGAGATAGACGGGCAGCAGCGAAAATAATACAGAAAGCAACTGAAATAGCAAATATAATCGGTACAACGGAACAAACGGAAATGGGCGCAGGGTATGTAATGAGAAGCGAAAAAGAAAGATGGATTAATAATAACAGAGAATGGAAATAGAATGGAAAACGACATGTAGGCCCAAAGAACATCGGAAGATGATCTAGAATTTCTAAAAACGAAAAAAAGAAATGCAAGGAACTGCAATATGAGTGGATAAAGGAAAGAAATAAACATCAGAAAAAATTTTTACGAAATAATAGCAGTGACCACGAAGCGCATTGTGTAAATTTTGCGACTTTATTTTTTTTATTCTTATTTAATCGTATAACTAATATTCATTTAAAAAATTTGCCTCAACAGCTAATTTCTTAAGCAACGAAAATGTAATATTAAAGCAATTACCGTACACTTATTGTCGTCACCTTTCGGTCGGGTAGTAATGCAAAAAAAAAAAAAAAGATATTTTTCAAAAGGCTCGCAATAAGTGAAACACGTGTTTTTTGTTTGTTTTTAAAAATTGTTCTGAGTAAAAATTATTCAGCACATAAAACGAAAGGGCCTGTTTGAAGTTTTACGATCAACAGTAATTACAGCGCTGCTGGCTGATAATGACGAATTAATTCTCGTTCTTCCGTAATAACGAGGGAATGTTTAATTACAATTTTATCGGTAACAATCAACGCTGTGCGCATTACAAATATGTATTAAACTGGGAGGAGTCGACAAGCGAATTTCTCGTGAATTTATAATTTTGCCTGCGAAAAACCTTTTTTTTTTTTTTTTTTGTTTCATTTTCCCTTTTTAGTATAATTCCCGTTTTTAAATTCATTTCCCGGTACAGGTGAGTGAACGGAATAAAATCGATTACTTCGTGGTTTTTTTTGGTTTTTTTGTTTTTCAAATTTTAAATAACGATATTTCCATATTGCGCAGATGAAGAAATTCTAAATTTAGAGAATATTCGCCGGTTAACGTAAACATTGGCGGTGAGGGAAATAATCCTGCGGACAACGATAAATTACGGTAGTAATGAGACAACAACGATGATAAAGTAATTAAACATCATTATTAACGGAAAAAATCAGTGTTAAACATAACGGAGAACAAGATGTGTTTGGCCACCTGTGAAACCTTGAAATAAGTTGTTCGACTTTTCGACTCTTCAAGCCTGCATTTAACATTGTGGCACGATCGAGTCATCTTGATGAGGAGCAGGCCGACATGGTGGCAAAAATTAACGCAACACTTACCAGTACATGAATTACGTAATCACAAGCTCGGTGTTGTAATTAACCTTGCGATAGTGATTTTAAGATTACGGTTAAATTTTTCTTCATCTTACTCGTTTCAAAATCGTCATGACGGATTTTTACCGTCATGGAAATTACTGGTGGTCAAACTTCGGGTCTAATTTACTCGCGTGCTTTGTCTAGACAAAATGTATTATTATTTAACACGGCCAAGTCAAACGTGTGGATTTTTGATATAGTGAAACTTCGAAGAATGCATCGAAACAGCTCATAAATTTTGCGAAAAAACAGCATCGCTGATTGAACGGAAAATCGTTACTGGAAAAACAATTTTATTGTAGCTGCCGTTTTTTTTTTTTTTGATTTATATTTTCCTTTTAATTTTTCCTCTAACCTGAAAATATAATTTTTCTTCTCGCTACAATTCGCGAAAATCTTTTTAGAAAAATAATTAATTAACGATTATTCAAAAGGTTACAACGGATAATTTATGTCTTTTATTACGCTTCGCCTTTTGTAAATCGTGGCTTAATTTAAATATTTCGTTTCTCCGGGTTATCTTTAAAAAAACCGAATGTGTTAAAAACGTACGTTAACGTTAAGTTGCATATATGTATAAGATCGTACGCATCTTTTATTAAATCAATAAAAAATCTCACCTTATATTACTTGGCGTATTTTTCACGTATTCCAAAACTTCTCGGAATATACACTATCGAAAATTGCAAAAAAAAAAAAAAAATATTTCAACTCTATTTACAGCAACACTAAATTTTTTATTTCAAACATTTTCCACGTTCTAGTGCAGCTAATTTCTGTTATTAATTTTTTTTTCTTATAATTTATCGGTTTAAAAATTTTTACAATTTACGAAATTATAAAAAAAAAAAAAAAAGTGTATACTTCTTTCTAATCTGCTTTATTACGAAAATACGGATTATTCCTTACTTCTCATTACGTAATTCCCGTATGTAAATGAGATTATCTTCCATATCGAATTGTTTTTTAATAAATTTTTATCGACCACAATATTTCTGAATTACAATTTTTGATTTCATATTAACTAAAAACATCTAAATGTTGAAAATTCTATTATATTTTCTGAAACTATTCGCAAACTTTTAACTTCAATTATAGCTCTTACTGTAGCGCGTTACATGTTAATTTCGCGTCTTTAATAATAATAATTAATTTTTTCAGGTCTAACAATTTTTTATTTGCTTTTTTCCTCCGATATAAATAGCGGTGTATAGATTCGTTTTTTTTTTTTTTTTTTAAATTAACGCTGTTCTTAGTTTATGCCAATTACGGTGAAGCCTCTATTATATTGGGAACTTGAAAATTTCAAAGTTATTTCCATCGAACGGGATTTTCAAAAGAACTTCCATTGTCATTTATCGGCAAAAGCCTTTTTAATTAAATCACCCGCGGTTCTGTCGCTGTTGGTCGGAAACATTTTTCAATCAAAGAACCCCCCAGCCTTCGCACACTTCTGATTCTGTTCGTTAATCTTTATAACTCCGTGTAGTCGACGAATTTTGCAGCTAAAATCGCTAGCTGGATTCGTTACAACGACTTTTTCCATTATTAAAAATATTTCGGTCGTGATGCATGTGTGTAACGAACTTCTTTTGATCTAGTTTGGTTTCATTTAGATTGCCATTATAACGAACTAAAGTTGATTATCAGGTGTGAACTTTAAAGGCAAATTGCTATTTCGAGTGAATATCAGAAGGGGAAAAAAAAGAAAACGGAAAAGAAAAGGAATCTTAAATTATGTGCTATAAATTATCAATCATAGTATTATCCATTCCGGTATTACGTATTCAAATCAAACTAAAGTAAAACTATACAGAAATTATAATTAAACAACGCCGACATGTTTCGTAGTACAAACTGCATCACCATGGTGTAAATATACCGTGATGACGTAGTCTGTACTACGAAACATGTATGGGAGTTATTTTTATAAATAATAATATTATATAATTGTAATTTCTGCTGTGTAGCTTTACTTTAGTTTGATTTACATGCTACGAATTAAATAGGCGGCCGATAATTATTACTGAAGATTTGCGAACAAAAATTTATGAAACGGACGAACGCCAAATGGTAACCAATTTAGGGGTACATATGAAAAACGCGTCTCCGAGTAATTGACCAACTGGTAACACTAATGGCCGACCACCAAGCAACCCGAAACAAATCTTATATAAGTGAATAATTTCGACACCCCTGCGCGTTTCTTAATTTTTCCTCTATCCTACACACCGGAGCTAGGCAACTTAAACTCTCGTTTATTCTCTCCCATTTAATAAGCCGAAAACCAGAGATGACTGTTCGAATTCCATTGGACTACGCCGAAAAACACGAATTATTATTCATTTTCACGCAAAAATATTAAATTATTAACCGCATTACATAATTGACTAATATAATAGGTTAATTATTTTTATAAGAAAACATTTGTAAATTAAATTTATCGATAAGAAATAGAACTGTATAAGAAATAAAAATGGAAATTAGGCAATTTAATATTATCAATTGAAAATTTGCATTTAAATAATAATAAATTCAAAACTTTCCTATTTTAAATTTACAATATCATCATCGTAATGATATATTTTTTCCGCAGTATTCTCGTGAATGTATATACATATACATATATCGCTCTTTTCTGAAATTCTTTAAAACTCCGATTCTACTCCTAATTAAAATTTAATATTTGCTATATTAACATCCATCATGGTGCACTCAAAAATAATAAAACACTATGTAATATTAATTGTTGATTTTTAACAAGGAATTTAGTATTTTACATGGATAAAATGTTGCCGGGAAAGAAATATAGCGATAAATACGTGACATTACAAAATTACTTTTGACATGTAGGTTTTCTTATTTGTTTTAATTAATACTGGTCCGTGTAAGCGAGTTATTTACCGGTTGAGAATAAAATGATCAGGTTATTACATAGGGGGCCTGAAAAAAGAAACATTAAGGAGCACTGGTCTGGAGATCATCAGGCCATCGTTGGTGATGTGTTGGCCCGTGTGTTAGGGCTTTCGCAAAGAAATTGACTGATTTCTTTGTTTCGATTAGCGAATTGGCGTGTCTACTTTAATCAGCTTTGAAATTTAGTTTAGCAGTTGGCCAATTCCCTACGAAACGTGTATAATTTTATAATACCTGTTTAATATTAAAAATGTACAGTTAACGAAATGAAAAAATCTACGCGCAATCGATTTGCACCGAGGAGAAAGGACGACAATTTGAAGAGGTTGTCGACTATAATGCGGGAAATAATTTTACCGATATTAGAAGGGAAATTTCGGGACAAAGAAGAAGACAATTCGAGCTGCTGCTTTCATTATTATTTAAATGCTGTAGATAAAAATGAATTATTCAAAAATAAACCGAATTTTCGACGTACCAACTTCATTTGCATACACTTCAGACACGCTGGGGTACGTTTGCACCCTTCAAAATCTTTGCTCGCAATGTTCCTATCGGTTCAGGCGCCACTGTAATGTCCTTCGGGACATACCTGATAGAGAGCGTGAACTTCAGCGAATTCTGTTGAATCTCATTTACACATTGAAATTGTTTGTTTTTTTCTTCTTTTTTGTTTTTATTTATTTTCAGTTTGAAAACAGAATAATGACCGTGGGGACTAAATCTAGCGAATGTAGAAGGTGTAGATAATTGGCAAAAGGCTCGACGCGTTGTCGCTGTGAATCAGTTTTTGTTTTCAAGCCTCCGTTACAACCTGCACGTACTATTCACTATTGGCAGTTCTCGAATTTGCTGCACGATAATGAAAACTCCTTGATAAATCAAGGATTAACATCAACTTCAAACTGATGTCACGTCTTTTCGGGGAAAACTAACGCTTTGCAATGATTGCACTCCGCATCACCTTTTGTAATAGTTTTCGCCAAGTTTTCGTCAATATTAGCGCAGGGTTGAGAAACTTTTTCCGTTTCCTGTTTTTTTTTTTTTACCCCACCGCCGGTTGTCACTGAACGTGTAGCAGAAGTTTTACAGAGACGTGACGCGTGCCAAGTTATTTTCGGTTCAAATCTTCACAATCGCTGCGCAACCCACGATGATATGCTACTTATATGAGAGGTTTAACTTTTTAAAAATTC
The DNA here is from genome assembly GCA_039619475.1 of Icerya purchasi. NCBI lineage: Eukaryota > Metazoa > Arthropoda > Insecta > Hemiptera > Monophlebidae > Icerya > Icerya purchasi. The sequence goes on along the minus strand of CM077115.1, from coordinate 397,307,233 downwards.
CGAAAACGTCACTTACAAGAACCCACCAATGAAATATCGAAAAAACCATCGGTCACTTTAGAAGTCGCATTTGTTGTTTTGTTTTTACGAGAAAATAGTTGTTGGATGCATTTTAGATTTATATTTCATTCGCTAAAACGGGGGTGTGCGGCCCTGATCACCTCACATTTAATGTTTGTTCGGGTCGATGTTAATCAGCAAACTGCTGTAAATTATTGAATCATGATTTTCCGGGTAGAAAACTTATGGCTGCGGTTCTGCGCGAACATTTATTAACATAACCGATCGTACGACTTTTATGCTACCCGCTCGTTTCTAGTGACTTTTACTCGGATCACTATTGAAAACTACCGATGGAAATGAAAGTCCGAAAAAGAATTATTACCATTTCTGTATGACTGATAGGATTTTGTGCGTTTACCATCTTATCGGTGTGTAGTACGGATAAGATTTCCCTCAGTGCAAAACTTGGTGTGGAATCTGATTGTACTGTCGAAAGAAGTTTTCTTTTAAAATCCGATCTTATACTAGTTCCGGAAAAATATTTCAAACTGAATAAGCAATTATTAGAAAAAATTCCAAAATATCTGCTTCTTCGTTCTTCGCCGTTTTTTTGTTTGTTTTTGGTCTTGTTTTTATTTTCTATTTGTTTGCACCTAACACTAAGAATATTTTTCGTTATTTCATTACACTTTTACTTCAGTGCGCCACATCTTGCGCGAACATTTATACGAACACAACGACTTTTACCGCGAGTATAGAGTTATTCAATAATTGTCTGTTTCCTCTTCGAACATTATATTTTTGCCGTACCGATTACTTGTCGTTAATCTGATCGTATTTGAACATGACCGAATCTGTTTTAATTGTTTACAGGTCAAAGACAAAAAATATCCGAAATATTATCAAAAATTACAAGACGTCATCTTTCAATAATGAAGAGCTTAAAAATGAAAATATAAAGAAAACAAATAAACAGAAATGAAATGTACACAAATTCCATCATAATTCATATAACCTACTTTGTAGAGAAATTGATTCGTTTAGATTAACAGACGGAAAATCTTTCCACTTTTTTACAAGGCTATCCTCGGTACAGTTTTTTTTTTTCTCTTAGTAATTTAATTAATATTATTTCATTAATTTTTTATTCCCCGAAGGTGTAAGTTTAATTTGCAAATACGCTCCACCATTTGTAGCGTAAGTTTTTATTAAGAGTGCACTCCTCTACCAGAATACGTGTAACAGGGATAATGTAATTCGCACTGTTCAGATCTCTCAAGTCCTTGTAATTTAGCAGAATCGTGAATTAGAACTTTTATAGAAATTTTACACATCGCTTTAATTCACACTTTGTATTCTTTTTTTTTTTTATTTATTTATTTATTTTTTATTTTTTGAAGAGGTTATTACAATACGACCAGAGAATCCTAAATATATGGCGAAAGCTTTCGTAGCGCGCCACACGCAGAATAATTATTGTCCCGGGCTTAACTCAGATTTTTCAAATTTGAAGTTAAATAAAAACATTTGAGAAAAACATTTTATGTAAGTTTTGCCATTTTTGAATACTCTAATGTTGGACTCGAACATCATCTTAACTATTTTGTTTTGATTTACCGTTATTAGAAAAAGTAGTTGACATCTCGACTTGTTCGAGTTTTTAGCAGTGCTGCCCCGAGACTGTGTTATCGATTTTAAACAAAACAATTTGATTAACAGCCTCTGTAAATCATTACAACCGTTTATTAGTAACTCGTTTTGTTCGAAAAGAAGCGCATCGCGGTTGGCGACATTATCGAATATGCTTTAATCTAAGCAAGTTACTGAAAAAACCGTCTGTGCTGGTTTGCCCTGGTCATTATTGCATTTATGTTATTTATAAATACACCTTATAATTATTAACCCGGATAAAGAGTATCACATTAAAACTGTGCCGCAGTCGATGAATCTAAATGTTCTCCCGGGTTTTTTATTTGCCTTTTAGTTGATGCCTACAATACATTTCAATCTTCTTTTTGTTTTTTCACCTTTCAATAATTACGATTTCGAGTTGTTAAATTTGTTTATCGAAACGTTAAATCTGTTCGTAGAATTTTTGTTTAAGTGTTTGCAGCATGCCCTGAATTCTTAATTCTCTATTCTCCAGTTTGGTTTTTCTAACGTTTTGCGAATATTCAACGAGGTAGTAATATTTAATAAATTCGGTTAATTTTAAGCTCGTTTTGTGGTCTTTGTTCGCTTGTGTTGCCTGTCAAACTTAACGAAATTCGACAATAACAGGTAAGCAAAACCGGCGGTCAATAAAAAATTTTTTTTTTCGTTGTCAAAAGTGTTTCTCCTCCATTTCGCAGAAATAAAAATTGCCTCATCGCAAGCGCTGACTTTTAATTTGTATAAATTAATATTTTTCATAATGACAAGTAAGGTAAAATTAGTAATTTTTAGGATATAACTTAAATATACTATTTCTTTAAACGACCGCCATCTTCTTCACCACTTTCATCTTGCTTCGTAAAATTTTTCCGTTCGCAGCTGTTTCTGTAACAAAAAGAATTTAACAAAAAAAAAAATCATTAAATATTTTTACTATAAAAACGGTATTATTAATCTATCACTATTGTCATTCGGCTTCGCTAAGACTGTTTCAATTTACAAATAAGAATTTTCTACAAAAACATGGCACAGACATACTGACAGCGAGTTGTTTACACAATTACAAGTATCCTTCCATTGCGCAGTTAGCCTCGAGAGTGAAAAAAAAATAAAGAAAAACACGCATTTCTGGCGCTGTATTGCAATTTCCGAATATATGATTTTTAATTTCTCAATTTTACCACCTTTTGAGCATGAGTCCAAAATTTTGGTAACTTCTTTTAGCCCTTTTTTTGAAGTTCACGTTTCCGACGGTTCTTAATTCGACGTACCGTTTTTCACATCGAGCTACGCAAATGAACTTCAAACTGAGTTTTATTTTTCGAATATTTATTTCAGCTGGTTAATTGACGGATTTTAGGCTGTTGCGACATTTTAACGAGAAGACGGAAGACCTCGTGACTAAAATCGATTTTTTCCTTCACTCTATTAAACTAAAAAAGACGTGTAAAATGGCCGATGATTTTTTACGAGCCTTTGTCTAGTTTTGTTTAAATTATAAATTTTAACATAAGTCAAATCTGTTAGTATTAAAAGACGAGTTTTTTTTTTTTTTTTTATCCGTTTCAAAGTCAAAAACGGATTTTAATTAATAAAAATCAACAACATGCATCTTCCGAGTGTAATGAAAGACATATTTATCGACTAGCATTATTCGTGCATGTAAAATTAACCTATTTTTTCGTTTAATTAAACAGAGAGGAATTATGAACTCGAACTAAATTTTACACCTAGAATTCGATGAAATCGTACGCCTTTTTTTTCCCTCTTTTTATTTTCACATCAGCACTATTAGGAAGTTTTTACGAAATGTGCAATTTCCTTACCGCCGAAAACGAGTATATCTAAAAATAATATAAAAATACGAAAGTCTAGCAAAAATTTGACAATTTCGGAGTCATAATTATCTTAAACTGATATTACACGACACGGTATGTTAAGTTTTCTGAATTGGTTTTTGTTCTTTTTTAAAATTTCCAACAGTTTGAAGCACACGGAATTCTTTTAAATATTAATCGCTTTAAAATTACATCAGTGCTTTTAGCATAACGCTGAACTTCCAAAATTACGCTATACAAGTTCAATTGAAAATTTGCCACCGAATAATTCGGAGAGCTTTGTACAATTATACCAAACTGGAATTGTCACACCGGCACACTTACTGCGAAATTATATTAAAATATATAGACGGAACAACTAACGAGAGTCAAGATGCCGGGGTTACTTTTTAAAATTTTACCGAGTCCAGAAGTTTAACAAAATTTGGGACATATTTTGTATTTTTCTAATGGGAAAAACTGACGTGTTCATTCGTAATACGATTATTCCGCAAAAATCGAAAATTTTTCGATACGTTTGACCGTTATTGAGATTAATCGCGTTCTAATGAAATTCTTTATTCAAAAATTCGATATTATCTCCAAATTCAGCTGTATTTACGTCTAATAATAAATACTACACATATTGATTATTTTTTTACCCGCTTACACTAAATTAGCAGCAGTACCGCGATAATTATATAACAACATTTTAGAGGATTTTTTTTTTCTTTTTCTTTTTCTCTTATTATTAGTTCGTACAGTGTTTCAGATGTAGAAAAAAACTTGAATTCAAAATACTGCAAAATCTATAGACCGAAATTCGGAGTTGATTTTTATTTTCGATTCCCCCTAACAACCGCCACGGGTTAAAGTTTAACGCGTGAAACAAAACGATAAATCATTTAAACCAATTGCATAACACGATTAAAGTAATCCGACGGGGCTTCGAATATTTACCGAGTTGATGGATCCGTGTGCCTTTGATCGTTACATCGGAAAAATTAGATACAACCGGAAATTATAAAAAAATTTCCATCAACCGCTAAAGAAATATTTCACAACAAACATCGTTGTCCCCTAGAAAGTGTTCTACTCGTATTTAATTAATCATCGGCAAATTGTTTAAAATGCGGAATTTTTAATAAACTAACGATCGCCATTAAATTAGAAAAAAAAAATCAATCCTCGTGATTAAATACAGACATGTCATTTTCGAACGATCCGGAAAAACTCTACCCCGCTATTCAGTCGCTAAAACTGCTTAATTGTTATTATTTGATTTTTATTTTCAGTTTTTTTTTGTTTTTTTTTTTTATTTATATCATTCTTAAAAAATAGTTTTACCTTTCTTTCCTTTTTATTAAGCAGTTCCTGACGTCAATTTTTACGATAACACACATATATTTCAAGTACCAGGAGGAATAGAAAATCTAGCGACATTTTCAGTGAAATAAACGGCACAAGCGATAAATTGCTTTTCGATGAATCGGAAATACATGAAAAAAGGAGAACAAAGGAAAACTACGAAAAGCGAAAGATTTTTTTTGTAAATAGATGTTCTCAAACGTCAAAACGCAATGAAAAAAAAAAAAAAATATATATATATATGTATATTAATTAAACATACAAAGTGATAACGACATCAATTCACTTTTTATCATATACTAGAGACAGCATGGAAATTGTTAACGTTCTGGCGAAATATTTATTTAACGAGTTATTTAATTAAAACGCGACCGAATGCTGAAGAATTAAGATGATCAATGTGAGCGCCGCTGAATGCGACAACATTAATTAAAAAAGTAATAAAACAAACAGACGAGCAGATAAATTACAAAATACAAGGCAGACGTCATTGCGACCGATCGATAGGCTGTGTAATTATTAATAATGCAGGCGTCTCGTGGGAAGATGACGATATATTAAAAACTGAAAGTGGTACATTTAAATAATTAACATTTCAGTAAACTGGCTAATTTCTGATAAGCATCCTACACATGTCATTCTTAGAATGAAACTTTGTAGAGTTTTCACGCTCCGAATGACAACACATCGTATTTCTATCGGAGGTAATGAGAAAATTCGGTCATGAAATGAATAAAGTTTTGACGTCACGCTTGTATGACATCATTTTTATTCGGTTTATTACGGCGAAATGAAAATCGTCCACAGGAATTATAGAAGACACGCGTACGAAGAGGGTCATTCGAGAAGAGTCGAGTTTTTATGCACATAAAAACTTTTACTTTTTTGTTAAGATGTTTTTCGTTATCCCTGTTCAGGGATGTGACCAAAAAGTAAAAAGCGAGATAAACAAAAACACCTTTTTTTCTTTCTAAGACGCTCTTCTTATATTGTATTATTTTTTGCACAGTCTGATGCGACTACTGCACATATATATATATATATATATATATATATTATTTTTTTTTTCTTAAATTATTAAACAGTTTTTCCCTTTTAATTTAAAACATTTGTTAATCGTAATGTGATAAAAGTTGCGCAGATTCGTGATAAGAAAAAAAACAACCACCAAAGACTTTTTTTTTCTTTTTTAACCCCCCCTTTGGGCATGTCAACGAAGGATCTGCACCCAGACACCAAAGCCCTTTAATATCTCTCTATTTAAAATATAAAAATCGGTTAAATTGGATTCCTTTCAGCCGTCGTTTTATTATTGCCTCCTTAATCAAATTAATCATTCTCTTCTCTCCGCTTCTTCTCGTTAACCTTTTTTTCCCATCTTCTTCTCCCTTTTGTCCCTCCACAACACTGCTTCTGAATGCGACGCAAAGCATGTTTTTTCTTCGAATGTTGCGCTCTTATTAGTGATTTCTTACGTATTCGCAAATCTTCGCTTCAGATCTTACAATCCTTTCTTTAGCGATGATAATTCCCCCTTACTTCAATCATTTGTGCTTTCCATCTCTAGTCGTGAATCTAAACATTTGTAATTACCTTCAAGTGGCTCTTGGTCAAAAAGGGGACGATAGCGAAAGAGAAAAAAGAGAAATAAAATTTAAAAAAATTTTAGAAAACTGTTTTTGTTGAAAGAGAAAAGAAAATGTGACTGAAAAAAAAAAAAACTAAATGAAATGAAATCAAAATTTGTTTTTTTTTGTATAATTTTTCTACTATGAAAATATTTTTAAACAAGCTAAAATGTCGAGGGTTTCAATAAATTTTCTCGCGGGACTGGAAAGAAAAAATAATATAGATTGATATAACTGCTAAAATTCATATCTGTTAAAGAATGATTTAAATTTCACCGAATTGAGATATAAGCGGAAATAATTGAAATATTTCATACAGAATGAGATATTTACTTAAATTAAAATTATAAAAGAAAAAAAAAAATGACTAATTTCGTGCATATGATTTTCCGGAAATACTTACATTTCAAAAAAAAACAAAACAAATGTTTTTCCCGCTATCACGTCTCGCTGGATTTTTGAAAATTATTCAAATCTCTCCAAACATGTTAATCTGCTGCTGTTCGCTGAAATGCAAACGCCAGTGCAAATCTACAAGATTAGTGGATAATTTTTTATTCAAGCTTAAAACGCGACAAAATAAATCTCATCAAACACTTATCTCGGGGGCGCGCCATTCTTTTTTCTTTTTAGAGTAATAATATCATCGGTCTTCTCTTTGTACGTCCGGTGCAGTTCTTTTTGAATAAATGCGTAACTTCTTCCGGTCTTTTTAAGAAATATGGCGCGCCGTTGTCGCACTAAAAAAAAAAAAAAAAAAAAAGGCAGACTCTACGGATAATATTGACAAATTCCGATGAAATTAAGTTACATGCGGGTATTCTCATTCCACGCCTTTTATCGACTGATGAGGCTGAATGAGACCCATAATCATTCTTCGTTTATTTTTATAATAACTTTATTTTAATTTTAGTGATGGTATTTATTTATTTTTATTTTTGTTTTTTTTTGATTGAAAAGAAAAACAACAAATGCCCTAAAATCTCCGAGAGAAACTGTTAAGGAAAAAAAGAATTGTTCCGTGGCGTTTTAGTAGGACGACCTACAAACAAATCTGAAGATCGGCAACACCGAGTGGAATGTTTAAACGCGATCACCACCTCATTCTCTTATCAAGGACGGTTTGGCGCGAAATTTTCAATGCATAACGATCGAGAGTTAATGTCTCGTATGCGAGAGAACCACGAATACCCTGCTAATTCCATCGACGCAATAAAAATACCAATTACATTTTAATTAATCAACGGCCGCAGCAGCAGTCGGCAAGGGCCAGATGTGCGGACAGATAAGTGGCACTATTTATTAAAAATCGCGAGCGCATTTGCGCGCCGATACTTCAGTCGCGGCCAAGATAAGGAGCTGGTCGGATAATAAAAACATAGGCGCACATTAGAAGAAGGAAAGAAATTGGACGGCGCATCGGATGGAAGGCGAAATAAGCGAGTTGTGTGTGCATCGCATGCGATGAAACGGGCAATCAGTCAACGTCTTTTTTGCGTCTTGTAATCATTTCGTTTTAAACGCATAGCACACACAGCCAAGCCGAGAGGATGCTGCTTTCCTCGTGGACCGTTGTTGTTGCCGATGCGCGCCTCTCCTCTTCCGATAATATTATTAAGATGCATCATCTGCGAGAGAGCGCAGGGCGAACGGGGGATCATTATACTCTGTGGTTTTCCTTTGGCTTTTTTTTCCCGTTTTCTGACCTTTTTTCGTTTTGTTCTTCGACTGGAAAACACGAAAATACTGTTATCAAACTAGAATCGAGAGGTGACATCGAATTTAATACAGGCACGTCTGTGAAAAGTCCGCGCGCGGTGGAACTTTGTGTGGTTGCCACTCCGATATCGGATTTCTGGAGATGTTCCAGTAAATCGGAATTTAAACGAGAAGTCAGGTAGGCGGCTAAATAAGATGTTTAACTGGAAGTTCAATTTTACCACCGCTTCCTCTCGACTCCGACGACTCGTAGCCCGTACCTATATATCATCTGTGTAATCATCGTCGTAGATTATGAAAAAAGAGGGAGGTTTTTTAATTTATTTTTATTCGGAAAATATATTATATATATATATTTATATATATATATATATATATATATATATATGTATAAATTAAACTACGGCGACTGCAATCACGATCGTAAACGTATAGAACAGCACGAATACGCCAGACAATCTTTTATCTGAGATCTGCGCCTCTGTAACTTTATACAGTACCGAAGAGTGTGTAGAACGCGCATCATCAGTAAATGCGACCAATCGAATACCAGCGGTATTACGCACTATCTTACGGAATTTACTTAAAGCTCAATTTATCAGCTCTGTTACCGGGAACATCTTCTTCTCGCTTATCTTTCCCTCCTAATTCACCGAATTAATAAACGTTTGTTGTTTAAAAAAATTACTGAATTTCCTAAAAACATCTATTTATAAAACGCCCGTGACGCCAACGAAGAAAATAAAGTTAAATTAAATAAAGAAACGAAGAAAAACATCTGGCCGTTTACGAAAAGAAGAAGAAATAAAAAACAAGGAAACCAACAAATTAACCGACACACAGTTGACAACATCGTAATTTTCTCTATGCTCGTTAATTAAAGACTGATAATAACTACACCCTGATAACTTCTGAACATGCGCAATAGGTATATTGTTAGGGGTCGATTAAATGTGTTTTTTTTATCGAAGAGCTAAAAATCTAAAAAAAAAAAAAAATGGGTTGAAAAATGAAAGAGGGGTAGCTGAAATTACAGGAAATAAAGTGTTTTCTACACTATCCGTCTGCGCAAATAACGAACAAAAAGTCTCACAACGCCTGTTAATAAATAGTTTTTGTTTAACGATGGAATTAATATTGGCGGAATGAAGATAAAATCATTTAGATTTTATAGCGGTAGTAGCGGAAAATGAAGCAGCCCTTTCCGATGCGTTGACTAAGCTAAATCCGGTACTTAAAGGGTATGACAATAAATAAAAAGAAAATGGTTGTTATGAGATGCAGCAAAACGCAGAATAATAAGAAATTAGAAATAAAATTAGATAATGAAAAATAATACAATATGTAAAAACCCACAGATAGCTAGATTCAATAATATCAGAGAATGGAAAATGTGACCGGGAAATAAGGTCCAGAATCGCGCAGGCGAAAGCCGCGTTCATCAGAAAGAACTCATTGCTAACGTCCAAAGTCATAAGGATAGAACTGCGGAAAAAATTAATTTTGGAGCGTGCTCTTATACGCAGTAGGGACGTGGACAATAAATAAGAGGGAAGACAAAAACAACTGGAGGCTTTCATGGCGTGTTGGAGGAAAATGCAGAAAATTAAATGGCTAGATAAAATTAGAAATACGGAAGTGCTCGAACGCATTAATGAAGAAACATGCTTAATGAGGACCATAAAAGAGAAAAAGATGCAATTGGATTATGTTATAAGAAATAATAGATACCTAACAACGATAATAGAAGGATTAATAAATGGAAAAAAAAACGAATAATGAGACAGAAATTCATTAGGCAAATATTGGAAGACACCAACAAAGAGGATAATTACCAGATAATGAAACGGAAAGCGCAAGCTAGAGATTTAAAAGCATCGCGATTCTATAGTACTTCCAAGAAGATTGAGCACCAAGCGAAAGATTGAGGAATAGAAGAAGGTTGTTCGACAATATCACCTGACAGGGAGACACAGCCGGTAAGGCGAGAAATTTATTTAATTACCGCTAATAATTCTACGAGGTTACTGCGTAATTTTAAAACACACCTAAATCGCCAATAATGTAAAGAAGAGTTCTGAACTTTTCAATGTGAAATCTCACCAATACGGCCAAGATTTGGTCTTAACACGATTGTATGTATAAAAGGCTTGTAGCCATGCCACGTGTTCAACGATGGTCTCCATTTTCCCTTATTCAGGGCATAACGAATAAAACTATCAACACGTTGAACAGTGTGCGCAGATTTAAATGTAAATTTTTGTCGGTTCGCCTAGCTGTCCGAGACGCGTGAAATAATTTCCACACCTTTTTCAAGCTTGCTTATAGACTGTCTCCAGGTTGCACTGGTCGAAATGAAAAAGGACTGATGGATTTTATTAATTTCCGCATATTCCCCCTTCCCGCGAACTGGGATGACGAATTTATATTTGCAATAAGTTGAGCCAAAATGCTCTAGCCTTTCAAATCTTACACGAAAATATTCATCGAATTTCATCGATTTAACCGCAATATTTACGTTTAAGGTGCTAGGAGATGCGTTTAGACGTAAGCGATCAATCCGGCCGAGTAGTAGTTCATATGACTTTTTTTATCGTCATAATAAATAAATCATTAAATTGCCAGCTATAATCGCACAGTCGAAATTTTTCCGTTCGATTACCAATGCTGTAAACTCGCAATCGGGCTACATTCGATTAAGCTGGAAATAATAACAAATTTCATCGAATCAGATCAATTAAAAAAAATCCAGAATTAAAAGCTACCGAAAAAAAAAAGAAGAAAAAATCTACGTCATATAGGAAAAACTGATAAATATTAATGTTAGACGATAATAGAAATAAATAAATAACATTTGGAAATTTTATTAATTCATTTGTAATAATGTTCGTCATGCGGTGTTCTCGGCCGCGGCAAAAAATATTACGATTAAAATTGTTAGATTCGGTTATTTCGGTAATTTGCTAAGTGTGGTAGAATGCCGAGGCTGCAGTCTAAATATATGGATAAAATAATATCGTGTTTATATATCCAAATGATCTCTCTTGGTATTTTGTACGCATTCGGTTTGTTCAGATCTCATAGAAGACTAATAATGTAGGTATATAATTTTGTTGACTGTACCTTTTGCCCGATTTATAAGAGAATCGTTTTAGTTAAGTTTCATGCTTAGGTGAAGGGCTACTAAATTTTTAACGTACCTGTATTATTAATTTCAACAATATCTCTTTTCGGTATGTTTTCGAAGATTAAAAGATCGTCATCAGATGAAAATTATTGCTATTAATGTAATTACGAATTATAGTTTGATTTTGAGTGTATTATTAGGGCGATTCTTTAGAAATATTGTAAATTTTGTCATCGCAGAGTAGTGTAGAAGCAAGCAGTTCGTCTTTATCTTTGTATAGCAATTTGAAAAGTAGCGCGATAAGGAGAGAAATAATTCTACCGAATTATTCATTGAATTGTCTAGCGATTTTCCAAAAAAGCTGTTATTGTTCCGTATTACGATTGGAAAAAAATCAGTTGATGAAGCGTGAATTCGTTTTATGCATGTTTTGCGCTTATTTTAGTTTGTAAAATTATGTAAATACTTTTAAAATATTCAGTATAATTAAGTCAATTCACTTCCGGTACAATTTTTGCAGAGAGCGTGATATCTATTTTTTTTTAATTACTTAATTCATGCAGAACAATTTTAAACATTAATAAGCAGATGGTAAAATAAATAAAAATGAATTTAGTATTCATCAAAGAATCTCCTTAGTTCACCTCTTTTTTTTTTTTTTTTGTGTTTATCTGAAGAAATGCAATATCCGTAGAATCTAGGAATAATTGCGATCAATCATCGTCGAAAGATAGCAAGGAAAAAAAAGGAAAAAACTGATATTACGAAAAATACCATTTTAATAATTATTCTTAATGGTACACGAAATATCATTCCAAAAAGCAAAAAAAAAAAAAAAAATAATGTTTACACTGAAAACCACTAATGACTTTGTCGTCCGGAAAGCAGGTTTTTACGCAGCTCGCAAAATTTTTTTCTTTGACCTTGAAGAGAAGAAAAGGTCGTTCCGGATTTTTTCATTATTTCCCTATTTTTCGTAACGTAGAGAAACCTGTTAGCGAACATATTTATACTATTTAATTTGGAAAAGGACCAGCTGGCTTAAAGAGTTAAATTGTGGGTAATGCAATAAAATCGGTGGTGTTAAAGAGTTCTTTACGCAACTACTACCGCGCATCGCGCTTTGTTAACAAAGTGTGTGTCTACCTATTTGTTTTTTGTTTGTTTTTGTAATAAAACCCGAACGTTATAAAAAATGAGCTAAACATATAGAGAGACTTTTTGATTTTATACCCTTCCAAAAAAATTTTCTAGCGACCTAGAGCGATTAGAAAAGTTTTCGAACCGGAACTAAGCTATTTTGAAACTATTAAAGAAGACCCCGGAATCATGTTAACAGTCGGTGACGAAAAATTTTACCAGGATTTATTTTCCTCGACAAATTGCTTTCGATGACGGTAATGATTTTCACCGCGTTTTACAAAATAAATTCTGCGAGACTAGGTCAGATTTAAATATCGATTTATTAAAAAATTTTTGAAAACAAGTAATTGCCCCTCTCCCAGATCAAATAAATACGCGGTTTTATATCACAGAAGTTATTTCGCTATCGACTTTGTACACATTAATCAGAAAATTTTCTTCAGTTATAATAAACGCTTCAAAAATTTTTAATCGAGAAAATCATTAAAAATCATTATCGAATTACATTTATCCGCGTTTTCATTTTCGCTCGTTCTTTTCCCAATACTTTCGAAACGTTGTATCGATACTATTTTTTATCGAGACGGGGGCGATTAACAAAAATTTGCATATCCTGCTATGACGCGGGTCATTTCTTCTAATTTCGGTTACTATCGAGAATAATTCAAAGGGCAAACACCGCAGTTTTCCCAAACGTGGATTACACACGTTAAACATTTTATTTTACGAAAAATTACATAAGCGCGCTATTACTCAAAATTAAGAATTTTTGGCTGTTTGGAAATAAAGATGATCAAACATATTGGTGGCCACTGCATGGTGAACGGTTATTTGTATAGTTATTAAATAAATCTGGTTTTTGTCTATCTGTGGGAAAAGTCATAGTACGAAATTTAATCGAAAATTTCCCGAAACACGCTCGTATCGAAACAGTTCGTTGTCGACTCCGCATTTTGAAAATTTCTCCTTATTAAAAAATTTCGAATTTTATTTTTTTGTTCTTTTACTCAATATAATAAATTTTCGTTATTAATTGAAATTTTACATCGATTTACATCTTGCCGGGTTCTTCTCCGCGTCACAATTCACGAATTACATGACTACTCCGTTCAATTAGAGAAATATGCGGCATTTCGAACGATCTGAAGAAAATGGAAATGTGTTTAAAATTTAAAGAACTCTACGCAGCGTTAAAATAGATAACGATAAGAAATGGACCAATATAAACGAGTACATATATAGACAGCGGATTGTGCCGAAACAAAAATCTAAAAATTTCTAGTTCGAACATTTTTTTACATAGAGAATAATAAGTACGGCAGCGTATTATTATACGCAATTTAGTAAGCGAGAAAAAATCGTTGTGCTCGTCTTACGAACCGTTCGAAATTCTGCGAGTTTCGTGCAAATTACATACAACGATATTGTACAATTCACGCAGTCGGGACAATTTCTTGCTCAGTTCGTGAATTGCGCGATTTCATGATCATCCGCCCCATTCGACAGACCTTCTGTCCCGTCAACAGGTAACTTGAAATTGCATTATAGTCACAGCTCTAGGAAAAAAACTCGAAATTGGTCGCCTTATTATTTGCCAGACGTTTTGAAAAAAAATAAATAAATAAAAGAGGAAAATCGTCCTAAGAAACGAACAGAAATGCGCTTATGAAAGCGACTTTTGTCGACGCGCGCATTCGAATTTTCGTCACTTTTTTCCAGTTCCAGCAGCGCGTTTCCGGTCGTCATCTAACTAGAGTCGTCACTAATTTTCTAATTAGCCCGGAAGATCGGCTTCTGAGCTTCCAAGCGATTTTAGTAGTTGATGGCTCTGTCCGTTTTCAGCGCAAAACCAAAAGAAAACCGGTATAGGCGGTTTTTTCGCCGAGATTTATTACTTATCATTTCGGAAAACAATTTTTCGTTTTCGTAACAGTTTTTTTTCCCCGGAAAGAGCAGAAGAAAGCGAATAGTAGAAAGTTGCAAGGAACGCGTAAGAGAAGAAGGAGGGAGGCCGAAAAGGAAAACTAAACACAGTAATATGTACATGGGGCCGTGTCGTCCGGAATCAAAAATTACATCTCGTAATATGCCATCGTGCGCAGTTATAATATATACGTAACAGAAGCTGTGGCCGTGAGGGGGTGAGCGGCGGTGGTCGCGATTGGTTTGGCCGGTGAAATGGCATTGTCATTGTCACAGCATGCGGTTTCCAGAATGTTCTATTATCGAAATGGTGTAAGAGTATGGAGAGCAAAGTACTAAGCGACATTTTAATCTCGGAGCAGCTTGTGCAGTGCCGGTCGTCGCGGTCCGAATCCGAATCCGAATCCGAATCCTAGGTCCACACGCTGCCGATCTGCCTTAGCCAGGCAACATTTTTCACATCACTTCGCGTTTCTAGTGCGCGTTCTTTCGCTCGCAGCCGACTTTTTTTCGTCCGATCATCGGCGAGATTTTTCTCCCGACTCCGTTCTTCCCTAGAGTCGGGGCTGCTGCTGTCGCGGGCGGGCGGTTACACGGACGGGAGAAGGCAGACACGGAGCGCGCGCGCGCGGGGGGGGATGAAAAACGAAAAGCGAAGAAAAAGAAGAAGAAGAAAAAGAAGAAAAAATGTGCAGAAGCCGCTTCATCGAAACGACCAAGTATCCTCCGGTAATCCATCAACGGTTACTAAGCGCGCGTATAACTCTTACCGCCTCCAGACAAACTCATTTTTCTAGCGACCCATTCCGTTCAATCATTCCACGTCACTTTTTTTAAGCTCACCAACTCGATTCCATTCCGCCACCGCCGCCACCGCCCTCTCGTCCCGCTCGTCCCGCAGATGTAACAACCTAAATTTAACTCCCCGCTCCGCCCGGCAACATCGCAACTACATCATCCGAGCCAAGATATTTTTCTACATCAAATTTTTCTCCTTCTCGCTCCCTTTACTCTATCCCTCTCTGTCTTCGCTTTTTTCGCGCACGCTATTCCCCGTATTCTTTTCATTTGTTTTCCTTTCAACCGCGTCCCGACGCTCCTTTAATACACTTTCCATTTCTAGGCTCGCGCCGGTCCGCGCTCCGCGCGTCCTGCCCTCCCCGGAACTTTTTTCGCACCAGAGCCGCGCGCTGAGGCCTCTTTTTGAAAATGAAAATATCTTCATCGGAAGGCCTTCGCTACTTTTTGGGCTCCTCTGTGTCGTCGTCTTCTTCATTCTTCACAGCCGGCGCTTCTTGTTTTCCAGTTCTCGCCTTTCTTCTCGCTTCCTACACACGTTGTCCTTGCTTCGCCGCTACTTTTTTCCGTTTTCGCAGAGCGGTTTTTTACGCCGCTGCCCCTCCCCGCGTTTATCGCTGATTTCCGGAAATAATGAGGTCCGCTTCTTCTTCCATTTTTTTTCCTTTTCTTCCTATTTTTCTATTACTTTTTCTCTCTGTGTGTTATTTCCCTTTGTCGAAAATGTTGTTTCTTTTAAAATCTTTTCAAAATTACGTTTCGAGATTTCGCTTCTGATAAATCGCGCGCCCTCTCGCCCGAGACCTTCTCATTCTCTTTACACTTTCCTATTCCTGCATTCTACTTTTGCACACGAAAGATTAATTCTCTCTCGTCCGATCAGAACTTCGCGGGAAATTAAATTAAAAATTAATCGTTCATCGCTAGTACGAGTAGCCGCGCATAAAGGAGTCTTCTGACGAGAACTCGATGGTTCCTTTTTCTTTTTTTTCTCCCGATTATTATCTCCGTTCATTCGTTAACAGACGAATCAAATTTATTAAGCATTTCTCGCAAAATGAGAGATGTCTTAAGGTGTGTGATAAATAACGGTCACAGATTAATTACCCTTCTCTCTCGGCACAAGACCAAGTGACACAGAGCACACGTATACAGTAAAATTGACAACTGGTGTGTAGACTTAAAAACCAAAACATTTGGTTATGTTTCGGTTTTTTAATCGAGCCGGCTAATTTGAAATCTTCGCCGATATCTAACGATATTTTAGTCTTGTTTTTTTTCTCTTATCTTAATCTAAACTGCCGTGCATATTTTAATTTTTCTTTCTATACGTGTCCCCTTTAACCGTTTATTTTTGTAAAATGTCGTTTTTGCAATCATCTCTTCTAGAGCGTTACACTAAATTTTAAGACTTTGGTTGTTACTGATTTTAACGCTACTAATATTTCTCCGATTAGCTCGAAATAGTAGGATATATCAATCCCGATTTGCCGAATAAAATCATCGCCTCTCCTATTTAATTACATCTTGCTAAGGGCCGGTCCCTCGCATATTCTCCTTTTCGTTTGTCCATCTTTACCATGCTACTCTCCTATATAATAAATCTGCAAGATCACGATTTAATATAAACTCCGGCCAAGATTGAGAATGTTGAGTGCCGTAAAAGTCGAAACATCCGCTTTTTTCTTGAACCATTATACGTGTAGCTTAAATTGTTTCCCGATTAAATAATTTACTAAAAGCTTGACACAGCAGTTCAGAAGTAGAACGATGAAAAAAAAAAAAAAAAGATTAAAAATCTGTCAATTATGCACGATCAATTATTGAATTCGCGGAGGATAACTAATCACTGGCAAATCATCGCTGGCAATGGAAAAATCGAAATCAACCGCGATAAGATTATGCGGTTTGTAGCCGAATGATAGGGATAGTCTCTAATACTGACAAAAGGCAATCACGACTGAGAGAACTGCAATATTAGTCATACCTAATTCGGTACATTGATCACGTTTTTGATAGCGACCCGCTCTGTGTAATTTCCGCCAGAGTTCGTAGTAAAAGAGTATTGTGAGAAATTGCATTTGTGATGTCCGAAAATATTCTCCAATGCCGAGCACAATCCCCTCGTATGATGCGCATTGTTTCTTAAGATTACGCGCCGATTCCCCGTAAAGTGTAACTGTAGTAAAATAAATTATTTCTTATACTTAAAATAACATACTTCACTTTACACTAAAAATAACATGTTCCACTTTACACTTTTCCGTTATAGCGAATGTGCGAAAATGTTTATTATTACATCCTATCAGCTTTCTGATCAGTCATGCATACGCGCAAGAAATACATTTGGCATCATTCGGTTAAATTTTTTCCAATTTTTCAACTCCTGAAGAGAAAGAATGCTTTTTTTTTTTTTTTTTTTATTTTTTAATAACACAACGAATTTTTCGTTGTTTTTTAATTAATTTTTCGCAGCTGAAAATTTTTACTTTTCTAGCCTTCAACAGTAGTTCAGCGGGTAACTCTAATAATGTACTAAATATTTTTCTAGTTTGTATTTAAAAGAGTAATTTCGACTTCCCCCCTCGTTTGCTCACTAGTTCAAACCTAGGCCTTCCATATATTTATTCTCATATTCTTTTTCGTTTTTCTCAGTTTGATTGTTTTTCCTATTGACACTGTTGACTGTGTATTTCTTAAGTATAAACCTGCTTTTATTATTATTTATTCGAGTTAATTAACTCGTCTGCGCCTATGTCGGCTGAATATCTAATGTGGTTTACGTCAGCTCGCACGTATTATACTCGTTTTTGCAACACGACCAGATGTTAGATTAGGTCCTGCTCTCGATGGTGTTAACGTTTTCATTCACACATTCCTCTGCGAGTTTCATCGCAGCCTGCGGAGTAAACTTTTTTGTAGATCTGCTGATAAGGTTTTGCTCGATTCTTCTTTTAGTGTATTCTCCTTTTGCTGGCTAGCCTGCTTTATTCCATCGTAGTGTTTCTTATGTTTTTTTTTTTATGGGCGTGCCAGCGGCAGTGACCCAACAACACAGGTAAGCTATAAAACTAAATAGCTAGCTAGTCAGAAATGGACGCTACAAAGGACAGCAGTGCAGGAACCGCAGCAAAGGATAAAGGAAGCATTATAGGGAGCACAAATTAATGTCAAGAGCTGGCCGTGTAAAAGACTACTCCGTTTATTAAGAAGAGCAGGACACTAAGATATTTCTTATTTTCTTCCACAGAGTTTATTTATTTTTCATTTCCCCCTATTCCTGTATTTTCGATATCCTAGAAGGTAGTGTTTTTTTCGACGAGTTATTTTTAATTCTTACGATATTTTTCTTCTTTCGACTACTGCGTCGGTCTCAGCGTAATTTATACATATTTGTTGTAGAGGATCTTCCCTTTTTTTTCGTTTCTGATATACACTCCACTACTTTATATTTTCATGGTGAAGAGTGAACCTGCGTACGGTATTTCGTATGTTCTCGTTTTATGTATCTTCACAATATACAGCTAATTAATTTATTCGTTTATTTATTTTTTTTCGTGTCTGTTTATCGTAGGAAATCCCTTCGTTTAATAATTGCTCTGTATTTCATTACTTATTCGTAAACCCTCGTCCGTTTTTACTTATCTGTCAACATAATTCCCCCTGGATTTTTTTTTTTTTTTTTTCGCTTGCCACAATATTATAATTTTGTGTGCTGGATGTACACGTTTTTCAGTATTACATGGTAAAATTCTGTTTCCATTCGGTATTTTTACTCGTATCGTTCAACATTAATCATATGATGAAAAATTTTTTCAACCGAGTATAAATGATAAGCGGTTAGTAAACTTTTTTCTGAATATATTTTTATCGATTTGAAAAAGAGGAAGGGAAGATTATTTGTTCCTCCGCATGTTTTCTAACATTTTTGTTTGCCCAAAACGTTTTGTGATGAACGCATTTTAATGATTTTCTTTATCTACACGTAACATGTGAGTATATCGACAAGTATCGATGAGCACTCAGTTGTTATTAAAGGATACTTAAAAAAAAAAGTGTGGTCTTTTTAGAGAAGTTTTTAGCGAACAATAACAAAAACACGATTATCATATTATATATCTTTTTATCACGAAAAATGCTTTTTATTAAGACAAAAAAAAATGAAATGTTATCAATATTAATAACCACCGATAAAAATACGGAATCGAATAAAGAAAACGAATTTGATATAGCTATAGTGCCGTTTACAAGCCCATCGCCGACGGGGAAATGTTACGAATCTTTACATTACCGTGCATAACTTATATGACCGCATTGACTTCAATGATATCTTTTGTTTATTAGAAACTGCGTACTGATCAGTGGTGGTCTCGTATGAGTAGAGTACCGAGATGAGTAAATGACGGTATAGGGCCATTAAAATAAACGATAAAAATAGAACTCTCATTAAAGGTTAGCCAAACAGAAGTTAACCAAAAAATTTAGAATACCAGAAAAATATGAATAGAAAAAATTTTTAAAATCAAAAGAGCACAGTAAACGTGAGTGATTTTTAAAAGTATTATTAATGTTAGTTTATAAGTAGATTCGAATGAATGTGCATTCGAAACCGAAAAACCCCGATTTACAAAAGCTCACCACTGACGTATTTGAACAAGTACAGAAAGTGGCGAAAATTTAATTTAGGTTGTTCTATTCGTATTATCACTTTGAAATATTTACACTAAAAACTGAGAAATGAAATATTTAAAGCATAGTAGCTCCAAGATTTAATCGAAAAATTCGACAAAAATACACTAAAAAATAAAACATATTCGACACCACTATTTCACAGTGAAATATACCTCAAAGGGGGAATGATATTGTGATTATTTTAAAACAACATTAATAGTCCCGATACACCAAATATTGCAACAATAATTAAAAACCGTATTAAATATAAAAATACAATGCTCGTTCTCTATGAGCGAAATATTGGCAATATTCAAGTTGCTTCTTAATTATCGTCGCAATTTACGGAGATTTCAATTAAGAGGTGTCAGTATTGTTTAAGAATAATCATAGTACCATGTACCATCCCATTATAGAATAATTTACTGTAAAGTACACTATTATATTCCTATCGATTGTAAGTATTATTTTTGACTTTTTAGTGTGTTTTCATTGAATTTAATCGGTCATTTTTTCTAACTATCTCTTAATTCATTGGAATTTTTTCAAACATTTCTGTTCGCATACATATTTTTCTTATTATTACTGACGATTAAAATCGCGCCGAACATTTTCTAACTAACGATTCAAATACCTAATTATAAAATTATAATTAACAGTATAATGAAAATTTTAATTTTTTTTAATACGTGCGCACATGTATATACACTTATCGGCGGCAAATTTCATGAAAAAATATTACGTGTACATATATATACATATATATATACGTTAATCTGCGATACTAAGCGGGACGACTCCGCATTGAATTTCGTTTGATTTCAATTTTTTAATGTTAGAAAGATTACGAAAATTCTTAGAAAATCGGATTATAAGTAAAATAGTAATCCAATAAAAAAAAAAAAACCGTAAAATAAATTTTTACTTAGTGTACTCATTTTTTGAAATCATTATGTCGATGGTGTTAATGTGTTAATATTGAATTTTTCAAGTCGGAAAATCGCGGGCATGCTACGTTATAATGAGATGGCGAATAAAGTTATAAATATTAAACGTAAACGAGGCCTAAAAGTAAAAATTAAATAAGATACATGCTAGTTATGTTTTCTATCGGGAAGATTAACTCCATTTTCAGTACTAGAAAAGGGAAAATGAAAACCCATACTACCGTTATATAAACATACATAAATATATACCTGAATATCTGAAGGAAGTGCAATTAGTGAACCAAATGAAAATATTAGCAAAGATGAAACGGCAGTGTGTATGCCTCTGAATCGGATAGAAAGCTAGATCGTCATTTAACGCCTCCGATTCATGCGTTTATTTTTGCTCTAATGTGCTTCTTCCGTTTTCTATTTGAATTAAAGATAATTCTGCTTTTCTCCGAATATTGAGATATACTACAACTTAAGACTTTACTTAATTCTCTTCTTTCTACTACTATTAAAGTTGGAATAAACTCCCCCCGATAAAGAAGCATTACTAGCGCATATATTATTCAATGTTTATGTTCGAGCGTACTTAATTACGTTTATACTTATTCATTATTTTTATTAATTAATTAAGATATAGAAGTACGCCACATTTCGCGAACAATCAGTAAAGAAATCGAAAAAAATGAATTTATGTAGCCGTGCAAATTTCAAATTTTTTCCTAAGCGTGGACTTATAATTTAAGGAAAAAACCTATATATATGTATGTATATATAATATTTATCGTGTACTGTGAAATCACCGGTAACTTTTTTTTTACGGTTCGCGTAGATAACCGTTGTATCAATAATTTGCCTGCGTTGGACGAAAAATAGTTGCATGCTCTATTGGATAAATATTCTCCCTCGTCAGAATTTAATCCTAGACCGAGCAGCACATTACTTAAGTAGTGAAATACGAAAAGAGATGATAATCGATTATTTCAAGCCGGAAGAATACTTCTTTCGGTAATTTTTCATTTGTATTCTCCACAGTTGTTGAACATTTTCCACTCGTTCGATGAAATAAAAAGAAAACCTTTTTTTGTTCGCCATTTTCAATCGACAGAAAAAAGAAAAGTAAACAAAAAGCGCCATACGATCTTTAGGCTCGTAATTTCATCCGAAAAGAATCAAAATGAAGATTACAAAATTAATGATTAATTATTTAGTTTATTCGACAACCACAGCGACACGTGACATTAATTAAAACGGAGAAATATCGCGTTTTCTTCGAAGCATTTTTTGATTCGCTTTCGTTTAAATATTATTATCACCATTAGGGAGGGGGCGATTAGATGTTTTGTTTTAATCGAAATTCATCCGGAGACGGGTGGAAATAGAAAAAAGTTCGCAAAAGTTCGCGAATCAGCCGAAAGAGGGCGTCTCGTTCTTTTAGACGGGAGAATTCTGGTAGCGAGAGACGATCTTCTGAAAATGAATAATTACGATATCATTATCATCGTCATATCTGCTAATAATGATGATGTCTTGGTGCGATATGTTTTAGAATGGAGTGCAATTCACTTACGATTTCCCTATCGTCGCGTCTCGGTCGCTCCTTACACTTTATCGTTATTGTTTATTTTGTTCTAGATTAATCGCGCTGTGTTGTTTGTATGTTGGAAGAGAAATCGGGCAATCGCACAAAGGTAAAATATTAAATGAGCAACATCCATCAAGTTGACATCTCTTTTTGAATTTCAGAGCGCTAGAAATATACTAAAGAGAGCGAATAACCGAAGCGACAACATGAATTGTACAAAATGGTTCAAAGTCGGCTCGGCCCAGCCTAGTTTATGACGGTATTGCTCTCCTCAACGGAGGCTAACAGTTACCACTATTATCATCAGCCATTATTATTATCATTATTAATATTACTATTATTATTATCGTTATTATTATTATTATTATTATTATTATTATTGCGTATGTGTTCGATGTCTTGTCTTTTTTTTTTCCTCCTAGTCTTGATATAGTAGTAGTATAATAGATAGTTATTAACCAAATCAGTGTACTTCGAGAGCAGCAGTGGAAGAGGTGAACTCAAAAATTGAGCCGGAAAGAACAATTTGGACTAATCAAAGCGTAAGCAAAAGTGGGTAGGAAAAGTTTGAATAGGTGCCGAGCTCGTGTGTCGAAAATTTTATAAAACGTCTGGAGTTACATGGTGCATTTAAAATTACGACAGTAACAGATTGGCGTTAGTGCTGTGATGGAAAATTTATAAAAATGACACTGCTAACTGAAATATGTGCCAAAAAGTGTATGCATGTAATATCAACAACGATAACAGTAATACACCGGTATTAATAATATTAACAACGCCGAGACTCGTGGAAAAATAATAGCCACTAATAAATAAATACGTAATTTGTCGACGTCGGACGCTAAAATAATATTCGCGATAATTCATTTGCTTCTATTGGGCGAAATTCTGTTTTTTATCAAAGTGCAAAGATTGTCCTACATTTTTACATGTAGCCGACAAAATATTTCCTTTTTTTCGCTTTTTTCGTTTTTTATTTCGTTTTTTTTTTCGTTTTTTTTGGAATCTGAATAATAACGACAAGATCGAGCGTTTGATGGTATCAAATAAGTGATCAATTTTTGCTCACTAAATGTTCACCTAAACGTATCCGTCAGAGGTTTACACTGGTCGCATCATTGCCAATTTTATGATAAACTCTTAATCCTGCGCGAGTCGTCTTAATTTATAGCTGCAATATTCTTACGTCTGGTCTGACAATTTATTAAGGGTGCGTAATGTACGATTTAAGTCGTGTCAAGCATGACAGATCGTACCTTTTTGCATCGGCCCGTCTCACATCTAAACACATCTCTGTAAGCAACGTTGCATCAATAACATTACGTCATCCGAAATAGTTTCATATTCTCGTATCTCGGTATTTCTTTAGGACATTTATGTCATCTTTTTAATAAGATGATTCCTTTAATTTTAATATCCCCTGCATTCGTACACTTCCTTCGTGAAAAATCATTTGCACGTTAATAATAATCGATAAGTCAACAGAATCAGTATTTCGACAAAAAAAACAAGAAAGAAAACAAAACAAACAAAAATTAGCCTATACACTTGTACTTTTATAAAAATTATAACTATTATTTCTTTTAACGTTAATCAGATGGTTTCCTATCTTGACAATTCTTGAAATTAATACTTTAGCAGTGCGGCCGTATCAGTTTTAAAATTTAATTACCGTTTTACGCAGTTGGGGCAGCACTGTTTTCTTGAATTGACGAATATTATTTAGATTCTAGTCTATACTTCAATTCCCCAAACTTATTTTACTACAACACATATTTCATTATGCTTAAAGATTTACTTTCATCATTCTCGTGGTCATCTATTCGGGGAAATTATATGGAAAAAAAGAAAATGGTAGTAGTTCAGAAGTTTCTTTTGAGACCTATTAATCTTCCGTCTATAATTAGGGAAGCACAATAGCTGGCGATTAAATTAAGTTCCGGGGATATTTTTCATCCTATAAACTAACAGCAGCCTACACGAAATTCATGCATATATCGATTTTTTAAATCTGTATTATGATAAAAATAGATATCTAACTCTTCGATAATTTGTAAAATCTGATGATATTCAGTTTTCCGATATAGGAAATATTTCAGGAATCAAAAAAATACGTTCCGTTTAACCGCCGTTAGTATGGGGTATCGTAAGGAATATTCAACCGATGAAAATATATTTATCGCTATAATATTAAATATTTTTGAAGTCGACACTGAGCTTGAGAGATTAGTTTTACGCACATTTAAACTATCAACGTTACACACTAGTTTATTTATTACTTTTTAATAAGTCACTCTTCCAGTTATTCATTTCAATTGGTTGTTTGTAACATACGTATAAATATATATATATTTAAATGTTTACTTATTCAGTTATTGTCAACCTTTTTCATTTTCTTCTTTCATTATTCATTATACTTCGCGATAACTGAGCAGCCCCCCTGTTTTCATCTCGGCAGAATATTGTAGAAATTATGATATTATCATTTGCGATAAAAATAGTTATGGCCTTATTTTTATTTTTATTTATTGGCCTGGCGAGGAACCATTTGGACACACTGACGAAATTCAGCTAATTAAAACTACAATAGTTTTCGCTCGATTCCTTTTAATTCGGTCTTTAAATATTATTTTCTACACCTTCTCTATACTCAGCATGGTATTAACTTTTTCCCTGGGTTTAATGATCTAAACATTTTCATACTGAGCTTTCTCACCGATACTACAGATAAAAGCAATTTAATTAAAGGAAAAAAGTTTTATTTATTAAAAATAATGTATATACATAAATGACCGGAATATGCCGAAGTAACATGAAAAACTCCGAAAATTTTTATGTAGCGTTTAAACACATGTCAAAACCGTATTTTTTTATAGTACAATTACAGAAGACTATCGATCTGAGAGTCTAGCGAGGGTCTTACTGGCGAGGGCAAAAGTTATAGGTATTCGAACTGATAGTTCAAATGAATACGACGGGGGACTGATGATTTGAAAAAAAACATTTTTCCGGAGTCGTTAGAATGGTCTCTGGTTCATGGCACTTTTATGGAACTGAAACTGCGCTTTTTCATCGTTTTTGTCTCTCACTCAACCCGAATAAAATTGTTTTCAAAATCCGATTTTATTCCATAAAACGTCGTCAACCATTTTTTTCCCCAATACCTCGGAAGAGGAGCGGAACTTTTTTCTTCGAATTAACTAAAATTCAAATTATTCGTCAAAGGCTATTTCGTATCAACTCATTTTTTTGTGTTTTTAATTTTCCCGGTTTGGTAATAACCATCTTACCCGCTCGGGACATTTGATTTGTAATTACGGTCGATTTAACCGCCTTTATAACAGAGCGGCATTCTGATTTATGGAAATTTCATTTACCCGATTTGCATTATATTTTGGATTTTCCCATTTTTTTTTTTTTAAATAAAAAAGTGTTTACTTTACCCCCCCTCCCTCGCCGAAAAAAAGAGGAACAAAAGAAGAAAGCACAACACTACAGAATGCAAGTATGTACGTTTTTTTCAGCGTGTAACATGCAGTGGTCTATAGGAGGGCCTGGAATGCAACAAACAAGCGCTTCGGTAATCCGTCAACTGTCAAGCAAGTCTTAGCGAGCTGCAGCCTAGGCCATTTTTATTCCAGCGGATCCACATTTCGTTGCCGCCTCCGCCGTTCTTCTTCATCCATCATATTCCGCATCCCTCTGTCGACTAGAAATCGTTACCATCGTTTCAAAGGGTGGTGCCTCCCCACTCTACGCCTTTCCTAAGCATCTGTATCCACCGGCAACACATTCTATACAATTCCAGTTTACCCCGCTTTATTTAAACACACAACTTCTTTCTAATATAAGTCCATTTGCATTTACATACACATACGGTGACTATATGCTGGAAAAGCAAATCGCAGAAGACGGCATAATTCAAATAAGTTCGCATGAAAAACGGATATATATTGATTTATGCGACAGAATTAGCATTTCCAGATCAGGTTACAGAAATTGACTGGTTCCCTCCTGACTCCCCTTTTTCTCAGCCGCTGGTAGTGCGCGTTGGAATTTTTACATTTTTCGAACATATCCAAGTCATTTGCAAAAGCGTTTGCTCTGCGCCGTCACTTGTTAATAACCGAGCTAGAATCTGTTTCCGAGGCCTAGGTCAGCTTTTTTTCCTTAAAGAAGACATTCGGAAAATATTACCGGCCTCGATGGGCTTTTACCCAAAAACTCCGCACTTTTTCTAATTAATTAAATAAGAAAACTTTCCTACCCCACACCGAATTAGTAATAGAAAATAAGTAATTAATACGTCTTCGCGGTAATATTTAGTAGTTGTCGCACACGCTGGTTAAAAAAACCTCTATACAAGCTATGTGCGTGTGTATAATAATAATTTTTATAAGTGAAATATACAAGTTTTAATTTACGTGTAATGGTGTATATAAATTGTACTTTTCCTTTTAGTAATATTAACCAAATTGTACTAGAGTGAATAATAATAAAACTGCTAATAAGTCTCAAATGAGCGCGCGCGTACAGGAAAATCAAAAGTATGCACTGTGCCGTATAGAAAAAAGTGATATTTTTATGAGACACTGACTGCTGACTCTATTAATAACCTGAAAGTATCACCAGTCGGTGTTACAAAATATAGCAAACTAATGGTAATGTCGGTACAAACTAGTAAGGAACTGTGAAAGGCCGAATAGCGAGCACTCACAATGAACTATGGTCAAAGTAAAAATCATATTGCAATGTATTCCACTTAGATAAATTGAGTTATTCTTCACACTTGTAACCACCACATGTGCGTATATTTAGTTTCACTTCACCGACAGTGCGTAACGTCGTTATCCGGATTATAAACTCGATAGCAATGTTAAAGCTGTACGGAAAATCGGATAAATGTAACTATATTTCTATTACAGCGGTGCTAAAGCGAACCTCTGATCTGTTTTCGGTCTGAGCGTTAAGTCTAATAACTATAACGCGCCGTTGTTTTATCTGTAATTTTTATTTTTTCCATCGTAAGTGTCCGAATCTGGGATAGACAAGTGTTTCAACTGCCAGGCCATCGTAAGTTACAAATATTTTCCTTTAAGAAGGAATATTAAAGAATGGGAAACATTAATCATCTAGCCTTCCTTCAGATTTTTCCTACTTGAACCGTTATCTAAGTTTTTCTCGTTTTCCTAGCAGTTCCATCCTTTCTTTTCCTCTTGATACGATTTAATGTATTTTATGTTGGCTATAAGATTTGAGTTACGTTGGCTATATAAAAAATCACGTTCTGAGAATTTTTCATATATATACAAAAATTTGATCTTTCGAACCTTCGAGATCCAGATGAGAGTCTTCTATAGTTACCATAAAAGAGTTCGTTTTAACTGGTGTTATATGTATATAATCGATAAATGGATTTTTCATATTACTATCACGTGAAAATGTCATCGTCATTAATATATAAATAATTCGACTTTTACACGATTTTCGTATTACCTCAGGTGTAAGAATGACATAGTCGTTACATTTATACATACATATATATCTACTATGTACATATATATACGAAACAAAGAGATTCAAAAATTCTCTAATCTGAATTTGGATTTAATGAAATACCGCAGATTTAATTGAACCGAGTCAAACTTGCGATTCATTTTAAAAATATTCCAGTTCATCAAAGTGATGGTATTTATGCGGATGTTTTCTAAATAATTCTGATTAATGATGATATACATATATATATATACGTGTATATTTTTTAAAGGTTAAATGTTTATTATACGTTATATTGTTTAACTTTGTAATATATGCTGGATGATATTTCGAAAAATGTTTATATCGTATAAATATTCACAAAGTTAATGTGTCGAGAAACGTATATACTATAAATACTATGAGTGTAAACGAAAAATGAAGAAAACTTTACCAGAAGTGGTAAAATAATTTTGTTTTTAATCAGCGAGTTTTCAATTGATTTTCTTTTTTTTTTTTTGGGATCGCCAGTAGAGGGCGTTAACCAACATTAATTTTTTCTATCTTGCGCTCCGTGTACGTATAATAAAAAAGGGGGAAAAAAAACATTCAAAGAATATTGAGATAATTTTTCTTCACGTTATGGCCAGTTTTGTGTGCTGATTCTTTCAGTATAGCAAATTTTATTTCAATAAGGAGATAATAAATAGTTCAAAATGTTACACCTATCAGAGCGGATATAATTTTTAATAATTACGAGAAATTGAATAAAAATTAGTAATAACAGTGGTGTTGAATTATAGAGCACTCCCCATACTTCGGACTTTACGATGCAAACATTTTGTATTCAAATAAACATTGGCATCGTGTCTTAGCTTTAATTTTAAATTGTAGTGTCTGTAATAATTAACAAGATTACGAATTTACCGATAACAGAGCAAAAATATATATTACTTAGATATGAAGAAAAAGAAAGAAAGATAAATGTATTAATAGAATATACACAACACGCTCAATAACATAGATAGCCGAATATCTCTCTATATTCTTTCTTGTGTCTTAGGCATGACTACGCATAGACGAACTTTGGTATTTCAAATTTTTCAAATTTTTCAAATTTTTCGCCCTTCTGCAGCCCTATTAAATCTTCCACTGATTTTTTATCCTAGTCCATTGATGTATGTTATTTGACATCTTCCTGGACCTCTTCGACTTTCAATTTGTCCTTGTATAATCAGTTTTAATACGTTGTATTTCTTTCCTCGTATAACGTGCGCGAAGTATTTTATCTTACGTTTCTGTATTGTTTCGACTACATTTCGTTCAGTCTTGGCCAGTTGCAATACTTCTCTGTCGCTTAACTTCCGCGTCCATGGGATCCGCAGCATTCTTCTGTGGAACTACATCTCACAAGCTTTCAAATGATTAATCATTTTAGCTGTGTATGTTATCATTTCCGCATCGTATAACAGAACTGAAAGTACGTAGCATATTAGAGCATCTTTTGCCCGGTTTTCAAATTAATCGAACCAGTTTCTTCAGAATTGTTTTAGCACATTCGATTCTACATCTGACTTCAACTTCAGGTTCTAACTTCTCAAATCCGGCCGAAGGCAACTGGGAAAGCACCGCCGTATGTTCCCTAGGTTAAAACCAATGGTAACAAATCAACTCCATATTAAATCATTTAAACTAGGTATTCAATTAACAACAAAATTAGTTATTATAACAGAATAGAAATTGGAAATTCGGGAAAAATTTTCAAAAAAACCGTGAGAAATTATAAAATAAAATATTTCTAATAAAGCTCCTGTTGAATATGGAAATGAAATAAAAACAAAAAGCTAATTAATAGAAAAAAAAGAAAAAACAAATTTATACTAGTAATCAAGTCGCCAGTGCTTCTATCTAATATTATATAACGTGTGTGAAGTGTACGTAATGTGTGATTTCCTATTTGGTTATGTATTGATTTACATGTAAATTGCGCCTGCTATAAAATTTCTTTGAGATCTTTAAAATCGGAATGATCTAAGAGGAAAAGCATATTACGCTAAATATTTGATTTTTTCATGCTCGGTGGACAATAATATTCTGCAGCAACCTGGACCACCTGTTTAGGCTGTTTGTATGACAAAATGTATATAATACCATGAACATCTTGTTTTGATTTTTCGTATTTCTCGCTTACTTGGTCTAAAGAGTGATTTATTATTAGCAGACGATAATAGTCTTAGAATTTGCACGAATTTTAAAATAGCCCTGCAACTTGTACGTAATTTTAGCGCTTCAGCTCCCCGTTTCAGAGGGCGATTGAAAACTTCTGTTATCGCGCTCAATCGACTATCTTCCGAGTATAGGTGCCGCGATACCTAAATTCACGGCGAGTACAATAATCTAAAACGTTTACACACGCAAAATCCAACTTGCGACTTTTTTAAAGTTCCGATGCCTACTAATAAAAGGAATATAGTCCTCTTTTTTTTTCTTTTTTTTTTTTTCCCCTATTCCCGAAACTTCGGGTAGGGTACATTTATTTAATAAAAAATATTGATTCATTATAATAACGGAATTAATATAACCCATCCAATTAAGTATTTGCTATTATATTAATTACCATTTTACAGTTGTTGTTTTTTTTTTTACAATATCTACATACATTTTTACTATTTACTTAATATAAATGTACATTATTTTTCCGGAATTTTATTTCTTCTATTGTAAATTTATTAAATTCATTAAAATAATTTTGAACAAGTTGTGTTATATCATAATTACCGAGTATATTATTATTATTATTATAATTGCATCCTTGTAGGATATGAAAAACATCATCTCTAAAATTACATATTACACAGTTGTCAGACTCAGATATCTTAAATTTATATAAATATACCTTAAATAGATAGACCGTGCCCTGTTATAAATTGAACATTAAAAAAATTTGGCGTATATTGATTATTTTTAAATCTATCCTATTATACTTGGAAAACATTGATACGTTATTCCATTATAATTATTCCATATTTCTTGAAATTTATTTATATAAAATTTATCCATAATTTTATTCATTTGTTTTACTTTAATTAGTTTATTCTCATATTTAAAAAATGGTGTCTTATATATTACGTTATTGAACGGATGCTCTATATTAATATTATTTTTAATTGCGACCAAGCTTATATGTTTTTGTATTTCATATTCGATTGGTTTAATACCAGCTATAACCATGGCTGACAAATAACTGATTGTTCTATATGATTTAATCATTTTTATAGCTATAAGCCTTTGAAAGCTTTTTAACATCTTTTGAAATTTTTTAGTTTTTAACATTTCTACATATATGATACTATTATAAAGTATGTTAGGTAAAATAATACTTTTATACAACGTAACTCCTTTTTTTATAATTTATACAGTTTTGGTTATTATACAACTTATTAAATATTATTATGAATTTGCTTATTTTGGTTTTAATGTAATTAAAATGTTCATAAAATTTTAAATTACTGTTTATTATTACTCCCAAGTATTTTATTTGTTTTACATAGTTGATATTTAAACCGTACTGTTCTAAATTTAATGGTCTATTTAAATATTTTTTATTAAATATCATATAATTAGATTTAGTTTCGTTAATCTTAAGGTTAAATTTGTTAAGCCATTTCGCTATTTCTATGTACACTAAATTTATCTTATTTTCTAAACCTTTTTCATTTCTATCTGCCAGTACAATCGCAATATCGTCTACAAAGGTATATATATATCTTAACATCGTTAGGTAATATTATCTTATATAATTGAGAAAAAACAATATAGTCCTCTTCGTCAAAAATTCTAGTCAAGTAAAAATTACGCAGAATCCTAGAATTGACATTTTGGAATATTTAAATAAGACTTCGTATACGGTGAAAAACAAAGATCAAAATGTTTTTAGAAAAGTTCTCCACTTTCGTTTATCTAGAAATCCTCCAAGTCTTCCGGTTATTATAATTCGTTCCGTTTACAGTATTATTCTACGCTATAGCTGTTTCTGCTTTTTCCCGAATGTTCGTAATATGATTATTGCGGGGTAATCAATATTCGTGTTGTAATCAGATTTTTACAATTCAGTTTGCAAAAATAAAAAAAAAAAAGCAAAAAAAAAACCTATGTGTAAAAACGAAAAGTTATCTAAAGAAATTTTTATTTTTCGCGCTTATCTTAAATTCATACACTCCTTCCGAGAATTAATTTTTAATATTCCAATAATTTCAAAATGTGTACGCAATTTCCATTTCGAATACGTGCATACAAAAAAGAAAAAAGAACGTATTTTGTTACCGACGAGTGTTTTAATACTAAAACTCCTCGCCCGGCGAGTTAAAAGATGGACCCGGCAGGTACCCTGTATCAAATGGAACGAGATCTGTTTATCTTTTTCGCTGTTTTCTTCCTTTTTTTCTTTTTCTTTCTTTTTTTTTTTTTTCTAACTACTATTGCAAGATTTTTCGAGGAGGGCTGTAGAGAGTGACCTGGAAACATGCGGTAGAAATCTTCTGCTGAAAATGTAACAGCAGGTAACACGTAGGATAAGAAACGCGGAAATGCCGATCTATCGTCCCTCTTTGTGTTTTACGGTTACGTAAGAATAAAAGTACGTATTAAAAAGCCGAATCTTCGTACCTGACATTTTTACAAAGGCCGACCGCCTGGTATTCTCCTTCCAAGCTGCAATAGAAGGCGCAGAGACAAAGACTGATCGCGGCGGGGGGTTCACCTTGCAGGTAATTTCCGCGTTCTAACCTTTACCGATGTCGCCGGGCGATGTCACTTTTGACAGCTATTATGTAAAAGCAAACTGCTATAAAAAAATACTATGCTCCGTGGAATTAATTGCGTTTCTCAGAAATTTTATTTCGCTCGCTAAACCTAACATACATAAGAACTCTAGATAACAACTGGAAACGATTGATGTTCGCTAAAATGTTGCATCCGGATTTTCCCGTCTAGGTCCCGAGTGCAAAAAGTCGATTTTAATACGAACAAATTTAACAAACGATTGCGTATTTTTATTAAAGGAAGAAAAAAAAAAAATCTTCAAAATCTTAAAAGAAACGACTAAAATTTTATCGATATTCTAGATTTGCGGATGATACTGCTGTAGTAGGAGACTGGTGAACAAGAAGGTTTTCAAAGATTAATTTATAACGTGTTTGGCCGGGCAGATTAAATTCGGATTAAGCACGGCATATAGAAAAAGCGACGAAAAAATCGCAATGGATGAGAT
Organism: Icerya purchasi; assembly: GCA_039619475.1. Classification (NCBI taxonomy): domain Eukaryota; kingdom Metazoa; phylum Arthropoda; class Insecta; order Hemiptera; family Monophlebidae; genus Icerya; species Icerya purchasi. Next base: position 397,274,116 of record CM077115.1, on the reverse strand, counting down.
AAGGATAGAATGTCTCATACAACAGAGAAGCATTAAACGTAGACTCGATATTTAAAAGTGTGTCTCTATTGTCATGACATATCAATACAAATTTATAAACCCCCCCCCCCCCTGGCGGACATGGTAGTAATGCAGACGAAGAACCATGGAACATTAGCCACAACATCAAGGATATAATCATTTCGTCGGCAGCTGCTGGAATTTAGTCTAGTATTAAGAGAATAACCGATAAAAAAGTGTTACACGACGCGCCCCTAATATGTGCTGTGAAAAAGAGAAAAGTTAAAATTATGTGGGACGCATTATGAGGCGGGACAAATGAAAAATATTTCACGCTACAAGAGAAAATAGAAGGGTAACGGCGTCGGAATGTTACGGCGATTTGATAATGCAAAAAGTTGAGCCAGGATCAACAATGTTAAAGTCTCGAAAAGTTATTTCCCGATTGTGTTCATCTTGTTTGATTATTGCGTTGCATAAACGTTGCAAACTTTTGCATGATCGTCTGAAAATTCACTAACTTTCCTAGCTAGAAAAGCGCTGCTCTGGTTGTGTTCATTTTGGTTTCGATGTACCTTTCCTACCGATAATAATGCAATTTTGATAAATTAAAAAAAGTAACCTCGAGACATTCGTTACTTTTAAGTGAATTTTTCGTGATCTATCTAACACTTTTGGTTTTTCAGCAGTTCCGTAACTAGAATTAGAGGAATGTCCGAAAAGTGATCGCGTCATAGTTTTTGCCGAAATTACTAGACGTTCTGAAGGACCAGCATGTATGTAGTAAACTTACAGTAAGTGTAAAAAGCCGGAAAAATCATTGCAATACGGTTTTTTGACGAATCTAATTTTGGAACGAGTCCTCGATTAATCCGTGTCACTGTTTACCCATTGTATTTATTTTTGTTTTTATAATTCTTATATATTCTTAAAGCGGCGGCTTTCTTTTTCCTTTTTTTTTTTTCTTTTAAGAGTATGTGCGCATGCCCGAACGTTATATAATACATAATACGTGTCGATTGCAAATTAAAATCCTTCGAATGTTTATTGTTATATTAAATTAAAAATGGATGGTTCAAAAATTTTAAATTATCCATAGTGTGTTCTACTCTCGTTTTCTATATTAAAAAAAAAAAAAAACAAAAAAAAAAACAAAAAACAGTTTTATTCTACTTAGCTAAAGTATTTAATGCGGACTATGATTAAAGTTATCGCTTGGAAATTGTTGGACTATTCGAGCCACATTCAAAAAGTATACACTGAAAATTTCGATTTTTTTTGCCGGCAGAATAAAGTTTGATTTCTCGCAAACTGTAATTAAAAGGGGGAACGTTGATTTCCTAGCACCCTTTTCCGGTTATTCGGAAGCAGCGCGCAATGGCCAATTCAAAATGAACGGGTGTACTGCCCCATTTCAGTTGAGTGAAAGGGTTTTGGTCGGTTTTCGAAATGCTGCAAAATATGCCCATCAACATAGAACGGCAGTGGCCGGTTAGGCGACACGTAAAATGAACAAATAATAACCGGCCATTTAATCGACTCCTCCGCTGACTGCTCCGCCTTTACCGATTCCATTAGCATCGTGTTGCGTTAACCTTCCGTCTCTGAAGATGGCATTAATCACGAATCGCGGTTAAATCCGTTTACATCATTTTCCGTTGTCGCGCATCAACTTTTCTCTACCTGGCGACAATTCCAGCGAACAAGCCCTGACGTCACAGTATCACATTCGCACTGTTTCTAGTCCGGTCTGGGACAGTTTATAATAGCTCGATTTCGAAGGAACCGTTTCCAGCAGAGTTCCGCGAATAGTCTCGGCAATTTAACCGCGCGCTCGAAATATCCTGCCGAAAGGATAGTTTTGAGCTAGACACGTCCCGAAGTACCTCTCACGTTTGCAATCTATGAAAAAATAAATTAATCAGAAGTAATTAAAATACTCCGTAAGCACTTTACTCTCATTAATCCTGAACGATATGGAAGGAACTTATTCAGTGCGAGGAAAAAATTTGACCGTTTTGAATTATTCGGAGAGCTTCGATTTTCTGATTTACCGAAATAGAACGATGTACCTGTAATCATTTTCGAAAGCATTTTTGAAAAAAAGATTAACACGTTGAATGTGTTGAAAAAACTTTTTTAAGTAATGCGCTGTTAGATAAATTTTCGGCGGTAAATTTAAACGACTTTGGAAAAATTATTAAAAACCCTATTTGACCCCCCCCCTCCCCGGGCAATCTTAGGAAATTACATAGTTGACAACAATTTCTGTCGTACCTAAGATGTTCCAGTAAAATGACCCCAAAAACCCTGTGGATGTTTGGCGCATACAATCGATACAGTTTACAGATAAATCTGTATAAGCGAAATTGAACTAATAAATAGGATACTCGTAAGAAAATTTCGCCGATAAATTTTTTACAGTTTCAAATTTAAAAAAAAAAAAAGTGAAAAAAACAAAAACTGTTTTTATATGCCTTTTTAGGTATAAAGTGAAGCGGCCCGCAGAAGGAAAATGATGAACGACTACTATTCGAAATCAAACGAATTAAGAATTACACTATTAAGCTATGTGCCAGGACACTGATGTCTTTAGACTTATCTCACGTAATGAAAAGTTTCGGGATATTATTTCGAAAGGCATATTCAGCTTAAGAGGAGAGGGGAAGTCGAATTTTTAAATAATTTCGGAATACGATTTTAAAATTTAAATTGCCATTACGCAAAACGGTAACCGATTTCGAATTACTATTAATTTTGAAATATAGAAGAATTCCTCTCTATGTTGTAAGTGTCTAAGATTCAAAACCACGTTCTGGTAAAAAGAATCTGTAAAAGCCGACACGTTCATGCTAATTTTCTACATATTTGCATTGATTGCAGTTGCAATTTATTGTAATAAAAAAAAACTGTTCTATTTTACGTATTAAACCGAACCGAATTATTAGATCAAAGTGAACACACGGGAATTTTTAGTCATGTGCCTGGTCCGGAATTTGAAAAAGTTCCTAAATTTATACATCTACCACATATCGACGCGGCTTTTTTTATTTACTTATTTATTTATTAATTAACATTCGAAAATTATGAGACGTCTCGCAGGACCATATTGGAAGAAAAAGTATACGGACACATGTGTGTAATTTTTCGCAGCTATAAACTATTAAGATCATTAATTTTGATATACGGCCAATCTCCGCTCAGCGCGAGCGTGTTTCTTTCGACACGGTGTAACTTCAGTTTGAAGATATATATATATATATATATATATATATATATATATATATATATATATATATACGGAAAGTGCGTAAAGTTTCTTTCAACAGCTACAGAGCTTAAGTCTAGAATAATACTAAGGCGAAGCTTAAGGGAGCAGATAAAATCGAGAAAGAGCACCTGTTAACGATTACTGTTAACGATAGTTGCTATTTCGTTCATTAATAAAACTGTTTTCGAAATTTATCGCTGTAATTTTTTTAAATTAGCACCAACACGTACATGAGTGCATTCTTGATATTGACCTAGAAAAAGGATATATCGATTACAGAGCGTTTATTGCTATTTAATACCAGTATTAGAATATCTTCTTTATTCCGTTATAAATGAGCGTATAATTGGTCTCATTTGTACTCGTTACTTTTGCATCGTGCCCGCGATGCAACGAGCAAACAATAAAACCGTTTTATTCACGCATAGCACAACAGCACCGACTCCGATATAACTAATATCAACAGTGCTTGCGCTTAATTGAAGGGGAAAACTGTGACGAAGCAGTCAGAAGTTCGGGAAGTGTTCGAGATGTGGGCGAAGAATGCAGCAGCGGGGTACTGGTAGTAGTAGGAAATGACAGTATGTCAGTTTCGAATTTAATTACTAGCAATTAAGAACGGAAATGTTCGTTTGCCGGCATACTACCTACTGCCGCCCAGCGTGTTTTAGCACAATTGCTACTATTGTCGATAGTTGTTGATATCTAAAACAGGAAAATACGAAAATCTTCCATAATAATAACTGCTACCTTTTGACGAGTACTAAAATATTTTTGTGTTTCTTTACAGATTCTTTCAACTTTTCATCTTCGACCAACCAGGCTTTTTTTAAGAAAAAAAAAAACTCGCCTTTGAAAAAGTATTTACACACTGTCACACGAAAGTGATCAAGAAGAGCGCTTATTTGAACTTAATATAGCGGTCCGTTTTATTTTTTCTCATCAATATGTCGCCAGCTGATAAAAATGATTACTCAAATGTTCTCGCATTAAAGACTTTGACCAGTTTTGGTCATTCAGGCGGCCGTAATAACGGGATTATTTTCGATATTTATAAACGAACATTGAGGTTAAATCAATCCGCGCAGGGAACCGCACACAAGGGGAGAAAGTAGAAGACTAAACGAAACACGCCGAATTACGAAAGTCTTTAAATTAATAAGAAAATGGCATAGAAACCTGTTGCACAGTTAGTGTCGGTTTGTACTGCATGAAATCCGCTATACTTTGAAACTTCTTTGACTTGTGGTAAGGCCTGTAATAATAACACAAGAAATAACTCGTAAGGTCTTGTATTTTTTTTCGTTACCATATCAAAAATGACACAACATAATACATGTGTATACGATAAATTATACAATGTTAAAATACATGGAAATGTAACTTTGAAGAAGACGAAGGAAAAACTTTATCGTATTTATGAAATGTTATTAATTTTATTTTTATTCGAAATCGGGGCTGCTGAATCATTCCGAACGCGAAATAAATGGCATTCGTCGCATTCTATATTTATTCGATTTACATTACGCCCACTCACATTCTTCTACCAAGTAGTACCCCTTACAGAAAAAAAAGAAGTAATTAATAATAATAATAATGAGACCGTAACAAAATACCCGTAGTGCGGAATTCGAAAAAGATAATTTTTACTGTTAATCTAGATTAATCTGATGGTCGAATCGCCTTATTTCAACAAAAACTCTTTTTTCTGCATTTTCCTTTGAACTAGAATAGACAGCAGACACACGGGAGCACCTCGCAACTGTGACAATAGACGCACTTGTAAGTCGTATACGAAGTACAACGTCGGGACGCGCGCTAACAATTAGGATTACAATTGTTGTAACGAATGAGACTAGGAAATCGGACGTGAGCACATCATCGATTGATTCCGGCGTTTGACCTTGAGACACGCGGAATTATCGGAGAATTAAGAGTCCGTCATAATTCGGTGCCGTTGAACCGATACCAAGAGTTCTCGGACGGCAATGATACGAGCTCTGTTGTGAGATAGGTCGTAGAAGCACGATTAATCACGGTCTAGAAGCGATCAGGATGTGTGTGCTGGCGATGATAACAACAATGGTAGTTCAAAATTGAAGATCAAGATGAGATTCTAAGGGTAGGCGGACCGAGAAGAGATAACGAGAAATGACTTGGAAGCCTAATCACGATGCACAAATATAATATGCATATTTATGCGTCATCGATGCAGCAACACTGTGAGCAGAGTAATCTTGTCCGATTAGTCTAGGCGCTGATCACATTATCATCGCGTACACACTTTCGATAAATGTCGGATGTGACGCGATTCTTTCATCTCTACATACGGATTAGCTTATTTACGAATTGCGTCGTTAACCGGTTGAAACTCTGCTGAAAGTAGCGTCGCATTCAAGCTGTTAATTGGGAAACTCTTTCTTTTCCTTTTTTTCTATGATGCTCATAACTGAGAGGTGAACCTTTTCAGTGATCCGCTCGAAAAATAAGTCAGTACTGAAATATTTACAGTTGTTGCTTTGAATGTAAATTGCGAATAAACGAATTAACTTAATGTCGCGAGTGAGAATTTTAAGTAATGAAATCGGCGAAAGATGTTTTTAACACATTAAAAGAACAAATTTAAACCATTTATTTCCACCATACAAGGCCAAAAAATATTTAACAACACTTGTAATTACAAAAATTATTTTAATTATATACGAAAAAAACCCTTGCAACTCTAATATTTAGCCGTATTAATTTCATACGTTGGGAGTAATAAGAAAATTCTACAACGAAATCTGTAACATTTCTGACGCTTAGATAGAACATTTATTTCACTTTGCGAAGAACAGGAATAAGTTTCTGATTCATTATATAAAATTAAAATATTTTTCCGTTATCTTCTCTTTACATATTTCGTTACATAAAATTGTGACTAAGATAAATTTTGTGATAGAACATTTCCTGATGACTCCCCTGGCGTAAAATTGGCACAGCCATTAATATATATATATATATCAAAACTCGGCCATTTTGGCCTCGGAAGGGGCTCTGCCCTTGACCTTTTTTGCTTTCATTTCTGTCTCTTTCTCTTCTATACTTTGTATAAAATGATCAAAATTTACAACGTAATTCTTACTGGCGTCAACACAAAAAAAATAACATAATCACAAAAATCCTATCCTAACATTTAACTTTCATTATATAAAATTAAGACATTTTTCGTTATATAAAATTGTGACATTTTTCAAATAACAATAACAAAAATCTTATAAAATATAACAAACGTTATATAAAATTGGGACATTTTTTTTGGACATTTGCATTACATACAATTGGGACATTTTTTTCGACATTTGTATTACATACAATTGGGACATTTTTTTGGGACATTAGCGTTACATAAAATTGGGACATTTTTTGGGGATATTTTTTGGGACATCTTTTCTAATGAAGGGTAGCCTAAGAATTACGTTGTAATCTAATAATCCCAATTTTATGTAGCGTTTGTTATATTTTATGGAATTTTTGTTATTGTTATTTTACAAATATCAAAATTTTATGTAAGGAAATATGTAACGAAAATGTAACGAAAAATGTAACGAAAAAATGTCTTAATTTTATATAATAAAAGATAAATGTTAGGATAGGACTTTGGTGATTATGTTATTTTTTTTGCGTTGATGCCAGTAAGAACTACGTTGTAAATTTTGATCATTTTATACCAAGTATAGAAGAGAAAGAATGAAAGTAAGAGGGGGAGAGAGTAAAATGGCCGAGTTTAATTAGATATATGTATATGTATATATATATATATATATATACTGTGTATATAACTTAGCCCTTAGGCCCTCTTACTTGTAATTTTTTTTCTCCTTAAATTTTCTTTCAGAAAAATCGTTTGAAATTGACTAAATCATTTTTCGCCATCTTTTGTTCAAAAAAAAACCATCTTTAACACAGAATTCATCCTTTATTATCCTGTGTGCAATAACAGGACATAACCATACGGTAAAAAAAAATATAGGGGTACCCCGGGAGTCATTAATATATACATAACATATTGTTGAAGTCGTTGTGTGTATTTCACTTATCTCTTTCCTAACGTTAAAAATGGGGTACCCCATTCTCGAAAAAACATTAGCCGCGTATTTCATAATTTCCATCCTAAAAGATATTTGTTAATATTTATAATTTTTATTTTTATTAAGCGATTAACAAACAGAAGACAGAATGTGATGGCATTTCTTCCATATAAAATTCACTTCTGAAAGTGAAAATTGTACCCCACCAACTTTCTCCGTAAATTCTTACTGGTCTCGGCAGAACTTGATATAACGACGGGGGTGATTAAGTAGTGTACGGAGACTATTTCCTCGCAGGCGGAATTTCATTTAAAAAAAAATCCTAAAATGACGTCCCGCCGAAAACAAAAAAAAAAAAAAACGAAAATGCAGCTGACTGGTGACGATTTTCCCGTAGAACATCGTGGATATATTCCACGAATGCAGAAATGTCACGATTGACGGTAATTCACGGACGGGGCCACAATGGCACCGAATGTTTCTGTTTACACTATGCCGAATTTTAAACGGCAATCCGTCTTCGAACCAGGTGTCTTGTCTTTCAGTGGTTATCATTGATAAGAGAATACGGCGCAGTCTATGCGAACCGTTGCGAGACATTCGCAGTTCCGTTTCTCAGCGCGCATTATCATCTTTGTTCGAAAGGAGAAGAAAATAGTAGCAGAGGACGGTACTGGGCCAAGGAGCGGTAGGTGACAAATGGAGCGCCATAGATCAAAATGGCTTCTTCCGCTCAGCCGAATCGCTGATACCCATGTGACAGCGCTGTGGACGCGATTTGTTATTTGCCAAGTAGCGCGTCTCTCTATTCATCGGCGGCGGTGGCGATATGCGTGTGCATGCGTGTTGGCATTTCGCGCCCATTCTCCGTCGCGAGAATGGAATCCTTTGCAGCGTAACGTCTTTCAACGTTCATTAACGGCGTGTACGTCGGCAGGCTTGGCCTCTGTCTTTCTTCGTGCACAGCGCGTCATTTTTTGATCTCAGCTCCGTCTACACTCGGATGACGAATACGCCGAATGCAGCGGCAACCTCGACTCCGAACCACCTGCATCTGCGCGTTCGTATTCGGCGCCGCCGTGTACGCGTGTGCGTGCGTACGGGCGCGTTGTCAAAAACAGTCGCGCTGCTACCTATGCGCCGGGAGACTATGTTTAGACTTTGTGCGCGATGTGAAAAGCGATGGCTTCTAGCGAGCGAGGCCCTGCCATGACGGAATGAGAAAAACCCAATTCCAGCAAGAAAAATAGACGGCCAGCGAGCGAAAAGACAGGAAAGCAGCGGCCCCACCACTAGTACGTGCTGAAATGTTTGTCGCGGACATGTAAAAATTACCGCTCGTTTTTCTTATTCAAAGCTGAGCTACTCCATTCAACACACTGTTCTGTACCGCCCGGACCGCTCGCTCTGGGCCCGACTTCTTCTAATAATATCGCCTACAGAATTTAACGGTAAAGCACCACTACACAGACAGCCGCCGTGCAATCAATAACACAACACAGAAGCCGCGGCAAAAGCGATCCAGACGACAAACACAAAAAACCGTCTGAATTTCCGAAAGATGCGGACCGAATACTTTTTTCATTACTACCGCATTAGCATAACCCTCGCCGCAAGCAGTTGACGCTGACTGATTTCGTAGCATTTCCAAGCTAGAGAGCAGACCGGGCTCCGAAAAAATAAGACCCGTTCGCAGGCGCTGTCGGGCGAAAAAAAAAAGGAGCCGGAATAATAACGAAATAAAATTAATAAGAAGCATTAATGAATCCACTTTTGGCCGGATTTCGGTGACGATTTTTTCCTCTTTTATTTATTTTTTTTCCTAGAAAGGTAATTTCGATTACTTCTCATTATGTTTAGTGTGAAGAAAATCGAGCGGCTGCATCAGTTTCCGTGCAAGGGTCTCTCGGTTCACAAAAAGAGAAGTACATACTATGACGACGGAAGAACCTGCCGTGTACTAGAGAGCGCTGACGGTTTTATCGATTAAAAGTTAATCGGTGCGTGTATTCGCCGACAGTACGATAATCATTTAGCGAACTCTAAACTGGTTTGAAGCACATGCTCTTCTGCGTATGTACGGAAAAAAGTTATTATCGGAGAAAAAGTGGCTATTCGATCGGACTTGAAAAGCAACACAGCCGCCTTATATACGCGGACGGCGCCAAATCAGATCTGACAAGCGGGGTCATATAGGCATGCCCGCCTCCAACATGTTAACCTGCACGGCGAATTACATTCAACCGCCTTGTCCCAGACATCGCCTACAGATCCTATCTCGTCACCTTATTTCGAATTGTCAGCACCCGCCCGTGCTAATTTCCGTCACTACCTCTTTCAGCTTTCCGAGGTACAGACACCGACGTTCCGGAGGCAATGCAGCCTGTATACAGCCTTAATTCGCCAATCTATCGCAAAGTGTGTATAACTCCTCCTCACAGAGTCAGCTCCCACCACATCGATTAAATCCCCTACAGCAAGTTTTCTGCACTGTAAGCAGAATAATCGCATCTTTTCCAGCAGCAGCGTATTTAAACAGCTTCAAATTTGCCAACGTAATTCTATTTCTCCATACCGAAATTTAGATATTATGCAGAAACCACGGAGTCTCTCCGGTCGATTAAAACTGTAAGCATACGGCAGTATTCTAACGTGCTTTAAAATTTTTCTAATATTACATTGACACACCGCCTCTATATCTAATTATCACAACCGGAATATAATTGCAAACGTAATTCTGCCTTACAGAGGCATTTATTTAATTTCGCGAACAATACACTCGGATCCGATTATTCCGTAAGAATTATACAAGCTTTCATTTTGAGCGTTTCAACCAATTTCTGTATAGATACATATACTATATGTAAATGGACAAACTCTCAAATGCATATTCTGTAATATTTGTGGTACATTTTAATCGACTTAAAAACAAATAACACTTAATAAACAATACTTAATAATAATCTCAATTTTTTTATACATTTATTTCAAAATGCAACAGAAAAAAATTACTTAAAAGTATACATACTTTGTAACAATTTTTTTCTTTTCTATATTACCTCTGACGTAAAGTTCCTTTTAATATACACGGCGAACATACAAATATATGCTTCAGATAAGGCTGATTTGATATTTTCGACAAAGAATAGAGAACACGCAATACTTGTAGTAGACTGATTTTGTGATTTCATATTACCGGGGAGGGGGGTTCCACTATTTAAAAAGTAGGAAAAAAAAGGAAATCTGCACAATACACATTGGGTTTTGTTCGACGATGTTCTCGAATAAAACATAATGATCAATCTTGCGCTGTCGCTAATCATTAAGTGTATGGTCAGTCTTTTGGACAACGATACGAGTATATCTAAAATTAAAACTAATCGGTTTTAATTATTTCAAAAGGCTTCGAAATTTTCATATTAGAATCGGTTTCCAAGTCCTATCTCTAAGAATTCACACGTCTTTAGAAAAACTACCAGACATGGAATGAACCGTTTCGTTTGTAAGGCGAAAGAAAAAAGGTATTATTTCAATCTAAGAGTGAAAGACACTGGAGAGACATAGGATTGCGTGTTAATTTAAATAGTAGAGTACCACGTGCCGCAGAGCAGGCAGAGTTTAAATGATTCGTTCGAGTGCTTAATGTGCATTGCGCGGTTCAACGATAGTCCTAAACGAGAGGCGATTTGCGATGTGACGGTGTTTATTCGTGACTTAGACGACATGGCAGTAGCCCGGGCGACATCAAGTGTAGCGCCTGTTTTTAACAAAATAACGGTCGACGGAGAACTAATTTCGAATTCAAACTGTGTCATTCGGCCATCAGAGCAGCGAGACACATACACGACACGCTTCCGCGTATATTTTTTAGCGAAAAATTTGACGCATAGTATTATAACGAGTGTAGTGATGAAAATTCCGAAGCGACACCACCGGGGGCTATCATGCGAGATGCTTCGACCGGGCGACATAATCTCGCAAGAGCCCCGAGATCGACTTCGCGATCGATAGACGTGTGTAGCTTAATGATTCGCCGAACAGTTCGGCTTGGACGATAAGGTGCACCGCAGAGCGTCGTGCGTTGTTAAAGTACGAAGTACTCTCTTAAGCGCTTATTATAGTTTATCGCGCGGCTGGTTTCTCGTTTTCCTGAAGTAGCGGGAGGGGTAAGGCGCGGTCGTCCGAGTCGAACGGATTTTAAGGTGAGGCGACATCGATATGTGTGCAAGGCGAGCGTGGCTGCAGCGGCCCGGGATGGTGGAAGAGGACATGTTATGAAAACGGAATAGCGAGGAGGAAGTGTGCGCAAGTAGGAACGAATTCGTGACGTGGATATAAATAAAGTGATCGCTGTGAAATGATAGAGAAGCCGAGGATATCGATGACAGTGACGAATCGGTTTTTTATCGCATTCTTGCCAAACTAGCGACTTTGCAGAAAGCCGAAAAAAACAACGAAAAACAGCGGAATTCGAAAAAAAAAACCCGACAACAACAACCGCCGCGTGCTAAGAAAAATCTTCTTCGGAGAAAGTTTGAAAAAAGCCGGGGAAAAAAAAAACGAAACAGATGAAAAAGCGACAAAAGCTTCCCAGAAATATTAACAGAAAATACCCTCTCCCCCCGCCGGTAACACCGTCGCCCAGTAATGTTGCTCTCTAATGTCGCTGAAACTCGCCACACTCCGACTCTTCGACAAAAGCTCACCGAAAAGCATAAATAAATGATAACTCAATGCTTAGCCGTTTCTTCTTCTTCTTCTTCTTCTTCTTCTTCTATTTTTTCTCTTTTTCGGCTTCCTGCTCGCCTCTTCAACTGTGACTTTTTCCCCCTTTTTGTCACGCTTATATTTTCTTAAGGAGAAGCCGCGGCTGGAAAAGTTTTCACATTTGCACTGCGAGAATTTCTCACTTTGCAGATATTTTCCAAATTATGCTGAAAAATTCTGTCAAAAACTTTAAAGTCGCTTCAGTTAGCAAAAGTCGATTTCTAACTATCGAGATTTCGCCACTTGCAGCGAATTTTCCCGCCGTGAAATTCTAGCGCCGATATTTGCCCGAAAGTTTTATTATCGAAATTGGCGACTGCATTTTGATTTCTTCCCGTTGTCGCCGTCACGAAATCGCCGAAATTCCGCGCCTCACGATAAGTCTGCAACGGAAACTATCGCAAATATATCGACTGTGCTACTGCTCTACGACTATACAGGCACGATTTGCTTCGGTTCCCGGATAGTGACGATTTTGTGTCGTTATTTTCGTTCTCTTTTAAGCGTAAATTCACTGTATGGTAGCCAACGGTGAAAATCAGAATAAAACGCATAGAGGAGGCTGTCTGGTGTCCGGATGCAATTTTCATTCAAGCGCAGTTGGACGCTCCTTTGTACTTCTTCCGTAATGAACAATGCAACGGTAGAAACGGAAAGCGTCAGCGAGTAATCGAGAATTGCAGCGTTTTTTTCTTTTAGTGCAGTTATTAATTTGTTTAATTGCGATGCAATTAGCGATTTAATTACTGATTTAATTAGGTAATTTAAATAGCGATTTAACTACGACAAATGAAACGGTCTTCAAGCATCGCGATTTGTATAATGATAAAAATGGAATAATATTCGTAAATACAATATTAGTATTATTTCGATGTATCGATAATTTTAATAGTAGGCGGTCTTTATTTTTTTCGTTTTTTTTTTTGCTGTTTTTAATTTTATTTAGTGTGCTTAGTAGCTTTTTTATACCGTTAGTCTACCTCTTCAATAATTATAAATTTCGTAGTTTTTTTTTACCTAAATTATATATCATGAGACGCATTCGCACTATAAAAACTTTTATCCAAAACTCCCTTATTTCTACCGTACTTTTACGAAGTTCCGGAACGGCCGGTACATTCCTAAAAATAAAGTTGAATTTATCTCTTTCTTCTTCTTTCTTTTTTTTTTTTTAACTTCTACCAGCCTGCCGAGGTCACGTCTACAGGGCGAGGGGCATTAGAACTGAAACAGTTATTATAAATACACAAAAATCTGAAAAAAATCAAAAATTTAAAATAAATATTGATGATCTTTTACGGTGTCGTACCTTATAAAAGAAAAAATATGCTCCATCTTTTTATGTACTCCATTAATATTTTATGAAAATTTTTTTATTACAAGTGTAATCAATAACATATATAATTTTTATTAATGTGTTTATATTACGTATATGTAAATTATTATTTATTTATTATATTTACAAGTCGCTTTTGGACTACAAGGTCATTAGCGACTACGGTTTTACAGATAATTATAAAATTTTATATTGAATATTTGAAAATGCGCGAAACAAAAAAAAAGAAATCAAAAAACTAGCTGAAGGCTGGGGAAGTTAGATTAGTTGGAATACAGAGATGTCTTTGAGGAAGGCTACGATTTTTTTACACTTCTCGGCGTCCGAAAACATCTCTGGAAGGCCGTTGGTAATACCCGCTTGTTGTCTGGCCTGCTGGTAGTGATTACACTCGATCAAAAGATGCCTCACCGATGATATAGGCATGTTGCAGCGTTGACACAGGTTGGGCGGTTTTTTAGATATGAGGAACGAATGAGTCAAGTTTGTGTGTCCAATGCGGATACGAGTTAGGACACACTGCTCGTGTCTACTGAGAGTTGGCATGTTTTCGTAGGTATCTTTTCTAAACTCGCGCAGTTTGCTCGGCGTTTGGAGCCAAAGGGTGTTCCAGTAGTAGTTTTTGACTGTGTTGCTTATCACCATTTTAGCTTCATGAGGTGTGCCATAAGTACTTCAGGCGGGCAATCTTGTGTCGTCGCGGTTCTTGCAGCTTGGTCCGCCAATTCATTTCCTTGGATTGCTGTATGCGCCGGTGTAGACACAAGGCTGACCTGTATATGCTTTGATTGGAGCTGGTCCAATTTTAGGTGGATGCGTTGTATGGTAGGGTTTTCGGTAAACTGATTTTGGATGGCTCTTAAGCAGGACAACGAGTCAGTAAATATGGTACAGTTTGTTGCGTCTTGGCGCAGTAGGATTAGTTCTAGAGTATGGAGAATCGCCTTAGCCTCACAGGTGAATATTGAATTATTAATACGTATAAATCAAAATGATGGAAATTATTAATAGTATGAATATTAGTGAAAAATGTATTGTTTAAATATGCAAAGAAAATTTTCAACCCCCCTTCCGTTTAAAATGGGAACGGGGGCCCGCCCACCGTGCTACCAACTTTCAATCGTTATCAGTGTGAAAATAAACACGGAAGGCACGCAGCCGCAATTTTCGAACAATAAAATCATTGATGAAGAAAATAAAATCAGAAAATCAAGTACACGCATCCCTGATCCGAAAATCGTAAATACAAAAATCCAAAAATATGAACGCGTAAAAAAGTTAAAACGCGTTTTTCGAAGGGCTCTAAAAAAATTCAGTTTCGAAGTTGCCAAATATCGCAGGTAATAATACGATTCCTTAAAACCTGAAAATAAAGCAATTTTAAGTTTCTTCAAACCAGTATCAAAAAAAAAAAAGAAGTCTAATGACATCGTCGTAATAAAAACTTTTTCCGAACATAAACTTCAAAAAAGAAGAAGAAAATGACTTCGAACTAAGAAATGTTAAACAAAAATTGTTTAGGTGTTGGAGAAAACAATTCGGGAGGGAAGTTTCAATGGGTAATAAATATACGAATGAAATTTTTCAACAGATTCTCCGAAGATTATCCCCGATCATGGGGAAAAAAAGAAACAATAAAAAACTTACGTTCCAAAAAAAAAAAAAAAAAGTTGATCAGCGCGTGAAAAATCCTATTTGATAACTAGATAGATGATATTTAAAAAAAAAAAAGGTAAAAGCCAGAATAGAATTTATAACGATCGCAAATAATATATTTACATGATTTATACATATGAATATCACGCGACTTGTCTACGCTGCGAAATTTGTAATGAAACTAAATAGTAAAATAATGGGAAAAATTCTTTAAAGTTGCATTATTAATTATTATTATTCGGTAAAATATTAATTAATAAAATACCTGAAAGATTTACCCGTATTCGACCATTTTAGGTACCGCGCGTCACGAAGTTATTAATATTAATATTTCACAAACGTAGAGTTTTCTACGATATTCACTGCGGCATAAATATGTTCCATGTTTGTATACTTTTCCAGTTCTTTTTTCTCCTAATTATTCTACTGTCAACCTTAATTGATAAAACTTTTGTTCGTACAAAGTGTAGTAGGAAATATTTTAAAACCGGGTTCAAAAATTCTAAAATCTATCTACATAAAATGCACTTTTATTATCCGACGTTATTGAAGTCTTCAAAAAAAAAAAAAGTGTAAAAATATGTAAAAAATACAGACGAAAATGTACCTATTACAACGAACCGATAGAGTTTAATGTGGGAAAAGTAGGCCCAAACTGTTCCACGTAATTTATCGCGTAGAAAGGCTATAAAAATTATTTTGCTTAAATTTGCCGAGATCTATTGGTAAAAAATAGAGGGGAAAAAGCGAGGTGTCGATGATAAGCAGCGTTGTAAAATAGGGGATAGGCGATTTGCTCTTGTTGAAACAATAATAGAAAATTTTAGCAAGGCAAATACGTGCATCGGAATTCGGTTGGAAACAACCGGTAGAGCGGAGAGACGCTGTTCCAATAATTCATCCATATAACTTAGCGATAGGACGAGAAATAGGCATACACGGTCGGACCTCCATAAATTAGATTAATCAATTTCGTTTGTCGTCAGTTTTAAAATGGAATGTCGCGTTCCGGACTGCGCCCTTCCTAAACAGCGTAGCCGAGCCACTGGAGAACGTAAATAATTCTGAATTCTGAACGGGCGCATTTGCGATTCCCATCAACGGCGTTGTACACGTTGATGGGGTAAAATCAAGCGAGCCATTGTTTCGGCAGAACTTGGCCGGCCAATGCATTTGTAATTCGTATATTAAAATAAATGAATAGCGGAACATTTCGGCCGTTGGACAAATGGTAAAAGGTGCGATTATTAATAGACGTCGAACGCAGCGTAATAGATCACATTTTCCGGCCGATTCTAATCTGTACACATAGTTAACACTTTTTTATCGCGGCAGATAACGTTTTTCTCCAGGTTTTCCCCCCCTGGCTTCCTTTGAAAGCCGTTGCGAGCCTAGGCGACTTGTAAAAACTTTTGTTTTCACGAATATGAAAAGCCTTGTTTCGTTTTTGTATTGATCAGATGTAATCTTCTTCTTGTAGTAGAAGTTGTAAGTGTCTCGCGTGGACTTACCAATGAAATAGGCGAGTTATCTCTACAACAGATAACAGTTAGAGAAATTGCCGCGTGATAAATTAAAAAAATAACCCGGTGAATTTATTCTGTAAGAATCATAATTGCATTTTAACCTGCAAAGGATGTTTGTCCGAACCGCGGAGCAGTTCATTAATGGCAACGTTACCCTTGCATTATTATTGGGAAGTAGCGTAAAAAAAAAAACAGAATTTTTTTAGGAAAAGCCGCTTTGAATTATGTAACGTTTTTCTGACGTGTTTTGAAATTCCCTCGCGAATAATTATTATTAGTTTTTTTCTAAAAATTGACGCGTATTCATTCTATTAAGTTAAACACTATTATCTGCGGATTGTCGATTAAGTTCATTGTTTGCTCTTAAACAATATATTTAAATATTTATAAATCTGGCCTTCGGTTCTGTCAAGGGACCCTCTGACCATTGGTTCTTTTTTCCTCTAAAAAATTCTTTTAAGAAAAATCATTTTCAATTGACTGCATTAATTAAGATAAAAAAAAAATCTTGGCAATTGTACAGCATTTGTTATAAAGTAACGGGATATCGGACAACAAATTTAGTGTACCCCGGATTACGAATGATCTAGTCATTAATACATGTGGGTTTCGTGTGTCTGTGTGTGTGCGTGTACAACTACTTCATTCCTCCATCCGCTTTTGTTTTTAATTTCCTTTTCTTAATCCGTATTTAGTTTGTCAATTAATCTATCCAAGTAGGGTGTGTGATTTTTCTATGTTTCTTTTTCCATATAATTCATCTTCGGTTATTGCTAGTGTATACCTAGCAGTGTATGCCCTAATATTTATCTTTTTTTCGAACAGTTTTCATCAGGTATTCACGTCGAACGTCAAAGGTTGTAATGATTTTTTTAAATTTTTCCATAAAAAACCTCACATTTCTGAATCATTCTAATTTCATTTATTTTTGTTTTTGAAAACGTCCTTCTTTTCCGATTTAATTATTACCATTTTTAATGTTATTTCGATATCGCTTCTTTTTTTTCTTTATTATTATTACATTTTCGGAATGATTTAATTTTTCTGCCTACTCTCTGAAATTTTTCAATTATTCTGCGCCATTTTGACTGGCTTTGAAACTAATTCGCAAAAAGGAATACTGTAACCGATAAGAAGAGGAACCTATCTAAAAACGATGAATCGGAAAAGTGCTTCGGCAAGTTAAGACAGATTTCCACGATTTCTCTTTTACTGGTAAAACAATACATTTGTAAATATCGTTTATAATCTTTCGGATTATTAAAAAAATATTTTATTTTTTTGAAAAATATCGATATTTAAAAATTTACGATTAAGAGTTTAATAAAAATGCACTGAAAAGTAAAAGAAATAATTATTCGATAAGAAGATAATGTATACACATTTTATACACCTTGAAGTGGATGATATTACGATAATTCTTATACATTAATACATATTCCAGAGTCGGCACGGAAATCAACAACATCTAGAATGAATATTTTTTGATGTAGCGTCTTCAATTATTACTGCAATTTGTGATTTCCGTGCCGACTCTGGAATATGTTGTTTAAGAATTATCATAACATTATCTTTAAGGGTACTACTATATTTTACTGTTTTTCTTCTTATCGGATAATTATATTTTTACTTTTTAACGCACTTTTATTAAATTCTCAATAGTAAATCTTTAGGTATCGATATTGTTTTCTTCGCTTTTTTTTTTTTTTTTTTATTTCGCAATTTTTAGCGCAATACTCTTTTGTCTTGCCGAAAATCAACCGTTTTAAGCTTTTTAATTTGCGCTTTGCAGGTTTTAAATCTTCACATTATCTTTATTCGAATCCCATATATTTATTCGTCGTGGGAATTAACATTAATAATACGTTAGTCTTTTCAAATTATGTTTCCATGTGATATTTTAATCGCGTCCGCTTTATATGTACATATTAATAAAAATTTATTCCAAGGGGAGCCGATGATTAATTTTCATCGGTATTACTCACATGGTACGCACTATCGCTGAATGGTATATATACTTTCAAACGAATAACGTAAAAGTTGAGAAACATAAAAGAAGAAAAAAAATAAATAAATAAAATCATTCGCGACGAGAAGTCGATAGAAAAACTGTTCTTACAGTGGACATGTGACTTTTCGAGTTGTTGTAAAGAAGCGTACGTCCGCAAATTTTCACCACGAATCTGTTAGAATTTTGGCGAATTTTTCTTTTTTTTTCTTTTCATTTTTATTTACTTCCATCTGTGTCGGGGGGAAAAAGTTACCGCATACTAATGATCAACAAAAGAAGAGTTCTATAGAGAGACCGGTGTTGTAATTTAGTTTAGAACGTGTGGAGGTACTGTAATTGCTCTCGTATTTGCGGTCACGTAGTGCGAATGGGCAGCTAAAAGGGAAAATTGGTTAGTTTAGCTTGCGAAATTTTCTATTCAACGTCCCGAAATAGCCCATCGTTTACATTCCACAATTGCACATTCCAGCAGCCGAAAATGCAAACCCGACTCTCTCCCGATACACCGTTATTAGCCGAAATATCATAGAGCTGCCCGGAAACGGCACTCGGCAGAACCGAGAATGGAATGCTGATAGTGACTTTTGATAAAATAGGCGGCTGATGAGTGCGGCCGCACAGTGTTCGCAT
This sequence comes from Icerya purchasi, assembly GCA_039619475.1. NCBI lineage: Eukaryota > Metazoa > Arthropoda > Insecta > Hemiptera > Monophlebidae > Icerya > Icerya purchasi. Next base: position 397,254,849 of record CM077115.1, on the reverse strand, counting down.
ATTTCATCGGCAGCGCTAAAGGCACAGATTGCAATAACAATACATTCGAATGTGTGCGCAAGCGTAAACGTGGTCCTCGCAAACAGGCCGGCCATTGTAAAATTTTAATAAGAAAAACTTTCGTGAAAATTATTATCGGTCGTAAACATTTTTCCGTTTAGAACTTTCCCTCCGAAAAAAAAAAAACATGAAAAAAAAAAACATGAAAAAAAAAACATATTCTTCCCTAATTCATTTTATCGGACGGCCTGTGATTAACGACCAAACGCACTATGATTCCTTTCCGGGTTTTAGTTTACTTTTTTAAGAGGTTCGGCGGACCACCTCTGGCGAAGAAAATCGTTTTATCGACAGGCTGCCATATTCTTCTTTTTCTTTTTATTTTATTCCTCGGTTCGCTCCTTTTTTAAGAAATCACGGAAATAAATGCGGCAACTATCGGACTATTGTCTGCGGACATTGTCACAATATTTCGACATCCAGTTGCGATCGAGGAGAAAATCTAGACTGTTACGAATAGTGCTCGAGAAATTCGTTAACGGTTATCCTAAAAGCACGCCGAAAAGGTACAAGACTAATATGCATTAACGCGTAACATTGAATATTCGAAACAATGCCATTTTAAAGATGTGCGCAGTGAAATATGTAAAGATTTTAATTATCATTTTAAAACGAATTTGAAAAAATTTAAAAAAAAAAGAAAAAAATGATTTTCACTTAATACGAATTAATTTATAATTTTATGTAAATAATTTATCAAAAAAACTTTAAAATAAACCTGTAACTTTTTTATAGGATATATGCATATGGTATGCAAAAAAATTTCAAGTATTATATGTTGAAAATTTAATATCATTAAATTCGTTTTAAGCGTTGCTTCGGATCATATTTGTTGGTAAATGATAATCCATTTTTAAAAATGGACACACTTATTCGGCAGCTCTCTCGGTAATTGAATTGAGGTGTTTTCCTTCGAATAGTTCTTAATATGACAAAAAATATCGAAAAAATCATTGCTCCTCTTTAATATATCAACGATTATCATTAAATGCCTAGAGTACGGTAACCAGCTAAAGATGCCGGACGACAAACAAGATAATGGAGGAAAATTCGAAAATTCGAAAATTCTTTTAAACTTACTTTCCTTGAGACAAATTATAACACACTATGAACGAAGATAGTGTGTGTTTGGAAAAAGGGGAAACGATCACTGAACGAATAATAACGATATTTTTTTACGAAAAACTTTTCATCTAATTTTAACCGAGATGAAATTTGAAAATCCTCCGCTAAGAAAAATGATTACTTCCGTAAAATCTTCATTCTGCCCTTTCCAAACCACATCGAATAACTCTCTATTCAATATAATAATCTACGATAAGGAAGAGACATTTTTCTCGGAAAAAAGGCCTTTATAAGGTTTTGTGCGGCCGAAACTAAATCAGCTGCACCTGCCGTTGAAAATATGGCACTGCTTCGGCGATCGCGAATCTGATGGCGATTTTTCATACGATTTCGTAACGGGCCAATTTTTTACGCAATTTCCGTTCACGGTTACACTCTCCTCTCGAAGAAGCGTACATTTTCATGCTTCTTCTAAGAAAAGGTACATGAGAACTTTTTCACTGGAACTAGACCCTTCTTTCTCATTGGCCGGTAAAGCGGATCGGGGACGCGCCTGGCGTGACCAATTAAATTTACCATCACTTTTTTAGCTTCTATTTTCGAAAACAGAGACTACCTGTTCGCCGCTGCACCGTATCCAATGTAAAAAGATTAATTTAATTAACTCGGATTTACCTTTTTTTCAGTTTTTCAGATGTGCTGCATTGTCTAGGGGGTAAGTTTCGGAACGATGCCGTCGCGGCGGGAACATGTGACGGAGTGCAACACTTTGCCGGCTAACTAAAAACTGTTACTAATAGCCCTCCGGAATAAACGTGTTCTTCGGGTTTTAATCACGGAAACATCAAATCTAATCAACTAATTGCACCGTGCCCGGCTAGAGAATGAGTAAGCTTTTAGGCGCGTTGATCATCACCGAAATTGCCGCTAAACAAATTCACCTAGAGGCATATGTAACTTTTATATAAATTCAGTTTCAAAATGCGAACGATGGTATAACTAAGAATGTAAATTAATCTTCGGCGTAATGAAACGCTCTGTTTAAAATGGAACTCGTTTGAAGATGTTCACGCCGGGAAAATAACTGTTCCGTTCTAGTATATTAAACAGCGAATTACTTGCATCGCTTTAGTGTATAAACACAATAGCAGTCAAAATACAACTCTACTTTTTGGGGGGGTCTTTTACCTAATTCGATATGTAAATACTGATCACGATCGCGCCTAATTGAAAACTGAGGAAAACGCAGGTGTACTAAAAAGTGGATTTAATTAAACTAGTGTGTTCGCTCAAATTCGACACCATAATTATTATTAAAAATTTGAGGAAATCATATATGCATATTTCCGAAATTCTTTTTCTACTCTCATAAATATTCGTTCATTGTACATATTTGAAAACATGCACTTTTATACGTGTACTCACAATACAAAAAACAGTTCACACTTTAATGGAATTAATAAAATAACAGTGAATCACAATTTTTAAAAAGCCCCCATTTATTGATATATATATATATATGTATATATATTAAGTGACACCTTAAGATTTAGTGTAAAAAAGCCAATACTGATGATTATTAAGAAAAATTAAAACATTTTAATAAGAACAGATTTACTACTGGCTAAAACGATTTCCCATTTGTTGTATTAATTTTTTATTTAAATAAGAAAAAAAAAAAAACTGTATCCAAATTTTTTGTACTGATAACGCCAAAGATCAAAAAGAGCAAAAAGAAAATCGGTTAATAAACAGAGGCGAAAGAGGTACTGAACTTTTTTCCTTTGCCTATTTATATGTATAGACAATTAAAGATTTTGTTGCACGTGGAAATTCTTCAACTACCTCCCGTCGTGGCCGAAATATTATCGAGAAGTTCCTTTTTCAGCCCTCCCTATAACTACTACACGCTTAAAACTAGATTCGAGATTTTTAAACGTGTGGAATTTTTGCCGCGTAAAGGGAACTTTTATGGAACAAGTTTAAATATTGACGTAAATATGCGTGGAAAAGGTTTGTAAAGTATACGAAATGCGCAAAAAACATTCCCCATAAAACTTTAATACTAAAAAGTTAAAAAATATCATCCGATAAAAAATAATATATGTATTTCAGAATAATATAAGGAGATCAGGTTTTCTTTAGTTTTTTTCTGGTTATGGTTTTATTTTTAAACAACATTCTCATACATTAAGGCCAAATTCAAATTGTAACAATAATAATAAAAAAGACCGCGTTAAATGAGTATAAAAACACGATCACTGTTTTTCCATGAGTATCGGAAATATCGGGAGAATATTCGGCGTACCCCGAGACATTAATAAGTATAAATGTCGTTTAAGAATAATTACGATATCCCTCCTTTGAGGAATATATATTTCACTGTAAAATATAAGTAAACTTTTATCGAATGATTGTGTTTCACGTTTTAGTGTATCTTTATTGAATTTTTCGACTAAATCTTGGAGCCGAATGCGCTAATTATTTTATTTTTAAATTTTCAGTGTAAATATTTCAGAGTGATAATAGAGTGTCGCTCAATGGCGTGTTTACGTTTCACAACCAGGGAAGGCAAAAACATAATGGACACTAAATTTTTGCGACGACGATGGTTAAAAAATTGAATTTTATTAATTCAAACGACCCCTCTTCATATTTATTTAGCTTTTCGTTTAATTTTCTTGCATTTTTATTAAATAACTGTTATATATACTGGTGTCATATATATTTTTCTGAGGGGGCAACTGCCCCCATTATCCCAACCCCCGTTTACCACGCCATTGCTGACGCTATTTTCTCTCCTCTATCAAGAGCTCTATTGGTTAAAGAGTATAATAATGTTCAAAAACGTCAGTGGTGGTGAGCTTGTATATCAGGTTTTTTCGGTTTCAAATGCGCATTTATTCGAATCTACTTATAAACTAACATTAATCATACCTTTAAAAGTCACTCACGTTCACGGCCCTTTTAATTTAAAAATTTTTTTTGTTCATATTTGTCCTATATTCTAAATATTTTTTGGCTAATTTTTGATTGGCTGTGTTAAGCAAGAAAAGTATACACGACTAATGAGGTTTCACTTTTTTAGGGTTTATGTGAATGACTACGAAACACCAATTGAGACTAATACTGATCGGTACAGTTTTTGATAACCAAAGAATATATAAACATAAATTATATAATAGCGTTTCCTCGGGGAATTATGACATAACTCAAGTAAAACGGATAAATAATAAAATACTACAGCAATTATTAGGCGAGGATTTCTTACGATAGAAACACTAAAAAAAAAAAAAAAAATACGAATAAACCAATCAGCTGTATATAATAAAAAATATCATTATTCGCGGGTCTGTCACTAGCATGGAAATCGGCTCAGAATATAAAAAAAACGAACTATATCAGAAACGAAAAATAATGTATACCTTTACAATAGAATTAATAAATATGAAATGCAGATAATACAGTCGGCAGAATAAAAATATCGTAAGACTAAAATTTTGCACAAACAAACGTAAAGGAAAAAAATACACGTAGCTTTACATTAAGTTTCTCTTTTAAGGATGTCTGGAATAAAAAGTCCTAATTAATAAATTATTAATGTAACATACTACGACGATATATATATCAATGGTTCACGTTTCTAAATATACAGTTTAGCGATTTATCAGTAGAAAAGCAAACAGCGTTACATTTAAAGTACCATTTCGGACGATACAACAATGCTAGGAAGCAGGTGTAGACACTAAATATCGAAATTTGTTAAAAGTTGCTAAAAAATCGACTAAATTCAAATTAAAATTTCTGAACGGCCAAATAATAATCTCTCTGCACTGAAAAAAACATTTTTGGAAAATATTTGATGTTTTCATCTTTTATATCGTTATTTTAGAAATGTAAGGGAAATGCAAAACATTCCAAAGAACCAGAAATAATTAAAATGCACTTATCGCGTTTAACACGTATGTGTGCTATCGAAGCGAATAAATATTAATAACAAAATTTTGGTCGATATACATATATATATATATATTTTTTTTTATTTCCTATACTAGATTTTAACTATTACGTTATTAAAAAAAGAAATCGGCAAACCTTTAAATATAGATATAATAGAGCTATCAAAGATACACTTATAACCAGACTGGTGATTTACTGCAATTTTAGAGAAAAAAAAAATCGTTTTCTTTGTTAAAATTATAACCCGTTAAAATAAATAACAAATATTTGCTATATGTATATATATATATATATACATATCGCATAATTTTCGTTGGTTAATTTTCCCTTCATGAGTTTTTCCTTATTCATCGTTCCAACTCTAATGGTATGCGAGAGACAGTGATGTTTGAAGCATTTTTACACTGTGACACTACCGTATACTAAGTATATTTCAGGGCAGTTAGTAATCAACGTAAAAAAAATACGTTTTTTTTATCTGTTCTCTATTATATCGTTTTGCTAAAGTAAATTAACAAAATAAAAATAACGCTCGGAGCCTAATTAATTTCAGAAAAGTAATCACATTATTTTTAGCCAGTTTTATGCTTCAGTTCACTATTTTCAATGTGTATCACAATTTATTTCATATAGCTTCTATTTTAATCTTCAAATATTTCTATTTTATGATGTTTTATAAATTGATATATTAGTAAAACTTGGAAGTTTCCACTCTAGAACCATTGAAAAAGTATGCAACGCTAAAAGTATTTCCGTTCTATGCTTTACACAGCTAATGAAGTCCTCAAATTCTTCATTTATGATGCTGAATCTGCCCAGATGAACCGGGAGGGGGGAGCTCTATTATGTTCCACTTTCGGACTAGAATTATCGTTGCCGTATAATCCCTTTCCGAAATTGTTAAACCTCTTAAACTAAGGTGCCCTTGGCCGACTTTTGTACTCTTCAGTCATTTTTTCCTCCGTTCCATTTTGTAGAAGTCTATACTTTTGATTTTATTTCGGATTGTCTTTTTTTTTTTTTTTTTTTTTTTAATTTTTTCAATTTTATCCGCTGACGAGAATTATTTTCAGATAATTTTAGTATAAAATTTTTAAACTTCTGAGCTGATGGGATAGAATCAGTTTTGTTTTTCTTCTGCCTGGTAGTAAAGCTCCTAGAGTATTCTAAACTATTTTATAGAAAATTTAGTTATTAATATACCTAATGAAATATACGTTGATTTCATTCTGAATAAAGAGCGTGTTTTATTAAAAAGAAATGAAAAACAAACAAACTACCATTTCTGGTAAACATTAATAATGTGTCCCTGCTTTATATACATCCTTTTAAACGTCAGCTAATAGCTACTATTTAACAACTTTACTTTCCCCATCTCGGAGGAAAAACTACTTACATGTTCCTCTACCTTACAACATAGGGAAAGGAAACCAAGATTATGAACGGTAACTGCCAGGTTAAAAGGGATCTTATCATTTAGCTTAAATTATAATTTTATGAAACTACCTTTAAGGATTGTACAAAGTTCTTTCATCAGATAGGGGATAATCGTGATCTAATCTGATAGAGGAAATTTTAAAATCGTTAAATCTCATGTCTTCGAGGTGGCAACGTGATTAAACTGTTCTTTACCGCAGTACGATTTCAAGTTCACAAAAAAATGTTAACGACTTTTGAAACTGTATTCGTAACCGAAAATTCGATGATTCGTACTGAAATGACAAATTAACAATTTCAAGCTTTTAAAATTTTCAAATAAATGCGGTGATTTAGAGAGGTCTTCTCGGTTGATCTCTATCTTCTCCGAATGTTACTAAAGGAAAATTCAGGATACTGTTTAAATTTCTCGAAATACTCGCGATAGGGGCAAAACTGAAGATACTGTAATAGCCACAGCGCCGGCAAGTGGAATGAAAAATTACGTTTTTAAGTTAAATATTTTCACTCTGAATGAATTATTGTTAGCGTGTTCCTTTTTATTAGTTAAATTTATTTATTTATTTAGGAAAGAGACATGTTGAAATATGAAATGCCTTAAAAGTAAAAAAAAAAAAAAAAAAAAAAGGATGAAATATTTTGCACAGTCCAGACTTGGAGTACGGTCGTTATCAGCGGATGCTAATGAATGAACGAGGAAAAAATGGCCGTATTGGCTTGCAGTGAAGCGGCTTATTATTAATGAAGTTAGCGTAAGCGGCGCCGTACACGAAATCACGCATCATCATTAATTCGAGTTTCGTGTTGTCCGATGTACATAGACCATCAGCTCAGCGCACAGCGGCGTTTATGCACGCACACTTGAGCTATTTTCTTTTACGTTATTAACTATTTCATTTAGCCGTCTGCTACCAGCATAGTTATCGTATTCCGGATCGTAGTGCACTCTACGACTTCATCTCGGATTTTCTAACATCTTAATGAACGGGATGCTCGGTGAATTCGGATCTCCTGCAGTTGTTGCTTCTTTCCCGATAGGTGAAATAATCTACTCTCACTTTCAAAATTATCGCTGCAGTGACGAGAATATCTTTGGACACGTCGTCAAAATCGTAATAAAAGATTACACTTTTGGGTGCTCAGGGGGGCTCCTAAACTAGCGTAACCACCGACAACTCCCCCCAGTGGTATCGTTCGTCTTATAGAGATATAATTTCGGGAACTTTTACGTTCATTTTTTCTATCCCTTTTCTGACGGCGAAAAACGTATTGAAAGAGAAAGAGGGAAAAAGAGAAAATAGCAAACTAGTCTCCGTGTAGATTTATCATAGTTTAGATTGGGTGGACAGCGCGCCGTTTCTTCAAAACATCACAAGGGAATCATTTTCCATTCAATTTATTGGTTGACAGCGTGCCTTAATAAAAACAGCATTGTTTTCATGATTACGTCACTGCACTTTTAAGTGAACATAGAATAAAAAATGCAGGCTAGCACCATGGAATCATTTAGGAATTTAGTTTAAAAAATCGCCGATAAACACTTAATAACAAATTAGCGCGTTCTACTATATGTTGTACGTGTTCCCTCTTTATAGAGTGAAATTATTAAAAATAAAATTTTTTTCATAATTCACGTTTATATTAAATATTAAATTTAAAAAAATTGTCGACGTGTAGCCATGATAAGAGACAGATAGCGTGAACTTTTCTGTCCTTGTCTGACTAATTTCACACAATTACGAAATATTCGCGAATAATATCAGCAAAGAAGATCTACGTGTTGCGACCCGCGTATGGGAGACTAGACAGACTACCTATGTGATATTTTACGACAATTGGAGTTCATTATTTAAATAATTAATGACATAAATTATTTCGCGCGTACTTCGGAAGTCCACATTAAATATGAACCGTATACACACGGTAACTCAAAGACTGGGTGCGTACGCATATCCTACACACCAATTTTTTTTTTTTTTAAAACTAGACTCAGCAATGTATTGGCCAGCACCGTTTAATGCTACAATACGTATTATTAGAGGGATGGAAATCGGGAAATGGCCAGTAGTACTCTTTCGATGAGAAAATAACACATTATTCAAATTATTTTCCATTATATAATTGTAGGAAGTTTAATATAAAAAAAAAAAAAAGAATCTCCAAAAATTAAGCCTTGTTTTTTTTGTTTCATAAAGAAAAATTACACATAAAATATAAAGAAAAATTATATATAAAAAAAAAAAATAAAGATACAGATTTTACATTTTTCACCCTCTAATGTTAATCACATAAGTGTGATGAATGATTTTAATGATTTCCAAACAAAAAAAAAAATTTGATGATTTAAAAACTTTTGAAAGTAATACACGAAGTATCAATCTCACATATTATAAAACTCTGATTAAAAATTACCGCGCTCCTGCTTACGTGATCGGCTATATTAGCGTATGAAAACCTGGCAGCAGGAATAAAATGACTTCTCCCAATTTGCCTAGCCAGCACGGGAGATTAGGCCAACTTATCTCGCTAGGGATTGCCTACAGCCAGCAGTGGGCTGATATGGGCATATCGTGATACAATTTCTGATAGTATTTCTTAAAAAATATTTTAAAAGCCGAATTAAAAATTTAAAAACAATACATTACAAAGGAAAAAATTCGATAAGAAAATAATACATTTTATACTGTGAAATACACCTTAAAGTGGATATTATGACAATTCTTATACAACATTAACCGGAAATCGGAAATTACAATATACCTAGAACAATTTAATGAATACTTAATGCGGCTTTTAATTATTACTGCAATTTGTCATTTCTGTGCCGACTCTAATTAAGGTATAAATGTTGTTTAAGAATTACTAGGTATTAAGGTATATTTTACTGTAAAAAACTGTTATTGAATAATTATTTTTTTCTTTTTAGTGCATTTTCACTAAATTCTTAGCTTCATTACCGGTGCTTTTTTTTTTTTTTTTTTCATTTTACTTCATGGTTTTTAGCATAATACTTTTGGTCTCGCTAAAAATCAACTTTTTTTAAAAACGACGAGCTTGTAAATAAGCTTAAGGTAAAGTAAAGTAAGGGATTACGGCGGTTAAAATTCGTTTTCATTATTCGAATCTATATCAAACTTCTTTTCTATGTTAAATTGATATTTCTGCTACATTAATAAAAAAAACATTATCCGAACATGCTACGCATTATTTTAATACCCTATGAGTATTTTCGTTTGCGGATACTTATATCGATATAATGACAGGGTACCGCCGATGCATGGTACATTTTAAAGTGAACAAAAAATCATCAAAATCGCTCCACATGGGCTCAAGTTGAAAAAAAAAATAAAAGAGACGATTTCTTTATTCAAAAATACTGATAATACTTTCATTTGTAGAAATTATGTTTCCATGCTTAATATTGATCTTGTTATACTCATTAAAAACTAATATTTGAAAGAAACTAATTTTTTCACGTTTGACTGTTCAGTTTATTTTCATCGGTACTCACATGTGGGAACACGCTGAATATTTTCGAGAATGAACCAAGAATCATTGAAATCGCTCCAATTGGGTAATGCGCAAACAAAAATGAAAAAAAAATCATTATCCGCAACGAACGTATATATAACCTTACTTCCTTTTTCGAAGTCGGTAAAAACGAAAATCACGACAAGAGATAAGTATATATTTTTAACAGTGTTGCACTATTAAGTATTTTTTGTATATATACTCGTTTGAAATTTCCTTGTGAATTATCGTCATTCAACGTAAAAGTTCACCCTCAATGCGTCTAAAACGTTGGATTATCTTTAGATTTCTCAATTGTACAGATTTGATTACCAACGATCGTATTTTTTTAAATTTTCTGAACGGCCCTACAAAGTCAGTACACTGATTTACTGCTGATAATTTTATGGCTGTTTCTGATGGGCCATTAAATCCTTTTCTATCGGTCTGATAATATTGCTATCATCGTTGGAGGGCTTTTATCGCTACACATTTTTATAATAGTTACGTATTACATACCTTAAAAAAGCTGATGATTCTCGGTACTAACAAAAAAAAACCAGTAAAACCTCGTTCGATTGCGTTTTTATTATGTTCTCTAGGATACGCTTTTTTCGATAGAAGTCTTGAAGTTGTCCGCGAATTATTGAACTTTACGAAAATTATCTTCGACACCGCACTCCATGCATTCCCGCTAAACCGTATAGTTTAAATAGATTCTTTCAGAGTTATCGCAATAAAAGCAATGCCTATAGTTTAGCAATTAATTTTTTTTGGGTAATAACAGTTAGTTTCTACGGTATGTTTTTTATTTATTTATTTATTTATTTATTTTTCGTTTTTTTTTTTTGGTGTACATTAAATTTTAATTACGACCAATTTGCCAGTTGGCGTTTTCAAAACTGAATGTGCACACACACGTATACGTAAGCGAATGCAAGCGCCTTTTTGAAGCCGCTCACACCACATGCCAGAAATTTTCAAAAAAACGTCATCATCCGAAAGACCGCGAATGTTCTTCGCCCGTGAGGAGCCATCTTTCATTTCCGTTGAGGAATGTTTTCATTTCCGAGCGCTCTCTCCTTTATTTCGCATCTGACCTCATACTGCACGCAGTGTTTCTTATTGTTGCCTCTGCCGTTTTAGATTTCTTTATTCGTGTTGTTCCGCCCGAAATTAAATTTCAATCTGTCGTTATTAATGTCAAATTTCTGCGTACACGTTAATTAGGTAAAGTTGTTCGTAGCGGAAAGTAATGAATACTTACTAAATAGCATAAAAAAATGTTTAGCCAGATTCTCTCTTAAAACGAGAGGCGTCAATTTCCGTCTGTGATGCGGAGACCAGGCAAAAACTTGTAGTTTTCGAAAAGTCGAGATAATATATCCGATCGGGGTAGCGCGGTGGGATTTGTTAAAATTTTTCTCTCGCGTTATTTCGTAATAGCGAATGATATTTTTACGATGAGCCGATCTAGAGTCGAAAGGGACGGGATAATAGTCGGACATATCGGCGCTTCGAAATCGATAATTTTCGCGGGAATTTTACGAGATCTGTCGCGAAAGAGGTCTCTCGGATGCTGGAACAACGTGTGATGAATATATTACAAAATTAGTGTTTCGGCGTGGCGACGATAAATGCGATATGTAGCGAAGGCGATGTGACCGGAGCAAGATGAATGATCGCCTACGGAGAAATAATAAAGTAGGGAAAATGGTGAGACGTTCGAGGAAGATGCGAATGATGAGGTAGGATTCGCGATGAAATTCTTCCGAGCCGAGCAAAAGGGTGGCAGATGATGATTCGCGGAAAATGGAAAACAATAACAAAAGCATGGAAATGAGCCGGTGTCGGAAAATTTAATTTCCGAAGTGTCTGAGTTTTCATCTCCTGTTTTCCATGTGTCACGTTCGCATCCGTATCTGCGGAGCGTGGTTTAAAGAATGAGATAGGTGCAGATAGGTAGGCTACACGCAGTTCTTACTCTCATCTCGGCACAAAAACAAATTAGTTTCTTTCAAGTAAAACTTTCTATACCTTCCTCGACCGAACTGCCGGGGCGACCCCTCCGCAAAGCGGTCCCAACATCGTCTCTTTTAATTTGCATCCATTAACTTTTCACAGCCGCTAGTCGGACTTTTTAGATGTTCGCAACAAAACACTCAACGACCGACCGGCAACCCTTTCTAATTTAATTGTTAACAATTTCGTCACGTCCTAAACTTATTCACCTTCGGTTAATGCTGCTCCGGTAATTCGGACCGGCTCCTCGGCCAGCCGATCGAGTTTTGAATTTTTATTACGGAAAATGTACGCAGCGTCAGCAGTTTCGCGATGAAAAGGAAAAGGCACAGAAATCAAATTCTACTCTGTTTTTCGCATAGTTGTTCGCCCACATTTCACCTATCGCTCGATGAGACTATTTTAATTGTATAAACATCGTCCGATGGAGTTTTTTTTTGGTAAAAGCGATTGATTTTGTCCTCCTTTTTTTTCCGCCGTTTTTCTTCGCGTTAAAACCAAAAACCAGTAAAATCTGCAAGAAAAATTTTTAATTACGATTTTTTCTTTTCTCACAGGTACATAAAGAATTTTGTCAACTACGAAAACTTGTTGAAAGCAAGAAAAACATTCTCAACGACGAATAATATTATTATAAACATATTTTCATTTCCTTATTTTTAGCAAATATGTACAAAACTCGCAGAATATACATGTTATCTAAATATACGCGACATATGCGCACTGCTGCGCGAGTAGTGGGGTCACTATTATAACTGTAATGCGCATTACGTAAAAGCCACATGGAGTCTGTTTAAATTAATTCAAATTAGCCGGAGAAAAAAATTAATATTTTAACTCGAGTAAAACTTTATTTACGGCCGTTGTTCATAAATTATTATTGTTTTATTTTTTACCTTATTTATAGCGTCCTCTACAACCTTCGGGCTAGGAACGTAAGAACTGCGATTATTAAATCAGGTTAGAAAGTTTGGCAGGAAAATAGCTTTAAGTTTTAACTGTAACTGTCGGATAGTACGGATTCAAGAGTTTCATTTCGGATATGCAAAAATTTCTTCGAGCATTCGGTGATTAAGATAACAAAAATATCTACAAATGAAATGCCGCATTATCTTTCTATCCAGAGAGGATTATATTTATATTGTACACGCGCTTTAGACTGAAAAAAAAAAAAAGTATATATTTTTTTCAATCCTATAATTCATATTCAAATGTAATCAGACAAATGATGTCAACAGTCAGCAAATGTAGAACGCCCGAGAAAGTTGAAAATGAAATTAGGCTTCTAAATTATTATTTACGCGGCCGTCAAATATTTTTAAAGATTACTCATATTTTATTTTTATATCGGTATTATTGCAATACATCGAAAAAGTGATTCAGTAAAAATCAGCATAAGGCGACTGCTTCATTTATTTCAGGGGTTTTCAAAATGTTTGACGAAATTTGAATTTTTATTTTATCTTTATTTTTACAGCCGGTTGAAGTTTAAATACGCACCGATTTACTTTCGTTTATTTTTAATGGCAATTTATCAATTTCTGGTTTTCGAAAGCAATTAGCATTTCAAATAATACTTCCAGAATTACCGTGTAAGAATTTAAATGAGAAAGAAAGAAAAGATATGTTATATTTGTAAACAACTATTTTTGATACTAAACAGGGTGAAACTTTGGAATTCTAAATACTTCAATCGGTTAACATTTTTTTCAACCGGTTTTGCCGAAACTTTCGGTTATCTTTACTCGCACATATCTCGTCCATCGAAATCTATTGTTACGTACACACATTTACATTTTATTATTATTATTCCCAATTTAGATATTCATCCTCGTTTGGTGTTCGAAATCTCTCCGAACAAAAACGCAATAAAGTGCCCATCAAGAAGATATTACAGATGATTTTGAACACGTTTCCTCTTCAACTGTGCTTTTCTTTTTTCTTTTGCGTTGTTCTAATATATCGTATTAAGCCGTTTTAAACTACTTTTCAAGATGTTAAAGAAATCGATGATTTTTTTAGAAATAATTTTGTTTCAATCATTTATTTATTTAATATTTGCGTTGTTTTTTTTTAATTTAAAAAATCTAATTCTTTCAATAAAAAAGGTTCGAATAATTCGATAAAAATTAAAAGTCATCTCTCTCAATTTTTTAAAATAATATTCTTATAATATTATTTGTAATTATTGAGATAATATAAAGGGAAATTGTTCAAAATTCTCGGGGAGCTGAGAAAAATACGAACTTTTCGAATTTTAAATTGGTTAATTAAATAAATGATTGCTTTCCGCGCAGCGAATTAAGGGGCGCACACTGTTGAGAAGTGTTACACTATAATAATATACTGTTTTCCTCATGCTCGATTATTTGGCTAAAATAATCAAGTCAGCTGAACATATTGAGAGAGTGTCGATTATTTAAGTTAAAATGAAGACGGGAACGATGATTAAATGAACTTAACTGAACTCTAAATTTTTCCGTGTAATTTAATATTTTACGATAATAATTTGTTTACTTTTTTATTAAAAAGGGAGGAAAATGGAAATATATTTTTATTACGAAAACATTTAAATAATTATAAAAAATTTTTCATACCGTCAGAATCATTTTTTTTTTTTTTTTAATTAAACTTTTTCGGTACTATTCAGCTTTTTTTAAAGGAATGAAAAAACGTACTTAATCAATATCGAAGGAACAATGATCGAAAAAATTATATGAAAAAATTCTGTTTTATTTACCATACGCGCAAAGGTACAAAAAAAGGAGATTTTGTGAAAATATTTTCTTTACGAAATGGCTTAAAATTTCGAAAAAAAAATTATTTTTTAATGTCTTTTGCGAATGAATTCCGAGTGATCATCAGAAAGTTATGAAAGTTCAACAGGATTTTGTTATACATACTGTGACCGCCTTTTTTTTTTTTTTTTTTTGTCTTAAACAATATTTTTTTTAATATAATATATCCTAATTTAAAATGACAGTTCAAAATTTTAATTCGCAGCTTTAATCGGATTCTGTTTTGTTTTGTTTTCCAAAGTTGAATAGCAATGTCTTTTTTTTCTTCGAACTAGTATACGAATTTTGTCGTTTTAATATTCCGGTACGATAAAAGAATGAAAAAAATCGAACATTCTAAGAGAACACTTAATTAAACAATTGTGCGCAAAGGTCGTCTGTTTGGTGTTGCAACAGTAGTAAAAAAGGTTATCCCGCTGTGAATAGAGACTAATGAGGCAATCGAAGAAAATCTGTACTTAAAAATAAGTGCGCTGTAACAAAAGTTAATCTTCAGTGATGGCTGCACACCGTCAGCCCTTACCCATGACTACACTCTCCATCTTAAAGCAGGGGTCTCTTTTCTTCACACCTCTATCAACCCCTTACCGGTCGACCTACCGTCTTCTTGACGAGCATATCAATTTCGGTGTTATTTCGCGCACTCTCTCACACCGATTACCTCTCTTTCAGTCGACAGGCCACCCCTGTTCATATTTCTTTTCCGATTTTTTCTATGTATGTTTGTGGTGCGTATGATTAGTTTACTCTTCAACCATTTTCCGTCGTTCTATATATCTCTATCGATACTTGTTGGCCGCCTTGTTCATTTATACTCTCCCCTTTCAAAATGGTCGATCAGTTGGACTTCCATCATTGTCGAACAACGATACTGCCATGATTCACTCTGCATTCAAGATGGATGATTCCGACTTTCTTACACTAAATCACATCCACTGCGAAGATACCAAACGTTCGGAACTCTTTCCGTCTGTGTATATACAGTAAAAACAGTCCGCTCCGCGCGCACACATTTAAAACAACAACAATACTAATAATATCCCACGGTATTCTCACTCATATCTATTATTAGCTATTATCGCTACTCGTTTCCTGTGACGGACTATCGCAAATTACTCTCAACAAATAATAGGTACATTTATTATAGTATCGTTCAAAAATTCATTTTTTTTTCGACCTCTCGTCCCGATAGAACCGAAAATGTCGCCTAATTTAAAAATGTTCCCGATTTAATCGGTTATTTTTCTTCCCCTATGAAAAAATGTGTCACTTTTGCTAAATTACGCGTGGACATATTAAGAAGGTTAAAACTGGGACAAAAAAAAAGCCAATATCAAATTTCTGAAAAATACTAATAACGATAATATTTTAACTTGTTAGCTTTATTTCATTTATGTTGTGCATTTCGGAGATCACTAATTATCGCAAACTTTAAACAATTCTACCTTTAATTAATCATTTGACATGTATAATATCTGATACCGCCAAAACAAAACACGTTTTCGTTTTATTGGCAAAATCTGTTTATATATAGTTTTTCCGTTCTTTTACCTTAACATCCGAAATTTAGAAATAAAATCAGCAAACGTTACACACATTAATATTGTTATATTACTTTAATCTAACGAGTTGATATATACAATATGCATTTAATATCCATCACGAAGAGTAATTGCAAACCTGTTATTTAATATTTTAGCTATAAATTTTCACGGGTTAAAAAAAAAAAAAGATTAACAAAAACTGAACATTTTAAATTACGTATTTAAATGCGCGTTTATTCCCGTTAAAATAAGACGTAACAAAGAGATTTACGATAACCGAAGCCGATATTTAATCAACGTACCTGGTGAGCTAGAAACTTTTAACGGGTTATTAATGACAACGTTATTCACTCGAGCCGTGAAGGGGGGTAAGTAGAAAAAAAAAACTATTAAATCAGATATGTGCCGTTTTTATTTCACGGTTTGTAATGTACGATATACAAATTCGACTAAAACTGACAACTGTCTTCGGACAATCCGAAAATAAAAATGATAAGAATGACATAGTATCTGTAAACGTTATAAAGAACTAAGCATCTGGGAGAGTCCAAAAGCAACGAGGTCCGAAAGTTTTATTACGTATATATTACGCGCAGATAATGAAATCACAGAAAAAGTCGCAATGCTATGATGGAAATTCGTGAAATGCGCAACAGGACTATAGAGCATGGTTTTAGTATGAATTATTTATTAATTTAACGCTGCTTAAGACACTAATTAATGAGAGATAACAGGGAGTGGAATTAATAGGCGCGTGAGCAAACGAAATTAGTAAGAGACGGGAAAAGTGAAATGAATGCACATTTGACGACGATAAAAAAACCTTTTTAATACCGCGGAAATTTATCGATACGAAAACTTTTCGTATAAGAGAGTTTTAGTAAATAAAACGCAATTTTTGGATTTATATACTGATTTTACGAAATTAAACATTTTGGAAAATATTGTTTAAAAATTTTGCACCGTTCACCCTGTACGGCGGTTTGGGGGGATGCGTGAATATCCATTTACGAAAAAGTCAAGAGCCAGGGGGCGACAGTTTAAAAGGAGTAAATTAGAATTTTTGCGAGAAAAAAAAAAGTACTAAAGAAGATTTTACAACGAGCAAAGTAGTTTCCACAGAATAAGTTCAGAGAGCTGCGAATCTCATCTTTAGGCTACATGGTAAAAATTCTAATTCTAATGGGGAGGCATTTTTGCCGAGCCGGCTTTTGACTTTGCGCTCAAAGGTTAGCCGAAAGCTCGACACCTAATTAACGGCCTAATTACGAACGTAACATTCGCGGCTAACATAGTTTTTACATTTGCGTAGGCGAAAAATCTGACGCGAACGTCATCATTTTTCAACACATGCGACGGTTTTTCGGCTTTCAACTGCTAATAGGTTGCCAGCCGAACGAATATGAATATAAATGAACTTGCCGAGCTTAAATTTATCGGATTAGTTCAGCTGGCGCGTAAAAATAAATACAGCGGCTTCACTAATAACGCGTAAAAAGCTGCTTCACTCCAGTTCGCCAAAATTAAGATTGATTAAGCGCGCACACACTGTCCTCAGCCAGTTCACTGACACACGATGCAGTGCATGTCTACCCGCGCTAACGGAATTTTATCGCTACTTTACGTCTATTCGTAAAAGCGCACGCTTGTTTATTACCGTAGTAAGTTAGTTGTTCCGAAAGCGATGTACTTCATTTTCGCGACGATGAAGCGGTTTTTTAAGTCACCGTTCATCCAGCCTTCCAGTCAACACCTCGGGCGGTACCGAGCTTGTGAACTGTATCAGTACCCCCCATCCCTGACTCTTCCAGAAGAGCGTCGCGTTAATTATGATATAACCGTCAGTATATGTGTCTGCTAGTATAAAAGCTGGCTAAAGTGTTTTCCCGAATATTATTTTGCTTTCCTGTTTTCCACTCATTACTGCCGAACCACATCCAAATTAGTACTACCTTTTTGAATTAAGTCTTAAGCCAGGGATCTACTCACAACGACAACCATTTCGGTGCGCAACGTACAGAAAATTTTTCATAGTGCCCCAGCTATCTTTCCTTTTCTTTTCCTTACTCCTCCCCCTCTGCGGCAGTTTTCAAAGTGTCACTATCACCCGGCGGAGAGTTCTGCCTCCATTTGAGCTACGCCGTTGTGAATGTGATGTAAATATGCACAGGCGATGAGCGGGAAATAATCGCTAGGAAAAAATTTGTTTACATTTATCGGCCTTTTGAAGAGAAAAAAGAATGTTACCATCACCATCTTTTAGAGTGGTAATCAGATGTGTGAGAAGCGCTAGCAGTGGAGTGTGCGCTAGAGACTTCCCCCCCCCCCCCCCCCGGCTTTGGTCGTCTATTCGTCGTTTTTGTTTTTGGCCCCGAAAACAGCTACGCAGTTTAAGTGGTTAAAATTCGCCGCGGTTGGAACGGTAGATGTGCGGCTGGCCCAGTGTAGGAAAGAAATTTCGTCTTTGCAATGGCAAATGGAACTGTTTAAAATATGAGCCACCACTTGCTCGGCCATTTTCCGAGTTTACATCCAGAGCGGGCCGAACTATTATTAAGTTGCCGTTTGCTTCCGTCGACTGTCTGCGTCGTTTCCCGCGTTCGCAGAAAGGTACGCTCGCCCTTTGCAGATAGATTTTCTTTGTTTTCCATCTTTTGGCAAAAGATAAACTACTCTTCAACACACACACCCGCTGAATCACCGGCACTTACTTGTAACGTTATTTATTATGACAGTTGCAGCGAACATGGCCCATCGCGGGATCAGCGCGCGTTTACACGCACGCGCCACTCGCAGCGCTGGACAAATGTATCGCTAACGAAAAATATATCGCTTACTCGAACTTTATCAGCGCTTACGTACCGATAATTGATAAGACGTGAAACGTCGGCAGTGCAACACTTCCTTGTTACATGTATTGCGGTGGCTGCACTCTGACCGCTTGAATTTCGCGGTTACCGTTCCGGTTTAATTCAGGTTTTCCTCGTAACGGGATAATGAACGTGAAGCCCCCGTGAAAATATGTATACTTTAAAGTAAACGATCAGTTGGCGCGTCTTTTTTCCAGATTATATTTTACAGTTGATCAAGACCGCAAAGTTTGGAGTACTAGTGTGCTTATAGATGACAACTGTGAAATGAAAGGCAAGCGACGATGGCTTTAAAAATTCATCAAAGCTCTTACTGGAATACAGTTTGAAAATAAAATGATTAAATAATTATCGAGATGTTTGGTAATTTTTTGTAGGAAAGAGGAATAAATTTACTTCCTCTCCCAAGGGTCTACCCACACATCCTTTGCATGTAGATGCTTCCTCAGCGACTCCTCCGGCTATCACCGCTAAATTCATTCCCTCTTATCTGACCGTTTTATTCGCTGAAGATTCCTATTCTTATCTTTCTCAACATGTAACCCGCCACTATCATCCTTTTATGCATATAATAAACCGTCTTACTTTACCTTCTGCTTATCGGACCTCTTATATACGCCAACAAATCACCTTCTTCTCCCGTCGCATGTTAAATTCTTTCCTCCTGTCGCTAAATGAATTTAAAAGCACACTTTAAATTTCTTATTTACTTCGACTCTAAAAGTGTTTCTCATAATTTACTCCCCTTTTACATGCTCTGCATTTAATTACATTATCCTTCTCATTGGCTCTTTAATTGGCAATCGATTTTTCTTGGATCTTTCATTCAAATTTGTTTTTTTTTTTTTTGTCTAAACTCTCAGCCACTGCGCGAGGGTAACAAGTATAACACTGCTTGTTCTATTTCCCCCAGCAGTCAATTTCTCAATACATTCAGTTCGCTCATAATATCCGTTTTCCATCGAAATGCATATATTTAAAATAATCGTTCGATACTGACTCGTGTTCTTTTATCAATTATTACTCCTTTTCTCGATCCAGGTCTTGGCTTAATCCCCATGTTAATCGTTTTCTTATTTCCTGTATAATTCGTCTCCGTTTTAATTATAACTGCCTTAAATCTTTTTTTTTTCCGGTTTCCTATTGTTACCCCTTCTTCTATCATCATTGATAACCATTATTACGTTTATGACATCAAATTTTCTTCGGACGGTTCTTTTCTTTAATGCTATCTTCTATATTACAAATAACCTTTCCTATCACGATCATGATTTGAAGTGTGCTTGTTTAGATAAAAAAGGGATATTGCTTGATAAATTTCTCGCTAGAGGGAGAACAACAGCTATGCCGCTATGACTGGGAATTCAAAGAAGATCGATTTGAATGAAACGAACTAGGGAAGCATTGACAATTAAGGAACGAATAGAAAGGATAATGTAGTCACGTATGAAGCGGATGGAATGGCCTGCAAGAAAATCGTAAAGTTGGAGCAGATAAGATACTTATCATTATAGGAAGAAAGTGTGCAATGAAAGGAATAGCACGGAGTATTGCATACGAGTCTGCAGTAAAAATAGCGTAGAAGGAAGGAAGTTTGTAAAGCTCAGAAAAAAGGGAATAAAGCCCCGATGCTCTCATCGCCCCTGCAACCATTCATAATAAGGATAGAAGGAGAAGGAAATGAGGAACTCAAAGCCTCGCTGAACTCACTCGAGGCGATTAAAGGTGAGAATTTAGCGTGAGATGAAAGGAAGAATAAATTAGGAGAGTGTGAAAGGTCTAAAAAGCTGAATGTAAAGAATTGGAGTTTATGATGTGTATAAATGAAAGGCGAATAAGACGCTGAGAAACATGAGAAAGAATAGGAACCTTCAGGGAGGAAAACCGCTAATTAGCTAAAATGTATGAATATAAACAGAAATTAATTCAGAGGACGTCATAGGAAGACGTTTTATGAGGGTGTGATTCGTGAGGAAGGATCTTCAAATGTGAAAAGGATAAATGTTAGTTTCTGAAACTTAGAGGAGAGGATTTCAGAACACCAATGGAAAGAAGATGTTTAGGAGCGTTGCCGCACATGAAATCAAGCTTAAGATATATACGGAATAAGAAGGACATTAAGGTCGCCACCGCATTTGTGTGGAGAAAGAGCTTTTAATAAATTAGTTATCTTAAGACAGGAAGTGCATAAATAAGATGCTTACGAAATGATAATCGACTGTCTAGAAAAAGGTTGAGATAGCAAAAGGATTCAACTAATGGAATAGGTAAGTTGTTTAAATTAATTAGAGAAATATTATATGGATCGGAAGGAAAAAACCATACAAGCCAATTTAGAGAAAGAAACAGCGGATTGTTTGCTCGAAAGAGTACACTCGAATCGTGAATCAAATAGTAAGTATTGCTTTCGCAAGATTATGTATTCGGAGTGAAGCAGCATTCCAATACAGTGATTTCAACTAACGATTAGCCATTTACATTTTATTATGTTGTTTAGTGTTTGAATTTTAAAAGAAATAACTTCACAGCATATTTCCAATTTATAGGAAAAGTGCGCATTCTTATATATTTGTCATTAAGCTGTGTACGTTAGTTTGCAAATTTAAAAAAGTCGTGTTCTTAATACCAGCATTAAGCCTTCGGAATGTCGAAATACCGTGAAAATCGTAAGAACTTACGGTTATTTAGTATTGTTGGAACGGTAGAATTCTGTAAAACTGTACAATGACCTCTATCGGTTATACGACAATAGTGATTACAATGAAAAATCGGTCGTTATAACCAAAATTCAGGTACGCAAATTAAAAATTAACGTTTATAACGGCGCGTCATCAGATTGCTGTAGGATTTTGCAAAATAATTTAATGAAAAAAAAAAAAAAATGGAAAAAAACGAAATTTTTTATGAAAAACTTAAATTTATACAGACGATGGATCGAATATTACATTCTTCGTTCCGCTAATATTGTTAGCATGACTAATGCTTATTACAAATCTAACGATGAACCTCCGGTACAAGTTAATAAAAATAAATATTAGAAAAGGAATATCGTACTCTTATTATATTGTGATAAAAAATCAAAAATTACCAATTTCTTCAGAAGTAAGAAAAAATTGAACTACATAGTGGTTTTTTCTCTTTTTTTTTTTATCTTGTTCTGATTTAGGTTTTATTTTTCATCTCATTGTACTTTCATAAAAAAGGAAAAAGCTTCGTAGTTTGCATTTAAAAGTTTTTAATAAGAAACATGTGTAGAAAGAGCTAAGTTTATAAATAAATGACTATCCATTTATTCAATATAAAGTCGTACCTAAATTATTTCACGTCCTTTTACAACGGAAAAAAATTATAATACTTTATTCGATGTCGCGTATAACGACCAACAACCGGTTGTTGTAACGACTAGATTCACTCCTTTCAATGCCGTTGTAGCCGATTTTCAGTGTATCTTATAATTTGTCACTTTATTATCTGTATTTTAGGCTGCTAAGGGTGTTTTGGTGTAAAAATCAAATTGTTTTCCTTTCTGAACAAATTCAAAATAATTATAATAATCGATGAATTAAAATCATGATAAAACATAAATATTACATTTCTAAAACATTTAAACAAGGATAATAAACAGTGCTGATTAATATTCATTATTTAAGTATTTTAATGTGTAGTAATTTTGAGGACAAACTGAATTTAATTAAACGAAAACCGTGTACAAACCTCTACTACGGGTTTATTTATAACAACCACCAGCCGATAAAGCAATCACATTTAGAAAACTTTCCAGGTAAAATAAATGGAGAGTTTATGTTATTTTGTTTAATGCGATTAAGTGACGTAAAATCAATTCATTCAGACGTATTAGCCCGAAATTACTTTTTTTTTAGCTACGATATATATATATATATATATATAAAACTCGGCCATTTTGGCCTCGCAAGGGGCTGTGCCCCTTGACCCCTCTTGCTTCCATTTCTGTCTCTTTCTCTTCTATACTTTGTATAAAATGATCAAAATTTACAACGTAATTCTTACTAGCATCAACACAAAAAAAAAAAAAAATAACATAACCACAAAAGTCCTATTCTAACATTTAACTTTCATTATATAAAATTAAGACATTTTTTCGTTACATTTTTCGTTACATATTTCATTACATAAAATTGTGACATTTTTTAAATAACAATAACAAAAATCTTATAAAATATAACAAACGTTACATAAAATTGGGACATTTTTCTGGGACATTTTGCTGGGACATTTTTTGGGACATTTTTTTGGGACATTTTTATATGTGTGTGTGTGTAAATGAATTAGTGTAATCTGTATTGCCTACTTCTATAATTATATTTAAAACTGCATACATTTAAAGAGGATTTAGCAGCAGCAATAGGAAATATGTTGATAAATGTAATCTTTTTGTTTCCGATATTAAGAAGGGAAATTTTTTATTCAATATTATACTCGTAATTGTTCATTTTCTATGCAGTAACGTGAATAGAAAATTTAACAATTCACATAATATATAAAACCGACACATGTTTCGCAGTCACATACTCCATCATAATCGTGGTAAAATTTTCTGTTCAAAGACATTTCTGTAGAATTCAGCAGAGCAACCTCAAACATTAATATTACAAAAATAACCAATTCAAAACGTAGAAATTTAAAATGACAATTTAAGTCAAATCCATCAGATAAGTATTTATAAACGAATCGTTACCAATTAACTAATCAACTTTTCCGTTATTACTGCCTATTATTTAATAAGCAAATGGAGGCCCAAATTAGATAAAATGTAGTTGATTTACCACAAATAACAAAAAAGAATTAACGAACACGAACGTTTACAATGCAATCGGGAATTTCGCTGGAATTAATACATCGTGCTTCAGTTAAAAAACAAAATGAGAAAGATAAAAAAAATCGTTACGTTCTTATTGATACAAAATTGTGATTGCACAAATGTGACATCACTCTGAAGTAAAACGCATATAATGAAAATTCTGATGAGCTCCTTATTATGCACGTGAGCTAAATTTGAGTCACACAGCAAACCGAAATCAGCTAATCTGATAAAATTTTTTCCAGTGTTCAGTGTATCTTCACGAAGAACTGAAGTTTTAGACAAAATCGCAAGAAGAAGAAGAACCTGTCGCTGAACACCACTAGGTGGAATTTTAAAAGTAGATTAATCAATATTGCATAATTAGGTGAGGTAACTAGAAAAGTCGAGTAAGCGGAACATGATAAATGAAGCGGAAAAGGATCCGAAATTAACATTTTTGACTTGATTTTTTTTTTTAATAAATGTCCATACATTTAGTATAATAAACTTCGAAAAACATCTATTCGGTACGCATTAAAGAATAGAGGTACTTTTCAGTATTCGACTGAGAAAGAAAATGAACGAATAAATTTACCAAGATCGAGTGAAAAAAAAAATCAATCGCCCGACAAAAAAAGTAAAATAAATCGAATAAAAAATAGTGGCTAAAGAAATTTATCATGTTAGTGGCAGACCATCGAGTAGAGGTTTGTGTTTATTACTCACCATTGTGGCTGAATCACAACAGCTTAATCATCCTGATATGTCTCCGCGCGTGATCTCGATTAGCAAACAATTTTTTATTATAATTAAATAAAAGATCACCCAATAACCGAATTGAAGGTACTATAGGAAATTGCAAAACCCGGAAATTTTGACGGTGCCGTTAGCTTATTATAAATTTCCTTGACAATAATCTAGAAACGACATTCTCAGAAAGTTATAAATTACTTCTGACTACCGCAGGAGCTGAAAGGTGTTCGAAACGAATTAAAATAACGCTTTTTTATATAGCACAATGACTAAAGTCATTGAGAAACAAATGTTCAACAATATTTTCAACTTTCACGAAACTCTTAATAACCTGTGTTCGCTTCGAAGAAAGACAGAAGATACTTATAATTCGAAATTCGTATTCAGTAAGTATTTATGTAGTATTTATTTAATCGTAGATCACCAGTTCCATTGCGCACAAGCTGCCGCTGCGTACAATATAAAGCTGAATTCATGTATCAAAAAAAATTCTAAATTTTATACTTTTCCAAAAGTGTTTTTTGTTTTTTTTACGATAAAAGGAAAATTCTTTATATCTTTCTTCTTAATACTGTTCAGCAGTATTTTTAGATGTTGCCCAACCATTTGATAAAGTATGGCACGAAGGGTTAATCGTAAAAATTAGCCAACAATTGCCAGGTAACTATTGTCGTCTGCTGGAGTCATATCTTTCTGACAGAAAATTCAGAGTAGCATACGAAGGAGCGAAGTCAACAATTCATTCTATACAAGCTGGAGTTCCACAAGGTAGCGTCCTTGGACTTATCTTGTACCTCTTGTATACGGCTGATATTCCAATAACAGGTGACATCACCACAGCAATGTTTGCTGATGATACTGCAATATTGTCTGTGAGTGATTCACAAGTTGAAGCTGCAATATATTCGTAAATTAAGAGTTGGGTGCATTTCAGTCTAAAGAATGTAAAACATTTTAAAGTGACGTTTATTAGAGTTCGGGGTTAAAGCACTTTGCTGTAAAATTACGTTATAAAAAAAAACAAAAAACAACTAAAATCTTGTTTTGTACCAAATTCAGGAGGAAGACGATTTGATCCAATATTTCCCCGTTAGTATTGTCGCGAAAGTCGAGTTGATGGAACGGTCGGAATACTAAATAATCGGGTTTATAAATCGTGCAATACTCTCGTCGCGTTTAAATGGAAAACATAAATAGACCAACGTACACTAAAATATCGATACGAACAGGCAATGAGCATTTGAATAACGGAATATCAAATATTTCTATACAACTGTCATCGTATCAATTCGACAGTTGCGCTATTATTAATAGCTCTATGCCTGATCAGCAATAATTTAGTACGGCGGTTGTTACGAAGGGTGTTTTGTTGCAATCTGTCTAACCTCCGTGAGAGTTTAACATACCCTCTAGTTTCCTTTACCCTCCATTTTCTTTCTTATACCTATATATTTATTTTCGAATAATAAAAATTATACGATGATAGATAATATTTCAAGTACGGTTAAAATTTAATTAAATGGCAGATGGCATTTTCCTTGGTTTGCGAATTTATGTCATTTATAGGGGCTTTTCGTATCTAAATTTTTTAAGATTTGTGAACCGCAAAAGTCGAATTGTACCGTTGCGAACTTTTAGAAATAGAAGGGACATTTAATGGATATTAAAAATGCTGTATCATATTGTAAAAATAAGCATAAAAACGACATGTTTTTCGTTCGTAATATTTTCAAGCTACCTTTTAGTTATTCAAGTTTGATCGCACATTTTTCTTCCTGTTTTTTCTTTTAGTTTTTATCAAGTTTCAGTTATTTCGACCGATTCTGCTGATTCTCTTCATTTATTCGAAAGTGTAGTCAAAAGTCAGTGGTGGTCTCGAATACGAGTGTATTAGTCGTCAAATAACGTGAAATAAGAGGAGTGTCTTTTTAAAATACTTTTCGTTAACACTAAACGCACTTAGGTTAAAATATTATCGTCGTATCGAAGAGAAAACGGATTTTTAATGTAATCAAAAAGAAATTGACGTCAGAATTTCTCAAAAAAGTCTGCGCAACCGTATACCAAAGCCAGGGGCAAATCGAGAGAAATATTCTGGGGAGGGAAATTATATATTCACAACAAATACATTTTTAACGCGCAATTAAAACAATTATATATAATTTTTGTAAATTACCTGTTAAAAATTTATTTGTTGTGAATATTATACATAAACAACGAGTTTAATTAATAAATACAGGGAAATTATATAACTACGTCATATCTTATATGGTAGACAGTAGACTTAGTACCTTGTTTCATAAAGAAAATCAAATAGCGACCACCTCTTTAGAAATTTGAAAATGTTTTAAAAATACATAAATATTACAATTTAATTTAAATTTTGTTTTATTTTTAAACGAGAAATTCGATAATTATAAAATTGTGGCTAAAATGGTAGTTTAGAATTTGAATAATAAGTTACCACAGGAAGAATAGAAAGATAATATTTTTATTGGACTTCACTTCTTTTTTATTTTTGTTCGTAATCCAACGCGAATTCTTTGTTCGTGAGCGCGAGTAAAATAATATATACATTTCTCATTGAACTATTTTCATTTACATTACAAAATAAAAGTTAAATATAAATAAAATAGGCAAAAGATCCGTGACAGTTGCGTTTAAAATAGAACTAAAAAAAACAGTATTAAATATTAGTTATAAATCCATAGATAACATATTTATACAAATCTTTTATGGTATAAATTAGGTTTCTCCCTGTTGTACCAAATCTTTTCATCGAGGTTTTGGTTCTTTAGCGTAGGGATACCTCCCCTCTTCACCTTACGCGTATTCTTTCGATTTTTGCAAATAATTATTTCTCACCTTTTAGGGTATTTTTTTTTATTTTTTAAATTTTTTTAGACAAATACCTAGTTGTTGTTTTTTTTGTTTTTGTCATGTGTGTAAAAAATTTAAAAAATAAAAAAAAAAAACCTAACAGGTGACAAATAATTATTTGAAAAAAAAAAGAAAGAATAGACTTTATATTTATTCTTAAAAAACAATAACACTTCTTGGAATAGGCGGCAACAATTAAAAAAAAAAAGTCGTGTTAAATATTCCTGCGCAATTTTTAATTTGCGTCTCTAGTAAACGAAAGGTTCTGCACTGTTCTGCCAATGTGATTTTATAATTGTTTTGTAAATTCGCTGCCCATTACTCCAAAAATTGTTAATGCTGTTTAAAAATAATCGCAATATCCATACTCTTATTCTTTTTTTTTTTTTTTTTTTTTTTTTTTTGTAATTTTCAGAGTAAAATTTTGAAATTAGACATTTTATCTTTTAACGAGGAGTTATTTTACGTTTTCCTTTTTTTTTTTAATGTTGATTTTTTTCTTCTTGAATAATAGATACTAACCTCAAAAATGCCGTGCTACCTCTTGCACAACACTTCATAAATCCGAAGAGCATTTCCGTCAGAGACGGGCTCGTAAATCGTTCCACATTCGTCAGCGAATTTTTCATTTTTCCAAACTAAGTATTAAAACTATTTTGGAGCGAAAAGTTTTCACCTTCAAATTTTAAAGCTTTGACGGTAAAGTCTCGTACTTTTACTATATTCTAATGAAGACTTCGGATGAAAAAAGTAACAGTAAAAATCAACTCTCTAGCTTTGCAGTAGCGAATCCGCGGGAGAGGAAGGAGATGATATCCGCGCCAAAGAACCGAAACTTCGATGATGAAAAAATTTGGAACAACAGGGAAACTTAATTTATATTGTAAAAGATTTTTATATAAATATGTTGTCTATGGATTTTTACGTATTTTGACGAGTTAGTCACTAAAATAAACGTTAAAAGAGGTAGTTTTTGGAAGAAAAAAAAATTCTTCAATAGAACCAGACAAATTTAGGCGCCAAAAGAAAATTTAGAACTCCTGCGAAGCTTCAGAATTTTAAAATTAAAGAGGCAATGCAGTATGCTTTTATCAACGTTATGAAAAATCAAATTAACGAATCTGATATTTTTACACACTAACGTAAAACGGTCCGGACACTTCAAAAATGCAATTAAAATACACTAAAAAGTAAAATTTGAAAAAGATAAATCGAAATAGTACACTCGAAGCTGATGTTAAATCTCAAACAACATTAATATTTCTCACGCGACAAAAATTAAAAACAACATTAAAAATATTCCTGAAGTTGCTCCGGTACGTAAAATGGTGATTACATTATTGCACTCGTTTAAGATTCTTAATTGACGTAATTTGAATTCAGTGTGCCGAGGCCCTCGTAGGTATTAATGTTGTCTAAGAATAATATCCTGTTTAACTAAATTACTCGGAATTACAACAGATGACTTTACCGTTTAACGCATTTTAATTAAACGTCTAGATGTCGTATTTTTTTTCTTCATCACAAGACGGTCTTATAAACAGAATGTATCTTTGCGAATGGCGTAGTTGTAATTTTTTGATCGTGTCCTCTGCAAGGTTACGAAAGCGAGAAGGAAAAAAAGAAAAACGCGGAAAAAAGCAAAGCAACTAATACTGTCTTCGTGAGAGAGACATATATTTCGAAAAAGATCCGTCATACTTTTGTGTAGGTTTACGTACGCTAAACATCTAATATTAATGGAGAGAGCGAAGGGTTGCAGCTCAGGGTTGTAGCTCAGCGTTGCAGCTCAGGGCCTAAATTAATTAGGTTACGGTGAATTTTTAAATGAAAATTATTATTAGGTAAAAAATGCGCGCAGCTAGGAAGGTAGCGGCGGAGCAGCGGTTATTAATAATCATCCGAGAGTAGACATTCTGCGGTATAAATAAGAGACAGTGACATATAGGGCGGCGATAATGAAAAAAGTGGCCGGCAACAAAGGATGAAAAATAGGCAGGGGCGGATTAGTTGAAAAAATGCGGCAACTTTCGGTAAATAGTTTCGCAAGAACGGGAATCAAAAAACGGTTAGATTATTTTTTCTCGTGTAGCGTTCGGCGAGGAAATAAAATAAACGAGCGACGAACGAAGGTGCTAGGTAAAACAGAGACGGAAATTAAGAAGTGCAAAACAATTGTTGCAGTGCATGTGAAAAAAATGGAGTGAACATTGAACGGCGCAGGTCGCGAGTTTTTCCTAATGCGTGTGCGTCGGCCTGAGCGAGACTCGGCGCGATTTCCAGCGGAAAATGGAACGACGACGAACGCGCGGGAGGTGGCGGACAGGTCACAAAAGACATGAACGGGGCAGAGGGCCGGGAGACGGGCCTTTGCGAGTGATGGCAAAGATGACGATGGGGCGCTGTGCAACAACGGAATGGAACGGTAACGGTAACGGGAACGGATTGGAACGAGGACAGGACGAAACGTAACGTAACAAAGGCATTAATAAAAGTGTCCAAAGTGTCACGATATTAATGCCAGTAATCAATTCAAGGAGAGGGCTTTTTGGGCGTCTTTTGTTATTCGTGCCCGAGTTCGTCCCTTTGCAACTTTTCTTCCAGATTTCCCTTCCGCCGGCAGAATCCGTTCCTATACATCGTACACCGCCGAGTAGTAGTTCGTTGTTCTTTTTTGGGCTCTTCTTTTTTTTTCCCGTTTCGTTTTGTTTGCTTTTTTTTTCTTCTTTTTTTCCGTCTATGTGAGTTTTTCATCAGCCCACTACATACGCACGACCCTTATTACGCGCATGTCGGAGTATTTATAAAAAATTGTTTCATCCGAAGCTGCTCCTGACGCTATCATGTTTCAGCTGGTTCCGCGCGCGCGCGAAGGTATCAGAGCGGAAGCCTGGTCGTCCCCAGGTGAATTGCCTCGCAGCTTCACTGTATGATTGATAAAAGCTATCACTCTGAACGTCGGTTTTCGGTGGCGTGCGCAATCTGCTCATCTCATTATTTCTCGCGCGGATGGGAGGAGGAAAAAAAGCGAAAATGAAAAAACCCGAGGAAAAAAGGAAGAAGACGACGGAAAACTGAGAAAGAAAAAAACGGATTTTTATTTTTAAAGAAAGTTCGCGCGTAGCCGTTGGCAAAATCAATTTGAATTTTTCCGGCCAGCGTTATGGTACGCAGGCTAAACTTCCATTTTATCCGAAAACCGAGGCGCCGGATTAAAACCGCAACGCTTGCAATTGCTCTGTAATGTTTGAAAAACGCGCCTCAAAAACTCTTACCGTTTCCTGCACGAGGAATAATCGTTGTGCGGCCTTCTATTGTTCCGTCCGAAACCTCGCAATCCCCCCCCCTCCTTACAAATACCCCGTGTGCCTTTTGTTGTCGTGTTTTGTTTTTTTTTTTCGGATGATAATAATGGTTTTATATTTTTCGAAATTACTCGACGCTCGAATGTGGCAAACCTCGTTTTGAACTTGGCGGCGAGTGTTCAGAAATTCGTTAAACTTTAGAAATATTTCAACTAGAACTATTCTTCATGACCTAAAACGAACACGTCAGGGGCATGTAGAAAAGTTTTTATTTTCGATTATTTCCCGCGGCTATTTCCTTTTTTTAACGATTCTTTTCAACAGCCGCTCAGTCCGATTAAGAAATTGCCTCTGACGCTTCTGCTACAGTACGTCTGAAAAAGACGTATTAAAACGCGATTCATTCCTCTTGAACCTCGATCAGCCGCCAGCTTTTGCAATTTTCATTCAGCATTCTCACAAACTTGAGCAAATGACTTCTGGATAATAAGTGTCGAGCATAATTGAAAATACCGGCTAATTTTGACTTTTCTCTCGATATTAATTTAGTCTCCTTTTATTGGAATAGCGCGAATACATCATTTTATAAAATAACCAAAATTGGTTGACGTATTACGGTTTTTACCGAATATTGTAAGAGAATAATATTTTCGCTACATTAATAACCCCCATGCTTATCGGCGATAGCCGTTGACGAAATTCTTACGCTAAAAGTTAAAGCCCCCTCCCTAGTTAAATCATCATCGACGTTTAATAAATTTGAAGTTAGCTCGGATGTTGGTAAAATTAGCACGTCAGTTTTGCAGGGGTAAATATATTTCATAATGCAGTGTTTCCGATTAAATCAAAGTCGGATCGATATTTCTCTCTTCAAGAAAGTTTGTGATCACGTTAAGAATAAAAAAAAAATTAAGAAGTTTTGTTTCTGAACGTACATTTATTAAGCTACAAGTTTCATTTTTAAGGACATGAACTAAGCAGAATGCGTGGCAACGCTGTTAGGCACGAAAAATTAATATTTCTTAGTAGCGGAACAATACATGGCTACGGATTAAACATTATGCCGATTCCACATTGGCCACATGCTAGAATTCCCTACATCCTAAAAACCAAAAACTTCTCGACCCAGCTGCGATATTTATTCCATATAATGACCGCTCAACACATACTTTTGAAAGGCTGGACTCAATTACGTTCGCCCATTACGCTTTCCGATCTTCTCTGGGGCAACGATCAAACGTTAAAACATCTGTCATTCCTTAATATAAGTGCATCCTTACAGAATTATCTAACCGCACCGCTTGTTCTTTTCGATACACGGCACGTTAACGGACTCAATAAGAGGCAGTAAAATGAGAAGGTTTTTAAACATATTGGGGAAAACAAAGAACCGGAGTGTGTGTTAACATATACAGTTACAGTAATTTTTATATACACCTATATATATATATATATATACATATGATATTAGTTAAAAATTTAAGCAGAATCTGTAAAAAAGTAATAAGCGGGAAAAGGAAGACAAAAGGAAAAAAATGTGTCAGTTTTCGGAACTTAAATGTTGGTGATAATTTTTTTCTAAGTTACACTTTTGATTATGATTATTTTAATATGTTTTCGTGTAAAGCAAGTGTAGAATATTAAAATCATCCGATATGCTTTAAAGGTTATTTCGAAAGAATTAATTCTAACATCATTTAAGAGTTTTGTCTAACGCGCTCTCAACACTACGACTCACGCACTAAATTATATAGGTGGAAGGAAAGAAGAAATTGATTTTATTTATGAGAAAAAAAAAAAAGGAACAATCGTAAATTTTAATATAAGCACCACCAACAAATCTCTTATAAAGGGGGAGGAACACTGATTTCCGTTTTCTCCTTTAAAATTTTAAACAATTTCTGAGGAAAAATTTGAAGTAGCTGCGGTTCGATGTTAGTGGTTTTTGTGGCGCGGAAATCGTCAAAAGGAAATAACTACACTTGCTTCGCGGAAATTAAACGCAAATGTAATGTAACATGTTTTTGCGAGCGAGAAATTGTTCTGCACTATTACCGTATGTACTGTCCGGCGCTCATTGAAAGTGGCCTGCACAGAAATAAGTTAAAAAGTAAATGATGACGTAAATAAAATTTCTCGTTAATTAAAAAAAAATTAAACAACAACAGAAGACTGACAGTTTAAATTGTCGAGGAATTTACGAGGCGGCAGCCACAGCAGCGCGGTCCTAGGTAATCAGTCGGCATAGTGTGTGCGGTGTCGCCCGAGAAGGAACAGGAAATAATTCGCGGAAAAAGCCGAGCCTTGTCCGCCGGACGCGATCCGCTGATGTTCACGGAAAAAGCTGCTAAGGAATGACGAAGGGAACACTGTTTGTTTTCCAGATGATGGATGGGTTACATTTGCTAGTTCACTTTTGTTTAGTAAAGGCCGTGGCCGTCGTCGATTGCAGCGGAGCGACTGCAGTTGTTGAGGGCTCCCGATAGCGAGTGAGTGAAACATTAAAAATAGGATCGGATGTTGTAACGGCCGAGTGCGACTAAGGGCCGCTTACGAAAGTCCCCCCGCTCCTGCGCGAGGGCTGAATGATGCTTGCGGCGTTGGTAAGTAAAAAGGAGACTGACTAGCCCAGGCCGGCCGGCAGCGGAGGGGGAAAAAACTCGGCTCACTGTAAGGTTTTTGGCTAATGCGTTCCTCAATCAAGAAGGCCGCAATCAATCTATTCGGCGGGCCCTTTCTTTTACCACATTTCGCAATCATCATTATTACAATCAACAATAATCATCATCGTCATCATGATCGTCATTAACATCAGCCGAACATCGCCGCAGCTCCGTCGACCTCCGATTACTTCTTAAAAATGTTGTACGACGACGTTGCCGTAACTCGAAAACCGCCCTGCGCACCGGAGACACACACTGGGGACGAGCTTTCTCGCTTCAGCAACAGCGAGCAGGGCTAATTTTTCTCGCAAACTTCGCCGGAGCGCGCTGCTAATGGGAAAAACAAAAGTTTTCCTTCGCTTTTATTTTTATTATTTTACCCTTTCGCTTCCGTTCGTATTTTTTTTCTTCTTTCGATTTCTTCATCGCCACCTTCTTCTTCTTCTTCTTCTTCTTCTTCTTCTTCTTCTTCAACCGGCCGGCTGCTCGTTATATATCTTACTCTTCCAACTGACCCACACCAACCGTGCTCCCGAAAATCGCTTTCTCCGTTTTCTCCGCTTCTTGGAAACGTGAGTAAATTACGCGCCCTAATAGCAGAAATCCAAGTGATGCAGTAGTAAACGGCTCTTGTTTAATTTCGTGCACTCTTTTTTTCTACGCTCCATTCTCCGACCTCTTCAAACAAATTTAACATCTACAACCTTTTAATTTTTTGCCTCTTTTTTATTCTTTTCATTGTACTATCCTTACTATTACTCACTTTTTCATTTGTTTTCTGCATTTTTTTTTCTACATACGTCTCTATGTGAAGTAAGAAACGACGGTAGATGCAATTACAAAAATAACTTTTAATGCCGGCTGCTTACACAAGCTTTTAGAAAATTAAACATAAAAAAAGAAGTTGAAGGTAAATTATAAACGAATTGAGAAAGTCTTGACGGAAATAATTTAGCTCGGAGGCGAATATTAAGCGAAAGATGGAACGAGATGAAATGTGTCGTCGATAAATAGTTTTAGCCCTAAAAATTGACCAAAAGTATTTGTTTGCTATTTTTCGAATTTTAATGATTACGGAAAAAATTAAAAACGATTTGAATGTTTAAACATTAGTTTGAAAAATTAAAGCACCAGCCGTTGCGCGCGATCTTATGCCGCTGGATCCGGTGCCAGTGTGTAAATTAAAAAGAAAAAAATTACATTAATTCCCGCGTATTACACCGACAAGGTATCATTGTGAAATTAAGCTCTTTTCATGTCTTCTATTTTTTCTGATGATCTTACATTTCCACGACTTTTCTGATATTCTATTTCAGCTATTCAGCCTGTGCGGAACATTCGAGTCCGGATCCAAAAAAAAACTCTTGATTTTCACACGTTCGTGACATCTGTGACAAACGTAAAAACATCCTTCCTTCCCCACTCTCATTTCGCAACTATCTCTAAGAACGTCATTTTATTATCTTACTTTAAACTTTAATCGGTCGCTCGACCAAAAACCGATAGATTATTGCAAATGAGATTAAAATTTTGCAGATCTTAGATTCGAAATCAATTCGAAACCATTTTGTAATTTGTTAAAAATGCGGGAACAATTGAAGAGAAATCTATTTAGCAGAATAGGAAAAAATAAGCAAAAATACACACTAAACGAATCTCAGTTTTTAAAGAACGATTTCGATGCGCGCAAGTTGTATTTTCCGTGATCATCGCGATGATAAGGTGTCGGAGAACTCGCTGAGGGAAAATAGTCAGTGATAGAACTAACCCGGATGGTGGAACCTACGTATATTTCTAAAACAGTGGCACCGGAAGAGAGGGGATATGAAGATATATTTACATTTTCCAGTATGGCAAGAACAATTTTTTTCAAAAAACCACATGTTTGTACTTAATAGAGTTGTAGACAAAATTTTGTGATCCAAATCTGTTTGTTTACTTCCTGTTTTCATTATTCGATGACTCCATCGGCTTTATGATTATTTAATGTAGGAACTTTGAGAAATTCAAAGAAACGCGAAAAAAAAAAAATAAAAGCGTTTAGCTATTTCGTAATGTCAAACGAGTACAATTACGGGGAAAACCGGTAATTAGTAATCAGAAAAAACTGCTTAAGGAAGAAAAAGATTTTGTTCCGCAACACTATCTTTCTGTTCGAAGTTTCCTGCATCAGCTGTTCGACTAAGCCGGAATTTGCAGCGGATTTCAGCCTTACTTG
Source organism: Icerya purchasi (assembly GCA_039619475.1). NCBI lineage: Eukaryota > Metazoa > Arthropoda > Insecta > Hemiptera > Monophlebidae > Icerya > Icerya purchasi. Next base: position 397,218,942 of record CM077115.1, on the reverse strand, counting down.
AGGTTCCTAGTTGTTGCCGAATTGACAATGTGTCTCCCTATATATATTTCATAATTTATTCTATGCGCTTCGCAGAGAATGGTTGGGAAAATCATTACAATATACGAAAAGTTGTTTTCCCCCTTTTACATAAGTTATAGGAGCAAGGTTTCGTACTCGCATTGTGAACCTTTCCAAAGGGTTTTTCTTTTCTTTTCCGTCTTTTTTAGACAAAAATTTGAAAAAAAAACAAAAAGACAACGCATTAAAATCGGTTATTTTACAAAACTATTAGAACTATTCAAAAGCGACGGCAGAAAATTATACCAGCCCTTTAAAACTTAATTCGTAAAAAAAAATTAAAGGATGTAAAAGAAAACCCGAACTTAATTCGTACGATTGTTTTGAAGCGCGCCGCTTTCTCGCCTTTTGCAGCACTGTCGTGTCGAAATTCACGACACTTATTTTTGCTGTCTCGTAACCGCAACATTGTGACATTCGCGACATAACCGCAACAACATACAGTACCAAACACAGTCCGAATTCGCTCACGTACATGTTCCGTTTTGATCAACGCGGACGATAAATACTAAAAGCTCTCGAAAAGCGCATGACACATGTGGTCTAACTGCCACACTGTGCGCAAACTTACGATGACGCAATAATCTCAATCGCGGTCACACATTCAGAGGCCCCGACGCGGCGATGTGATAAATGGGTAATTTAGAAAATGTTACAGGTATATGCCCCATGTACTTAGAAGGTCGCTGCTGGAGGAAGAGAAATGACCGCCGACAAGGAGCAAAGTGTGCGAGAGGACGTTTTGAACGTGAAAAGAACACAGCGTGTGCGAAAGAAGAGGATTTTTTCGCGGGAAACGAGGTAAAAGCGATAATAAATTTGCGTTTTTATCAGAAATGGTGCCGGTCTGAAAGCCCATCTTCTGAGAGACGTCGAGGCTGCAAAAGAAAAACGAAGCACCATTTTTCAATAGCCGGCGAATGCGGACACAATAACGTGCGCCTAGCGAACAAGAACAATGCGGCTAACCGGAATCTGAATGCGGTACCGCTCGCCTCGTAATTAAATTCGCGCTTTGATCGACGTTACTGTGGCGCTATTTTGATACACCGCCGACGCCACCGCCGCCGCCACAAAAACACCTTCCACCTTAGTACGTGCCTCGTCCCGTCCGCCAACACTGTTCTTAGCTCCGCGACTCTTTTTTCCCTCGCGCCCTCTCTTTTGGAGGGGCCGTTTTAAAATTATTACTTAACCATTGTTGTTATTGTAGCGAAAATTCCGCATTGTTCCTCGGCTGATAAATTGCCTTCAACGACGCGTTATGAATTCTGGACGTTTTTGCGGATGATTTAACGGTACTTCGCCGTCAGCCTAGCGCATCTCTCTTACCGTTCGCGCGCGCGCGATAATTCGCACTACTAGTCTTTCTCCCAACTGCCGAGCATAGCGATTCGAGCGCCCACTACCATCCATTCAGTCGTGCCCCGTATGTGCCGCTATCGAAATGTTTCGAATAATTTTTGAAGTAGTCGTTGCGATGTGTTTTAGACGAGTCGATATTTTATCATTTAAGGGGTGACCCCGTAAACATCGTGGTGGAACAATTTTTTCGAGGGGCTCTGGGCGTTAGCGAAACAAGCGTGTACACGACGGAATGGGAAGTTTTACGCGTTCACCGGTATAATGAGAATCAAAATTAACACTGGTCGGACAGGTAAGAATCGCTCCCTCGCCCGTTATAAAAAAGGCAAATATCAACATGGAAAAGAGTTAGTTTTGGATCGCTTTCTAATGATGCTCATTTCGCCATCACGATAAAGGCCCCCTCCAAAGTATGGCTTGAAACGAAAAGAAAATTGCTATATACAATGTAAATCGTTAGCATTATACAGAAATAAGCAAATTGCAAAAAAAATCTGACTAAACGACAACACCTAATAAATACGCTTATTTGTCCTCCAATTTATTTTATTTATAATGTATTATTCGCGGAATTCTGTCGTTTATCGCTAACTTGTGACCCGACCTTAGACTATAAATTGACAGAGAATATACATGGAATAATGGCATCCATCATACATAAATGAGTGGAATCCACACTGGCTCTCGGAAAAAAATAACACTCGCACTATGTTTTCCGGTTTATCGCGTATATTCATAGTAACCGGCTTTTGGGTTTTTTGTTAACGGTATATTCGTATCATTACCATTATTGTTATTTATTATTACTAAATCTTAGGTTTCATTATTTTAAAAACTATTCGGATGGTCTTTTAATGTTTTCAATGCTGTTTCGGATTTCACTATATTCCGGTCAATATTCATAATTACCGTATCGCATATTAGCAGAATGTCGCAGAAGAAAAAAACTTCACAAGTGCCAAACATACCGCCAGGAAATCTACAGATTACTCTAGATTCTCTTTCGTACAATGTTATTAAACTGAGATACTTCTTGAACCTTCCTCAATCCGTTCCACGAATACCTATTTCAGAAAGGCATAACACTAAAAAAGGAATCAACTAGGTAGATTGAATTATTTATGTAGCACAAACTTCCATAGTGGAATGCCACATTCACAGTACACCGCGTTGGATGCGATCAATTTTCCTCTTTGTTTGCAGCCTTGACATTTTATGCATTTTTCATGTATAACCTTAAACGCGATCATGAGAAGAATAAAATAGTTGCGAAAAAGGTAAAATTCGCGTTACGATTACTAGCTTTAATGCACCAATAAAAAAAGTATTAAATATTAATGCAGTACACGCCATCATTTACTTTTTTTTTTATTTTTTTTGGGCTCGTCGGACCTTTACCCAGAAACAAAAGGTAAGGAAAGAAGTCGGTTATATTTTGATTCGATCAGATAGTACGCCATCATATTATTATTTTATTCCAATATATACACACATATACATATACATATACATATATATATATATATATTATATATGTGTGTGAAAGTCCTTGACCAAATCACTAATGTTTGGGGTCAGTTTTATAACGAAACACTTTTTAATTTAAAAAATCTAAGAAAACCTAAAGTACACGAAAAAAAAAATGGAACGTCGCTTTCTTCTTTTCGGTTGGAAACTAAGTTAGCAACAAATTGACTATTTGAACAATTTATTCGACTCTCGGAGATAGCTGAATTAAATGCTCACTAAAATGTTTCCGGGAAATATTTACACACCAGCGTCATATTTCACTGACTAACTTCTTTATTTCTGATAGACTGTTTTAGCTGTCATCTTTAAAATCCACCGTAATAAGTTTCAGTCTGGTTGCACAAATTTCATTATCTACACGAAAAATACCCTGACACAAGAAAAAACCTTTATAACAAATCGCCACTAACACGCCCGACTAACTTCCTTTTCTACGAACTGTGATTCCGTATTCGAGCTCTTTAACACTAAAGTTAATTGAGCCTTCTTTAGCATTCATTTAATATGAGCATAATTGGCCAAGATTTAAACCAAAAAAAAAAAAAAAATACATATATGTTTTTACTGAAATATTTATTTCAAAAACAAAAAAAAACAAACAAAAAACCTGCTGGCGTTCATAGTGAACAGAATAAATTCCAAAAATTTCCAAACTCCTTTCGCCATTAGTCATCTAGTTGATAGCACTTCAGAAGTGTATCATCGAAAGGTGATACGGTCAAAATCGTCAGTGCTCTACACACCTGACGAACAATTACAAATATTATCGATCTGGCGACGAGTAAGATTATCGATAAAAGCCAACGGATCGATGTGCGACCATAATGAGAATAAATTACCTTAGAAAGTCGCAGTTTAATTAATTGCGCGACTGAGATGAACGTTATTGCCGCTGCCGAAACAGAGAAATGTGTATCGCCGTAGCTGAATGGGCTGTGCGCGCTGTCGTCATCAACAACTGTCACAATAGTAGCTGACTGCTCCTTTTGATAAATAATGTAAGGGTTGATTTTGTCATTTCAGCATCAAATTCAGAAGGAAAAAAAAGGAAAATGAAAAGGAAAATTCGGCCGGAGGGGCGCATATCTGTTGGCGGTCGGGGGTGGGAGCCGGCAAACGGGAGCGGCAGAAGTCGCACAGCGCGCGTAGGTGCGCGAGAGACGGAGCGCTATGCCGTGAGAACGGGGGCGCGGCGGTGCACCGGAGTAGCAATTTACAGTCGAGCCGGGCGCACAGCGGCGAAATTTATCAAAGTCTCTGGAACTCCAGCGTGTCGGTGTTGGTCGTCATCGTTTTCCAGCAGATTCCGTGTTTCCGTACCGCTTCCATTTAATATTGTTACACAGCGGCGCTACAACGGTACTTCTTCGAATGCTCCAACGGTTCTTGTCGACGTTGTTCCCCGCGCGCCACGCCGACAGACCGAAGAACAACTTTGATATTTCAGCCTCCTTGCCCACATCGCCATCCGAAAACATTTGGCTAGTTTTCATACCGCATAACCCTAGCCCCGCACGCCGTCGCCGCTTCCGTCCGATGCATTCTGAGATCGGTATAAATGGAAATCCATATAGCTCTCGGTTGGCTGCGCGGCCCGTCTCCCACTTCCATTTGGTGACGTTTGCTTGGCATAATTCATCATTCGTCATCCCGGATGCCAACTTACCCTGAACGCAGCCTTTCCATACCCGCGACACAGCGCGCCTCCCCGCACCTACATATACAAAGGCATACACACATCTCTACGTGTGTCGTTCTCCTTCGCAGCGCTTCTTGTCATTTTTTATTCTTCCTCTCTATTATTTCCTCGTCTCCTCGATTCCTTACACTAGTTTCAACATCCGACACGTGAGAAATATCGCTTACCCCGCTATTTACATTTTTCTCTTCCCCATTCACTGGTGGTCCAATTCTGATCTCTCTCCGAAGAAAGAATTATATCGGAAAAATCTATCATATTCCGCCTATCTGGATAAACATCTACACTAGGAGGCCCATCGATATGCGCGACATCCGTTACCCTCCTCTGCGATTACCATTCTCTCGCTCCAGACAGACCCTTATTCGGCGACAGCGGCGGCCCCCTAACGAATATTAAATGTACATCGAGAAATTTCGGCTATTAGCACTTTCCGTTCAGGAAAAAGAAAAGCAAAAACAACAACGCAAAAAGCATTTCTAAGTAATACGCGCCGGCGACATTATTTAAAATCGCCCCCAACTACGAGTACTATACACAATGAACGATTCATCAATTGCTAGTCTGCGTATAATTTTATTTTAATTTACTTCAATTAAACTTTACACACTTAATTAAATTAGAAGAAAAAAAACACACAAAAACATTATTCCCTAATAATCTTGTTCTTCGGAGAATGTTAAATTTCTATTACACAACATATTATTTTTATTCGACAGCGTCCGCCATCGAACTGAATCTGAAAAAGGCCAATAGACGTTGTTCTAAATCTGTTTGTATGTATGTACATCACATTCATTACACATATATATATATATATATATATATATATATATATATTTATATATATGTAGTGTGAGATATATAGATACAAACGATAGGCACGCATAAAATTACCGAGCGCAGTTCTGGGAGATGTGCGTAAGCTTCGGAAAAACATTAAATATTCAAGCAGAAGTGCATGGGGGGCCAACGAGATCAGCAGTTGACAATCGTTAACTTCTCATTCGACCTGTTCCACGCCAACGATAATTAATCATTATTATGAAAAATGAATTTAAACGTTACCCGTGGCTCCCCTTGGCCCCTGACTCGCGTGTTCTATTTTTACGCTTTGAATTTTCAGAGTCGCGGTGCCGACGTCCAGCGCTAGTGGCCCGTTCTCGGAGAGGAGGAGACTGGTCTAAAAACGGCCGAGACGGAACCGCATGAAGATATCTGCGCGGACGAAGATAGAAGTTACAAGGAACAACGCTTAACAACTCTCTGGTAAGAACAGTAGTGTCCTTAGACGCGGACATTTATCAAATTCAGTTTCCGTCTTGTTAATACGTTACACTCGATCGCGATAATGATGACGACCATATCGCCGCCTATATCTATATGGATATCCGTGTTCATCTGCATGTCTAGAGAGCGGGCCCGTTGTACGCGCAACGAAGCTTTTCGCTATGTCGTATTATTTGACATTTTTGTTTCCTTCTCCGAAAAAAGAAACAACAAAAAATTGACATTTTATTTAGACGAATACCCGATACGACAACGCGCTGCCTTCCACCATTTTGGTATTCCAGTGCGTGTGTGATATTTTGACGTCGCTAACGATTACACACACACACACACACACACAGATCTTCCATTCGATCCTGCACGGCAACGAAATTTCTTCGTCTTTTATTTCCGACGGATTATCTAACTTTAACATCGCCTAATGCATAATTTATATCTCATCCTCCGAACCAGATGAGCAGCAATATCTCTCTTTGTGTATTCCTCTCTTACTCTTCCGACCATTCGTAGCAAAACGAAAAAAAAAAAAAAGAAAAAAAAACACTCGCGCGTACACAAAACAACGAAACAAAACAAACGAGATATGCGCTTCAAACTGCTTTCTACATCCAGCCGCACTGTTGCCGTCTCCTTTGCAACTTCATATTCCGAAGATTTTCGATTTTTTCCACCACTCATTCCGGTGCTTTTTAATGGTTTCCTTTTTTTCCCTTTAATCCGCTATTAACCTCGATGTTGCTGAGAAAACAGCATCAATCGGCTACACCTATTTACCGCCATCTATTAACCCCTCCGCGCGACAGCTTCACCGGCGCTATCCGAAACTCGTTACTGTTCGTTCGTTCGATTTTTGTTTTTTTTTGAAATACCGGAAACCGTACTAATTAGCGCGGCGACCGGTAAACTATTCTCCGTAATTACGGAAATTACAACAATTTTTCAGCGAAACGTACCGGTGTGAAAAGTATTTAAAAAAATTATTAAATTTTCACCTAAACTGTTATTTTACAAATAGACCACTACAGACTATTACAAATTGTGGAATTCCAGTTAAAGCCTTTGACAAGGCTTAAATTGCGACTGTAGTACATCAAAACGAATTGTTATAAAAACCGACATTTTAATATACTTAAGCGAAAGCTCAATCGACTGTCTTACACTCTGGGTTTCTAATTTTTAATAAAAAATGCGAAATATAGCTTATATAATGTTTTTGTAAAAGCGCGAAATCTGCTATCGATAAAAATCAAAGGATACAAAAAAGTAACGTAGTATCATCATTCTATATAAAATGGTGCATTGCTTATCATTAGATGTTGTCAGAAAACATACCGAACACTGCCTCAAACGACCATGTTTCCTTTTGAAATACATGTCTAACGACTGTAAATCTGCTTTCAGTTAAAATATAAAAAATACAAATACAAAAGAAAATAGGTAAGAATTTTTTTTATTATTTTTTTTAGGAAAATAGGTAAGAAGGAGATAATAAAATTTGAAAAAAAAACAAGTAATAATAAAGAATATAAATGAAAACAATTTATCAGGATAATACGTCCTACTTAGGCACTTCACATTATTATTATTATCATAATTATTATCTTTTATTTAGAAATTCCCTTCTCACTTCCCCATTTAATAAATATTATCAGTAAATTAATAACCGGTAAGAAAATAAAGTTTTACTACTCTTTTCAATAACGAAACGATAGAGAACGAAAAAATGTCATTTCATCGCTAACTGCGACAGCGCACCGAATCAAATTATGTAAATATATAATTTCTGTTACATTGAGAAATTCTTGAGTAGTATCATTTACTCGTATATTCTTTTATTTTTACTATTTTCTTTTTCTTTAATCTCGTTCGACTTTCTTTTTATTTCATTGAGAGCTGAATCTGATTGTTGATAAATCGTGTGAAATAACGTGTAGAAAAGTTCAAATTCGGTACACATATTTTTTTGAAATTACATAAAAAAGCGTACAATTCTAATTTACCACTTTCGGTAAACAACCATTGCTGCAACGAAAGAAGCACGACCAAAGAACCGTTAGTCTAAAAATACATATGAAATCCTGTGTGTGTGTGTGTGTGTACTCTGATAATTGATCCGAAGAAAAAAACCTTTGGACAATTTAACACAGTAGCTGAAAACTTTAAGCAGCTTATAAATCGTAATTGGCTGAATAATTTTTACGAGGGACGCGTCTATTTAAACGGTTCTCCGACATTCGAATTGCTTTAAATTATTTTTTTTTTTTGTTTCTGTTAAACGATAAATGTTTAAATCTTCCCTAAACTTTCCTCTCGTGTACGTATTATACACACCATATAGACAATCAGTTTGCTCGATTTTCAAAATCGTTTAACTTTTATATAAAGTTTTATAGCTGAATTACGAAATTTCAACTTGAACTCGGTCTAATATATTTACTCAGTCAAAATGAAGTTGTAAAAAATGATCGTATGCGAAAACTGATTTTTTTTCTTTTTTTAAAAGTTTAATAACAAGAAAATAAGCATAAATGATAAAGAGAAAAAAATATAGAAGAATACTATTTAACTCTGGATCTTTTTTTTTAAATAGTCGTCAGAGCCGCTTTTGGAAATTGCTCCGATGTATTTATGACATATCTTCTTCCTCCGTCGTAGTAAAAAAACTGACTCCCATTCCCAAAGATCGAGTTTTTTTTTTTTTGCTTTTTTGTTCTTTATTGTTTACATTTCGTTTTTATTTTTTAACTTTTAAAACCGATTTTACATTCAAAAAAAAAGAGAAAAAAAAACAAAACAATTACATCAGTTTTCGCATACGTCCATTTTAAAATGTAATGCTGACCGAGTAAATATTAGACCGAGTTCAAACTGAAATTTCGGAATTCAGCTATAAAACGTTATATAAAGAGTTAAATGATTTCGAAAATCTAGTAAACGGACTTATACGCAAGAGGAAAGTTCAGGAGATTCAAACATTCGTTTCTTTAAAGTACCGTTTAACAGAAAAAAGTAATTTAAAGCAACATTTTCTTCAACCGATATGATTCCGAATGAATGTTTAATAATAATCCGTGAAGATTACAGTACTTGAATGTACACACTGCTAGCCTATTTAATTAAAAGCGAAAGTATTTTCTATTTCTTCCGTGTGTTATGAAAGATGTGTTTCTTTACTTTCAAATAGGGCCGTAAAATAATAAAAATATGTAGTAATGTAAAAATAGCAAGGTTGATTGGTCTATATATCTTAGCGCACCCAAAAAAGTGATAATAATAATAGCAAAATGGGAAAGCTGCGGTCCAAATATTTGGCCGAAATTTTCTTTCGAAAAGCGAAGAATATGAAAAAATGTTTATATATTATTTTTTTTTTTTTTCAAACCCGATGAAAATGTATTAAAAAAAAAGTGCAAACGTGAAATATCCACCTATATTTAAATATTGCGAGTCCCCTCGAAATTGGAACTTTCCAAATACAGTGCAAAGAAAACATATTTCAGATAGAAAAATATTTGCGCCGTAATAAGAAGAATGTTTTCAATAAAATCATTTAACGGTACGTCGAAAGGTGAAAATATTCAAATCCTGATGATGATCCTAACCAGCATTAACAATAGGAAGCTTCATCCGAGCAGACGAATTAAAAGGAAATGGTCTATTTAACGTAAACGATGGTTATTGTGTTCACTATGTTTGATGGTGGAAGCTGAATGCATTTATCTAAAGTCGAAAAAATTTGTTCATTTTTGCTAATTTCCGAGTGGAAATTTTAGATATAAAGTATTCCTAAGAAATACCAATTTGTCATTGAGTAAATATGCTTCTTATATTCATCGCCAATGACAGTTAATTGAGGAGAGATGAAAAAAATGGGAAAAAAGAAAAGGAAAATGGATGGCGCAAATAAGGAATAGTTTTACTTTCTACATTGATTGTTTTCATGATCTGAAGTCCGGAACCGAAATGATATTTATGTAGGTTACAGAGATATCTATTTAAACGACTGATAGACATAAAAACGTTTTTAATGTAACATTTTTAATTTAAAATATAAAATGTACAAAAATACGCTTATTTACGTTTACATACTATATTTCAAATATAATGTAAATGGCGTTCAAATGATTTCAGAAGCCACACAGGTTTTGATACTTTCTCGCAAAGTACCATCAGGTATTTTCGAATAATAAAATAGGAGAGAATTTTTTTTAAAAATTTAACCTTCATAAAGTTGAAATATAAAAACAAAATGTAGCTGCGCATTAAAAAAGATATTTAAAAAAAATAAACTACAAAGTAATTTGAATTTTTATACCTTTTATTTATTATTACTATTATTATTATTATTATTATTATTATTATTATTATTATTATTATTATTATTGCAAAATGACGTGAACAAAGTTCACGACTCGATGAAGAAGAACGGTACGAGTCTTAAATAACAAAATGTATTGTTCATAGTCACTTACCCCAAAAATGAAATCAGATAAAAAATATCAGGATGTTGGTTTATCTATAGACAAAACTTGTAAAATTTTTTTGGGGATCCATATGAACTTAAAATTAGTTCATAATAAACAAATTACGAAAACTAAATTATCTATCCTATTATTTAAAAAAGTTTTTTAATACAAGACAGCTCTCACAATTATTATATTTGGCATTATATTAACGTCCCTAAAATATAGGGGTTTGTGCAATGGGGAAAAGCTTTCTTCATTCGGTCATGAATTTTGTCCTTCAAAAAGTGCTGCTTAAAAATCTATCAAGTGAAAGTAATTCAAAAAAGTGACGAACTACACTGAAACTGTATACAGTTCAGCTTTTAGATTATGTCATACAAAATAAACAGAAGTGCAATATTGAAACTTGTCGAGAAATTACAAGGCTTGATAGATGAAAAAGCTGAAAAGTCATTTTATAAAAAATATCATTCCAGAATCCCAAGTATATGATCGGAGTTATTTTTAACTCTTTACCATTATCCTTTAAAGTGTTAAGCTCAGAAATTATAAATAGAGAGACGTAAGCAAATAATTGATTGTATACAAACCACTATCATTGAATATTTATATTACACCATTATTATTACTATTACTCTATTTTACTTCTTTATTACTTTTTTTTTACATTAAATTATGTGTCATAGATTAGGTTAATGTAAAAAAATAAAAAAGAAAAATAATAATGATGATACTAAGGTAATATAAGGAGCTTTGGCGACTGCGATATGAGTACCGCTAATGAATTAAAATATTGTTAAATATTATTATAATTGAAATAGGAGTTACGCACAACTGGTGAAACACGAGCTAATAGTTTGTGCGAATATAAATTAATTAAATATTAATCGCTGCCTTTAATCAGTTTAATCTTATTCAAAACAATGTCACAATTGGCTTAAATAGCCTGCAAACATGTAAAATAGAATATTTGCTGCTACTCTCGCTCGCTATCAGCACATAAACAGATACTTCGTGTATGCGTTTACTTCCGACTCACCGATTTTCTGTTTACCGCTCGATGATTTTTATTTTTCTCTTCGTATAACATTCGTACACCGTTAGATAACTTTTTTTCGTTTTTTTTTACGTTCCAATTAATTTTTCTCCCATTATTATTATTATTATTATTATTATTATTGTTATTGTTATTATTATTGTTATTATTGTTATTATTGTTATTATTATTATTGTTATTGTTATTATTGTTATTGTTATTGTTATTGTTATTGTTATTATTATTATTATTGTTATTATTATTCATTATCATTATTTAAAAAAAAAAAAGAAAATCTTTATTAAGTAAAAACACATATACACGTAAACATATAAAATTTATTATTAAAATTAAACTGCCGACTAGTTTCGGACAGCTCGGTCCGTAATCATGGCAATTTGACTAATTGAAATTAAATTTAAATTAAGGTAAACAGTGCAAAATTTTTGTCCGTTCTTCTGCACATGATTCTTTTCGCAGTGAAGCGACAATTTTTTTAGATTCTTTCATCCTGCAGTAATCAATTTCTATGGCAAATCATGAAAAATTATAATAATGTTAATAATAATGATATAATATTAATAAACGTTGAATATGATTTGCATTTCTAAAAACTGATAAAACCACGGGCGGAGGGAGGTATAGTGTGCCACTGTCCAGCATTTTGTTACGCCATAATTTTGTTCCTTTGTAAATAAAAAGAAAAACAGAAAACCTTACGAAGAACTGTTACTAAAGAAAGGAATGATGAAAAAATGGATGTAAAACAAATAGCTCTAATTGTTTATTACAGTCACTCGACAAGTGATGTTCAAAATTTCTTTCCCGTTCACTATTTTTCAGTTTATTGTGGCTCTTGAGCTTATAGAGAGGAGTTCAAAATTTCTGTCTCTTTCGCTAATTTCAAAATTATTTATTGCGAGTAATCACCGCGAAAGCTTTAAGTATTTAGTAAATCATAAATTAAGGAAAATTATTTTCAGAAGCGTAATCGTAAAAAAAATTCGGACAACTTTTAAAATACAAAAAAAAAAAAGAGCACATAAATTTCTGCGTTATAATTATGGGGATATGTTTTTGAAGGGTTGTATAATTTTTTATATTGAAAATAATACACTACATTCCGTGTAAAATGCCGTATTATTTTACCGAAATGTGAAAAGTTCAGTTATCGTATATTACTATGTAAAACAACTTATACCGGTTAGCATTGTAATAGTTTTATTGCTCATGTAAATTTAACGAAAATTGCAAAATTTAAGATGTAGTAAGAAATTTCAAAAGAAAAAAAGTAAACATTTAATTTTTCGCAATGAACATCGGTGTAATGGATTATACGATATGTGACATGTATGACACATATAGTTGTGTAATTAAATAATTTACACGTCTGCCAAATACATAATCAATAGTAGTAGATAATGCTGGATTGTGATTCAATTCTAAATCAAACGATTCTTTCGTAAATTTTCTAAACTCGGCAACTTTACATGATTTAAGGTCGATATTGGGATTACTGCGAACCGTAGGTATAGTGTGGAGCTCATCTAACCTTTTGAAAATTCCAAAAAGTTTTTATGCACGCCATTAAATTTATAACAAAAAATACTGTTGTGAATTTCGTTAGCGATATACCGAATAATATAAATAATACCATTAATTACAGTATCTATAATACCCAAAAATAGCACCAACTCCATCCTATGCTGTTGCAAAGCGTTTAATTTGAGCATTTTCTGGATCAGACTTAGATAAATAATTCCCGTCCATCGGAGCAGAGTTGAGCGCCTTCTCTTCAAAGTATTCCAACATCATTGTCTCTAACATTGTTTCTTTTGATACAGTACCCGGTATATCTCGCAAGGTTCATTGTTATCAATTTTACACTTTGGAAACACAAGATTAAATCCAGCAAACAAGTAGCACCACCAGAGACTAAACATTAAATGTAGCTAAAGTTGGAGATGCGTTTCGCGGCCTTGGCTAGAAAATCTCACTACTAGAACTGTTTTAAGCTGCTGTGAGTATAAACTTTGAATTTATCACGCGGTTCACACATTATTTTAAATGATAAAACTTTTATGAAGTATTCGTTAGGTTTAAACAATCCGTCTAATAAATATACTGTAACTAACAGTTTTATCACTCTACTGTAATTTAAGAAATAACGTAAAAAAGAAAAGAAAAGAAAAATAATGACGTGGTGTTAGAATAAACATTTTTCTAGATAATTTCAACCGGTTTTTGTCAAGAAAAACATTTTCTGTCGACCGAAATTTAATTTCGTGTACATAGCGAAAACTGTTGTTCAAAATAAAAATCCATAAAAGATCTCTCTATACTTTGTCAACGCTGCATCATCTGCATCTGATCTTTCTTTTTCTAATTCCTAATTTAAATCACTTGTATTCTCTTATACGTTTAGAAAAAAACCGAATGAGGACTGCAAGTTTTTGAAAAATCGATCACCTAAAAAAGGTGTAATTTGTTTCTAAAATTACCACCTTTTTTTTTATTGAATTAAAAAAAAAAAAAAAGAAAAGAAAGTTGAATACTACTATCGAATTTTTAAATACAGTATCGATGAAAAAAAACGTTATATCATGCAAAATTCCCCCCGTTTAAGTTTGGAATATATTTTTAATTGAGAATACCTACGAACAGTAGGAAAACGGCCCCTGCATAATGCATAGGGAAAAAGATATATGATAAAAAAATTCTAGATACACTCTCAAAACCTGTTATAATGGCAGTGCTTCTCTTTTTTTTCATAATTCGTGCACAACTATAGCTTGCATCTTAGGAGGGTCGCTCTTAAATCAAAATTTAATATCAATGATTAGATTTTAGAAAAAACGAAAAAGGTAAAACAAAACTAGTTCGGTTCCTTTATCGCGCACGCAGTAAAACAAAAACGCGTTTTATGTTAAATTCTGTCAGAGACGCTTACCTAATTAACGGAGAGGAGAATTCGTTTTGAAGATTTCCGCAAATACGTTAGAAAATACGTAAAACTGAACACTACTCTCGAAAACACGGCGGACAACCGTCTTCTATCGTTCAAATCGGTCGAGGTCTGGTCAAAAGTGTTTTTTAAAAGTCTACTACACAATAGGATATATATATATATATATATATATATATTGTACGATGATGTCCGCGCGGCATAGCCCATAAAAACAACAAACAATAGAGCTGCTTTCACACAACAGCGCACTTACCGGGAAGTACCTACGACCCCAGAGTAGTAGAGACCACCTTCGAATTCTGTTGGCATAAAAAATTCCGGGCCATTAGTTCCGCATTGCAGGAGGCATAGGTATTCAGATTCGAGACAGAACAATAATAGGCCGTCGCCTACGTTTAATTGCGAATTAATTGGGCAAAATAATGCGTCGAAACGGAGAGAAAAAGTTTCGATTTCGGACCGACTTGGTTGAATTTTAATAAGAATCGATATAGTTGCACCGGGGCTCCGGGTAGATTCGGAACGCGAGTTTTTTAACCTTTCATTTTCCTCCATCATTCTCATTACGAAACTTGTTTAATCTTCCATCACACGCTATGGCCGGTCGGTATTTTCAATAATTGTCTTATATCTCGCATTATGCCAAACATCGTAATAATACTTACAAAACATCGGGTAGGCACCGATGGAATTATTTATGGACTAGCGTCTTGTCCATAGATAATTTATTGGAACCAGTTTAAAGCGGGTCCCGATGCGAATAAAACAACGGAGAAAATGTTGTACTCAACATTGGCAAGTAAACGAGCTCTGTAATAGTGTATAACGCGTTCTTTGCTCCGTTAGCCGAACCGCATTAATCAAGGTTAACACTTTGCAAATTTTAACCTCTGTACCTCGTCATATCGACTACCGCTATCTTATTATATAAACATCGAGGATTCTTAAACCAATTCGAACAGCAATCGTCGACTCGCTTTAAGTTGTAATAAACCGCGACAAAATAAGATTTTGATACTACTAAAAGCAACTAAATGCTGACTGAAGTATTTTAATAAAACAGCACACACAATGGTGATTATTACCGCTTTAGTGGTGATTGTGCAATTGAGGTTACCGTAATAGTATACACATGCCAAGAGTTTAACGTTACAGAGCTTTAGTGTGGAAGTCTTCAGGATGATTTTGGGGAACGTATTTTCATTAGAGAAAGAATGTCAGGTCAAACTATAAATTGCCTGATCCGATGTTTGTAATTGGATAGTAAATTTTTCACGTGTATTATCATTAAAAACAAACTATTAAATCGGCTTAATTAGAAAGATATATACAATAAATAATACAATAAATAATACAATAAATAATACAATAAATACGTAAATATCGAGAAAGCGACAGAAGAAATGATGTCAACATTTTTGAACATAAATTCTCTCACTAGCCGGTGACGCGTGATTTATCGGCGAACAATAGATTGTAATCGGGCATTCGAGAATATAAAAATTTATTAGTAATTTTTGTTTGTATTATCATTAACAATCGTAATAAATGAAACTGTATAAAGCGCGCATCATTAATTTAAAGGAAAAGCAAAAAACACCCGCATATTTTGTTACATTATTACACGCGAAAATCTTAAATCTTCGGTATAAAACGAGAATGTGCGAACTCTGCTGCTAAAATGCATGAAACGCTTCCTTTCAGAGTTATTTAAAATGTTCAACGAAGTTGTTAATTACTTGTAAAAAATATGTACGCCCGGTTCAGCTTTATTTTTTTCATCAAGGGAGATGATATTTGGTCGTTTTCTGTTTCACGCATGCTGTGCGATTTCCCTCCACCGAAGTTAATTAAAAAACAGAATAAGAAAAAGAGAAAAAGAAAAAAAAAAAAACATTTTTAATCGTGATGATAGTTTTAAAGAAGATCTTAATCTCGGTGCGCGCTAAAAATGAATGTAATTTATTCTGCCTTCCCGTAGAAGAATAATACCGTTCTGCGTCTGGTAATACCGCTTGGACTTTTTTTAACCGCCCCGCTTCCGACCGTCTTTTAAACATCTCAGATTACGTAAGAAGTGCGGTGACAAAAAGTACCGTTTACAGTAACGTCAAAGTTGCCAGTAATTATGTGTCGCGATGAAATGTAAAGTATTCTCCATTCGCCGAAAGTGGAATATATGTATGTAAATTCGCATTTTCATCTGAACGGAATTTATGATAAACAGAATGAGATGGGTTAGATTGAATATTTTGCGAGTCAATAGGAAAGTTTTTAACGAGTTCGAAAATTCGGTTGCGGATTTCTAGTAGGAAACTTTTTTAATTAAAGGAGGAACACGCTTCGTTTTCAACAAAGAGAAACATGTTTTTCTATTTTGTCGATTCTCCTGGACAAACCGCATCGTACTACAAAGATGGTCTCTATTCATTGATGAAGTCGACGTCGTTTTTAATTAAAAATGCAAACTATGAAGAATATATAGAAGAAAACAGGACGAATTCTCGGCGAGCTTTAAATGATTATTTCCGGTACGAGAAAATTAATAATTCGAAAAAATAAAGACAACTTTCAAAAAAATTATTAAAAAACCTCGTCTAGTGTCCACTTTTTATAGTTTTTGCACAATTCCTTGTTCGATATAGTTGCTAGACACACACACAGCTACAGTTAAATTCAGTTAGTCACGGCGGCTAATTACGAGATTCTTTTAAATGTCAAATATTTATTAATCGTTTCTGGCTTCTTAATTTTTTTGTTTCACGATAGCAAAACTTTCAGAAATATATCTTACATGGTATGTTTTTATAAAGAGGTTTTCATTTAAAATCCATACACACAGCTTTGGTTATGATCGTATTCCCGTTATTTTAATAATTAGCCAACTTGCAATGTAATCACGAGAGGAGCAGTCGGATTAATAATAATTTTCAAATCGCTTTCGTTTTTATTGATTTTTGGCGTTAAGGTTTTTTTTTTGTCGTCCTAAAATTTTACTAACTTGGCTAACTAAAGTGTTATCGAAAAAGATTGAATAAAACTTTTTTTTTGTTGGGAAACTGTAGCAAACACTTTGTTGAATTTTTAAAAAAAGGGTATTCCCAAAATTACTGATTTCTCAAATTTAAAAAAAATAAATAATAAAAAAAAAAAAAAAAACGTTATTAATAAATAACGGAAATAACGGACAATAACAAAATTCTAACGACGCAAGTAGCAACCCCTAGAAACCTACACGAACGGCAATAGCGGGTTTTCTTAAAAGTTATATTATCGAAATACATTATTTACTTTCAGTATGAGAGTCGGTTCAGAGGAGAACATTTCTTATTTCTGCGGGTATAAAGAAAAAAACTCGGTGAATAATTCTTACCGATATTTAATTCCGCTTTTCACCTATTGACCCGATAATTGACGACGGGCATGACACACTGTATCGATATTAGATAAGACGTTATGAGTCAGTGTACACACTTTGTCAACTTTTTTGTCGGTTTTCATTAATCTTTTTGGTGAGAAATATTGTTTTTTTGTTTTTTTTTTGGTTTTTTTTTTATTTTATTTTCGTTCAAAACTTTGTTCTAAATTTTTTTATTCCGAGATAATAAGGTACTCCTTTTTTTTCCATCTACCTTTGTGGTCGGTTAAGTAAAAGGATCGATCGCGTGTTATTTCACTTTTTACATTTTACACATTTAAAATCAGGATTTTTAATCGTTTCTCTTCTCAACACTTAAAAGGAATCGTTCGATTATTTGTTTTTATTTCTTTCTAATGTTCGAGGTGCACTTAGAGGAGCCACGTCGATAGTATAATAAAAATTGCTCGTTCGATTTTATCAATTCCGATTTCGGTCGGTCTTGATTAATAGCAAAATTGCACACAAGAATTTTAGAAAATCTGCAATTTTTTTCATTTCAAAATTATCCTACTTTTATATTTTTTGGCGATCAGACGCAATGTCAGTTTTTGTTTTCCTAACAAACATCCGTATTTCCCCATTCGTCTGTCAATATTGTGGAAATGTCCTTTTTTATAAGTTTGTAATTGTTTTTTTTTTTTTTTAATAGTTCTTGGTCTTGAAACTGCTGCAAGGAAAGCTCAAAATTTTCCGAAACTTTATGAAATCAATCTGAATTTCGGTGCTGCTGCACACACGTCAATGAATTTTTCAATAAGATCGGTTTTCAGATGACCGAAAATAATAAATCTCCCGTAATTGTAATCCAAATTATACAGTAGTATGTTCTCTAAATTACGTTAAAAAATAGTTACTTAAAACTTCAAGGTCAATTTTCCTACCGTAAATCAATTATTAACTGTTAAAAGAAAAAAGCCATAATGAAGTAGTCAAAGTAATTTACAACGATTAAAACTGCGTAATTAGTGCAATTTTCCTTACGGATGTACAAAGGTATCGTTTTAATTATCAGGTTTATACGTACAACATTCTACATCATTTTCTAAGACGGATGATATTTCAGAACGGCTCGAAGATGTTTGGAAAAATCTTTTAGGGGCGTAATCTACTGGGTAGCGCGTGAGAGAATTTCCAGTTTTTTTCCTATTCGGTGAAATATGCATGTTTCAAGAGAAAATGGCGAATTTTAATTTGCAAACGGCTGTTGCAGTTTCGTAGAACGCACGAGTCGAATGTAGAGGGTAGAGAACAGCTTATTAACGTTTACTTCGGTATTGACGACGGTTTTTCGACAAATACAGAAATATATATTTTATCCTTCGCACAGTCGGGCGATAATAATAATAATAGTACCCGAGCCGATGTTAAACTATTACTTTGTTGCCGAAATGTGTACGATGTTAATAAATTAAAATCACAGACAGTTTTCGTTTTTGTTTTGTTTTTTGTTGTTTTTTTTTTTTTTTTTGGTGCGTTTATGTCTTTGAATTCACAAGCACATTTTTCTCTCTATTTAATTTCTCGATCGCGCACTGGCAATAAGAAATAACAAAAAAGAGATACTAGGAACGTAGAAAAACGTGGCGATAAACTAGCACTAGACTAGAGGAAACATACAGAAACAAGATAAGAAAATTAGGCAGCTGTCGGTTACAGTTAGTGGACCGTAAGAGCGAGTTTTGTGCTAGGTTTTGTACGAGAAATGTAAATACTTACACCGGGGAGAAAGATGTGAAATGAGCTTAAGAGGCAAATTTGTTTTCTGTGGCTATAGTTAGGGCAACCATTTGAACTGGGTCGTAACCCCCCGAGCCGAATGAATACAAAGTGTAATAACGCTGTGGAATAATAAAAAATTATAAAGGCATATTTCACCGCGCGATCTGCGTTCCACTGATGGACTACCATATTTCTGGCGTATCATTCTGTTACAATAAGTTACTTTCTAAATGTCCGTACGGTTAATTTCCTATCATCATCGTTGCATATTATCGTTATGAAGATGTTCGTCATTAAATTTAAACTTTTTTTCTCTTCTTCTCAATTATCGAGCAATGTTTTTCTCTTCTCCGGTGCATCGATAAAACTTTGGCACAGTTCAGCCAGGCCCCCGACGCAGCGTTAATACACATTGTAACGTTACTTGAAAATGCCTCAATGGTTTTATGGAATCGCGTAAAATGTATATTGCGATTCGGTGTAAATTGGAAGTAGCTGTAGTTTTTTAAAAAGCTTTTATCAAAGATAGGCGAGCAAAACAAAAGCTCTCTTTGTACCTAAATGTGCATTCAGATTGTAGCGTATTCTCATATTTATACTATAAGCTAATTCGCGGCATATTGCGTTAGACCTCGAAGAGATACCGTTTTTTAGTTCAATTTTTCAGCCTTAACGTATAGGAGTTGTTACACTTTTCTTCTCACTTTCTCGGGCACAGCTAAAATATCGATTTCAATCGGTCAATGAGGATAGTAAACGGAGAAAGTTATACCTTGAAAAGTAGATGCGCGTCGAATTTCGAAATAGTTTTAATTTGAAACTTAATAATTCGTAGCACCCCGGCTAAATTTAGTCGCGTCACGAATGTATGTAGCGTGAAATGGTTTTAAAGTTTGTATGCGGTTAAAAAAAGTAAAATGCGGATGTATTAACAAATCGGTCAGTTCGTAACAAGGAGGATAAACCAACTTTGACTTTTCAAAACACAATTTTATTAATCAGGTAATATCGAGAAGAAAAAAAATGTTTTTTTATACATTTCAAAAGGAAACGATAAAGTGTACCAAATTACTTAATATGTCGAGCCAACACTCTACCGTGGAGCGTGTACGGTTAGGCAGCGACGTGCGGACAGCACTTTTGAATCGCGCCACTCTGGGAATGAAGAATTACAAAAAAATTTCACTTACTACGATGGGAGTTCCACAGTTGACCGGACATCCCCGGAACCTTTTAATCAAACATGTAATTTATTTTTAAAACCCGCGCCTGAACCGAAAGCACCGAAAATGGACCGTAATAAAAAGCGGAACTAACAAAAACTAACCCGGTCGCACAAAAGTAGCCCATCTTTCGGAAAACCGCCGCGTCCCATTTCATTATTACGCGGAATCCGTTTGAAAATTCGCCAACTGATCAGAGCTTAAACAGGGGGGGCTATAAATGTGCAATTTTTTTGTCTAGGATTTCGAACGAGCCGGTTTTATTTATTCGAGAGAACGGAGACGTTCCGAAATCAGCTTCACCGGCGAGAATTGGTCGCCGTCGATAATTAAATTTAACCAGAACTTAATTAAAGTTACCCCCGTAAAAGGAGTAATGGACTGTCGCTGATTTCATGTTAATTAGCTCCTGGGTCGAAACAAAGGTCTCTTACAGATTAATGTTTGTTACATATGTAATTGCGGGTGTTCTACGTTTGTCTTAGAGCATCGTGGAAAAACGAGTTTCGGAAAATTTACCGAATAAGTAATTTTTAATTTTCCTGGATTGTATGTCGTTTTTGGGTAAAATTTACGTGTAAGTGTCAACAAATTTATCCGAGTCCGATCTGGAACAGCACATGCGGATATCCCCGTATTTCCACCATTGCGAAAGTCACGAAACAAGCCAATAATCGTTTTTAGAATAAGCACTTTAATAAACGGCCCGCCCAAAATATTACTTCGATGGATGAATGAAATACCCTTTAAAATAGTTGTACCGAAAAACCAGTCTTTAATTAACGTATTCTAAGGAAATGCGGCTAACGGCGAAGGGGGAATGCTGTTGTCAGATCTTATAAACAGGGTTCCTCTTGCAATATTCTGGCCGACAGTCAAAAATGCCCTTCTTTTATTGTCATATCAGAGGGGGAGAGAGACAGTGGCTTTAAAAAACGGCGCATAAAAGACCTGCCGCCTGTTTGATTTAAATAGTTTTACAACGGACGAAATATTTGATGTTGATAAAATAAAATTTCCCATGGTGTAAACTTCTGTTAATCATAATAATAAGATAAATAAATAATCGTAGTCGTATATATTTCCGTTATCATCATTCGCCGTAATAATAATAATAATCAATTTAACCTTTTTATTCAAAGCGTTCAACATTCGAACGTTACAATAAAAAAATTAAGGTATTTTATATTGATTAGGGTTACACAAATTTAGTCTCGTACTTCTACAAGAGGGAGGCGTGTTATTTATTTGTCCGAAATATCAAAACTTTCACCGAACACAATATTGCTGAATTATTTAGAGATGACGGACAATGTAATGAAATAGCAAAAACCGCATATACTCTTTTTCCTTTTATAGTTGATATCTTTTTTTTTTTACTCTTTTGCTGCAAAACACGCATAAATAACAAAGGAACAAGAGAATTAACAACTGGATCATCATTTTGCTAATACCGGTTCAACGAGACAAATCACCTTTAAACAGCCAACTCAGCCAACCATTTCGTTGTAATAAATAGAAACTTAGGTGAACCATCCAATCGAGGCCGTAAACCCAGGTGATAAACAAACAGAGACAAGCGGAAATGTAGAAATAAGGCCAAAAATTACGTCAAATATGCAGCCTACCGATAGAAGAAATATTTCAGTACGATTACTACGAATCCACTGCTGGAACTTTTTTTGCTTTTGAAAATATGTAGTGTACACACGGTTGTCGAAAAAATATGTTGTTTCAAGTGCAATGATAATTGGAACATTTAGCAGGTTATCAGAATGATAAAGTTATTTCGATTCGGTTTGCAAATGCTTTTCTGTTCGAATTTTCACTATAACCGAGTCCGAGTATTACTCGGCATTACTTATTATAATCAGTTTCATTTTTGAGCGATGAAAAATCTCTTTTGAAGTACACGTTTTGAAAACGATAATCTAAATTATTCCCGGTGTATATGTTTTTATCGATTCGTTACAGATAATGCAGTTGCGCGGCAAACATATTCTGTGTTTCAGTGAACATAAATCCTTTACGTCATGCGACGTTAATAAAAATTCAAAATACAAGTAAGTACTCGTCGAGAGGAGTAATCAGTTTGTATTTTCTTTTTAAAACGTAAATTTATAACATACAGAATTTTTTTTATTTCTAAAATTGAATAAAATAACCATTTTTAGAAATAACAATAAAAAATAGTCGTGTTTATTGTTTTTGCTTATATATATATATATATATAACTTGGAAAGTATAGAATTTATTCGTTCCTAATAAAGTTGTTCATTATAGAAACCTAACGTATTTCTATCTTTAGTTTCAGGTGTACCACAAGTTCTTGTCACTGCATAAGAATACCCTTTTTACATAAAAACGATTACCGAGCCAATAGATTTTGCACTATTTAAAATTATACAAAAAGAAGGGAAACGTAATTAAAATATTTTCAAAAAAAGAAATAATAAAAATTTTATCTGTTTTTTTTTTTTTCGAACATCTTTTTTAGCTTAAAAGAAATAACATTTTTGGAGCAAAATACTCGTTTCAAAATTTGCTTAAATTTTAAACTTTCCCTTTTTCTGTATGTTAGCCCCCCCCCCCCCGGGAATGTAGCTTATTCATAGTCTTAGGCGTGCTAAGCCAAGTCGGAACTTGTCGTTTCGTCGAACAGCTTTCAATTAGTTAAAAGATCATCTTCTACACTTCTCTATATGAGCATTATTTATAAAATAATATAAATGTTTCCTTTCTTAGATAACTGGTAATCTATTATTTAATTAATTACAGCCAGAGTATAAAAGGTTCTTGAAATGTACTCTTCCAAAAATTAACTTTAGTTTTTAGTTTGTTATTCTTCTTTTTCGGAATACATGCTTCACAAGGGATGGCGATTAGAGTAAACCGGTGACAACGTTTTCATTTTGAATTTAAAGTACCTAATCAGAAAAGTTGATTGCTACTCTTACATCGCCACGATACTGTCTGCGGCGAGGGGATTTAAATAATTCTATAAGTTTTTTTGTTAAACGATTTTGAAACAGATTCTCCAGAAGACGAATATCTTATTCGTTTTATTTATGTTGCAAAATGCGTAATTGAACAATTAATAGGGAAAAAGTAAGATTAGAGAAAAAGATTGTTTGCTCTCAGAATATTTACTGAAGTTTCGAGACGTTGGCAATATTATTAAATACCATTTTTTACGTTTGAAAAAGCTAGTTATAGTGTTAATGCAAAAAATAGCATGTATTAAGGTCTAGGAAGTGTAATTTCTTTTTAAATTCACGTCCTAAAAAAGCAACGTTCAACCATGGAACCTATTGTTTCGATGTTTGCTCAGCAATAAAACCTACGTCTCGGCGTGAAATCAATACTTTAGTAAAAACTTTAAACCCAAATAAATCGCCCGGATATGATTTAATTAGCGTACGGGAATCTTAAAGCAATTGCCGGGAAAAGGTTTCATACTACTGACAAACCTTTCTCTAAATCACTCGATTGTCGTTATTAAAAAACCGCAGAAATCTCCAACAAAACCGGCTTCGTATTGACCCATATCATTGCTGCCTGTAATCTTTAAACTTTATGAAAAACTGCTACTAAAACGGCTGATGCTAGTCGTTAACGATAAAGGCGTCTAATAGCAAACCATCAGTTTGGATTTAGAGCCAAGCATAATAGAACAAGTGCACCGTGTAGAGTTACCACCGTTGAAACATCTCTCGAAAAGAAAAAGTACTGCCGCGCCGTGTTTCTGGACATCAGCCAGGCTGTCGACAAAGTCTGGCACGATGGCCTTTTGCAGAAAATTAAACGACATTTTCCTTATGAATTATAGCAGTTGCTTCAGTAGTCATACATGACTGAAAGATATATTTCTACGTTAAGTATAAAGATGACTTATCAGACATAAATATCCAATGAAAGCAGGAGTTCCACAGGGAAGTGTGCTAGTGCCATTACTCTGTTTTACACATCAGATATTCCTACACCTCCCACTATGTAGAGGTATTTTCCAGACGGTACGGCGATTTCTTGCTCAGACGAATGTCAAAGGGCGGAATACCATCCAAGCAGCGGTTACTGAAATTTTCGTTATGGCTTAACTTATGGAAAATCAAGACCCATGAAAGTAAATCAGCGCGAGTAATCTTCACTAATAGAAAAGTTGCTCCGACGAAAGACATAGTCTCGAACAATGTTGCAATTCCTCGATAAACAGATGTGAAATATCTGGGGGTGTTTGCCTTGATTAACGCCTAACACGAATGAAACATATTAAAACGGACCGAATTAAATATAAAGTTAAGACATTTATACTGGCTACTAAACAGGAAGTCGGAATTATCTGCTGAAAATAAACTACTAGTTTATAATCAAATTTTAAAGCCAATTTGGCGTTACAGCTGCCCGCTATGGGGCTGTTTTAAAAAGAGTAACATAGCGATTATACAACGGATGATCGAATACAAAATCCTCCGGATGGTTATAAACGCCCCGTGGTACATTAACAATTTAACGCTTCACAAAGATCTCGGAATAAAGTTTGTTCAAGATACTTCCGACGACGCAAAGAAGTATGCCTACAGATTAGAAACGCAACCGGACAATATGGTAATCGAGTTGCACACACACAGTATATATGTATGTTTTAAAAAGATCGTTTAAAATAATTTAAAAAAAATACCACAAAGTAATACTTGTTAATTTTAATTTTTCAATCGATAATAATGAAAGACAAATCTTCAGCCGAAATCAATTATTTATCCGAGTCATTTTTATATTTTGACGAATAGCGGATGTATTCTGTACATGCGGGTATTACGGGAAGAAATGTACCCGAACGTAAACCTATTAGCTCTAACCTGTTACCTGATCAGTGTCCGCAATCGCAATGGCCGGATGCTCGCGCAAACTACCAGATAGCAGCACCGATCAAGCAAGAAATTTACGAAACAGGTAGTCGGTGTGCGAGGAAGAGAAGGCAGACGAAGAGAAACGTACGAATAGAGCATAGAAGAAACTAGGGAAAGACGTAAGAAAATGCGATGAAGGAGCAGGCAAAGTGGACAATATGATGATTGCGACAAAGACGGAACGTGCGTAGCCTAAGGGTTGACAAGTGTAATTTATAAAATGTAACTTATAAATGAGTGTAATTTAAGCGAACCAATGAAACAGTTGCAAGGGCGGTTCTAACGGTCGGCGAATGATTTTATTTTGACAGTTATTAAGCGAAAATGGGAGTGACAGACCCGGTAAACACCCAAAAACCATCATGGCTTCTCTAGCTTTTTACCGAACAGGCCGAGCACAGATCAGACCCGTTTCCAGTATCTCTAGTTTATATATACGCCGGTTACTATTTTTTTTTCTCCTTGCATTATTCAATTTTATAAACTAAATAAGCCGGCAGCCGATTCCGCGCACACTTTCCATGCGTACCGAACGTCCTGGAAAAAAGAATTTTTTTTTCGCATCCTTCCTGGAGTGGTACAGGCATGGAATAACCGCGTACACTTCGCGCGGACCGGCGGTGATGGTGTTGCGGTGAGCAGAATCAAAATTTTGAGCGCAAATATGCTCGGCCGAAGCTCCGCGGCAAACATATTGTCCTAAAGTGAAATGTTAAAAAAGAGTTTGCGCATAAAATTATATTTAAATCGTTGTATTTCCTTACCTAGATGTAAACCTCCGCAATTTTCATAAACTAAATTCGAATTATAATTTACGGAATTACACAAATTTAGAATTATAAATGTAGAATTATAAATGTAGAATTATAAATGTAGAATTACAATGTAGCATTGAAAATTATAAATTTGTAATTATATATTTAGGCTTTTGAGGATTGTAGAAGATTTTTTTCCCCTGAAAATGTACTAATTATGAATTAGCTTTTTTTTTGGTTAATTTAGCGAAAAACGGAAAAATAATAATTCCGGAAAAGAAAATATAAAATGGTGTTATAATTTCACGTTTGCGTACTTCCAAATTTATATACACATTCGCTGTTATTTAAAAGTTGCTAAAATTTTGTAATTAAGGTAAATTTCTTTCAGACACGAATAAAAAAATTTCGGCTGTCTTTTATAGGCTTATACTATATTTCTAACGAACATACACTAGAAAATTCCATCCAGTTTGTAATTTTAAATTGTAAGCGCGACCGTTTTTATTGTTTCTCAACACGAAAAAGATAATGCATCAGCTAACTGGCTAGCATGTGTAAACGTTTTGCCATCCTTTTAAAATTTACACTTAATTAATAACGATTGACCAAACAAGATGAGCGTGCGAACTGACAAAGTAAGGAATGTTCTCGGATTAAGCATTCCTCCAGTACTAATCAACTGTTATATTTTCAAAAAAAAAAAAAAAAATCAAGTACCATATTAAAGAGCACCTACCTTTAAAAATTTCGAACCTTCAAACTTCAACACTACAAATCATAAAAGCTGCTCGACAGATAATTCGTGAATTATGATAATCTAGTGAATTGCAGAATGGTGCGTATCCTCATAACAGTCTTTCCAGGAAGGTTTGGTTAGTGAGTATACCGCGATAATTCTATGCGCTAATTACAGCACAGTGGAATTAGACTGCATAAGAGAAGCGATGGTTTTTGGAAAATTTTATTGCATTGCAGTTGTACGGAGGTTGCACCAAGAAAATAGGAAAACGATGAATATTAAAGGTTAATAAAATTATCGACAGAGTCCACGAGTAATAGAACTTCATGGGGATATTTACCGGAATAAATTATTGCAAAAATTTGACTATCTCGAAGTTCCCTTTTACTCAATTAACTTAATAATTAATAATATAGGAAAAGCGAAGGCAAGGTTAAGCAAAGCAATATCAAGCACATTTTTAAAGTAAGGAAGAGTTTTCAGAGTTGTCTATTATAACATACTTTGAAGTAACTCTTTAAGTATATAACTAGGGGGTATTAAAGAAGTCGCTGGAAAACGAACAATTCACCTTGAGTTGACGACTGCTAATTACATATCCATTGAAATGGAATTTAAACAGAAATCAAGAATTACGGATTATACTCAATTAACGATAATAGAATAGAGACTAATATCTCAAAAGTAATACCATTAACATTTATTTATTTAAATACATATATATATATATATATATTATATACACGAATTTATATATACTTATATATTCACTTTTCATAATAAGTACGTATACACGGTTTCGCCAAAAAAGTTATCGAGGTGAGCTGAACAAAGGAACATAAATATGGAGCGAGAAGTTCTATTGAACTCATTAAGATTTGTAAATATACAGAGAAGTTAAGTATGAAAGTTAATTAAATCAAAAATTCGGCTGATAACAGTACTAGCGAGAAGAAAAAGGAAGAAAACTCTAAAGGATCTTTCACCTATGTAATCGTAACATTTACTGGCGCGTTAAACAATTGTTTCGAAAAATAGATTGAAATTAATATTGATTTTCAAAAGATCTTAAACCATCGACGCTAGAGTGATATATTACTTCGGTTGAATGTTCTTTCTAATCGTATCTGATTTATTAATTTTCGAACTTCCTGCAATAATTTCGATGGTAAATGTCCCCTTTGTCACCTTCATTATCCGAACTTTTTGATTTCAAAAGTTCAAACTTTTTGTCGCTACTACATCGAGCATTAAATAAGAAATTTCTTTTAAACTGCAATACTTCAATATCACATGAAAACCGTTACAAAAAAAAAAAAAACGATACAAGATGAAACGATTAATTTTACGTGTTATTTTGAATGTAATATTACACCGTATTTTAAATTTCATTTTTCCATTGACAAGTATCCGGTATTATTTATATTTTCATTATTTAAAGAGGAGCAAACTGTTTCTCGCGTTGTTCTTAATGTAATTATGTACAAGAGAAATTGAAAAAGTCGCATTTTCCATCTTAAAAACTTTATGAGATACCTGTTAAAGATAATATTTAATGAAACGTCCCTTTGAACTACTTCCATAATCGTATAATATTCGAATTTGGGGAAAATAAATTTGACCGAAATAAACCGGAACACTAAACACACTATATAAACAAAGTATTGCTGTTAAAGTGAGTTCTTCTATAGAAAGATAAACTTGTGATACTGTGTCAAATACTTTCGTGCAATGTTGACGAACAATACATGATTTTTTTGTTACTATGAAAATTCAATGTCGGTAACAGGTGGTATTGCGTAAATGACACAACCAACTCGTCAACATCTTCGAATGAGATATTAAACAAAACTAATGATTAAGATATTTTGGCTAAACATTTCTGCTGCTATATAAAAAATAAAACAAAAACAATAAATAATACACTCTCATCAGTTTTTAAACCATTCTGCTCGTATTCAATATACTCAGTCCACAACACGAATAAATTAAAAATACCTCCATTTATTTTATTTTATTTTATTTTTATTTTATTTTATTTTATTTTTATTTTATTTTATTTTATTTTATTTTATTTTATTTTTATTTTATTTTATTTTATTTTAATTTAATTTAATTTAATTTAATTTAATTTAATTTTTTTCACACCAGTCTAGACACGTGTAATTTCTTTTCTTAAACAGCAATTTTTCACATCGAATAGTTGCTTTGCACGATGTGTTTCACGCAACAAAGAATAGCGAAAACTAATGCAGCAACTTTCTGTTGCGATAAACTAGCGGTTAAGGAATACGAAAGCAACGGTCGTTTCGAGTAAAAGTGCCAAGGACAAAAGGTATTGCTGACACCTTTTGGAATTAGTAATAAATTCGAAATCATTTAATAAAGACACAGACGCGGCCCAGGAGCTTTTCGATAATTCTGTGTCGTCAGCTAAATATTATTTCGACTAAAGGAACGACAAAAAGCGGGCGAAAGAGTGCCGGTAAAGGAACAATGGAAGAGTTAGCGAATGACAACAGCATGTAAGGTCGGTTGAAAGGTGCAATTTATGGGATCGGTTTTTATCATTTCCGCACCAAGTGAGAATCTGAAAGAGCAAGCTGCTTTATAAACTGTGAGAGTTCCAGTTCTGTGTAGTCAGCTCCATTTATTGCCAGAGATAGTTGAAATCGGGCTATTACTTTATTTTCGCGAACCAACGTTCGTCTTTCGAAGCATACCTGTTCATCACGCATATATCACCGTATTACTATTATGATTTATTGCAGTCGTCTTGTCGACCGATAATGATGTAACTGTTAAACAAAAGGTAGTCTAAGTAATGTAACTAATTTTCCAACGGTAGACCTAATATAATAGTAGACTGTTGTTATTTTATACATATTTAGCACTCATTTATTATCGCCGTAAATAACGCTTTTAAATATTCTTTCTTATTAACGAAAAATAAAAAAGAAAAATGAACGGTTCAAACGAGTAACAATTATTAGCGAACTAAAAGTTTGACCGATGAGCGCGGAGTTGACAGAGAATTTTATCTAGTCTATCGCAGTGAATCCTGTTCGATTCGGAAAAGTTTGACGTTTTTGAAAATAACATATACTTTTCAAACAGTTTTGTTAATCTGTCCCTTTTTTAGGTTTTTTATGAATTTGAAAAAGTTCACTAAGAACAAAAGTTGCATTACTAGTTCGTTTTTTTTTTTTCTTTTTCGATATCTCATATAACACTGCTGTAGTCATTATAATACACAGGGTGAGCAAATTAAAATTTTTCCCTGGCAGGTTGTATTAAAGCTCCGATTCGATAGAGGTCAACTACAGTAGTATTGCGGTCGGCGGATAAAAGCCGGATGATAATACGCTCGACGGAGGAATCGGAAGAATCGGAAAAAAAAAAATCGAGCACGTAGATGAAGAGGATGTTCTCTCGAATGTGCAACTATGGAAGACTGTCGGAAGTAACCTGCTCGCAGACGACTTAAGTCAACGTATTGTCGAGACGTGTAAGGGGATATCCATGAAGACTTTTTCTGTAGGAAGAATGATTTTTGTGTGACTTTATTCGACAAAATGGTAGAATTCCTCGAGAGAACAGCTCTGACCTTGACGGCAAATATTGTTACGGATGTGACACTTGAAGACCGAACTGTTTCAAAATAATTTCAAGTATCAAGGTATTCCCTACAGTTGTTGTAAGTTAAAATAGCTTCAAGTCACGAAAGTCAGTTAGTGAGAATATGTATGCGAGCTACTTGTGTTGGTAAACATAGGTCAAGAACGTAACGCAATTTTCCTTTAATACTTTAACGATGCAGCCCTCCGTTCTATTCGTCACATAGAAACTCTATTCGTTCGCGCTGAAAGTGTGCCTAAAGAAACAACAGCCTTTCCTTGTAGAATGAGCCGAAAAATATTTTCCAATACTTCGATTTTCACGAAAAAGGCTAAATTACTTCCGGACGCGGGCAAAAAATAAATTCCGTGTTTGGGTAAATAATGTTTCTCGTCTATTTTATCAAGTGATCAGTAGTGCGGTTTAGTCGTAGTGATAAAATACGGAGATGCTTACATAAAATATAGGTTTTTAATGAGGGAGGACTAAAAGAAACATTAACGATGATATATTAAAATGCCTATAAAATTATATACCAATTTTGCATCGAAATTCTATCGAGCAAAATATCAAAAAAAAATACTCTATCGATGTTTTAGGGGGTTCCCCGAGACTCAGGTGTTACATTTTAGGCGGTACATCGATATTTTTTCTTTTTCAAGCGCTATTTAACGCGTTAACCCGTTTGAAAGCCCCCTTGTTTACAAATCCGGAAAAAGGAATATGTAATTCATTCTGTGAACTTTTCCCTCTTTCCCACCAGCACTTATTTAATTCTTGGTCACTCAGTTTTTGAATGCTCTTTTCGTGATGTCGATTACCGGTTATTAAAAAATACACACCAGTTATCCGCTCGTCGTTGGCAAATTTAATCGACCGGTACACCGACTGAAATACAATACGCATTCCGTTATTTTTGGCAGGTAAGCGTATAATTTCGATGATCCCTGATAGAGATGGCAAATAGTAATTCGGACCCGATAATGACCTCTCTCATATTCCGAGCTGTAATTTTCGATTCTTCCCCATACTTTCGACACCAAGGAGGACCCTTCGTCTAACAACCCGTTATTACCTCTGATATGACCGTTAACCGACTATACAAAATGTGCGCTATCTTCAAATATTACGTTTTACGTTGGCCATAGCTCGCAGCCGTTACAAAAATCTTTCCCAAAAGTGTGTGCGACTTGTTCTTTCTATCTTCAATTATGCTTTTTTTTTTTTTTTTTTTTTTTGTATTCGCGTTTGAACGATTTGTCCTCACCACCACCTCCTCTTCCGCAAAATACTTTCTTCTTTCTGGGCGTCTTATCTGTCTCGTGCTACATATTAATCGATTCGCGTAGCAGACTCGGAAAAGTTGTTACTTTTGGCCACCGATTAGATTTATTTATTTCATCGTATCATGTAAAATATTCTCAGTACTTCCACAGGCGCGAGTGTAAATGATCGGTAAGTTTAAGCGCGATTCGCTTCTATATCCGTGCAACCCCGCATTCCATTGAGCATTTCTTTAAAAACTGTAACTTTTGAAAAATTCTTTTTACAATAGTTCTTCTTATTTTCTTATTGGTTTTTAAAAGCGGACTACTCCGTCCAGTCTCAGCGTATAGTCTCTTTAGAAGTATAATTAAAAATAATTCGTGATTTACACAAATCAAGAGAGTTTTGCTATGCAATAAAATTAAGAAATTTAATTGACACGCTGCTACAATATTAAATGTTTTAATAATTTCAAGTTATTTAAAAAAAAAAATAATCGTCGCAAAAATATGAACCACATCTTTGTAGGTGACAGAGTGACTGGGAAAACAGCGATACATTAAACTACTAATTAGAGTAATACCGTTCGCGTTTAATACGGAATTCCAATTTGCATTCCGATTATTTCGACATTTCTAGATTACATCTGAATGATATAGGCGCTCTCTCTGGCTTCTCTTTTCACGAAAGCCCTGCTTACATCCGAACCGGCTGTCCAAGAAACGCAATTCCGAATGCGTTAAAATTGGGTAAGAGACATTGAGGAAATTAAAATCGACAGGCAAATGAGGTTTCGGATAATGTCGGTATTGTGCAATTTTCAAAAAACATACATACCTTTCTCGAATTACACGTTTAAGCCTAAATTTGGAGTCTCGACTTATATGAAAAATTAAAAGAAAACTATTTTAGCGACTAGAATAGCATTTTAAAAAGTTCCGTATCTGCCTGAATCTGAAATTTTAAATCGTTTTAGATAATCCTTATATATTGCATGGCCCGATACGAACTGTACTTTAAAATAACAATTGTGTACCTACATAAGTATTATTCGTTAATTCTTTCACAATTGCACTTGGAAAAAACTGAAATGTTACCCCATTATAATTTGTCGCTGCATTTTAAAAAACAATTAAAAACAAGTAGTCCTAAAAAGAGCACTGTAAATATTGGTCCAAAGGGGGGACGGATAGAGCGGGAACGAAGGTTGGCAACAGGTGTTATAGAAAAAAAAAAAAAAAAACACTTTATACTAAAATTGGAAAATCACTTCCTAAATAGAATTTGCGAACCCTTTTTAGCCTGAAATTTATGATGAAAATAAGTTAATACGAAATTTGATTAAATCAGGGTTTTTCTCTTTTCCTTTTTTTTTTTTATTTATTTTTTTTTTTTTGGGCGCGCCTAACGGGCACGCATCTTTTATTACTAACAATCGGACCGATGTTTTATTTTCCACCAGATTTTATTTTTATCTGTCGAAAGGACCGCGACTTCCTTTTGAGGGGCGGCTCGTGGAACGAGTATTTCAGACCATGAGTAAGCTATTTAAAGTAAACTGAGGGTTTTTTCTTGTTTAAGATTCTCCTTAAAAAAAAAAAAAAAAAAAGAAAATAAATTGCAAGGAAACAAAAACTAGTAGTTCGAGATAATGATGTCTAATTGGTGGAAATATAATCGCGTCTCGTTAAATATATATATATATATATATATATATATATATATATATATGTATATGTTTAAAAAAATAGTCGTACACTATTAAAAATTGAAAAATAAAATGTGACGTTGCAATAAAAGTTTACAAAAAAATTACCGGAGAAAAAACGAATAATTTCTAGGGGGATTAACGCGTATTAAGCGTGACAATAATAAAATTGTCTAAAGAGACCAATGAAGATGATACTTGCGGAAGGAATTGGGAAAAGAAAGAAACGATATGCGCGTCTCAAAACAAAAGTAAAACATCGTTACGGCTTAGTTTTTTTTTTCTTACAGGATTAGCCCCAACAGATTACGAATGCATCACTAGAAACTCCATCGACCGATGAAGGTACATAAGAGAGGATAGCACGTGATGATCTTTGGCAACTATTATACGGTTTTTAATGATTTTCTTTCTCTCCCCTTTTTTTCTCGTTTGTATGACTATAAATTAAGATTTCTTTTCCCCTTTTTGTCTCCTTCGGAATGAATTACACACGTAATGAAGTAAAAAAGTA
This sequence comes from Icerya purchasi, assembly GCA_039619475.1. Classification (NCBI taxonomy): domain Eukaryota; kingdom Metazoa; phylum Arthropoda; class Insecta; order Hemiptera; family Monophlebidae; genus Icerya; species Icerya purchasi. The sequence goes on along the minus strand of CM077115.1, from coordinate 397,184,655 downwards.
CTTCTCTGGTTGACGTTGGTTTCTTTTTCCTCGTGATTCCCTAGGTGGCCCTCCAGCTAGAGGATGTATATACCTACACTGGTTTTCACAGATCCGCTACCGGAACTTTCTTTAGATACAGGAAATGGCCGGTGTGTTCGCGGTGCGAAGAATATTTTTCAAACGATGTCGCACAAAAGTCTCTTGACATCTAGAGAGACGTTAGAAGTAAAATCAGCCTACCCAGGACTTCGGTGTAATGAATCGTTCGAAATCTTGAAACTAATTTTTATCTCGAAATTCGTAAATCTGTTGGAACACTTTTTACCGGGAAAAGGAATTAAAAACATGGAAAAGAGTTTTAATAACGGAAGCTCCCTCGATTGCAAATATTGGTCGTGCCATTTGCACACACAAATTCGAATGAAGGTTAGCCTTTTTCTCGTGTATTGTCTTAATAATTAATAATGAAATATTTCCATCGGAAAAGGCCGAATAAAATTTAGACATTAAATTTGTTTCAAGCGTTGCATTTAAAGCAATTTAAAAGTGTTCGCTCGTGACTGTATGTGCTTTTTTTTTTTTCTTAAACAATATCGTAGTGCATTATTTCACGCCGTTTAAAAAGTATTCCGTTCTCGCCGAATGCGCGCGCCCTAAACTATTTTATCGTGAATTACATCGCAACAAAGTCGGTTAAGATTTAATTTGCCAGCGAAATTAAACTATATACTAATTATACAAATTGGACAACTTCCGAAAACAAATTGTAACTTTTCGGATAAAAAACGAAAAATATCGACTAGGTCACCGTTTAAAACGATTATTTATATACGGACGATAAAATGAGGGGAAAAAAAAAGAGAATAGGCCGATGATGTTCAGTGATTTACCTTTGTGTTAGATGAGGAGTCGCTGTTGATCATGGTCGCGTACAACGCCAGCAAATAGTATACGATGAAAAACAAAGCTGCCGTCAGACAAACCAGTTCCGACATTTCCTTATTGTGCATGACGATGATCGTGAAAATGCGACGAAAGAAAAACCGAATTACAAACGTTTCTTCTTCTCGTGGAATTTTTCACGCTAACCCACAGATAATAAAATAGTCTCAAGGTCGACTCGCGCTGGTAATAGCACACAGTTCTGCGCAACACACACCTATTCTGCTTGGGAAATAGAGACAAAAAATTGAGAAAGGGAAATGCAGAAAAACAGCTGTTCCAACAGTAGAGAAAGCAAATGTTTCAAAAAAAAAAAAACAAAAAAAAACGAAAAAAACGAAAAACAAAAGAAAAAGAGCCTTGACAAAGTTACACCGATATTGATAAAACAGTTGAAAATTTTTTCGAAAAATACGTTTTACATTAATCTTTAGATCTAACCGAGTGACAGAAATAAAAAACCGACGCAAAACAGGGGAAACTGCAGAAAAAAATTTTCACGTGCGGCCCTTGATTGCGCAACACTAGATGCTGATGAGGTCGGGTCTAGAAAATTCTTCACAGGGAAACGAAGAAAAATTCGTAAAATAGAAGCTGTTAAAAATCGCCGAAATGTTCTTCGAGCATATACCTTAGGATATGTACGCCGCGTTCTGTAGGCGTCAGACGACATTGTAAACGTCATAAGCGTACCGAGCACGTACGATCACGCTTCTTAAACAGAAAATTACCTTTTTTATACGAACGCGGCTCTCTTCCGTTATGGTCTTAACAAAAGCGTCAATTAAGGAACAAAAACGGTATTTCACTTCGAACAGCAGTAACACTGGAACAGGAAGCTAGCACGGTCCTGTCGGAAGGCGACGTCTTAAAGAGACTGAAACGTCGTCACTGAGACATCTTAATACACCGCCGAAAAATCTGTTTCCCCATTCCATGCAGACAGAACTGATTCGTTGGACTTCCAATTAGTGCACTTCCGTCATCACTGAAAATGCCGGTATCTTTTTTCCCTACCTCTACCTACACTTTCTCAATCTTGCTTAAATAGTTTTCTCTAAATTCGTCGATTTAATAAAAACCCATTTTCACCTGTTTTTACCTGGATTACTACATCGGCCAGTACAATAATGTACGTAATAATATCTAACGACTGAATGACAAGTATAGAAAATGAGTTACTGAATTTTTTCAGCTGTTCTTTAATGATTGGATTAGAAATTTACAATATTTACGGTATTGAAGTGTTCCAAAAAAAAAAAAAAAAATGCGCTGTCCGTTTAATCCAGGAATTAATAACGTACGAGCAAAGTTGGAAAAACTGGCCGATACTGCACTACATATTTTACGATGACGTTACAAAATGGATCTTTGAAAACCCCGTGAAACTGTTCTAATCTAGACGAAAAAGTAATTTACCTTTAAAAGAAAATTTTATACATATTGCGACTCGCAACAACATCTGGTATTTACACCGGCAGTAAAGGTAATTGAGAGAAAAACTACAAAACCGAAAAATTGTCAAACACAATGAATTCTTTTTTTTTTTTTTTTGAAAATTAAACAAAATAACGCGTCTGCCGCATCACCTGTTCAAGCTGAAATTACGTGTAATACCAAGAGAAGTATGCTACAGAAAAATTTAAAAAGTCTAAAACAGGATAAATAAAAAGCCGCTCAAATTTTTAATCTTCGTTTTTTTTTTTTTTTTGTATTTTTATAAAGCTCAGCGAAAACTAGGAGGAAATTGATAACACTTTCGATATCTCAAAAGAGGGGTGTGTTTCTTTAGAAATCAAAAAATACTAGATAATACAAAAGGGTTACAAAATCGGAAGCTTTTTAGGGTACGAAACCCACAAAATGGCTCCAAAACACAGTAAATATTTCAAAATTTTAAATATATATGTTCGCATCAATATTACCCTGAAACATTAAAGTTTATTTTATATCAAAATAGACGGAGCTATATATATATATATATATATATATATATATATATATGCATATATTAAGGGGAAAAAAATAGTTTTTAAACTGTGTCCGCAGCGGATGATGCCAAAAACGCTTCTACTTGGTTTACAGGTAACTGCTGTAAATTTCAGAAGTACGGCCAATTGTACCGTAAAAACCCGAAAAATCTTAGATCGTATACGAAGAAAAATGATGCACTAATTTTAAAAATAGTCAACACGAATAACGGAAAAAACGACTGAATCGGAAAATTTTCGAATAAACTTGAATGTGGCTCGGCGTTTTGGAATTGTTTTCAGTTCTGAAAATAGCGCCCCCATATCATATACGAACTTTAATACATTAACGTTAACGAAGTAACCGTAAAATAAAATTTTCAAAAGGCTATAGGAGATATTTTGTGTTTTCAATGACTTGTGCAACGGCAATTTTTCAGCGTTCCTGCGTCCAAGTTTTACGAAGGAAATCGTGGTAAGGCTCCGGATGTAAATCTTACACTCAGGGCATGGTGAAGTACGGCATTCAGTTCGTTCTTGAAGGGGGTTTGAGATTTCACAAAGATAAAATAATGTTCGGTTACTTACCTTGCCGATGCTGAGTTTTTTAAAAATGATTTTTGCATTAAAAAAAAACAAACAAACAAACAAACAATTAAACGATTAAAAGGATAAGTAAAAATTACTCACCTCGTTTTTCAAAAATCCGTATCGCCTTGCAGCATTTCAGTTCACGGTGTCTTCCGGTGCATCGTTGAAAAATATTCCGGTTCGAAATAAAATTAACACTACGACGAAAATCGCTGAATAATACCGCACGAAGAATTAACCGAACAGCAAAATGAGAAAAACTTTGAAAAAAGCAAATAATCCCGCATTTTCACATAGAGATGTACGTTATAGCTTGCACTCAAATATAATACGCGAACATTAATATCGAAAATACTTCGCACGCTTTGAATATTTACCGAAAAAATAAAAATTAACGAAATTCAAAATTGCGCAAAACTTTAATTTTCTGGAAAATGGCGTGAAATATATTGCATGTTAAACACATAACACGAAATTTTTTTGTTTTTATAAAATTTACTCTTTCAACCATTCACAGAGCATATGTGATAAACGACCGGGCGCAGATGCAAGTGGAGCGTTGCATTTAATTCGGCGGCCAGTACTATTAAAAGAAGAAGATGAATCAGCGCCAATTGTTGACGATCGCAAAATTACGCGATATTCTGAATTAACTCTGCCTGTAGAGAATCTTTTCTCCAGACGAATCGTATTGATCTGCAAAAGAAAACGCTAAAACAAACCGGTAGTATACACAATTAAGCGGAATAATCTGTTGTAAAATATTGCGTCATTGCCTGAAAACTATTGCTATCGGATCAACATCGATTGGTTACGATAGTTTCGCCTTTCGTACACGAAGTTCTATTCCTCAGTTTAAATATCATCATCGAAATAGCTTCTTCGCGTTACGAATATCGTACGAGCATTTACAAATATATTTACTACAACAATCTTTTTTAATCGATTATTACTTTCAGGAAAAAAACTTACGAATTTCCAAATGCACGTGTGCCGTGTTTCTTCAGCGAACTTTCCAAGTACCGGTGCGCTGAAAGTGCGTGATTTTCTGTATTGAATCTGCTACGAAATTTGCGCGCATAGCATGAAAAACTCGAACCAAGCCGTTCTTCAAGTTTATCGATGTGTATACGCTGCGCAAAAGAACTCAAAATTATAACTGGTTATAATGCAATAATTTCGAGAGAAATTTTTTTTAGGAAAGCGTTGTAGAGACCGTTGCTATAACAATGTCGCGAAGAAAATGAGATTGCGCGACTAACGAGAATTTCCATTAGATGCGGAGAAATTCCGGAGCCGTCGAAACGGAAGTGGAAATAAATGAAAGATACGAATTGAAAAAGTTTATATTAGTAGGCGAGTGAATCAAAGGTCAAGTTAAATTTGAAAACAAGAAGTAATTACGAAACAATAAATGTGGCGGAATATCGATTAGCAAAACACAAGGTTGTTGTAGCGATGTATTCGTCATAGTTGCTGATCATCGGGGTTACAACACCCTGAACATGATTTCAGCGTGTATCAGGAAGCACTATGGTCCGTGCACACGACTTCTGAAGGTAATTATGTAACATACGTGATTAAATGAAACCTAATTTAAGTAACCAGCCTACTAACGCATGTATGTTTACGATACACGTGTATTTGACGACATACAAGTGTATCTGTCCAGTGCACACTAATCGCGTTCGGGATGACATGAGTGCAGTCTGATAATGTGCCTTACAAATATAGTGAATGTGGTGTCGTTTCCGATTACCTCCTACAAAAACATAAATACAAAGAGTATGACGTGTTTTAATATGTGTGTCTCGTTGTAATGCTAAACGGTTTGCTCAATATCTGAAACTTTAGGTCTAGTCATGAACTTCCGGTAGTACTGTTCTCTTGTTTAAGTAAATGTTTAGACCCGAAGTCACTGAAACATATTATGTAGTTGCGGTCGTCAGGCAATTATTGTTCGGACAGGGCCTGTACAAATCGCGATTCTGTAAATTAAAGATATAAATAAATTCATTAGACGATTCATTAAACATATAAACTGTAAAAAAGAATAATAATATATTTAAAATTAAACAGTGACGCGTCTCAAAGCTAGTCATGATCACAGTATATATTACCTATTTAAACTTTAAAATGAAAATACAATGAAAAATATATCGATTTTGAAAAGGTAATTTCAAGATCAATTACAAAGAACGTGTTTTCTTCGGTAAAATATAAATATAGTATATAGAAAAATGATCAATAGCCGAACATTTATCAACCACACTATTACGACAATACAAAAGATTTATTTATTTCGAAATATATTAATAATTACGAAATGCTACATTTCGCCGAAAACTATTGCCTTAATAAATACAAGAAAATTTTGTTTTAATCATAACTTACCCTATACACAATAATCCATTATTCGATATTTAATGAATTTTACAATATAATAATGTGCAAATTCAAAAAACCGTTTAATTTTAACTTAGTATTCTTAATTAAATTATTTTTTACATTACCAATTTTGTTACTTTTATTTTACCTATTTTTACAATTCACAAGTTTAATAATATTAATAATCATTTTACCATTTTTTATGTATCTTTAAATAATAATCGATCCTAATTGTAATCGACCTTTTCAAAATTGATATATTTTGTATTGTATTTTCATTTTAGGGTAATATATACTAGTGATTATGAAGAGTTATCAACTTCGAAACGCGTCAGGTTTATTTTCAAATATATTATTATTTTATAAAAGTGTACATGTCTAATGGTTCATTTATAAAGTAATCGAAAAATAATGTGTTCACAAAATTTTAATAGTAATAAAAAAAATTTCTTTTGCGCTGGAATAATGTCCATAGTTGACAGGTTCAAAAAAAACAAAAAAAAACGACTTTGTCCGGAGAAAAATTAGAACATAAATAAATCAGTGTAATGTGAACAGACTGTTGGCTATATTAATAACAAAAAAAAAAAAAAACGAGATACGTAAAAAAAGGAAATAAGTAGAGAAGTAGAATACAACCAGTCTTAGATAATTTGTTTTTCAGAAAAGTTAATATTAATCGCGACAGAAAGAACACTTTTTTTTTAACTACATTGATCTTCAGTGATAATAGGAAATATTCAGATCCTAATACCCGAAGGTGTTTCCCTTATGCGACATGGCATAATTTTGGAAATGAACAATTTTCGTTTTTACGCTGCTGATTTCCTGTTAAAATCGCAATATATAATATTATACGGAAATATTTCTATATACGGATATATATTTAGTCTAAGTCACATGTCCAATCTGAAATTGAATTGGTTATACCGGAGAAATCTAGGAAGGTAAAGGCGGATAATCCAAAAGTGGAAAGGAACTGGTCCCCCAGTATTCTTATCAGATCCATTAGGCTTAGTACCATTATGGAAAGCTTAACCTCACAATATCCGTTACACCTTATATCAAGGATGATATGTATGGGACTTACTTTACTTTACTTTAGTTTACTTACTTTATATATTTACTATAGTTATTATTATTATTATAATTGCTACTGTCGTTATCATCGTTATTGTTAGTATTATGTTTATTTTTATCAATTTTGTTATTAATGGCAATTTAAGATCGGAGAAAATGTCAGGGGTATCAGATTCTGAAAAATCGGGTGAAAAGAAGGGGGGGGGGAATAATAATTTTATCGAGCAATATTCTGACAACTTTACAGTTGTAGTCTTTCGAAAAATCATGATACTCTCCAAAAGGAAGTCCTACGCGGATCACTCCTGTGTTGTTAGCGATTTTAATTTGACTATTTTCATTAATGTATGAGTATCATGATGCGCGAAAATAAATAAATAAATAAATGAAAATAGGTAAAAACAACTGCGAACAATAAGAATTAATTAGAAGTTGAACGGTAGCGAGAAACCACATGGCTCTTTTTAAATAGAAAAAACACTTGTTTCTACTGTTGTGTTCGGCTTACTTTGATCTGTTTGCGGAAGGGAAGCTATGTCAACCGTAATGTTAAATAATTTATTCGGGGAAATTATACACTTATCGGTAAAAAATAAATAACGGCTGTCACGTGACATCTTGTAAATTTTTTATCCCTAATTATCTTTTATAGAAATACGGACGGCGGAATTTCAAATTTCACCGAAACCTGCCAAACTTCAGAAATAACACCGCACCGTCTTATCTTCTTAGAAACATAAAAAGGAATAAGAAACAAAAATTGACATTGCTGTATTGTACAATTGCTATTTCTTTTTCATTTCGAAAAAGAAGAATGACGTATTCAATTGAAAACGATTTCTCCAGAACAATTTTAGAAGAAAAAATATTAGAGTAGTCAAAGGGGCTTGTCCTCCAGCGTGTCCCGAAAGGCTGAGTTTGATATACATCTATATAAAAAAAAATCATTATATGAACCACGTTTATTTATATATACCTATATATATTTTATTTTATTTTATTTTTTGGGAGGGCAACCAGTTTATTTAATACATAACCCCATCTGTTTTATAAAATTTCTCGCACATAATCAAGATAAATTACGGTACAATGAAAGGAAACAAAATCGCATTCATAATTAGTGAATTCAAGAATATTACGGCAGCCGCGTTAAATTTAGATACTGATAGGTAGCCTTAGTGGAAATATAAACTTTTGCGCAAACACTATGTCTACATAAAATCACTTTTTCGAGAAATCTGAAAATTACGAATACAGTTTTTTCTTATTTGCGTCCGAATGTGTGTATTCTCGTTTAACTGAAAAATAAAAGTAACAAGCAAGACTATTCATTTAAAACGAACGTTTAATCAAAAAGTAATTATACATATATATATACAACATTATCGTTATTGTAATTATTACCGTTACTGACACGACTTATGAAAACGGAAAATAAAGAGAAAAAAAAAATCATATTTTTACCCAATATAATATAACATAATCTACGCACTATCTATTATCTCTAGGCTAAATAGAAATAATATTCAATAAAAAACGAATATAGCAATATACTCTGGCAACGATAAAATGCAACAAAGTTATTATCTAAATAGTTGTGAGAACTATAAAAGTTTTTCCTACGCACCTGTTACATTACAAGAAGTTTTGAATTATGCCATTATTAATTAACTCTTTAGTACACTAGCATTATTCAGCCTTTCTAATACAAATACATTTTATAAATAGCGAATCTATTTATATTATCGTATACATTTTTATATATATATATATAACATATTATATATTTATTTATTTATTTATTAAATTTACACCATTATAATTAACTGGAAATTGTTTAAATTTCTATTAGATAAAAATAGCTATTACAAATTGAGCTTCTTCCGTTACGTTACTGTATTAGTATTGTATGTCCGACATACAGCGCTGAAGATTTTTCTCTGATTATATAAAATGCCATAAAACAATTGCGTCTCATCAAAAGAGGCTTCCTTTGCGTAGCAAATTATCTCGCGGTTAATAATGATATAAAAGTAACATGATCTACTTTAAAAATGGAAACTATTATTACCATTATTGTTATTATTATTATCATTATTATTAATCAAGGACGTAAATACTATTAACCTGTTAACTAAATATTAGGCTGGTTCTCAGTATATATGCGCAGCAATGGCTTTTTGAGTTAACTTAAATTGTATTTACGTGATTTCTTAGATTTTCCAATGTCGGTAGAAGAATGTTTCTACTCATATATCTGTCATTTTTTTAATTTTAAATAGCACGTAAGTGTGTATAAACTGTAATAATAGATAAAATAAAATTAAAAGTAATCTATTAAAAAAAAAAACAAAAAAAAAAGAATAAATAAAAAGAAAACAATGTATAAATAAAAACTACGCTAATAATATTTAATAATAATGAAAGTAATTAAATTAAATTGAAGAAAAAAGACAGCTCGACTTGATTAAAGATTAAAAAGAGAAAAATTTTAAATTAATATACACAATAAAGGTATTCTATCGATAAGAGGAACTCGTATTTCGCTTTCTAAATTTAAAAAGTATTATTATAAAGCTAATTTTTAGTATTCATTTTTTTTTCTTTATGAGAAATAAGAGCGGCACAAGGCTAATTCAAAATGTGGGGGCGTGAGAATTGACGTTGATTTAAATTACTTTCGCAATACTCGTAGTAAGTGCCGATAAAAATTGATTAATATTTAAATTACAATCGAAATTAAGCGGTAAGCGGTGTACACTTTTTACAGGCAGAATGAGATTGTTAATTGCACTTAAATTGATCATGTGTCTCGTGTGTTGCAGCTACTTAATGAAAAAAACTTTTTTTCCATTTAGGGGAATCGTGATCGATTGTAAATATATTTCGAAAATGCTAAAATATACACAAATGATCATCCGAACTACTTTAAACGATATTTCAAACGGCAGACGACCAAACGAACAGGATTACTAAACGGTATTATTATTATTGCACGTGTAAAACTTGTTATACATAGTATATACTTATATACAAAATGTAATTTATATAAAATCTGTATAAAATATATATATATATGTAAAATAATAAAAATGTTTAAATATCTACGGATGTTTTTTTTTTTTTAGTCCATTTTTGAAAAAGAAAAAGAAGAAGAAATTAAATATTGTTTGAGCATGCTCTAACCATGCATTATTGGTAACTACACTGACTATTTTGCGAGTTATGCAGATACACGTTATATTTTATGTACAAAAAAATAACATTAAAAAGATAAAATTACAAATTAAAAATACGCTCCATACATATATATATATATATATATATATATATGTGTATGCAATAAACGGAGTATTCTGTGAACTGAAGTATTTCCAGAAGGAAAGGACATGTTTTTCAATTTCACTAAGATAATTATAAAAAATTTTACTCGAATTTCGAATTGTTTCACACTTATTGTTGATAAATCGAACAATAAATAAATTAAAAAAAAGAAAATAACGAAAAAAAAAGAAAAGAAAAAACGCATATTTGGAATGCTTCATACTTTTGAATTTGATGTATACAATTTAAATATTTAAAAATATTTAACTTGTAATATTACAAAGCGCACATCACAAGCATCAAAAAACATCCCATTCGCGCACACATAAATACTATACATAAATTTACACACACATTATACATACATATATATATATATATATATATATGTATATGTATCGCGATATGCAAATTACTACTATGATATACTGACTTAGATATCTTTTCACTGGAGATATAAAATATTGGCAAAATAAAACAAGAAACATACCAGGCTTTTTTTTGTTTTTTTTTTTTTTTTTTGTTTTTTCCTATCAAACCAATAATAAAAGCAAAATTCAGAGTATGCACGCTTTAAAATTGCATCATTATAATATAGAAAAGAAAAATGGCCCGTTAAAAATAAAGAAAGTAAGGTTCTGCTTTAAGTGACTTCTTAATTAGAGCCGAAGTATTATATACTTATGTACAAAAAAAAAAAAAAACAAAAAAAACACACACGTATGCAGTACAAAGCAGGGCAAGTACGCATGTACGATTACAATATAATTAATAATAAATAAATAAATAAATAATAATATTATTATTTAGTAAATATTAATAGTAAAGAGAGTTGACTTGTGAAAAGTGTTAACTACATGCAATGCACGTCGTTCCCGTTCATCTTCACTGCGGCGATGTCTGCGGAGTGATATCGCTACCATCACCGCTTTGTCCATCGCCCTTCGTCTTATTTTCTTTCTTCCATTTCATCCGTCTGTTCTGGAACCAAATTTTAATCTGCCTCTCGGTTAGGCAAAGGGCGTGCGCGATCTCTATCCGTCGCCTTCTGGTCAAGTACCGATTAAAGTGGAATTCCTTCTCCAGCTCCAGCGTTTGGTATCTCGTGTAAGTCTGTCGCCCTCTTTTTCTTTCTGTAACAAGTCGGAAAAAAAAAAGAAAAGAATTTCCGAGAGATAAGAAACGGATTCTTTGTTTTCTTTGTTTCGCAATGAGAGAGATTTGACATAATTATTGCTCTGTGATATTATAACATGCGGCCTGCCGCGTACACTTTTCCTCAAATTATTATTCGGCAAATTAAAATTTTACCGCTATACTATTCAGTAAGGATCTTAAAATGATAAAAATGAATCGGAGCATAGCTCGTTAATGGCGATTTGTGTGCTTAAAGATTGCTGAATTGTGTTCAGATTATCGTGGTCAAAAAAAAAAAAAGAAAAAGCAAAAAAAAGCAAAACATAAATTAGATAAATTTTTTGTTTGGAAAAGAAACGAGAAAAGTTGTGAAAAAGAAACTACTATAGTTGCGTGAAAATGTTCTATTCCCTTCGCTCTAAGTAACTTTTTCCCATTTGTAACTGAAGTTATGAAATCGTTCTGTAGTTAACTCGTACAAGGTAAAATATTGTAATTTTTCACAACTATGTTGTCGCTGGATGTTTTAATTAATAACCGGCGATCTTAAGAACTTCGCTAATGCCGATATTGAAAAAGAGATATCTCGGTTATGGAAAAAATTGAAATTTTTGCAGTTTGCGATTCATTTTTAAAAAACTCCTAAAAACAATTTATAATAATCAACACTGTGGATTTTTTGAAATTTAATAAAAGTTACATACAAAAATATTATGTAACAAAGTGAACGTATTTTTCAAATTTCTGTATTGCACCGAATGGTAGCGGTCTCATTTTTAATTAGTTTATTTTTCTTTTTTAAATTCTCAGCGCAGGGGAGGCCAACGACAAGCTCCACTTTTGACGACGCTCACGATATGTAAGAATCGCGTTCGTAAATTTACCGCGCTGGTTATCAAATTAATTTTTCGTTGCGATTTATAAGGTTCACCTCGATAATATTTTTTTAACACCTCAAGTTGATTTTTTTGGAAATAATGTATTTCGATTTTTCAGCGTAATAATTTTCTGATTTTCGATTTATGGAATTTTAATAATGGCGGTTGAATAGCGGATGTTTTGTTGTACGGCAATAAACACACTCGCGTACGATTGTTGTCGATGTATTTTAGATGTTTATAATTTCTCCGGTTCAAAATGTTTTACTCTTTAATTTCCGTTTTTTTTCCCCCTCCGTTTAAAATAATAATAAGAGAAAAACCTTTTTTACATAATAGTTTTTTTTCCGCTCTGGCCAACCGATTAGAAGAGAAACTGGGTAGGGTGGTAGGGTGGTAGGGTAGACACAAGCGAGCCGGAGAGAAGGCTGTTTAAAGATAAAATTATAAGGAACCGGGAACACGTAAGAGCAGAAAGAGTATATAGGAATGCGAGATGCGCACAAGTTAGAGGCAAAAGTGGCACCAAACGTATTAGACACTGTGAAAGAGGAGAACGTAGCGAAAAGCAGCGCGACAAACAGAGATGGAACATGACGAACGGAAAAATAAGGTAAAAAAGGAAGAGTAGTAAGAGAGAGAAGAAAAGAAAACCAAGAACCGGGAGGAAGTCGAGATGGGAGATGTTTGACGAAGATTTATAGCGTCGTCGTTGGCCTGGCTCGGCTTGACTATGAACAGGCCGCCAAAACTACAGATTAAGAGAGGATTGAGTTCGGTTTTCGGAGTGGCAGCCGTTGGTATTATCATAGAGTTGAAGTTAGGCAGCTGACGTGGAACCGAAGGAGAGAACTCTTGCCATTAGTGTAGCCGTGCTGCACACACATAGAGCGGTGTATGTGCGTGCACGTATAAGGAGTTTAGGCTGCCGGTTGTTTTTTTCCCGCTTATTTCGATTAGTCCGAGCATGGGGCGGAGGCGGCGGCCCAGAGTGTGGCGTATACAGATGGAAAATATGTGTACCGGCAGCGAGGACGCGGTCGAGGAATAAAGCGGCGCAGGAGGAATCGGAAAGATGAACATGATATTAAAATGTAAGAAGACGGTTTAGAAGCGTAAGAATGGAATCGGGCGAGCTGCAGAATTCTCTACGTCCATGCTGTTGCTTGCGTTAAAAGATAATTGCATACTGTGTGCGTACTCTAAGGTAGGGCACGCCCCCTTACCGTAGGCATTTTTCAGAAGACAAAAAAATCTAACCGACAAATACGTACTAAGAAGCCCCCGTGTCCTGTCGTCGAGAGCTAGAGAACTAAGTTAAAAACTCGCGCAAAGGATATATATATATGTACGTAGTTAACCAATAACATGGGGGGGGGGCTTATCTCGGTGTTTTTCGTGTGATTCGAAGAAAAAGGTTAATTACATAAAGAACACACAATTTTCCGTGATAACGGAACGAATGAAAATAAGGATGATGGATTCCTTACGGTGAGCGAAAATCTTAATAAAGCAATGACGCAGACCTCTAGTCTTGAAATTTTTTTTAAGCATTAAGGGTTTAAAAATTACGCTCTTCTCTTTTGTTTTTGATAAGGTTTTTATAATGTCAGTATAAAATGTTTAACCACTCGACGCTATTTTATTATTTTTCTTTAATTCTTTGAAAAAAAAAAAAACAAAAAAAAAACATATTTTATTTTATTTATTACTTTTTGGCGTAATAAACTATTGGCGACTTCTAAATTAAAGAATTTTACGGAAATATAAAATTTCATTCTTTTTTCGAAATATTCTCATTTCGAATTGAGCTACAAAATAAGGAAAAGAAGGAAAAATGTTTTTATTTTTTAATTTTTTCAGAAAACTCTTACAAGATGACGGCTTGTTATAATAATGAAAAACGAAACTGATTCACGTAGTATTTTTACGATTAATACGATCACAAAAACGACAAAAACATGTATATTATTTAAATTTTTCATTTTTTTTTTTTTTTTTTTATGGCCCGGCTGTTTTGAAATGTATTATATTTAATTTTGGACTGTTCGAAAAATCATATTGAATCGGGGGATCATACAAAATGATACACGTATAGGTACAATGAGTGCGTATTATTTACTTTTCGATTTTCTAAATTAAATATCACACGCTAACTATATTGAAAAAGATCGAAATTATTATCATAATAGAGTCCGCACTTTTTTTCCGGCTATCTTACATTTTTTCGCTTTTAATAACTTCTTTTATTGATATTAGTGATTAAAAATCGGATTTGATTAATTTCCTCGTTATGCATTCGGAAAAAATGACCTCGCATAAGTATTAAAAGATTTTTTAGCTTCTTTTACAAATGCGACAAAATTTTTTAAGCGGAAAATATTTACTACTTGAAAAGAGAAAAAATACGAAACTAAAAGTGACGGTGGAATGCTATATCGAAGAATTTAAAATTTATAAAACTCGTTTAAATCGTGCAGATTTTAAACAGGTAGATTTCTTTTTTTCTGTTATCGGGTTTTAGATATTTTGATAACGAACACAGCTGTGAAATCGTTTTCTAATCGATTCGGTCGATTTATTTTTTTCGTTTTCCTGCCGATTTTGTTAAAATTCCGTCCATTCCGTAAATTTACTGTTTATTTCGCAGTCTCGCGTGAATCGATTAACGTTTCGCACTGATATCGACACTTATTTGTTCCTTGAAAAGGGACTGACTAGAAAAGGAGCATTT
The DNA here is from genome assembly GCA_039619475.1 of Icerya purchasi. NCBI lineage: Eukaryota > Metazoa > Arthropoda > Insecta > Hemiptera > Monophlebidae > Icerya > Icerya purchasi. The sequence continues at coordinate 397,169,629 of CM077115.1, read as the reverse complement.
TCGTTTATTTATTGTAATTAGTCGTTCACTTGTTCAGCGAGAGTATTCGAAGAAAGTCATAACGGGAGAGAAGGGAAACAACGCACACAAGCGTATGAAGATTACACAGGTTGCGGCTGATAGTTGTACGCGCATGCCGCAGGGCGATCACGTGATCCTGCATGCGGAAGAAAACTGGTACTGTAATTTATATGAAGATTATAAATCAAATATTCGCGCGCCGGACGAGCCAGATAATAACTTAATCGCATTATCTTCACTGTGTCCTCCCCGCCCGCCCCCTTTGTGGGCCTCTTGGTCATTAAATTAGATACACTTTTAACACCTAATCATCATTTTTCCCATCGCCTTCGTCGTCCCCGTCAAATCATTATCATCGCCGCACCGCTATATGAGTTTTCGAATTTTCTTTTTAATCAGCTCCCGCTTTCCGAGCGATGTTCGCTTGTTTTTCCTCAATTCCAGCCAAGTTACACATACACACACACACACGCACATACGCCTTTTCTTGGTGCGATAGCTTACGCGAAACAGCGAAACGGTTTATGCACGACGCTCATTAATTAACTCTGCCTCTCTGGCATGCCTTGACAAACGGGCTATTTAGCGAAACCGGTTTCGCCGGTAATTTATTCCGAGACAATCTGTAAACTCTTTAGGCCGCTCACTAATAAAATCTAGTAAAAAAAAAAAGAGAAAAAAGAAAAGGAGATCCACTAAAAAGAACACAACAAAAGAATCAGCGGAGATTAAACTGAAGTGGCGCGTTTAATGTTTAATTAAAATGGTCGTGTACAAGTTCGTCGCACCGGGGAAAAAAAAAAAAAAAAACATCTCTAAAAGACTAGACAAGGTTGGTGCAAGGCGGACTGAAATTCCATGTGGAATGGGTCAGTAGTTGGCTTATTAGCTTATGAAGTTTCGAAAAAAATCCTCTTATCTCTTCCGTCGAATTCCGGGCAGCTAAACAATATTCCACACCGTACACTTCCGAGACAATTTACGTTTGTAATTAAATCATCGATTATCTCACCAAAACGAAAAACATTAAGTTCGTGAACTACACATATCACAGTTCGAAAATATACCAAAAACGCAACGAGTAGCGTTTATATATGATAGAAAACTCATAGCAGGCATTTAAGCATCAATATCAGAATATTCTCGACACGAATAGTTTTCGTAATGCGTCGAATAAATTGTCCACAGAAATGACACGCGATCATTTTTGGAGTTTTTTTTTTTTTTTTTTTTTGCGTTCCTCACGCAATAGAGCCTGATGAGGAGAGTTCATGTCCTTTCTGAGGAATTTTACATTATTTTGACCGCAACGGGATTTGAATATGAAATTTAAAGCATCAACTGACGAAACAGTTGTTTCTTTTCTAATTGATTTTTTTTACCACTTTCTTTAAAATCATTAACCAAGTAGGATATGACGGAGAAAAAATTCCCGAAAGTCGCAAAAAGTGACGCAAAAAAAAAAAAAAAAAGTATCATAGCTTTAAGCGTACTATAAAGCCGAAGCGGAGAATATTAGTCATATCGGGAAATAGAATAATAAATAAAAATTATAAAAATGATTTTTCGTTCGCACGAGAACGAACGGAGAAACAAAGAAAAAAAAAAATGGTCGAATTTATAATACGAAAATGCCGACAATATTCCGTTTCCGTTGCTTGATTTCAAGAATTGCGGGTAGGCCGTAGACAGTGTACGGGATGATGAAAGGAAAGAAATAGAAATCGGATATAATAAATAAAAGAAAAAAATAGAACAAGCGGTCGGGGAAGAGGGGTGTTTTTTGTCGAAATGAAACTGAGCTGCTCGGTTGCGGTAACAATAATCACGGCGAACAGAACCAAATTTCACCTTCCTTTTTTTTTCTCTTTTTTTTTTTTTTTTTTTTTTTTTTTTGGCTAGATCGAAGCCAATAAATCTTCTCGCGCCCAGAAAATAATAATATACGAGAGAAAATACATTTGCGGGCAAAAAATTCATCCGGATCGCAGGAGAAAGTACTGATAGCTTCTCGCTAGCGATGTTGCGAATTACTGCATGCTGCTTTGGGAGATAGCCCCGAGCCAAATGAAAGTGTAGCAAAAAGTTTTTCCGAACAGAAAATAACAAAGGATCTTGGTCCGCGTGCTATCTCGCCACGCCGATATCTGTCGCATCATAGAAGAAAAAGGTGGACGAAGAAGAATCTATCTCGTGGTACTCCGCAGGATTTGTAACCGCACGAAGGATCCCCACATGTAGCAGATGGTTGATGGAAGATTTTTTGAGTAATGTGAGTAAATTGAGGCGATCCGCTCTATCGCGAATCGTATTACTTCACTCGTCGTAATATGTCAATCACAAAGGTATCGCCGTTTGAAAACTACGTGTGTATATTGAAACGTTATTCTCAAGCGCGATGAGGAGAATTTTTCAAAGATTATATATTAAAAGTCGGGTTGGAATTAAATTTTCGTTTACGATTCTAATCGAATACTTTAAAAGAATCACCGGCAACGAGTTAATTTTCAAACTGAAATAATCATCATTCGACAAATATTACGGTTATCTTTTTGTCGCGCCAAATAATATCCGCCATCTGAATAATATCGGCACAGCTGGGTTGTTAAAAGTATGTCTGAATTTGGTGTGTACTTTGCAAATAAAAACACACAGAAACATGTTTTCTCGATGCAATAAGAGAGTACGCGGTAATAGTAAACAACTTCCTAGGCGACATAAGATTTTTATTGGCCTTTTTTTTTTCTTTTTTGATAATCTCGAGTTTTTCTGTTGGCCTTTTCGTCGTGCTATATTGGTTTCAAATGACTTTGGCAAACGAAAATAACGTGCAATTTTTCAAAATTTACCTCGAAGCGCTGGTTTTTTAATTTTCGATTTTAATTAAAGGAAACATTGAGAATAAATACGAAGAAAAAATTTAAAATTTTTTACGCAAAAAAGAGAATATATTATCTAAACATACAAACTATTCTATACCAGGATCGTCATGATGGCAGGGAAGGCACATTTTCAAAAATGTATGTTAAAAAAGGTGAAAATAATGCTAAAAAAAAAAATCCGATCAATAAAAAGGTACTACTTTAAATCTTTGAGAATGAATTTACGGGCACAATTACTGAGATTTTCTATAAAATCGAAGGTAATCAAAAAAAAAAAAATGGAACGAGAGGTTAAAATCGGAATGAGAAAAGGAAGCAATAATAGCTCTGTCGGAAGAGGAACACGTAAATTTTACATTTTAAAAAGGTCTGGGTAAGAAGAAAATATAGCACCGTGACAGAGACATATGCGCAAATTATTATACAAATCAAACTTACTCCGAGAATGCAAAAACGAATTAGGAAGTGAAAACTAAATCAATTGCATTACGCCGGTGGGAAATATTCGGAATTACTTTATATTATTTTATTTTTAATACGTTTTTAAATAATATTATAAAACTGGTGAAATAGCGAAAGCCGGTTAAAGAAAACACAATTACAAAAAAGTATATTAACTCTCGAAAAAAAAAAAAAAAATACAGAAAAATTAATTGATAAACATACGAATTGGCATTTCGTATAGCACGAATGTAGGTCGAAAGAAGAAAAGAATATCGCGTAAATGCCGGAGAATATTCATCAGGCACTGCCTAAAATGAAAACAATGAGGAAGAGGAAAAAGTTTAATAAAAGTCACCACAAGTTTTCATTTAATTCATTGAAGAAAACTCCGTAATTTAAAAATAGAGAGGAAAAAAAAGCGTAAAACTAGTCAGAGCCAAAACGAGTAGAATGAAAGAATATAAACAACGCGCCGGATGAAATTGTGAGATAGAGATCTTACAAGATTGCGAACAGCTTTTTATTGCACTTTTAGAAATGTTCGCGTAGCATATTGCCCCCCCCCCCTATTAATGATGGATTTTAATTACGTATTAACTGTGAAGGGCCTGATGCAAAGACGATTTCGAATTTTTCATCGTCACTAATTCAGGTCCGACGATTGCGCCGAAGTATACCGAGACAAAACGGCATTTTTTTTTTTCTTTTTTCGTTTTCAGGTAAGATCGAGGGGATGACTCTATTCTAAATGATCGCAGTGCGTCACGATGATATTGCGGCCTGCGACGTGCATCGACTAGTAATAAATTAGCTCCGCGGGACATTAAATAATTCTCGAGAATAGCTCTGTTGATGGTCCCGCTCTACGCAGTTAGGCACTCTGCTTTATATGTGTAGCCGTAATAAATGCGGACAAGCATGATCACTCGGAGGGCCCGTCCGAAACTGATTTTTTCTTCTTGATTAGCACTTGACGTCTTGATCAGCTCCCGTCGAATAGTTTTCTTCGTACAATTTTTTAGCCCGTTTGCTCGGGCCGCCATACATCATAGACCGTATCCAGAAATAGCGGACAAACTACCAGATCTCGTTTGACAGTCGAATATTTCTCTATTCGTTTGCTCTCTCTTGCACGGCGTTATTAATGCGCCCCCGGTCACAATTCCGTATTCCGTCATTAATTTCCCAGCCTATATCGCCGGCTAAATCTAGACGGGATTTCTGCGACTAAACACTTCCGAATATTTCTGAATAATTTATAAAGCAGCGAACAACAGTATTATAATAATAATAGTGGTTTTTTCTCTCTTTTTTGTTTTTCTCTCTTTCCGAGTACAGATCGAAGAATTGACCCAGATAGCTTCTTAAAATTTGAGACAAATCGATCACTGCCGAAATAGTAGAAATATCCTTACACACCTCTCAATGACCGATTCTTGAAATTACTGTAACGCTGTTTTATAGAGTCTAGATGAGCTGGCATTTTCCGGCTGTTTTTTTTTCTTTTTTTTTTCGTTTTTGCATTTAATAAATAACGACGACAAGTAGCAAAGCAATATGGAACCGGCTGACTCTAGCTCTTTTATTCTTTTTTGTGGAAAAACGAAAAGAATTGAAAAAAAAAAAAACAAAAAAAGGTAAAGTCGAAAAAATAAGGCGAGAAAAGGGAAACAATAGTTTACTTACCAAACTGACTTCTCATCCATGGATACAGCGGACTAGGTAAAGAGGCCGATGTACTATTGGCAGGCTGCGGTTGCTGATTAGACGGCTGCTGCTGTAGCGGCGGCGTTTGCTGATGCTGATTGACTACGACTTGCTGATGGTGCGCGGCCGGCTGCGCTTGATTGACGTTGTTGTAGTAATTTTGAGGCGCGGCAGCGGCCGAATTCTGCATGGACTGCTGATGCAGCGGATGTTGAGGATGATGTTGGGGCGGCCCGTGCTGCGGATGCTGCTGATGCTGATGGTTGGACATGTGATGAGTAGGCTGCGGTGCCGGCTGCGTCTGCTGCGGATGGTGATGGTGGGCTGTAGCGGCGGCGACGTGATGATTAGTGAGCGCGGTATGATCGAGATCCGGAGGACTGCCGGGATCTCCGGGCACTATCCCGTTGGTAACTGCAGCCTGCATCTTGCAACTGGCGTATATGGTCGGAGTCTGGTGGCCGTTTTGGCCGCTGGCCATGTGCTGCACTATCGGCGAGTCCGGCCTGTAGCTGTCCACCACCATGTCCGTTGGTTGTGCGGCAGCGCCGCCGCCGCCGCCGCCACCACCGCCACCAGCGCCACCGCCGCCACCGTAGTAAGCGGCGTTTCTGATGTCCATCCGATCGAACGGCGGAAAACGCGGATACGGCATTCCTTGACCGTGCTGCGGTTGACCGGCCACCGGGCCCGCGCCGTAGTGCGGCGGCGGAATTCCCTGGCGCAGTCCGACGATGGACGGGTCGCAGCCGTTCGGGTCCATCAAGCTGCCGGTCTGCGGTATGTAGTGCTGATGATGGTGCTGCTGATGGATGTGCTCGGCGGACAGCACACCGCCGTTCCGCAACTCCGGCATGTACGAGTTTCCGAAGTAGGAACTCATGTTGGCGAAATCTCCGCACGTGACCTCCAGTTTCGCTGCTTGTCTTCTGCCCTCGTAAATTCTCGCTATATCATCACCCAAGAAGACTTCCTCGTCTTCCTCTTCTTCGACTTCCTCCAGTTTGCAGGGACCTCGGTCCCTGTTTGACAGCGTCGACGGAATGTACTCCAAACTGGCGCCGCTCCGAACGATTGCCTCGCGAAACTATCGGCTCGCGGCCAATTAAGCGCAACCGGACAACCGAGTCTATTCGTTCGACGGTATCGGGAATTCACTAACGCTAGACGGAACGTTAATGGTGCCAACGGTATTGTCCTTTCCACGAATGGAAGTTGGATATCGACGGTGCTGGTCTTCGCGATCTGAATGATACATTCGCCCCTGCAACATAATCGGAACCGATTAAAATCCGGCTATACTAACAACACGTCTCTAGCTCGTTCTCGAGCGCGTTTACGTGCCACATGATTATAATACATATTATTATAGGCCGACATGGCCGAATGAAATAGCTTTTACATTGCGAATAAGACGCGATTTTTCACGTTTTGTTTGTTTTTCAATAGCGCGACGCGCCATACATGTTTCTGCCGAAGGAACCCCCGACCCCCCCGGGGGTAAGGCCGAAAGGGACTATAGTAGTGCGCGCGGCAGTTCCGGCTAATGATGAATAGGTGTGGTGCGGGCTGCGACTGTAAAAATCAGCACAAAAATGCCGGGCGACCGATCGAGCCGCTGCCTTCGCCATAATCCTAGAACAAACAATGTAATTCGCGAACCACGTGCCGACAAATTTCCGCAGATACCGTGACCAGTGCTAGATCAATAGAGCTGTTTGACGTGAATAAATTCGCGCATAGGCAATCGATTGTGCGCTGTCGGAAGGCTTGCCGGCGTTCATAATGCGCCTTGAAATTTTACAACGCCGCTCGCTTCACCCACTTTCACATCACCCGACAACCTAATTATTGCATCTGCTCTACCCCACACACCTTTATACTGCTCGGCGTTTGCAACGGTTTCCGAACGGAGTGAATGACGCGACGGGCGCTAAAAATCAAACGTTTTAATTTGCATCCTGGCAGTCTCCCTGTCGTTGATTGGAAACTTCTACTCAACCAGTTACCCGGACGGATTATCCTCAAATTATTAAAATGTGTTTTTTTTTGTTTTTTTGATAATATCCCGGAACTCATTATTAAATTCATTCTTTTAAAAATGGCGAAATTTCGACTGCATGCAAATTGTGAATAGACTTACGCACATCATCAGCAACGTTTAATAAGTTAAATTTTATCCCGCACGAATTAAACTATTCTGACCGAGATATGGGAAAAAAAACCCCAGAAATCTACATGTACTATGTCGCGTTGTTGGACAGATTACCTGCCGCTGAAGTATCTGATAAACACTTACCGCGTATTAAGCTGACTTATGGAAATTCGCATCGACGAAAAATATAACGACGGAGAAGAAGAATTGTAAACATTTTCTGGAAAAATATTTAAACATAACAAAGCCGTATTGAAGCATAGGACGAGCCGATCTAGAGTACGAGGGGCGATCTGTTGAAATAACATAAGCCTAGCCGAAGACCCACCCAGAACATATGTCGACAAGATGCAGCTTAGCTGATTAGAGAAAATACGGTTAATTTGGAAATCGGTTGTCCCGAAAGGACCGCATTTGCTAATTGTTGCTCGCCACGGTAATTCTTCGTTTTCACTTGTCCGCATTGCCGGGCCAATCGACGCTAATAAGGCCATTTCTGTACCGCTCCATCTTCATCTGAGCAACATATGTTGACTTTTTCATTTCCTTCTGCCCTCTACACTCCTTCAATAATGTCGCACATTCATCCGGTTCGCATCCTCTCTTCCTCCCACAATAATAATAATAATAATAATAATAATAATAATAATAACAATATACGCATCTCCACTTTGTATTATAACATTGTAATAATGATAACAATAATAATAATAATAATAATAATAATAATAAATAATTAACGAGTAAAATTAGTAACTAATAGTGATAAAAATAATAGTTAATAATTATAATAATAAAATCTCTTTCATCATAAAGTGACGCCAGATCGTATGAGCTGTGATGGAAAAATCGATAACAGTGCAGTTTGAATAGTAGGTCTTCATGTGAACTACTAAAATTATTCGATAGTAAAGAGGACAAAGGGAACAATTTCTTTTCCGATCGAAATTTAATCAAGCAATTTCAGTGAAATTTAAACAATTTTTCAAGAAAAAAGAAATTTTCACACACACACACTCACAGTCGTTAGTATATGTTAGCAAGTGAGCACTAACACGATACTAGGGTGCTTTCGAAATTACCAAAAACCGAATCTGAAGACAACCCAAAAAAAGGATCTATCTGGGTTTGAGTACTTAGTGGCGACGAAGATATGCCACTGTCCCCCAGCTTATAAAAGCGCAGATATTATCCGTCTTTTTTTAAGCGGCTACTCAAAAGTCGGTTATGTGAGCTGCGAGAGAAGTGGGAAAGCCAAACATTTACAAAGACCCTCGTTTACCCTTCTGTCATTCCGTTCTAGCGCTTTACATCCTGTTCACCGTTGCTCATTCTTCTTATCATTCCAAAAACACTTATTACTGATGTGTGGAAATAAATGGAAACGTTTCGCTGTCGTAATTCACCTATTCGCGCGTTATACAGATAATTTTTCGATTTTATAGAAACAGACGAAGGTTGTATCCATGTCGTCACATTATTCTCGGGTATCGCCGTCTTTCGATGGTTTGTCTATAATTTTATTCGCCATACAAAAATTAGTAACATATAAAGAGGCAAACACAAACCAGGTTTTTAAAAATAATTAAAAATTTCCGTTCGATGAGATTTAGTAGTTCCACGCGAGTTTGTGTGAAATATTCCCTTACTAAATATATATATATACATATATATATATATATTCATTGCTAGTTTATTATTTTTAGCTGTTTCTTCTCGGTTTTGTAGAAGATAGGCAGGACTGTAAACATACAAAAAACGAAGGAAAAGGTTAGATAAGGGGATTATTATAATTGCTTAAAACGCAGTAGTCACAATTTAGTTATCTCTCATATCAGAATCTTTCGGTACGTGTACTTATTTATTCATCGGCGGTCTGCCACGCTTATTAAAACAATCGCCCCGCTACGCTATAATTATTCGGTACAATGTTTTCGCCGAATTTTAGATCGCTATCAACATTTATTTTTGTGTAGCGTAATCCGTCAAGTGCATCCAACTATAGTCAAAAAGACCAGCCGCCTAGCATAAAAATATGCTCACTGCTGACGTCGCTTAATACATCATTGTCGTCCCGCTGTAATTATCCCCGCCGGTTAAGCTAACTAGCGAATAACGGCATTTCCAACGAGTCGAATTTATATATACGCGCTGGTGTCTTTTATAAGCGGGAAAAATAGCGAAAAATATTATTAAAGCAACAGCTAATTTTTAAATTAAATATAAATTTCGTCATCGTTGAGTAATCTTAATGGTAGCGACAAAAACTCAAGTCTAAATCGGTTTGATTCGTTTATTAATTGTAACTACATTTATTAACTATTAATTAATTACTACTATCATTTTTCATTTTTCACTTGTAATATTTTTGGAGGACATTATAATTTTTCTTTATCTTCTCGTCAACTGAGAAAGATTCGCGTCTACTATTTGTGTCGATATCGGTTACTAGTGACTTTTGCGCGGTCAAGGTTATTTTCATCTGCTTACTACTTACTTACTACTGTTTAAAAGTATGCACGACGTTTAAGCGTTGCTTTGCGTTTAAAATGAAAATAGGGCAGTTTCGCGAGGATCGGCGAACTCAAAAACTTCTTCCCAAAATTCTCTGCATAATGAAAACTCGCTTGAAATCGAATATGGATTTCGATTTTTTACATAAATCATTGAAACAACACAGAAACAATGAAAACTCCAAATGATCACTCCGAGTCGGGGTTACATGTGTGTTTAACCTGCAATCTCGAGAATTTATTAATATAGTTACTACCTTATACGGAAATACCTAATAAAAAACACTCAATTTAATCTTATTATCGATTAAAATGAGGTAAAAGGCTGACTTCTTTTTTTTTTTTTTTCATCGCTTAACATTATTACTATTATTATTAATTAAAAGTATTTATTAACTTATTTACGAGATAGGTATTAAATATTTACTGTCATTATTATCATACAGCATTCTTTTTTTTTTTCCTGCTAGCTCGCTTAATGTGTGCAGACGCGGTAGTAATTACATCGAAGGGAGCCGTGAGCTATAAATAAGTAAAAGCGAATAATAGGAAAAAACCGTTAATTTTATTACAAGTGTAGACAGCCCGGGATGGAAATGTTAATAAACGGAGGACGATTATTTAATCGAGAACGCCCTATCGATGTTTTTAATGTTGGCCACGGTTGTTGTTAAGATTAAACTGCTGGTCGTAGTGCGAGAAATCGCCGACAGCAGTGTCGATTGGTTTTCTCAGTGTGTAAACACGTTCAACGTAAAGAAAATTACGGCGCGTTTATTATAAACTGTTAGCGCAGAAGAGAAAAATCGGCAGAAAATGAAAAAAAAAAAAATCTAACGGTAATGAGGAGAAAAAATCCCGATTAAGAAAACATCGAGGGCAGTAAACTGACCACCACTCTCGTGCACATTTCCCTCGATCCGAAGAGTCTAGGTCATCACTTAGTGATTCCAAAAATGTCCCTTTAAATCGACGAAATGTTTACCATTAAGTATCAACGTTTCCACCGTCAAAAAAAAAAAAAAATAAATAAAGATCTAGTGCCAGGGTTCGGAGATAAAAGCCCGGAATCGAAGGTCACATCGAAGAAGAGTTTTTCGTTATTATAATATTTAACAAACGTAGCAACTGACGGCTAGTCGACTAAATTCGTTAAGATTAAAGAGAGAATATGGGGAATAGACGTTCTTAAAAATAATAAAGAAAAAATGAAGGAGCCGCGTTTAATTATTCTTAATTGTTAGGCGCGAGATATTCAATAGAACCGCACGTATACATTTAGAGATGGGTCGGCTTCGAGGGTTGTGCTTATAATGTGCGAGCCGAAGTATAGTAGACCTGCTTGCGTTGTCTGATCGAAATAACAAGCACCGGCAAAGAGGAAAGAACAAGCCTAATCGAATAATCGAACGGAGCAACGCGATAAATTTGGCAAACTGCTGGCAGCTGCTGCGAAGGCGAACGACGGCTTCTAATTAAAAATTCGTCTGCGAAGATATGGCCAGCAGCTCTGCCTAGCGTTCATCGGCGCTCGTCAAATGTCCGGGGACCTGGTCAGCCATATCTTTCCGACCTAGCGGACCACTCGTACGATCCGCCGGGAATTCGGCAGGTTAATTTTCAACCCCTTTTCAACCAGAGCCCCGGTATCCTCGGACATAATTAACCGAATTCGTGGATCGAATTTTTTATCCGCATCTCTTCCATTCTCTTTCTTTCCACCCCTCGAATCCTATGATAAATTACCGGTGCCGGTTTTTTCAGTCTCTTTCAATTGCCGTTCTCCGCCCCCCCCCCTCTATCCGCTTACTCTTACTCTTTTGCCATCATTATCGCCGTCGTACCAGATGATATTCATTAAACTCCTATCCGGATGCTATTCCGGCTTACTTTTCGATACCTGCAATGCGCCGAAAAGTTGCGACACTTCATTTGCACGTGTTTTCCGACTCGTGAAGCGGCCTTTTTTCGTTATCCGTAAATTTCCCGAATTATTCCTTATATTCGTCACTTTCCCGCTTTTAAAATTGAAACAGCGACGACGATTTTCCATAAAAATTCGACAAATCAAAGTTTAAAGAAGAGTTAAGCAATACCGATGAAAAAGAAAAAAAACAAAAACACTTATTAACTAACTTCTTCATTAAAACGAAAGAATAAAAAAATAAATGTGTTTCGCGGGAGGAGGGGGGGGGGTAAACGCTACGAGATTGTAAATTTTCAAAGATAATCCCGTTTCGACGTGGGCGCACAAAAATCCGGAATCGTCAAAATGGCGGAAAGAGAAAGTTATCGTATGCGTATTTTGACTCACCTGTTCTCGAAGGATTCGTATTGTGTGAATGTGTGTGAGATTCGAACGTGTTCGGCGCGCGATCAAAATGAATAGAGGTTCGCAGAACAACAAAGTCGAAGGACAAGGTACGTATACTAATAATAATATCGCGTAATAGAGTTGGCGACACACGGAAGAGAAGGCAAATGAAAATTTATATTTTAAAATACTTTTGTTGCTTCCATTTTTCCGTAAAAAAATAACTACATAAAAACGTCCTATCGAAAAAACAATTAAACAGTTTTGTTTGAGCGAAATTGCGAAATATGTAATAATAAAACACGAGACCAGCACTCACTGCTATATGTGAACTTGGAAAACCCAGATGCCAGCGAAATTATTAATAGCTCTTTGAAATTAATAGTTGGTACGTAAAATTCGCAAAAATTAAAACTAAAAAGAAAAAAGAAAAAAAAGAAATGCAACTACGCGATTAAATTAATAATTTTACTCTCCGAATTATCTTTTAGCGGTCGCATAATAAGATAAACTAGCTCCGGGTTGAATCTTAATTCGTACGTCGTGATATTAAGTACAATTTAGAGAATGGTAGAATAATCAGGACAAATCCGAAAATATATTATTATACTCTGCGCATCTGCGTTGTTAGCCGGCAATAAAATTTGTCACGCCTGGATAAAGAGAACTGTACGCGTTGCAGAAAAATTTGTCTACAAATTTACCTTATCGATGACAACGTCCTTCCGGAGAGGTGATACGAAAAATGCGTTAATTCGTAGAGCTTTTGAATAAAACTGCTCAATAGAAAAAAACAAAAAACAAAAAAAAACAAATAGAAACTGCTATAAAAAAGGCCGTAAATGATAATTATTATTTTTCCAATTAAGGCGGTCAGTGCTCTTCCGGAAGTATTATAGGAGGACTTTTACCTGGGGAAATGGCGAGGTCCAAAGGATCGAGTTTCATTATATACATACATATTATATATATATATATATATATATATATATACGGAAACAGTTGCTGAACGTTGGGATTTTTTCAGAAAAATTGGTTTTAACTGAGCGAGTCATGTGAAATAGCACGCGTTATATACTAATTGACACCGAAACGCTACTCGAAATACAATGATTTGCTCTTATTTGTGTAACCGTTTAAAATTTAATCGAATTTCATCATCTAATTGAATTCGAATTTCGTGTCGGAAAATTAGGATTTTTGTCAGGTGGTAGATTGAAACAAGCAGATTCGGTTAAAACTTTGAATAAGCATTCTCGACAAAAATAAAGTGAATAGCAGTTTGGAAGTTTAATATTTAGACGGTGAGAAAGAGAGAGAATAATATAATAGCGGAGATTCGGTTAGCGAAAAATTTACATTTGTCAGAACTCGAACGAACATGGGAAACGAACAAGGTTGGAGGGACGCTGCTTCAAAACGAGCTGATTACAATTCTCAGCCGTGGGACGTTATTGAGTGAAAGTGTTTAATATTCATAAAGTTCACCCTTCAGTATAGAAATGCAAATTTTCCTCGGTCAAACAAGCAACTTTAGCAACAAAGCGGATAGAGTGAAAATGGAAGAAGTAGTAAGAAAAAGGATAGAAAAAGAAGAAAGACGAAAAAAACGAAGAAAAAGAAAATAAAGAACAAAGCGAAAGCTGGCCCAGTCAGTCATCAGCCGTCGGAGTTGCGTTTTAATAAGCTAGCGCCAGTCTGAAGGGATTAATTTGCGCTGCGTACCACCAGCCTACCGGCGAGCGCCCTTATCGAATATATTGTAATATTATTCGCGCATTCATTAGATTTACTCCTTGCCGGACGGAAAACAGACCAAAAAGAAACGTGGAAAAATGAAAGAAAAATAAATAAGCTTCGGCTTTCTTTCGGCCGTTCGCTCCGTTTTCCGCCTTTAACATACATAAACGGACAGCGTCAGTATGAGAGTGTAAGAAAGATGGGCGTGGGAGAATTGTGCGCACTGGTCAATGGGACACGGAGGAACGCCGGAAATTGTGGATTAGTATTTTAGTCGAAGTTGACAGACTTAAAAATTTGCAAAAACTTTTAGCTTATTTTTCACGCTTTTTTAATTTAATTTTCCGTTTCGCTTTTACCGGCAGCTTTATCTTCATTTGAATCGCTTCCATTCTTTTAGCGTCCCGACTAATTAATTGTTCGTCCGCTTATCCTCTTTGCCCTTTACGAAATCGAAAGCGAGTGTACCTGCTATGTACGCGTTGTCATTTCCATGCCATGCGTTTCGCGCTAATATGAAAAAATGTATAACGAAATATTTAAAGTCGACGATGTTTCAACTTAAAAGCAATGCAATGTATATAAAAATACACCTTCTTTTTTTTTTTTTTAAATATTACTGCTAAATGTTTGACTGCGTAAAAACTTATTAATCGGCTGATTAATTTTTGCAAGTTCAAAGTAAATCCGAGCGCAGACGCTAAGTGTATTACTACTAAATGCAGAAAATGTCGTATGTACTATATATGCGCTTAGGAATTCACAAATTAATATAGAGGGGGCTTTAAGGTTTAGAAATCGCTCGGAAATGCAGGTGAATAGTGTTCGTGTTAGTGATCAAACTTGTATTACGGGTTTAACGAACAGTAAGTAAAGAATAATTCGCTTATTTACTAATAGAAAATCGAAATTTCACGATGAAATGAAATCATTTGCGATATTCACGCGACGATTTTAAATATTAAGCAAACTAAATTATCATCCTCAAAATTTAAAAATACAGTTGTGCAATCGTAACTTTTTTATTCTATTTTAAAGGCAACTCTAATCGATCTTTCGTGTTTTTTTTTGTTTATTTTTAATTTTTATTTTGAAATTTTAATTAAAAATACGATTCAATAAGAAATATATATTATACTTTTTTTAACTTGCGCTCACGAACAAAGATAATTCGGATCGGATTACTAACTAAAATAAAAAAAAAAAGTAATGTGTCTAATAAAAATACTCTCGTTCTATTCTTTCTAATAATTTTCTATTCAAATTCTAAACTACCATTTTTTAGGTATAATTTTCATAAATTCGTTATATTTTTTGCCCCCTTAAATATAAAACAAAAGTTAAATTAAAACTTGTAATAATTATATGTATTTCGAAAACATTTGTAAATTACTAAAGAGGTGTCGTTATTTGATTTTCTTTATGAAACAAGGGGTATTTCTTAAATCTACTGACTACCGTATAAGATAGTACGTAATTATATAATTTCCCTCCCTAAAATGTCTCTCTGGGTCCGCCCCTGACAGTAATAATGACAATAACAATAATAATCAAATAAAATAAAATCAAAATAATTATTTATTACCATTATTGCTTATGACTACAAAAAACGCATATTGCACTAACCAAGCCAGTAATAATTGAATATTTTTTAAAATTTCTACCGTTAGTTGGGAAAATATCAATACACATATGTTCACATATATATATATATATATATACATTAATTACAACGTATTCGAATGTCACCACTGTGGAAAAACGTGTACTGCTAAAATTGGACTAATCAGCCATCTACGAACACATCGCTGAACAAATATATGTGCATCTGGGCTACTCGGATACGAGTTCCAGCTATGATGAATTACAACGTAATTCTTAAGCCAGTCCCCATTAGAAAAAATGACCCAATTTTATGTATCGTTTGTTATATTTTAATTTTTAACGACTTCCAAAAGGTTTCAGATTATATCGCGTACCTTTTTTTTTTTCTTTTTTTCTTATATTTTTTCGCGCGTAAGTAATACTTATTTAGACCGATTTTACTGATTCTTTGTCCATTAGAAAGAATACGAGTCAACTTAGGTATCATATGAGTAATGATGAAAATCGATGAACATAAATTGAATATTGGTCAAAATCGTGAAAAAATGTGGTCCTTTTGGATAATCTTTTTTTTTTCTTTTTATTTTTTATTAGTGTAGTTGACTTAAAATGCTATCAATTTGTAAAATTACCGTAGAAATGTAACTTTGTTATCGGCTTCTAAATAAAATTTTACCTTTTTTATTATATAAAATTGGGACATTTTTTCGTTATAACATCTAACGAGGGCGGCCTAAGAATTACGTTGTAAATTTTGATAATTTTATACAAAGTATATAGAAGAGAAAGAGACAGAAATGTAAGTAGCAAGGGTCAAGGGGCACAGCCCTTTGCGAAGCCAAAATGGCCGAGTATGTATATATACATATATACATATATATATATATATACTTATATGTATATTAGTATCGCGTAAAAATAAATTTGCAATGAAGGTATACAATATTAAAGAGCACGGCAGTAGGATAACTAAAAATGAAACTATTTATTGTTTACCAAAAAAAAACCAAAAAACAAAACATCTACATCTAAATAATAATATGCAAAAATAGCTATAATATACGATATATGTATGTGTACGAATGCATTTAATAATTAAAAAAATCTTTTTAAAATGAAAAAATTGTTATGCGTTTACACCTCTTTACAGAATTTATAATGGATAATAATAATGGTTATAAACCATATTTGATGCAATGAACGATGGTTGCTGTGAGCTCCTTTTTGATTTTGATAATTTTTGTTTTTAAATGTTTATTTTTCTTATATGTCAATTCTTTTTTATAGGACAACCGCAATTCCTTACGTTGATTTTGAGTCCTTTTCCTGAACATTTCTTCCGATGCGACATTAGATCTAGTTTATGTATATCGATTATCTAGATAATTATGACGGACGATACATGGCACGTTCAGTTTTAATTTAGATTTATTTGCGAATCGCGCTTCGAGAACAGTCATTCCACTCAGACACTTTGATAAAAATCTCTATCTCTATGGGGGAACTGAGTATGTCTTGAAAACTTTGACAACGACATAACGATTTCGATTCATACATCAAGTTATAGTGCGTAATAAATGCAAACTATTAAATGTTAGTAATGGTACTTTGATTTAAGAGTAAATAAGTAACGATAATAGGTGGTAATGCCGGAATTATCCAAGCGCAGCCGGTAAAATATTTTTTGAAAACAGGTACTTTCCAATGTTGATCATATTAAGCTCGATGAAAGTTTCGAAGCATTTTGATTTTCAACTAATAATACATATAGGGAAAATTTATTACTTAAAATTTACTCAATTAAATGAAGGGCCTACAAGAAAATGCTTATTTCGTCGATAAAATTCGATTATTCTATATTATTTGATAACTTTTAATTCCTCTAAAATACTTTCGCTGGCTGTTTAAAATTGTTTGCTTCAAAATAATGTACAGAGAGTATATTTACATATATCTCTCGTTGAATATTTTAAGCTTTCAGTATCCGTTCATTCGGTCAACATAAATTAATAGGCGTATCATCGATGATTAAGGTTTATCACCTGTTTGAAAGTAAAATTTTACATAAATTTACCGAGAGATTTAATGAATTCCGTAAACCGATAATAAAGGTAGGAAACACGTTTCTAATTAATTTTCCATC
Source organism: Icerya purchasi (assembly GCA_039619475.1). Taxonomy (NCBI): domain Eukaryota; kingdom Metazoa; phylum Arthropoda; class Insecta; order Hemiptera; family Monophlebidae; genus Icerya; species Icerya purchasi. The sequence continues at coordinate 397,152,105 of CM077115.1, read as the reverse complement.
GTTTGAAGAGCCTATTATAGCTTACGATTAACATACTGAAGTATTACACAAACTCAACTTGTATTTTTATACATCAGGAAACCTATAGGACAGCCGACATTCGTAATTTAAATATTTAACATCTTTCCAAAATAATTTATCGCACAGATAATAATTGTTAGCGAAAAAGAGATCTCAAAATAGTGTGAGCCTGTTAGATTTCCGTAAAATTTTGCGTAAAATCACGGATATCGAAAATCATCACTTTATTCCTTACAATAATATACCTTTTCACAGAATAATGGTAAGGGCAGATTATAGATTATTGTACAGATTGTATTTTTAGCTTACACCGATTTCAGAGTTTTACTTTTACGTCATTCGTAATTTAAATTACGAATAAAGGAAAGGTAAAATATATAATAAACAAAGTCACAAAGCAGAGGCACAATAATAGACCTATGCTGTGCGCTAAGGAAATTTTATTCGAATTTTAACAGTTTCCTGTATAAAGAAATGAACGCTAACCGGTCGGATTAAATCACTCTTCCTAAAGAAGTGTTCGTAAAAAAACCCGTGGATTCCTCCTAAGCTGGCGCTAAAAGGTTCACGAAAAACGAACGAGAGTTGAGTTGTTTCTTATTTGCTATATAATCAATCGCGTTTTCTTCTACAATGCCTCAGCGAAACTCTAACGTCGTTTGGGGGGAAGCTCTAGATCAAAAACGTTTTGTCTTAAAGTTATCAAACGTTTTTCCGAACAAATTTAATTTTGAGGATTTAATGAAAAATCAATTTCTAGGGCGCTTAAATGTAACCGCTTTCAGAAATTCCAAAAAAGTAAATACAGTTGCCCGAAACTTTCGTAGTATACTTGTGAGCATTATTCGAAATTCCGAAAATGTAAAAAATGTAATAACACAAGTGTTCATTCACGTAAACAGTAACAAACCAGTACCAGGAAGAAGAAACAAATCGCAGAACATGAAAATTTCCGGGGCAACAACGATCAATTGTGCGACATGATGACTGAAACAGTCTTCTGCATGTGCAAACAGCGTATAATGTGTGAGCAGCAGTTTTTATTATTCGATAATCCCTAACGGTTGATTTAAAAAACAGTGATTTTCAAAAAAAACAATTTACATTTACAAACCAAAAATGAAAAGAAACATAAATTTATCGTCTCTTTCTAATTAATTATATTAATTTTCTATAGTATTTTGGTTTTATTTCGGAAAATTTTAGTTGGCTGAATTTCTGAAAAATTATTTATAAATATCGTTAATATAAATCGCCGGGAAATATACAACAGTTAGTGTGTCGTTAAAATGCAATATTTTATACGAACGATACTAGCGACTCTAGCGTTGACTGCGTGAACTGTTTCCCTCTTATTCGCCTAGAACTTCAAAAAAGCAACTTGTCCTACACGAATGTCAGTATATCAAGTTTCCATCCTCTATGTTTACGATTAATTGTCGAGTTTGAATTTTAAAAAAAAAGAAATTAATAAATAGATAAATTATGTTTTGTTATAGGAAAATTTAAGGGAAGAAAACATTTTGAAATGATTAATTATAAAGGATTGGTTTCGTTATTTAATTTTCCGTTGTATCGCCGTGTGTTTATAAATACGAAACATTTTACATTGTCTCCGGCAATATTACGATCTTACAGAGTAGAAATGATTATTTTGTCACTTAATTGCTTAGTAAGGTAATAATTATTCGCAATATTGACTGAATGGCGAAAGCTGAACCGAAATAAAAAAAAAAGAAAAAAAAAAAAGGAACGGCAATCTATTAGTAATTTTCCAAACAAAAGACTCTACACACCTTCTATAATACTAGATGATGTCCCAAAAATTTTAATATACGTATATTTTTCACACGTTATCTGACTTGTAATTAATGTGCGAAATTCACTGTAGATGTACACGTTGGTAATATTTTTTTTTCCTTAGCATAATTTTAATTTAAAAAAAAAAAATCTATTTTTCTAGTTGTAACAAATTATAAGTGCGTGTAAAATCGATTAAATATAAGTGCGTTTATTATCTGCTATTGAAGTATCAAACAGCATTATTTACGAGCTATTTGACTTTAATCATTCTGATTTCAATGTATTTTCCGGTTATAATAATAAAATATTATGTTTAATCGAGTTTTTATTAATTAACTGCTTGCATTAAATATAAAAAAATGTTTTGCATTTTCTGAAATGCGAAAAAAACGTTTATTTTAGAAATTCCATTATTTAGAAAAAAAAAAAAAGAGGAAATGAAACATTATTATAAAATTGAAAGCAAATTTTTGAAAACTTATAATTTTCGGATGTTATAATTTTAAGGTAATTTTATACGTTCATATTAACGTTCCTATAAAATCGTATTAGTCCAATCATATTGCAATATCATTGATATGGTTTTGCTAATTTTCTCCTAAGTGTATAATCGTTAATTATAAACTATTTAATAAATCTTATTTTTTTTCCTGTTTTCTGCTTATAAATTGCGTACTTGTATTAACCGAACAAGTAGTAAAGATTCTAATTAGAACATATTAACCCATTCTTTTAACTATTAGATCAACAAAATTACATTTAAAACGACCTGAATAGAAAAGTTTCTAAAATAATCCCAACCCAAAAAAAGTAATCTATAATTACGAAAATATTGTATCACTTTTAAATATAACATTACGATTTCTCCATCGATCGGAATATTTACAGATTATCGGATTAATATTCCATTAACACTTCCACGAATATTTTAATATAAGAGACACGGAAAATTTTTATAAAACGCGATATGTCAGTTTACAAAAGTTATTTCGAATTTTTTTATTTACAAAGAAAACATTTACGAACACTTGTTTAATGTTTTTATAGAAATTTGAAGAAAAGTGTTGATAAGATTAAAACCAAAAAAAAAAAGAAAGAAAATAAAAGGATAAAACTGCAAAATTCTGGTACATTAGTGACCGTATTTGTAGCAATCAAAAATTAGTAATTTTGTGCGAGCCGTGTTTTAATACATTTTCTAAAAATCACGATGAACGATAAGAAGATTACTTTAAAAATTTGAAATTGATAGAAATTAATTAATAATGAGGGAACATTAAGAACAAAGAGAAACGTAGAAAATTAGAAAAAGTATGTTTCGTTTTTTAGAAAAACTTTCAATTTGCAACTATTTCGAACATGCTGCTCTTTACATAATTTCGAGCGAACTAAAGTAATTCTAGTGTATCGCTGATACGATAGATAGCGCATAAATTTACTTTAAATTATTTCCCGCGAAACGGATTTTCGGTCTCTGGCCGACTGGAATATTAGGGTGGTGCGCTAGAACCGCCTATTTTTCTGATTTGCTAGTTGCCATCCAGAGTAATCTATCAAACGTCAACTCTGCAACAATGGTCTCCAGAATGTTCCATTATGGCTTCTTTTCTTTCTTAGCTCTCTTCCGAGTTTTTCTTCACGCCATTTTTTTTTCACTTTTCGTCCGCGTTTAAAAAATAATTGTTTTTTCTTTTTCAATAATTTTTTTTTCTTTCGCGAAATATTAAAAAAAGAACAAAAAAAAAACAAACAAAACATACACAGCGATCGAACTTTCTTTCAAGAGTATTTTTCTCGATGTCTATATGTTTTTTCTCGCTTTGAGCAGCCCGTCGATTGTAAACCCGACGCGATTAATAGCAATTATCTACAATTATTACTGCGAACTGTTGCGACTCAGTACTCTTAACGCTAACTCTCCTTATTATATTAATGTACCGCGTCAAGCCGTACAACATTGTCGGCCGATGAGTTTTCATTAGATGTTTATTGCAAATCGACGAATACGTATATTTTAATTGGAAGTATTTCATTTCTTTGATGAAAGTCGAAAAATTCGATTTTATCGAATTCTCTTGTGTGTCGCCTCTTTTTTCTGTGAACGATTTTATTGGAAAATGTGCGTCGGTAAAAATTGCCGCCACGATGACGAAAATTTACTTCCACTATCTCCGAACTAGTCGAAATTCCGCTATTAGTTTTATTTAATTTTCATATCCAAACGGTACATATGTATATTTCAAAATTGATTGATAATTTCGAAACGTTTAAAACAGAACAGTTAGACGCGCAAGTTTGGGCGGTAGAATTACGAATGCACTCTGCATCAAATTAGCTAAGAAGTTGATAAATGTAAAAATTTGAAAATGTTCGAGTCCATTTTCTGTTTCATCACTTTATTAAATATACATAAAACGCGTATTACGCAGAAAATAATTGTTATAAAAAATATAAAATACAGTCGACATGTTTCGGAGTTATATACATGTAACTCTGAAACATGTCGACTGTATTTTATATTTCTTATAAACATTATTATTTTCTGTGTAATACGGGTTTTACGTATATTTAATAAAATGTAAGAATCTTAAATCGGACGGCTAAAATTAAATCGGGTAATATATTTGAAAACGCAACGTGTTCTCATTAACTGAAGAAAGCCATCTAAATAAAGAGGAATAAAAGAGAAAGACGTTAAGAAGCGCACATACTCTCCCTGCTCTTCCAAGAACCTAGTTGTGAAAGCTCAGTGCATTATGATAGCTGCAATGATTTCAGCAGTAAGATCGGCTGAATTACATGGAAAAAAGTTAGCGACGAGCTAACATTTGCTTCAGCGCGCGCCCTTTTAAGGAACAAGGAGGGATTCGAGATTACCAACTGGCGAAGTGGGACAATTCTTTGGGAAATCACGCGGTCCAAAGAAAATATTACTCCTCTGAAATTCGCTACATGTCGGACGTATCATTAGCAGGCAGATTTTGGGGTCTTCTTTCGTACATGCGTATTTTCAAAACGACCACCGACAAAACTCTGCACCTGTTTCTCGCAACCTTTTACAACGAAATCATCTGATAACTAAAAAAAAAAAAAAAAAAAAAAAAAATGAAGGTAAAAAAGAAGCTATTTGAGTTTTTTAAAGGTTGGCGGTTTTATTTGCATCCGTTTCGCTGGAAGAAGAGAATGCCGACGTACTAGACCGACACAAATCGCTGCTGCAACGAGTATTCATTCTTATTATCGCTTCCATATCTCCGGTCGCCGGGCCGATGGTGCAACGATGCTGGCGGAGTTTTGCGGATGATATGGCGCAGTGCGGTGGTGTGTGGGGGGAGGACGGCGGCCGACATGTTTTGGAAAATTCGTATATGCAAGCGCGAGGCACGGTTATTAGAACGGTTGTCGACGAAAATCGTCGAGGAAAACGGGAATTTGATAAACGAGCGAGCCTAGTTACACTTGACTGAGTTCCTGTCAACCGAATTAGATAACGAATAGCGAAAATCCGATACACAGAGAAACGCGTAGCGCCGCCACCGACTCCTGGCCCGGCTGCATGTGTATCGGGGCTCTGGGCGCTCAGCAACCCGGCCAAACGTTCCCATTATTCCCCAGTCGCGAGTTCCAAGTTCCGGAACGAAAAAGCTGCTTGTTTAATAGCACCGCGCGACCGCTCGCCCCCTTATTATAAATAACTAACAGTGAGAGAGCGAGGACGTGGCACGGCACGGCACCATTATTATTAATAACAGCAACAATGTCCTAGTCGATTTTGGACAGGCTGCCAGCCGGCAGCTCTGAATACGCCAGTTGCAATTTCCAGCGAGCCAACCGGAACCCGTGCTGTTCGCCGATAAACGCGCACGCGCGCTCTTGCAAACGCATCGATTATAGAAAACTCCGAAATGTCTGCCAAAATTCTTTTCCGGTCCCTTCGGCCGCTCTCGCGAGAACAAGAACTGCCAAACGAAACTTAAATTCCGCTTCATTTCTTCCTCCAGTCGCGATTCCCGGAATCTATCACTTTCCCCGGCTCGCCCGTCTCCCAGCAGACATCGTCGCACCGCAACAATGTCGAAGCGCAAGCTTGCGCCCGCGCCATTTTCCGATCGCGTTAAAAATGTGACGCGGTTCGTTCGTCGGTCACTTCGGACCTAATTAGCTCCCTCCGGGGGGGGGGCACAATTCGACAATCCGTACTCAAACACACCTGTGAAACTGATTGCGGTATCTCAATTATTAAAATTAGACGCCCAGGTCTCTCAGAACACCGCTGTAGCTGGAAGGAAAGCTGCGCATAAATAAATAAGAATAAATAAAAATAAATAAGAATAAATAAGAGAATCTTAATTATGTATTCACTAAAAAAACGAGGGTGGGGGGCAACGAGAAAGAAAAATTTTAATTTCTCTAGTTAGTATCGGAAAAATACCGCTGAAATTGATAATCGCCGACTAGTTTTGTCGATTTCAATTGCCTAAGCATCTTAAGATCACATCAAATTAATAGCTTAAAAGAAGAATGCGGAGCATTGTCGCAATCGAAGTGAATGTGTGTGTGCACACCTTTAAACATCCTTAACTGTACCGAGATCATCTGCGTTACGTGAAGACATAGTGGCCGCAGCGATGTTCGTGACTGCGTGTAAACAATCGCCTACGAGGGGGAGACACGATCATTTCGTGACTGCGCGTGTGATATTACAACGATTACGAATAACAATTACAATTCAACAAATCATTCTACACGTACATCGCGATTAGTTTTTTAGCGTGGTTCTGACCCTAACAACAACAACACCCCGCAATTCATCAGAACTGTGTGTTCCAGTTATGTTTACCGCGCTGTAAATGAGCTTGAGCTGGCGGCCGTCTGTTGGTTCGGCATAATTAAGAGACTCAAGAAGGAGTCGATCGAAATAATATTTTATTACACCGATGACAAGCTCTATTTGGAGTTTTATTGGTTTTTTTTTTTTTCTTTTTGTCGCTAGGCGCACGAAGAGCGCTTCTTTAAATCACCCGTGATTGTCGATAAACAACAGCGGACAAACTTAGTATTTTGTTGATATTACGTAAATGTACATATCGTTTTTGCTCATGGCGGGCGAGTGGAAAAAATGAAAACCCTCAAGTTTGCTCATTTACCAATAATTCTCGAAAAATTTCCGAATAATTCGCCATCTCCTTCTTATATGAAACGCTTTTTTCTATTACTCCGAAAAAAAGAAAGAAATATCCTTTTACTCTCAGCGGTGCTTCCCGAAATTCTCATCTTCCGATTTGATAACCTGTTACCGTTCGCGATTTAGCGAAAATGAGCAAAAGGTGTTTCTTATCAGTTGTAAGAATGTCGGGTTCCTAGAATTCTGAAAATCAGCAGGTGATACAAGTTCATTAATATCGTTCGTATTTTTGCATATTTATTTCCTAGGAAAGTTTTACAATGGCGCCGTAGCCGGCCGCCTGTTGGAGAATTCCAATTATTAATTCGCACAGCCCTCTGTTCCGGAGTTTTTTTACATGTCCGGAAGAGTGTCGACTAACGGTTAGTTTAAATAAAAACTTTTAAAGGATTTCTACCTCATGGCAACTTTAATCTGACAGATCATTCACCAGGGCACTTCTTAATCCTTATGTGTAGAAAAGTTACATTTTTTAGACACGGATATTCCAAATTTTATACCGCGTTCTACCAAGGCTATTTTAATAATAATCTCGTCTGGACAATTTTTTATCCTTATGATACGGATATTCTAAATTTTTCACTGAGTTGGAAACTCTTTTGGCAAATTGTTACCATTATAGCTGGCATTCAGACGTATATCTTAATTTCTAATAGTTGTAAATCCGGCAAATTCGATATCATAAAATTGAACACTTATACTAAAACGCCCAGACACTATTTTATTCGTGGTTACAGATTTATTTATATATATATATATATCTATTAATTACAACGTATTTCTTAGGCTACCCTCCATTAAAAAAATGTCCTAAAAAGTGTCCCAATTTTATGTAACGCAGAATGCCCCAACTTTATGTAACGTTTGTTATATTTTATAGGATTTTTATTATCGTAATTTAAAAAATGTCACAATTTTATGTAACAAAATACGTAACGAAAAATGTAACGAAACAATGTCTTAATTTTATATAACGAAAGTTAAATGTCCTAAGGATAGGATTATTGTGATTGTTATATTTTTTGTGTTGATGCTGGTAAGAATTACGTTGTAAATTTTGATCATTTTAGACAAAGTATAGAAAAGAAAGAAACAGAAATGTACGCAAGAAGGGTTAAAAGGTGCGCAGCCCCTTGCGAGGCCAAAATAGTCGAGTTTATTTATATATATATATTTATAACATAATTTTTATATATGTATATACAGATGTACAAACGTAAAACAGCGCTGGGGTACTTATAAAAATAAGAAATTGTGTTAGAAAATACGCGAGACTCTCGTGGTCAACCTTTTATTTTAATCGATGCTACGTAAATTGGAACGTAAAGAGAAAAAGCGCGTAATTATTGAAGAGAATCTGAGAAAGGTAGACCCAACGTTCTGGTTTGCTTTATTTTAGTAGTGTTTAATTTAATTTGGATACTCATATTTTATCGATATTACGTATAAAAATATTCGAAAAGAAATTTCACAGTAAATTTCATTCAAAAATAGAATCAACATGGATTAATCAGGGATAATCTCTATCAAAGTAATTTTTAGGTCAGTCCCGGATGTGCTGAAAACTGAATTTTAAAATAAAATGATCGGAATTACTATACTTTTATAAAAAAGGGGACGGCGGTATAGGAACATTAAAAGAATATAATCGTTAAAATGCGAATTCAACGACACATCGACATTAAGCTTGTCGATATGTTTTCAGATGATTATCGCAGTGCTGTGAAAACAATGTATCACATAGAGACAGTAAACGAAATTGACGCAGATATTGTAGCGCTGCCATGAAAGCAGTCAAAATATTCTTCTGATCTAGCGGAAAACAAAAAAAAAAAAAAATGAACGAGGTAACGTTTGTAGAAAAATCGCATAATATATATCAGAAGAAATGGAGTTGTGGAATACTGAACTCGGTGAAAGAGTAGAGTAACTAAGATCTCGATTTATTTCGTTAATATTTCGATTAGAATGACGGAAAGATCGAAGGAGGCCCGGAAAGTTGCCGACCGGCGATAAATGTCTCGCGTTAGAATTCGGTGATTTAGTGGACAGTAACGTGTCGTTGAAGCTGCGACAGCATGGAGCTGCTAGTTGAAGATAGGCGAATAGTCCGTTTCGGCAGTAGATCGATCGAACAGAAACTGTTGGGGAAAAAAAGCGAATAATTTTGTGCGCTGACAGAAGCTTTCGGGAAAACGGGGGGAGCCGGTATTAACTCGGGGGGAAAAGAGATAATGCGTAACGCGGATTGTAACCGTTGTGTGACTTACAACTGACGCTACGTTGAACAGACGGCCTATATCACTTCTGAACACTTGAACGAATTATTCAGCAGAGCGTAGTGCAGATAAAATGCGTACAAAATTTGCTTCTTGGCTCGTTTTCCGGGAAAAATTGTTTAATATTCTGAAAACATGTCTGCAAATTCTCTAAAATTGTTTCAATTTTTCTCTCTCTCTCTCTCTCTCGCTAACCGCTCCCAGTAGGAAAGGGAAAATTAAAAATTGCGCAAAGCTGCGAAGACAAGCGATTATTTACTGCTGTACCACGGCGAAAGCCGTTCAGATTCGTCGCAATATTCTATAGCCCTTCGTCAGCGTATAGCCCTTTTGCTGTTATAAACAACGCATGGGAGGGTACCCTCGCCAGCTCCCCGCTAGAAAATAGCCAGTAATACGGCGAGAAAATATTTATCATCCTCTACGTATGCAACTGTGGCGAAATACGCATTCGGCCGATTTTAAAAACTAAATTCTTATGCAACTCATCGTGAGCTGCTTAAATGAAGCTGGAGGAAAGATATCGATTAAATTTTTATACGATCGAAAATTGTCACCTTCTTATAGGCTGACGACGGCTGTTAAATAATTTCGGCTACGTCAAAAATTTGTTGCTATTACGTATTTTTTGCATTTATTTTTACTTATTTTACATTTATCCCCTCATTCCTTCGTTATGGACCAAAAAAAAAAAAAAAAGAAAATAAATATAAGCTCTCGTTATTTTTTTGATCCATTTTTTTTTTTTTTTGTTAGTTTTACTTAAGCAGAAGTTGGAATTCGTATTTGATGTACTTTTCGAGCGAATTAAAAATTATTCGCCTGTTTGCCGAATTTATAATTTTTTTAAACTAGCCTTTTCTGAATTTCGCTTTCATTCGCGCAATCTTCACATTGTAATCTCTACATTTTTGATTTGCTCATGATGCATTCTATGGATCGTATCCGCTCCATATTCTCTCTTGCCGAGACTTTACACTGCCAATTGCACGCTTCTTATATTTGCCTTTTCTTTTTTCACGCATATTCCAGGAATTGCTTTTTTTTTTTTGTTTAATTTGTTTTGCTCCCGTGTCTATTTGCGTCTTGCGCAATTACTGAAATTATTACAGCGCATAAAAAAAGACGAATTTTTAAATGTGTTGGGTTAAGCCGCTGATCTTAATGAATGTAATGGTGTTTAAAGTATTTGGAACTCCTGTATGTGTGCTGGTAAGTTTAGTCGTGTGCTACGGAATTGGGAGCAAGTATGCTGAGTGTGAGACGGTCGGGACAAGTGCACGATCATACAATTAATCGATTATATATTTAAAGCAGAAGGCGATACGATCAATTCGCGGCCGGCTGTGTATGTTCTTTCCGGTAGCTATGATGGTCGACTACGTGGTTAATTTTTTTTAAGGATGCCGTAGGAAATGACCATTATTCTGTGTTTCATTGGTCTTTTAAAAACCGTTTGTAGCAACAAGGTCGCCCCGCTTGGCCTGTGTAAGCGAAGCGTGCTGCCACGTTGAACGGCTCATTACTAGACCGCCCCACGCGCCCCGGAACCAGTTCCTTTTGGCACGACTGGTATAAATGGTAGCGTATCTTTACTATGAGCAGGTTGTTGTTTCCTTTTTTTTTTTTTTTTTTAGTTTTCAATGATATTTAAAGTCATAAGTTATGCTGGATTTATTGTCAGTCTCGTAACGACGAGGAGATGCAGGGTCGGTGTTCCTAATTCCGTGGAGCTCTTCGCTCGTAACGCAGAAATCGTTAAATCTGAAATCGTATGTAGCGCTATCAGCTTCAAAACCACCGGTTGATCAGTGACTCCGCTTATCCATTTAACCCAGCTCTGCCTGTGTACAAGGGGTGATCTGAATATTGTGTATTAATTGATCTGACACATCTCTCTACAGAGCATATAAAGAATCCATTGTACGAGCAAGTTAGGTTAGTGATGTATCATCGATACTTGGAAGAAGCTCCCAGAAGGGATGAAAATGTGAGGAGTACACACATTGGTTTTTCCCAGTAGTGATATATACAGACGGTAGTAAAGATTTCTCATTGTGGATCCTTTTGGGAAAACCGGTCGGAGGAAACAATGATCCAGATGTGTGGAGCAGGAAAGTTTTCTGTGTGACCGAAGGAAATTTCGCTATAATTTCTGACAGTGGGGAGGGAGCGAATAAGGCACACATTGCAGATGGATCTCAACGTGGAGTCGAGTGTCCAAGATCAAGCGGTTTCGACAGGCATTTACTGGCCCGGAAATCAGATCTGGTCTCGTATTTTCTAGAACTAGTCAAGTATTTCAACACCAGGATGGATTTGGTGCACCTGAGTTTCAGATGTACGGGCTCTTTTCACGGATTCGTAGAATAAAGCGAACGAAGTTGACAGTCGTTTTTTGAGAAAGGTGAGAATTGTTTATATTTAAGGATATATTAGGAGAACGGCGTGGCTTGCAAAAATCGACAAGTTGACATGATTGTTTGCAAATCAATTTCTGGAGAATTCTTTAGAAGGAAAGTTGATATTAAGATTACAGCCGGGCAAGATGTAGCCGCGTTACTACCGACGCAAATTACAAACAAAGAAAGAGCCGTCTTGTGGCATATTATTCTCAATTGAAATGGATGATGATGATATTGACTAAGCGATCTTTACTCGGATGGCTAAGAATTTTGGCCATTTATTCCGACAGCTTTGGGCTTTTCGAATGATATTGATAAAATGAAAAAGACCAGTGAAATCTTAATATTTATTGTTGCAGGCTTAGGAAGAGATGTTGATTTCGCTTTTCTTCCTCTTCCGGTTTGTAAGAAAGGGAGTTCTGTTTCCAGGAAATGCAAGAGGCGGCCCCTGTTCACCGTCTTTTACATTACTTTAAATGGAACGCTTTATAAAGAAATCGAACGATAGCTTTCACAGAGCGGGATGGGTCTGTCTTTACTCGACAGAAATAACACGTAGGCCATTTTCATCAGTAGATGACCAAATTTGATTATATACATACATTTAGCAGGGGAACTATTATTTCGCTTGTACCGGAAGAGTGGTGGTAGAAATTTAACCATACGCGAATGAACGGAATCATGGTCTTTTAAATATTTAAGTTAGAAATTTAATTCGCAAATTAAATGTTTAAAAAAATACCCTGGTTAAATTTCGCCGTGATTAATTCAATTTCTCCGCGAAATAACAAGGTTAAAATTTTACACCAGTCAGTTAATAAACTCATGAAAAATTTATTGAAAGCAAGAACCTTTTTTTTTTCTCATTAGGGAGATTGGGTGACAGTCCTCGTTTTCAGAAAAGGTATTTTTCCTAGTGAAGTCGGTAGAATAGGGATTTCCAGTAGTACTGTACGAAGATATCCTCAACTTCGATCTGATATTCCAGAGTTATTGTAGGAGTCAGGAAGACGAATGGACACCGATTAAGGCCGTTCATTGAATTAATTTTTATCCGCGTCATTTGATGTAGTTTGGACGATGGACGGGCGATGAAAGAATTCCCCGTAGACTCTTGTTTCATCCGTTTAATGTGCTCTAGTGTATAACTTTTTCAACTCAATTGTCTACATGTAATTTAGAATGTATTTTCCAAGTGCTCGTTTGCGGTTGATTACATATTAACAATACCTGATGATCATCAAAATAATGTATAAGCCAAAAAAAAAAAACAACAATTATAAAAAAATAAACAATAGAAACAAAGACTTTATAGAACCCTTGAGCGATTTGGCTGCCCAAATTGTAATCCTGCGATTCAAGTAATATGTTCAAGTTCTTATAAAATCACCAGGTAAATAAACGTTTATTTTTCTCTCGTAAAAAACCCCCGTATAATGAACGTCTCGCGTATGAAAAATTTTACTTACTTTTATATATATGTATAAATTTAATTTGCCCTTTAACCCCGCGGTCGAGTAAAAATGCTTTTATTTATCGACTAATTAAAAGAATACACGACTCGGAGACTTACAATTTGACACGCTTAGAGATTATAATCTACAATAGTAATGCGTTTGTACCAGTTTCAAATAGAAAAAGTTAGGAAAAAAAAAGTACTTCGCATTTTCTATTTTTATATCTTTCGAATGAATGAGATCTAATCGAGGTGATAACTGAAAACGGCGGATGTTGGATTCTGTTTGACCCCATTCAAAAATCTGGCGGATACACCTGATATATACTAAGAATGATTTTTCTTCAAACTGTGCTAAGCGGATCTATTTTACTTTCTGACGATAAGCTAAAAATACAACCGCTATTTTCTTTTTTTATCGAAATTTACAAGAATTAAAGAATATAAAAATGATTCTTTTTGAAATTGTTTTTTGTAATACGTCTTTTTTTTTCACTGAACGAAACATACAAAACTTGCTGACGATGCGGAATTATTTTTTTTTTCAGTCATTTTGGTTCACGCGTCCTGAGATCTAATTGTTAACTATAAACACCCGTAGGATATCTATTATACCTGTCGCACATTTATTTCTATTTATTTTACTTATTTAGTGGTAATAATTTATAATTTTTCAATGTTTTGCATTCTGCAATTCACTCTCCGTTATAATTGTATACATATATACATATATATCGCTATCGCAGGTAATTTAAAATTTAACTACTAAACAATGTTTAGATTATTTGAAGAAGCGTCCATTGTGCATCTTTCGTAGGTGCAACATTTCAACAAAGTATCAAAGTAAATTTAAGTCTTACTTATTTTCATTAATTATCGCAATGAGTATTTAAATGTCTCTACTATACCAACTTCTTATAATTTGTCTATGTAACTGTCATTATATAGGCTTAGAGCTCGGAACACTTTTAAATATCACGAATTTAATTTTATTTTATTATTTTTTTACTTTACATTTTTTCAAAAAGCCCGTGACATTCATATACCTCAGAACTCCTTCGACCCCGGGCCTTGTCTGACCATGAAATTTCTATAACGTGATTTTTTTTTTCTTTTTTCGCGTGTACAGGAATGGCTTTTCAGTACAGGATCAGCCTGTTTATTCGCGAGCGACCTACATATTTATGTATACATTCTTTCGCATATTCAGTAATAATTTGTATTTTCATCTTCAATAACAGCTGTCTAATTCACTGCAGGCATTTTTGTTTACTAGTTTATTTACGTACGTTGCAATCTTTCCCGCCATTTATTATTAAATCATTTTCAGATAATCGTTCGCAAGCTCTAATATTTGCTCGCATTGTTATCGTCTTTTCCCTAGTCTCTTTAACTATCATTATTTGCCTTTATTCACATCTAACCCGAAGAGATATCATTAATATGCACAATATAAATGATAGTGCACAGTATCTGCGGTACATTTATTAATTCACACGATATTCATTGTTTACTCTTTGACATTTCCTCTTCGCGCCGATATTGTTTAATTTATATAACTTTCTTTTTACTTTTAACGGATCAGTGAAAACTATATTCATATACAATTTCTCTCATATTAAACCCATATTTTTTCCTTGCCGAAAGCTATGCTAGTCTTATAACGTTAGCAAGTGTCTATGTGTTCAATTAATTTTTATGCTACAACATATTTTTCAAGTATTTTGCTCATTCCCGGCAGTATGGGAGTACCGGAATTATTTATTATTTTTATGGCGCACACCTGTTTTAAGTATTAATAAAGCTGCCGGTGCGGTATTATTTCATGGGGTTTTCGAGATAACTTAATCAATTTTTTCATATGTGATTTTGGCTCTGTATATTATCAAATTCTGTCGACTTCTAGGCCGTAAAATTTCTTCTACTATCACAAGTGGAATAATAAATTTTTTTTTTTTTTTTTTTTTTTTTAAATTTTGAGCATGTCAGCTTAGGACGTTACTCAATCCAACGGTATGAACTAAGTTGTTATCATACTTAGCCTTTGATTTAAATTTTTCGTTTAGCTGCTTACTACAGCTGCATTAACTGTCTAGCTCTGCGTTTTGAAAAAAAAAAAGTGTCGACAAGTGTAAATTCTTCCTGAGCACACGGCAATTTTTGATTTTCTTCTCTGGTTATTTTAAACACTTTATCAGCGTACTTTCATTTTTTTTTTTCCCCCGATAATATTCTTCATTTCATTTTCATATTGTTACACTAATTTTATATTCCCGATAACTTTTTTTTTTTTTTTCAGTATTATTTTTTGATCCATATTTGTAAAAAGAAATATTTCTTGTACAAACTAAGCTGGTTTTGGGACATAAAACAGAAAATGTATTTAAAATATCGAACTTGTAAACTACTCTATTTGGAATATTACCGATCTGCGATGTATTGCTCCAATTTAAGATAAAAATAAAAACATAAAGTAATCTCGTGTAATATTAATACAACTTCTCGATTCTCGCTAAGCTTATTAGATTTTTTTTTATATATTATTAGTGTGTAATTAGGATATGGCGAGGTTAGGATTTTCCACTTAAACTTTGGCGAATTCTTCTATAGGAGTGATGTATGTCGTAAACTTTTTACATTTTCTAGACGAATTAAAATAAAAAAAGGATCAGAAAACATTGCGAGCAATGAACAATGTCCTTCTTAGAAAGTCTATCGCCGCCTTAGTCGATATGGAAATGAAATTTTATAATTTCATTAAAAACGTGCGTACGCGTTATTTATTATATTGATATATTTTAATTCGTCTAGAAAATGTAAAAAGTTTACGACATACATCACTCCTATAGAAGAATTCACCAAAGTTTAAGTGGAAAATCCTAACCTCGCCATATCCTAATTACACACTAATAATATATAAAAAAAAATCTAATAAGCTTAGCGAGAATCGAGAAGTTGTATTAATATTACACGAGATTTCTTTATGTTTTTATTTTTATCTTAAATTGGAGCAATACATCGTAGATCGGTAATATTCCAAATTTCGAGAAAAAAAAACTAATCTCTCATTTCTTTAGTATACCAAATCGCAAATAACATTGTTCGACGGTATCTTAAGAACGTATAGAGAAAAGAGAAAAATAACAAAAGAGTGAAAAGAAAAAAAAACTTTTAACCTCCACAAGGAGAATAAGTTTCTATTCGAAACGAAATACGGAACATTTACCGAAAACCGACAGAAAATGCGGCCGCTTCGAAATTTCCTGCAATTACGGGACATTGTCAATTTCCAGAGGACCCGTTCGATTCGACGAAGAGACAAGGACAGGAGGTGGAGTATATCGGAGAAAACTGAGAAGAAAATGGGATAGATTATCGTCGGTCGGACGGAGGTCGGTTTGTCGCGAATTAAAGGCAAGTGCCGCTGCTCCGTCTGTGTGTTCATTGGCCACCTGTTGAACGTCGAAGAATAAATTTCAGAACGCAAGAAGCAAGGCCGCTGCCGGCAGCGCTACAGCGTTCTGAAATATTAACAACGTTTCACCGTTTCCGCCATTCTTAGCTAATTCTTCCTATTTTACCTGTGCACACCGCTTCGTCGGGCCAACGACTGGCCGGCCTATTGCGATTTTCAGCGACAACCGGTTATTGCGTGCGCGTCAGCAGTGATGATCGCAAGCCAACTCTTCCGTAGCCGTGTCACCGCGCGGTCTTGCTGGAAATTTCGCTGGTAATAAAAGCCGGGCTCCAGCACGGACTGCGAATAAGCATGGAGGAGAACATTAGTTTATTCGTCATGTTCTTTTCGGCGACGGTTCGAAGGGCCCATTAAGCAGCCGGCAGTTGCTTATTATGCAAATGCGTTGTTCGGCAAAGCGTTTGTTTCGGGCGGCACTTCAGATGCAAGTTCTCGCCTCGTCGTCACTTGCGGCAACACTGACAAAAGTGGCCGAAAGCAGTCGCAACTGGAGACGATGCGGCCGCTAGTCGCGTCGGTAAATTAATAAAAAGTTCCCGAAAACGGGCGGTAATAAATATTCAAATAGGTTCATTATCGCCGCTAATGTATGTGACTATCACGCGCCAACCGCACATCTTCCGACAAAACCCGCCACTCCGAGTCCACACCGCGCAACCTCCTGTTTTTCCTCCTGTTACTCCTCACCACCCATTAATTACTTTCTTCTCACGGTTAACGTGCAACTGCTAGATTAAGCGTAGCCGTTTGTCGGAATTTCCAGATTAAGCGACGAAATCTGATCTCCTATTTTCTTACTTTGTTCGTATGCTAAATTGTCAACTTGGTGCAGCGAAATAAAGCCCATAAATGCGGCGGGGGGGGGGGGGGCTCTTAACGGAGAAAAAACCTACGATGATACTGGCATACTTTAGAATTGCTGATCCCGCTGGTGCAAACATGCGGGCTTGTCAACAAGAAGCCGGCGATAGATTGTTAAAAATTATAGAGCACAATAACCAGCCGTGCAACTTGCCGTAGCATATTTTTCTCGGCAACCTTTTCCGGCATTTGTCAGTCTTGAAATGGAAAAGAAATCGACGCCGAATTATTCCCGTATACATGATAACGCTAATCTGTACCGGAATACTGTATTATAGGCGATAGCGAAAAAACCGATGTCCACTTATTAAGTATAATTCATCGTTCGGTTTAATTTTTTTGATTGCACGCTCCAGCAAAAAGTACACTGCTATCCTGACTTATTCTAGTTTTCCACCTCTTTACACCTATTCATTATGCATTTATATTTTCATTTTTAAATATATTTCCGTTTCAATTATATTTATTTTCGAAGGCTGTAAATATTGAAAATTTTTTAACGCGTCGCGAGCGAAATTTTTATTTTCCCCCCTCAAAAAATGATATCACTATAAAATATGTGGTACTGTAATTTCTTTTTCATTATATTCGCTCCCCTTAATTACGTAATTTTATTATAACTGCGAATGTCGTCACATTTACGTCATTTATTTTTAATTTCGTTAGATTCTCTCCCCTTCTTCCCACCGATAAAAGAGCTTCCGCGAATTTATAGATTTAGGTTGCATTTTGTGTTTGTTCTGTTTTCTTGAATCGTCGAATAAGATTATTTTAACGCGCCGTATTAATTTTGTTTTTGTTTTTGAGGGGGGGGGGCTTATATGCAAAACATCAGTCGATTATATTAGAGCAAGGTTAAATTTCAATTTTTGATGACACTATAAATGAATATGCAATATAAAATTTTTTCTGCACAAAGCTTCTTCTAGCCTCGAAATAGTCGATAGAGTTGGTGATAAAACATTACGATGGTTTTTTGTAAATGTGTGGTTTTAAATTTTGGGTTTTCGCTATTTTCCAATATCGTTTTTCAAAATTTTTTTCATTACGAATTTTATTATTAAGTGCTCGTTTTGAATTGTTCTAATAAAATTTTATTACTTTCAGAAACGCGATGCAGCAGCAACTTGTAACAATTTTCTTACTCTCCCCGTAGTTAAAGCTTTTTTAATGTAAATATACAATTCGATCCTTCGGACACGTCATCATGGAGACAACTCTTGGGGGGACCTCCGTGACCGGGCACTCTTATTACCGCTTACATAATGACAACTTCAGTTACACATATAGTTCTTAGCAGTTTTTCGTGTTAACTCCATAGTAAAAAGGCCATTATCAAAACAATTAAACCGCACTTCAGATTATTACAAAAAATAATAAGTTGAATAAATTGGTCCGACTATGATCATCAATCATCTCTTCTCCCCCGTTCTTGACTTTTCCCACATACTTGCCCAGGGGCTTAAAATTTACGGCCTTGGTTTTAATCATATTTCCGCATCATTCTCTTTCGATTTCCACATGCTTCTCTTTTTTCGCTTATCCTTACACATTACTTGTGACCTTAATATCATATTTTATTCAAATGCTGACCTTTTCTGCTGAACACCATCGTTCTTCTACTGTTTTTTCTATTAAAACTTCGGAATCCTACACGCCTTATCGCAGTGTATTTCATATTCTCTAATTTCCTGTTCCCGTTAATTCTGCCCTCCTCGAATTATTTTTAACCTCTTTTCTTAAATTTTTTCCTTCTTTCTGTTAATTTTTATTAAGGATAAAAGCCGTCTTTTATCATTACGCCAATATAGAAAAAACTCAAACACAAAATTATTTAATATAATTTTGTGTTTGAGTTTTTTCTATATTGGCATAATGATAAGTATAACGACTATACTAATAAATATATTTATACCAAGTTTTTTGTAAACTATAAATGCATCGGGCACCCCCCCCCCAAAAAAAAAACGACTTAAAAATATTTATATTATTCAATGTTCTCCTTAGAAAGTTTTTTTTTTTTTATTACAAAATAATTAAGCTACTTTTTTTTTACCACTTTTTAAGTTCATTTAAAAACCATAGACCAACAATTCGCTCGAAATATAATAATTCTTCTTCCTTAAAGTGGATCGAATAACGTAGGCTAAATATATACAGAGATACACTATCGGCAAAAAAAAGAATATACCATACATATATAAAGCGACACAAAAAAGACGGAAATTGATATCTAACCACACATTACAATTAGTTTTACGAAATTGTTGCTAATTATCTTTATCGATTTTCTGCAATTGTACAAACACAGCTAATTTGCTCATCTGGACCGTCGACATCGATTCGAAAACCGGAAGAAAAAGGCTAGAAAGAGTGTCTCGATAGAGCAATGTCTAGCGCCTACTTGTATTGTACATATACATATGTACTCACCGGATTCCTCAGACAGGTAAAAAAGTACGGGAGCCAGAAAGGCCGGACAAACAGATCGGCCGATAGTGCTCTTTCTCGGAAATACAAACAGCGCTTCGGTTCAGTTCGGAAAGTTTGTATTTCACTTGCGCACGAGCTAAAAAATGGTAACAAAAGCATCATGTACATAGCGTGAAAATGACCGATAATTAGATGATCTAAATTTACCGAATTAGCTCCGAAGTATGAAAATTTACATATTATTACGTACGTCTAAAGTGCTCTAATCGCAAAGTTGCTCTCGCTCGCACGTTTTTAATTAAACCGATTCTAATCCGGACACGAAATGCCGGTAATGCTAGGGCCGCTAAAGAGTGCAGCTGTAGGGGAGGGGATGGGGAAAGGAAAGTGTCATGAGGATAATCGGCAAGAATGATGATAATGATCGGGGCGAGCGGTTATGCGTTCCTGTATAGACATCATCGGGTCGCACGGAGTGGTAAAGAGATTATTCAGGTGAATTGACTGCGGAGGCAACGGTATCGTCGGCTTCACGAGCTCGGAACGGGCTGCACCGTTAGGCCTAAACATGAGTGCGACAGTGTAAGAACGCTGTTGCGTAACCTTTAATGGAATCCAACCCCCTGGGGATGGAAAGCGCTCTCCTAAAATCCCCGTTTTTAGCCGTTTCAGAGACGTCATGTCGTTTCCAAAATTCACCTAGCAAACCGCCGACCAACCCCCCCGATCGTCCACTTCTGTTCATTTTCCTCATCAAGCCGTCTCCTCTTCGTAAACCGAGTCGTCACGCTCGGAGCCCACTCACCCTCTTCTTCCGAAAACACTTCTTAAATCGTTCCATCGCCCCCGCCGCACGCTTAACCCGCTCCACTTTAGGCCGCTTCCGCGTCGTCCGACATTCTCGCTTTTATTTCGGCGCACCGGTCTCTTGTTATTGTTCGTTGCGCTCTACACCCCCGTCCACGTTCTGCCAACGTACATGCGTATGTTTATTCGGCGAAAGAAATACAAGAACAAGCCTTGTATTTACTCTAAAAGCTTTTCTCGTTTGCTCTCTCCGCACTAGTACGGCATTGTCGACCGAACTACTGTAGCACAGACGCACCTCCTTATCACTCTGCAAGAAACAAGCGCGCCTATAATATAATACTACGGCTTCGAATCGGTCGCGAACGATCAACTTAATACCGGGCCGGGCTCTTTGCCCGCGTTAAAGCGAGGATGACTTTGTTTTTCGGATAAATAAGAATAACGCGCGACAAAGGGGCTTGCAGTTTGCGGACGACGGATGTGAGAAGGAAAAAACGAGATTTCGTTCCATCGTCGAAAGCCTAAAAAGTTATTTATTTAACGTTATTCGCTCTAATCCGGTCGCAATATACACGGTCGTGACAAAACGTCTATCCATCGCATGCTAGACAGAACTATTATTACTTGTTTACGCTACTTTGAATGGCAGAGTATACGGATTTCCCCGAGCCACCGCTATTATTTAGCTAGTACACTTCCAGAATTCTGCGATCCCGCATCACGATTCATTTTCATCCGACCGTGTAACAGAAGCGTTACATAGAGAATTCCGATGGCGATTTCTTCGAAGAAACGTAATTTATACACATTCGAGTTTGTTAATTAATTAGTAAGTCGAAATGAGGATTATAATAGTAACAGTCATCTGAAGAATATAAACTGGGAAGCGGTATTTGTATAGAAGGTTTTTTAGTTATCTTCAACTACTGGAGCAGAAAGGAAGTATTAATGAAGATTACATAAACCGCTGGCCCCAAGACCGGTAAAGAAATATGAGTACAAAAAAAGCATTACGGAGATCGCCGTCCGAATCGGATCATGTCTTTGTCATTGTTTCTTTTTCTTCATCTCGAAAGAAACTAGCGTAGACGCTATGTAAATTTGGACCGTACGTAGTACACTGCGTTAATTATTAATATTTCTTTCTTCTTTTTAGCTGATGATGGCGGATATCCACCCTAAAACGTTTCCATCATAAAACCAGTTATGTTTTAATTATTCGTTACACTTATATACGCGCACCTTGGGAAACATCACTGAAATAGGTATTGCTCGTTGGTCTCTTGATAAAACGCCTGTACACATTCTGCTTTACAGCTTTACTGCATTATATAATACATACCGCATACAGAAAGCACTGCCATACAGTTTTCACGTAATTGATATTATCAAAACCAGAACTGTGGTTTTTAAATTTGTGAAATATTTTCCCTATATTTCGCATAAAAATTACGAAAGCTGACCACAGGTAAAATTAATCACATCGACAAGCCTCGCCGGGACCTCACTGACAATTAACCTATTACACGGGAATGAACATGTTCATCGAAAAGCTTTCTCTTTTTATATTGGTGAAAAAATATTCGCCTCGAATTTCAAAAATCGAAATTATTATCGTTTTGTTAGATTCATTTTTGATCGCTAAGAATTATTTGTTTTCAACTCTCCCGGCGAAAATAAATTTTTTCTATTCAAAAGCCTTTTTCAAGTGCTGAAAATTCTACTAAAGCAGTTCTAAAAAGAGAATGGGCACATCATTTCGAACAACTGATTGTGAGTGGTAAAATTATTTAACATTGACCGGGTCTAAACGATCAGATCCGACTTAGAAATAACAGTTGAAGATATTAATAGATCCCGAAAAGTGTCGAGAGTTCTACGAGAAACGGAGTCGCACGCTCAGATTTCTGACTGAGTAAAACTATTAAAAAGTCGCAGTATAGATTTCGAGGATTTCAAAAAAAAATGAAGCAAAAAAAAATAGCTGTTGGTAGTTTAAGAAGAACGAAATTCTTCCTCGCTATATACTTCGGTTAGGAATAATTCTGTAATAAGATAAACAACACGCTACGACTAATATTAAAAATTGTTACGATTCATGTTCATTTATCTCCTAATTATATAAAAAAACGTTCGACGCCCAAAAAAAAACAAAACAAAAAAAAAAAATATATATATATAAAAAAAAAATATATACATATAAAAAAGTTGCGAAATATTTCGTGCAGCATTTTTTTATAATAACGTGATGCAAATAATAATATTGCGTGAATTTTTTACTTTAATTATTATTTAACTAGGGGGAGTGTGGGGGGGGGGGGTTAATTTAAATAAAAAAGCGTTTATCGTAAAACTTCTTCAAATCGAATATTATGAATTACTTTATTTTTTAGTTTACGTTCAGGTTCATTAATACCCAACATCCCGATAAAGTTACACGTATTGAGCATGTGTAAATATTATATGTCTTCCGAATCAACAATTAAACCAACTTTGACCCTGCACTTTATTTATAGTCATTGAAAATGCAAGACGTACCGGAAACTCTGTTCTTTTTAAAACAAATGGCATGCCAAAACTACCTTTTATGTCCGGTGTAATTCGTAGAGTGTGTGTGCAATCTCTCCTTTTTTATTGCCTATAAGTATTTCACATGTTAAAAGAAGATGGTCTTGTAAACTTGTTTTACCCGCATTCTTGTTCACATAAACCGTCATACAAGTTAGAAAATACAGCGCCACCTACTGGTAAAATTTTACATACTATTATGAAAGGAATTTTATTTTATACAATACAGAGGAAAAATGTCTTCGCTGTTCACCGCTCTCAAATTCTCAGTTTTAATTTATTTCTACGCTCGTCGAAAGCCGCCTTAAGTTAAATTTTCCTATATTCTTCATTTACGGATATCCTGCTTGAACGAAACTCCACTGACTGATCAACTACGCCATAGTGGGACTTAATCAAATGTATCTCCTTTCACTTACCATAAATGCGGAACAACAATTTTTTATATTTGACTTGGGTACTCCGGTAATTACGTCAAACCATTTAAATTATGATTTCTCTTTATTACATAAACAATAGTCGATGGTGTGGGCACGGCTGAACGAACGAAACGATCGATGCGTGGGAGCTGGCGAGCGAAGCGTCTATGGCAAAGCCTTCCAATACATATATATATACATATTAATAACTATCCCATTTTCACGGCGTGAAATACTTTCGTGTAACGATTTTCGTATTGATTATATGTACTGCTTAAAAATAATCCGGCCTATTTAAAACGCCTCTTTTATAAGAATTATGAAAGATAAAATCATTCGGGGATTCAGTGAATGTTCCTGTAGTGAGGTCCGCGAAAGGTCAACTTTATATAGAAGCAATAATGTATTTTATAATAATGTAAATAACAACGATCTTGCACTATGTCTCTTCTCCATCATATTCTATCGGAAGTCTGAAATAAGTGAAACCGGTTTTAAAATCACGTCTACGCAGACTGCCGTCTCCTCCGAAATTAATATATTCCAACGAGATGATTACATGGCTGCTTCTAATTCGTACTACGTTAACACCGAATCATATCTGACCGGCCCCTAGCTCCACTCACACCGATTTTTACAGAACGGAACGATTTTTAAGTAAACCAACATTCAATAAGTAATCCGCCCTCTCCTGCGTCGGAAAATGAAAAATTACCGTGACCTGGCTTTTCCGTGAAAAAAAAAAGGTTAGAAATGAGTAAAACGTAAAATCACGTGGTACATTATAATCGAAATATATACGAAAGAAATAACGATAGGAAAAAAAAAAAATGATATCTTACAGTGAAACGGAATCATGCGCTGGCCAGTGGTTTGCGTTGCGGCTGCCGTCCCGTGGATCAGTCTTGAAGATAAGGAATTCGGATGACACAACTTTATCTCATTAGAGTAAGCTTGCAAACTGGAAGGACAACGGCGGTGCTAAGCGCTAGGGAAAAATATTGCAAAGAGCCGCGAGAGCGGATAAAGCATAATTTGATGGAACGGTGCAGTGGCGGGTGAGTCGGTTCGGTTTCAGATAGAAAGAGCCGAAGGCGAGAAAAATGCAGCTTGTGCAGACATCGGCCAGCATCGAAAGCCAATAAATAATATTTCGACATTTCCATTGTGTCAGACCTTTGCACATTTTTTGATTCGAGCAGATAACATCCGACATGGCTTGCTAGTAGATAACAAAAAAGAAAACCACTGAAAATATATTTCGCAGTTGGAATATTGAAATGTCAAAACAACAATATATAAACCAGCTCCAGACGGTGTACCGCGGTCGCCCAGAACAAGCTCGGGCCAATGAAAATTCCGAATTGTCTTTCTATATCGATTTAGAATACGGAATAATTACGCGTATTGCAAAAGCCAATAACGCAAACGCCTTTTTCGCCCGACGAATATTATTTGCGAGGGGGATGGATCTAGGAATATTTTTCGTCATCGGTGAAATAAGTGTAGGTACCCATAATTTAATCATGTACCGCGTTTGAAAGTAACTCCGTGTCGTCAATTTTTGAAGATTGCAACATCATTTTTTGTATCTCTTTTTCATTCAATTCTTCCCGATTACCTTCGCGCAATAGGTTTTTTTGGTTTTAACCAAAGAAGAGTACGTGGGTTGCAGAACACTATTGCATAGGTTAGATGAGCCAAGGAAACACGGAGTTGTAGGGTATATTGAAGTTTCTATAAATTATTGCTAAAGACCTCCGAGTACAGTTAAAAATAGTGAAATTAAGATTAAGAAAAAATGGCACGATCATGTTCGGCATTAAAGTATTTGGCCAATTATACGAAGCAACTTTTAGCATTATTGAAATTATTCGCAGATTATCTGTTATTCTAGATTAATTTGAGAATGACCCCATTTTTTTGTTTTTCTATTTTTAAGATACGTTTAGAAAACTAAATTTCGGTACATGTTCCTAAGTTGGACTACATTTTACAAGTTACTTTTAGTCTTATTAATAATAATAATAATCGTTTGAGTTAAAAAGAAAAAAAATGTTCCAAATATGAAGAGATGTTTCTATTAAAGTTTACGTACGCTTTTAAAAATGCAATTAAAACTGAAATTGTTTTATTTGTATTTTTTTTCCGATATTTTAAAATTATAAATGTAAATAAAAAATTACTTTGTTTCGTCTCCCTAAAAAAGAAAGAAAAAAAAACAAGCGAGAAATCAAACAAGAAAACAAACGAGAAAACAAACAAGAAAACAAACAAAAAAGCAAACAAGAAAACAAACAAGAAAGCAAACAAAAGACAACCATTTTCATAAAGCTCTAGGTTCATTTGTTTCTTTTTCCTCTAAACGTTTGACAAAAATTGAATATAACTTTTTAATTAGTCCAATATACTCTCGCTTGTTGCCGCACTGAAAAGAGAGATCTTCTCGATAAGCTATTTTTAATTTTACACGATCCTTTTTATCCTTTTTAGCTATTAAGACAAACTGTAGAAAGTTTATCTATTTGTTTAGTAGTATTTTCGTTTAGGAACGTTTAAAAAATCGATATTATTATTATTATTATTATTGTTTTTTCGTTTACAGTGTAAATCCAAATTTGATTTTTGCAATGTTTATCGTTTATTATATAAAAATATCCATTTCATCGCATTCAAATAAAAAATCCGTATTTGTACGCGAATGAATGGAAAATGTCGTTGAAGTATATGCATTAAACTTCTTTAATAGTGTTCTTTAAATGATAGATTACTCAGCTTTTTATCACAGTTTTTGTTGATGATGCGATCTAAACGGTTTTTTTTTTTAGAGCCGAGTGACCATCTCAATTTAAAATGGTAAATTAGTTAAAATTGTTGTTTTCAGCTGTTTTTCATATCTTTCTTATTTTCAGCATTTGTAGAGAAACAGAGGTTTGGAAGGTGATTTATGTGCAATTAGACTTTTTTTCTAGGCTTTATTCTGTTTTTGCGTATATTTACGTATACGTTTTTTAGTGTTTCATTGAATTTCTAGAAGTAAGGTTTGATTAGACGTTTTAACCTCAATATCTGTGGTGTTTAGCTGCTACAATGAGAATTTATGTAAATATCGAATCCCATTTTATTGTCTTTTTCTCTTCCATATTTTATATAATAATTGAGTAAAAGTGGCTATGTGAAATTTTTTTTTTTTTCTGTCGGGCTCGCTTTACCCAGAAACAATTAGAAAAAGAAGGAGTCAGTTACTTGATACTAGGCTGGAAAGGATGTTTCTCAATAGAATTTTATTTTTAAAAATGAAGCTTTCTAATTTTAAAAAAAATCGATTTAAACTTGCATTCCTTTTTATTTGAATAACTTTTTTTCTTAATTTTACAAATTATCTGTCGAATATATTTACTTCTAATTTTTATTTCCTACGAATAATTTCTGAGTGCAAGCTTGAGTTCAAACAGTATATATACGTTATAGTTATTTGCATGTAATATTTTTTCTAATTAACCTTTGCGGTCACTACAAAGCCGAGTTTTTATAAAAAATGTAGAAAAAATTTATGGAGTTTAAATAGAGCATATTTTATTTTTTTAAAGCGATTACCCATCTCACGCAAAAAAAAAAAAAAAAACAAAAAAAAATGTACACTATATAGCTTGGTATTTTCTAAAATGACGTCTGCAAACAAATCTTAGAGGCGAAAAAATTGCAAACTTTGGTCTGTCGAAGAAAGAATACACAATTTTTTTATATTTATCATTTAAAAAAATGCTGATAATTTACTTGTACAGTCGTCAATTTTCAATTTTATTTAGCCTATGAAAAACAAAAAACTATGGGAATGCAAAACTTTCCCTACGTACTTTTTTGTTTTTGTTTTTTTTTTCTTTTTGTTTTAAATAATAGATTTATTTAATAGTAATAATCTATATGATGAAATTTAAAGCGGCAATTCAGTTTTTAACGCCACTATCAACTCAATTTACACCGTTTCAAAAAATGAATTTCTATAATATATTGTAATGATCAATAATAACGGTATAAAGTTACTGTAAAAATAAAATTGAATTTACTTTCTTAATATTATTTATT
Source organism: Icerya purchasi (assembly GCA_039619475.1). NCBI lineage: Eukaryota > Metazoa > Arthropoda > Insecta > Hemiptera > Monophlebidae > Icerya > Icerya purchasi. The sequence continues at coordinate 397,124,301 of CM077115.1, read as the reverse complement.
TTTCTGTAATATATGGAATGTCTCAAAATTTATATCGTTTACTAATTCTTTTTCCGTATTGTAATCAAGGACATGATTTTACTAATATTTTTAATTTTTAACATTTTTTAATATATAAATTCTACCACTATAAATTCAATATTTATAAAATGTTATTCCCTTTTTTTGTAATTTAATTTATTATTATTATTATTATTATTATTATTATTGTGCGATTTGCTAAATAAATACTTGAATTTACTTCTTTTCTTTTTTTTTTAATGACATTATGAAGGATGTTCGCGCGTAGACCATCAGAATTGGACGGAGTTGTCGTTCGTATTAGTACCGGTTTTTCCGAGCTTTCATATAATTTTTTGAAACAATATTCTATCCAAATAAAAGAATATCTCTACATCACTCAAAAGTCATATAAAATTAGGATTTTAAACATTCCTAGCGACTTTTAGAAATCCTCATTTTACATAATTAAATTATGTTTAATATAGAAGATGTTGCTATTTGTTTTTGTTATTATAGTGCTATCCACACGTAAAAGTATCTGCTCTATAACGTATCTCTGATATTATCTGTGTGCTTTTTGAAACCGGATGGAAACAGAACAAAAAGAAAAGACGCGTTTAGTGGAAATCGAGTTGATTATTTCGAATTTACCCTTAATACCAGCCTTGGGATGACTTTGTTACAGCAAAGCGCTCCGCGTGATATTAGAGAATTTTTTGTCGCTTTTTTTTTTCGGTTTATACGTAATTATTCTTAGCATGAGAAAAGCTAACGGTACTCTAAAGGAAACAAACGCTATAACGAGCCATTTGCACAGGCCTCTTGCGTCGTTCGCACACAAAGGCCAAGACGAAAAGAGCAAAAAAAAAATTAAAAATCCACTGCGAATGAGGAAAAAAAAGGGTAATAGATAGAAAATAGAAATAGAAATAAAAAATTCAGCCGCATTCGTGCTAGTGAAGAAAACGACGCAGGCTACATACCGCAAAGATCGTAAATTACCGAAGGCCCGGATTTCAATAAAAGAGTAAAACGCAAAGGTTACCCTACCACTGTCCCGTCCCTCAACGGTTTATCATTTATCCTTTAGCCTTTATCCTTTTATCCTTGATCGTTGTTGCCAGTCTCATTAAAAAAATACAAATGCGTTCACTGTTCGTATCGTGTAATACAAAAAAAAAAAAAAAAAAAAAAAAAAGCGAAGAAGAAAAAACGAAACAAAAAACTCGAAAGATGTTGAAAAGCGGAACAAGAAACGATAATGGATAACGGCGTAGATGGAAAAGTAGTAGAGATTCAGAAGTCACGCAACATTAAATGTAAAATAAAGCGCGCAAAAGAAAGAGTTCAATATATTATTTCGGCAAAAAGTCACAAACGTCGATTGAAAGACTGCACGAAAATCCTCGGAATTATTACCCATAACTGCCGAAATCGTCAAAATGGGTGAATTTTTAACCGGAAAGTAATTAAAGCCGACAGAGATCCAAATTCGTTACACAGAGCGCGCGGAAAATATGCACGATAACCTAAAAAAACTAAACACTGCAAAACTACACAATATTATAGCGTATTACAACACATTATATGCGTAGTCGTTGCAGATGATGTCGAATTTAAAATTTACTCGAGGGGATAAATTTTAAGGTTACTTTTTAACAATTTCTTTTAATCGCATTACGATAAAATGGAGTAAAAATACACGAGGCAAAATGTCTTTCAGCCGGTCGCAAATTTACAAGGTTTACCATTTCATCAGTTTTTTCGAATTATTTTACAAAAAATTCACGTCCTTCCTTTTGTCCGCCAAAAACTTTTCGTCGTCTGTTGTGTGTTTTATTAATTTTTAAATTCCCGATAGATAAAAAAGTTCTTTTTTAGGAAATTTCCGATTTTTCCGCATTATTTAAATCAGACAAGAATATATCTAATTAATTTCGTACACTAATTGTTCCGTTTCACTTACGTTAACGTCGTCTTTTTTTCCGTTCAAAGGTAAAACGTAAAATTCAAATGTGTTTTTTTTTTTTATGGCTTTAAAATTGTGTTTTGATTTTTTTATTGAAACAAATTCCACACCAAAAATCTAACGGTGACCAGGCAGATTATCAAGAATAGTTCGAGATGCTATGTCGTTTAGCGGATAAAGAATAAAAGTGCGAGCTAACGCAAATTAATTAAAATACTATTAACAATTTTCAGATATTGTGAAGAGAGCGGAAACTGCTAGAGTGTTACTTATGTATTTATAATTTTAAGTCGAAGAATAGTTATTAACCGTTCTGCATTTATAGGAAATTTCAGAAAAACACACTGTGATCTGGTCTTACAAAAATCCTTCCAACCGATATAAACAAGCTAATTAATATTTATAACCCGTGTAAAATTCAAAAATAATGCGGTTAATTAAAATCGACTCTTTCACAAGTATTACTTATGAAATAAAGGGAGACACTAGCACATCCAGATATGTCCAGGGCGAAGGATGTCGGATTTATATAAATTTTTTACCTTCCGATTGACGGAATAGAAAAAAAATTGATTTTAGTTAATTTTTCTTCCGGATATGTGTGTTTCATATATATATATATATATTTGTTGAACGATAATGAAGCTTTCAAAGTTTAAGTTGAAAAACAGGAGCCGTAAGAAAATTCTTCACCATCAGGGGTACGGTATAAAAGATTTTTAAACATCTATAAATTTCGCGTGAAATGTGTAATGTCGACATAAAACTTCCGAGGTAGAAAAGTTTTTTGTTGAATTTCATGGTAGAAAAAGTTTCAGCGAAACGAATTAAAAGTCTCGTTTCATTATTGCTTTTACAAATCTAGAACACACTTTCCGAAGTAACCTTCCACTGTTTCATTGAATTAGCGGGGTGTTCTTTGAACTCTCTACCGGCGCGATAGAAATGCACTTTCAATACCGGATAATTATTTTAGAACATTTACCGATCTGATTGGAATATCGATATAATTAGCTACTCGAGGAATTTTTCTCTTATTAAATATATAGCATAAATGTGTGTGCTCGATGATACTCACATACTTGTTTGTGCTAGGAAATTAGGAGCTGCAAAGTTGAAAAACTTTAACCCGAATGTGAAAAACTTTTTTGGAAAAAAAAACAAACGCTAAAAGTCACCGGACTGAAATGCGCACAGAACAACAAGCGGAAGTAAAAGCACGGCGGAATTTTCGTCAAAAAATCGGACATTCGAAACGTCGGACACGGGTCGTCGTCGGACGTGCACGGCGCTAGGAAGTCGGACTCGGATAGAATTCTTTGCGGTGTGTTTAACACGTGACGAGCGACTTTCCGATAATGAAATGAACAGTGAGCAGACGAGAATGTTTGAGCGTTTCGCTTGACATCGAGGTAAACACATTTTGAACGATGCGTGTTTTGTGTGACACTGTGTCAGGTAATTTTACCATTGTCTAAACATCGATCTGCAGCCAACTTCTTCTGTAAATACAATGGAAACTTTGAAATGCCGCACCAGGATGCACGCTCACATCTGCGGACGAGTGCCGGCCAAGCGCGCTGCCGATAAACACACCGACCTATCTGCACTGATGATGCCGTAAGCTAAACAGACACCGTTGTGTGGAAATTTTTAATACCGAGCCACCATCGATTCAGGAAAACAAATGCGATACAAACTGGGCAAGCTGTTTTCCATTATTAATATTTTTCCTTTTTTTTTTTTTTCTTTTTTTTTTCATCGTCGCTGAACTCGACTACTACTGCGACAGATGTCGATACAATAATATCCAATGAAGAAACACTCGAAATGCCGACACTTATTTAAAACTTTCTCTTATTTATAAATTGAATAATTATATTATTCGACTTTTTGCTTCTCTTTTTTTTAACAAAACAGAAAACTACATACATTTATATAAGCATCTGTATAGATATATATGTTGAAAGAGCCTGTCGATGTTTACTAGCGTGCATTCTCGATTGTATATTTTAATCTTTAAATGGGAAGTTGCTTTTTTATAATCGATTAGGGTCCGAAACGATACAGAGCCTGGGGCATAAAATTCCCGAAAGGGATAATTTCTATTTTTCTAATCGTCTTTACATTTTTATAGATTCCCCTAGACATCAGTAAGCAAAATTGGTAAAATCCGTTCGTTCGTTCGGAGGACCTAAAAAAAAATTTCGGAAAAAAAGTAAGTAGCAAAAGGTAAAAATTTTACAGAAAAATGTTTGCGACGGATACATTTCTCGTCACGTAATTGATAAGGACGAGAATTCTTCAGTGCTGAACAACTTGTTCCGTTAAAATCGTCTTGCGTACTACTAACACGATTGCTTGGCGGGAGCGGTTTGAGAAAAAAGTAAATTATATAACGCTAATAATAATAATAATAATAATAATAATAATAATAATAATAATAATAATAATAATAATAGCAACACGTATTCGCAATATATTATTGATTAAATAAGGCTCTAAGTGTTGATAGCTTTTTTGAATATTTTCCGAGAGCTCATGAGCCATTTGACGTATTAACTTTATCGATGGATATAAAACCGAACAATTTAAAGAATAAGAAGATATTCAGGGCCGAATGTTATTGGAAATTTCCAGGGGTAATTCTGCCGAATAACAAAACAAGATAGGTTCTTTGTTACATACGATCGTATTAATTTCGGGTAAAAAGATGCTCTCAATCGCAGGTAACGCTTTTTATATGTTACAGTCACTGCAAAATATGAAAAATTCTACCGAATATCATTGTGAAATAAAAATGAGATTTTACCGGTCAAAGAAGATTCCGGCTTATAAAAAAGCTATAAATACTGGTTAAATATTAGAACTTTGCCGGATTTTATGAAGCAATTCAGTTAACTCGGTAAAGTTTTCACTAAATTTCCAAAATCAAACTGCGTATTAATCACTTTAGGAGAGTCGATGATTATTTGTCGTTTAGTTGCGTAAGATTTGAAAATTCATTTACTGTACTTAATCTTCGCATTAGAGTCACCCGTCTAATATCCATTGGAACTGGTATATTATATATTTGTTTTTTCATTCATTTATAAATCGGTATTTCTTTTGAGGCCGTTTTTTCTCCAGTTAGCAGTTTCCCGGTTTTTGAAAGTGTTTATAAAAAAAAAACAAAACCTTGTTTTTCATTAATAACTTGCATCTTGATGAACTTATAATAACAACGGGATTAATTCTGGAAAAATTAACTATTCTTCGGAGAAAACGAAAAATTATACACTTCTGTCTTCTTCTTTTGCGAGAAGTAATCATCGAATAAAACCGGAATTAATTACGTTACTATAACACACGACTTCCTTGTAAAACTATTAAAACGAATGAGTAGTAAATAAATGTTAGAACAATCCCGAGTCCAAAATTTAGACTTTCTACGGCTGTTTGTTTTTAAGTCGTAAGAAAAATTCCACGAAACCCTGCTAGAGAAGTGCCCCTTTAGCCCAACCGATTGTAACCAAAAAACTAGATGTTAAAAGAGTCTTAAATTAAAAATTTCAACGCCGTTTTCAAGTCATGCGTTTTATACATGACTACATACACACGTCACTTAAAAACGGATTCAGCGGGAGTCAAAATGGATATTTCCGTTGAAATATGAGATTCAAAATACTACGCAAACACAGCACTTCCTTTTATGATTCGTCCATGGGGGGGGGGGGACTACGTCGAAATATGCGTCGAAATATGGCATTAAATATTTTTCACGATCACACAATACTTCCTTTACTACGACGTGTAACAACAAGGAAGGAAAAAACAAACAAAACAATACCGATTTCGTCGATGAGCTACCCCCCGTTTTATTAACGTGCGTTTTAAAGAATTTTTTTCGATTAACCTGTAAGGAAAACTTTGGCTTAATGAGTAAACGCCAGGATGAAATAAATAAATAAAAATAATAACAGTATTATTATCTCTTTTTCTTTTCTCTAGAATTAATTTAATTTGTACACTTTTATAAGGGGCGGAGGATTATATCCTTCGGTGTCGTGAAGGGGAAAAACAAAATTATTCATAAGCATTTTTACTATTAAGGTACTGAAATTAATATGGTATTTGCTGTTGCAATTTATATTATTTCCAGTTGAAGGTGAGAGGATCTCGGGAATTAATAATACCAGCTAAATTCTGAGCTGCTCCGGAAAGGATAAAAGTATTTTGAATATAAAAGTTGTACACCGACTCGTGTTACGGATAGAATGATAGAAGAAAAGAAAATTCCAGAAATGTTGAAATTTAAATGTATAATTGGAAAAGGAAAGAAACTAGTGTATCTGGACTTTCAAAAAAAAAATCCGTCACTGATGTAATTTCTTAGATTTACGTATTTTAACGTAAGGCACGAAATTCGACGATGTAGCGCGTATTAATTTAAATAACTGTCGATGAAAAGTTATTTTCGTGGTCCTGACGGTAGGCGTAATCAATGATCGGGATACAGTAAAATTAGCGAATAATTAAAAAGGGGTTTAAAGCTTGCTCTCTGATGTTGATATGATATTTAACATAAAAGAGAAAAAGGAACAATTTTTACAAATAGTTTTGTTTTATGAATAATTTTATCATACTAAAAGACGATTATGATGGCAGAAAAAAACGATAAAAAGGGAAGAAAAACGGAAAACAACTCGTACATAAGTACGTATGAATTTAAAGGAAACTACACGATTTATTAATTAATGATATTTTTACGAAAGGCTACTCTAATTGTGCGAATAGGCAATTAATTTTAAAACGTTTCTTGATAAATTGCGAAATTTCACTAAATTAGCTTTTTTAAGTGTACTTTATCGAGTAAAACATTATTATATCGGTGGGGAGGGGGGGGGAGAAGACACGTGCGTTCACGATTAATTAGTGTGAAATAGCAATATCGATTAAAAATACCTACTTACATGACTACCGGTGTATAACTAAAGAAAATCGCCGATGGCAAAAATGATCGCCTACTATATCGCGAACGCGAACAGAAATTCTTCAAACGGTGCACTTGGGACGACATCGAAAAGAAACTGCGTCTAGATCCAGAGCAATGGCATAGAAATTGTGTATGACAATTGGCCGACAGGTGTGGCTAAGTATTCCGCTGCGCGCAGTTAGGTCCGTTCAATGGAAAAAAGTGTATACACGCATTCGCTGTGTCGCGTACGTGAGATTATAACAGTCAGATATATCACCCGGCGTGCATTGCCGACAGTTCGTGAAGGATATCACATGTCGGATAGCAGGGATGTGCTTGATAAGACCCAAACTGAGCAGAAGGGACTTTGCATCCCCAATAAGATTCTTCCATGTCGACTGTTTGTCAATGTCGCGAGCAGTTATAAATAGGACAACAGTGACACCTGAAATATTATTTTCTGTTCGACTCCAAAATGGCCGACCAAACCCCGTACCAGAACTAACAATTCAGTTCGTCGAAATATATCGCTCATCGTTTTCTTACCGCACAAACTGTCGATGATTCGCTTCGACACGGAATTCCTTATACGCTCTACCCGTAAAGAGTGTTGTAAAAAAAAAAGGACACACCATTTTCGCCTTTTTTTTCCATTTTTTTTCTTACTTCCTCCGTCGATTACTGCACCGATAAAACCCCATACTTCACATGCAGCTAAGAGCGCTTGTTCCCCGAATAATGCAATTTCGGTACACCCTATACAATTAAACACGAGAAACTGCAGTTTTTACGGATTTCCTTAGAAATATCAGTTGCAAGGCGCCGCAATACTGCAAGTACATATTATTAGGATCGTACACAAAATTTCGGTTTCTCCACTACAAATACGAGTTAGCTAAGTAGCAGAGCTTGAAAATAAAATGCTCAAAATTTTTAAATTAAAATTCAAATGTCGCCGATAATTTGACGACACTAAATAAAAATGAAAATTTTTTAAAAAATCGAAAAAAAAAACCTATCTAGTCGCTTGTAATCGAATTAAAAGTACAATCACAGCCGGTAATAATAAAAACAGAAGAAAAAAAAAACGACTTGCCCATAATTTTTTATTCAACATGCGATTATTGAAGTAAATTTCCCATTTCCCTAACGGGTCTGAAAGAATCTTTCTCAGTTTTAAGGCATTTAAGGTTAGTTTTATATACTATTGCTTCGTCAGCGGAAAGATTTTTCTTCACTTAGTTGATGTTGTCACTAATTCTTTTTCATTTCAGCGATGAACATTACACCATCTACGTGCGCGATAGTACTGTCGATTTTAGCCCTGCGCGCTAATCTCACCTGAAAAATTTCTGACGTTCCTCATGTTTAACTACAGAAACCTCAACACTTTTAACAGTTGTTTCTTGTTTGTCATCGATTTTCATGCATTAACATCATCGTACCCGTTCATCAATTAAAAGTTCACCTTTTGTAATTTAGTACACTATATTTGGGAGGTGAATAAGCTCGCATGTTTTTTCCTTTTTTGCCCTAATCTTCGTTCTGATTTTTGTCACCTTTTTCTTTTCTTTGTTCCACTCTTGACAGTTTTCAAACTTCCGTAAAAACAGAGTTTTTTTTTTCGTATTTTATGCATGATTTTACAGCTTACCAAGTCAGGAAGTCAAACCGCGATATTTCGTCCCGGTGTGAAAATGTTCGATTTCATTTGTCTATGAAATTTTTCTACCGAAACTGATCTAGAGGACCATGTTAAGATTATTAAAACTCTATGACTGTAATATTCAGCTCATAAACACGGTTTGTGCCTTTTCCGGAATTCCTGTTACCGCATCGAAAGTTCCTTTGTTTTGTTTTTTTTTTATCTTTTTTACTAGAGGATTATCTCGGATTTCGAAATTCTTATCTCCAGCATCTGCTTTTCCTCAACTCGACCTTTTTCGCTATATTCGATACGTTTTTCTTTTGTCTCGTTCCATAACAGTAGGAGACATTTAACGATGCGATTAGTTCACTGACTCCTCTTTTCCGTTGGCCACTTCTGTTTCCGGGAAGGTTTCTTACCCCAATTCTCCTTTATTCCGTAATTGATTTTCTGCCATTGGTAGTACCTACTTTCTGGAATTCGGTCACAGCTTCCCCGCTTTCGGTTTTCTTCCTCGTCATATTTTGATCTCTCAATCACTGCTCAATTTTTTACTCTAGTATTCTCGATTTAGACCTTTCGGTGTGTCCTATAATCCTATTTACACATTCTCTTTCATTTTCTTCACTAGCCGGTTAGTCTTTTAATACAGCTTGTTTCATTCCTTTAATTTTCTGATTTTTTCATTTTTAAAATTATTTTTTTCTTCTTAGTCACTTTAGTTTATTAAGCGAGAACATTCATTAATTTAAAAAAAATTAATATTTAACGCGAAGTTTATTTTTAAAAACACACAGCGTGTCATCAGCAAAATTACTCCGTTTATAAACACCGGGGTTAACCATTCATTTTTAATAATATGGAGTAAAAGCGATAACTCACAGGGAAAGGTTGTTAGCCCTGATTTCAGTAAAAACGAATCCGAATTCGGTTAAACTTCCTCTTCATCGAGAAATAAGTTTATTTTATTTTTTAACTTTTACTTTTTTCTTCAATTTCTAATGGGGCTAGGGGGGATTCGTCGTGTTGATATAGCACGTTTAATAAGTTTATCGAGGCTTATATCCTTATTCTTAAGGCTTCTTTGAGTTTTTTTTTTTTTTTTTTTTAAATAGACGAGAAAATAAACACAGTTGGATGCAGTAACATTTAATTAAATTTCATAGAAAAATTAAAAAAGGTGTCACTTAAATTCTAACACTTCTATTATAATAATACGTGGTATATTTCTTTAAGATCAATGAAAATATTATGTAATTTATTGGTCAAGGCACATTTAAAAAATGACACGCTTTGATTTTTTTGCTATTTATTTTTATATACTTATTTTTTATACGTAACGTTTTTACGCGATGGTAGAATTGAATAGTATTTTTACGAGTTTACCACCGCTGAACGTAGTTGATCAAGCAGTGGTGTTCAGTTCAAGCAGGACTTGATATCCCCCGTTGCTGCACATAGAAGAGATATAGATAAATTCCTTTCGCGCCAAGTTAATGTCCACTGTTAACGAACCCCTCTCAAAAAATAAAAAAAACAAATAAATAAACAAAAAATTAAAATAATAAAAATTATTTCTACGAGAACTTTTCGGTTTGTGGAAAATTTCCACGATTTTTTAACAATAAAAATTACTAATAAACCGAGCTTAATGTCAATTTATTTTGAATCGAGATATAAGGCGACCGAAATAAGATATTCACTTCTATAAAAACGAACGCACGAATGTACTCACCGGCATTTTTATTCCGTTGCAGACGTAAATGGTAGCGCTTGCGACTCGCGAATGGTACATATTACGGCTCTGTATAAGGCATACTGATGAAATCATCTTAGAAAGTAAAGGTTGGAAGTCGACAGTGGGCTAAATTTGACCCTCCTAAATAGAAAAAAATTAGAATCGGTGTCAGAGAACACGTACTACTATTTGTTAAAGCAACTGGATCGTTTTGAACCCTCGACAATACATCGCGCGTAAATCCCTAGCGCCTAGTCAGCGTGTGTATGTTAATGAAAAACAAATAGTCTACGCACTGTACCGGTTCGGTTTCAAAACCCTTTTCAATTTGTTTACAAAAGAGCAGCCAATAACGGGTAACGCTGTACGCGTATTGCAAAAGACCTTCGCACAGGTAAAACTCTATCGCGTTCCCCCGCCAAATGTAAATAAAAATTTCCCCATCCTGTTTTTCATCTTTTTAAAAAGAAGTCAACTCCGCGAATTCCTTTTAATATATTCATTCATCCATTTCCATTTTCATTTCGGCCTCACCTATTCTTGCCGTTGTTGTCGATCTATTCGTGGGGCCCTAACGTTACCGGTTAATAAAAGCGACATCGGTCTTATACTAATTTGATAATAATGAAATATTTTTAACCCTAAGTAAATCTATTCGAGAAATCTATCGTAAGGTACAATGAACACAGTCTCCGTTACGAACAAGGAGAAATTCAGCTACAAATTTTGCTCGATAATAGATTACATTTTTCACGAATAATAGTATCAAACACTTTCGAAGCAAGATTGAAAAATCGTTGCTAGCACTGTAAAATCGAATAATATTTAAGCAAACTAGGCGCAAAAATGCGAATTTTCAAAAAAAAACAACTCGGAGCAAAATAAAAAGCATGTCGGCCGATATCCCTTTTTTTGCACTACCTATATTTAAATTTGTCAAAATTATTAATTCTTCAGCTGTAATTTGCATACGACAGAGGTCTCCCAAAAACAGGAATCGATTTTTTTTTTATTATCGAATAAATATAATGATAATTTTCAACAAGTTTTTGAACGTGAAATTGTCGCGGCGGTTATTTTATAAATTTGAAATTCTTGTACATCACTCGACATATCGTTCAAATTAAAAAATGATTAAAAACACGAATACGACGTTTCTTGCTAAATTGGAAAACATTTAAATTAATTATTACAGTAATATCACTAATAATACTATTTCGAGAAAAATTAAAAATCAATAGTACCTGTCTTATTTTACCTTCGGATATTTTTAAAAAATATATATACAACCTAAAATGCAAAAGAAGGAGAGACGATAAAATGCGATATTGAAAATTTCCTTAAAACTCCATTACAATATTCTATTCAGTCTTCGAGGAAACTATAGAAAGTTAAGTAATTTAAAATTACTCGACTGATAAGGAGGTGTAAGAATTTTAAAAAAGAAGTAGAAATTTTCGCCTTTAATCATTCTCTAGTTTTTTTTTTTTTTTTTTTCGTTTCTATACTTATACATATGTATACGTATACTTATATTATAATCGAAAAATTAGTTTAATAAAAATAATATTTAAAAATTAAAAAATTAAAAAAATGTTTTGCTCCAAGTGTTTTAATGTTGAGAAATGAAGCATTCTTATTAAATATATATTAATTACAACGTAATTCTTAGGCTACCCCCCATTCGAAAAAATGTCCCAAAAAAAATGTCCCAGAAAAATGTCCCAATTTTATGTAACGCTAAATGTATCAAAAAAATGTCCCAGAAAAATGTCCCAATTTTATGTAACGTTTGTTATATTTTGTAGGATTTTTGTTATTGTTATTTAAAAAATGTCATAATTTTATGTAATGAAATATGTAACGAAAAATGTAACGAAAAATGTAACGAAAAAATGTCTTAATTTTATATAACGGAAGTTAAATGTTAGAATAGGATTTTTGTGGTTGTTATTTTTTTTTGTGTTGATCCCAGTAAGAATTACGTTGTAAACTTTGATCATTTTATGCAAAGTATAGAAGAGAAAGAGACAGAAATGAAAGCAAGAGGGGTCAAGGGGCACAGCCCCTTGCGAGGCCAAAGTGGCCGATTTTATATATATATATATATATATAAACTCGGCCATTTTGGCCTCAAAAGGGGCTGTGCCCCTTGACTCTTCTTGCTTTCATTTCTGTCTCTTTCTCTTCTATACTTTGCATAAAATGATCAAAGTTTACAACGTAATTCTTACTGGGATCAACACAAAAAAAAATAACAACCACAAAAATCCTATTCTAACATTTAACTTTCGTTATATAAAATTAAGACATTTTTTCGTTACATATTTCATTACATAAAATTGTGACATTTTTTAAATAGTAATAACAAAAATCTTATAAAATATAACAAACGTTACATAAAATAGGGGCATTTTTTTGGGACATTTTTTGGAACATTTTGCGTTACATAAAATTGGGATATTTTTCTGGGACATTTTTTTGGGACATTTTTTCGAATGGGGTGTAGCCTAAGAATTACGTTGTAATTAATATATATATATATATTTATAGGATAGCAGATAATATAAGTATAACGTTTTTTCTTTTTGCTCAAAACGAACACTAACATTAAATTAGCATATTTTTTGAACAGATCTAAAGAACGTTATTAAAAGCCTAAAATAAGTTTGAAAAAATAATAATTTCATTCAGTAAATGTAATATACCTTAAGGAGTATAAAATACATAAAAATAAAAAATAAAAAGAGTATACAGTGATTTTGAAATTCCGAAAAAAATTAAAAAATTTTATGTTTATGGCCGGTAAGTTTAATCTTCTAAGTTTTGGTTTAAACATTTTCCAGTACAATTTTTTTACAAATTAAAGTGTTTGGTACAAGGGAGTCGCCAGTCGATAAGCCTGGGAGGTAAGATGATAGAAAGAGGATATGAGTTATAAAAAAAATAAAATGTATAATTTGTAAAGGCTTAATATTTTATTAAACAAGAATAAAATCTTAAAATTAAATTTTCATGGGTTTCTGGCAAATTATTCTACTACTTTATTATAAAAGTCTTTCAAATTTTTCATAAATACGCGCCTATGAATAGTAAAGTTTCGAGGCTCCAGGGGGGGGGCAACTGCCTTCCCCTGACCTCCTTGGTGACGCCCATGGTTTAGTAATTGATTTTACGTTTTTATTATTTAAGCATTTTAAAAAGTAACCAAAACTCAGTAAGAGGTTTTCTCTCTTTTTTTTTTCTTTCTATCAGTGATTTATTCTCAAACATTTAATTCTTTTGAAATATTATTTTTACAGAATCATAATATTTTACAAAGGTAACCATGAGAATTCGGATTCGCTCTGGTGTAATAAAGATCTCGTAATAAACCGCTGCGCCTGCAGCCGCACGGAGTGTCGTTCAATTATTATTTATACATGTTTTATAAATATAATCGCGTATTTTACCTAGTTATTTCAAAATAGGTGTTGTAGCAAAAAATCATTTAATCCTATAAAAAGCTTAATTAAGTAGATTGTCACATTTGTTAAGAACAAATAATAGGTTATATTAAAAAGAAAACGAAAAATTCATTGGCGTTGCGGAATGATTTCGCTGGCGATAAAAATATAATTAAATTTTTCTGCGATCGCTAACGCTAGCCGGCCGTCGCAGTGACAATTTAAACATAATTTTATTAATTTCTCTTTTAGATGGAAGCAATAGTACGCCGCGCGCCATTTCCTTCGGAAGAACCGTATAATAACTTTGCGTAATCTTTCTCGGTGCGACTTACTAATTTCGCTAGCGCCTCCTCCTGCCGGTCCGTTACATTTGCCGCGTTTGTGACAGAAGGGAAATTCAGCAAATTCCGAGAAATGAGAGAATCTTCGGAAACAGTTTCCGAGAAAAACTTTTATTAAAAAGTTTCCCGGTAAGTCCGCATGAACTTAAAATAGGTCATAAATTTTCGTCAAGCTAACGGTTCGCTGATGATGGTTGATATCTCCGACCGGCGACTATTTTCAATTTGCTGCCGCCGCACGTTCCGCTCGCCCGCAGTGAACCGTCGTTGCGGGCAGCGTCCCTCTTACCGACGTTGGAAGACTGTCGAGGTGCTGCTGGAAAATAATCTTACCAGCGACGAAAAAAAAGCAACGCCGCTAAGTAAACCGTTAAAAAGTAGACGCGAGCTGCGCTGATAGAAAACCAACCTAGTTAATCTAGCAAAAATACCATACCGGCCAGTCCAAAGCAGGAAACGGGAGCGTGAGCGAGTGGGAGAGCGTCTTTGCCGATAGGGCGAGAATAACTGATAACAGGGAGAAATCAGAAACATTTTGGATTCTCGTCCTAGTGTGTGAGTTATGTCGGTGCTTCGGACGCGGGAAAATTATAAACCTTAAAATTTTCCATCGATTAAATCCCCACCCCCCACCCCCACCCTACCACGCGGTGGTATTATAATCACAATGTGCAAAAATCGCAACTTTTTTAACATATTCTCGGCACCGTCCAATTTCAAGCATTTTATAACGATGCAGAATGCCGGTTGGCTTTATTAGTTTCTCTCGTGACCCGTACAGTACAAACGATATTTCCGTGAATAATACAGTTATTAAAAAATGAACAAGTGTTTTCGAAGTAATAATAGTAAAACAATTATGCACACATCTGCGAGTCGGATAAGGAACACATGTCGGTAGCTACATTTTGCGTGCAGCCAGAGTTAATCTCGCAAAATTCGAAAGGTCTCAACCACTTTTTTCAAAAAGGGATCTAAAATTATAAAGGTGCAAGTAACATTTTCAACACAGCTCTAATGTAGTTTTCTGATAATTTTTGAAATATCGATGAAATGAAAATTTTAGATACGAGCTTTTCCAGCGATCAATGTCTCTGCGAGAAAGACAAGGGCTCGTAGTTTGGAAACAAAGCTGGAATTGAAGGCACACTGTGCGAAACTCTGGCCTTGAAAAAAACTCTCATGATTGAAACGAAAAATGGTGTAAAAGGTTTCCGAGAATTGTGAAGTACGACCGATGTGTAATTCGGAATACTTTCTAATGCGAGTGTAGACAAAATGGAGGTGTGCAAAAAGTGAAAAGAAAAAAGCCGCCAATACGAACACTTGAGTAGGAGAGTTGGAAAAATTAAGATTCATCGCCGTTTGGCAGCAACTCCGAAAGAGACAGGTAAAACGATAAAACGGGTAGAACTGAATTATTCTCACGCGCAACCGGCTACTATAAATTCGTCAACTCGTCCTAAACATATAGGGACAGCAGCAGCAACGACCCCAAGTTACACCGGCCGGAAGCCTAGCCGAAAGAGCGGCATCGCTCGGAATTGAAGTCATGGCGCAATGTTCACGCATCAAAGTCGAAACATAACGCGTATGACAGAGCACATTGTTTAAACGGCCATCAAGAGAGACGGTTATTTCGTGTTGTTGTGTTTTTTCGACGGATCGAAGAGTGATAGTGAAGACAGTAAATATTGCCGGAAAGAATGAGACTCTATAAAAACTGGATTGGCGGAAGAGGCTGTGTGCAGGAGTACGAAGAAAAAGGCTGACCTAGGCTAATGATGAAGCTGTGCAGCAAGGCCAGGTGATAAAGTACGAAACGTTTTGTAAAGCGGTAGCCGCGTTATCAGCGACCGAGCCGAACAGCCATTACCCACAGAACAGCCGCCGCAATCACGTATAAATCTTTAGCCCGCGCACGCCTCTGCCCCGATACTTCCTTATCGCTTCTTCCTCGCCGTCCTCTTGCGAGAATTTTCATCTTGGCCCGTTTCGCGTCCATCTCTGCCTATTTTAATATATATCGCCGCTCTATCCTATCCTCTTTTTTACGCGTGTCCCGAGTAATAAAAACCTCCTTTTCGCTATGCCTCACTCGGGCCGTTCGCTTCTAGTTCGAAATTAGGTAAACCACTTCCAAAGCGGCCTTTTCCTTCTTCGCTCCATCTCCTTACAAAAACAACAAAAATTATCGCCATGCACGTTTTCCCGATTTCTGAAGCGGCGACGTACCGTATGTTCGCGCTATAAATTCGACAGATTCCGAAATCTCTCCTTCATTTCGATAATTCTTTAGCTGCAAGTAGCTCGAAAACGCGCTTAAAGACATCCGACAGAAGAACACTGTTCAGCGCGTAAAAGTGAGATTGGCGATAAGCTAAGGAGAACGGGACAGTTATTTTAAAGATTCAACGCTGGCGAGTCGACTAAGTAATTGATTAAGTGCAAAACACGGTAAGTTTATGAAGAAGGATAAAATGGAAGTTGCCGCGGCGATATCATTATCGAAATGGCGCGCGTTCGGTACTCTAAGCAATGAATTTGTTTTCAAAAATTTCGAAAATCCGGAACGTTTCTAGAATTTTCAAGTGTGCACACACCTACAGCGGATTGTAAAAACAAAACTGTTTCATGTAGAGAATACGAATACGCTTAACTGCGCGACTACTTTTGAAACATGTCACAACTGCATATGGCTTTTCGGGTTTTTTTATTAAACCGAATAAAGAGGCTAGGGGTAAATTTTAATAATTTAAGCGAGGCCAGAAGCAGACCCGCGCTGGTCTGGAAAAGGAGGAAAAAAACGAGATAAAAGAGAAACATCAGCTTTTTTTTTTTTTGGCCTTTTTCCAAATGAAAAACTCGCATAGATTCAAATGAAATTAATTTTCAAAGTTTAACGAAAGAAAATGAAAAAAAAAAAAAGAGACACGCCAGAGAAACAGCTTAGTAGACAGCGACTCACAATAACAGACGGATCGGCGACTTTGAAGCTTTAATTTCTGAGAAAAATCACCCCGAGTGTGTAATATCGAAATTAACAAATTACCATCGGGCAATGATCCCTAAGCGTCCGAATCGGACGGAAGAAGAATGTAAGCACGAACTCTGATAGATAAAAAACCTCCGCCCGGGTCTATTGCAATTATTTTTTCGTGACGGGGAATTTTCGTGCGCCCTTACACAATACGCAGAAACATTTGATTTAAGCTGCTAGAACGGGGTAGGATTAAAGCGCGGCCATCTCGAACGATACGCGTCCGTAAGAAGTTCCAACCATGCCAGTTAACATTAATTGTTGTTTCGATACATAATCGTTTCAGCTACACACACACACACACACACACACACCAAATAAATATTAAATATTCCGAGCTAGAATCTTAAGAAACCATTGAAAACTTACCGAAGATGGCTAAATTGTTTCATCGTATTTTATACACCGTTTTCGGATATTATTTTACTGCGCAAGCATTGTAATATAGGCCGAAAGAGCACGACTACCATGAGAAACGGTTGCTCGCCGTATTTGCCACATAATATGACGGACATTTCTATGATATGTGCATTAAAAAACCGGCATCGACGCACAACAAACGGAGATGTTTACAGAGGGTTTTCGAATCATCCAATCAAACATGTACAGACGGTAGAGTGGACAAATGTTTTCGAACTACATATATCTCAAGAGTCACAGGGAAAAGAAAACGTGACTGAGCATAATAGCACAAAGGACACTCTCTAGGAGTGTATTTACGCTACGCTGAGGAATTAACGGGATACATTCAGCTCTCGACGGGGGACAAGGCGTTGGCCGTCAATTCCGGATTATTTAAAATTGTCAAGGATTAAAAAGATTGCGCCGATATTCGAAACTGTAGTGCATGGTTGTCGTCAGGTGATTGGAACGGCTTCACACTCATTGTCTCTCATTTACGATTAAGAAATGCGCGGACAGCATTGCTTCGGTGAAAAATCGTATATTTACCTGGAATGTTTTCACATCGACAAAAAAACTAGTACGTTCGAAACATTTTTCATGAAACGACTTGCGCTCGTTTTAACGATAATGCAGAGACGCTGTTTCATTAAAGAGGAAAGTGCCCCCCACCTTACACCTTTTTGTTGGGGTTTTTTTTTCGCCCGTTAGGGCAGAGATGAAAGCGAAAACAGCGGAAAAAACGACGAAGAGACGGGCCGAAATTTCAGCTTGTCTATCACCTGTTATGCGGAGTTCTACACGCGCATAATACGGGGCTGGCTTTAAAGTAGGCCATGTTCGCGTATTCGGTAATACCGATTAAATCCAGCGCGCTGTGTTGTTGTAGGTTCCCGCGTTTTTTCTTCTTCCGGCGAATAATCTGCTCTACACCGTTTCCAGCAAGTATTATTATGAACACGACGAACGCCTGACAGTACTGCAAGCCGTTAGACAGAAGATCGATGGCCCACCGCACTCGACCCCATCCGCGGCAACCATCCCTAAATTTCTTCTCCGACTCTGTCGCTCCAGCGCTGATTGGCCAGACCGTCAGAGTTCGTCTCGTTCCGATTCTTCTTCCCCGTGCGCCGGTCGACCCGTTCCGGGCCCTTCACCGCCGGTCGTCCCGCCCTGGCCGTAATGGTGGCCCTGTCGCAGCTAAACCCAAACACGCGACACCCTTTCAACAGCCTGATTCAGTGGACGCCGGCGCGGTAAGGGGTAGGGCGAAAAAATTATTTACGCGCACGTATGTGCGATTGCGGCCCACTGCTCGGGCGCGTACACGGCCGTCGAACGTCGACGTCGGAGTGCTCGCGAAGACGACGACGCTCCGACCGCGCACCGCTGCGGGTTTCTAGGTGCGCGGGCGGCGATGGTGCCATTGCCAGGTTACACGTAGAACGTTTTAGCGTGGTCCTTTTCAACGGCTCCATTAACCGGCCATAAATTTCTCTCTACTTCGCTCGCTTCCGCGATCTCGGCTAATTTTAATTATTATTACGCTGCCGCCAAGGAAGACGACGACCGAGGAATATAATTAATTCCAGCTAGCGCGAATATTTTCATTATTATTTCCTAGGAAAAATCTTACAGGTAGCTCTGACGATGGTCCTACTAGCACCCTTTCGGCGTTCCGTCGGTTCGATAACTACTTATCGAATAAAATTGAAATCGGCTCGACGATGACCGGAATACGCCATTATGGCCGGATCGTGCCGCTATTCAAAATTTTCCAACCAGTAGAGCACGTGCTCATTTTCCACCGAACAAAACACGTTCGCTACTCTCCTCCTCTGCAGAACTCTCTGTCGCATTTCGCTAATGTCATCGAAAAGTTTAAAAATGACGACTTTGAAATACAATCTGCGTGGAGTCCTATTTAATACTGACCCCCGCTGTTTGGCCAGCTGGAAAAAAATTTTAATAGACAACATTGCTCGTTTATGCGATCGAAATTTTACCACAAAAAATCCCCCTCGTAAATTTGTTTCTTTCCGGTAAAAATTATGGTTCAAGTTATATAGTCTTTCAATTACTACATAACACGATTTCGCCTGATCCTGTCTGATTCTGACTCAATTCCATTTTTCACCTGCAATCAACCGTTTTTAACATTAACACGAACGGAAAGGATTTTATCATATTCGTAATCCAAACGGCTACCAGAATTACAAATTTAGCGCGGCATTCGCGGAAGTGTAGAATTCGATTTTTATCCGATGATTTATTTCAGCGAACTTTATAAAAGACCTTTTTCAAAAATTCTTCTCAACACGTTTTAGAAATTTCAGTCCCATCTCGTCCACTAATTGTTTATTGGGAAATTCCGAGAAATTTAATACAAGTTTCAATATTATTTCATATTGAAACAAATTCCCAGTAGTTTTGTGAAGACGTTAAAAAGAAGAAAAATAATTTCTATAACTGCGTTTTATAAATTTTTAGCTGGATATTTTACTCGTATATTAATTGAAAAATACAAAAAAAACAACACACATGTGTATTAAAAGTTATTCTAATATCTGTTATTTTGTAAATTTCTTATTATTTAATTCAGCCTTGTTAAACTCTTTATCGTTGTTCTAATTAATGTAACATGGCGCTCTTTTTTTTTTTTGTTTTTGTTTCAATTCATTTGTTAGAAAAAATGTCTGCTACTTTATTGCATTTAAAACTTCTGAGCGGTCAAAAATTGTTATTCAAACAGTATAAGATAAAAGAATAACCAGAGTACTCACAATTTAAAAAAAATATTTTCTTTTTCAATATAAACTAAAATGCGTAAATTATAAATATATATATATATATATATCTACACATATATTTTTTTTTCTTCTTTCTTCAATGATTGCAGATTTCAAAAAAAATATTAATTATTTTTAATCCCCATTTGAAAAAAAATAAATAAAAGATATAATATTATTTAAACAATTTTTTTGAATTTTTGATTGACAGTGTGTTTTGTAATACGGTTTTTGTTTTTGTATTATTGAAAGGAACAACTTTCCACGAACTAATCTAAAGATATATTAAAAATTCGAAAAACCAGAATTTTTCTTTATTACGTGAATTCTTGCGAACCTTAAACAGAAAAATATTTACTTCCTTAATAAATTTTTTTTGTTATATTTTTTTAGAGCGTGCTGCTTGTGTAAAAATACAGATCTTTTGATATACGTTCCTTAAATGTCGAAATAATAAATAAAAAAATGGATTTTATCCGTTATAGTGTATTTCAAAAATAATTTGCTTAATAAAATCCTTTTTCATAAACGAATTTGAAATATGTTTTCCTTTTAACATCACGTGACATTTAACGCGCAGAATACGATATAATGAACTGATTATTCATTTGATAAGAGGGGTTATATTCAGTTCGGGTGTGGTGTGATTCTGCAGAAGAGAAACAGCAGTAAATTATTCGGAAATCTTAGGATATCGGATCTGTCTAATAAATACTCTGTAATAATGAGAAGGATGGTTGTAAATATAGAACCAACTGAACTTGTTTTTCAGAGTTGTCTGTTAATATTTTTGTTCGATCGGAGTAGTGAAAATTAGAAAATTAATACTTTTTCAAGCGACGCTTGGTAATAATACGGCGAGAATTAAAGATTAAAGTTCTAGCTAATATAAGTAGCGCAAGTGAAAATTAACAGAGAGCTACGTGGACATTAGCGAACTCATGCTAGTTCCGTCTATTAGCATTTCGAAATCCATCAATGAAAAAAAAAAAAAAATATATTAATTTTTCAATCATTTTAAAGAAGACACTGAAAGAAGTATAACAATGAAAAAATAGATTTTTAAAGAAAAAGAGAATAAGTTGGCTCGTGTTTTAATATGATCTCTTAATTAATATATATATATATATATATATCTGTGTGCGTGCGTTATACTATATATTTACGATCGAATTATTCATCATGATTTCGTAGCCATGTTTCTTTATCGTTACGGTTTTTCGTGATTTTTCAAGATGGTCAAAAACCTTCGGGAAAAGTAAAAATCCAACCATAGCGGTTTGTTAACATTTCATGTTTACCTTACTCTTCAGTCAGCCGAGCAGTGTCGGTAAATTAATATCAGCGATCTTGATTATCGATGCCGCTGACCTGTATTATTATTATTATTCCTAGCTCCCCTTCCCAATTAATTTAAAAAAAGAAAAGTCCACCGTGTAGTTTGTAGCCACTTTTATGCTGCCACCCCATCGTAACACTGATAATCTCGGTAACCTAATGGAAATATTCAACTAGGTAATTCAGTTACGAAATTTCACCGTAGCCCCCGAATATGAATATTTCGTTACGATTTCGCTGTAAGAATTTGCCAAAAGCACTTGCAAGCTATAGTGGAAGATATTTACATTTCTGTTACGACGGCCGGTCGTGCGTGGAATAATTATTCGCGGCTACGAAGAAGAATTCAGCTCGTCAACGATCGGTTTATAGACGACATTACGATCATTCAAATCGGTCGCAGGGCGGAGCGGTACTGGCGACGAGGGGATGTAGAAATTATTAATGGTAAGCGAGGAACGCGCAGGAGAAAATTTAATAATTTTATAAGCATCGTCACACGTGCTCCGAGTTTATTCGGCCTTGTCTTGTCTCAGACGGTCTTGCTTGATTTATTACATCCCCCTCTTGAACGACCATCAATTACGTATTCCGACTACGTTAAATACACCGTAACTCTTTACATCGCTGTGTATCTTTTACTTTTATTATTTACCTTTTTTCCCTTCTTCTTTCCGAATTTGCAAATTAAAACAGATTTGTCGATGAATTATTTCGCCAACAAAAATCGTTTTGGCGGCTTTTTAATAAAATTTTCCGTTACTGCGATCATCTCACTTCCGGCTGAGTTGTCCCCCAGAAGTGGCAATTACAGGTGGCCATTAAAAGCCGAACTGGCCGAATAAATAAATAAACCAAAAGAAAGAAAAGAAAAGAAGAACACGGCAGTTCCATTGCGCGGTCTAAGTGCCATTGTTTTTTTTAAAAACAATCGTATTTTTTGCTCGTCAACCACGTGGTAATGTTCTGTAATATTCTGTACTTTCCAATGCAGCGCCATTGGGACCAAGTTCTACCCTCAGCCAAAAACTGCTCAATACAATGAACGTCGTTGGATAAAATTGAAGCCTACAAAAAACTAACTAACTGGTTTACTACACGGTATAAAGACGGAAAATTACTTCTACGACGTAAAAAACGTTTATTACTTTTGTAGATTTAATTAACTGCGAAAATCCGGCATAACATCCGATCGCTATTAAACTACCATTACCTCTTTATTATCTTCTTCTTGTTCCTATCGTTGTTTGCCTTGGTATTAGTTCATTTAACTTCTACGATGTTGATGAATCTCTTAAAAACAGCTCAAAATAAATTTAGTTTACAAAATCAGCGAGGATTACCCGCGATATAAACCTTGCAACTTAAATTTGAACTGAATTCGGTTATGACAGTCATCGCTAGGTGTTACATATAAAAGACAGCCTCGAAACCATTAGTCAGCGAATTCCGATGGCTCCAGAGAGTCTCAAGGGTGGATTCGAGAATGGACTTGTAAACTTATACATTATGCTTATTTTATAGTTATCATTTCGAAGGCGAGATTTTCCTCCAAATTGGATGTAATATGAACCCGATCCGTTACAGGGGTAAAGTTCTAAATAATATATATATTTTTTTTTGTTTTCTACTTGTTACAAAATGAGACCAGCAAACTTTAAAAATGAATAGATACGCTAGATTTATAAAAACTGTCAGATACAGATTTTACATTGGATAAAGCGGTTAAATGAAAATTCGCGAATACCAAGAAAATTTAAACTCTCCTAAAATAATGGACGACCCTTAATCCGTAGCAAATACTTCGGAAAATAAGTTTAATATTTAAAGGTGGATACTAACGCATAAATAAATACGGTAACATAAAAAACCACTGAAAACACAAAATAACACCATCACTCTCTGTACCCGTAATATTTTAAATACTATTTACAGTTTAATAATTAAACAAATTTTCTTTACACCATATCCATTTCACAAGTCAGACAATGTCTTCGCTACTAATACACTTTAACTTAAGCAAAATAGTCGACAGACCAGTATTGTACGAATTAACATTTGTACGCTGAAAGATATCCCCGACATTTCGGATTTAGAAATAATTCATCGACTACATTACAAATTGACTTTCGGATGACAACCTTAACTTAAAAATAAATATGCATAGCGGTATATTACAGATATGGAAAAAGCAATACCGCCTGATGGAAATTAATTTATAGTTTTTTTTCCGAAATATTTAATTGTTCTTGTAAACAGATTTCTAACAAGCCGAAAATTCTCGGGCAAAATAACTGGTACCGATTTCTTAACTAAAACCATCAAGCGAGTGCATTAGAACCCATGTATATCAACTTGTATGTAAACGATCTTCCAGAAATGATTCTACTCTCTGTTGCTAAATAATGTTAATATATTTTGAACATTCGCAAGAATACATTGATGAGACTAGATAAAATTGACCGTTTTTCAAAAATACTTCTTTACGACTTTTCTTAAATTTTGTTTCAATTCGTATACACTATTAGCACTTTTAATCTCGATCATACCCAGCTTTTATAATATCTCCGGTGTCGTGTACTTATGGTTTGTTTTTTTCCTATTATTATTATGACATATAGAACGACCCGGGGTGTTTAAAAATTAAACTGAAGTAATTTTCTTTCGCATCATAATGTGCGCATATTGTTTGTAACTAATAATAATAATAATCATAATAATTTTAAGTATTACATTAAAAATTAATTAATTGATTTATAATAATTACTATTACTACTGCAGAAATTCACACAAATGCGCTACGCCGCACGAGTAGTGGACATAAAACTTAAATTACCCAAATTTACATGGAATATACAATGTACAATCTAAAAATAGAAAATAACATCCGCAAATTAAGTGCATGTACAGGAATAAACGCAAAAATAATAATAATAATAATAATAATAATAATAATATAGAGCGGCAGTGTATTAATAAAGATCAATGATTAATACAAATTGAAATTCCTAAACATTAACTTGTCTTTTTCATAATCCAATACAATGACGTACTTTTCTCGAATTAATTACTTTGTATTTTATTTGATGTTTATTTAGTTATAATTGGCAGATGATTTAACATTCTTGCAGGTCTACGTTAGTTGTAGTATACATTGTAAAGTATCACTGCCCTCACCTTTTTGAGGAATAGAGAAAACCTTTTTTGTAAAGCTCTGAACACGATCGCTTTCTTCAACACGTAACTAACATCTTCCGTATGTTCGGAAATAGCCCGCGTTCTCGTAAAGTTACAGTTTTCGACCTTATTTCATCGGAACTTGCGGATTACCAAAAAAAAAAAAAAAAAGAAATAGGGATGGACCAAAAAAGTCGCAAATTCGCGACAACAACAACAGGATCGATGATAAATAAATGAAAATTAAAAGCGAGCGAAAGACGTGTGAGAAAATGGAAAAATTTGCGATATGAAAAGTGCGCGATATAAATAAAAGTCAAGAAGAAGTAGAAAGAGGAGTGGAAGAAAAGAAAAACGCCGGCGAATGTCGGCCTGTTAGATTAGGTTTCTGGCGTTTCGCATATATTGAACGCATCCATCATGGCTGTCTGCTCTAATGAATTTTTTAACCGGCATCATTTTATACAGAGCCTCCATCTTTAGTTCCGGAAGCTTGACTCATCGTTCTGTAACACGTCATCACTCCCCTTCACAGAATTCCGGTGCCCTCTCGTGCCGCTTACTCTTCCAGCGCAGCTCTCTCTACCCTCTTGCTTGTTACGCGTCTTAGTACTTTTTTGCTCGACCGGCTTACTCGTTTCCGGTTACATTCGAAGCTGCGTGTACAATGAAATATACCCAAAGGATTTCTTCGCGCGAAAAAATGTATCAGTGCCAGGGGACGAACCGGCCGAAAATAGTTCCAAAGCCCCTACTTCTTCTCATTCCGGCCTCAATATGCACGCAGCCGTTTTAGCTAATTTTCAATCCTACAGCATTCTTCACGGCTCTTAAGCAGCTTCTTTTCGAAATAATAGTGTTCCGATAGTCAGCGACACCAGCAAGCACCGTCTGCTTAATAGTCGATGTTGAATTTGATGCACCACGGTCGAGCAAGTATCGGGGAATTATTGCGAACTGTTAAGAACTTTCGCGTGTTTAGAGAACACCAACGTACAAATAGGGAATCCGTCCGAATGACGGGGGGAGGTTTAGTTTCCGGCCTAGGCTCGTAATAACGAGATTAAAAATTCAACCGAAAATCCTACTGTAAATGTCGAAAGCTATTTGTGCGAATGTAAAATGCGTGTAGTTTTTCGTTTAATTATAGAGGCTGTAAAACGTATAAATGAAACAACGAACAAAATTTTATAACTAAATAAACATCAAATAAAATATGCGCTGGTCTTAGAAAAAAAATAAAGCTTTAACAAATTACTGAACTAATTAAGAAAAGAGAAAATTCAAAAGGGAGTGTTGGTAAGGATAACGAAGGTCCGAAATGACCTTTTGTGTTTCTTTAGGTTTTTCTTAGTTAGGTGATAATTCGGTTTTCCCAAATATTAGGAATACAACCCTTTTTCTGTATAAGGGTTAAAATTTTCGATTACTTCCCGTAGGCCTTGTACTGAACATTCCGAGTGATTTATAATTAGAGCTAGATTTAACTTTGAAATTTAAAACCAGCGTCGTCGTGTCGAGCCGAATGGCGTTAGAAAGAACTTTTAAATTTTAGTCCAAGATAATTTGTAATCACAATTATTTCCATCAATATTTTTCTTCCTAATTTAGGAAAATCAGAATGTGAAATTTATCCTTTTTCTATCTCAAAGTCTATTACTGTAACTAAAAAATAAAAAAAAAAAAAAAAAAAAGAAACGAAAATGAAATTTAAAAAAAACAAAAGAAAAAAGTCCGGCTACGCTTACATTTTTTATGTAACAGCGCCGTTTGGAAAAAAGAATTTTTTGACTGTTTTTTTGTTTAAATCGTATGTCAATCGAAGAATTTCAATCTAAAAATATAGTTGAAAAAATATTACAAAAATAATCTGCGTAACCACTTGTAAGAAGTTTTTTTTCACAGTTACGATAGCAGCGAAAAATGAATCGACTGTTTAAAGACCAAAAAATTTAGGGCCAATACTTAAACGGCATAAACATAGTGCGCCATATTGTTCATCCGTTATTTCGTATGTAGAACAGAATTCGTTCGGTAGTTTCTGGTATAATGTTTTATTGTTTTTCTTTTCGCCAACAATATCAAAACAGTTGTGCAATCTCTAGGCAGTTTTAGTTAGGAGGTGTTTATTATTAAATGTGTGATTTTTTGTGTAAATATGTGCATACAATAGTGTACGGAAGGGACCGCGTACGAAAAAGAAGTGATGTTTACAGAAAAACGTAAACGAAACGTCATCCGGATATAAACCAGACATGGCGATCGTAACGTTGCGATATATGTATATTCAGCTAAGTTAATATTCCGCACGAAACTGTTCGCATGATGTTCTTTGCCCGCGTTCCTAAGATAAATAAAGATTGAAGTTTTCCAGCGGCAAGATCGAAAAAAAGAGTATTAAAAGACACAGGGCAGGGTGAAACATTTATTTTTAAATGCCCGAAAATGTTTACTAAAATTGAGAAGAAAAAAAAACGAGTCTTCAAATTACATATACATCAGGTTAATCGAAAAAAAAAAAAAAAAAAAATAATAATAATAATAACAACAAAACTATTACCATTTTCATAACAATATTGCAGATTTTGTATTATTATTATTCAGAATGTTGCAACATATTTCCGATATATATATTATACGCTTTATTATTCTGCAGTAATATTTTAGGCATCTGCGGAATAGGGAATTATCCGTTGTCAAAGTGCGGTAAATTATTACCGCGAGCCATTAAAATATTTATAAAAATCGATATTTTAAAAAAAGAAATTCAATATAGTACTTAGTAGTTCTGATGATCATGATAACCTTCTTAATCTAAGTTACATGAAACACAAATTTTAAATTACGCGCTAAAAAATACGACACCATTTAATATTAGCTATGGGAAGGGAAAAGTCTTCGTTATAAAATGAGAGGCTTATCATCATATTGAAAGCTGCCACCTTTACCTTATGGTTCACGTATCTCTGAGGAATCACAAGCCGAGGGAAAAAAGTATTACCGGATTATGTACAAAATTTATTAAATCAGCTCTTTCAGTATACTTGCCTTAGTAAAATACATATGACTTCGTGATAATATAAGTTAAGGTAAAACCCTACTCCTCTCTGTGACAAAAACAAACGAAGGTACACAGGCTCTGTTCCGTTATACATCGAGTCAGTATCGTACGGTACGTTCTACCAATCGATTTCTCGGTATTGTTAGCAGAGGAACAGCAATAAACCTGACTACCAATTTAGCTAAATATCTTAAGCTTACAATAGGGTTATTTTTACATTCTGCGCCGTTCAAAACATTAACCACACGAAAAATAATCGATATAGTCCGGCATCTTCAACTATCAGCCTATTAACATCTACAAAAAGTCACCACATGTTGGACACTATCGTGTTCTAGCATAAAAGGAAAACGAAGGACATCGCTGCTGCAGTAAAATTCTAGTTTTTTTCAATTTAACATGAAATGTGCTACCTTAAAATTTGCGCTATAATGCACAAGGTCTGGAAGCACACCCCCACCAACGCCGAAACGTCGATCTGAATGCAGTTGTCTGTAAAGTAATCGTCCTAACACGACCTGATAATGTAAACACTCGCGATTCGGAATTGGGCACATCGCATTATCGCATAGTAATTCCTTTTTAGTAGATGGACAGTTTGAACACGCAAAAACAACTTTCACACAACTCCGGAAATACCAGTGTCACACAATATTTCGATCCATACGCAGTACTTTCCGGTAATCCAGATGAACTCAAAAAGACTGTTCAATATCTGAAAACGACGAATACCCCACTTTTATAATTACAATAATCTCAGTGCCTCACGCCAAATTTGTAACATAAATTGCCTAATACAAAACAGAAAATGTCGTAATTAATATTATCAATTTTTGCTGCACAGTTCGTACTTTTTCGATAGCGCGTATATCATCATTATTTTATCATTACTATTTTATAGTGTGCTATTTGAATTCACTTTACTATATATAATGATTATTTTTATTCTTCCTCTTCTTAGTTTTATAAATAGAGCTATTATCATATTTTTCTCCTGGTCCACTCAATCAAGAACGATCGATGGGCATTACCTATTCGTACGCTCTCTCACCGATATGGGCAGAGCACGCGCTCATTCCTATATGCAACACGGGTCAGACATTTACCTAAAATGTTTTGTTACTTTTTAGCATTGTTACAAGTGAAGTAATTTTGTAGGTAAACGGGGGGTATGTTTGTATCCGTATAATAATGTATATATCATACACTAGTGTGCGCATTGTACTTATGTAAATGTGGGTGTATGTTGTAATATTGTAGTATATTTGCATATGTAGCCTAGGATCTACACAAATGCCAACGAATGATTATATACACGTAATTATTGTAAGCAGACTAAAAATCAAACTACATCTTCAAACTGTGAATGATGTAGGTTCGGGAGAAATCATTAAAAGTTTTTATTTTCCGAAAAAAACAAAATAAGATCAACTTTTTCTCTCATTCCGTTCTGCCGAAGGAACCGAGGCGACGCGGAAACATTTTTCATTGGCAATTTTATTTTACCGGTACTCGCAGCAGCAGTCGAATGAAACGGTATATTTATTGCATTAGTTTTTGTGAAATTTATCTCGAATTTTTAATAGCGTATTTACAATTTTAAAAGAATTACATATTCGTTCATCGTTCTTGACGAAGGTTTTAAAAATTCGAAATTGTCTGGATGATGTCGAAATTTTACAGTAAAGTCTTCGTACGTTAAAGCGTGCTCCAACGCGTGTTATAATGAGAAAATTTTGCCGGTCCAAGACTTTCGGCGAATGCGGAAACGTATTAGTATGTACGAAGGGCGATCGCGTCGGTGCTTCATAGTGTAGCGAGAACTCAGATGCGAAAGAAATATACGAAGCAAATAAAATTATATATTGTAATGTCACAAATTATATTTGCCAAACTCTGTTTTGCTAATTTTATAATTTTCGCTTCCGAAATTCTACGATAAATCGACATTCCTAAACACTAAGTGAAATAAAATACAATGCGAAAAAAGTATTTTATACTGTACACAAGGTTCTTGATATTTTTTTTTTGGGGGGGGGGGGTTGTGTGTGTTCTGGACGCGATAATGTTATCGTAAAAGCTTTTCTATGTTTATGATCTGGGTTGCCGAGAAATTTGTTTAGACAAAATGTAAGAATTTACGCTCAAATTAAAAAAATGGTGCTTAGTGCGGAATAAGCTTTATGCGGAAATTTTGGATTCGATAACACGAGAGGAAGGGGGCGCATTTAGCATATTTAATTAAAGGATATTTAAAAAAATTTTCCCCATCCTATCGCTGTACTACCACTTGGTGGGTCTCAATCAGGGCATTTCTTAATAAACCGCACGTTTGACAAATTGGAAAAAATAAGCAAACAAAATCATGCACTCGCCTTTAAATGAAAATTGGCTTAGCGTTTTTCCGGAAAATCAACTTAAACCCTTAATTAATTATTTTTCCTTCCGCTCAACCTTGATACCGACCAGTAGTAATTAGCAATTTCGTTTGGTGAACATTTTTTAAATAGCATTCAACTACTAAACAATTTAATTTTTTTTACAATGAACAGAAAATAAAAAATTCGCTCAGTACGAACTTTAGAATTTTGTGACGTTACACAGGTTGCTTTAACAGCGTAGATCGATATACCTTTGTACATCGTGTAATACTTACAATTAGGAAATTTAAGTTTCCCTCTACAGTACGCGCGTTAATTACTTTTGATTCTCCGCAACTTAAATTTTAAGCGATTAAAAAATTGCCTTCAAAGTTTGCACGAATAGTTCTAAATTTAGAATGCGTATTGGAGGTGTTCGAGGAGACAAATTTTTTTATTTTTCGGGATTAAATATGAATGGCGGAAAATTAAAAAATGATTTTATCTAAAATTTTCAAATACATTTTACCGATACTGACTGATACGATTATTAGCTATATATTGACACGCAGGATCATACTACTGCTCGATAGAAGCAAAAAAGTTGAGCCGGGAATACTTCTTTTACTTTATTTAGGTGTGTGAATATCGCGAAGTACCTCCCCCCCCCAAAAAAAAAAAACCTCTAAGTATTAATCGGGAGTTTTTGTAATTGCTCCGTGTGTAGCTAAATTGCAAAAAAAAAAAAAAAATTTAAATTTAAACAAAAAGTTTTAGTTATACGGACAGAGTTATTCGTACTGTTTCCTTCGGCAAACAATGCGGACTGAACTTTGAAAATAATTCTACCGGATGTTGATTTTTCATTTCGATCGAGGTGGTGGTAGTTAGAAAATTTTGTAAATTTCCGGATGTTTGTGAAATGTGGTAGGGGTGTCGTGTTTTAGTCAACCGGCGGGAGAAGGGGCACGATGTGACAGGAACTAATGAGAAAGGGAAAGATTTTCACACGTAGAGATTGTCGTGAAATTTTACCAAGTTCTAATCGATATTAAAGTCGATTTTTCAATAAAAACACGCTCGCATTTGCATAATTCCTATAAGTAGTAGATAAAAGATGAAGACTTACCATACTAGGGCGATCCATTCTGCTGCGAACAGTGATCGAAAGGTATTTTGGATTTTGTTCGACTTGAGTGTTGTGGTAAAATTTTAAATTTACTACGAAGAAAATAGTCAAATTCGTCTTTAACCGTTACCACAGTGACTAATCCACCGCAAACTTTACCGGCGAAGATTGGCATAAAATCGAAATGACGAACAACGTATCGAAAATTTTAAAATTATCGAATAATTAGCAAATCGATTGCTTTTTATCTTTCTTAACGGAACGACGATGCCGATATTTTGCCGCCGATATGAGAGTTAGCTACGCTCCTAAATGAGAAAAATCGCGCGTTTTACTAGAACTATCGTAAAGCTAAACACTCGAACGATTTTTTTTTCCGTTTTTTTGTTTATAGCGAAGCTGGGATGTTTATTGAAAATAATATTAGGAATATTTGATTTTATTTAATATCTTCCCCGTGATCAATGAAGCTATTAAAACTAATTATTGCGAGGAATTATTCGATTTCCCAAAATTAATTTTAAAAAATACTTCGCGATAATGATGTTTTAAAATTAAACTTAATCATGCTACTTTCATTTACCGTTGTTTTTATTTTATTTTTTTCTTATTAATTATACTGATACTTTTGCCCATAAATTCGTCCGGTTCAGTGTAATCTTGTTTTTTAAAATTCCTAAATTAAACATAATTTCTTACAAGTAATTTAGTGTGTAGTATTTGAAATAAAGCATGACGTGCGCAAAACAAAGAAGAATACAGTTTTAAGATTCCCCGTACATATATAATGCACAGAATTCTAATAAGACGCAGTTCGGAAGCGACAAAATATATCAAATTAAAATGAACTTATCAGCTTAAAATTTATAGCTCAAATAAATCACAATTAAAACTCTCTCCAAGACTATGCGTGTGTAATTTCAGAACAACATTTTACGATCGGCCTCGAAAGTTGTAAAAAACTGTCAAGAATAACATGGAAAACGATCTTAAAAATCACTTACAATAAAAGTCGAATTCAAAATATGTAATACACTTCGAAATCTTTTTCACAAAATGCAAAAATTGCCGATTAAAAATTATTTAAATGCCTTTTTGACAAAAAATAAATACCGATACTTGAAGGTTTATTATAAAAATTTTTAAAAAATGCACTAAAAAGTAAAAAATAATTACTCCCGATGAGAAAATATATATATATCAGAGTGATATAACACTTAAGTGGTGATATCTCGTAATTCTTATACAACATTCACACCTTAATTAGACTTGACATCAAATTCATGTTAGGAACAATTTAATCAACATTTAATGCAGTTTTTAATTATTCTTTTAATATGTAATATAATTCCATCTCTAATTAAGGTGTGAATGTTGTATAAGAATTACGAGATATCACCACTTAAGTGTTATATCACTCTGATATATATATATTTTCTCATCGGGAGTAATTATTTTTTACTTTTTGGTGCATTTTTTAAAAATTTTTATAATAAACCTCCAAGTATCGGTATTTATTTTTTGTAAAATAGCATTTTATTTCGTTACTTTTTAGGTGCATCATTTTTATTCAATTAAATTAAAACATTTATTTGCACGGTAAAAACACCAAAAGCTACATTTCCATGGTAATTTGGCAAATTTATAGTATTTTTATAAGTCAATAAATCTAATCCGACGGTGAAAACAATCATGAATGAAAAGCATCCAAAAAGCTTCAATCTTCCGCATTACTATTAAGGATAACTCAAAAACTATCGGTCAGATCTTGATCAAATTTAAATGGGACCACATGACAAACACCACCTTTCAAATAAAAGAAGAATCATCAAAATCGGTTCATCTAGAAGAAAGTTCTGTGGTAACACACATTCAAAAAAAAAAAATAAATAAATAAATAAAAAAAAAACAGTCGAATTGAATACCGTTAAAAAACAGCAATAATAACAGTCCCCGGATAAAACAAAATGTATTTCAAACGCGAACAAAAAAAAAAAAAAAAAAAAAAAAAAAAGCGATTACATAAATACCAAAAGACGAGTTGAAATGTGAAGACGTAACTGAGCGAGACAGAAAAAGTGAAACAGAGACCTGTTTCACAGAGGTGCTCAATATACGTATTTCTTTGAAATAACGATTTTGGTGTGCAAAATAAACAGACTTTTGCATCGTGAGCATAATACTTCAGAGTGAAGATGGTTAATATTAATAATAACCGATTAAATGTTTTATTCGATGTTTTTTTTTGTTTTTGTTTTATTAGATACAAGTCAAAAAATTCTAATAGTTCTCCGCCATTTAAAACGTAAAATAAATGAACTGAATTTGGTTCTAATAGATCTTTTTCATTTGTATTAGCAAGTTTATTTACTCTGACATGTTTCTTTAAGGTTTCTTATATTAGCTACGGTTTTGATTGTATGTGCGCGATCGTACTTGATATTGGCATACATACTTTTTTTTTGCAATTTCGGTTTTAGTCAAAATCATCATTTTACAGCCTTCAGCTATATCTATTTTTTTAATAATGAAAAATCATACTTACATTCCTCTTAAGAAAGCTTCGTCGAGGTTTTAATAGATTTCGAAGTGGAAAATGATAGAAATTTTTGAGCATTTATAAACGTACACATTTACGGAAACGTTTGGTGAAAAATATTTACGGGATATTGGAACATCTCTGTTTTTAAATTTATTATTATGCGAACATAAATGTTACGGTTCCTTTTTTAACTGAACGTACGAGAAATCCTCAGCACATGAAATATTATGCTTGACGACCTTGCTACTAATACACATTGTAACAATTGAATAAATTAATAAATCAGGCACTTTATATAATACACCGGTGAATACAATAGTTACATTTGTGACTTCAACTAATTTAAAGGAGTTAAACAGGAAATAAACGAGAAATTAGTAAAACGTTTTTATATCGATTTTTTAAAGTTAAATAATTATGTTTCTTTCTCGAAACCAGCTTTCTGTAAACGCTACTACACCTTTCATACTGACCGTACAAAGCATATTACGTAATTTACGTTGAACATTTAGTCGGCAACTATATGTATATACCTTTCTACATATTTAATGTTTAAAAATTTTAAACGCAGCTTTTTGCAACCCTTAAGAAAGTATCTAAAAAAAATAATTTTACAAAAAAAGACTCGGCTGTTTTAACTGTCAAAATTAAAAAACGGTCGGTTTTAATAGAAAACGTTATGAAATATGTAACGTTTTTAACGAAAATTATTAAGCAAAATGAAAATTAGTGTTTTTCTTTCTTTAAGAATGACATAGTTAATTAAAATTATATTATCTGCGGTTTAGGGGGGATGTCCTGAGGTCCGAAAGATCAAATTTACATATATATATATATATATATACAGTTTTGTTTCTGAACCATGCTGTTTGCTGTTAATAAAGGAAAAACAAAAGGAGTTATAAAAATAAATGACAAATGAATTTAACGAATGATTTTACCCTAGTTAAAGAAATTTTCAGAAATAGAATCAGAATTAATAAAAAGTAGGTTGAAAAATAATTAAGCAGGAACATCTAATTATCCTCACATGTAACGGCATTAACGACGCGTGTAAGCTAATTTATAAGAATTTTTTCAACTACTTCTCAAGTAATTCATTACTAAAGAATTGTTGCTCTTATTTTCTGAGTCCCTTCATGAATTTCTTTTGCGGCAAGAATTAAATTATTGAAATCTTTCCATCTTTGTTTCCGAATCTGATCGTTTTAATATTTTGAAAAAGTTAATACCAGTTTAAAAATGACAGTACTCAGTTAGTTTTTCTGGTTAAAAAATCGATGATTTGAGAATGTTTAACACTAAATGTTTATATGCTTTTTAGTTTTCCTAATAGGGCGAAACGCTTCTATACCTGATATTATTTAAGGACACCGATGATTATCGATTTGAAATGTACCTGAACGTGTAAACCCCCTTGGCGAAAAATTTAAATTATAAATAAAGTAAACAATTTTATAGAACTCATTATTCTGGTATCGGCTTATTAACAAAAAAAAGTAAATAATAAACAAAAAAAAAAAAAAAAAAAAAAAAAAAGAAAAGTTTCTTTCGAACACGCGAATTGGTTATATTTTAAATAATTTAACCACCTTATAGATCGAACGGAAAATGTAAGGGTTTCACGTTTAGCGTCGTTCTGTTGGTTACCTATTCCGGTAGCAAACGACGGTTGTCTAGTTTCCCACAATCTCCGCGAATTCCTTCCCCTCTGCAACGATGTTTTTTTTTTTCCCACTCTTTCTTCTCAAACGCCGAAACACAGAAACTGTTTCGGGCGCGGAAATAAATTATTTTCCCAGAAGGTCTTTTCAAATTATCTTTCTTCGAACTTTGTACACGCACCGATATGTCAGCGAACGCTTTCTTACTATTCGCCGATCTCGTGTCGATTCGCTGTAATTGCTACAGTCGTAATGACATGCGAGCAAGACCGGCTGGGCGAAGCGCGGTGCGGAGTTTTCCGAAATTCCGGATAATTTAACTTTAATTTAGAATCGAATTTTCATTTTCAGCTAACTTTTGAATAACACGAACTAACATTTGCCCTACCTATCTTCTTCCGTTTAGTCGTCTTATTTCATTCACCGCCATCGCTAGCAGCGCTACCAGCCGATTTTATTCGATGCGTGTTAAAATAGAAGCAATCGACGACCGTATCAATAAATAAACTCGGTTAGCCTCTTCAGCGGGGCAGATTAAAAAAGTAATTCTTCTCATTCAAATGATGCGACCAGTTCACATATTATACGAAATAAGTATATCTACTAACTGTGAAATTTCAGAAATATTACTTCGAAAAAAATGTGTAGCCGTTTTCCGTGTCGCTTTACGTATTGAAAATTTTATTTCTGGATATTTGGGCTAATTATGAAATTTTTGAATAAATTTCAATTTTTTATTCACCGATGCCGCTACTGAAAACCGTAATAAACTTTGAAATAGAAAAATTTCATCTCGATTTTAAAAAATTTATTTTCAAGCTTTCCCTTTCCGTATATCACAAAGATTTTCGTTAAATCCTGATTGGTTGAAAAAATTTTAGATAAATATATACAGCAAGCAGTTAAAAATTTTTAAACAAATTAGTACTATTTCCGGCTACTCGATTATGTTCTTATAATTTTAATCTAAACCTCGAAAAGTATTTAAATAAATTCATCTATGTAACACGAATGAGAACATCGACGAAGAAAAACGTGAGTAAAAGTTTAGAAGAGTAGCTCATTTTTCGAGAGTTTATATCCGATTATCAACAAGTTTCTATTTTAACGTCACCTACTCGCACTGAAAAACACGGAAATCGTAAAAACGTCATCATTAAATTCACCTGTGTTTTTTCGAAAACCCATTACCGAGTACAATTAGCCATCTCACTAGAGAATTGTTCAGTACTATCACGCTTGAAACGTCTACATCTTTATTTTATTCGCCCGTATTAAAAATAAAGAAGATCGTAAGACACGTCTTAGTAGATACGCTGGTAAACTTATGCAGTTATTAGCTATAATATTATTACGTTTTTCCAAAAACGACCTTAAATTTATTTAAAGGAGCATACTATACAATATTCAGAATACTTGCTAGAAAAAAAGAAAAAAAACCGAATTCCTAGAATGAAAATCAGAAAAAAGAAAATAACAGAAAAGCAAATAATCAGCTAAAAATTATTGCGACGGGAATAAAATGTAAAAAAGAGAATAAATAAATAAGGAAAAGTCCCGAAACTGTCTTTACGTTCTCTAAACACTAAATCAGCCTGACGTGAAAAACTAAATCGTAATAGAAACGTCCACGAGTAAAGTAAAAAAGTAATTTTGAATGGAAGACAGAGCAAAAAGATGACCACCTCGCGACTGAGACTTGCCCACGCGATTATTTGTCTCCATTTGCGGAACTTATATAGACTATAAGATCTTACTAGCGTGTGTGATACCTTTTGTGCGGAAAATTCGGAAAACTGCAGATCCGCCGATCGAGCACCATCTCATTAACGACGATCGTGAGACATCTTCAACGTAATTCTCGTTTTCCTCGTAAACTACGCACGAAAATATTCTTAACTACGGTCGGAGCACTGGCGAACTGACTGGCGAGCTGCCGGTGGAAATTTAAAAGGCGCGCGAAGGCGGATGACGAAGAAAGAAACGAATAAGCACGCTAGAGAGGTAAAGAGAGAATTATGGCAAAGATGAAATAGGAGGATGAGAGTTATAGAAAAGTATGCGTTATCGCCGAGAGAAGGTCTTAATTAAAACGTTCAACTTGCGAGACGGAATTACAATCGCGGTCGTACGTCTCTGTTCAGGTGGTAATCCGGAGTTGGAAAAGGGTGGAAAAGATTCGATCACGGGCCGAGTAACTCCGTTTCCTCTGCACGACCTTATGGTTACGGCGTTTGATTGATTCGTTTAATAATACCAACCGCGAGAAACAATGCAAGCCTCGGACGAGAGATTCGTTCATTTTCTCGCCGGCGGCCATTGCGAGGCCTTCTGTATCTTCCATTTTTCATCTTAATACGGACGAAAACTATCGACGTTCGAACCATTCTCAAAGTCCGTCCGTTTGATAAGAGCCGAGCGGCGACCGAGGCCTCGTTCTCTTAATAACATCTCCATATTGAGTGGTCGTGCTGGGCTGACTTCTTTTTGACATTTGCCATTAATTTCCGTTTTCCCATCGTAACCGCCTTACAAGGCAACGCCTCTGTAAAACAATCACTATTGAAATCGCCTTTCGGCTAAGACTTCCATTTGGAAAACGGACATTTATCGCGCCCCCTCTCGAAAAAAATATCTTACTCTTCCATCGCCGCTCGATAATCGATTCCGTTTGGACGATATTAGTTTCCGATACGGTTCTCGAGGAGAATAATTCGTCGCGGCCATCATCCTAGACCGTACATGTTAGTCGACTTTGTGTACTTTTCGGCCAAGAACAAAGCCTATCGATCTTCGTAGTAACATTACAGGTAGCGGACAAGCAGTGAAAGAAGAGGATCATTAAAGATGCGAGATAAAAGCCAATCAGAAAAGGTGCGCTAATTTTGAAATAAAGGAAACAACAAACAAAATTAAGCGCCATATAGAAAATGCGACAATTTGCTGAGAGTATAAATTTCTCTTCTCTCCGACGCTTCGGGCAGAGTTAAATTATAAGAAAATTTGCAGGGAAGAAAAATTTTGCGCGGACAAAAATTCATACGCTCCTATCTTCGATTCATTTTACGCGTATTTTTAAGAAAGGTTTTTCTGAATTTTTTTCACCGTATCTCTTTTAATGGTATTTTTTGATCTGTCGGAGAAATGGTACAAAATTAAGCTATAAAAAATTCGAATTTCTGACTAAATTTCTCTATACAAGAAGCAGCCGAAAAACAAATTTAAAACTATCCGATAGATTTTCAGTCTTGCCTTAATGCTCCTTTAAATTCTGACTAAATTAACTTACTGTCGAACGCGTGTGTATTTTCAATTTATATAATTGTACCGTTCGAGGCGCGAGTGAGTGAAAGAAGGAGGAAAGGAGAAAGTAAATAATGAAGAAGATCCTAACACCGGTGCGACACTGCAAAGTGACAGTACGGATATTTAAAAATACTAAATAGATTTAGTACGTACCCTGAAGAGAAGAGTAACACAATATCTAATAAAAGCGAAAGAAGAACCTGCGAATAGTAAAATTGACATCAAACGACGGAAACTTAGTTACTAAATCTGAGACGAGGACGCGTTTTGCTAGCACAGAGACTATCGACGGATGGTTATTATTTGGAATACTTTGCGCAAACAAGTGGCCAAGGTAAACAAGAGTTGTATACACGAGTCTCTGGATCATGACACATTATTAAAATATTCCAAGAAATGCGCATATTTATTATTTTTATCGAATTAAAATTATTTAGCTACAACGAGACAGTATAAAAATACGATAATGATAATTTATTATTCAACGACAAATCGAATTCAAATCACCCGGACGAGGAAACTTCTTTTTGTTATATTCTATTTTTTTTTTATTCAGTATATGCACATATACATATATATATATATATATATATATATATATATATGTATATTTCTTAATACATGTAATAAATATTTTTAACGTTTAATTTAAAACAAATATAAAACTCGTATGAAATTATAAAATTAAATTGCGTCTTTTCTAGAAAAAAAAAAAAAACAAAAAAAAAAGTGGGACGCTAAATTTTATAATTTTTGGCAAGTGTTCTCGGTTTTTTTTAAAAATACTGTGATGATAAAGTGTTTTCGATATTTAGTCGACACAATGGTGTAGGCTATTCTTTTTACTAATAAGATTTCAAACATTTAAATATTTATTTAAGGTTAGGGGGAAGGTAAAGTGTACTTAGCGCGCAAAAATCGACGCACGTACGGTTGATACATATACGGTGAAAAATGGAGAAAAAAATTTAACATATTGCGCCGACCACGTGATGACTGATGTGAACGAGAAATTTTCGTGTGCCCTTTTTATTCGCAATTTTATCGAGTTGACGGGCTGCTGGTATAATGAAATTTACTTTTCTTTTAAACGAACGATATTATTATATACGAAGTAAAATTATAACGCTATTAAATATAAATATGAGGCGCTTACATGGATTGATATCGGGTAATTTCTTCTCTACAGTAGCGATAGAATTTTACTTTGAACGGAGTGCATTTGACACGGTTTTTGATTTAAAAATTTTGACTTTTTTTTTGTTTTTAATTTTTTAATTAGGTTTCAAAAACGACACCAAAAACCTCAAAATAATTCTTTCCGGCGCAATTACGAAAAAAAGAAAAAAAACATAAATAAATAAAAAAATTCCAACGTTCGAAATAAATTATTGAAAATTCTTCTGCAATATTCGGACGAAAACTGAAATTGCTACGACGGAGCGCACACAGTCCAAAAGGAGAGCAAACGATGAATGAAGAAGCAAAAATTGTGCACATAACGACGGAGAACCGAGCTGCGCGCAGCTATATAGATAGCCGTGCGTCTATACGTGTACTATGTGCGTGTATCCCTTTGCGTCCGACCTTGCCGCTCGTCTACCCGCCGGTCCTCAATGGGAGGAATTCCAAAAATCAGACCCGTCGTATTTAGTGCCGCCACCGCACCCCCCACGCCGGTCCGCCGGTCCGCCGGACGCGCGCTACGCTACGGCAACTTGGCAAATCCCTCCGATGAAGATGACAACAACTTCGGATGTTGCTAATGCACATGCGCAGTCGACGACGTACAGCTTTTATCCGTCCGGCCGGGGCGGCGGGTGGTGCGCCGAACGCCGCGAAGGAATATTCAGAGGGACGCGGTCGAACGACGCAAGAGAGACAGCTTGCCGGGCAGAACGGCTGCCGTGAGAAGGAGAGAACGAGGTCGAAGAACAGACAACCTCCGTTTAAGGGTATTAAAAATGTCCCTTTTCTTCGTCCGATACATCTGGTCCTGCGCGCAGCATCCGAACTGCTTTCAATCCGTATTATCAGCGGAAATTTAATTACCGGATTCGCCTGCGCCACTCTAATCTGGTAAACATCTTCGCCGACGACGATAGCGAGATAACACTCTCGCCTCCATCCGCTCCGGCCACATCGACATATACTTAAAATCGAGCTTTTTTTCCCCCCTCTCGACTCGCTGCGATATTTTAACTAATTATTTCCTCCAGTTACACGACCTATACACGACACTTTCTCTTTTCGCTGCTACACATCTTTCACGCGAACTCCCCGTCATCGCTTGGACGATGTGTGTGCGTGTGTGTCGTTAGGAAGTTAATTGCGTCCGCCTAACTATCGGCCGAAGTCGAGATGGTGTTCCAAAAAAAATCAGCTAAATTAAATTTTAATCGATGACCTCTGCAGATTGCGCGTGTCTACTTTTTATAAGAGAGAATTACCGAATACTGCTCTTAGAAGATACTACGGGGTTCATTCATAATCGACATTCCTTATACGTAGACGGCTAGATTGGAAATTCATTTATAATCTCCGATGTTCTTAAAATATATGTTTTTATTTACATTTAATTCAGCGAACGGTGTGCTTTTGTTTACATTCGCCTATATATATATATATATATATGTATATGTTGAAATACTATGCAACATTAAACGGAAATTTCTTAAAAATCAGTGGTCACTTTTACAGGTTATATTTACTCTTCCGTAATATTTCAGGTTTTACACATTTCTCATTAATAATATCTTTTGTTTTTTGTTTTATTTTTTAACTTGGAAAAAAAAAGGAAAACAAACAACAAAAAAGTACTAACTATAACTAAGAGGTAACAATTTAACAATTCAGGCTTAATTGTTTACATGCGGACGGTTTAATTGGTTTCAAGTCGGGCTCTGTTTTTTTTAATCCCCCCCCCCCCCCCTTGAGCAGGTCAACAAAGGATCTTCGCCCAGAAATGACACGAGGGAAGAGAATCAGTTGTAGAGTCGGTGTCAAATATTGATAGAATAAAATGAGGATAGGAACAACGGAAATCGACCGGAACGATAAGATATTCGAGGGCACAATAAGGAGTAGAGAGTTTGAGTGATAACAGATTGGAGTACAAAGAAGTGCGTTCGTTCATGAGGGATGGACATTCAAAGAAGATATGGTCAGGATCACAATAGAAAAAACAAACAATTATGTCGCTATTATTTTATTATATATACATACATACCACCTTCTGAATCTGAACGAATTTTTAATTCTTTCGGGAAAATTCAAAAAAAAAAAAAAAAACATTAATAAAATTCCAACTTGCATTTATTCGTTTAAATTTATTATACCGATTTTTGGGAAATAAATTCAATTTCGTTTTCCAACAACTAAACGTAGGTTTATAATTTTATTACGGACAAGAGAGAATATGTAAAAGTGCGTTAAAGGATAGGCCGTTACTCAAAACCAATTTTTCCGTTATTTGAACTCGTCGTTGGTACAGTTTTGTTTACCAACTAAAGCAAATTTTCGGCCTACAAAGAAATAAGTTCGTTATAATACTGTACGCCCGTAATGTTTTTAGAAAAAAGAAAAACAAACCGGTATTAAATATATCTTAAGCGGGTTGTTGGGGTTTTAAATGGCCGAACGTATTAAGAACTTGAACGCGATAGATTTGTCGGATAAACATTAGAAACGGGCTTCAAAGCAGATTATTACGAAACAACCTCAATTATCCGTTCTTAACCAGCTTTTTCGCTCTTCAATTCTGCCCCCCTGATTTATTTATAGACGAGTAAATTAATTAGAGTAGAAATAACCGTTAGCGAATAATCGCTAAGATGTACCTAAACAGGAAAGGTATACACGAGCTAGCTTTCTGCAAGCAGTTTAAGAGCTTGGCGTAAATAAAGAATGGTACAAGTATCTCAGACTGACAAACTGGCAGTATTTGTGATCATTTTTTTCCTCTCTACTTTATATACATATGTATAGACATACATATTATATAATATATATATGTATTTAATGTATGTACACAATACACGTGTTGCATTTAACGAAAAATAAGACGCCTGCAACGTTATCGATTTAATTGAAGGAAAAGAAATAATACGTGTATATCGAAGAGAGTCAAATATTGAAACAGTTTGTGTTTTCGATATTTTATTGGAGCCATTAGCGAACACGACCGCGACTTGTTTATTCTAGAGCTTCCACGAAAAAATTGTGTGTACCCCGCCGACGCGGGAAAAATTCGAAGCTATAGCGTGCCACTTCTGGCCGGGTAAAACGTTTTTTTTTCCGTCCTTTTCAGTTTTTATTTGTTTGCTGTTTACTTCTTGTATCCTCGCGTTCGCCACTTGTTTCAACAAACGCGTCTCTCGGCTCTAGCACACACATTTCGATTTCGACGAAATAATTGCCACTATCGCCGCTGTACCATTGCTTATTACAATCCAGCTCAAAGGTAATTCCTGACGCAGATTCGGCTGTGGCCGAGCTGCTTGCCTAAAATCACCGTTACACACTCCGTGCACTAAGCATCTGATGTTCAACTAATCTCCCGCCCTTTTCCTTGCACCGTTTACTACTGTACGAGATTCCTTTTTTTGAACAAGCCCGCCTTCGTTAGTTCTGTATTTGTAAAGTCCCCCCGACCTAAATGACGCGTGCTAGTGTCTTTTCGCTGCGTCCCGCTAAACTAATAGAGTCTAGCTTCGCCCGAAGAATTAAGCTCAAGTCAACGGTTCGACGAATTCAGAAAAACAAATAAAACATTTCGTTGCGAATGTATACTTGTAGCCCCGAAAAGCCGTTACTTCCAAGAAACTTAGATAATACTGCTCCGACTAGGCGAATGGATTTTGATAGGTAATTCGCGAAAATGTTAACAATATGAAAACTTATATTTTCAGCGTATAACATTTAACTTTAATTATTAACGATATTTTCTTATATTATGTCGATAATTTTCCCTTTTCCGAATTTTACTATAAATATGTATACCTATATATATATATTTTTTTTTTCGTTTAAATAATTTTTATTTTATCGAAAGAGACGGAATTTTTCTTTTTTACCGCCATACTTTGACTATTGCCTTTTTCAGAATTGTTTTCCACTTTGTCGCTTAATAAGAAGTTACGAAATTTCTAAATGATGCGTATTAAAAAACGGTTAATGAAATATTTCGAATCGGGTTTTCTGTCGACAACTGCTAATCATTATGTTTCCTAAGTATTTTATCGGTGAGTGAAAAAAATATTGAACCCATTACTTGCGCAGTTTTGTTACGCAAACTTTACGTTCCCTATATATATATGTATATATATATATATATATATATATATATATAGGTGTTTATGTCGGGATTAGTAACGTCCCGGTACGTCGGCTTGAAAATCGTCTTGCCAGCAGAACCTTCGGAGGAGAGCATCTTGAAAGAATCTGCGTGAAATTCGTATAATATTTCCATATTCTGTAAAGTATCAAGCGAATCAAGGTCCGCACGCGTTCGAC
This sequence comes from Icerya purchasi, assembly GCA_039619475.1. Taxonomy (NCBI): domain Eukaryota; kingdom Metazoa; phylum Arthropoda; class Insecta; order Hemiptera; family Monophlebidae; genus Icerya; species Icerya purchasi. Next base: position 397,079,874 of record CM077115.1, on the reverse strand, counting down.
CGATTGAAAGGAAAACATTCCGCCAATCGAACTGGTCACCTGCTGAGCTCTACCGCAAGCAGGCGAACAATCTGAAGAGATACCGAAATAAAGCATTTTCGAAGACGAACGCTAACGCTTCTAAACGGCGATTTTTTTTTTTTTTCCCGGTGTTAGTATAACTTTTTTCCCTTTCCAGTCGTGATTTTTTTTTATCGCAAAATCTTCTTTCATTGGCGACACAGAAAGGTAAAACGTCGTTTTTGTAAAAAATTCGACTTTATTCGAAAGAAACGAATCGCCGGAACTACATCGGCACCGTAAAGTCGGCTTACGCAGAAACTCGTTAATATCCCGTCACTGACAACGCCGCAAAAATTCATTGAAAATCACGGATAATCTCCGTTGCGAAATATCACAACATAACACTGTTTCGTATACGACGGAATGAAGAATGTATTAATGACTGCGTCATTCTCAACACGGGGTATAATATATTTTTTAGTCCCACGATTGTGTCTCGTCTATTTATATAAACTAAGGTTCAGTGTTGTACTAAAAAATGTTTTTCTCATTAAGAATAGTTAATTGAAAATGATTTTTCTAAAGGAATTTTAAAAGAAAAAATCATCGACGACAAGGCAGCCCTCCCGCATTATAAAACTCGAAGGGCTGAGGTTATATATATATATATATATATATATATATATATATATATATATATATATATATATATATGTATGTATATGTACAATGTATGTGTATATGCCTTTTTCGGATTTTTTAAATAAATTCACGGCCAATTTCCGATAAGCCGAGGAAGCCAAATTACGTACATGCACCCCGAAACAGGAAAAAAGTGGAAGTTGCCACGACAAAAAAAGAAAAAAAAAGGTTGCCAAAAGTTGCCACGTTTCTAGTTACACTTTGAATCATCGACCGGATTTCACTCACAGAAAACCGGACCGAAAGCCTAACAGCGCGAAGACAGAACGTGATAGGAAATAACACCCCGGTTCTGCGCCACTTTCGCACCATCATTCAGAGTCTTACGTCTGGAGAAATACATAAATATGTTAAAAGACCACTCGATGAAAGATTAAAACGGCTGCAAATGAAATTTAACCAGCGACACTACGGCTGGAGACCAGCAAACGGGCACCTATATAGCGGCGTTAGAGTTTATGCGAGTGGGCCGAGGAGCGGACTGCGGATGAGACATAGGCGACGGCTGATCCGATTTTTGTGTTTTTCTATTTCTAGAGTTCGTCTGTGAGAAAATTCACATGTTCGCGCTGTTGTAGAAGAATTGTAAAAAGAAGCGCCAAAAAGAAGGGGGAAAAATACAGAAAATCAAAAAAAAAAAAAAAAAAAAAAAAGAAAAAAGAATAGTCGGGAAGGTGGAGCGAGCGGTCGAGAAATGTTTCTGTACGGTATAACGACATACTCGGAGTCGGCTGTATTTCAGCATTTGGCAAAATCTGTTAAAAGAGTAGCCAGATATCCAGCAACGTTGCTTGTGCCGCATCCGCGCGACAGAGCAATACGTCTCTATCCGGCGATCCGCATTTAAAACTCCAGCCAAATTCTACACTTCTGATAATATTACTACGACCGCCGTCTCTCTGCTCTCGATTACATTGTTGCTGTGCCTCGTTCCATGGGAAGCGTCCCCCTCACGGCGCGCTCGCCAACCGCCCGGGCCCTTACCGATTGAACGGCAACCGAGATTCTCAGTAGTCGACAAGACGGTGACATTTACGCTGATTTATGTCCCAGTCAAACTTGCACCCCCCTCTGCCCGTCCCGGCATATATTTAATTTGCGCTCGGCCGACAAAAGCTCTTTTTCTTGCTTTTTACCTCGCCCCTTCCGCCCGGACCGCCCGTTCCGTCTTCCTAGAACTGCGTTTCACTTTCCTCGTCGATTTTTCGCCTCCGAAACTTTCCGTCGAACTGGGGGGCGAGCACAGTAGTGCCTCCTCTCGCTTTTCGACGCGGTCACGTTACAGCGATATTCGGTTGGCGAACTTTCCTCGTCTACGGATGTAACAGCTCGCGAGACAATGTGTGTAGTCTTTGTTGTTTTCAGTTCAACCACCGCCGCGACAGTGCCCGCGTTAAATGTTAATAATAGAGAAAGAGACCTTTATGTCGGGGTTCAGCCTAAGATTATGAAATATCGTCTTGTTATTTCAATGGATCGCCGATTATTCGATATGCATGTGACCTTTGTTCGGTGCGCGACTTCCTACATATATACACACCTATATACATATACGTATGCGCTAGTTATTTTCGGATTTTCATTAGCTTCGTTCGAATCCGCATTGGTAAATAATGCCGGGATGAGTCGCATTTCCTCTATTATTACTTTTTTTTTTCTTATACAGGCTCATCACAACCCTTAAGACAGAAACAATTAGAAATGACAAGAAAATGTTATATAATGAGACGATCAGATATCCATCATTTGAATGGAGCGGATAATAAATATGGGGAGGCTGCTAATGAAAAACGAAAATGAAATATGGTTAAAAGGTAGGCGAATAATGCACGCAACAGCAGAGAGTCGAAGTGAAGAGAACAGAAAGAACGGTGAATTGGCAGGGAGACTTGGTTGAACAGACAGATGAAATTAATATAACTATTAGGAAAGGAGGACATACATCGGCCGATTAATTATCGGAGTTTTTTCTTTTTTTTTTTTTTTCGTTTGACGCGATACGAGGACGCAATGCGATTAATGAAAATAGCTGGTAACAACCCCCGTTCGAAAGAGTTTCTGTTTACTTTGCGAGACGGTTTAAAATTACAGTTTTCTTCGTATTCACGCATTTTGTAAAATATGTTGTACAATCAAGCACCCCGAATTACAAAATTTCACCAAGATACCCTAACCTACGTTAATTTCAACGAGAAATAACGTATAGCATTATTCGAACTGCTGGATAAACATTTTCGCCGCCTTGAAACGTGTACACTTTCTTTTTTTCTTCATATATTAAGTAGCCCTCTAGAACAGTGTTTTCACATGTTCCCATCGCTTTTTTACATCGACTGAATCTCGATCAATTTTCTGTATCGTTAAATTAATTAAATTTAAATTAATCCCATTAAAAATTAAATTTATATCACGCTGAAACTTGACACTATGTATTTTCGCCCTTGGATCTCCTAAAGATCGTACAATACATACTTTCCCTACTTTGAAATGTTACTATTTTAAAAATGCCATGACAAATCTGAAAAAATTAGATTCGTACTTGCACCTTAATCTAGCACAAATGAAATTTTTCTATATTTCCAAACGAGCAGCGGTGGGATTTGAAATAGGTCTTAACTGAACGAAAAACCACTGCCTAAACAGTAGTTGGCTTAGGTCTAGTTGTTTCTTAAACCTATTTAATTTTATCATTATATCTACCCCATGTGTACATACATATATATATATATATATATATATATATATATGTATGCAGGTATGCATATACTAGTTCTTACCCCTGGGCTTCGCCGGTATATTAATGCTGGTTAAATCTGTATCTAGAAGTTAGTAATAAAACATTTTATTTTATCTGTAATTTATCTATATTATACTAAACATTTTTTTAAATACTCATTTTATCCCGTTTTTTTTTTTTTTTTAATTAGAACATCTTTTATCAATATTTTCATCAAAGTCGACCAATGGCCATTTTTGGAGGTCCATAGCTTCCACCATGGTAATCATTACCATTTTCATTGTATCATCCGCCTACTTTACAAACAGCCCTCTTTACCTACACGCTAGCTGCTGCTCAAAACTTCAACCGCACTACCTGTTGAAAGGTTTATTTTTGTTTCTGAAAATTGCATATTTCCGCTGAAAATTAACTTCTATTCCGTATTCCTTTCTTTCGGAAATATCAGGCGTACCGCGTCATCAGCTAACAACGCAGAGTACACTCAATTAATAAGAGCACGTTTTTAATTTCGAGTGTACTGTCTATTGTTAGCCGATGGTATAGCCCGAAAACGTTTCTTTTAATTGAGGCATTCAAATTAATTTAAATTTATACTTATTTATCGTTTCTAATTAAGTAGAATTTATTTATTTTATATTTATTTATTTTTTATTTATAAATTTTAACAACCAAGTTATGGATTTATCTACATTTATGTGCGTTTCTATTAGTTTTAACGGGAAAATAAAGGATCCTGCAACAGAATTGTTAATGTTCGCAACCGGAAATATTATTCGTATTAATATTTTTCATCTATGCTCGACTAATGTGGTTTACTGTTGCTGGTAGTAATAGGTGAATTTTAATAATATGTTCGACGGAGGGGTCAGAAGATTTAGAACAAAACGGATATGCTGCTCTCGATCGACCTTATATTCCAAGATCAATTTCCCGATATCTAATTCAATTTCGGGTAAACACGGAACGACCGCAGTCAGTCTCCGGAACGAAAGAAATTTTTAACTTCTAGCCAGCCTTCGATTGTTTAAATAATAAGGTAAACAAAAAATTGTTCTGTAGACTTAAATATTCCAAAAAAAAATTACCAATTCGATATACTTTAACCGATCGTGCTAAAAAAAATCACCTTGCATTATTTGCAAGATACTATTTCCTTCGTAGTTTCGATATTCCGATGAAGAAATCCGAAGTACTCATTTACAGTATTATAACGAAAATTGATGCATAGGGGCTAACTTTTTAAAACACCATTCATTCACAATAAACCTGTGAAAATTCTGCGCGATAACCTGTTGAACGATACTTTACAAATCGTGCGCCGAATTATTCGGCGAATACAGCACGCGGTCTCATATGATAACAGAGCAGTTTTTCTAACTCACCCCTGCTGGCGAAGACGTAGAAAAAATGTCGGAAGGAATGGATACGCTCTCAGTAACGTCGCGGCGATTCTTCACAACTTTCACTAAAGATTTTAGATTCATTGTTGGAATTCTTTCCGTTTCGGCGTTAGCTGATTTCCATTTCTTTGCCCCTATAATATATATATATATATATATATACATATATATTCGTTCCGCGCTTGTATTTATCGATCTCCTTTTAAAATGCATTTTCATTTTTTTTTAAACCTTCAGGTAAACGTCAACAACAGGTATAAAATCGGAAAGACGAACACAACTTTCTCTTTTAAATAAAAAATAGATGTCCTTGCGAATGATGCTATTTTGATAGTTACGCCAACCGCTGATAGCCATCCAAACATCGGCCCAGGGTGCTTGGCAGATTTTTTGCTGCCTGCGGTGATTAGAATTCGCGAACAAAATAAATTTAAAAAAAAGTTGAACTATCGCCGAGGACGGCATGTTTATGCCAATGAGCAGGTGGCGTCGTAATATTTCCTTTTTATTTTATTATTCGCATAAGGTTTTTTTTTTTGTATTCTTCGCAATTTCTGCTTTCGATATGTCTGCCTTGTAGTTTTACGAAAATAATGCATTATAACAACCCCCTTATACAATATTAGATTAGTTAGTTTCCCTTCCAGGGCACAGTATCTCTCGGTAAACGGGTATTAAGATTATGGAAAAAATATTCAAATATTTGCTTTATTTAGATAACGTTTTTTTTTTTTTTTTTTTTTTTTTGTAATTCATACATGTATTGTATAGGATTTGCATAATAGCCATATTTTAACTATACCCTTTTATTCCGTAATATTTTACAGAATAAATATGATTTTTAAGTTTCACTAAATACTGTTTGTGTTTTACGAATAATTCATTACAAATTCAAATATGGCGCCAAAATTTCGGCGGCATCATTTTCACTGAACAGAGCGCACGTACGAATAAGTCGCTAATTAAAAATTCTTAAATTACGACGAGCCCGTAAAACAAAGGACGGTTGTTTCTTTAAGCAACATTCGACAAACCTCATACTTAAAATAAAAAAAAAAAAAAAAAAAATTAAACTTTTCTCAACCAGCGGAAAACCTTTTCCTTTTTTTTAAAGAAAAATGATAAATATTTTTGCATTCCTGTTTATCATGCTTATAGGATATCCCTTTTTCATTTCGAAAAGAATGACGTGGTTAATAAAATCTACTCTTTATAAAAATCATAGAATGATATCAATTAACGGTCGAAGGAATATTGTATACGTATATTATTTTTTCAGGAAATGCAAAAAAAAAACTTGTACAACAGGTGAAATCGCGACAAAGAAAATGTGAACGGAGACTTGGAAGATATTTTAATCAGTTTCATAATTAAATCTAATCGATTTCCGCAATATGATTAATGTGCGAATTTTACGGGAGAGTGCATATACAGTAATATCCACACGATTTATGTATTATTCTTAGCTCTATATATATTATTATTTCATAATCAATTTTTCTTTTACAACGGTAATAAAATTATTTTCAGAATTACGAGCAAAATATTCACACTTAAAAGCGATTATTAAGGAAATAAACTATCCTTGCTGTCTAAAAGGCTGTAACATTTTTAAATTATCTTTTTTCATTATAAGGTTTTTTTCTCGGCGAGACATCAGTTAAAACAATCCAAATCCTTTTACTGCGATAATATGTAATAAAATTATTAAAGCGCCCCGATGATAACTTAAAAATTAATAGGTAATTTATCGCACTGTCACGTGATAATTTTCTGAATGTGGAAGGTTTGATAATAGAAAAAGACGTCAGTAACTGATACCTCCTTTTATTCTCCTCTTTAATTCGTAGACCGCGATTAAAACTTAAAGAAAACCTTTTTCACTCTTTCATTAGCTGCCGAAGGAAGCCTAATTACAAACATTTAAGAGATTAGCACGTGAATTTACGGGGAAAAAATGCGGAAAATAAAAACAGAAAATCAAAAACGGACTTGGCTGTAGGTCAGAGTTTTAGAAGAATTACAGCAAAACGAAATTTGGAATTATTATTTTACTTAATGAAGTTTCTGAGCGGAAACGGAAACTTCATCAATAATAAAACCGAAACTTTACGAAAATTTTTACAAGTTATCATTTTAAAGTTTTTCAATTTTAATGCGTTATGCATAGTTCAGAAGCTGCTGAAAATGTATTTTAAAGTTTGAATTTTTTTAAATAACTCGTTATATCTAGGATCAACTTGAGATTTTTTTCGGGCTCCAGCAAATTATAATTTTTTTTCCATTTTTGTGCGCCTTTTACGAGTTTTTTTTTTTTTTTTTTGATTTTAAAAATGACTATTTTTAAAACCATTTAGAGTTAGCCGACATGCCAAAACAAAAATTGAATAAAAACAAATTCAAGTATAAGTGGAGCGCGGTCTAAACTGATGATTTTAATTGGCGGTTTTAGGTAAACGAAACCTTTTGAATTTAAGGTGATGTAATTAATCAAATATTTTTGCACTTTTATTTATTATTACAAAACTGAATAATAAGCGAGTTTTAAAATACATCAAAAAATATTTAGCTTAGTCACCTCTCTTCTTCGGAAATATTTTATCGTCATCCAAAGAGAAAGAGCGTGTGGGAATTTAGCGCGGACCTCTCTGTATTCGAATAGGCGATATTTCGTGACATCGATGTTTATTTCGAAATAACTTGAAAATAAGTAAAACTTAAAAGAAGACAAAGCGAAAGATTCGAATAATATTTTGTTTATAAAATTTTTTAATTTTCCGTCTTTTTTATGCTGAGATAATTTCATCCAAGAAATAAAAAATAAAAATACGGAAAGTATTAATATACAATTTTTTTTTTTAATATTCCGCCGAAAAATAACGTATATTTAATATCAATTTTAGTAAAGTAAATTTTCTTTCGACTTTGAAACGATACGTAAAAATATTTTTAGCGTAGAAATAAATTAGCCTTTAAAACTTTTTTTTTCCTTCGGACAATTTTGCTTTTTACAATTACGCGTTAACCGGGATCTCCTTTTCCCCCGGGAGAAGAACGCTTCCTCCTTCAAATAATTATCCGCTGCGTATTTTTTTAAAAATGTACATTTTAAATTCAGTAAGAAAGGTTTTTTAAAAATCGCGCACAATCAGTACAAGTGTATCTCTCTGATAGTTATTTTATCATTTGATAAAAGGCCATTAATTATTCGTATTTTTTGTACTTTTCTATCAGCGCCTACGGTTTTAAACTGTCATTCTCTTTTAGACGTTTTCTGATACGGTTCTATAAATTTCCCAAAATAGGAAATTACTTTAAAAAAAAAAATTAACCGGAAAAAACGGGTTTCGGAAATTGTCGATGTCGCCGATTGACGTTTTGCGATTACGGAAACTCTTGCGAATATGTCGAAAATTGAACGTATACTCTAAGAAACCACCGGCACGTGATAATAACTGGAATAACCGAGTTCTACATAAATATCGTTTAGTGTCTATTTAGCGAACGCTCGGTTACACTTTGATTCTGTTATCGCGCTGGAAGTAATAATAGACAAGCGTGTTATTCGGAGTCGAAGCTGAACTGGAGAAATTATTTCACGTGGCGAAATTGCTGGAGACAGACGGTCTAGAAAACGGTAAGTTAATAAATCAATACGACAGTAGAAGGGAAAGTTTGTTGTGTTCGAAGAAAAATATAAAAGCATTTCCCCGAACAAAGTGTAACTTTTATTTTCCGATAAACATCCGAGTGGAAAGATAACGAGCGTGTTTTCGGGCTGGCGCGGTACAGAGGGGGGTAGCCCCTGTATCGTGCAGAAGAAAGAGCGACCCGAGCGCTGGATAGAGACGAAATGTTGAAGAACAATGCAGAAGGGGTTGGATGTTTCGGAGAAATCTGACGGGGAAGCAACAGTTCTTTCTCTGGAACCGATGCGCTGCAGCCTTTGCAATGGAGAATACGGCCAATACGAGCTGCTGATTCTCCAGATCGACTATGTTCGCCTGTATACAGTTGCTTTTTTCATTCAACTGCCTCCTATGATAGCGGAATAATATCGCCTGCTAATAACTCTGACCTGGTCGAAAATTACGCCATCGTTAATCTCCAACCAGACTCTGGTTCCTGTTTAGGCCGTTTACCTATTATTCTCTTCTCGCGGCTGAAATTAAGTTTTACTCCCGAAACAGCTATTATCAATTCCGCGTTGCAGTATGAAAAGCTGCAATACGTGTGTATGATAATTATTTCTAGCGATATTCTAACTTGATGCACGTTAGCTACAGTTCCGATGACACACATTTGTAACGTCTGTTATTGTAAGTAAAGATAGGATTTATATGCAAAATCAACTTTTTCATTTGCCGCGATAAACCAATGTTTTCAATAGTTCTTTACGTTTTGGGACATCATCATGAAGTTCTTTTTTTTTTGTTTTTTTTTTTTTTTTGTTTTTGGCCTGCCTGTAAATATACCATTTGGCCATTAACTACTCATTAAATGAAGATCAGTCTATTTCTTTTTGGCCGTCGCTGAGAAACGAACTCATGACCACTATCTCAAAAATCAAGAGTTCATGCTACTAGGCTATCGCGACGGCCATCATCGGGAAGTTCAAAAATACGTTCCATATTTTGCATATATTTCGTATTTTCTTAATTTTCTCTTTTTTTAGCTTAAAATTGATCCTTTCTAAAAAGAAAAAAAAAAAATGAACCTTTATTATTATTATTTTTTAATTACAGTTTTTTAACTGGTCCTCTTACTAATAATGCGACTACATTCAATAAGCATTATTAATTTTCATTTCATTTGCGAATATGCCTGTGTATGTCGCGGTGTTTAACATGGCTGCTTTCCGTATACTCCCAACTAGGCACTAGCTAAAAATCAATCACATTTTTAATCAGCTTTCCGGTACTATACCGGTATTTCCCGCTGTCAGCGAGACTACCTTTGTTTTCCCTAGTTTCCACATTTGCTTTACTTCCTGCTCTTAATCTGTATGTGTTATGCTTTTGCTATTTGGTATATAGTTTCATCTATAAAATTAGGCCTTGTTCACGTTTGTTATCCATTAATAATATCTGTCTTATTAGATTTTATTTCGTGTCTTATTTGTTAATATTCAGTACAGCTTATTTTTTCCTATTTTCATGGACTTTCTCCGGCTTATATTTATAATACAGTAATCTCTTTTCAGTTAAATCACACTCATGCCTTTTTATGTCAAAATTTTTTTATAAATGTATTGTTTCACCTTCCTAACCACATCTTCTGCATTTATGCGCAGCCTCGCATCTTTAATTATATATTTTTTAAATTTTTTCTTAACATCCGGTCTCTTGTATTGGGAAATCTATTTCTGGAAAGAATTCTCCTTTTATTAGTTACCTACTTAAACTGTGCTTGCCCGCATATTCCTCTGAGAACTCTTTTAAATGTTTTCCGTGCAATGTTTTAGATTTCCATTAATCTATCAAGTTCATCTGACACCCTTCAGACTGCTCATTATTTGAATTCAGTGGCATGAGATCTTTATTTAATTCTATTATTGTATTGTGCAACACAGATTGTTCGCTTAGTTATAATACTGCCCTAATTTTTCTATGTAGCTTTTTCTTAGAATTCCTAAATAGATTATTATTATTATTATTATTATTATTATTATTGTTGTTGTTGTTGTTGTCCAGGGGAATATGAAAAATACAGAAAAAAAGTGAAAGTGTATTTTACTAAAAATCGGTAAAAAAGGCTATTTCGCAGTTAAATATTTAGTTTTCACAGAGGTGACTTCGCCTGTCCGCTGCCGAAAGATAAACCTGTTTACGGTCAAAGCGCGTATAGGGACAAACTTTAATATCTATTAATTTTGTTTGAATTTAATGACCCTTTTCTTTATATTATATAAAAATTACCGGTTTCATTATTTACTTAATCACTAGAAACACAACCTTTTCTTAGACTATTTAGAAAAGAAAAAAAAAAGGGTAATATTATTTCTTTTTTCGTGAATTATACTGTTTTGTAAAGGACCAGATTAAGTTGGAATATAAATAAACTGAAAATTCTACTAGATCAGTCTGCAGGGAAGTGTCTAGTGCGAACAGTGTAACGTCTAGAGTGCACGGGAAACATTTTGAGTATAAATAATTTCCCAATGCTGAACTTATCGAACAGATTGATATTCCGCGCTTATCTACCGTATAACTTAAGCTCCGCCCGTACTTCCACTGATATATTTAAGCAGAGAGATTTCTCTATTGAACAAATTTTTTTGGAAAAATGCTTATTTTATATACCGGTACCTGTATAATGTGTATGTGTCTGTGCGCTCATGTATAATATTTGAATAGTTATCGAGGTTTTTGATGTTGCATATAATTTTCAGATTTTCAGAATCATTTTTGCACATATTTTCAAATTTTAGAAGCATATTTTAAATTTTATTTTGCATATAAATTCTAATAAAAACCATTCTCTACCTTTGCTCATATCGGATTAGAAGCTTGATAATTATATACGATATATCAATTCTTTTTAGGCAATTCTATGTTTTCAGTTTAAAGAAGATTGAAAAAATTCCCTTTTAATAATCATTTTTTACTTATTTATACGTTTAACACCACTTTCGATAGTGACGAAAAACTTGTTAAATGTGTTCAGTCTTTTTCTAATTTTCATTCCGCGTAATCTAAAACTGATTGAACTTTGGAAAAAACTTATAAAAATGTAAACGATAATATTTATAATATATTATCGTGTAAATTGTTAATAAGAAATTAACTTTTTAAAAACTACGTACATTTTACATTAACTATTAACAGTTACATGGCATATTTGGTGTTTTGTGCAGGTAGAATTTAGTTCGAATCCTGCTGCCGCATATTAAAAATATAAATAATTTCCTTGCACGGGATTAATGTCCATAATTGATGAGCCTAAAAATGATAAGAAAGGAAAAAGTTATTCAAAGGCGACACTTTGCCACTTGTTCCCTACTACCTTACGTAAATCATTCCTATAGCGTAACCTCAATTTCCTCAGTCTGCCTCTTAGCTCTTTCTCTTTTGCCTCGAACGTTCCTTATAAAATTATTACGTCTTACCACGAGTCCAAACAATATTTCTGATCAATTTTTCTTTTAAACTTATTTTTCGTTAAAATTGATTCGTTTGATTTATTTTTTGCTCACGATGTTTGCGCGAATAATGTTAAAGTTTTTTACTTTTATTTCATTAAATGTCTTTTACCTTTCCTTTTTTTCTCCACACTGACAAATATCAGTAAAAAAGCTTTTAAATTATGTACCAAAAGTTTCTTTAGGAATCAGTGTCTTCCTATCGGTGAAAACTGGAACGAAATCGATATGGTAGTTCCCCTGAGATTAGTACACATAAACAGAAGATAGGCAGATACGGAAAATAACTTTATTTTATCCTAGCCTTTTCTCGCAGCTTTACTCGCATGTACCTGTTTAAATCTTTTTTCTCCCTTGTTAACTCTATATATTTCTACTAAAGGTTCGTTTCCTTTATTCATTCCTTTCTTTCAACAGCATCTACTAATTTTTATAATTAAAATTAAATATAGTCTAAAAGAATTATAATTTTTCTAGATTTAAGCTTTGAATGTAAATTGAAACTACTCCTGCAGGGTTCTTTAATAATTTCTCTGCGATTTAAATTCCTGTAAATTTTAAATTCATTTTATTTGTTGAGCACTATACACAACATAGTTATGTATCGGAGTGGTAAAAAAAAAGAAATAAATATTTTTTCATAAAGAATTATTTATAATGTAACCATTTTTTACAAGTACATATTTAAATGGGCATTAATACATGGGCGAAGCAGTGGATAACAGCTAGTATATGTATATATATATATATATATATGTTTACGTCAAGTTGAATGTTGCTCATGCATTGCGCTATCAGTTGAGCCCGAAGACGATTTCTTATTGTAACAGTGTGCATATTCGACTCGAAAAACGCACCCAAATTTTCACCAATATCGATTTACCAGAAAAATATTGTAAGCTCGAACGATGTCGACGAATTAAAATTCGATAAATTTCAAACAAACCCAATTGCGTGTGGCAAACAGGAAGAGAGTGGAAAAGAAAGATTCCGATCGGACCGAGTATTTTCACGTCTGTTATCGCAGTCATCCGACTCTATCGAAATACGTCTACTTTATAATCCGCGTAAATAAGGAAGAAGTATACAGAAGCTGAAATAATATCAAATCTTCGATTACCACTCCGGTTTGTTTTCAGGCGAATGCGACCAAGGGGTGATGGAGAGTATCGCGCGTTAAGGGCTATAGTTCGGGGAAATGAAGCTTAACGTCAGTTTTCGGATAAGCGAGGAAGTTGCCAGCGAAAGGACAGATAGGGAGCAGACGATGAATTTCTTCTTGTTTTTCTCGGAGGGAGCAAGTTTAATTTAGTAGCTGTCGGTTCGACTGAAATGATAGAAAACCGTTCAACGACGAAGCAAACTTAAAGGACTCCAGCAGGGGGAGCTGCTGCAACCGAATCCCTTCGACTGCTGGAATCTTGGGTCGAACCGACGTGTCCGAGACAGAGACAGAGCTAAAGTGGTACCGTTCGCGGCAAAGGCAGAACGGGGACATGAAGAGGGGGAGTTTCTCTCATTATGATGTGATTCCAGGAAATGAGAAACGAATTCCTCAGCTTGCCGGCCGAATTCGGGCCGAGTTGGAAAAGGACACTTTGGCGAATAGTTTGGCAAGCCTATTCGCAATTTCGGGGTTTTTCTTTAGGCGGAATATTAATGGAATAGAACGCTTGCACGCGACTTTGCCACTGTTAAAAATTTCGAAAGGCACTTGATATTTCATCTGCGACAAAACAAAATTAAATGCCACGCTAAAGAAATCGACCGCACTTTCCTCGACCAATCTCGACTGCGTTTTTAATCGGTTTTATTCTTAAGAATTGGTTATGTAAAATAGGCTTCTTTCGCTGTTTCATCTTTTTTTGAAAAAATCTCTTTATCCGATTAATTGAATTATAAAAAAAAAAAAAAAAAAAAAAAAAAAGAAAAAAAAAGATATCTAGATAACATTTACGCCATTGTTTAAATGTAAGAAAATACACCGGGTTGATTTTATCCAATGCCTGATGTATATTATATAAAATAGTAGTCGCAACACAGAAGTGAGGAGATACGAGTGATGGAATTACGTGTTTGGTAACTGTTTCGCTAGGCGGATGGCGTTTAACAAATAATATTGCGACTACTGTCTGAAAATATTTCTCGCTAGAAACAGTGGTATACATATCTGTTGAGTTCGAATGATGCTGTGCATGGAGATCTAAGCAAAGGAACACCACCATTTCTTCGATACAATTCCAATAGAATCGCGGTTTTCGTAGAATATCTAAAGAGTAATCTGCAATGTCACGAATTGGAAAACGTAAGCAAACACGGATGCGCTTACAACGTCCGAAATGTAAACACACCTATCTGGGCTATTTAAGTAATTCTGAAATACCTTTAAGAATACTGATCGGGTATGAAATAGGCAGGATGTTTACCTCGGTAACCGGAAAGAATGCCATCGTCGTTTAGTTTTCTAACTGGTGGAGACTCGCTTTTAAATTAAACTGATAACTGAATAGAACGAAATCGGATGAGAGTAAAAATTGCGATTAAGTCAGGAAAAATCATTTTCCCGTAAATTATCCAAATTTCCAGTACCCGATTAAAAAAAAATGTTATAGAAATGTAAATTGTTGGCAATTTTTTACGTACACTGATATGGTGCAAAGAATTATTTTTGGAATTTGTTTTTTTCTCTCCCCACCCCCGAAAAAAAAAAAGAAGAAAAACAACGTTGTCTACCGAAAATAAAAGTGTTCTCATAAAAATGTATTGTTTATACTTGACGCGCACTGGTTATAAATTTAAAGAAAAAAAACACAAAGGATACACCTATTTTGCACGTAGGATTTTTAATGCACGCTTTTAGAATAAATTAAAAAATACACGCAAGGTATTTTCGAAACAGAAAAGGTGCAAAAATCGCCTCATTTTTGCTTGAATTGTACTTCTTTATATTCAGTAGCAGAAATTAATCGTATCTACGTCGGTATTTGTTTAATTTGTATCAAACGAATTATTTAACACAGCGAGTAGTTTTTTTGCGCTTCCCCAGTCAAATTCAACTTATTCATATGCTGCAGGGATAGAAAACTTAGTCTTTCTCTTTTTGTTGAGTCGAAACATCTCAAGCATATGAATATTTTTACCGTTAATTGATATTCGCGCACGTATTGATATATGAAAAATTGTTTTTTAATCGGGTCCGAAAAACTGGGCAATTTTCCAGATTTTAATCGCAACATTCCTTTTTTAATCGTAATTTTCAGTCGGATTTGATTTCGTTCTATTCAGTAACCATTTGGATTTAAAATTGTGGATCTCTACTAGTTAGGAAACCGAACGATGATATGACATCCTTCTCGGTTACCGACGTAAATCCTATTTCGTATCCGAACAATATTTCAGTGCCTTTAAAGGTATCTCAGAATACCTTCACGGCTTACTCACGTCGGCCGGATATGTTTACACTTCAGATGTGGTAAGCCCATCCCCGTGTCCATTTACGTTTTCCAATTTGTAACACTGTTTATTACTCGTCGGATATTACATAAAGATTTTACTATTGAAACTGTATGGAAAAAATGGTGTTCCTTCGCCTAGATCTTCATGCGTGCACATCATCCAAGCAGATATACCACCGTCTCGGGCGAGAAATATTTTCAGACCGCGTTGTTATTTCACACTGGATTTTGTTAAATTTCAGCTCTGCCCCACATCTACCTAGTGAAACGATTGTCGTAAGCATCATTCACATCTTCTCATTTCATCGCTGAAAATAAATTTTCCTTCTTAAATGTTAAGTATTCTACTATTTTGTTGCTCTTTCGTGAAGCCTTGTTTGTAACCGCGTTTACATCCTTAAGAAATTCGAACGCAATTTACCGTCCAAACGCCGAACTTTTCGTCGAACTCTCGGAATAAAACTAATTTCTTTTTATAGATTTATCCGAATCTAAAGTTGTCTCTTGTCGATTACTTTTTTCGTCCGTACAAAGTTTCCCTATTGATTTTTTTAACCGCTACCGCCAATCTACTTACGATAGTTCATACTTACGTCAAAGGAGGAATTACTTCTCGTTAATTTTTGCATTTAAATAAAAATGAATTTGATTTTGTTACAATATATGTACTTTTTAAATTTCGCCCTTCTATGAGAGGCGAGTTTTATTTCGTATATACATATATGTATATATATTCTTGACGTGATTTTTAGACACGAATTTTGGCGCCCAGCCTCTATATCTCGAAATTAAGAAAATTTTCAAAAAATTTCAAGCTTGTTCGTTAGTTTTAAAGTTAATTTGATTTTTCAGCATTTCCATCTCTTATTCGGGGTTTTCGTAAATTATCAAAGATGCAATAGAAAAAAAAAAAAAAAAATGATACAGTAAACATTCTCATATCTAATTTAAAAAATAGTTTTAAATTGATCTTGTTGTTACTGCGTGAGAGCTAGAAGCTACTTTTTCCACTACCACCTCCCTTTGTTATCCTAATTATATTTACTATAAAATAGGGGGAGGGGCATTTAAATATCAATGTTAGATGTTAATACCAGAACGATGTGTTTTTAACTTTTAGGGATAATTTTTTTCGTTCTCTTATGCGATTGCAGGTTGTAAAAAATTCCTATTTTCCTCGAAGATATTATCCCGTTAAATGATAGAAAATCAAAATGGCGTCGAAATCGCTGTTTAACCGTCTCGGCGAGCGCCCTAAATATAACGATTTAAATCAATCGAATTATATTTCAAAAAGCTCGCAAAGACTGAACTGGCTGCACAAGAGCAAACTCTCGCTGAAAAGTTAATCAACATAAACCGTATATTGTCACAATGTGTGCGCGCGCGCGTGTAATTCTTCGAAAGCAGTTTCGCGGCTAACGCAAAAAGTATATGGCATTAGATGCGATTAAAGGTGCGGTCGCACGAAAAAAGAGAAGGTTCGGATTGATGAAGAGGGAAGATAAATTGTTCTTACAACACTATACATCGGAGACAACATAGTATCTTTTGACACGAAGGCCCGAATTATGGTTGTCATTGTTCCAGACACGAAGGCAAAAATACAGAAAAACACCGCGAAGTTTATAAAAAGACTCGCCGAGAAGCACCGAAAGAGCCCCGTTGGGGAGGCGCGCACCGTGGAATAAAATAAGCTGGACAAGCGCAGCGTCGGTCGGGGCGAAGGCGGACAAAATTAAAAATGATTTACGAGTGCCGAGGAGAAATTTTACTTTACCACAAACTGCTCGACTCTCTAGTGCTGGCTCATTACCGCCTAATCTATCTCTGCTCTTCTTCCATTCTTCTTAGCCAAGATTATCCGCGCTCATATTGCCGCGGCCAACTACTACCCATTTCACATCATCGTGCACTGTGCTCGGATGAAACCCCGCCATCTATCCTCAGCGCTATATTGCCTATTTCGCCCGCAAAAAGAAAAACGCGAAAAAACACACGAACGGCAACGGCAACGAAAACAATGAATAAAATAGCGCGCCAACACTGACACCACCGCTAAAAATGTTCGCTTTTCTTTAATTAAGTGGGACACGAGCCGACGAAAATTCGTCATCGCAAAAAACGGCGGTCCAATGAAAGAAAGCAAAAAAAACAAAGTAATCCGAAAACCTCTTCCAAATAATCGATAACATTAAACCTCAGTGTTGGCAAAATTCGAAACATTTTTAAATATGGCCGAAAGTTTTCAAAGAGGGGGGGGGGAATATTTTCGAAAATTCTGCCCCACAGTGAGCGAGCAGACGATTGGGTTCTTCTTACAATGAAAAATATTATATAAAAACCATTAAAGAGAACAGTCGGAGAAAAGACAAAAAAGGAAAAAAACACTATCTCCTTTAGACACAGTTCTTGAGAGGAAGCACTCTCCTTCCTCAGGTTGATCTTTTGTTACCGTTGAGGTTTTCCGGTTTAGATATTACGAATAATTCGAGAAATTTCGTGTGTCGAGGATACATTTCCGGCGCGACTGCACGCCGTAAAAACTATTTTGTATGCGCTGCGATTTGAAAACGTTCGAACCTTAATCTCTGAATTGGGCTGCTGTTTCTTATACAATTTCATCTATAGACTCGCCATTTTTGACAAAGCAATGAAAGTCAACTAATCAAGTTCGGCAGTTATGCACGGAGAATTTCAGTGAAAACTAAACATCTGGCAAACTGAAAGATGAATATTGGGAGTTTTCCAGCTTATCAAGGTCACTCTTAATCTACGGCTTTGTTCCATTATTGTAGCGAGTGTACACATTTTTAATAGTAAAATATTAAATTTTCGTATTAGGCCAGCGCATTATCGGAATTTCGTATATTTCTGGTTTTTTTTTTTTTTCAATTTTCATTTTAACCGATTTAAAAATGACCGTTAAAAGTATAATTTCCAATCTTCGATTTGGAAGGGAAATATTTAACTACGCGTCAACAAATTATTACTTAATGTAAAAAAGAAAGTATTAATTTTTCTCTAACATTACCTCGTGCCATTGGCTAATGATTTGCGCTTGTGTACTACCCTAGTTATTATCTTTTCGATGCTACATCTGCTCTCTTTGTTCAAGAAAATTCCACGAACGCGTATCCTAAATAAGCTCTACGTGTACTCCCGGTTAATAATAATAATAATACAGTCGACTCGCGATTATTCGGATTAATTGGGCGGTCAGCCGGTCCGGATGGCAAAAAATCCGGATATGCAGTTCAAGGTTAAATGTTGCAAATTAAATGAGAAAATGAAAATTAACTTATTCCGTAAAAAAGTACCGCATGCAAATTAACTTACATTACATTAATTAGTTTTTAAAGAAGTCTGTGATTAAGGGGTCTGTGTGCCTTTTCTCTTCCTTGCTCATACATCTCGCCACTTGCGTAAACAAATGATATCAGCCAGGGACGCTTCTTCCTGTTGGGTGTAATGTACACTCCAGCGCTACTTCGATCGTCTTCAGTCCCCTTCATCTCTGCGGTATAACGCTTTGAAAGGGCTCGTTATCCGTACTTTCTTCAACCGGATCCTCGTTTAGTGCCATGATATCCTCATCTGTCGTTCTTCGATCTCGTCGCTGTCTATCCATTCTGTAACGTCATCACTACCCGTTTCACATCCTGGAATACTTTTTATTAAAGAAACAAGCTCCTCTTTGTCTTTTGAACTCTCCAAATCACATTGTTTGTCAATTTCATCCCATTTATATCACTGACTTCACGATCTAATAATGTTTTTCACTACCGCACTAATGCTATAGAACTAATCTCTTCCCATCCCTCAGATAGCCAAGTGTGATAACATCAAGCACATATATCAACTGATTTTAAAGCAACCTGTTAACAGTCCTCATCGTTTTCAACGCTTTATATTAATCTGGTGAGAAGGCGGCGTCGATATTTTTTTTTAAGGTCTCTACCTCTTGATCCATAGGTTGATAAATCGATGTTTGCGCTGGTAGAAACATCGCCTTTATATCACCATCTTGTAACTCCTCAGAGTATTGTCGAGAATAAGGATTGCTTTTCTCGGTAACTATTTGTCGGGCAAATGTTTCGCAACTGAGGGCACAAACTCTTTGTGAAACCAAGTATTAAGAATTTCACTATTTATCCATGCCTTTTTTTTTTTTTTTTTTTGATTAGTATATGGTTAGGGAATCAATGTTTTTAAGATGTTTAAACGCTGTCGGCTTTTTAGATTTTCCAGCTAACGTTAAGCTCCCATTTGTGACAACTTTCTTCCGTTTTTCCGTCATTATTTAAAACTTAATGCAAAACTTTAAAAACTAAAATAAATTAATCATATCAAAATTACCTAACTGCACAATTAAAATGAACAAGATTACATCAACAGCTCTCACAGTCACAACTAAGAATGTAAAAACAACGTTGTAGCTTATGAGAAGAGATAAATAATATCGAGCGCGAGACAGATGATTTTAGCTGCCACAGTACCGGCCAGTAGCACGGTGGGATCAGGCTGATAAACGAAATAATTTTACAATCACTATCTCATTGTAACGATATAGCAACAGACGGCATCTTCATTTGCAGCGAATGTAAACAAATATTCAGATACGTCATATATGTAGGTGTGGATTTTATAAAATCGCTTTTTGAAAAATCGATCCGGATAGTACAGAGTATAAAAGCGATCCAGATAATCGCGAGTCGACCGTAATCTGTTTCTTAAATCTCATAACTTCATTTATATCTAAGTAAAAATTATTTCCTGCGTCTTTCACAGCATTCATCTCCCTTCATCGTTAAATAGGCCACCCCTGCCTAATAATATTCATTCTTAATTTACATCTACAATACTTACACAATTTTTTTTTTTTTTTTTTTAAATTAATTTCAATTTATATTTAAGTCGGATTTGATCGCGGATAGAAAAATAAAAAAAAATATTCTTTTTTGTAACATTCGGGGTTATATAGTCACGTGGTTGCCAGATCTTGAAGCCAAGTGAACGATAAGGAATAAAAATCCCGTTTATGGCGGATAGAGAAAAAGAACAAACCTAAGCAAGAAGAGTGTAAAAGGTATTTTGATAAACTTTCACTTCTTTTTACACACCGTTGTGAAAGGAGAGGAAATATCAGATCGGCCGAACTGGTTCCAAGTAGACACAGTCGAAAATGGTTAAGAAAAAAAAAACGGGACAAAAAATGAACGAGCCTTTCTAAGGTGGTTTTATAGAGCGCCTTAAAAAACAAAAAATAAGAACGACACATTTTAGTGTGTCGCTCTTAATCGTTCTTGTTTACGCGTGTTTATTAAATATTTTTATTTTATGGAAAACAGGCTACTGCAGTAACAAGTGAGAAGATCTGATTACAAAGTGAACTAATCTCCGGCTGTCTTCACAATGACGAGGCAAGTAACTTTTAATTAACATTTGTAATAACGAAAAACCGAAATTGCGTAATAAGGTAATAATAATGATGCGTAATTACCACGAATTGTTGCATTACGATATTTTTTTTTTTTCGGGATAATTCATAATCAAGCTTCGCGTAAATTCGGGATAATTGTTAAAAATTTTATGTTTAAAAACGCAACGTGAATTCGAAACGGAATTATAAATGAATTCGAAACGGAATTATAAATGAATTCGAAAAAAAAACAAAACAAACGATTTATAAGCTACGAATAAGATACCGGTAAGTTTATGTGCTTTTTACTGATTTTTTTCAGTTAAAATAATTATAAATGTTTTCTTCATACTCTCGTTCTGCCTTCATTTTAATTGCACATGCTCGCAGCAAAATGCATTATTATCGAAAAATAATTACACGTATTAAATATAAATAAGTTATCTGATAAAGCAATTGTCCTTTTTCCGCTTTCATTCACGATTACTGTAATTTTACTTTTAAAAATGAAAAAAAAAAAAAAAAAACAAACACTTTTTTTAAACGTGAATTTCATTTTGACATATATTTTACGTAAAAGCTAAATACAATTTTTTCCCGTGAATTCACACGTCTTATGACACTGGGTTTAATTTTCTGTCGTGAAGAAATGTTATAATAAAATTTTATAATAATTTTCATTTACAACCTGAGTCCGGTAGCTAAAGAAGTGTCTTATTTATACGCCACAATGTAAATATTTCATTCAATTATGATCAAAAGTTTGAGTTCCTGTTTTTACGAAAACGACGATACCATTACGCATCATCCGAAAATCTATGGCATGATGTACTTCTATGCAAACGTTTTTTTCCCCCTTTTTTTTTTTGTAAACAGATCAGATAGAAAAATATTACGAAAATGTACAAAAATGTATATATTTAAAAAGTAAAATAAAACCGTATTAAAAAAATTTATCGATCTGCTTAAAAATAAATATTTACACTTTTCTTTTTTTTTTTATATTCCTCCGCCATCGGATCAGCCGGAAGATTTTAACAGGATACAATTCAAAAAGGATGTGTTGCTTTCAGCGACATTTTTGAGAGGTAAAAGTTTAAAAAATGAACTGAAATTCTACTGATCTCAAATAAGATGATTCGCTGAAAATGTTATTTCTTTCTTACTTAAATAACCACTAGAGCCCAAAAAAACATAAACAACTCAAAAATAATTCCTCTTCCGCTTCAAGTGCGTGTTTAGTGAAATGGCATAACGGTTTACGTTTCGGGTAGAAAAATTAAACCTGATATAAACGGCGTTTTCAATCTGCACTTCGGGTATAATAATAAAAAACATTCGTACCAACTTTCATTTTTCGAGTTATTTAAAAAATATAATTAATTCCGGTTTTAATTCCTCTTCTAATAGTTAAGTACGATAATTAACGAATGACGATTTTTCTCCAAATATTAGGAAGTAGAGAAGACATGAAAATAGAATATTTCGTCCGATTCTCAAATATAACCCGCCAAATTTATTATAAAAGATAAAACTTAATTACCTCTTTTTTAACCGTGTTCCTTCAGGCGTGAAAAAAGTTTTACCGGTAAATGTATACCTACTCGGGAATTTTTCGATTTGTCGCAATAACGCCAAAAAAAATTAAGAACTAATTTTTCTAGAAAATTTTAGATTTCATAGATTTAATTTTTAACTTTTTATCGGGAAATATTCAAATAAATTGATAATACGATTCCCTTTTTTTTTTTTTGAGCTTATATGCAAGACTATCGGCCGTCAATAATACGAAATGATAATTAATACTTGCGATGAATTTTTAATTATCCGGTAGTATTAGTAACAACATTTGATGGCATTTTTGGCAATAAATGCCGTCTCTATCAGCCTAGTTGGGCAGCCATTCTTATTCGCGCGGTAAATAAAAGTATTCCCTATTCGTGCTCATTAACGTACTCTTGGGAATAAAGCGATAAATGTTTTTTTTTACGCTTTTTACCGGTTCTGCTATTTATTTAATTTACTAATTCCGTCCGATTTTTTTTTTTTATTATATGTATATTTCACCTGCATTTTACTGTTTTTAATAACGTCTTTTAAAGCGTATAAAACTATGCTATAACCGGTTAATTTTGACTAATTCGGAATTTATTTTATTATTAATTTTTGTTAGCAATTTCTTTTCTATTTTTTCCGGGTAAAATTTTAACGACCATATTCCATATGAGAAAATGTGTATATAATGAGCTCTAGATGTATTGTTAAAAATGGTAAAAATTATATTAAAATTTTAAGTAATATTTTCAACAATGCAGGAAACCATATTGGAATCAAAGAGGATAGCGATGAAGACTGATTCAGTTCAATTTGTTTATATATATATATATATATATACATATGTATTAACCTCATTTGACGTTTTCGCGTTATATTTATTAGCAAAAAAAAAAAAAAATGATTAAAAAACTTATAAAATTTGTTTCTTCTATATTTAGAACATCACATTGTATTTTCTGTAAATATTTTGAAATATATATTAAAAAGCGTCATCGCTTAAGGCTAATTTAAAAAAATAAAATTCAAAAAAAAAAAGGTAATAATGTGTTACTTTCAGTAAAATTTCTAGGTTAATTTTAAAGAAATATTAATGACGTCATCGTAATCTACGCTTTTTTTGTACAAAGCAATAACCTCCGTGTTAAATAAAATACCGTAAAAATTGCGATAATCGACCGAGCGTGTGCGCGTAAGAATTTTGATTATTATTTAAAGACCCGGTGGTTCTCGTTAGCTACAGACAACGGTTTCAATGGAAATTTTTATTCGGAACAAATTTTTAATCTGATTTTTGGCGAGAATCAAAACTTTTTTTTTTTTTTCATAGATTTTATTGCAATTTTTAAAAACCCTTTCATGTACCTTTTTCGAATACGAGCGTTATTTCAATCCGGTTTTATCAGAACTTTTCCAAACTACCATAAAAAATAATAGGTAATAATAATAATAATAATAATAATAAAGATTTTAAAGTTCATTTTTTGTAGACCAGATATGTACAGTTTATTTTATTTCCCCGCTAATTTCGAAAATAATGTATGTAAATCTAAAAAAAAAAGAAGAAGTGATGAAACTTAATTTTGTTTTTGTTGTAATTTATTTTGCCTCGTCAACCCCGTGCACGTCGGCCTAGGCCAAAAACTGAGATTCGAAGTTCTACCGGGATCAATATTACCTTTGAAAACTAGGGTAAAGTCCAAAAATGACTGCGTCCGGGAAATTCGAAAAAGAAACAAATAAAGGGAAAAAAAAAGGTTAATTTTTTCGAAAAGCACAAAACGACATCGATATTGAACAAAATAAAGTTACGGTGTCCCATTTAAAAAAAAAAAAAAAAAAAA
The DNA here is from genome assembly GCA_039619475.1 of Icerya purchasi. Lineage (NCBI taxonomy): Eukaryota > Metazoa > Arthropoda > Insecta > Hemiptera > Monophlebidae > Icerya > Icerya purchasi. The sequence goes on along the minus strand of CM077115.1, from coordinate 397,055,613 downwards.
AAATTACCTATAAAGAAAGATTCGAACAACGCGTATATTGTCGAGGAATAGAGGTAGCAGCATAAAAATTAAACGCTGAAAATTACAAGTAACGGAATTGCAGATGGTACAAATAATAATAATAATAATAATAATAATAATAATAATAATAATAATAATAATAATAATAATAATAATAATAATAATAATAATAATAATAATAATAATAATAATAATAATAAAATCATTGCTGGATCTTTGGTCATTCTTAAAACTTCGGTAAACTCTGTTTTTATCCAGCCTATTTAAACATCTTTGTTCATTTACTACTTGAGTGACGTCGTGATTCTGCTAGATAAATAGTTTTTATGATAGTAAAAAAATCACTAGTTCAAGTTGTACCGGGTCCGGAAATTTCCCATGTCTTTTCTTTATTTTTCGCATGTGAAAATGAAAACGAACCAATACAAACAGGAACGAGCTAATGTAAAATAGGAATGTTGACAAATATACAGAAATAGCTGCGATATTAATGACGATGATACACAATGATGACAGACACTATATGCAATTTGAAACAGTGAATGGGGAAGGAAAACCGGAATAAAAAAGCTTTTGTTTCCACGTTCAGAGGAGAAATAAACATAGAGGTGAAGAAAAAAGCACTCAATGAAACCGCAGGGCACTTTGGATATTTGAATTAAACGTTTTGGGTTCCATTTTAACTTGACTAGAGAGCTTGTAAATAATATTGTTAGAAAATTAATAATGAAAATATACGAAAAACCGAGCTAAAAGTCCCGGCTTTGTTTTTCTTTTTTTGTCAAATAATTTTCATAAAATCCTCAAAATGTTCGCATAGCGGCACTCAGAAATTCTTGGTTGTAAGAGACATATGCCAAAACAACTAGACTGCCTCTGGCGCAGGAGGAATTCTTAATTTTTCTCAAAAATTACTCTTTTTTCTTCTTTTTGTCTTCTCTGAATTGCCCACTGGGCGAAAAACTAAAACTAGAGACAGTCACAATTGCCCTCTTATTTTTTAACATCGTTTTCTGAGCGATCGGTATTTATATTCCACGTTGACGACCAACCGAATAACAAATCCCCCCCGGGGACCCCTATGGAATCAATCTCAGGTACAAGTGCAGTCCTTTTTATATCTGCTGTGTACTGACCTAGCGCGCATATGATGTTGTACGTGGTGGTTTGCCATTGCCTTCCACGTGACTATTAGCGATTATTTATTTTTATTTAATTCTTGTAATAAAAGTTCGTCGTCTGTCGGGATCGAACCCGTGACCGCCATATCGGAAGTCAAGCGCTCTAGCAACTAGGCTATCGCGACGACCCCTACGGAATAAACTTTTTAATTCTTTTATATATTTTTACTTTTCAACGCGAGCAAACGGAAATGCGCACTAAAAGTCGTTACGAAAACAGCGACGATATCGATTTCGTTGTTACTTTGGGATACCACCGTAATTAACTGCAAAGTAACTGCATCCGAATTGTTCGGCAGTTTTTCGGGACCAGCCGAGAATGATATGGAAACGTTGTTTCCGAGAGCAATATCAGATTTATATTATTTATTACCCGTGTGCGTAATATTAACACGTCTCTACTCTTATGAATATCTTTTTCTTCCTTTTTTGAAATATACACAAATCCTCGTACACGTATTCTCTGTGTATGTCGATTTCGGCCGAGTGGAAAACCATCACCGAGCTACCCGCAGATCAGCTTAATACGCGCCTATTATAATTCTGTACGGGTTTTTTTTTATTTTAGCCGCATGAACGTTTTTTTTATACAACTTACCGGTTTTCACATAGCGTACGATAAACCGTAAATAAAATAAATCATAACTCACCACGCATTTGTACAGCGATATCACATTCTATACGCTACCTTACCTGAAACGAAAAAAATAACGCAATAATTAAAAATAGGTCGGTGAAACGAAAATACGAGCTAATTACTCTACTTTTTAATTAATGTAATTATTGTACTCGGTAACCTTTCTGGAAAGTAAAAATTATTTTTCGCTCCTGTGAACTGACCGCTGCCACCGGAGCAATAAATAGGAATTGGTCTTTCACCGTTGGTTAAAAATACATGTTTTTCAAAAATGTTCATCGCATAAAATTTTACTTTGTTATTTCGTCTCGTTAGGGGTTATCGGGGAGGGGGTTGCTTTACTGCAATGCGCTGTAATTGCTTTTTTAACCGACTTCAAAAAAGGAGGAGGTATTCAATTCGACTGTATTTTTTTTATTTTTTATTTTTTATTTTTATTAGAACTTTCTTCTAGATGAACCGATTTTGATGATTCTTCTTTTATTTGAAAGGTGGTGTTTGTCATGTGGTCCCATTTAAATTTGATCAAGAGCTGACCGATAGTTTTTGAGTTATCCTTAATAGTAATGCGGAAGATTGAAGCTTTTTGGATGCTTTTCATTCATGATTGTTTTCACCGTCGGATTAGATTTATTGACTTATAAAAATACTATAAATTTGCCAAATTACCATGGAAATGTAGCTTTTGGTGTTTTTACCGTGCAAATAAATGTTTTAATTTAATTGAATAAAAATGATGCACCTAAAAAGTAACGAAATAAAATGCTATTTTACAAAAAATAAATACCGATACTTGGAGGTTTATTATAAAAATTTTTAAAAAATGCACTAAAAAGTAAAAAATAATTACTCCCGATGAGAAAATATATATATATCAGAGTGATATAACACTTAAGTGGTGATATCTCGTAATTCTTATACAACATTCACACCTTAATTAGAGATGGAATTATATTACATATTAAAAGAATAATTAAAAACTGCATTAAATGTTGATTAAATTGTTCCTAACATGAATTTAATTCCAACTCCAAAAAGTTAATGTTGTATAAGAATTACGTTATCACCTTAAGTTGTATCACTCCGATATACATATTTTATCGGGAGTAATTATTTTTTACTTTTTAGTGCATTTTTAAATTTTTATAATAAACCTTGAAGTCGGTATTTCTTTTTTTTTTTTTATTTATTTAAATAAAAATAATAGTGAGGATTTCCATGCGCTGTGTTTAACTACTGAGGCTATTACAGCTCATGGAGCCTACTTAGGAAGGTTAAACTCTATGGTATAGGCCGCTGCTACGCACGAAAGCCAACATAGCTGCGACCGCAGACGGAACGTTCGATAAGATCTTAGAGATAGAGGTGGTAGTGAAATAGGTGGATCTTGATGCCGCAAAAGAGAAACATTCGAGAAGGAGGTGAGATGTAGACGGGGCGCTTGGTTGATCACAGAAGAAGCAGACATTTGGGGGTGCTTGTCCCGTGAAGATATACCCGTGCGAAAGGGTAGTGTGACCTGTTCGGAGGCGATTCAAGACAGAAAAATCTCTGCGAGAAATTTCGTCTATGGGCCACCAGGGTTCTGCGGTTGATTTTATGCTTCGGAGGAATGTACTTGCGGATTTCCATTCCTGCTGCCATTCTTCTCCAGTTTGGTGCATAAATAAATGGGCCATTGTGGGGGGAAGAGGGGGATTACATGGCATTGGAGAGAATAGTGTCGCCTGAGCTGCTCGATTGACGCGCTCATTACCTGGGACTCCTACATGGGCCGGCACCCATAGGAAGGATATTTCAGAGTTTAGGTGGGATAGTCTGTATAGTAGGTAGTGGACTTTTCTTATCAGGGGGTTTTTGGGTTTTATTTCTGAAATAAGTTGAAGGGAATTTAAGGAGTCAGTTATAAGTAGGGCCTTTTGGGACTGGGGGTTAGTATCAGTATAGTGTTGAATGCAGAAAACAATCGCATATATTTCAGCGTCCAGTGCTGTGCAGCAATCATGCAGTCTGACTGACTCTGCTGTTTTTGATACTTCGAAGGAGCATGCCGCCGGTGACTGATAAACTTTTGCCTTCGCTCCATCTGTGCAGAGGCATACATGATCGGTATAGCTCGCTATGGTGTTTTTTACTATTTGTACTACGTTTGGGGGATATTGTGCTTTATTGAATTTTGTGAGAGATATGTTTATATTTGTGATCGGCTGACTCCAGGGAGGTACAGTTATTGCGAAATCTGGTAAAGCTCTTGGGATTGAGGGGATTTGGAAATGACCCATAACTGAAAAAAGTTCAGGCACTGGATCGTTCCCAAAACTCCCATTAGGGGATATGGTGGCCGGCTCGAGTGACGGGGTCTTAATATTACTAAGGAGGGAGCTCAGTTCTTTAAAGTTGTAATATTTCCTATAATAGGATAGTGCGGGACAACCTGCCAGTGCACACAAACTTACAACAGGAGTAGAGGGATGAGTGGAAAGAATAGACCGAAGGGCCGCAAAATGTACAGGATCTAAGGATCTTAGCACACTATTGGCGGCTGAGGAGTACACCTGGCACCCGTAATTGATTCGCGAAAGGATGATTGATCTATATACTGTAAGGAGTAGTTTTGGATTTATGTTGTATTTGTAATTCGACAGATATTTTAGGATGGACAAGGATTTTAGACATTTAGCTTTGAGCTCACGTATGTGATCGCGCCAGGAGAGTTTTTTATCAAATATTAAGCCTAGAAACTTAACTGATGGACGGTTTGGGATAGGAACACCATTTAGACTCAGGAATATGCTGGAAAGTGCGTTTTGGCGTCCCCTGTGGAAATCAACACATATTGTTTTTGTTGAGGAGAAGGTCAAACCGTTGTCATTGGACCACTTTTGGAGATTTTTTATGGATTTTTGTAGGATATTTTGAGCGTTTTTAGGATGGTTGGATGATAGGGAGATGTTTAGGTCGTCCACATAGAGCCGGGACGTTACAGGGGCGGCAAGACAGTCAGTTAAGTCGTTAATGTAGTATATGAACAAGGTTGCACTTAAAGCAGAGCCTTGTGGTACACCATTTTCCAACAGCATCAGTTCAGACGTTGACGAACCAGTCGTAACTTGGATCGTTCTATTGTCTAAGAAGCTGTGTAGGTATTTACCCATATATGGAAGTCGGTATTTATTTTTTGTAAAAAAGCATTTTAACCGACTTCAAAAAAGGAGGAGGTATTCAATTCGATTGTATTTTTTTTTTTTTTTTATGTGTGTTACCACAGAACTTTCTTCTAGGTGAATCGATTTTGACGATTCTTCTTTTATTTGAAAGGTAGCGTTTCTCATGTGGTCCCATTTAAATTTGATCAAGATCTGACCGATAGTTTTTGAGTTATCCGTAATAATGCGGGAGATTGAAGCTTTTTGGATGCTTTTCATTCATGATTGTTTTCACCGTCGGATTAGATTTATTGACTTAAAATACTATAAATTTGCCAAACTACCATGGAAATGTAGCTTTTGATGTTTTTACCGTGGAAATATCTGTTCTTATTAAAATGTTTTAATTTAATTGAATAAAAATGCACTAAAAAGTAAAAAATAAAATGCTTTTTTACAAAAAATAAATACCGACTTCAAGGTTTATTATACAAATTTAAAAATGCACTAAAAAGTAAAAAATAATTACTCCCGATAAAATATATATATCAGAGTGATATAACACTTAAGTGGTGATATCGTAATTCTTATACAACATTCACACCTTAATTAGAGATGGAATTAAATTCATTTTACTATTTTTATGAACATTTAATGCAGTTTTTAATTATTATTTTAATATGAATTTGATGTCAAGTCTAATAAGTATTAATGTTGTATAAGAATTACGATATCACCACTTAAGTGTTATATCACTCTGATATATATATTTTATCGGGAGTAATTATTTTTTACTTTTTAGTGCATTTTTAAATTTGTATAATAAACCTCGAAGTCGGTATTTATTTTTTGTAAAAAAGCATTTTATTATCGACTGGAATTAATAATTGTTTCGAAATTTTTTATTTCTGTTTCATCGCGTACTCGAGAAAAATATTTTTCATCTGAAAAACCGATGCGGACTAGAACATCGGTCAGTGTTTTAATAGTTTTCCGAGCGCCGAAACCGAGGTTTAAAAACTGAACTCAATTTTCATCGCAGTATTGCGTGGAGAAATTGTCAAAGACCGCGATCGCAGACAGTTTTATTACGACACGAACACTTAAGGGGTTATTCTGGTCTAGAAATATAAAAAAATTGATTTTTTTTTTTTAGTATATTCTGATACGTTACGACATTTAAGAATATGTCCGTAAAAAAATGTTTCAAAATTAGAATTATTTACGGAGTTGCTCATTCGGAGCGGATCAAACAATAGACACGGTAGACGTTCTTCGACTAGCTGAGGATAAATCAAACTCTTTTATATATTATACATATTTAAAAATCGATTAACTGAAGGCCATTGTAACGTATTTTGTTCAAATCTTTTCTCGTTTAGTGTTCAGTGCAGGTCAGTTTCATCTCAATCATCAAGTAGACACTCCGTGTACAGTAATCCAAACATATAACACATTTTGAGTGAATATTTTATTTATTAAGTGTATCAAAAAAAAGTACGAAAGGAAGTGCTGTGCGTCCAGATAGACAAAGATTAAGGAATATTTAGACTCTCAGGCGGGACTCGGATTGAACGCTCTGAAATCCGAGCTTCTGGTGCTTCAAAGGAAGCTAGGACTGCTCGTCTAGTTTTAGAACTTTAGAAAATGTACAATTTTAAGTAGAAGAAGGTCCCCCCCCCCCACCATTGTATGAAGCAGGAATCGCCGATTAAGAATAAGTATAACGTGTACCGTTCTATGACAATTAAACTGCCTTAGAACTTTACTCGAATCTTTCGAAACTTGAAACGACTTTTTTCTCGAAACTACTTTTTTCCAAAACGGTTGACATGATCAATCTCAAGCTGTAATAAACCGATTTATCTGAAATTATTGGGAATGGATGTTCTTTATATATTAGCCCCTACCAGAATAAAAAGCAAAAAATTATGATTTTTACTATTTTTAAATAATTTAGAAAAGTCAAAAAACAGGTAAAAATCGACCATTTTTTTCAAACAGTCATCATTTTACGAGAATTTTTTTTTCTTCTTCTCTGAGGTAGGAGCTTATTAATTAAGAATCTTTTCTCTATTTTTTTCGTTGAGTAATGATGAAAATCGGTGAACATATAAACTGGATATATTTTCTTTAAAAAATATGAAAAAATGTGCTCGCTTTAAATCATTTTTTTTTCTTATTATTTTTCATTAGTATAACAGAGGCGATTGACTTAATCTTATAAAGTTAATTTTAAATATATTATTCAGTGCGTACTTAATAACGTCTGTAGATAGAGAACTTCGTACGAATACCTCGAACTTATTAAAAATGATATTTTTAAAAATAGTAAAACTAAATTTTCATCGAATTAGCAGACAAATGTTGGATTTCTGTTCGCCGAAGGATTTTACCTTTAATTAAGCATCTCAATCACTTTTTTAACTCTAATTGGTTATTATTTATGATTATTATTATTATTTAAGAAAGAATAAATAATTAATCATTTTAAATACCTAGAGTGTTTTTAATAACACAAATGCAACGGTACAGCATAACCATCGAGATTATGAAAAGAATGATTTTAAACAAATTTGCAGACTAGAATTTTACAGTTGTATTTTAAATTCATAATTTATAATCTCTTAAGCAGTGTGTAAATATACATTTACAGTTAAGGTAATTAATATTTAAAAATCAACGCTCGCTCGGTTTAATCGTGCGTAAAACCGCTCCGCCCGCTTCCAGACCGGTTGATAATAAAATTCATCGGAAACACATCGATCGTAGTGCGTAATGACGCGAAAAAAAAAACTTGTACGATTATTCGTCGCTGTAGCGCTATCTGTTTTAATAGCGGCAAGGTGCAAATGCGCAAGTCTCCGAGACACGAGTGAGAATGACGGCGCTATCTATCGGTTAGCGGTCGAAATAACACGATAGGCTGCGTTTAAAAGTAGATCTGTTTTTCACGATATACATTCAAACGGCCGCTAAAAGCAGGAACAATATGCGCGCGGATCTGGCGAAGGAAAAAATATTTATTATTTCGTCTGCCTGCTTCGATATAATGTAATAAAATAAAAATGCAATAACGTTTCTTTTGTCGGAGTCGGCCGGTTATTAAAATAAGTGGTAATAATGTAAATTGTTGTAAACAGTCGCTGGCTATTAAACAGTCATTTGGAGGTTTAATGGTGCGTTTGTTTTTATGACCCTTAGAAAGCCATAAAAACAACACCTCCGCTCGGCGCGAACTACACCGGCTCGACGAACGCACACCAAGCGCCGGCCGCGCGTCCGTGTGTACTAAAATCATTAGCCTAATAACGCGGCCGCGTACACAGAACGCAGTATTGGAATCGTTGGCCGAGAGCGGTGTGGCATTTTTGCCAACGCTGCGCAGTGTGTGCTAGTGGGCTAGTACGTTTCAGCGAAGCGGACCGTTCTTCGGATTGAGGGTTAGAGAACGACCACGACTCCATTAGGAGTGGAAATCAGCTCATAACTCAGGTTTATGTCCCGTTTTACGATTCATTCCAGTTCAGTTTTAACATCATAATCACGTGCTAGCATACCATATTGATTCAATCAACAAGTGTTTATAGAGTAATTTACCACATTCTACAACCATTCACAGATTTCCTTCCTCACTGCTGTTTACATTGCGATATTTCATTACATCGTCTCCTCGTTTGTTTTTTGTTTTCTGCTTTTTTCTTTCTTTTTTTTTTTTTTTTTTCATGATTATTATTAGTTCCTCTATTTTATCTATCATCTAAAGTATTCTTTCATTCGAGATTTTTTCAACGATTACGTTTCGCTTCCGCTTTCTCCTTACACACGTGCATACAAACGTGTACGTTTTTGTTTTGTTTTGTTTTATTTTATTTTTCAGTTTTTTAACGAGGACATTTATTTTCTTCTTTGGCTCGTATTTCATTTTTATTATTTAATTATCTAACGCATTCCTTTTAGCACCTCGTCTCACTCGTTAATTTCATCGCTAAGTTAAATGCGTTGTTCGTAATTTATTTATTTTTTTTTTTTTTTTTTTCATACACTTTTAATTAATCCGTCAAATGTAAGTAGAAAAATAATTTATGCCCGCCCATTTAAGAAGCCGTTAAATAACTCGTTAACTTGGGAAATTTAACGGCACCAAAATTCGTTGTACCGCTTCTAATAGAGTTACCGAAATACTTCTTTTTGTCATTAATAAACATGGAAAAAAGAATGAATATAAAAACGTTTCCGCCAAAAGCTGTACTCACATTTCGGCACACAGATGAGAGACAGCTACTAATACTATTTTCACGAAATAAACATTATTGCACTACACACGAAAGACTCCCCTTTATTTTAGAGTATAATTTTAGGCAGGCTCCACCGGTAGCAAGTTGATTCAAAATTTCGGATTTATCAAAATTAACTGTCTACAATAGATAAAAAGATGGGGAAACTTTCTGCGCGTGAAGACTTTTCCTACATCAAACTTTTATCGTTAACATCGACAAAAAACACCGGATCACGTTACAGTTTCAAAGCGTGTATTTTCAGTAGCACGATTTTAGTGAAAATCAACTTCATCGGATTAGATAATAATCGGACAAACGATTTTCCTTCGTTTTGAAAATTTGAATGATTTTTAAATAGAATTTCCCTCTATAAATTTGAAAACGGAAGGAGGATATATGTAATCATTAATTCTCGATAATCGTTTTTTCGTGTTTGTTTGTTGTTTTTTTAATGGAAAAAAATTCGATGTTCTATGCGTATTAATCAATGTCGGATTTAAGTGCCCATTAAATTCAAATAATTCGTTTATTTATCACGATTTAAATAATGTGGCCGAATACCACCTTTTTGTAGAGACCAGTATTAAAACTGCTAAATAATAAGTTATTCTAATATTTGGTGACTTTCTCTCGGTTAAAAATAAAAAAACTTTAAATTCGGTAATTTTTTTAAATTTTCGTGACGGTGGTCAGGCAAAATAAATTTAGCCCGTCTTAAGGATGCTAGGCATAAAATAAAACGGTAGCAATAGACAGATCGAGACAGGAATAAATCAAGATTTAACAGTTAAAACAAATATAGGAAAAATTACGTACGAAAAACGTATTTGTATTTTCAAAAAAAAAAACATATAACGGAGAAGTGCAGAGATTAATAAATCATCTCGTCGACAGAGACTAGAGCACACTGCCATTAGTACAACTCTTCTGAGGCTGAAGAAAATTCCATAACTAACGAATTGCACGGAAAATAATTAAAGAGACGCTTAAACTTCCATGGCTGAAGAAAGTCTACGACCGTCTTGTCATTAATTACAACGTAATTCTTAGGCTAACCCTCATTAGAAAAAATGTCCCAATTTTATGTAACGTTTGTTATATTTTATAGGATTTTTGTTATTGTTATTTTAAAAAAATGTCACAATTTTATGTAATGAAAAATGTAACGAAAAAATGTCTTAATTTTATATAATGAAAGTTAAATGTTAGGATAGGACTTTTGTGGTCATGTTATTTTTTTTTTTGTGTTGATGCCAGTAAAAATTACGTTGTAAATTTTGATCATTTTATACAAAGTATAGAAGAGAAAGAGACAGATATGAAAGCAAAAGGGGTCAAACATCCCCTTGCGAGGCTAAAATGGCCGAGTTATACATATGTGCATGTATATACATATATATTAAGCGAGGAAAAATGGTACAATTTTGATAGACGGAACGAAGAAGCGTTTTGAAACTGCTCTAATTTATATTTCCGAAAAAATGCGCCAAACAAGGCTTACTGTAGACAAAAATGCGGAAAGCGTATTGAAATTCCTTTCGAATGGTGAAGAATGTGACAACGAATGAGGTTGATTAACTGTGGCTGTTAAATCGAATAGGACTCCCGTATTTTATGCTTGCATATTTGGACAAGGTAATTTCATTAAACTCGCTATTTGTCGTGATCGTTTCCCCATCTCTGACAATGAGCGTTTTCAAGCTAATTTAAATCAACTCCGTTGAACCGAATTCAAATTTCCCAACGCTGATTCGCAACATTTTCTGCCATATTACATATATATATATATATATATATATATATATATATATATATATATATTATACGGAAATGAAGAACGAAGAAGTACTAACGGCTTTAATGTGATTATAACGATAATGCTCGGAGTGGGGGAGTCCTATAATTTAATAATAAGAATATCTGAGTCGAAAACCGGCGAGAGAGGGAGAAGGCGCGAGTGCCAGAGGGTGGCGATATTTAGAGTTGTTTATTGTCTTTGTTTCCATGGTCACGATACACAACTATCTGTCATCGACATCTGCACCATCGCTGTTGTTTAGGTGCACGATTTACACGGCTAGAGCGCAACCATCAATTATTTATCGACATCATCATCATCGCCATCATCGATTTATGAACCGCCGCTTAGCTCTAAAATAATTCCAACTATTACGTATTCCCCAGAAAATTTTACCGGCGCAGGTACAAATTTCCTCCCTATTGCTGCATGCAGACTTGTTTGTAATCTCCGTTTCCAAGGTTACCAAAAAAAAAAAAAAAAAAAGAAGGAAAAAAAGAAAAAAAAAGTGAAAATATTGAACGTAAGGTGTTGTTGTGCGAACAGAATTTAAATACCGGGTTGGCGAACTTAATAAAGGGTATGAACTGTAATCAGAGTTATACCTTTGATTGAAATGTGCTTTTAACGTAAACTCATCAATAACTAAATGACCGCAATATTGCATGTTTATTCGAGAAACCTCTTACACATCAACGCACTTAGTTGACTGAAACATACTCGCTTAACATCGAAAAAATGTCGGAGTTAATTTTTTAATATAATGAGCTTTTTTTAGTACACGTTTGATGCTATTTCTTTAAAATGCTCTACGGTTTTTAATGTTTTTAACTACTTTTTGTGTTGAAAAATGCCTTTTTCCTCCCCTCCCCCCTGCCGTTAAAAGCAAAGACGACTTCTTAAACATTTTTTTATAAAACGTAACTTTCCCCAACGGAATAGATTGCGACACTGTACCAACTTCTTCTTATTCGATGAAAAAACGAGTGAAGCAGCAATTCTCTGATATAAAATACGGAACGTATTTAATGAAAAACCATTCCGAGGTAAACGTAGATAGGGTTATTATTAATCGAAAATCCTTTTTAAGCAAACTTATTGTTTGTGAAAATATCCACTCGACCACGAGTAACTTACTCCGAATCCGGACTTTAAAAGAAACTTCAGATCCTACGAAAAAGAAAAAGAAAGATTCTCGTTGCATCATCCTAAGGGTTCTCCATTGCGCCAAAATTGATAATACACGCAATTAGCGACAGCTGATTTAAAGAATTTTATATTTAATTCAGTGAAAAAAAGTGTTTCGATACTACACCGTAACATCAGGAATATATGTGATTATAACCTTGGCCCATTAACCCGGATGTACATCAAAAACATCATCGGATTTTAACAGTATTGCCGGCAAATAAGCTCATCCTTTTTGTTAAAAGTTTAGTTACACGCAAATATAATAATTCGAATAATTCGAGTTTTTATATTTCTCTTTTATACTGCAAATCTAATGTGTGTAAGCGCGTAATTTCCTTAATAACATTTAAGTGTTCTGCATTATATTATTTTCGGAACGCGGTCAAATCCTGTTCCGGTATGCATTTTACGTAACTTCGTATGTATAATTTTAATTTTGCCCCGAATTTTCCTTCATTTTGTTTTTTCCTCTACCAACCACAAAACATCACTTTTATTCAACTCCGACACTGCACCATATTAATGTACTTACGAGTGTCGTTTTTACCCCAAAACTATTTCGGAATGTTTAACGTGCTGAAATTTTGCAAATCGTGTTTTGTTTTTTGCATGACTACACTTCCGGATGTGTCTCCGAATACCCGTGTTATGAAATCGTCTTTGTCGCGGCATTTTTCCTACTGTCACCGCGAAACAAATAATCAATAATAAAAATTAACGTGACAAGGAGTCATTATAATGCGCTTTCGGTGATGCATGATTCCTTTTCAGTAACTAGAACAGTGTTAATTAAAGAAAGGTTGATTCGTTCTTTTTTTTAAAAGAACCAGCCTCATGTTTAAAGATAAAAACGATGTTGTACAAGATTTTTAGAAAAATACATTACCAATTGGCGTAATTTCTTAAGCGGACAAAATTGGCGAGATTTCGAATCAATCAAGTAAAGGTAATTATAAAATCGGTTAAATTCGTTCTCGGAAAATTCGCTGACCTTACCAATTACACGATGGCATTTACGAAATATTTTATAGAGAGTTTTTTTGATAATAAAATATTGATCCGACGTGGAAATATTTTATATATATATATATATATATACATAAGGAATGGAGAAAAGGAAAAATATTAAATATTGTCATTCCAATTCTGTCATTTTGTTTTCTTTTTTTACATTTATTTTATTTTAATAAATTATCCGCAGGGTGATTTAAAAATAGAACTCCGCAGTTTACACGTAATAATAATTTTTCATTTACTCTAAAATAAATTTTATTTTTTAGGTAAAACTTCACAGCAGATACGATGCGTACTTAAAACAATAAATTAAAATTATTTTACTACATTTTTCGTATAAAAAGCCCCAGCTAGCGTTCAGGTAACTGTGTTTCACTTGAAGGAAATGGGGTTTATATAGCAAAATTTCGCTGAGCGTTAACGTCCAAAGTTGACGAATCCAAAAAAACAAAAAAAAAAATGATATATATTGATATGCATATACACAACGATACCATTTTTACATCACGGGTTGAAAAAACATTATCAAAAATACGGTCATGAATATGTAGTTACATTGTAATAAAAACTGTCAACTAAACAAGAACGATGTACACGACTAATATTAAAGTTCTAATTGTTCATTTTCCGCATTATTACGAAAAATGATTGAAAATAGAAAATTTAATTATTCGCAAAATGTATAAAAAATCGGCAATAATTATATGGATACGCCCCAGGAACGATGTAGTCAATTGGAACTTGCTCCTCAATAAGTATTACATAAAAACTATTATCTGAGCGTTCAGGGCGTGTCCTCACGGCGAGATCAGAAGAATTGAATTATATACATACATATATATATATATATATGTATATAATGTAAAAAAAAGTGTTATAATTTTTCTGAGTAATTAATTGTTTCATATTTTAAATTTGTTTGATATACTTGTATTTGTTAAATTTGACTATATTTTATATTTAACAAATAGGATGTCGAATGATTATATATTAAATTATGCCGATATAGCAATTTACCATCAAAAATTCTATTATCTCAAAATTAAAATCAAAGAAAATTATTGGTATAACGTTTATTTTTCCAAAACATTGTAGGACGACACTTGGATATTATAGGAGAATTAAAATTGACAATGCGCCAATTATTAATACTGCCTAAATTACTAAATTAGCGCAGAATTTAACACTTTTCTATGTCAGAAGTTTAAGCGAATAAAATGTTGTCTCCCATTATGTTTATTGTTAAAGCGTTATGTGAAAAAGTCAAATTCGAAATATTTCTTCCGGTTTATTATCAAAACGAAAAATTTCTCCGATCAACCAATGCGATTTTTATTTTACCTCGCGAGCTACTTCTCAAAAAAGAATCGCAATATACCTTGTCCGGGTGATAGTAAATTTTTATCTCGATTTAAAAAATAGCCCCAAGCTCACTGATCTTTCTTGAATTTGCTTACGTTTATGGTAAAGTTAAGAATTTGAACAAAAGTATACTGCCCTTGGAATGTTTGCCGCCATCGAAGTGTCGGGCGGTGGAGTTTGGGCCACTAACAAACGCGGCTGCATTCGGAATTCCGAATTGGCACAACTGGCCGACAACCATATTGTAAATGGGTGGAGGATTCACGGGTATTAGCAGGAGGCCCGAAAAAATCGACCCCTACCACTTGGGAGCTCTGCTGAACGAAAGAAGGAAATACTAGTGAAAAAAGAAATGAAATATTCTGTGCAAGGCGAGCACCTTCGTCAAAAGAGCTGTCAAAGCCAGAATTGCCCTTCCGCGAATAATACACAGCCTGCCATTACCGAATGTCTGACTTGACTCGAAGGAGAATAGGTCTTCCAAACCGGGCAAACTGGCATTAGATGTTTCTATCATCTCAGCACGCCGAGGGGAATTCATCCGCATATGCAACCGCTCGACTCGTCGACAAATAAAAATATCCGACATCTCAATAATCACCGCTTCCTTCGATCATCCAAACGATACAATTACCGTACACCTGCCTCTTCGCTGCGGCAGCAGTTACATCTTGCTCAAAATTACTTCGAACGATGCAACGAACAATAATAACCAGGTGAAATTGAGTGGTAGTTTTCGCCGTATGAATATTACGAAATGGGGTGAATTATTCCTCAAAAACGGACTATCGATGTAGCGAATGAAAATAGTGATATTCCATCAATCGTACTTGATCAATGAACGGCTGCGCGTAATTGTATTAATGACTCCATAATAAGAATCTGACATTTCTCTAATGGAATGTGTACGTATGAAAGAATGAAAAACAAACATTAAAAACCACTCGAACCTGTTGACTGGCCTCTGTCCGATAAAATGTTTAATTGACCGATCGTGTTTTGAGCATGTAGCGCCTTAGCGATTTTTCACCTGCAAGCACTGCATATCTTTTGACATATATATATATATTGACCGCAGTTGAACTATCGATGGCAGGTCACTTAAATTTTGATTAAGATAATTTCATTTAATTTTAAAATACATTTAGTCTTATTCTGTTGTTGACGTAAGACGGAATGTTTCCAATTACGCAAAGTAAACTTTTTTTTTCTTATTCTTGATGCGTTACCCCGTGAGGGGATTTGATTATTGCTACGTTACAATCCTAGTAAATCAGATAAGTAAAACTCAAAGATTAATAAGCAGAAATAGATATTATATTTTTAAGAAACGAACTGAATAAATCACCGGCAATAGAGTTACTCCTTACCCGCTATTGTAAATTAATACGCAAAATAATAAAACTAGTCGACGGTAAATTTTTTTTTTATTTCCCGAAATTTTAAATGATTTATTTTCATATATGTCGATAATAATTAAAAGAGATTTATTTTAATATATGTCGATAATAATTAAAAGCGATTTATTTTAATATATGTCGATAATAATTATAAGCTATTTATTATGATATATGTCGATAATAATTATAAGCGATTAATTTTTGGGCACCATGTCATAGCTTTATTTTAACACCATTTTATGTTCATTCATTTTTCTTATACTAAAAAAAATAAGTAAAAGAAACGCATTTATAATAATTACTAGAAGAACAAGTTGGCTTTTTATTAAAATTGTATCGTTTACTAAAATATATAATGTTAATCCCAAGCATTTTAACAAAAATATAGCATATATTCTCACACGATTGATAACAAAGATATAAAACATACAATTCATTATGGTATAATTGAAAAAAAAACGATACATTAAAAGTATTAATCACGCGCTGTGGTCATGAACGATGTAGTTCGAAACTAGTGGGTGTTTTATATTTTTTTTTATTATACCTTAATATATTGTATGTTTTTATATCTTTGTTATTAATATATAATGTTGTCCATCTGTAACGTTATACGATTGAAAGGACACACACACACACACACACTCATATATAATTAAAACGAAATATTAATTTAGTAAATATTTTCTACAGCAAATAAGTGAAATAAATACATGTTTTAAAAATTCCATATCTAAACATTATATACAGAAAAAGTAATATAATTACATAAAAAAGAAGCAATTATTTTAAAAATCTGTAAATATATAATTAACTGAAATAGATAATCGTCAGCATACATTTTTGTGTCATTTAATACATTCAATTTTATACAGATACACAAAATATTTACTTTATCAACTAATTAAATTGCTGAATAGTTTCGGATTTTAAATATCGCCGTGTTTATGGATTTTTACAATCCGAAACTAGACGTCAGTTTAATTTATATATTAAATGTTTTATCTTCGTGTTCGCTGTTTATTTTGACGTATATCATCAAATGTACATAATAGAAGTTAATTATAGTCATTTGCGATTATTTCTAAAATGTTTTTTTTTTTTTTCTTTTTTGATAATCATAAATGTTGTGCATTGCAGTTACAACGTTTTAGAGCAACAAACTTTAAAAATTCATAACTTAGAAGTTGTAATACATTGTTTAATTGCACATTATAAAAGTATACGCACCTTTCTTGTTCGTAAATTCGTAACACTTTTTTAAATTTAAAAAATTAATACGGACAAAAACATTAAGAAAAGAAATCCCTTTTTTTTCTGTAATCAGCTTTATTAATTTCGGCGAGTAATTCAACAGATATTTTCAATAATCGATAAACACGGAATTTTGTCGACTTTTAAGAAAACCGTTCAAAAATATACATACTCTTTAAGTGGATGCTGCCAGCAACGTCATGAACGAAAGAATCAAAATATTCGGACATTTTGTTTTAATTCTATTATATGTAATTAAAATAAAACGAACACTAAGACATAATTCTATAATGTAAATACGACACTATTAATTCGATAACTAATTAATCGTGGTATATTAAATTATATGCTCCTGTATGAGGTGTCTGTTGCATGTTCACGTAATTTTCTGTTTTTATTATCTTTTTTCATATTCTGCCGTACGTTCAACGACGTTAGAGAACCCAGACACGCATATGAAAAAAATTTCGAAATTGTTTTTATTTTTTTATACCGCATTCATTAAAATATATTTTCAGTGTCCTGCTAGTGCTTATAAAGCTAATCTGCACGCAGATCTTCGCGCGATTTTTTTTTACCTAACTTTTAGATAAACTGTTCTTAATCCCTTCCTAGCGGATTTTATTCCAACGTTTCCACTCGCATTGTAAACTAGATTCGCCTAAAATATATATATATATATATATATATATATATATATATATATATATATATATATATAGTCGTTATTTATAATTTACAGATTTTCATTATCTATCAAAATACTTCTCTCTAATGAAAGGTTCAATTAAACAACGCAGAATCGAATACTTTAAACTTTTTAAAGTAAATATGAAAATGGGAAAAATGGTAAGAAGGGAAATTCTTCGGACTAATTTAATTTTTAGGATTTTTATAGTATCTAGCGAATTATTTTCACAACTTTAGATATTCGGAATCATAGGAGGTAGGAACAAAATTTGTTATCGTCTGCTTAACCATCGAACAGTTAACGTAATTAAAGTTAAACGTGAATCCAGCTGGTACCAAGTCCCGAATGGAGTACACGGGGGGGGGTGCAAACAAACAAACCGAGTCCCTCATTATTTGATGTTTCAAAGTCATCAGTGCACGGGTATCTGTGCCGGTTAAGACGTCCTAAATTACCTGTTTTAGTAGTTTATGTACTCACTCGGAAGTAAGTCGTCTACAGTGTCGCCACTTACGATTTGGTGAGCGCCGACCGGTTCAAAATTGTAGGAATTTGATCAGTTGTGTCAATACAAATATTTCTCCGCGTTCGTGGTAATTATTTACCGTACACTGTGATCTGCTCGATGTTTGCCATCCGAGGACTTCCAATCGACCAACAAAGCTGTTCTTTCCGTTTCACAGCAACGACGATGACGGCACGAGATAGTTTTCTAGTTATTATTAAGTTTACTCAAGTGTTTTTCGTCACTCGTGCGCTCTAATTCGTGTTCATTTGACATCGTTCAATCAATAGTAAGCACACTTTTTCTCTAAAGGATAATTACACGCGCTTCAAGAGTAACCGCGATGCTGTTACCTAAAACAACAAAATCCGATCACGGACAAATCTGTAGCACACCATTTTTTATATTTTCACTTCTAACAAGGAATCAAACAAGACGACGCTGCATTAGATACCTTTTAAGAGTTCAAAGTTTATGTTGCCGAATCCGAAATGTAGCCCAAAATGCTGACTGTTTAATATCATTTTTTCCAATTTTTAATTATTGCTTTACATGTTTTTTTTTATTTATTTTTTTTTAAATGGCCGGCACAAAACCATCCGACTATTAACAAATATCAATTAGTCTAAGTTACATACTGTTAGTATGAAGCGAAAAATTTGATTTGTTTCATCAGATATTTTCATAAATAATTAAAAACTTATTTTTAAAATAACATCTATATATATATATATAGCTATATATACATATACGTATGTAAATATGATGAATTATACGTTTATTAGGGGCCAATCTGAAACTATTTAATACAACACATATTTCGTCGGTAATGTAGCTGACAGAATCGATAAATAAGGGTAGGAGACAGTTTAGAAAAGTTTTAATTGGTCAAAGAAATTATTACTGTAAGATTTCACCTACATTAGAAACATTCTCCATTAACGCTTCGTAAACTTAATTAGCAGAGTGGAGCAATCTTTTAACGTTTATGTGTGCTTATCGGGTGTTCAGGAATCGACGCATTTATTTTTAATAGATTCTGTTTATTTTGATTTCTCGTGAAATATTAATAAATATATAAATTATCATCATTGCACCGAAAAATAAGAAACGCAGTTTCTACGAAAAAATTGTGTCGAATTCTTGCACACCTTTTTTTTTTTTAAATAAGCTACGTAAATGGCGAGTTAATAATTAATTTGGCAGCGTTCTTTACAAGCAGACGACGTAAAGTAAATCTAATCATTACGCCCTAACCGACTTGTGATAGCAACAAGAGTTAATCACACAATGGCATCGATTGGACCAGAAAAAGAAAACAAAAAAATTAATTTTTAAATTAAACTACTTTGTGAAAATAAAAATTCCCAATATTACAAAAAAAGTTGTTTCGTTCTACGCAAGTAGAGGGAATTCTAAGGAAACATAAACGGAAAAACGGATATTACAAATAAATAAATAATTAGATAATAATTCAACGTTGCAGCTACCAGCCGATGTTATATTTAAGTTGTACGAATTTACATTCACTATTCACACATACATGTAAAATTGATTATTTGTAACTAGAAACATAAATTGATTTCACTATTTATGTTTCTAATTAAAAGTAATCAATGTTATATATTATATATATGCGTGTGAATAGTGAATTTACAAATTCGTCTAAAGTAAATATAACATCATTTTTTATTTTGTGTAACGTAATTTGATTTTGTTGAAAGGAAGTTATTAGTGTAGTAGTTAAAAGTGATGTCTTGTTCTAACGAGAAGAGACATGAGAAAGTATTAACTTATCATAGAACAAGTCAAGGTTTAGGTAATTAAACATCAGCGTCAATTGTGGTTCTAGGGCCGGAGTGGTGAGAGAAAAAAAAAAGACAAAAAAACATCGAGTAATTGCATTGTTGGACTATTATTTAACTATTTATTTATTTATTATATTAACAGTTTACGGTGAGTAAAAACCATTGCAATGACAAAAAGAATATTTTGTTTATATCAAATTCGAAAATTAATTTTCAAAAATGTAATCGCTCGACAAAGAGGAAAAAAACCCCGTAAGAATCTCATTTTTAATTTAAAGTCGTGTCCGCCGTTTATACGTGAAAAAAAAAAGGTTTCATTCGCCGCGCTAGTTTGCGGGATTAGTTTCACCTGATATTAATTTGTCCACTTAATACATGGATACTGTATCAATAATTTACCTTTTAGCTCAACTCTCGTCGCTAAAACAAAGTCATACTTATAACTTTCACCAAGGAAATATTCGCTGAGTGGCTGGTGTAATGAAGTTGTTCACACACGATATACATCTGTTTGTGTAGTAGCTCTATTGTCGACTAATTTATGAACTACTGATGAGAAATTGTTAATCAAAATTAATTGCGTACGCGAACTCGTTGAACTTAAAGTTATCATAAAAAATAAGGTTAAATACATTTTTTTTGAGACCCTTTAAATAGGGTAACGGGGTACCCTACACATTGCAGCAGTAGCACGGACGTCCTAAAACTTCTTTCCTATACCAACCACGTAATTCCAGGAACATATTTTAGATTATTTTGTGCTTAACGCAGTAAGCAGACTGATACAAGTATTTTTAGGACGCGTTGAAATGTTCCAAAGAAAATTCCAAAAAGAAATATGGTCGAACGGAATGAAGGCTATTTCTTATACGTGTTTTTATGAATTTCTTAAACGTCAAACAATCACATGCAGATTTTAAACGGCCTCACCAAAATTGTATTTAATTTTCCACATCAATTCGTTTAAAATGTAAACTTTGTTATTTTCATTTAAATCGATTCAAAATTTACTGCGCCGCGGCTTTGAGATTAAGCAATCATTTATCCGCTTCGTTACAGATAAAAAAGATAGCGGACGAGTCTTGTTAACGTTAATTATACCGTCTCTACGTATGGATATATTAAAATTATACATTTTTCCCCACTTTAAACCGCATAATATAACGGTAATTAGAAGCTTTGCATATTATTATTATTAATTATTTTGTAAGACTAGTTTTTTTAATTTTCGTGTTCAATTCTAGGAAATTTGAAAAAAAAGAAAAAGAAAATCCTCCATTCACGTCGTAGGTTCTGAACTTGAAAGTTTACCTTTTAATAGATAAAAAAAAAAAAAAAACAAAAATGAACGAACAGTAACTGAATAATATTAGTTTTTTTCTTTTTTGGAAAATATTTAGAACATTTATTTGGATATTAACGCATGTGTCTTTGTACTCACGGGACAGCAAAAAAAAAAAAAAAAAAAATAATAGACATCTTAGAAATGTTTATTCGGTCAACATGCTGAAACCGTTTTTGGGGCAATTTATACTAAAATTTAATTTGTTACTTTTAAATATCTAATTAATCTATTTTCATTTAGAAAAAAAGAAAAAAACAAAAAAACAAAGAATATTATTAAAAATGAACCTGTTCGATTTTAAACACATAAATTCAATTAAACGAAATACATCAGATTCGTACAAATTGAATAATCGAGTAAAGTATCGCACAAAATAGCACAAATTAGATAAATAAGCACGGAAGCTGATAAAGTGACACCATTCGCCCGAATAAGAAATCAATAGGAGGATGCGCAAATGATAACTAAAATTGAGTACATAAAAAATGCTAATTACTATTCATTATAAATAGAAGGAAAAAACCTCCTGGGAAAAACTCTTAAAAAGTTTAGAAATAAGCCCCGTATAAAATATAAATTAAATTTTCCACTACTGAAAAAAAATTTTGCAAGAAACAATAATAAACAGCAATGAAAAATAGAAATTAATATGTGAAAATTCTCTAACTGCCCAGATAATAATCAAAACAATATCAATTATTGTAAAATAATCAAGAACTTCACAAAAATGCCAACGGATACGATATCAAACAAAATTATTAAAATAATCAATAAAAATCATCCCAATCTTTTAATAGTAATATTATGCGATAAATACTTTCTACATTTTGGATAGTTTCCATTCTTTTGGAAAATCGGGAAAACTAAATTAATTAATAAACCGGGAAAAGATCCAGTCGTGCCAAAATCTTACGGCTTAATTACATACTATTATCCAATTTAGGCGATGTATATGAAAAATTCATAGAACTGAAATTAAAAACAGAAGTAGAAAGAAAAAAAACGTTGCACAAGGACCAATTTGGATATATGAAAAATAAATCTTCCGAAGAGGCCTTCGACTAATGCATGAGTATTACAAGAGCATACACCAATAAACGTAACTACAAAATAATTATTATACTAAGTTTAGACATGATCATTCGTTACGAGTAAATGGTGAGCAATTTTGGCTTGCTTAAAAGAAACCAGTATTGCAATATCTTTAATACAATAAAGGGCTTTCTGTGAGGCAAAAAAATCAGATTTTAGGAAAATAAGGAAATCATATACAATCAAAACCTAAAATTCCGGGTACCACAAGGTTCAGTATTATCATCGACAATATATAGCAATAGCCGAAATGCATATATATATATATATATATATATATATAAATAATCGGAATCTATTAAGAAGGTATATAGAGTTATTAAGTTACGCAGGGAATAAATGAAATTAAACAGAAAAAATTTATCAACAAATTTGCAATCTACAAAGCAATCTTTAAAAAAAAAAAATGGGACCCGATTAAACGTCACAAAAGTTCAATATTGATTACTTAAAAAAAAAAGCGTAAGAAAAAAAATATAACAAGAAGTAAAATATATACTAAAATTAAACAAAAAAAATAAATCAAGAAGTAAAATATATACTAAAATTAAACAGAAAAAATAAATCAAGAAGTAAAATATATACTAAAATTAAACAGAAAAAATAAAACAAGAAGTAAAATATATACTAAAATTAAACAAAAAAAATAACATTTAATAAAGAACTGAAATATATGGGAGTAATACTAGTTGAAAATCTAAAATTCAGTCCATGCTGAATAAAATTAAAATGTGTTATTATAAAATTACTACACTATACAACGACACATTTGGATTATCGTATGATAAAAATGCTATATAATCATTGTTCCGATACATAATTGAAAACAGAAGCACTATATACTTTACCAAATTAACCAAAAAAAAAAAAGAGAATAAAGGAAAATACTAATAAAAATTACATCGGCCCACAGAACAGTGTCCCAAGGTGTAGCAAATGTAATAGTAGGAGAGATGCTCGTAAATGTTCAGATTGACAAAATTAACGAATTAAAGGATACAAAAAAAGATGAAGATGAACAAGGACTAGACAAATAATAAAATAAAGGAAATACAAACAAAATACAATAAATGGCAAGACAAATACATCAAACGGGTAGAAGAATATTCAATTTTATTCAGAATATAAACCATGGGCCTCGAAACATGGAAATAAAGCCAGACTTCCATCTAACACAGTCTTTAACTGGCCACGGCAATGTCCGAGAATATTTAGAAAAATTTTAAATCATTGAGCACTGCAAGGGAGTCTATAGACTCTCCGGATCGTACATTTTTACACTGCAATGTATCAGCCGTGTCAGGGAGAGATACAACGTAATAATTATTAATTATGCCAGCTGGTTCAGTAGAGTGTAAGATGCGATGAATACTAGGAAATATGTGGAAATGATCATCGTTGAAGGGAAACAAGAAAGAAACATATAGACCCCTGAAGAGAGGAATAAATCAGAATATGGAATTATCAATATTGTTATTCAGCATTATTTTCAAATGGAATATATGAATAAGTAAGAAAAGAGAGACACTCTAATAAATTTGCTCCATCGGTTTTATTCGATTAGGAGAACCAAAAAAAAAAAAAAAAAAAAAAAAAAGCTTTGTAATCGCTGTAAGATAAATTTTTTTATAATAAAATGGTAAAATTATAACATTTTAACATTTTTGAGGGAATTTCGAGAAAACAAAAAAAAATTAAATCACTTGAAAAGGGAGATAACATATTCCTATATAATTGCGACAGTACGAGTTTTTTTTTGACTTTTATTACACCATAGTCTCGTTTCCTAATTCATTTCATTACTTCATCAACTACTGTTAAAAAAAATCTTTTTATGTAGGTTCGAGTATTTCGGTTTTTCCATATTTTTCGTTCAACCTCATTAAAATTAGTTCTATTTATTTATTTATTTATTATACATATTTACAAGTCGCTTTTGGACTACAAGGTCATTAGCGACTACGGTTTTACAGATAATTATAAAATTTTATATTGAATATTTGAATTGCGCGAAACAAAAAAAAAAATCAAAAAACTAGCTGAAGGCTGGGAAAGTTAGATCAGTTGGAATACAGAGATGTCTTTGAGGAAGGCTACGATTTTTTTACACTTCTCGGCGTCCGAAAACATCTCTGGAAGGCCGTTGGTAATACCCGCTTGTTGTCTGGCCTGCTGGTAGTGATTACACTCGATCAAAAGATGCCTCATCGATGATATAGGCATGTTGCAGCGTTGACACAGGTTGGGCGGCTTTTTTAGATATGAGGAACGAATGAGTCAAGTTTGTGTGTCCAATGCGGATACGAGTTAGGACACACTGCTCGTGTCTACTGAGAGTTGGCATGTTTTCGTAGGTATCTTTTCTAAACTCGCGCAGTTTGCTCGGCGTTTGGAGCCAAAGGGTGTTCTAGTAGTTTTTGACTGTGTTGCTTATCACCATTTTAGCTTCATGAGGTGTGTCATAAGTACTTCAGGCGGGCAATCTTGTGTCGTCGCGGTTCTTGCAGCTTGGTCCGCCAATTCATTTCCTTGGATTGCTGTATGCGCCGGTGTCCACACAAGGCTGACCTGTATATGCTTTGATTGGAGCTGGTCCAATTTTAGGTGGATGCGTTGTATGATAGGGTTTTCGGTAAACTGATTTTGGATGGCTCTTAAGCAGGACAACGAGTCAGTAAATATGGTACAGTTTGTTGCGTCTTGGCGCAGTAGGATTAGTTCTAGAGTATGGAGAATCGCCTTAGCCTCACAGGTGAAGATTGAATTATTGTCGTGCGTTCGTTGTTGCTGCTAACGCGATAGAGTCAGAGACTATAGCGTAACCTGTTTTGCCGTTGAGAATTGAACCGTCTGTATAGTATTCCGTGCATGGCTGAAATTTTTCGCGTATTTCAAGGAAAAGTAATCTAAACGTCTCTGAGCTTGTGATTACTTTCTCGTGCTCACTTAGATCAACATTTATTGTCAGATTGGGTTGGCACCAGGGGGGTAGGAACCCTAGCGATCGTTCATAAACCGTTGGTAGTATTATTTCGAGTTCTGCTGTGTATCTGGCTATCCGCGATCTGAGTGGTTCTGCTGCCGAAATTAGTTCATTAATGGTTTTCCCGGTGTTTCATAGTTAGTTCCTATTAGTCGTCTATCATTAATAGTTTATGTATCTGGCCAAATAAACTGTATTTGTTCAGGCCAATAAAAAAAAAAAAAAAAAAAAATCTATGCATTTATATATACATATTTTTATATTTCCATTTTCTAATTCAGCGTGACTTTTTCAGATATTCAAGTTGAGCCGTTCTCTTTTATTTCCTTTCCTGTAAGTAGATCAAAATTCATCTCTGTTAATATATGCTAGTGTATTTTACTTATTTTTCATATTTATATTATATTTTTTCAAATTGAAATCGAACAACACTTGGGTTCATTTTCAGCAGTACCCTTTTTGGTTTTCTTTCTAGAATGGACACGGTTAATTAATTCTCCTTTAGAAAATTTGCTTCTTTTTCTTCATTTCTCTTTTCCTCGGTTAAAGATGAAAAATTGCCTCGAAAAAATGTTTTCAGCGTATTTTTTATTTAACGCATATTCTTAAAATGGTTATTCTTGTTTTTAATTTATTTCATCAAACAGTTACTAAACGGAATGCATAAATACGCTAAAACTTTATTGGAGAATAAAAAGACAATAATATATATATACATACATAGTATATTGAAATACCGTTTGCAAAAATTGTCGTAAAATGAAAGTTTGAAGGCTCCATATATGTATATGTGTAAACGGCGGGAAAACGGAAATTACGGTGATCTTCTGATAGTAGTAATAGATGGGAGATGTCAACTTCGAAATTTGAACTGGTAGGTTCAAGAGCGAGCAAACCTCTACTTGTAGTCTGAAATGAATTTTACTCTGCTCAGCGAGAGAGACGCTGGTCCGCTGTGAACTCTGATAGAATGTCATCCTACTTAAGCAAGTTCTGGCACGGTCCAATTTCAACGACATCTAACTCTATTCTCGTATTTTTACCGAATGAGATCATTGGAGATGTAAAGAAATAACGATTCGGCTAGGTGACGATTGTATTTTAAAGTGAAAACGAATGTCTGCTTCAATAGCGACCAAGCATACAATATTGTCGCTTAGACAGTGTGCACTAGAGTTTAGTCGTCGACAAAGACACTGCCGATATACGTAAACACATGTGTGCATGCGAACGGCGCATTCATAAATAAATCAATCCGTTTAGTGAGAAATTTATGACTTTTGGCTTAATAGGAGCACCACTAGGAAAACTGCTGCTAGATTCCGACTTGCAGCAGAAGCGGCACGGTATGCTAACGGTATGCTATTATTAATAAACTAAATTTCGGGACCATTCCTCGTTCCAAACGTTTCACCGCCACCGCATGCTCTATATTTATACATCGCTGCTCAGCCCTTCCTCTACCAACAACAACAACTCGCTTTTTTATTATTTCCCTTCGTTTCCTTAACTGTTATGTTTTAATGTGAAACAACAGACCACTTCGAGACATCGTTTCAATACTAAATGTGCAACAACAAATATGGTTTTGTACACAATTCGATAATGCTACACATTTCCCTTTTATTTCCTCCCAACAAAAAAACAAAACTAAATAAATTAAAACAAAAAAAGTAACGAAACAATTATTGTTGGAAAAAAAATCGTGACAGATCGTACGCTACCACTTCTCGTGTCGCAAGAGTTTTAGCCTATATCGTTCCCTATTCCCTATTATTGTTTTGTTTTTTTTCCCGTGTTTTTTTTGTTCCCCCTCTAGTAGAACCGTTTACTTGAAGTGAAATTCATTATTTGAACATCGCCGCAACAGTATACGATAAGTCGTAATGCCAGATAACGATGTGGCTTTCCGCTTTACACACAGAAATCTGTCGGTAAAATATTTTTAATCGACCGGTTTTATAATATTTTTCTGTTCCAATGTTACGGTTACTTTTTTTTTTTCATATTTTCAACTTCATTCCGCTATAATAAAATTGAATAATTCCTAAACTTTACCAGCAACTTTCATACTATTAGGTTGGCTCAGGCTATCGAGAAAAACGGAGGAAAAAAAAATAATCATAGTTGAAATTTAATTCGATCAAACAATGAGATAATAAAAGAAAGCAATTTCCGCTGGTATGTGTAAGTGGCATTATTAGGAAGGTCAGGTTTTCACAAAAGAAATGATAGGAAATGATGCACGGAAGATTGAGTTAAAATAAGATAAAAGATGAAAACAACAGATAAAATGGAAAACGGTAAAAATTAGGACTGTAAGTAGTGTGTGATACTTTTTTTTTTAATAGTGCGCGCCCAATAAACTCGGTCGTTGAAATTAATGGAAGAGCCATTGTCATCGATTCCCACGCAGTCTGACACTCGTAATCAGAATGACAGATAAAAGAAACGACAATAAAATTATGGGGCTGTAGGAGAAGAGATGTGATGATCAATTTATTATAATGGACCAACGAATCGACTGTGCACTTTTGTGATTGTATGCTATAGTTAAAAAATGCTCATCACCAACATCGTCTAGAATAAACCATCAAAGCAGTTGCAAGCATTAAAGAGTTTTTGACAAATGAATTGAGCTACTAATTAGTCGTCCAGGTAGGCACATAAAATTCTGCATGGAATAGGATTTTTGAATGTTTCAAGATACGCAAAGATACGAACTCATGCTGTTTAAATAGTGATTGGTTTGTAACGAATTGTAGCGGACGGCGTTTTCAGATTCGATAGAACTTTACGTAAATTAAATTTCCTTTTTCAGAGCATTAAACTGCGTCAGCGGTTTATAAATAGCCGAAGATATAGCGCAAGAACCGGTCAGCGAAAAAGAAACAACAAAAAACAAAACATGGAAAATAATAAATTAGCAACTGAAGGGCTAATATTTGAGCTTCTACTACAATTCCCGATCCAATTTCAATTTCATAACATTTCCTTTCATAAATCTAAAGGTCAGCTGACAAGTGATACGGCTACGTCATTATTTTTTCTGAACAATTTTCGGCAACGCTAAGTAAAGCCTTTGATTTTGTGCACGATTTAATAATTTTCTTAAACTTACAAAAAAAAAATACACCTCTTCGCCTCTGAAAATCCACTTTGACCCTTGCTGCAAATCTCACATTCCTTCTCTTCTCATTCAACGGCCTCGTCTGTCCCGCTGTTTTCCTATTACTCGTCCATTCTTATTTCTTCCCACTCCTCTATTTATCAGAAAAATGGCATTTTACTGCTAATAGAACTTCGATGCTACTTCTCATCTCTGTTCGTGCCTTCGTCAGTTTCCTTCATGCACTTTCAGTTGATAAGCGCCATAACTCTCCTTCGGTTTTTCTTCGTTTCTTTACTCTATTAATTGCTTTTTTACAACTATCCCATCGATGCCTGCTTTTCAGCGTATTGCTAAATCGGAATTTTTAAATACCTCAAGCTCTATTTTTCCTAATCGTTTTTCGATCTTTACTGGCAATTCTGAAGTATGCTACGGAGTTGGCCCCCTTTTTTTTTTTTTTCGTCTTAATTATTCTGAATAGTCCCTTTAAACTTCCTTCCTCTTGTTCGGTTTTCTATTCTAAATATACCGCTATTTTAAGGGATTCTCCTCTTTGAGCTCCCACAATGTTCTCACTATACATATATTAGATTCCCCAAAAGTGTCTTCCACAGTCCATCTCATCTCTATATTCTCTAATTGTACAACTTGATTTCTTACGGATACCTGCGCGCACACTATGGGCTCGAATGACTTAACAAATCCGCTTGGTCGTTTAGCTCCTTCTACTGGGAAATTTCTAAGCGTTTTTGAATCCCGTTACATCACATTTTTCTCTGCAGCTGCTCATTCTGAATTACAGAATAACTGTTGTTCCTTTTTTTATTTTCAAATCCTGATTCCGTTTATCTACTCGACTGGATCTTTTGCCTCTATTATTATTATTGTTTTTAATTATTATTATTGTTTTTAATTATTATTATTGTTTTTAATTATTATTATTGTTTTTAATTATTATTATTGTTTTTAATTATTATTATTGTTTTTAATTATTATTATTTTTAATTATTGTTGTTTTTAATTATTATTATGTTTAATTATTATTATTGTACTTAAGTATTATTAATTATTTTAGCTGAATATTATTTCATACTGAAACACTTTTAATGTAAGTTACAGAAATTGATAAGGACAAAACGATCACTATTTTTTAATATATTTAATTTTTAATAAATTTTCGCTTTACTTATAGTCAAATTCGATTAATTATTAGCGGCTATTCTTACGCTTACTATAAAATTTACGAAAATAAAACAATCGTCGTATACTTTTTTGATCATTTTATTTTTAATTTTAATTTTGTCAAAATGAGTTTTCACGTGAAATTTTCGTAGTTCTGAATTTTTAAAATAAACGTTCAACGCTGTCCGCCCATATTTACAACGGTGAAAAGCGAATAAATAAATGATAGAAAAGACCCGATTTCAAAGCTTTAGCATGCCGCTGTTAGACGCTAATAATGAGCTTAAAACAGGAATGAATTAAAAAGTTAATATCAGCTGGCGTATTAATCACCGCCGCAGGCATGTCGTAACCGCAAAGACGAATTAAAAAAAAAACAAAAAAACAAAAAAAAACTAGGAATATTTCTACTGGTTATTATTATAACAAGAAGAGTGAGGATGATATGCGTCGTTAGTAGCCGAGTAATCACGTTCCTTTGTAGAGATAAACAATGTTTTTTCTTCATATCGAAAAGTATACTTTACATTTTTTAATTCTATCGTCTTCTCTTTGCTCTAAACTGCACAAACAGGTGTGCTTAATTTAAAATATACATATACACCTATATGTGGGGAAAAAAAAAACAACAAAAAAACAAACAATTCCTATGTATAGTTTTGTAAAAACAATTTTTAGAATCCCGAAAATTCTAAAAATCGTTTCTTTATGAAGTTCAATTGCATATGGAAAATGTTTTACCGGAAAATGTTAAACTGCAAAATTGTATAATTTGCCAGAAGATTCGATTGATCATTGACGTTTTCTAAAATTTATCAATAGATTCCGCTGGTCAATCGATCATTTTCGTTTTGTTTCTTCTTGATTTCTTAACAATTTAGTACCAAATTTAAAAAGCAGCGTGTATGCTAGAGTCTCTTCGAAAAGTCAATAAGACAAAATCAAAAAATGCATCATTTATAGGGCGCACAAATTGAAATTTTCCTAAAATAATACGTCTTCGTGCCATTTCAAATGTTTAAATATGATAGTTTGGAAGATAAACCGTCGCGAACGATTCGAAAAAATGTGTGATCGGTAGCTTCCAAAAATTATCCAATCGTCGGAAAGAAGTTTGGAAACGATTAAAAAAAAAAAAAGGAATTATGAAAACTGACGAAAACTCGACTACGAATAAAAAAAAAAAAGCATTTTTCAAACGTGAAAAAATGTGTGCGGCGAATTTAAGTTCGATTTACTCTTTAGAAACTTTTCGACCCTTTCCGAAACCTGTTTCTGCAGAAATCGTCGCTGCGTTCGTATCCTGGCTTTTACTCTTCGATCCAGTCTCTATGTTTAACTTTAACAGGACTAACGTAATTTTTCCTCGTTTCCGGTTGCTATTCTTGTGAAGTAAAAACTGAAAAAAAAAAGACACCGTATGAGGCAAGCTAACAAGAATCTCGCGGGGGTTAGCCTTTTTGTAAGTAATACGATGTGTCCGCTCTATCAGACGACAATTGTCAAAATTTCTTCCGAATTTCTCACCTTTTAACTTCGGTCAATTAATAAGAAGTTTTTTCTCGTCACGAATCCATTAACGGACCTTGCCGACTGAGAAGGGCCCGCGCGCGCATTCTTCTGGATTGCTGAATCTCTGTTCGTTCGCGCATATTTTTGTCATTACTGCAACGCCGACACACATCCGTGCATATTTACATGCACGCTCTGTAGTAGGCATATAAGTGAAAAGTTTTGACGTTCAAACGGAATTACTTGAGTTCTTTTTTTTTTTTTTTTTTTTTTTTGGGTACAAATTATTCATTATAATTATTATCAGCGGACGCTCTGTTATTATTCATTAACCGGTTCTCAGCTGACGAACTCTGTCCGACTCGGTTCGTTCGCGATTTTCTTTGTGCGAAATAACCCGACCCGAGAATTGTCCGAATTCTTTTTCAGCTACAATTTCCATCGTCTCTCGCTATCTTCCGTTCATTCCATTCGATTACCATTGCTGTCAACAGGCAGCAGCTTAAAACAGTCTTCCCGCAATTCGAAATAGTTCGCGCCATTCCACAGGTCGCTCTACTCCGGCTTCAGGTATTTTCCTTCGGGAAATATTTAAATAATTTTCTTAAATTCTGCCTTCAATCTTGTTTTTCTTTCTTCTCTTTCTACTGACTTTTTCGTCTTTCATATTTAATACGTTGCGACACGGTTGCTGTTACGTCCCCGCCGACTACTTACTTCGGTTACTCTCACGTTACAGAAAAATAACTTCGCGACCGAAATGGCAATTGTATTTACGCACTGTTGCATAATTCCGTATTAATCATCTCTCGGGCCGCGCAACATTCCGAAATGGATAAATTTAATTTTTCGCTACGTGAAAAAATGCCACTCTGATAAGTGTAGCCTTTTTTTATAGCTAGTCAGGAAAGAGCGTGCTTTTTTTTTGCCTAAGAGGTATTGCGTGGAAATTAGCAAAAAATCGGATGAAAAAACAAAGAAACAATTTTTGATAACGAAATATTTAAAAAGGCGGGTTTTAAAATTCGAAATAATAAATAAACACAAACGGAATATTATATTATCGAATTAAAACACTATGTTCCGCAGTGCGACGAACTAAGATGATACTCCAGTACTTTATTTCGGTTTGCGTTTTACTAATTCGAACTGTCCGCAATAAGCGAAATGTATCACCACCATTATAAATCGTCTTGTCCGTTATGAAAGCTGACAATAATATTACAACACCTGTTGATCTCGGTGTAAGTCGGCAGTACGTTAAATCGTTCTATTACGCACCCGCTCGACTTTCGGCTGATTATATTTTTCCCTCGGAAAAAACCGGCAGTGGAAAGCTGTGCTGGAAGTGTCGAGTATTTCGGTTTACATGGTCTTTATGATTTTTCGATTTTTTTCCGTAACTTCTGGGACACGTTTATTCGGGATACTTTTATTTTTCTCTCTGGAAGCAGTAATTTTTCATCGCCACCTGTTACGCGCTAAATCAACCCGATGCTTCTTAATTTTTCTTCATTGACTACCGAAAGACTACATCAACCTTCTTCATAATTAGGATTTTATAATATATTCAGTGTACTTTTAGAATACACAAAAAGAGGTGTACTTTGCATTCAAAAGAATATAAATTTTTCTTATTGCGCAGGGAAGAAAATAAAAATAAAAATAGAGATGGAACTCTTCATGCGCAATTTTTAACCATTACGAAGAAAACCGATCAACTAGAGAGAAGTAGTCGTCTTGTAAAATATCTAAAGAGAGTTTTTCCGAAAAGGGATAAAAGATTATACTTTATAACGCGTATTTAGAAGATTTCTTGAAAAACAATTTCAAATATCGTGTTTAAAGAATTAATCTTAAAATATTTAATCCGGAGAAAGCTTGTAACCGTCATCAGAAGTAAACTAAAAACTAACAGAATGCAAAATGGCAAACTTGAATAGTAAAAATTACTTAGGAATAAAAAGCATCTGAAAATTCTCCAACAAGGACGAGTAAACAATAAACCAGAAAGGCACGAGCAATAAAAAAATTCAGAAAAAACCGCGAGAAAGAAACTAACAATACGGAAAATGCGGACTTGAAAGAATAAAACCTTTTAAGAGAGAGGAAAAAACTTTATATCCGCACCCCGTGTAAATTGTAAATGTTTAATTGAAGATTTATTAATTGTTTTCAATTGCAATAGCCGGAAAGTAATAAATTTAATGCATTATTGTAGATATTAAACGGAACACTAGCCAAGTCTCGCAGATCGCCAAGCAAGCGTAAAATGCTTTTTTTTCCTTTTTCTTTTTTTTTTTTATAATCATAAAAATACGATGTAGTTAGCGACGCTACATAATTATCGTCAACGGGATTGCCGCTGTCGTAAATACGTAATTAAAAACAATTTCGTCCGCCGAATAAGGGGAATGTTGTAGTTCGACGAACGTCAATAACACCGCATAATAGTAGTAGGCAGCAGAAGGTGAAAACGTCCTCGCGAGTAAAAATTAAAGTCAGTTTGCGTCGTTATCTTCGGAAGAGTTTTTTGGAAGTTGTAAAAAGGTATTTTGGACAAAAACAACTCCGGCCAATTATTACATTTTCGGTAATTTTAATTAAAATTAACTTTTATATGACGGAAATGGAACAAAAAAAAGAAAAAAAAACACACAAAAATTAATTAGCAGAATATTGAAAATAAGAATATAATCCACTATGCCGGCACTTACAACATTGTTGCGCAGTAATAATGGGAAAAACCAACAAGGAGAATGTGTCATAAAGAGAAAAAGTGGATTGCTACACCGACGCGATGTTATCCGGAAGGAAACAATTGTCGGAAAAAAGTCGCTCCAACATCCAGCGACAAGGCACGGCTGCCTCTAGATAACCGATGATAAGAAAAAATTCGATCTTTTTTATATTCTTCTGCAACTTCGAGCAGCTCGCGTTCTTATTTAATTAGCTCTTATTTTTTGAACTTTGTTTATCGCATAATTTATTTTGTAAGATCTTTTTACCTTACAGACGGCACTCAAAAATCAGCTTCACTGGAAATTATTCGAGAACATTTAAACATTCCCTCCTTCCGTTTAGTCCAATGACCTGAACATAAAATGAAAGAGACAGCCGAAGCCGGAATACGAGCGATGGTGTATCATTCGATGTTTTACGATCAGCAGGTCTTAATAATATGTGTTCGCATGCTAATAGACTCTCGTTGATGAAGTGTGTATGTTGCGCGTATTCGTTGTGCGTATACGTTTAAAGAGTTAGGCCAAGTTAGCCGCGCTGCTGTGTATTACAAATGTATCGGAATTTTACATCGTAAAAGTGTGCGATTTGAATAATTTGATTTAAATTTATCGAATAAGAAAAAGCTATACAACGATAAAAAGGAATGAATTAAAAAAATATTATTATTTAGCGTTCTAACGTTGGCTACGATAATTTATCATAAAAACGTAATGACAGTAGTATCGGGAAGATAACGCGCTAGTTTCAGTACCTTGTGGTAAACACGATTTTTAATTTCTTCTTAAAAATTAATACCGTACGGAAAAAAGAAAAAAATTAATAAAAAAAAGGGTTTATTGTAATTTTGACAATGGTATTAAACTAGTTTTGTTTTCTTTGCGTAGAAAATGCGTTTTTATAAATTTTTTGAAATATACACTTTTCCTGTTTTAAAAGTACCCAGAAGAGAGAGCGAGAGAGAGCGAGAGAGAGGTTCACTTCCTATAGCCTTGTTATAGAAAAATCGAATACTTCAATTTCGGGAAATTAATGTTAAAACGTTTTGCACGCATTACCGAAATAATCTGGTCGTCGTTGTTGTTATAACCGGTTCGTGTCGATTGGTTTATCTGCGATATGAAGTATACTTAAATTTTTTTAATGTCTAAAGTTTACCGTTAAGTTTCTCTCTATAATAAAAATTTTCACGAAATATTTTCCGGAATCAGAACAGTTACCGAATGTTTTTTTTATTTTATACATGAAAGAAAATCAGTCGATACGAGACGAAAAAAACAGAAAAAAGATTCCCCCCGATGTAAATACTTTTTTTCGTTAATTTTGAATTTCCGTTACAAAACAAGTAGTGTTTCTGAGTGAGGTCCCTAGTTGACGACTCCCCCCCCAAAAAAAAAAAATTAATAAAAAAAAAATTAAAAAAAACAGAGACTTCTTTTTCTAACATTTTTTTTTTTTTTTGCGATGGCATGTACCTACCGCAAGTTTCCCCCATCGATTTTGTTAAATTTACTGCTCTTTGAAAAACTTTATTTTTTATAAAAAAGAAGTTTAACAAACAATTATCTTTTCTATTCCATTCCACTGCACGAACTTTATGAAGTTGACTTTTGATAAGCGATAATTGTTTTATGTCCGTAATTATTTTAATGATAAGAACGGATAGAAATTGACGTCGGAATTCTGCCAATTCTAACAATACTCTCGTCGTCTTTAAAAATTAACCAAGACCTATCGCTGCGAACGCTGCGGCAATGTTTTTTGAATGCAAAAGAACTAAAAGTTTTTGAAATGGGATGATTGGCATATCAGTCGTCACAGAGCTCTATGATCACCCGCCGTGATCTTAAATAATATTAAAACAATCGTCGCCAAGAGCGCTACAATCTGCTACCGAATCCCCTCATAACGCTTCTAGAAAAACAACTCTATTACGCTCTAGCGCTTCCCGTGCACAACGTAACAATCTCGAACTGGGTGGAGAGAGGTGTGCTCTTTGAAATGAGAAGTGTGGTGGTCATCGCGGTACCTTTAATAAAGATATTGAAAAAAGGACAGCTCTGGCTCCCCCGGATGAATCCCACCGGTATATTAGTTACACTGCTCCTGCAACGAAAAAGCACCGCCTCACGCGGCTTGTTCGGTATTTAGGCGGTTTTTAATTACAAATTAGAACGATTACATTCGAAATTATGACGAAACGCGTAATTACTTTAAAAATACGCCGTGATTAAATTAATCGCCTTGTCGCACGTACACAGACGCATACACAATAATCGGTGGAGAGCGAAGTTGCTTCGTGACATCATGACTGCCGCGGAATATACGAGAGCTAGCAGTGCAAGCGCACCGACGTAATTTGTGACAAGTAATAATCCTATCGTAACGATTCTCTCTCTAAGCAGCGGAAATTAAAATGGACTCCGCGAACAACTCAGCAGCGAAGAAGGGCCTCTCTGCATTGTGTGTGTGTGTATATGTGCGCGCAGGCGCGCGTGTCCATTAGACGGCGAAAAAAGTCGAGAAATCGTCCGAAAATTAGAATAAGCGGGCAGGAAAGAAATGAAAATAGAAAAAAAAAAAAAAAAAAAAATTTCGGTAACTGCTACCGCGGTGATCATTATCATTATTATTGTCATCTTCGTCGCGATCATCATCATCATCGTCATCTGCGAAATTGTAAAAATTCCGTCTACACGGTACCTTGAACAATAACAATACAAAATTCGAAATATCGTCTCATCGCTTCCACATGCCGAAATGACACATCATCCGTCGTAATTGCCTCCGCCTTCAAAAGACTCGCATGAGCGCAGCCTAGTAAGAAAGAAGGAAAAAAATAGGAGCACCGAAATACGCCCTGTCGCATCCGGCTTGTAAATAATGTAATTACATATTCAGAAAACAAAACGAAACTAGTTGCACCGAAAACGAACAGAGTGCTCCTTTTTCCTTTTTTTCTTCTTCTAACTTCATGTGTTTCCAGGCGGTTTTTCTGATTCGGTTGCCGGTGCTTTCGAGGGGGTTTTCGGTCGCTGCACTAGTTGGGCAACCGGTTGCTGTCGTGCCGAAGTTAATTCGAAGCAGAAGCGAAAAAAAAAACGAGAAAAGTGTACGAAATAAAAGCCAGATGTAGAATATAAGCGTCTCCAACGTGATGAAAGATAGTAGCTGTGTTTAGTCGGACGTTTTTTCAATCAAACGGAAAAAACGTGTTCGATCGAGCGCTGACTTCGTTAATTCCATTCATAAACAAACATTCTCCTTCCGATTAAATTATAATAGAGTGAGTGGGAGGGATTCTGCAAGTGACGCCGAAATAATTAAGTATTAGATTTACCGACTACTGAGTGGTTTTGTTCTTTGTTTTTAAGACCCTTTTTGTTTTGTTGTTTGTTTTTTTGGCGGGTGACAAACAGTGTAAATTTTATCCAACGCAAAACTCCAAAGTTGCCCTATGAAGCACTACAACGCGATGTTAGAACTGATCGCGTTTGCTAACATCTGACAAATGAAAATTCTTCTTCTTTTTCGGCTGATCATTATAGCAAAGAGAGCACTTCCGGTGTTTTATAATAAACAGGCGATCAACTATTTTTTTTACATTAAGCGCTTTTCTAAGACGTCTTTCGCAAGGCTTGCAATGATTGCGCTCAGGCCCGTGTCCAGAATTTTCGACGGGGGGGGGGATTTTCTTCGCATATTTCTTTTATAAATAACAATACATTTTTCACTAATATCCGTACTATTAATAATTTCCATCATTTTGATGTATATATTAATAATTCACATAAATGAATTACCCCGTATATGAACATTAATAAAAGTTACATATGTTATTAATTATACTCGTAATAAACAATTTTTTGCATAAAATATTAATGAAGTTCCTAAAAATATGGAGCATATTTTTTCTTTTTTCTTTTAAAACCTACCCGAACACCCTAAAAAATCATCAATATTTATTTAAAAATTTGTAATTTTTTTCAGATTTTTGTGTATTCATAATAACTATTTCAGTTCTCATGGGGGGGGGGTTAGCCCCCCCACCTCCCGTGGACACTCGAATACACACCTTATGAAGTCACCGAGCGCAGGAAGTTAGACGGAATTCATCTCCAGTTATCGGATTATTAATAATAATCGTCATGCATATAGCGTAATCGAGAAGAAAACGTAAAGTGCGCATTTCAGAAAGGAGACAGTAGTACGTACGTAGGTACGCTGAAAATTTATAATAAGAATGGTCCAAGTGAATTAGATGACAGTCGGATACTTAACGTGACAAATGTTGTCTGTAAAACGATAATGGAAATTGGCGCGAAAAATTACGTACCAGCAGCAAGAGGGCCCGGTGTTTGCTCCATTTAATTCGCTAATGACGCGGATTGTAGCGCGTTCATATTTAGAAAATTCAACGGATAAGATGAAATTCACAATGGCGTCCCGGTCGTCTTACGATGGTGTGCATTTCGGCGCACAAAGAATGGACGCTTACATGTTTATGCCGCTGAAATGGACGAAGAACAGTCCAATCTTGTGACGTCTTGGAAAGCAACTTTACCGCCTGCGGAGAAGAAAAAGACCGCGGTTTTCGCGCGACCAAAGAACGAGAGAAGCTACCATTTAAATTCCGAGAAAATTTCGTAGGCCGGTTAATATACGCGAAAGACCAGTTCCAATTCGTAGTCTAATTAGAAAAATTCAGTTTCTCAATTTAATCATTACATGCAAACCCCGGTTCTGAAAGAAAAAAAAAAAAGATGGTGGTACTACACCCGATCATATTGATGAGGCAGCCCCCCCCCCAGGGGTTTTATGTTCGGAAGCGACGCGTTGCTATTTTAAATTTCGTGCACGAACGCTTACGAGACACTAACTAAAAGAAATTCGTGTAAAAAAATTTCACGCTTAATCTTCATCGAAAAATATGTGTGTGTGTGTGTGATCTTTCTGTATCGTTTTTGTCCAAATCTTTTTTTCTACATAAATTTCATTTTTAAATATAACGAATAATCGAAAAACAGACACAAGTTATATACATA
Organism: Icerya purchasi; assembly: GCA_039619475.1. Lineage (NCBI taxonomy): Eukaryota > Metazoa > Arthropoda > Insecta > Hemiptera > Monophlebidae > Icerya > Icerya purchasi. The sequence continues at coordinate 397,016,312 of CM077115.1, read as the reverse complement.
TAAAAAGAGGCGAAGAAAAAAAGCGTTTTGAAAATTCGAATAAGCTAGCTATCAAAAAGGAAATGGTTCAGGATAATCTGTAAAAACTTTGCAATCCGATATCTTCTTTAACTAGAAATTACCGTCATCGAAACAGAATAATCGCCGAAGAAATATTAATTTTTTTTATCGCGTCATGCTCTTAGTTCATGTACATCGATTAAAACTATTTTGGTAATACGAACTTTTCGTTTCCATTCATCGACTTGTTGACTAATCTGTTCGTTATAAAAAAGTTTATCTGAAGGGAGTCTTAATTTCACCTGTCTTGAAAGTGTGTATACTTTTCGCTATAGATTTCTTAATTCGCCAGCAGATGCTTTGACCGCGTGCGATTTCTGCAAAAACTACTTCGATCATCTCTCTCCATAAATGGACCCGCTCGAGCGATTGATAATGACGGAACTCATTTTGAATATACATATATATATATATATACATAAAATAATATATATATATATATATATACGTATTGGCGCCGTCGAACACAGGAATAACGCAGAGAGATTTTTAGGTGGATACGACTGTGTAGACACAGAACCATTCCGGAGCATTATATCATCGAGCTGCCATAGGCAACCTATTATTTATCCGTGTGTACGTATATATCTGGATATTAGCGTCATTATCATCGCCGAGGTGTGTATACGCGCGGAGCACACGGAACATAAATGGCGAATACATTCGGCCTGGAGTATCGCTACTCAAGGTTGCAGACGACGGCAGCAGCTTGGCAAAACCGAAAAGAATGAACGGCGTTCTAGTGCAAAACGGTCGCGCGGTGGCGATAGGCGAGGACGAAGGAGATTTTTCGAGACAAAGATAAAGACGGCCAGACTATGTGCAAAGACAAACGCGCTCGGCCAGGCGGAGAGGAGGCGAAATTGCTGCTCGGCCGTGTGGCGGAAGAAGAAAGCTAGGTGTTGGGTTCGAACCAAAGTGAAAGAATTGCGAGCGAGTGGGGTCTCGGTGGCGTGATTTGCGGCAATAAATTCCGACAAACGCCGTTTCTAGTTGCTGCCACGGCCAATCATGCCGCAATACACGCGTGCTTAACTTTTTGCCTAAGCAGCTCTTGTGCAGGGGCCAGTGGCGCGGCAGCCGATGGAGTTGGCGGTGCAAGCGGATCCGACCGAAACAACAACAATGGTCGCAAACAACGGTGGCCCGGACTCGGCTAGCGTGTGCGAGTGCGCCGGGAGACGCGACCGGAGAACGACTCGAACAAGAAGCATCGAAGAAGCGGTAGAAGCAGAAAGAACTGTGCGCACGGCAGACTTTAGGCAAAAACCTAAACGGCAGAAAGAAGAGCGAAAAAGGAACTAATAGAAAAACTCTTTAATGGGAACTGCGAATAAATTATGTTCTTTTCGCCCCCTCCGCGCGGCCCCCGCTCTTCCTGTTCCGACCCTCCACCGGTGCAACATTTTAAAAATTTATGTCCGTTCAACGCCATTTTTTTTCTCGGCTTTTTATAAAATCATTTTCTTCGCGCGCGCACACACTTCCCAGAATAAAAAGCGCTCCAACAGCTCGTTTATTTCGCCGGACCGGGTATTTCTCATCCGCGGACCGCCGATGATTTAGATTTCGGCGAACGCGCCACCGGCATGTCGTCCCCAGTTCCAGTTGCCGTGCTGTATTCTAGCGACGACAACAAGTGTCTTTCGTGTCAACTGTCGCCGGCGGCCCGAGCTTGCAGCTTCAATTAACGAATGGAAGTTGCGAACTGAAAATCCAGGCGACCGGAATTTAGTAGAAAAACGCGGCTTCAGTGCTGACGACATTCAAAGTTTGTGCGGCATGCAACCAAGTGACCGGTGTCGCATGAATTTTTGGTTAACCTTCGCTGCAATTACCGGTAATTGTTCCGAAGAAGCAGTCTTGTCTGTTCCGCTCTTTGCGGTTTCCGTTTAATGAATTAATGTGCCAAAAGAATATTCCTCTAAACTTGTCGAATTTCACTTCCTTTACTCAGCGCCCCATTTCCGTGTAAAATAGAAATAGTTCAAAAATAATATTTGACCGGTTCACGTTATTAAAGGAATAACTTGTTTCTTTTCTGTTCTTTCCCTCACAACCTGACTTAATCTGACCTCAGGCGTTCTTGAAATGTATGAGAAAAGTCGTCAGTGCCGAGTCTCTTTCCTTCCGACCATTGTTCCAGCACACTCATTCCGCATTTCCCTACGAGCGACGACAACTAAGCAAAATGCCCGTCAAGCCACACGGTAGAGTGTTACAGACGCCTTTGAAAATTTCAACATAAAACGAAATAAGTGTCCAGTTGTGTGCACCTTCGCCTCTCTGTACTTAATAGGAGAATTATTCTCTCTTACGATGAATATATCTACTTCGTAATCAATAAAAAACACGGTCTCGTAATTTCATGTCTATGACTTTTTTAAAAGAATCTCTCTGCATATACATCATATATATTTTTGTGTTTTTATATTAATTAACACGTAATTTTTATTCCGGCCTCCATTAAAAAAAATGTCTCAATTTTATGTAACGAAAGTTAAATGTTAAATGAAAACGTCATTCTTAATCACGCACCCGTTAGATTTTGTAACAAAAAAATATATCTTGGCCCGGTAAGTATGGTGTAAGTTTTGGTAATTTTATACAAAGCATAGAAGAGAAAGAGAAAATGTAAGTAAAAGGGGTCAAGCTTGTGGGTCCAAAATGGCCGAGTTTATATACATATTTATATTTATATACATATTTATATTTATATATATATATATATATATATATACACTAGGTGCTTAATGAAGATTTTCGATATCGATTCGGCAACTTTCCAAACACCGTAGTTTTGGATGTATGCTGCCCTTGAACGTTCATGTTAGTTCCGATGATTCCAATATTTAGTCATCGTGTTTGCTTGACACGTCTATCGCTAAGGTTCCTACGCATATACCTATGTGATAATTTTTTATTTTTTTTTGATTTTCGATTGTGATTATTTTTTGACAACAATTTTCATAAATACGGAAATCATATGATTAAAATTTCGCTCTAAAATATATTTTTTAAATAATTTCAATGAAATTTAGAGAGATTTTTACAGAAAAAGTAAATTGTAAAACGATTTTAAGTGTGCTATTATAAATTAGTACGGAAACTTTGTTCATTAGAATGTAATTATTATACTATTTTGTAGCGAGACATGGTGCAAACGAGATAATGATATGTCTGCTGATTTGTAAAGTTCAACCAAAATTTACCGTTAATTTATATTGATTTCGAAACCGTTTCATCGCATTTCGAGAACTTTAATGAGGCAATTTGGTAAAAAGAAGAATACCGCAAAAATTTGAAGGCAACCAGTTGTTCGATGATATGGAAGAAGGAAAATTACCTACTAGAAAACTTTGCAGCCTCAACATAGCATTTGTATAAAGAGTGCAAATAGTTTTACGTTTAGGTACATGTTTAGGGAAAATTGGAAATCGGCACGAACTGTTAACTGAAACTTTTTTATAGTCTGTGTTAATTTTTTTCAGAGACTTGAAAAGTCGAAAATTGTATTCGCCAATTTCCAGGAAATAGTTTAGAAAATTTTCCTTTTCTAAGGGCCCAAGTTTACAAATGTAACAAAAAGTGATCCCCGTATAAGTAACAAAAACATTAAGCAGAGAGGTTAGACTCTTTTTTTGTTGTACTCATATGTTTATGCCACATTTTCCAACGAACTGATGTAAAAATCGACATGCCCTCAATACGGTTTTTTGAACGGGAATACAGCGAAGTAATTAACAAAGGACAAATGATTAACCGAGAAAAGATTGCAGGAAAAATAACAAAAAGCACACTAGTTAAGATAAAAATACATATGCGTTAATGGTTCGTGTCATTCTTACGCCGGGAGTAGTAATATTTACGTATACTGTGAAAGTGGTGTAGTAGAAATTGATACGCGAATAGTTCAACTTTTATCTAGTCGATTTGTCCTCTCCCATGGTATTACAGAACAAATGTCACCACCTGGTTATGGAGTTCATGACTAGGGCTGAGATCCGAATAATGATCGAGTTCTATGTACATACACACAAAACAAAAAAACTAAATAGAGGCCGATTGAACCCTAGATCGCTTCTCCGTTGGTTGCTTCTGTCGCATTTCAAAATTTGTGCTTATCTTCGACGAATCTACAGATTTAATTTAATGAAAAATAAAAGAAAAAAATGAGACAAAATAAAACTAAACCGGTTTACGTTTAAACATTGATATTCGGGCCATTAGGTAACATCGGGGTAGTGTAAAACAGACTCAGTATTACAATCTATACCGGTAAACGGCGACGTTGTGAAAATCGCGGAAATAAAAGTGACACTTTGAGGGGAAGCTTTAAAATGAAAAGAAAAAACGGTCATACAGACTTTTGACACTTGTAACATATTAAAAATGCCACATCAAACGATGTAAATTGAATTATCCCACGTTTTTTTTGTCACAATTATTGGTAAGGTGTTTTTTTTTGCTATACATTCTTTTCGACCGCAAAAAACAAAGGCATTCCCAATGTGTGTGAAAAAAAAAAGAATTAAATTGGTTTAACGAAATTCAGCTTTGTGTCGTGTCGATTATTACATGTAAATATGCAAAAAGTATCTGAAGCTGATTTTCGACTGGCTTTGTCAGTTTGTTATTGTCATCATTGGGCTACTGGATGATCATCGAAATCAGTAGAGCCCGCTAAGTGAACTGGTTGTCTTTTTATTCGCAATTCGAAATTGGTTCTCGTCGTGAAAAGCTGTATTATGTTTCGCGCGTGGGAAATTCCTCGCGCGAAAACGCGACCGAACCGCATCAGTTCCGAATAAATCGTAGACGATATTTCTTTCGTTCGCATTTTGATCTTAAAGCGACGTAGTGCGGACAGCAGTGCAACGGGGGCCTAAAAATGTCGGCGTTGTCGAACGAAGGTGAAAGAAAGCTCGCAGTTAGCGGATCAGAGGCGACGACGACGACGAGGGTTTGGCCCTGCCGAAACAGGCCTGGCAGAAAACGACAGTTGCAGACGAGGGCTCTGCGCGCTTGTCGTTTACATATTTTCCTAATAGAATATCAGCAGCACGTCGGCCCTCTGATATATCACCGGCGGCTAAATGTTTCCACTTGCGAGCGGCGAACGTGCGGCATCAGAGTGGAAAACGATGATCGGCAGGGCGGTCATGGGAGGGAAGCGGCGAGAATATCAGCGGTCAGCCATTATTGAGGAATGATTTATCTGTTTCAAGCGGCGCTGGATGGGAGGCGGCTAAAGCAGAAGTTGGAAAGCACGGTCGCGTCGTCCATAGTTTGTTTGCGATATGATGAATGTTGGCAGCGGCTCGTGCGGTGCACAGCCGAAGGAAGAGCCTTTGCCAGGAGTCGGGGGTGATCGATTTTGGAAAGGCAACCGGAGCTACGGGCACCGTGGCGCAGCCATTTGCAAAGGACAAGAACGCGCGTACAATCAAATACGTGTAGGCCGTAACGTATAGTTAATATTTCGGCGGCGGTGGTGGCGGCGGCGGCGGCGGAGGCCAGAGTGTGGACGGTGGCGGGCCAAAGGCCAAACGGAAATTAAATGTCGACGACGTATGGCCAGGCGAGTAGCGTAGAGAGAGATGGCGCACGCTTTCCATTTCGGCGACTTCCGTCTGCGCACGTCAAACATCCAACCGTTAATGATTAATATCGGCCGAACGAGCAGCGGCGCTACCCTGTTCCAGTGGAAACCAAAACAAAAAACGACCGACAAAAAATAACACAAAACAAAACGAGAAAGAATTAAAAAACTGTCATCGCGACTCCTCATCCTTCATCGGCGCAGATCAGCTTACAACGCTCCACCGCTATATATAATCAGCCGCGCAATCGCGAAAATCGTCCCTCCTGTTCCCGTCCGGGCTAATTCCGGTTAATTAATTCGATATTTCTACCCCAATTAACGTAATATCCGCTTTAGCCCTTACGCGCCAAGCTACACCGTTTTTCCTCAATTTTAATAATTGCCGTCGTCAATTATTATCAGTTACATCATCTCGTTCACCGCCATCATTTCATCTGTGTTCACACTACTGCTCGACCACGAATTAAATCGAACGAAATGTCAAAATGAAACGAGCGTGTATTAGAAAATCGAAATAGTTTCTCCATGAAGAGATGCTGGTGCCGGCATAAAGACGTTCGTCCGAAAATTCTTTAAACTCCTTACGCAATCTATATTCAAAACGAATAATTGTCGTTCAGACCAAAAACTATTACTCAAGAGAATTATAACCGGCCGCCACCATGCGCTGTCCGCAATTCTGAACAACCTTTGCTTTTTTCGCAGTTCGGTGTCGAGTAGCAGATTAATCGCCGCGATAGCCTGCTTAGCGTGTTGTGATGACTTCTCACGTCCGAAATTTAAACCATAAAAACTCACGACACAGACTAATGATATCTCTGATTGATCTGTCGAATAAATCACTCTACGAAAAACGTTATAAGCATTGTAAAATTTTTTCTTCTCTCTTTTCGGCTGGCAATTGCTAGAAAATAAAATAATAATTCTACGATATAAACGAGTTATTAACAGTAACTCACATTTAAGAACCGGTTAGATTATGCATATGGAATGTCATCACTTTTATATATGGTATATATATATATATCTCGCTTTGTCTCCGCTTTTCCATAACTGTTACAGTGTCCACAATGAGCTGCCACACTATTCCAACATCATCTAATCTTTTTTTAGTGTCCCTATTTACGACCTACCTTCTGCTACTATTCATATGCCAAGCTCGAAACTTACCCAAGTTTTATATTTTTCTTCAGGTCGTTTATCAGATCTTGTTTTTCGGCATCACTTTTTGGAACATTTCTCGCTATTCTGTTTTGTTTTTTTTTTATTTTTCTTTCCAATCATATACTGCATAGTTTTGTTTTCACTTGCTACATGTACCATCCGGGGACGGGGAGTTAATAATTTCCGCTATAAACATTTAATAAAAAAAAAAACAGCAAAAAGAAATCGTTGCCAATGGAGACATATGACGTCGCTAAGACAAAAAAAAAAAAAAAACACAACCGTGAAATTGCGCTATAGCTGAGTAAAACAATGTTTTAGAGATACAAAGGGTAAATGGCGAAGAGAATTTTCGTTTAGAAATGATACAAGAAAGTGCGATAACCACTCCCACAGTAGCTGTTATCTGACGTTTAGAGATAAAGAAAATAGCGCCAAAACACGGTTGCAGCAGTGAATCATTTTTATCGAGAGGTCTGTATCGCTGGCGTGAAATTATTTAATATTACGCTTTCGAACCAAAAATATTAATAATCTAACTGGCGCTATAGAAATACAAAATTTCTTCTTCTTCGTTTTTTTTTTTTTTTTTTTTCGGCAACGAGTTAAGCTATTTTCTTATCGTAAGCACTTGTACAATGCACGCGCACTTCCGTGCAGGAAAAGAACAGGTATTTTTTTCACGTGGTTTTACTCGTAACGTTCAGGAAGTAGTGAACACCTAGGGTAAAGTGACCTTTTCTTGCATTGTTTTACGTCTCATGCCTTTTTGCATTGTCTTGGAAATGGAGAATTAAAAATGATTCGATCATAGAGAGAGAGAGAGAGGAAAATTTTAAATAAATCAGAGCGAGGTAAAAAATGGCCTCTTTCGAATGTAATAAAACGAGAACTAACACACACACATGCAGACCAGCTTGATGAATATTTTATGCATTTGTACACCGCTTAGATTACACTGGAAAATTGAACAAAATGACATATTTCCGCAGATAGATCATATTTTCCTTATGGACAACGGCTGATATTTACTATTTGCATATCTCTCTGTATTTGCTACATAGCAGCCTACGGAGTGTCACTTTACGATATTTGTATTGGCCTTTACAGCGACCAATAAATAAGATTATTTAACGATACCGTACAAATTTGATGGATGGATTAATTACGATTTAGAAAATTACAAAAACGACATATAGACGTTTCGAACACAGTGAACGTATATTCTCAAACCCTCTGAACTATAAATTAATTGATGTCCATTCTTTTCTAAATACAACAGTGACGCAACAATATGAACCGTTAAATTCCCCTGATCATATAAAAATGTACCCACATAAACATTTGCATTAACAACAGACAGCATAATACTCCAGCATAAGTTAGGAAATCGGTTGTTTTCTTTTCTTTTCCTATTATTATTATATACCCTTCTGTGAGTGAATGATCAATGTTAAATTATGTTTTGTTGTTGCAGACCGTGCTACCATCGTAACGTGCGTGTCGATCCAATACATATACGAGAATAAAAGAGCGAATGAAGCATGAAATCAATATTGTTTCACTATCGCATTTTGCGTTACTTGTACACGTATAAACACATAAACAACATGAGGGTGAAAGTCGTGTGTTTTTATCGAAGAATATGTTATTTTCCCGAGAAATGACCGGTTTTAATCCAATTGGTTTTACGAAGAAGCACTTTTGGAGTTTACTATTCATTCTATAAAAAAGTCACGTCATCATTAGTACAAAACGCGGTCTTTGTTTTGAAACGAAGATAATTCACCGGCGTAGGCTGAAGTATTCCTTGGTCGTTTAAGTGCTCAGGAAATAGGAAAAATTTTTCAATGCACTGACAAATAAGCCCGGATGAGTATCAACTACAATTCACGGCCATTTATGACTGGGCGAAAAAAGGAGAAGACTAGGAGTTTTCGTAAATGGCCTTAACCTCCGATTTTAATTTATGAACAGTCATAGGCTTTATTCGAATAAGAAAACTTTTTTCTACTGTATACATAATGATAACGAGCCGGTATTGAAATGGTCGAACGTTTCCTACATGTTAAAGCTGACAGAGCAATTTCAATTTCGGTTCTCACACAGCAACTGATTACAAAAATATGATGCTGGAATAGCATGCGGCATCTTCAACCGCTAAATTGTCGCTTTTTTGAAAAACCTTTAAAGATGTGTATTGTTCTGCAAGGATAAGAAATGAAGACGGATGCGGGAGTTACCGGAGGGAAATGCCGTGTGTAATTGTTTTTCTGACCGATAGGTATGTAATAAAATTTTCGAAAATGTACGATTAAAGTAAATCTGATGACGGACCGATTTATTCTGCCCCGATATCTAATATCATCGGTGAAAAATCTAAAAGCCTCCTTTTCAGAAAAGACTAGAAAGAAAATTTGAGATAGCTCTGTTAACAATTCCGCTCTTTTCGAAAAGTTCCAAGATTGCCAAATTCGGGACAATAATAAAAGTAGAGAAAACAGTTTGTTAAATATCGGATAAATAAAAAATTTGTCTCTCCAAAGCATGATACAAAATTCATCGGAGAAAATAGAAAACACACGAAACATAATGCAAAAAAACACAATAGCGTTTATTCGCGTTAACGTTCAAATGAAACTAAGTGTTAGTTTTTCAAGAAGTAAAGTTTTAGCAATTTTGTTAGTTTCGATTAAAACTTTTTTTTCACCTGTTTATCGACAAAACATAAGTTGCTATATTTTACATTTTTTGCGTTGCATATATTGTTTATCGATTCACGGAATCATGTGATTTTCTTGGTAAAACGCGTTTTTGTAAGCTTTTAAATCGCATTTATAGTTTAAACACATCGATTACTTTCGCAATTCTCTGCGTTTTTTCTAATCTAGAGGTGCCGGTATTTTGTGCAGTAGTTGATTACGTGTGATAGATGTAAACAGGAACTTGTTAGACCCGAACGGGGTACCTTCATAACTCATTCTAAATTTTTTCTGCGAAACGATATCACGCCAGTAGCGGTAAATGCATAACGCACAACTCGTTTCCTAAATAATTAGGGGCAAGCTTTGGTTGCTATTATGTAAAATTTTCAAATCACTAAGTTTACTTGTTTTTAAACGACTAAAGTCTATAAAATGAAGAATGAATTTTAACAGTTAGCAAATAACCAGTCTAGAATTTCTTTTTGTTTTGAGCTTTTCGGTAATTTTCTAATAGCCAAACATATAGTAAAAAAGAAAGTAGCGTTTTCTTTTAATTTTTACAGAGAAATAAAAAAGCGTGCAACGTGATTTTTAATATTTCCCATTACCGGGAAAGTTATACTCAAATTTGAAATCTTTACTCAATTACTGTAGTTGGCTGTTGTGGTAATCAATTAATTTTAATAAAATACTCGAGCATGAGTGAAGAAGATACTCTTGTTTTATGTGTAATGGCCGTGTGAATAACTCGCCCTCTTCAAAATGATGGCTGTATGGGTGCTGTTGAGTTGACTTTTTGTTAGATCACGACAGATAGGTCTTATAGAAAGATCGATAATTTTCCGCTAAACGTGAAACGTGAAGACTATTTTTGCGGTGATAAACATGTTTCGCAAAGGGAGAAAGAATCTTTACATAAATATAAAATTCCAGATAAAAAACAAAAATTTTTTTATGAACTTTCGACTGCAGATTTAAACGGGCATTATTAATACACGGGCGAAGCCGTGAGACAAGCGACGGAAAGCAAGACTAGAACCCGTTCAAGTACGTAATACTTAAGTCCGTTCATTTGAACCAGACGAGCAACGGGAAGCAAAATTAGAAACCAACATGTTGTTTCCCAAAGAGAGAAAGTATCTTTCACGATCACGATATGCCTACATCAAACTCACTGCTGGTTGTAGGCAATATCCCTGGCGGGGTAAGTTGGCCTAATCTCCCGTGCTGGCCAATTGGGAGATGCATTTTATACCTGCTGCTAAATTTACATGGTAATAGTTAATACGCGACGCTAATGGAGACGCTTAGTGTAGAAACGCAAGACTTGAATATCTTACTATCGCGTTACAATGCAGTCCCGCGTTACAATGCAGTCCCGCGTGTATCTGCCTATTATACATCAACATTAACGCGTATATGGTGGTGGTATATGTGGTGACTCATGCTATATATAAATATAAAATTCCAGGTAAAAAACAACATTTTTTTATTAATTTCCAAGTACAGATTTAAACGGGTATTAATACACGGTCGATGCCGTAGGTAACAGCTGGTGCCGCTATAAAATTAATAGTTAATTCGCACAAATATTTCTGGCACGGTGATTATTATATTAAAACTCTCTGTGTGTCAAATTTTCTAACAGGAGTTTAAGAAAATTACTACGGGTGAGAACGACGCACCCAATGGAAACCAGTCACTTCTAAGCACTATAAATGCTAGAGTGGGGCTCAGTACGAAGCGTCGAAAAACGGAGAGTCACATGTATGTATGTATTAACGGCAACACCGCGCTCACGCCAAGGATAATATGGAAAGATGAAAGAACCGTTAGAAAAAAGCGTAGCAAAAAATTTGAGAAAAATCAAATTGACATGCGAGCCGTAATTTTTTTTTTCGTATTTTGAATTGCTCAAATTCACTCTTCAGATCTTAGGGAATACTTTCACGGCCAAGTTCCAAGAAAATCGAGACTGAAACCTTTGAAGTAATTTCTACACAAAATCTCGTATATGCTTTAATTTAACCAGCTCATATACTACGCCCGTTACAAAATAAATCTGCTTCATTTAATTTTAAATAAATGAAAAAAAAAAAAGAAATATAGCAATTTGCTTTTTAACACGCAGAATCAGTTTCATTTAAGAAAACATAAAAATTTGCCAAATTTTAATAATTAGGTATAATTTGAATTTGGGGGCAACGACGATTTTTAGCACTCTGGCCAAAAAAAAAAAAAAAATTAGATCGCCGAGATTTGCGACTATTTCACGAGCAGTTTGAACGAGATTGCTCATGCTGGGAAATAAGGCATACAGGCGGGTATTTCGATGCCGGTTTTCTAAGGACCGCGCGTTTTGGGCCAGTGTGTAATCCTGCTAGGCAGCGTTAAACTGTTTAATTAAATTGTCAGCAGTTTCTCGTTGGAAGGATTTTCATCATTTGATGAAGGGTCGAATTTTGTAATTCAAACGAATGACGAAGTATAATAAACCGTCTGGCAAGGTTACGTTTTTGGTTTATATCCTTGCGATATTATTTGCGGTTTAAATCGTCTTATTAGGGTCAATGTCTAATGAAGTCAAAGGAAACGCGGTATTAATGCTCCGTTTAAATTGTTATTTGGTTTCTTTTTTCCTTTATCACTTTCATGTTATTTCGTAGCGTAATTTAACAAATGTGTTGCTAACCTCGACGCGATGCTTTTATTAACCGAATAGTAACATTCAGATGATCCAGTCGCACATACAACAGGTTTTAAAAACGAAATAAATTTTAAACTACAACCTGATTGTAAAAACTTTCACGCGATTGAATAAGTAACACATCGGCCGATGCTCAGCACTGATGATGATACCTTTGTTGGGCGTCATCCCACTATGCCGGCTCTTCGATCTTTTGTAAACTTTCTACAGTTCTTTCTCTTTTATCTTGGTCGTTACAACTGATTCCGGTTCCAGAAGTTAATTTCTTTGTTTTTCAATTTTCAAAAGTACGAATCGTTAACTAGATTAAAGCGACGTTATCAAAAATTAGTAGAAAACATTCACATATTATGCACTATTCACTAAAATCGAACGTAATAAATATACCCCCCATCAGAAAGCGATAAGTGTTCACGATAATTTTATCATCTGACTTGGTTTTTTATCATATCTTTCCCGGCAAGTATTAATTTAACGCGGCACGTGTTGCTAGTTCAGATCTTAAATTATTGTTCGTAATTTCCTATCACTAAATTGAAACGCAACAGCAGTAAAAAGCACGTAGGCAGCGTATTTACACATTACGATCAGAGTTTCGGTTAAAGGTGAAAAACAGGTTAAATTCGCCGGAACCGAAACTTTCGTTCGTGTAATTAGTAGCCTACATGGATAATATAAAAATGGCGTCCGGATAACACATCAAACGTAAACAGAGTTCATAACCGTTCGTTTCTAGTTTAAAATTGATGTGCCGATTAGAACGTCTTAATTTTAAGTTCTAATTGAAAATTTATTATCTAGTACAGTTAAAATTTCGAAGCGAGAGTTTTTTATGTAGGCCTTAGCGCATTTTTCGTATGCAACAATTTAATATCGCAACTAAGTTAAAATTGGGGAGCAAGAAGTTTTTAGTTGTGCTTTTTTTTCAGTGAATTTTTTTACCGCAAAAAGTAATTTTAAATTGTTTTACATCAAACTTACCGAAAAAAGAGACAAAACACAAATTTTAACCTAGCCGTATCTGCGACAACAAATTTTAAGTTGTAAAAAATTTTAAATTTTAAATAACTTTATAATTAAAATTAAATCGTTTCATTATAAATTGTGTAAACAATTAACTAATTGTTTTTAATAGCATAGCGATCAAAACCGGAAACGATCGATCTGTTACGAACGACACAGTGTGTTTAATCGTGGTGTCTTACCAAGGAGACTTGACTAAAGCGTGTCCAAAATTAACCCTTCATATGCGCGAATTGTAATGAAATCAGTCCCGTTTATGTTCTTCATCAGACGAATATATCTCATTATTATGTTTTTCCAATCAATTACTCAATTACTAATTGAACTTTTAAAAATGACTTATTTATCGAAACTACAAAAATGTTTCTCATATAACATACATTATATATATATATATATATATATATATATATATATATATATATATATATATATATTTATATTTATATATGCGCGAACAAAGGTCAAAATACACACACTGGGCGATCTTCTTCTTCCTTAACTAGATTATTAGATTAGTTACAGTCAATTAATTCGACGCTAACGGTTGGGCAAAAGCGTATGTCCGAGCGAAGGGCAAGGAAAGAGCTTCGCTGAGCCAACATGTTTACAGAGACACTAAAATTGGGAAAAAGTGCGGGCATATTCCGTTCAAAAAATAACATTTGACTAAATAAAGAAAAATTTTGGCCCCGTTCCAGAATACAATGTTTCGGTTAACTCCTCAACCGACTCTCTCGTAAGAAAACAGCGGCGGAGACGCTGTTGAAGTGGAAGGCGAGAAAATGTAATAACGGAATAATTTATGGTGTGCGGGTGATGGAACGACGACGAGGGGGGCGGTCTCGAATTAAGATTTTAGCCGCGACTAACTAGAAAGATCAGAGGCAAAAATCAAAAATTTTTAATTTCACGGCTTAAACACGCCCGGTTTTGGCTTTTCGTACGTTCACCCGAAAAAAAACAAAAAAAAAACGGATTCCTTCACTTTGTCGTTGGTCTCTACCGAGCAATCTGCCAGTTGCCGTGGTACGCTCTAGCGTAACAACATAATCAGGCGGGGAAAAAAGTAATTTATGACACAGTACCTCAAATCCGAATGTTTACACGTACTTATGCGTTTAAGTAGCATTCGTATTTGTTTTGCAAATGCGCTGTTAGCGTCCTTTCTGTTTCCCTCTTTTTTTTTTTTTTTTGTTTTTATTTTTTTTGGAAATAACATCGCCCACGCAACATAAAATATTCACCGATCGCGTTATAATGTCGTAGAACAATTCTCGATTCCGAGACGAAGACTGAAATGTTTCAGCCATTCTAGAATCCGTTCGAATCACTGAACGATGAGACGACACTCTCGCTTTACGTATAAATCTGTCTGCCGAAATGACAAAATTCGAAATATCCAGTATCGTAGTTTTATTAAAAAAGATTTCGATTTACTTCTTAGTAACTCCCGCTTTTGTAAATTAATACAACTAAATGAAATTAATTCTATTCCGCCAGCTTCCTAATCGGTATTGAAAGGCGTTTCTTTTAACGTACTTTTTGCATCAAGTGGAAATTTTAACTATTCCATAACATCGCCTGACGATTTCTATTGAAGTTACGTGCAGTTCGGATTTATTATCTCTATAGCGCGCGACGGACTTTTAGGTTTAGTTCAAATTCCACGGGACGATCGGGGGAAATTCCGATTTCCTTCGGAAAATTAAAAAAAGAAAAAAAGAGTACGACTTCAAAACCAGGCCGCTGAAGAGGAAAAAAAGGTTTTTCCTTCTACGTTTTTCGATTCCGAAAGCGGAAAATGTTCGGTCAAACTTTTTCAGGTTGCGTTAATAATCTGTAACGGTACGCGATAACTTCGGCGCTAGACTCAGAGTTATGAAAACCAGCAGCATTACATTCCACCGTGAACAAATGCGCTGATAACGCAACCTGTTATGTAATATTGTTTGTTTTTTTTTTTTCGTATTTTTCCGTTCTTTTTTTTTTCACAGAGCAACGACGTAGCATCATGATGACCTCTTTTAAACCGGTCCTAACGTATAAATATACTCGACGAGGAGTGTAGTTCGTTATTTTGAATTTGTCGCGGTCTTATAACAATTACTTGAACCAGATCAACTCTAAGAGGAAGATCCGTTTCCATGTTTACGAAAACGAAAATCACAGCAGCGGTGTAAAAAGCCGATGGTCCGATAAAATTTCAGTTCATCAGTCATGAAGTGTACTCGATCGGATTAGGATTCCTGCCGAAAATTCGTTCTACATATAAGCGAAAAATACCAACAGCTGAAGATGTGTAAAAGAACAAGGTATAGAGAGTTGTTCGCGCTTAGGGGATGTTCCCTATCTAGACGCCATCTTGATGCCATTCATTGGCGCAAATCTAATTTCTCTGATGCCATTTTATTACATTCAAATCACGAAAATTCTTATTCAATCCTCAAAGAAAAAGGTGTAGTAATCAAAATAAAAGTCCAAATTTTTTTAAACTTCCATACAAAATGTGACGGAGAAAAATTTTATCGTTGAGAAGAAAGATCGCTTGATTCGAAAGACATTTCGCACATCATTCAAAGTTGATTTTCCTTCGTTTTCGAACGTAGAACTTATGTAATATATATATATATATATATATATGTTTAAAGTGCACACTACTCGTGGCATAATTATTAAAAACCGTTATCACTATATATATATATATATATATATAACTTTTTAAGAAAACTGCAACGTACAAATTACTAACGATGAGGAGATGGTTATCGCCCTAGGGGCGAATATTATTTTAAAATAAAGAACGTAAACAATTGCAAAAGGGGGCTTCAAAATTTTCTTCACTCGTTTCCAATTCGAATTGATGTTAAGATATTTCTAATCGTTTATTCTTCAATAATTTAGATTCTAGATCCTTTTTCGCTATTTGTGTAATAATATAGGTACATATATTTCAAAGGCTCTTCCGGGTTCAATAAATTTTTACCTCAATCTAACAGCGACTGAATCAAACTAAGATTCCTTCATTTTGTTTCATTTCATTGTGTGATACGAACCGTCCGGAATTTCAAGTAAATTACGAATACAACGCGAAAAAATAACTTTCTGTTTTATTTTTCTTTTTTTTTTTGCGTCTTCCGACCAAGAAGATAAATGCAACTATCTTTATGTGACTGCAACTCTATTTTATGTAGGGACAAAAGCAAAGGACATGAAATTTTGCTGGATTAACTTGCTTGAAATACTTGTCGCATTTTCACTTTTGTAGATATATTTATTAAATTTATCATCGTCTTATACGTTAATAAATAATCGCTACACTTATAATATCTAGTAGGTTAATATTTATTTTATTTAACTTAATCTATTTTTATCGAAGAATTCCAATGGGCTAAATGCGATTTTTAATTACTGTCCTTAGAGGGTGGCACGATGCGAAGAAACTTTTACTATTTGCAAATGCATGATAAATTACTGGGCCATCGCGAAAAAAAATTTGTTGAACACAACGCTGGCGAATTGGTTTAGTTTAATTTTCCCGAAAATTCCGCGCCTAATTAAGGGAATAGTATTCGAAAGAAGCTTCACAGTTCACGTAAAGTTAAGACTAAAACAATTTCGCATTGTCCAGATGTGTTTTGTAATTCCAATAATACAACCTCCGTATGGTTTTTGTGAAGCGATTAGATAAGTTGAATTTTATACTTGAAGCAACAAAAACAAAGTTTTGAGATGGATTTATTGCGCATCGTAATAGTACGAAATGTGTGTGTGTGTGTGGCATTAAGAGAAAGACGGCAAATTCATTGGACGGAGATATTGATAACCTTACCCGGAAAACAGCATGTCGATAGGTAACGACAGTGCCTAAACCGAAGGTGCAAGGAAGACGCATGCAACTGAAAATCTAAAGCGAAGGGGAAATGTTTAAAGTAGATTTTAAATGAGGAAATGCGAAAGAAGAACTCTCTGCTTAAATGACTTTTTTTTTCTGAAATGCAAAACGCCCCCGTAAACATATAGCATTAAACCGAAACCCTGCCATATCCTAGAGGTGAGAATTTAAGAAATAAAAGCAACTCTGAAAGGTTTCAGCTGTCCAATTGGAAGGAAACATCAAGTCTTTTAAGATGGCTTTATCCCGATTAAATTTAATTATTTCGTTTTAGAGTAAACGTTTTTTGAAACTTGTACAATGCTCAGTCTTTAATAATTTTCGGAATTAAAAACATATACATTTTTAACACAATTGAGATTTTTTCGATTTTTTTACCGTTATTATCGTCACTGTTTCACCACTACATATATATATATATATATATATATATATATATATATATATATTGCTAAGGCTAATTAAATACTTTCCATATAAGTTTCTGATTTCTCTTTATGCTGAAAGCCGCATACTAATAGCACTAAAAAAATGTTTTTCTCTGCCCTTTTATATATTGAAAATTACATGTTTCTACTAAAGATTAGTTTTCCTTTCTTTTGGTAATATTAATAACACGATTATTAAAACAAACTTTAAGTGTATTCCACCACAGTAGTTAGGCAGCGATTTTTGAATGTAAATAATTGTTTCGGTAAAGAAAATATTAAAATGCCCCTGTTGCAGGATTCTTTATTAGATAATTTTCCCGTAATTTTTATTTCTAAAATATTCTAACAAAATAAATTTCCTTTTACATTACTAGTACACTTCTTAGTCGGTATTTTTTTAAAATGTTTTTGGGCTCGTCAACCAGTGAGCGCGGTCTTTATCCAAAAACAATTAGAAAAGGAAATATATCTGTATACGATATCAAATGTTGTTAATGGAAAGTAATCGATATACCAGGGGAATAACGTGCGGAGAAGGAAGAGACAGAATTGAAGAGAGCCAATACGGAGTAGGTTTTGTCTCAGCAAACTGGAATACAGAACGCTTAACAGGAAGAACATTTAATAAACACACGATCAGCACCGCAAACAGTCGCTTCGTTTGACTGAAGAGGACAATAAAGGGAAGCAAGTAAATTGCGTTTAGGAATATTTAAAAATAAATTAAAAGACGTGATGATCGTAAAGAATTATTTATAATGTAACGGCCTCGCGTAATTTATGCACTGATTCAGTACTACGTCTACGTTATAAAACGGCTTCCCCTTCTTTCTTGCAATACTTGAGTTACCTGAGCTTCATTGAGCTTTATTTCTAAAAATCGCATTTTTTTCATCACTACAATCACTTGCTTTTTATATTCCTTCTTGACCGTTCGCGCGGAGTTTCTTCGTATCATTTCTTATTCTATAAACACCGTCACTAGTACTTCCTTCGTCTTTAAATGTGAACAGTTTTTATTTTTTTTAAATTCTCATTATTAATTAACATATTTATGCAAAGATTCTTTCCATCTCCGGGAAACATGTCTATCTCGGTACGACAAAAAATAGTTCACACATTGAGCTGACGTTCTCGGTATTTCTATAACCTGTGTGTATCTGCCCCAATCTAGTAAAAAGTTTCGCCCAGCTAAAGAACATAACCATTATTTCAAAAAATATATAAAATTCTCGTCTCTTCGTTTTCCGTGCATAGAGGTCTCCATTATAAATCGGCTAACATCAATAATCGCCCATAATTATACATCTTGAAGAGAACAGATGCTCGTTTTCTTTCGTTTCTTCCGACCATTTTATTGAGCATTTTATGAAAATTAATTCATTAGCCGTAACATTATTATTAATGTAATGATTTAACAAAATTCATGAACAAACTAATAAAGAACATATTTATTTTTTTTCACTTTCGAAAAGAATTAGTAAAACCTTAACTTTTATTTGCAACAATCGTTTTATTTGAATTTTTACATTTAATTTATATTAGCCACGATAAAGATTTTATTCAAATTTTTTTTATTCTATTCCCGCTTCGTTGACAAAAACCCTCATAGTCGACTAAATTACATCAGAAACTTGTAAATTAAAATTGTCCCTGTGATGAAAACCAAATCGAAATCGGTACGGTAATTTAAGGGATTAGCGTGCACAGAAGTGCAATCAGACAGACAGAATTTCCGACTTGCATTTATTCCGTTTCTTCGCATCTGGCCATGAGGCAGACCCCTCAGATGACAATTCTTCTATAAAAGTTCTAAAAAAATATATGTCAGCTTATCAATAATTAACGGGATTTCTATTACAATTTCCTTAACGCAAAAATGTAACACAAATTTCGAAACATAAGCGTAACGAAATTTTAATGTTGAAAGAAATGTGTCAAAAATTAAAAACATACATCAAGAGGATGAGTCGGAATTGAAAATTACTACAAGCATTAGACGAAAAGTGTCAACTTTTAAAGGGTGCCATAATAAATACCTCTTATAAAACCAGGCTCATTAAACAACCGCTGTGTCGTTGTTTGAAGATTTTTTGAATTTTCGGGCGACAGAGGAGGGTTACTCAAAGAGGGACCGCTACGATTAACAATCTGTCATGAAATAAATGTCTTATTACTTTTCGGAAAGCGTGCATATATTGTTGAAATATTCGACACAACTGGGCTGACGAAAAATGAATCCCAATTTCGGAGGCGAAATAAAAATAAACCGGTTAAAAAGCAAATAGTAACGTCCCGCATGGCACAGGGTACGCTACGAATTTCCGTACGTGTCCCGCAGCGTGCGTAATTATTAATTGGCATTTATTTAACGTACACCACTTTGTGCATACAAAATACCTGGTCGAACCGGTCCCCCGGCAGCTATTAATATTACCTTAATTAAAACACCGTTTGGTGCGATCGCAATCGAAAATTCGTTCCGATAGCGCGTAATTCGCTGCTTTCCGCTGGACGATGGAGCGTTTTATTTTTCTTCAAAAATGTAGTAAAAATGTTACGCGAATGATACGTCGCTGAATTCCTCCGCTAACGTATTCAGATGAGAGCTCGTGCTTGCCTGTGGAACCAGTTGTAGAGATAACGTGTTGCACTGAGATAGCGGGCTATAAACCCGCTGCCGCAGTACCTCTTCACAAACCAATCACTTTGCTCGCGGGTTTTTTGTTTTCGTTTCGTTTCGTTTCGCTGCTTTTTTTTTTTTTTTTAATTTTTTCCGTTTATTCCGACCCCACCCCTACGGCGGAGATGAAGGGAAACGTCTGAGTACACCGTTGACACGGGGGGTTATATTCTTATCTCGTTCCATGTCCCGAATTGAAGGTGGCCGGACAGATAATTAAAATTCTGTTTATGCTCTTATTACAAACCTGGGTGATCCCAGCCGGCATACAACAATACCGGGGAAAAAACCGCCAAAAACTAAAAAATGAAGAAAAAAAACAAAAACCAAACGAAATAGGAAAACTCTTGACAGTGAGCCGTACACTAGGAACTATCATCGCGTAGCTCGATTATCTCTTCTGCTTCGGCTACGGGAACCCAGCCGCCTCAAAGTCTTATTAATTCGTGAAGAAGCTTTTAACCGATCCCGGTCTATTCTTCTTTTGTTTCGTCCGAATGCCGGGCCGGCTGCCTCGATAAATCATTTCGGTTCCGGACGCGAAGGTATCGAATGATTTATGCGTTGTCGAACCGCAGTCGTTTACATACTGGACCGGATCATGGACGATGCATGCTTTCCACCTTCTCCGATCCCACCTATTTTTCATTTTCTATTATTACATAAGCGTTATTAAAATCGTGCCCTTATCTACGAGCACGGAATACTCTATAGGACCGTGTTCTTCATGCATCGCCGCCCGCTCGGCTTCGTACGCTGTATATTTCCTTCCGCGGCGTATACAGTTAATTATTATTCAATTTGTACATGGCGCGCTCTTTTGAACAATTTGTCTCTCCATTTTACCCGGAATAAAATTATAAACGTACTATTTCAGTTTTTTTAATTGACAACTGATGAAATTCATGATTGTATTAAACAAATGTAAGCTGAACCATATATACCGGTCTAACGGTAATATCGTAATATTTCCCTCACTGAAATTGATAATTATTGGTAAGGAAGGAAAATTGGCTTTACGTACGGAATAAGCAGCTATCGCAATAACCAGGTAAAGATGCTTCAACAGTTAACAGAATACTAGACTTAATTCGCTTCGTTTTTTTTTTGTTTTTTTTTTTTGTTTTTTTACATTAAGACCGGAAGAGTGCACTGCTTAAGAGGCGCATCACAACTACACCCAGTTTGGATTTCAGCCTCGACATTCCGCTGCTTCGTGTAAAATTACCGGAAATTCCTACCTGAAAGGTAGCTGTCATCGCGTAACACAAGTGTACCGGTTTTAGTAAGCTCTGACGTTTGTCGTCAGACTTATGACACCTCCCGGCTCGAAGGCAAACTAATAATTTCTAACTTTCTCGCCTACCCAATCAAAAGATAGTTAAATGTCATAGATTTTTCTGTAAGTATCCACTTGCAAACCGGTGAAGAAAATAGTGTGCCGAAAATTAGTACCCCCCTCCATTGTAACCCACGTTTTTAATGATTTCCCAATTTTAACCATTTAAACTCCTGCAATTACCGTCAGCAATTTAGACATTTCTATAACTAGGATTGATCCAATCGTTTAAAATATCTAGGCTGAATGTTATTAGATGATAAACTTACTCTCGGCCAACGTAAATTTCAATAAAAGCAAATAGGACAGTCTACATTCTATATCCTATAAGTCTTATTCTAGCCCAGTGTAAATAAGAGCTGATATAATTATTTACGATTTATATGTATTTTTGTTCACCTAGTCTTCGGTTAATCGTACGCATTGTTATAGACAACCGAATCAATCCCGCAAGGGTGTGTACTTTTAATGTCAAAATAGATAAATCCACGCGCGTAAAATATTAAACTTACCCGAAATTAGTGGTTACGCATTAAAAGTTACACTTACATTTTATGATGCATAATGCGAACGTCTTAATTCGCTAACTACGTAATCAATTATAATCTATATACATATATATATATATATATATATATATAAATAGGCAAAGACAAAATAGTTCAGTACCTTTTTTCCTCTGTATATTAACCGATTTTCTTTTTCCTTTTTCTTATTTTTGTTTAGTAGCTATTGTGACAATCTTTAGTGTCATTAGTACACAAAAAATTGGAAACAGTTTTTTTTTTCTTATTTAAATAAAAAATTAATATAAAATATGGGAAATCGCTATAGCCAGTAAATCTGTTCTTATTAAAATGTTTTCATTTTTCTTAATAATCATCATTATTGGCTTTTTTACACTAAGTTTTAAGATATCACATTTAATATCAATTGAATTTCGTTTTTATTTAATTATAATGAAAAAAATGGACCGGAATTAAGAGAACAGAAGATCTAGTCAGAATAGCAAAAGAGATCGTAATCAATTTCAGCAGATAATCCAATCCGTATATGATGATTAAGCAATACCCGAATCGGGTGGCACGAGAAGAAGAAGAAGGTAGTGAACTGTTTTGTATTGTAAGTTCATATAAAAGTGTATGTTCTCAGATATACACTGAAGGAATGTAAAAGAGTAGAAAAAAAAAAAAAATTGGAAATATGCAATATATGTTTTCCTCGGATTTTTATGACCAATGGACGAACACCAGTAAATATAAACACGGTGGTAGATTTAAACGTAATATTATAATTAATAGAAATATACACAATTCACAAACACAATTAATTATAAATAAGCTATTAAGTTTCGGTTATATGGAATGATTACGTTTAATGTAACCGCAACTAGCCGACAACATTTTATTTATTGTTGCGTGTTTGTGAGTTGTTTTCTGTATAGTTCTATTAATTATAAACATTCAATAGAGTACACACAATTTGTATCACGAATCAACACTATTCTTAGATATTTATTTCATCTAATTTCTTATTCTTTTGGTATAATAATTATTTTCAACTTTTAATTTTTATTTGACACACTTTGGAAAATTCATTACTATACATATCCTAGAGTTTTTGGTTCTTTTTTATACTGATCTAACGCGGTTCGAGATAAATTGCCAGCCAAAATTTCATAAAAAGTTTGCAATAGTATAACATTTAGAAATATATTTTTACCTTCCTCTCGATTTACCCTCTCCTCTAAATGATGATCGCGACATACCTTATTATCACTGGTCGTTGAATATTTTAAGAATTGGGAAAATTACATTTTTCTAATACGGGGATTTTTGCTGTTTGGTATCGTCGCAGAGGGAGACGTAACTTTTTGCCGATCAGAACGGTCTTTCGTCATGATGAAAAACTGCTTTTAATTGATTTAAAAGGATGTTTTTTTGTTTTTTTTAGGAGGGCGATCTAATGTTTTTTTTCCCCAAAAATCTGAAACTTTTGAACATATAAACGACCGCTTTTTGTATTTTCAAACTAATCGATATAACACATTCGAATACGCCGACCGTAGGCTGTTATCAAAAATTTTTACTTGCCGTTAATTATTATTATACATTTTTCACTAAAGAGAATAATAAAAGAGTATTTTCTACTTTACTCGGCCATAAATGGTGCTAGAAATCTTAAATTTTGTTGTTTTTATTTTGTCCGATAACAACTGAATACACAGCATTCTTGCTGTATTAAGATAACCAGTCTCTCTATTCTGCTCTTTTCCTCTCATCCCCTTCCCTTCTAATAACTGTCGTAAAACTTCTGCTGCCTCCTCACTCTGGCGGAATGATGAGTGTAAAGCAGCCTTCAGGAAGAGTACCGACACTTTTAGAACCTTTCGCTCCTGCTCTTCTATGTCTAACTTCCTAGCTCACAAGGAAGCTAACGCTAGAGCCCGTAACATCCTAAAGGCTGCCAAGAGGAATTCTTGGAGAACTTTCTGTTCCTCATTTTCTAGAGATACGCCCTTCTCTCAGATTTGGAAGTTAGCTAGGGCATTTAGATTTCCCTCCTCCGAGCGCCCCCTTCATTCTACTCCTGCGTTGCCACATCTTCATTCCTTTTTGGACTCTATCTCGCCCGCTTATGTTCCTTCTCTTGAAGAAATTAGTTCCCCCTCTTACTACTCTACCTCTGAAAACCATTTTCTTTCCTCTCCTTTTCGTTACAATGAGCTCCTACCCGTTCTTAACAAATCCACTAACTCCACCCCCCCCGGACTAGATGGCCTCTCATATCCAATAATTAAAAATCTCTCCTCTTCCTCGTTGCATTCTCTCTTAGCTATCTATAACTCCTTTCTAATCTCTGGTCACACTCCTAAATCCTGGAATGATTTTATAATCATTCCTATTCCTAAAAGAAACCAGTCTTCTTTCCGACCTATCTCCCTCGCCTCTTATCTTCGAAAATTTTTCGAAGGCTTAATCAACAATCGTTTAGTCTGGTGGCTGGAGCATAACAATCTCCTCCCTCCCGATATGTTCGGCTTTCGCCCTGGTCTTGGTCCAATCGACTGCATTAGTACCTTTCTATCGGACATCTACAAATCATTCCTAGATAGAAAGTTTACTATTGCCACATTCGTCGACGTCGCATCTGCGTTTGATAATGTTCATCTTCCTTCACTGGCTTCTAAACTCATTTCCCTCAATATTCCTCCTATTCTCGTTACCATTATTCTTAATCTGTTCCAAAATAGATCTCTTTTTCTTTCTGTTCCCTCCTTTTCAACAATCAGACGTTGTTATCGCGGCTTGCTTCAGGGTTCCTGTCTTAGTCCTTCTCTTTTTAATATTTATCTCCTTGATATCGCTACTCTTCGCATTCCTTCTTCTTGTCTCCTTTTTGCGGATGATATCCTTATCTACTCCACTTCAGACGTGCTAGCTACAGCTAACGAGGAGATTAATTGTTCTCTATCAGTCCTCAGTAGTTCCCTCTCCAGTGCTTTTCTTTCTCTTTCTCCTTCCAAGTCTTCTTCTATTATTTTCTCCCTCCGCCCATATAATCGTGCTCTGGTAAACATCATCTCCTCCAACTATCCTATTCCTATTGTTAATTCCATATGCTATCTTGGTCTTTTCCTAAATAGTTGACTCTCTTTCCAAGAACATATCGAGTACCTTTATATATCTTGTCTTAAGAGACAAAATCTCCTGAAAGCCTTATGTCCTCTCAAGTGGGGCGGTGATCCATATATTCTCATAATTCTCTACAAATCCATCATTCGTTCCAAACTAGACTACTGTTCCTTCTTATACGGCAATGCCTCAAACTCTCTCCTGCGCAAACTTGATAGAATCCAAAACTCCTGTCCTCGGCTCTGTATTGGGGCCCTAAAGTCTTCTCCCATTCCTGCTATTTCGTCCGAATCTAATATTAAACCCCTGTTTAACCGCAGATCTCTGCTTGGTTACCGTTTTCTAATTAAACGCCTCCCGATCTCTTCATCTAAACTTATTTCTTCCTATCTGTATATCAATGACCACTGGCGTTTCGTTCCTCACAAAATCCCGGTTCTTGCGCACATAGCTGCTCGGGTCTCTAAGTTCTCTCCTTATGTCTTTTCCCGCAATAAGCTTCCTTACTTTTCTTTTGATTTCAATAGTACATGTCTTCCCGTCTCATTCTCCTCTCTTCCTCTTCGTGCTAACTCCACTTCTCAGAGCACAGTGGTCAGTGAATATGTCCACATATTAAATTCTTCATTTCCCCGTCATGTAAAAATTTTCACTGATGGTTCCAAAAATGATTGCGGGGTGGGCGGTGCTTTTACAGCCCCCTCGCTTAATCACTCGGAATCCTTCAAACTTCCTTCCTTTTGTTCCATTTTTTCTGCTGAAGCAGTCTCCATTCTTCGCGCTGTCTCCTTTATTTCCTCTTCAAGAGGGATCTGTAAGTTTCTCATTATTACTGATTCCAAATCCGTGCTGCAAGCTATCTCTTCTCCTCCTTCCCGCTCGACTAATGATATCGTTCTTTCTGTTCGTGCCTCTATCTCCAACTTGCGCTTAGCACATTCTATCCTTATTGACTTTTTATGGGTTCCTGGCCACTCTGGCATTGAGGGCAACGAAGCAGCTGACTTCCTAGCTCGCTCAGCGTCTCTCAATGGTCCATTCCTTCCGCATTTTCCAGCCTCAGACATCCTTTTCCTCTCCGCAAGTCTCCATACCAGACTGTGGGTTGACATCTACCCTTCCTTTTTTGCCAATCGCTCCTCCTTCTACCTCCTCCTACAGCCTACTCCCAATTCACAGCCTTGGTACCAATTTCTTCCTTTATCTCGGCGCTCGGCTATTGTTTCTTTAATCAGACTGAGACTTGGCCATTCCCTCCTTCCCTTTTCTCGTTTTTCTTTTTCTCTTTCACCTTCTCCCTTTTGCCCTCTCCACTCAACTGATCCTCCCTTTATATGCGACCCCAACCATATCCTTTTCGAATGCTCTGCTCTTTTTCCTCAGTGCTCTCATCTATACGCCGAACTTTTGGCGTTGGATCTTCCTACCCCTTTCAATGCTTCCTTTATCCTTTCCTTCCCATCTCCAGCCGTTATTCCCCTCCTTCTTTCCTTTATACTTTCTATCTCCGATCGCCTCAGAATCTGAGTAGGTGATCTAGGTCCATGTAGTTGGGTCAGTGTTAACATCGAGCCCATTTAAAAAAAAAAAAAAGATAATCGGCATATTAGCTCGGATACTGCATAATCCTAAATTTATTTAAAAATACAGCGTTATTCAATTTTTCTTTCGAATAATTCGAAAATAAAATATTAATTGTTATTTAATTTTTTTCAATAATGTCAACTTTAAATATTAAGCCGGAACAAAAAAAAGAAAAAAAACTAAAACCTTATGTTGAGGTCATCCTAGAATTTTTTGATAAAAAATATTTTCCGGACTATGTTGATTGTTTGTAATAATAATAATAAGAATTTATTGGGAAACCCACCGATTATAGGGATAATAATAGAACTACTTTAGAAAATTAGAAACTTCTGGTAAAAACACGCAACAATCTTTGTTTTGTTTAATGAATAGCGTTGATCCGTAGTAAAATAAAAACTGTGATTGATTAATTAATACGTTGAAATAATAACGAGATCAATATCATTAGAGAAAGCAAGAACAAGGGCTTAACTTTTCAGGGCAATCTCATTTCGCACCTATATTTATATGAACACTGAATAACGGAAAGTCAATTTTAAACAGCGCTAAAACAAACCTAGACTATTAAACTGGAAAAACTAATTGCTGTTTGATTTCTTTTGTGATATGCTTTTTGTTCTTTTTTTTTTTGGGGCGTTTGGATTATTATAACTAACCATTTTAGCGAATCAGAAGAAAATTTATTAAACACGAGTTTAAAAACCAAATTTGTCGTCAGAATCAAGCGAACGATAAAAAGTAAAGTAAAAGGTTGCGTAGGCATTTGGATAAAGCAGACTTTTTAAAATATTCTTCTTGAACTTGACAGACTTGTGCATTTATTTCAATGAATTTAATATATCCGTTTGTTAGTTATGATGAAAGTCATAATTTTATTAATTCGAACTGGTCTGATAATCGTTATTATATATTACTTCTTTTCGATTGCTATTCTCAGGCGTGAAAAAGTGGAAAGAAGAAAATAATATTAAATTTGTTCAATTAATTTCAAATTATAATTTAGGTAAATATTGTAGAAGTTACTCAGAAGAAATGCACGCCCGGAAGTACCGAATAAATGCAGGCAGCCACCAACAACGATGCAGTGCACTCCTCAACTATAGCGGTCTAACCGAAGAGGTGCTGTCGCAGAAAATTTATGCCAACTTCTAGTATATGACTAGTGAGAAGTTAATAAAACACAAAAGAAGGAAAGGTAATTAAGGATGATGATAAGACGTTTATCAAACTCCTGAAGTAGTAAACACTTTTGAGAAGGCAAGACACCAAATCATCAAAAATAATTTTTGGAGAGCTTTCTTTGAGCCTGAAGAGTTACCAGAAACTGTGTTTACGTTGTTTAAGCGCTAAGTTTTACACTTACGCTAGCAATGCTTACATCGTTCAAAAATATTCTATTTCATCCATCAAATACTGGTTTACCCACATTCTGTTATTATTTCAATTTGCAATCCGTTTCATTCGCTCGTGTACTCCTAATAGTGATCGTTTTTATTCAAACTGTTGCAGGGTATACCGTATAATGCCTATTTATCATTATAGTTATTTTGTAAGTTGTTTTTTTCGTTTTTGAATTCTATACACTACATACATTTATTAACAACTGTTCCTCCACACTAACGCACCTTTTACAACGAGCATGCATTCGTTAATCGTAAAATTAGCCAGATAATAACGTACTCTCACAAGCAAAAACTCCCCGACGTATATGCTATTTCCAATGTACGGGCGAATCGGAAATTCGTGGGTTCTTTACTTAGTTTTCGGTGATGTTAGAAAGCCGTCATCATCGTCACTGCTACTTGAAACCTTCTGTACCTCTTACCTTATAAGTGAAATAATGTAAGTTCTGAAGTCATACTATCGTGACAGTGTTGCGTAATCATTACGTAGAGTTGCTGGAAGAGAAGTCTCGGAGACACTTAAACGGTACGCTAACAGTCCACCTTATCACATTATCCATTTAAATTTTCGTGTCACCGTCGCTACCAAATGATGCTAATGATAGCGTGGCGATAGTGGACCATCATCGACTAGTTATAGCATGATCGTGGTCACGTAACGCTGCTAGCCAAGCAACACCATGCCGCGCGATAATTTTCTAATCCGGCTTATGGACTTTGAATTTGTTTTTATTTCGTCAACTCGAAAATGTTAAAAAGTTTTCTCGCGTGATTCTATACTAAAAGTTCAGAACAGAGCCGAGCGACGTTCCGTCACCTAGGATATTGTGACTAAAAACTCGTAAAAGTTTTGTCGTTTTTTAAGTTCCAAATTTGTAACTTTCACGACAACATCAATTTATTACTAATTTTACTGCATGTTACGAAAAAAAAAAAAAGAAATTGGAATAAATGAATTTTCCTATTTCGACAGAAAGTCGTGTCTCATTTCAATTTCTAAAATAGGAATTTTGGAAACTATCGTGGTATTGATAATTTTTAACATCAAAATTATTCGACGCTTACTTATTAAGAGCACTTTTATGAACACACTAATCAGAGAAGATGTACTTTTTACTTTTATCATTTTCCGCTTTTTCTCCTTCACTCGTAGCCGCTTTTTTCTTCGATCACGTTCGTATGCAGAACTGCTATGCCCTTCGTACGCAGATTTACAGAAAAGAAAGAAAAAATTAAAGTGATTCATCGATGATGAGTAAAAAAAAAAAACTTAATCAATTAATAAACAAATATTTGCCGATTAGTTTCGGTTTACAAGAACCATAGTCGTAGCATCTAGTTACAATTAAGTTATTATTTTCGAACGAAAATTCTTGCGCAATTAAAACTACAGCATCGCCGTTAGTAAAATATTATTTTTGAAAAATTTCTATTTCACCGTGTGGGAAACAAATAAAATAACATGTCAGACTATAACGCTTCGTATTTTAAATAATATTCCGAAAAATAATTCGAATATAAAGAAAAATTGAAGGAAAAACTACTCACCGAACGTGCACTTCATTCGGTTATCTAACGAAAAGAATTAATCTCTTACCTGAAATTAAAAAAAGAATAAACCATAATTAGTATACACACACCGATAAATTTGTTTATAAAATGAAACACGTTAAATATACCGTTGATGATGTTATCACTAGTAGTGGGCGAAGACACCTGTTTGATCTGAAAAGTTTCCAACAGTTCCGGAAATAGTTCGTTTAGCCTCTTCCAAATGTGCTCCTTTTTTTTTTTTTTTTTGTTAAAGCAGCGGTTGTTTTCTACTACCAACAAATTGGGGCAATTAAGAAAAGCGGAAAATTGGAAACCCGGGAGAAAAACCATTAAGGGTAGAATTTTGCCGAACAAAAAAAAAAAGCAAAGTGAAAAAAAAGAAAATTCTAATTAAGAGCGGACAGAATTGTTTCTTCCTGAAACCTTTGAGATTTGTCGCGCTCAAGAAAATTCCAGATTGTAATATTTTTGAGGTGCAGCTTACATCGGATATGTTCAGCATAACTACGCAACGTGATTCATCGTATGAACTGCGATAATTTGAAAAAAATCATAATCGACCGAATTACAAAAAAATTTCTACTACGTCACGTATATTCAGCTTTCGTATTAAGGAATTTTTTTATATTAATTCTTAGCGGCATTCTTCTTTATCATTCTTTGCTTAATTTAAAATTTAAAGGAAAACGTCTACAGTACAAAAAGTTGTCTCGTTATCATTAGCAATTTTTTTCATACTGTTCGTTTTCGTTACTCTTTGCCCGTAATCTAACAGAAAGCCTCTAGTAACTTTTATTAAATAAGTTGGAAAAAAAATAACGAAACAATTAAAACGAAAACGAAAACATTTTTCATTACGTTATTCAATTCAGAAGCTGAATATATCCGGGTCGATTAATATCTTCGAGTTTTTCCGTGTAATTTTTTCAAATATCTCTTATTTTTGGCGGCTGCTGATCGACGACGTGAAATTAACTTTCCGAGTTTAATTCACTGGATGTGACAGAACAAGCAGAAAGAAAAAAAAAAAAAAGCTAAAATTCAAAATCACAAATTGGTTATTGAAACCTTTTTTTTTTTTTTTCTCAGATCAGAACACCAGTTTACTCTTTTAAGAGACGTAAAACCCCCGTCGTCTATTCGCTGAAACAATAATTCAGGATAATTCGCGATAATTCGGGATAATTCGGATAATTTGGGACACCTGTATTTATCAAATTTCAATCGATCCTGAAATAAAAAATTACATCCGACGAAACTACATACTATGCATCGGTATTTATCGACTGTAATTTTAAAGAAGCCCCGCATGCCGTTAAAAATAATTGTGCCATTTCGCTTTATTCGGTCGGACGTGAGCAACCAAAGAAAAAAACAAAACATAAAACACACTGACGAAGATTGAATATTTATTTTCTTTTTTAAATCGAATTTAATTTATTTAACTTGGTTTTTGTTGGCGTCTGAATTTTAATGAACCCGATTTGTGAAATCCAGTCTCTTCCGTTTCACTGGCTTTACAACGGAATCATTTTACCTGGCAATTTTGGAAGCACGTTAATGCGGCAAAAAGTGAACTTTTATTTTTTTTTTCAAATCTCGCGATAAACATAAATAAGTAGATACATTTTTTATAATAGCTTTGCTAACTCGCGAAAACTATACACGTGTTTATAGTTAAAATTTATAAGAAAATCAAAAATACCATTTTATAAATATCGCCGGACTAATGTTGTACTCGAGACTGCTAACTGAAAAATTTACGTAATTTACCACACCCGTGTATGATGCACTTTATTATCAGAGGAAAGTTAGAATGGAAGTTTTTTACTTTTCCCCTCAAAAATTCGTCAAATTGACCTTTTTTCCTGTCAAGTTTTATTGAAAGGTCAAAAAATTTTCCCGCCAATCCTTTATCTTTTTTTTTCTTTCTATTTGTTTACAAAACTTTGTTTTAATCGCGGTTAACGCAGAGTTTTTTCCACCTATTCTTCTTCTTTTATGCCGTGACCTTTTCAGTTTTTCCAGTTGCGAAGGTTAAAACTGAAATATTATTAAAAGAGAAAATAATTGTATATGACGAAATCGATAGAAATGTAAAGTTTTGCAACTACTTGCACACAAATAAATCCGTTAAGCTCGCTTAGCGATTATTTTGAAATATAAAATCATATATAAATTAACAATTATCGTTATCAATATTTTCTAGGAAGAATCACTCAACGGCCAAAACCGGTGTTCACTATTACTAGAGACAATCGGAAAAGGTGGCGTCGTCTAATTAGACTCGCCCGAGAATTTAAAAAACGAAAAATAGTCGAATTGGAAAAAAAAATAGTGAAGTCGGTTTCATTGAGTGAAATACGAGGAAAATACGCATTTTTTCTTTTTATAATTTTCTTATGCAATAGCAAAAGGCGAGTGTTAATTTTATTTTCGATTTTTTTGTAAACTTTTTCAGAGAGTTAGCAGAGCTACAGAGAATTTATTTATTTATTCAATTATGTTCGCTAGGAGATGAAAAAAAATAAAAAAAGAAAGAAACGAAGAAAAGTTTGGTTTTTGTCGCATTAACATATTTTGAAAAATCGCTGATTAAATGATTTCGTCGGAGAAAGCCGGTTAAACGGAAGACTGGATTTCACAAATTGAGTTCATTAAAATTCAGAAGTGCCAATAAAAAACGGGATTTAATAAATTCAAGTTGAAAAAAAATTCAAATATTCTATCTTTGCCAGTAAGTTTTTTTTTTTTTTTTTCGTTTCTCACGTCCGCCTGAATAAAACGGGATCACGCAACGGATTTCGCGTGAAAAATAAATTTTTCCATATTTTCATTATAAATTTTATGCCAAAAATTCACCCTAAAAAAAAAAAAAAAAAAGTAGTTTTCCGGTTTTAATGTACCTAGTAGTGAGAGTTTTATCATAACCGCAGAGATCTTTTTTAATCTTGTTTTCTGCTCGTAAAAATTCTACGCACTTCCATGCCTACACATAAGAAAGTGAAACGGAATCAACGAGCGCACTTAATAGGCCCAAACATGCTAATTTTATTAATAATTTTACATCAAAAGGAAACATCGAAAAAAATACCTATACCGTTATGTTGTATTTGTTACTCTTAAAAAATTCGAATTATGAATATAAGTACGGAATTATGGAAATGAATTTTTTGCAACGGTGCATCATTGCGCGTCTTCCTATCGTCACCGCCAGAAAGTAATTATACAAAAATGAGGTTTTTTTCTTTTTTCTTTTTTTTTTTTTTTTTTGTAGCTTCATACTACCGAATTATCGAAATAGTCGGTTTTCATCGCGTTCCTGAACGGAGACATAAGGGACACATTTCCGTGTTAAGAAATGTTGACATTATTGGGTCAAGGGACGGAGTACGGTTCGGAATCATCGAAGCATTTTGTAATGTGTAAAAAAGCATTGTCAAAAAAGCGCTGGTGAATTAAAATAGCGAGGCAAAAATGTGCTTTCCGTAGAGTGACCGGTAAAGCTTTGGCACATTTGGAAACATGTTTTTACCGTGGAAATGAAGGCTATTTAATAAATTCGACAAATTGGCCCGAGTCTAAATCATCGCAAATCTCGCTGAACGAGCGTGTTTGCAGGTCGTTAGTATCTGCGTCAAAAAAAAAAAAATCATAAACACCGAGCAGACAAGTGCCCGAAATTACCGATGAATCGTTTACAAAAAATGAAAACAAAAAATTAAAAAAGAAAAAAAGACTTCACGTTTAAGCGAGCACGCATTCGGGAAATCTGTGGCGAAGCGCGTAATTCGGCATGAGTGATTTATACGATGTAAACGAGCAACGATTAAAAATTTAAGTGCAAACAACAGATAAGTTTCGTATTTAATATCGTTGCTCGCCGAATCACAGTTGTGATAGTTTTATACCAGTGACGTTATATCTGACCGAAGAACAACAACACGTTCTCGGAGAACAGTCGTTCTTTCGGATGGTGGCAATCAGCGCGCTTTTTTTCAAGACCTCTCGAAAGAAAGAATCGTTTAAATAAATCAACAAACACCTACGTTTTTTTTTTTATATGGTAGCCGCGCAATATATCTTTATTCTCATTTCAGCGTCATTTTTTTTAATTCCCGTCCGCTCGTTATATTTAGAACTATTAAGGTTGACACGCGAGTGTAAATCACTTGATTCGCGTGTGGGGTCTAGGCCGAGTATTTGTACTAAATCCACAGGGGCTACCGGAGCAGCCGGTCCAGCTTGAATTGAGAACAAGTGAAGTCGAACGTTATAAATCAACTATTCTGCCGATTATAAGCTGGTACAACACCAACTTTTCGTTTGTTGCGCGGACCAGAATGAAAGATGCATATCATCGGCCACGTTTATCTTTTTATTCGTACCACCACACACACTCTGATCACTTTTGCATAATGAGTAACATAAATTATTTCTACCGCCGGTAACTTTTCAATCGGTTCAACTTTCCTTTTTATTTTTCATTCACTGGTCCAGGCCGAAAAAAAATCTGTTTCTCGGCGCAGCGAGGCCCAAAAAAACGACAGCAGGATAACGAGTAGACCTGGACTAAACCGCGCACAAAAAAGAAGAAGATAAAACAAGGAGCAGACGTGTAATATTAAAATTATTCTATCGACAAACGAAAAATCTCTAACCTACTTACAAAAATCAGTTCAGCTCAATATTCCGAGTGATTCCTGAACCAGCGCGACTTTCAGAATTCATCGATGGTACATTTTAATCTATGTACACGCTTTTTTTTCTTATCTACCGATGGTTTTATTTAATTACAAAAAAAAAAAAAATCCGAGTCGATTGAAAATAATTAAAATACCTGTCTGTCTCTTATTACTTTCACAGGCGCCGGTGCGCCTACAATGAAGTAATGTTATTTTGTCGCGTCGCTCATCACAAAGTAAATTCACAAAAACTCGACAACTTGAAAATAATTACTGCAAAGATCGTCATTGACCTTGTCGGGAATTATTTAAAGGTACATTGACGAGGTCGCGATGGACCATTCTATATGTTTTATTACGTTTATGTTTAAACACGACGTATTGATTTTCCTTTGCAATTAATTCAAACCTAATTACTAGCAATTTACGCTAATTAATGGAAGAAGAAAAGTAAATGGCATTTTTCACGTTCCGATCAACAATGTATTAATTGATCGCTGTTATCAGTTGTAAGTCGCCATTTGATCCGCGCATAATTAAAATACTGTTTTACATTTGTAAAATACGTCGAAGAATTTCAATCACACCCCTTCATATACAAAAGTGAGCGCTAGGCAGTGCTTATTGGTCACGGCATTTCCTATTTGCACAGCGCGTTGCTTGTAATCAACAGAACGAAAGTACTCTATTGCGCAATAGTTTGTCCAGTTGCTTACTACTTTGTATAATTATGTTAATCTAATCTGGCCAACGTCCTACTATTTCTAACTCATAAACTGAATACAGATCGTTGATTAATAATAATAATAATAATAATAATAATAATAATAATAATAATAATATTAATAACAATAATGGTAATAGTAATATTAATAAAAAAAATAATAATAATAACAATAATGAAATCAACAAAACCCAATTATTATTATTTTTTTTTTTATTTTATTGAATTTCCTAAGCTTCAGCGTGCCTTATTTAATTGCTGCAGCTATATACTGTGCGGGGTTTGTAATTATATTACTTTAGCTATTCTGCTAATTTTAAGAAGATTAATGATTGAGTATGTTTCTGACTTTGGGAGTTTGATAATATGTCGGGTAATGTTTTATGTGCTAGGAACGTCCGTGTTGATGCGAATTCTGTGCAATCCACTAATATGTGCTAGACGGTTGGGATAAACTGCCCATACAGAAACCCACGAATCGTAATTTTAACACGAAATCTTAAAAATTAGAGGATTAAAAAGTTAATAGAATTTACTTATACCGCTTTAACAATTACTATTAAGCTTTATTAGAATAAAAAACAGAAACGGCTACGAAAATAACGCGAAAACAAAACCTTTTGAAACAAAGAAAAATAAGAAAAGACGTAAATAAATATTTTCATAAATAAATTTTGCAAATTAACGATCGGAATCGTACACTAGTTATCAATACAAGAAAAATTGATACACTGACTGGTGATTACGGGCATTGGTCAAAAAGGGGGGAGGGAAAAAAAAAGGAAGCTTAGATAAGAGACCTATATCTTACAACAGCGGATAAACAAGAAGTAACGAAGGTGATGAATGAACTTAGGTGCTGTAAACATTTATAGATTTTCATTTAAATATATCGTAATACATGGAGATAGATGTGTTCATTCAATTAATAAGCACACAGTTATACATTAGAATGGGCACCGTGAATTTGTATTTACTCACCGGAAAAATGCTTTTATAAGACAAAATAAACCATCAAATAGGGACCGATTCAGCGAGAAAAAACCATTTTAACAGTAACGATAGTCGTTTACACTCATCCGTCGTTTACAGTTCAAAGAAATGTATTAACGCCGAAATAAATTATTAGCGTATTTAATTGCGACGAGTCACATAAAAATACTAACAACGATCAGATCTTCTATTTTTTCTTTAAATTTATGGCTCTTTTCTCAAATTCAAAAATTCGATAAAACATGAATGTTTTTATTACGAATGTTGCATATTATTTCTTAGAAATCGACACGCAAATTCTCTCCGATAAAGCTAAGAAAAAAAAATGGATTGTCTCTTCCGAATATTAAATTTGTAAATTATCCCTTCGATCGTGACACGATATTATTTAATAATAAATACGGAAACAGAAAATTTGCCTTTAAAAAGAGTGTGTCACTACTTTTGAATTATCGGAGTTTTATATGTAATAGAATAATTTCTCATTGACGGGTCTCTACGTACTGGTACTTGTAGATCGTAATTTATTGCTTCGTTACTAGTATCGAAAAGTAACATTTAGTTCTTTTGATTGAAGCAGTTTTACATCGAACGTCTTTTACCGTTAGCTCAATTTCAGAATCAAAATACCGTTCTAGGTTTACTATTTACTACTGGCATTACTTTCGAACTGATTCCGAAACTGGTATGTTCATTTTAATGCATTCTGCAATGTTTCCGTGCACCTTTTTGGCGGTTTATTTACATTTACGTTCTTCTTTTTGTTCGAAAAGAAAATTTATGGTATTACAACGATATTGTGGCACATGCCTTGTAAACATTACCTCAATAAGTCACTTAAAAAAAGCTGCGACCTAACGGAAAAAACACGTGACACAATAAAATCCCCGATGAGCGTGAAAGAATAATGAGCAGTATAACAACAACCATGATAAACAACAATTCTTCCTACTGATAATAAGATTAGAAATTACTTTTTTTAATATGTCAATTCTAAATATAATTTTCCGGCGTCACATTAATAACTTGCAACTATAAACGTGTATTGCGCCTATACATACACTTCCGTATTATTGGCTGTATAAATTTGAACGCGTTAACTATTTCCAAACCATTTAGGGTACGGACAGCGTCCCCGCAGACAGCAGTGCGAGCCCCGATTTAGGGAGTAGCCTTTCACATGAAGAGAGATGACTGTACGGACGTGAGAAAATCCGTTAAATACAAAGTGCCGTAATTACCGATTTTAATTTAATTCGAAACTTAACTGAACACGAAAGAATCGAAAATGTAATCAGCGCTAGTAACATCGATGTTGCGCTTAACCTCGGCAACATTAAAAGGGCCAATCAGATGCACGCACTGACGCCGTAAATGGCGATTATTATAATTCGATTTTCATTTCAACCGAACAATAATAATAATAATAATAATAATAATAATAGTAATAATAATAATAATCTGCCTCATTTGCTAAATAATTCTGCGAATCGTACGTCGATGTTTTCGTTTAGTTGTTTTATAACTGCGTTTCGTTGGCCGAATGCTGTTACCGCATTGTACGCCGGCGGTGGCCATTTATGGTTTTTTAATACCTGCATACAATGTTTCAGCAAGTCGGCGCCTCCTGTTATCAGCCAACTGTCAAGAGTTGCAATTATAAATAAGAAAAAATCTCCGAAAGAATCAAAAAGAAATAAAGAGTCTTATTTTACGATGCAACGGTTCATCGAACTTTTATCAGGCCTACACGCCGGGTTGGAAACAATTCATT
Organism: Icerya purchasi; assembly: GCA_039619475.1. Lineage (NCBI taxonomy): Eukaryota > Metazoa > Arthropoda > Insecta > Hemiptera > Monophlebidae > Icerya > Icerya purchasi. The sequence continues at coordinate 396,978,345 of CM077115.1, read as the reverse complement.
CGGATTAAATTGCTTGTGAGTTTTAATTATTTTAATATTACCAATTAGGCAGAGCCCGTTAAAAAATCTATTAATCGAAAGCGATTTCAAAGAGCTTTTATCGAGAACGACCACTGAAACATGCATATCAAAATCTGGTTCGTTTATCGTCAATTTCGTGCTGCTTTAGTATTCGTCGAAAACCAACTAATGCGAGTTTCGGGTGATAGGAGAGATTGGTTTTTTGCTTTTTTCTTCTTCTTCTTCCAATATGTATACATTAATGACTATGCCCACTTTTAAGCTGAACGGTTTAATCTGTAATCGTCATCCGACATTTTAATTTGCAAAAAGTGATATAGTTAATATCGAACTTTTTATAAGAATAACAGAAGACTATCATCCGCGACTGCAAAATATGTCCTCTTAGCGAGTTCTTAAGCATTGAGTTTACATACATACATACATATATATGCATATATGTATGTATGTATGTATGCGAAGTTTCAACTACAAAAATCATCATGATACGGCAGGAAACTTACACTGCACTTTTAAGCATTCAGTATAATTTGTACACACCATTTAGAAAAGAAACAATATATAACTGAATTTAAAAAATCATAGAAATTTATTCGTTACAAAAATTTGAATAATTTCATACACAAATACCTATCCGCGAAATTACACCTCTTGTAGCAGGGCGGAATGGAAAAGTGCAAAAAGAAAAACGCTAATTCTTCGGTAGGCAGTTTATTTTTATCAATAATGACAAAATAGCAAAGAAAAATATTTAGCCTAAAGAAAATTTGGGAACAAACATAAAGATGTCACCAAAAAGAACCTAACTTCCAATACGATACCTATACACTTGTTTATATGTACACATATATACAATATATATATATATATATATATATATATATATATATGTTCGCCAACTTTTATTCCCCTGCGGTGCGTGACAATGTCTGCCGAAATATTCTTTATCGAATAACTCTAAATGTTTTTCTGTCTTTATTTAAATATTTACTCGTCAGATGAGCATAGCGCAAAAAATTTCAGCTGTAAGATGTAATAATAAAATCAAAAATAGCCGGGATAGTAATTTCCTTTAATATTCACCTTAAACATTTTTGGCCACTCGCAACACGAATTGGTAACGAACTTTTTTTTAATTTATAAAGTACGCAAGTACCTTTACACGATCAAATTATGAGTCCTTTAGTATTAGTTTTTTGTTATAAAATATGCGAAATAATAGAAAGGACGAGGTTACGTGAACGTGATGTTTTTCTTCAACATATAACATTCGGATTGAACATGTAATGGCCTCAGTTTGTTATATTATCGTTTTGAATAGTGCAGATTACTTATAACCTGGATTCTGCCACAAATCAATTGGCGCCAAAATTTTGTTTTGATGCACTGCAAATCCGCCGAACACATTCTACTAGTCATGAGAACGTCTTTATCGGTGATTACATTCACTGGATTCGTCGCAAATGGTAATAATTAGAAGCATATTAATTTTTGCCACGTAGCACAACGAATCCTCGGATCTCTAGCCAACAATATGAACGTGGCCAGACACGAATAGCCAGTTATTACGTCTACTTCCAAAAGTCACCTTGAAGAAAGTCTCGCCACTGCTGCCGATATATACTCGCGTAAAGCTTTAGTTAATTAGCCAGTTTAGCCGGTTTAAGATCGAAAATAATTTTCAAACAATGTATCTCACGAAAGTGTGCAAAACGAGTGGAGCAGCAGATTCGACCGGGGTCAAAATATTGCGATCGCTAAATTTTAATTTTCGACGATAAACTTACGACGACGGTAGCCAGAACGAGTTCAGTCAGGAAAAGGGAAAAATCAGTCGCGAATTAAACGGTCGTTGAGTGTGCTCTGTTACTCGAATCACTTTTTTTCTTTGTTTTTTTTTTGTTGTTTTTTTTTTCGTTTAAATCTATACGATTTTTAGAAAATTTTCCCGCAAGATAGTCACCGACCGACATCGGGGGAGAGGCATTAGCGTGAAGTGCGAGCGGCAGAAAAGCAGACAAGATTCCCCCGACTATGTTACAATGGAAAATTACGCGTTCAGAAAATGACGGGTGGAGGGGAAATAACACGAGGATGACGGTGAATAGGAGAAACGATGAGACAGGGAATTGAAACGTAAACGACGAAACAAATAAAATCTTATTAGAAAAAACAGAAGAAAAACAAATCAAAAATAAATCGAAGAACGTAAACAATTTAACGTGGAGAATCTGTTTTGATGCTAAAATGATAAATTTATACGAGAAAAAAAAAGAAAGAAAAATTGAAGGAACAAACGGAAAAAGAGTTTTGACGAGTTTTACTCGTCGATTTGAGTTGATCAAGTTCAACGCTGCTCTTCAGTGACCTTTCGGTACGGTCCGATTAGAATGAACAATTTTTGCCTTCTCCAAACGTTCCCCGTTTTGAGAGAGTAATGTGACTTGACAGATTTTTCCGCACCTTAAGCCGTTTCCAATTCTAACCGTTCTGCTACTATTATGTCTGGACACTTAACTAAGACGCTCACTTTGAACGAAGAAACTATTCTATACGGTGCCGATAAATTGCTATTTGCTCAAAGTATCTGAGACTAGTTATTGAGAACACTTAAGATCTCGGCGAAAAGAACAGAAACTGAAAGAAACGTGTGACGTAAATAAGTGTAGCAAATAACCTCAACTTGGTATAAACAAATCATCGAAAGATGCAGACTCCTTCCGGAAACCGTTTAGACCGACGCTTTGGAAGAGTCAAGATTCGGAAGAGAGAGCAAAGACGACGGTGTGTTTGTGGAAGAAAATCGATTTGTGAAAAGAGCGTGGAAAAGAGAACTAGAGTATAGAGGCGACAAATGTTTGCTAATTAATAGAACAGTCCCGTGGCCAAGCGCTGATAGAAAGTGCATGTTGTCATAGCGGATAACGAAACGATGCGGGAAAACGACGGTCCAATTTCTCGCACGAATCATTAGAAAGAGTAGTGCCGATTAAAATCGTCGAATTAATACGATATTCATTCTACGGCGGACAAAACTCGGAATTATCACGTCGAGTCAAAGTCGGGGAGAATAGAAGACGGCTTCGGAGAAAGGAAAATTGTCGCAGGAGCTTTTGCGCAGACGTTATCGCAGTTTTCGATAAATCGTCAAAAAAGTCTATATGAATCAACGGCGACGGGGTGCGATTGGGCGGGTTAGGTGGAGAGATTTTAATCAAGATTAGATCAATTTCAATTCTACCGAAAGATGGAGAATGTTTCAGCGAGTGAGAAGAATGGAGGTCGACTTAGGATGCCACATTTATGTATGCACGGGACTTCGTATCAATGACCGACAATCGAACACGTGAAACTTCGAAGAGTTTCAGAACGGATAACAATCAAGAGCCTCGGGGGTTAGGGTAGGTAAGCAGCTGAAGCCGAATCAAGACGCAGTTAAATAACCTAATCGTCGATTATTTGCCGAATGCAAATTAAACTAAATAGAATTTCGGCCGACCGAACTATGCGAGCGCTGTACGCGGTTATTAGTTGATAAATTTAAAAATATATCCGAAATTCCGGTGCACCACCAGTTTAAGATAAATATACGCTGCGGTAATAATAATTTAAAATTAAAAATTAATTTTTCCAGCCACTCCTTTTTTCCGCGTGACACGCAAAACCGGTTTGCACGGTTCTTCCGTTTGTCTTCTACGCGATTTGGAGAAAGTTCGATCGCTCGGTAGAAGAATTTTTTGCTCGCTAATTCCAACTCCTTTTTTACCGGAAAATGTAGACGCGGCTAGACATTTTTGTTTGTCACATATCCTAACTTTGGAAAGCGAAAAAACATTCAACTTTCATCGAACATCGAATCGGACAAAAATTACGAGCGAAAAATGATCAAATGGAAGGGGATAAAAGAAAAAAAAAGTTTCGAAAAATTCTTTTTTCCTTTGTGAACTCGGTTTCTTTTTCAAGTACTCTCTACATTCTTCTCTTCCGGCCCAAAATAAAATAAACAATAATCTCGAAAGTTATTCAAAATTTTAACTCGGATACGTTTTCGCTTGGTGCAAAAAAATTAAAAAATTATACCGCTGTTTTTTTTTTCAAATTATCTATAGAAATTTTACTGAAACCATTCCTGCTTTTATTAACGCTTAGACACGAAGGCGTCTTCGGTATTCCTTTAAATTATCTGGAAATTTTACTGGAACTAAAAAATGTTTACTTTATTTTGCCTTTTATTTTTTTAAATTTAGAGCGATAAACTGTTCCTTTCCAATTGTATATTTTAAAATAATTACGGATAATATTCCGAATAGAAAAAAGAAAAAAAAAAAAAAAACCCATTAATTTATAATTCTCAGAAAACATATATGATTCTATGTTTCCGCGAATAGCGTAGAAAATGAAACTAAATTTGTTCAATCGTACGTAGCAGCCGACTTTTTCTATCACTAAAATTCAAACGCGCCGAAAATAAACCTTATATGCAATTCAGCATCTCCGCGCGAGAATAGCCGATTGCTATCAGTAACAGCGATAATGGTTTGATTACGACATTTACGTGCCCTGAAAGAAAGAAAAAAAATGCTACAAAATAACTCACACAAATTTGAAAAATTATCACGTTTTGCATTATTAAATTTTTAAACTTGAAAAGAAGACCATGTGTTCCCATTCTCTTCGCATTTTGCAGTTTCGGTACGAATAACTCGGCGTGATTCGACCACTGACTAGAGCCCACCGTGTGATCGGAAAGAAATAAAAGGAATTAGTAGCCCGTTCGGAAGCGTATTACAAACACCGGAAAAAGAAAAAAAGGTAGAGTAGCACACCTTGTTGGCGACCACATTGGCTACCGCTACTTCGTCGACAGGTGAAACTAATTCGGTATTCTGGTTTCCCAGTTTTTTTTTCATCCAATCGGCGAGTTTCCTCTTCTTTTTCGATACCTGAACACGAGACTAGTCTATCGATACCTCTGACACGCTAATGCGCAACACAAAGTAGACGAATTCTCCATTCGCTTTCTCCATCGTGTACCTTTTTTTTTTTCTTTTCTTATTGCCATCGAAAAGAGAATCCGAATAATGTGTTTCAAGTTTATTCTCTTCACACTCTGTTCATTGATTTCCATCCGCGTGTATTTGTTAATTTTCTTAAATATAGTATATATTACGGGTAGAGTTGAAAATGGTCCCGTACAAAATAGGTTGAGCACATTAAAAACAAAAAAGAGGGATCCCCCCCCCCACGGTATATGTATGTGTGCGTCTATATTTTAACGAACAATTTAACTGTTCATCGCCTACCAGCGATCTCAATTTCCTTTTTCGACGTATTCGAAAGAAAACTTTTCAACGTTTGAAATAATCCGGGAGAAATGTTAGAAATTTTTCAATTGAAAAGTATATACGGCGCGCTACTAGTCGTTATCCGTTATCAGAGACTAGTGCGACGGTAGCAACAAAAGGCTAAGGAATTCTTTGGCACCAGACGACACAAACAATACGAAGCGCAGAATCGGCGCGGGTCTTTGAAGCGAGCAATAGTTTGGCGTATCGTGCTCTCTCGGTATGTACCGATTACTTTGAGAGCGGTATAACTCGACCAATGAGAGACCGTGCTCGCCTCATTCCTTTATCTAGCTCTGAAAACTTAAAGTTGTCAATCACACGGCACTATTGAAGTTCTTAGGCGCCATATCAACAATCGTTGACGGATTCTGAGCGTTATCAATCAGTCAGTCCGCCGAGTCGTTCGACAATCAGACATTTCTCCTTTTTCAATCGATATACCGTGCCATCACCGTAATCGCTCTTATTTGCTTCGCCGCAGAATAAGTAAAATATTGCCAAGCTGTCCGCCGTTGGCTGTTATTGATCTCGAAATTTTCCAGATTGTTCTTAACCGAACGGACATGCGCGCCCATTAATTTGTATCTCGGATCTGATCCTTTTTTGTAATCGGTCCCATTTTCATTTCAAACACGATTCGTTTCGAGTTATTTAACGAAAGCGTTGCGCCCCGGACTTGTTCTGTACTGTCTGATAAGCCTCGACGAGCTTAACGTGCACCGCCGTTCCTCTCACGTCATTGCAAAAGGTAGAGAGAAATTGGCTGTTTCAAATAGAAAGAAAGAAAAAAAAGCTTTTTAACTGACAATAATTGCCTCACACAAAATGAAGAAGAAAAAAAAAACAAAGATAAAATGCGCGATTTTTTTTTTTTGGTTTTTTCAAAATTTTTGCAGGCAAAATGCCGATCAAGTTTCCTGTTTACTTCAGCAGATGGAACAAATCGCAAAAAATATTATTCAGAATGGCGAAATCCTTTAACGAACTTTATAATTTCAATTAAATAAATTTCTGTAATTTATGCTGGCTAGCAGACACGGACACGGAATCCACTGCGGTCAAAAAGGAACAGAAAATGCAACCCGTCCGAAATGTCAAAAATAAATGTATTACTCGTATTTTAACACCGCATCTGTGATAATTATTGAAAATGATTAATAATCGCTGTGAAAGCTTTAAACATTTAGTACGGGAGAAGTTTGTATCCTGGAAGTAGGACTTCAAATAAAATCGCTGGTTTTACAAATCACGTTCGAGCCGTCATCTTGCGAATTAGTTTAAACGCTGCTTTCGAAACGTTATCAGCTATTTCCGTTTAGATACCATCGAGTCTCATTAATTTAATGATAAATACGATTCTGATTTTTGGACATTTTTAAAAAGTTTTTGCTATTTTATTTACACATCACGTTTAACTTTCCATTTCAACTAATTCAATATCAATTTTCAACAGCCGTATCCTGATCATCGTAGAGATTAATATGACGACTTTTTTTACGGTAGCACATATATATATATTACATTGGCATACGAATTAATCGTATTCGGCAGTGGCAAAAAAACGCCATCAAACGGGCCAAAAAAACATCATTAGGCAAACTATTACGTTACACTCTGCGTTATTAGCCATTGGACAAAAATAATTAAACCAGAGTATACTAAGAATTATATTTTATTCTGTATATATATATATATATATGTACGCATACATATAAACATATATATTTTTTTTTTCTTTTATAAAAGAAAAAAAAGTAATCACGGAGAAAAATGCTTTGCGCTTCCGACAACGTACTTTGATGTCCGAACGCGCACCGGTGATTGTAAAAGTAAAAAGGAATATTGATTAACCAACTAATGAATAATTTAACATTAATCTTAAGATTCTCTCAGACTATTCACACAGATTTACCTCGATAGAGGACGATGGTAATGCAAATTAACTGCCGTGTAAATATCTAACGGGTAAATCCGACATCGATACAATTTCCATTTCTCGTTGTTGTCGCGAAGATCGTTGTTCAACTGAAGACGTTGAAAATTTCTCTCGTGACATTGCAATTTCTGTCTGCCTTGGTAACCCAGCAAGCGGATAATGCTTACTGACTAAAATTCTCACTTGACGAGAGAAAAAGGACAAGCGTTTCTATACTGTGCCCTTGTGTTCAGTGAATGTAGAAACGTTTGCATCGCCGCTAATGAAAAGTATTTCAAAGAATTTTCAATCATTTCATTGAGCACAGTCGATGATGAAAAAATAGTTTAAAAAAAGTACCAATTTCGAGATCGATTGTAAAAATTGAGTAAAAATGCACTAAAAACGCTTAAAAGATACCTTAAAGGAGGGATATCATTATCATTTGTAAACAACATTCGCATCTTAATTAGAGTGTCCGTATACCAAATTCTCAAATTGGAAAAAATCATATACTAAAATGGAGTTTAACAACATTATCACACTCATTTTCTAGCCAAGTATCGAAAGCATCAGGAATATTTATTGATTACCGTAATTTCAATTCGGTGTACTCTAATTAAGAGGTTGTTTGAGAATCATCATAGTTTTTTCGTTTAAGGTAAATTTTACTGCTATTGTCTCTTTTTATCGAGTGTAATTATTTCCCTACTTTTTAACGCATTTTTATTAAATGTTTTAAGAGTAAATCTTGAAGTAGGCATTTTTTTTTTTTTTTTCTAATTAAAATTTAAAAATTTAAAAAGGCAAACGATTTGTTTTCGCTTTCGAGAATTCCGATTTATTTGCTTTACGATAACGATAAAATACCGGTTAATCAGGGACACTGTGAACAAAGAAAGGCCCGTTTCTTAAACTGTTTTATTTCTATATCTCGTATTAAAGCGTTCGACGAATTACTCACTCTGTCGGAAAGTTTTTAGCGGTATTAATTATAAAATTTTCAACTTTTTCAATGAACTTTGAAGAGGAAACAAAACAAAAAAAAATAAAAACATAAAAGAATAAGAATAAAAAACGAACTGAAACATTTTTTTACATAATGTTACTAATTACACGTGATCACATAATCTGGTTTATTATTTGTTCCCGGATGATAGGATGGGAACTTTGTTGCATTTAAGAGGGGGACTACTAATAGATTTTTTATCAATGACCCGCGACAGAAATAATAAAGTCTCGAGCCATGTGTATTAATTAGAGCAATGTTAAAGATCAAACTCGGTGAAGCGGAACCGAGTGAATTCAAGGAAATAGTCCCGAAGGAAACTATCGACGACCTGCTTAAAATTCCGAGAAAACCCGAAATTGAAAACGTAAAATCAACGCCAATTTTTCTCAATAAAATCCGAAATTTTCATTAAAACAGTTTTTTATCGTTCGCGCCATGTCGCGCGTTTCAGAATTTTCAATAGTACTCACAGAATCATCAAGCCGCGGACAATAGAATCGAATACTTCGATTACGAATAATTTGATTAATTACAAAGAAAAAGCGAAAGTTTGAAAATACTTTTACATAACGGTAACAGAGAAAGACGGTATTATTTCAGATAATCCCCGCTGATCATAAACGATCAGAAAATTTTTACTACTTCCCCTCTCTCGGAATGAATTAATATTTCAGATTGGACATTACTCTCAGTCCACTCTAGTTTGGTCAATACGGTAAAAACCCGCTTAAAACTTATTTCGGCAGTCAGAAATTAACCGTGCGTGTTAATCTTGGATCATATTTATAGAAATTTGTCAGGGCATTAATAATTTCCGAAAATAATGTAAAAACGAAAGTCAGAGCTCCACAGGCGATTTCTAAGAAAGCGTTGGGTTTGGTTGGGGAGGGATATGTTTTGAAATCTCCGCGGTTTACAAGTAAAACTAGGTTACTATCCGATGACACAGTGATGTGTAGTTTTAACAACTGAAACCGGAGATAAGCGTAATAGTACAGAAATCGCCGTTTAAACCATAAACTCAAATACTTAAAAATAATTTTTATAAAATTTACAAAATATACCCCTGCTGCTTATTATTAAAAATGTAACTTTTAATGCTCCTTGGTAAGGATTTGTCGTTTCGAGAGATTTATTTTCGCTACGCTATTATTACTCTGTAAGTTCTGAAGTAATACCTATAATTTACGAGTAGAAAAAATACTTCATTTAAACGCGAAATATTCAAAAAAAAACCCAACAAAAACGAATATACATATATATATATATATATATATACGTACACACATGTATGCGTGCGTACATGTACGTGTATATGTAGAGCGAATGCCTGACTTGTTGGCAATATTGTAATAGTAAATATAATAATTATTCCGCCTCCAAAACGTTTCTATCTGGCGTCGTCGTCGGCGAGGCTTGATGTCTACAAACGCACCAGTATATGTTGGGATGACGCTAGTAAACAATTAGAGAGGCGTGTCCATTTTACACTCATTACACTACGTATGTTAATTAACATAAATTACCAACCGGCATAATTACACATCGAACTTGGAAACATATTTACGCCGCCATAAATCATTCGATGAGCGCCGGCCCTAGGGACTCTGCCATCATTTTCCCCTGTGTTGCAAAATAAACATTACAATTTGTTGCCTAGGACTGGATTTTCCGCGTTTGCCTTCTTTCGTTTCTTTTACACGTTTAGTCTGCGCGCGATTCCGAGACTGCTTAATTCTTTGAAGAAGCGCGACTCAGAGTAATTGTAATAGCCGTTTTCGAACGAATGGGTCCTATAACTTTCTACCTTACCAATGGAGGTATAAATTTCGACTAGAGTTATATACCTACTGCAGTTACTTCGGAACAAGTTAAAAATTTGTCTCGCCTTGTTACTGAACACACTTATATGAAATATATATTACTGTTCTTCGTACTGATGTAATAATTAACAAAAAAAAAAAAAAAAAAAAAGTGTTCAACGGACTCGTGAAATTATTATTGAAGTTTGTTATACACATTATCTCGAATGTTTATAAAATGAATGACAACATTAAAGTTGAAAATAAAATACAGGAAATTAGGAAAAGGAGAACTGTTTTTTACGGTCATATCATGAGAGTGAACAGCGCAAGGCAGAGCAACAGAATTTTCATAATTTTCCTTGGCCAAAAAGCAAAATGGAATCGGTTTAAAGAAACAGAGCAGGATATAACGGGGAAATGAAAATAACAGCTGAAGACATTCGTAACCTGGTCCAGCTAAGAGAAAATTGGTAAGAGAAAACCAACCGGAAAATTAAAAAAGGGTGCATTATGGACGTTGGAAAGAAAGAAAAACCATAGCGAACGGATGAAGAAGTATTGGAGGCGCAAATGAAAGCCAAAAGAAAGGACGACAACTGAAACTAAGTGGTCCATAATTGGACGAAACGGGAAGAAGAAGAAGAAGAAGAAGAAGAACTAGATATTTATGAAATAGTAATGTTAATATATTTGAAAAATTTATGCTTTCACGTTTCGAAGCAATAGCTTCGTGATACTAACGTTAAACATTTTATTTAAAATTTTTAACGTTAGTATAATGACGAAAAAATAAAATTTTTTAACATTAGTATCACGAAGCTTTGCTTCGAAACGCGAAAGCATAAATTTTTCAAATATATTAACATTACTATTTCATAAATATCTAGTTCATATTATAAGCATTCGTGAAAATCTGTTTATTTTTTTCCTCATTTGTTAAAATCGCTCAATCTTAACAATTACAGGGAGAGATGTTATCATTCGAGGAAGTAAAATTACGACACAGAGTAAAATTTGGTCTTTTTCTTTTTTTTCTTTTGAAATCCAACAGAGTTACGGTCAACGAAAATAAGCGAATTTTAAGAAACGCGAGTTTGAATAACACTCTCTCTCTTGGTAAGTAAATTTTGGTAACCGACTCGATTTGTCGGTGAGTATGTTTCTCAGTTGAAACTGATTTACCGATAAAGGCATCTGGCTCATTAGGCAGAAAAAGTATGAAGTAGAGGACGGCTTTTTTTTGTTTTCTCTTCCAAAATTCGTAAATTAGTATTACCGTAGAAAATCAGAATATAGTTGTGTAGTACCCGGTTGTTTTCTCAAGAGTGCATATAGGGTATGTTTTCGCAGAGTCGTTGGAAGCGATGATTACCGTCAGTATGTCAGCACCTATTTTAGTTAGCCGCGATCATTCGGTAACAACAAAGATAGGTGTATATCGCAAAATACACAAATAACGTGTTAAGCGCACACGCGGCCCATGACAATTGGTTCGGTGACTAGAAAATGGTTGATTAAAGGCGAACTGGTAGGTTCGGTTTGAAAAACTGACGGTTGAACTGCGTAATGTGCCGGAATTTTACTTAATGCGTAGGAGAACACTCGTTCGTATCATTTTCCACAGCGTATTCAACGAAAATTTCTATACAGTTAATAAATTTCATTTTTCGAGAGAAAAACGAACTCTCTCCTCGATAGGCAACTTTGCATAATCTCAATCGAACGGCCAAGTGTTTTTTCTTTTCTTTTCGGTTTTTCTCATTTTCAACATTCGGTTTTTACAAGTTGAACTTGCAAAAAAACAGAAATTAACGCTTCTAAACAACCGGCTACACTCGATTTTCCCGATCTTAATTTCAAAAAAATTTCCTGCATTCTCAGAATCATATCGGGGGGGTCCAACGCTCCGAGTACCCCTCATATTCCTTGCCTAATTTCCACGACTTTCCCGAGAACTCCATTATTCGCAAGCTATTGCTCGTAACACTGTATTTCGATCTCCGTTTTTTTCTTCAATATTTTCACAGCAGATATCTCTCTATTCGTCAACTGCGCAAAATTTCATTTTTCATTAATCTTGTGATAATATATATAGACTTCTGTTTTTCATCTCCCCCGTCTCTTTCTCTCTTTGGATCCTTAAGCTAATTATTACTGGTTTTATTCTTAATTGCTCAACATTTAGCTTCCTTACCTTTTTCTTCGTAAACAAGGCGCACTCTATAATGACCCAGAGTCTATATGTGTATGTGTGTCTGTCGTACGATTCGGTCAACAATGTCCGTGTTTGTTCCCGTTCGCGGAAAAAATTGTTGTTCGGGCGATAAATTCCTCCAGAGGGGAGGCGCGTCGCTTTTGTTTTCTCGGTTTAACGTTCGTTTTTATTTTTTTCCTTTCCGAAGATATTAATGCACACTATTTATTATAATATTATTATACGTTTATTTACGTTATGTTCGATACGGCGTGCAAAGGGAACAGTCGCAGGAAAATCAACGGTGTTTTCGCTGATTCTGATGTTGTTCTAAAAGCTTTTAACAGAACTTTTTAATAACTCTCTAGTGCAGTCGTTAAATGTAGAAATATTTTTCGTTTCCGAACGTTCTGCACAATTAAAATTCATCAATAAAATAAACCGGCCGCCTCCTCCGTATGCTATGGACGCGCGAGTAACAAATTTTACACACATGTATACATCGAGTGACAGCGCGAGAACGTTTACATGGCTCGCGTACACGCATTAAAGTACACGAGACGACTGCTCTACATGACGTAGCAAGGGGAATAAGCTCGGAAAAAATTAATGAAAACGTGTGAGAACTATACGAGGAAACTTGAAGCATAGAGAGGCAGACAGAAAGAGAACGATAGACGGCCGGAGGAGAAAGAGTGTGACGACGACAGAGCGATGAAGAAGCGGCGACAGAGAATAGACATCAGAGCGAAGCGGTGGAAGAAGGACGGACGATTGGGAAAAAATATTTTCTAACAATAACAGCTCGGCACCGGCACTGGCATCAGCATCAGCGTTAGCGCACGATATAAATTAAGTGTACTTGAACGCCAATAAAAAGCATTAGCGCACTGTGTATAGTCTCGAAGGCTAATTCTATCCGTCGCTGCCGATTACATCATTCCGGCTAGACCTTAACATTTGCATTCACGTTCGTTACCGAATATTTCCACTGCTCCAGTTTACGATTTTAACCGTTAATATGCTGCTACTTTTGCATAGAAACCTCAAACGGGCGCAGCAAATTGACACAGTTGCTCTAAGAATGCAGGATTACGAACGCGATCAATTCAATCCGCTAATGCTAGCCAATGAAAAAAGTGGACCTATTAGCCTAATAGCGAATGTCGGTTAATGGAATGATTCGCTTAACGATCGAAATTATTATCGCTATCGTTGTTTTTATTTATTTTTATTTTTTGTTCGATAATTAAAAATTAGGCCTACCACGAGCGCTATTCGTCGAGAGATTCTAATTGCCCGGAATAATCCTAGCTGATGATGTATCCAAGTCGCAAATATAAAAGCAGTAGATAAGGTCAGGTTCTCTTGCATGTACCAGTGTCATCTTAGTAAGCGGAATTGAAAGTTGCAAAAGCAAAAACCGTTTAAAATAATAATAATAAGAAGAAATTAGGTTGATGAATGTTTTTTTTTTTTTTTGAATGCCCCCCGGGGTAAATCTTATCAGGGGTCTCATTCTCTCGATTAGCGAATAAAATTCTTTAGAGAAAAACAAAATTGGTCTTCAACATTTTAATTTAAAAAAAACAAAAAACTTTAAAAAAACAGTCTGATATTTTTCTTACGGAAAAATAAAAAGTGAAAATTAACCGTAGTTAAAAAAGTGTTAGAGCTAACCATTTTTGTTATTTTAATTAGTATAATATTTTCAGATGGTGTTTAAATGTTATCGCAATAGCTTTCTGCCATGATGACTCGTGAGAATAAAGTGCAGCTATTCTCACGAGTCTCACCATGGCAAAAAGCTATTGCGATTTTATGACACACGGATACAGATTTGAGGGGAGCAGTGTTAAACGGGAAAGTACGAAGTAACAGCTTAGTGGATTTACGAGCGTAGTCGTGGTTTTAACCATGAGAACGAAACTGAGCTCATCGTTGAGTACTTTTAGGGCATATACCTTGGAAATGTATTAACCTACCCTGCCACTTTACAAAAACTGGAAAAAAAACCAATAGTAAAATAATGTTTCTGAAAAACAAAAAGGGTGATAACACGTAGTGCGCTCCGATCAGTGAGTTTATATATACCAGTATTTTTGAAATAGCTGAACGGTAAAAAAATATTTCGCATTTCCGGTCGCCGTAGTGTATTTTAGGATTTGAACTATTTCCAGTAATAACGTTTGCTTTAGGTGCGGTGCTATAGACGTTCTTTTTTTAAATGAAACGACAGAAAAGGAAAAATACCTATGCAGATTGTCGATGTTGTTCTCGTCCGGTCTCGTCATGCAGTATGCGCGGATGAAAAAGAACCGTGCATAAGATTATAAGTAAGAAAATAGAATTATACCTTAATAATGAAGCTTTTACTGTTAAACCGTACACATTTCAGGCATCGTATAAGCGGCAGATTTAACGGCGCTATTTAGGCGCGAATAAGTTACTTATCGTTAGCATAAGCCGATAGATGCGTTAAAAGTTCTGAAGTGTATGCGCAAACCCGTGCATTTTCACTGAAGATAATGCAGCTACTAAAAAGTATACGCGCGCCTCTTCTTCAGGAAGTTGCTTTCGGCAGTTCTCCGTACTTTCTCAAGCCATTTCTATAAATAGTATTATTTTTCTGCATTCTTTCTAAACTATTTTCCTCCTCCGATATTAATGACGTTGCAAAAACCACCCGCGACCGCTTTCAATTTCTGGATAAACTCGCAATCCTCAGCTGTTCCAGACTGTGAGATATAACCGCTCGTCATTTTCCAATTTCTTCGCGCGTCGCATCATCATTACAGAGTATTTTTGTTTTTTTTTCTTCAATTATTCCATTCTCTTTGTCGTTCCACTATTACTTCCGCAGTGCGACTTGGATATTTTCATTCGTTTTTATTCATCCTTATCTGCTGCCCTCTGCATAATGCTAATTCCTGTATTGGTAATCAGTGTTATCCTTAAATGCTCTCGGCTACTCTCCTTCGTCAGCAATTTCTAGTTATCTTCCTACTGCTTTATAAAATGTTTTCCTTCGCATCTGTAATTCCCTTATTGTATTACTTTCCTTCTTCTGTTTCCCTTTCAGGTAAAGAAAAAATAATGCAGATTCTTTTGTTTCTGACCCAATGTTCTTCGTTGGCGCGCCTAAAACCGTGGAAAAGAAGAAAAATCTTTGAAAAAAAAATTATTTCCACTTAAATTTTTGTAATTTCTTTTTTTCAGCTTTTAAAATAGAATAATTGAAGAAAAATTAATAAACCTTTCGCCATAAAATAAACACTAACTCTTTAATAATAATAATAATAATAATAATAATCCAAGCGTTAAAAGTGAAAATACGAGGGGACATCAATATATTCTATTGCAACGGTTAAAACGCTGTCAGTGCTTTTAAGATAAAAATGGCCCGCGCTTTTTTTCAGTCGCATACAAAAATAAATGGTCACTTGGAATGATTATTTGTTAAAAAACAAAACAAACAAAACACTTTTATAAAGTTTCAAAGCGAACGACATTAGGAAAAAAATATACATATATATTCTCAGACACCGTGGCGGCATTTATCGGTGTATGGAATTTAAAACTTGAGAATTAAAAAAATTTAACACATAAATCATAGCGCAAATGCTCGTTATTCCATTAACATACATTCCGGCCATAATTTAATATCTGAACGCGGATATAAATAAAATGTTATTATTATACCGGCGGCTGGCTATCGGCAGGCTTAATCATACGAAAACCCTTTCGTCAGCATCGATTGCAACCAATTATCCTTCAGAAGCGCACTTTTATTTTCTCATCATTTTATAAGGTAATTATAGCGCTGCGCCATTTCCTGTTATCTGTGCCGTGTACTAGTACCAGTGCTCGGAAAGATAACCGTTCTACAGAGAACAATCGATAGACTAAAAAAAACAAATCACGTTATTTTTCGTTATCGACTAGGTTACACCTTTCTTTTTTAACGCTACCATCTGATATTTAGGTCTTTCTCCAACCCGTAACCGCAATAAATCATCACGCTCACGGCAGACCTACAAACTACGCGGCAACGTCGTCGTTGTTTTTCCCCCTTTTTGTTTTTAACTAAATTGCCACCAGTTGGAAAATTTTATTATTACTTTGTCGCCGCCCGATTGTAGCTGATGATATCGCAGGGCCCGATCGATTAATAATTTTAGGCTACCGCTTTAGATTAATTCGGACGATCGATCTAAATTTGCAATTTATCCGGATCGATAATCGAACAATCTTATCTTCCAGAAATTGCAGCCGTTTTATTTTCTGACCGAAAAAAATCCCCCCCCCGGGGGGGGTAGGGGGGGGCAAATTGCAAAAAAGGATCTGTTGGAGATTGTAAGAAAAAAATGTAGTTTTATTCTTTTCGTCACTATTAATCATGATGAGGTAAAACTAAAAAATAAAGAAAAAAAAACGCAACCGTATAATTTTCATTATTTAATTTGAAACATTTTTATTTTTCACTTTAAACGATTTTCTCCTGTATTTTTATCCCGATATTCTCGGCTTATTGGCAATTTTGTTACATTTAACGAAATATATTATAATGAATTGTGCAACACACCTCCGGATTTTAGTCTGCAATGTCACCACTGTCAGGGCAGTGTGGTGTAAACAAAAGCTATTACGATTTTTAAAAAATCCTACTTATTATTTTTCCTTTTTTCTGTACTTGTAAATAAAATTTCGACACAAAATATTCTATTATAGACATTAATATCGCAGCGTATTCTTGTAATTCTGTACGGTATATATCACATTTCTTTTAATCATCATAGCTGGACTCTACAACTATTCCATTGATCAGAATCACCTGCATACGCCTTTTTAATAATATTCCATTAAATAATGAAAATTATAAAATCCTCATTACATTCAGCGCAATTAAAATTCCAGTGCATTTTGATTAGCGAACGTCAAGATATTTAATATGCTGTACAGCGACACGGAATGTATTATTTTTTTTTTTGATTACATTCTACTTTCTTTATAAACTTAAAAAAACGTTCTATATTCGGTGTCCTGGTTGCTGGTACGTTTTTTCCATTTGTTTTTAACTTTTCCGTTTCCTTACACGGTAAAATTATTGTTTATTTTTGGGACATTTTTATTAATTATTTTTGCGCTAATAATTTTTATTTCTTATGAAGTAGAGAAGATTTTAAAGTTCGCCGTGTTCAAAAGACTGTGAAAAGATTAGAAAGCTGTTGTGTAGATTATCTGGACGGAAATTACGACGATGAAAGTAATCCTGATGAAGTCGATCGTGTAGACAAAAAAAACAAACAACTATTGAAGACATACACATAGGTGCTGAGAAAGAATCGAAAGAGGAATAACGAAAAATTATGCTAAACAACTATATCATTAATTTCGAAAACGGCAATTATATATTGATAATTGTTATAGAATATGAATTAAATGCTTTTTTTTTGAAATTACCAATTATGTAATTTTAGCAAGTCGAAGTGAACTTTATCCACCTGTGTGACGTTCACTATTAAAGATGCGAAATTAGGAGAAATATTAATGATGACGTGATTTTTTTTTTTTTCAGAAAACTTCGCACAATGCTGCAGGCCTAAGTGTTATTTTAATCGTAAAATTCATTTAAAAAGTAAAAAAGAAATATACATCGTCTAAAACGGAAATTTTTTTTACAAGCACCAAACGACTTTTGTTATACAAAGTATTAAACGCAACACAATTATCGATACTCAGGTTCGCCTTGAAACTATCCGTCCGCAATAGTTTGTAAATAATTATTCACCACGGTGATTGCTGACATACAATTAGTAATTATCTTCCGAAATAATTGATGGTCGTTGTTTATGATTTTTTTTTTTTATTTGATGTTAAATTACATATTAATTGCAGAAAATGCTTTTAACAAACGCACGACAGTCGTCTAACAGGAAATACGTAATTTTGTTTTTTCCAGACGAGCATCTTTCGGGATGCGATGTAGCAGATTACTCTACAAGTTGCTTGCGCAATATGAAAACTACCGATATTTGGCTAGCACTGAACCGATGAAGTTCTTCGTGTTTAAAATTTTTCGATCCCCTTTGCAGACAATTTCGGGTATCTCTCCATACATCCATCGGAGAGATCACTGGCTCGTAGGAAGTAAGGAGAAAATAAAAATTCCCGATTTTTGCTAATTTATCCTTTAGAAGTTTTCATGCTTACACATCCATTACTTTTTTCTCTTCCGAACTCGGCGAAAACATTAATTGACTGTATCGCCTTTTTTTCCGTTTCTCATTCCTGTCTTCCTATTTTATTATTCCTTTTGTCACCGCTATAAATTTTCTCGCGCCACTCCCTACTAGTCGTAAACTATATTCTACTAGCCGCATCGAGTAATCGCGTAAACTTCTCTTTTGCTGGCCATTTTTCAAAAAAAAAAAAAAATAAAAACGTAAAATTGTAATTTATTCAAATGAAATAACATTACGCTTGCGCCGCAAATATTAAACGAAATCACTACATATTTGAGTTTTCCCGGTAAATTTTATTGGAAATTATACCATATTGACGATGTTACATCTGGTTTGTCTACGGACATTTCTTGGTCTGATCAAGGTCGTTACCCCCGGCATAGTATTAGATAAAAGGCTAAACTTTAGTAAACATATAATCAAACCGCTATTAAAGCAAATGGCGCCATCTGCACTATTTATGTCCATCCTTTTTCCATGAATCGATTTTAAATACCCATAATAAACTAGTTCTGTACAAAACACTTATCAGATCAACCTTAACATTTTCCTTTTCAATATGTAACGCGCGTTATAAACAATTACAGCTCAAGCAAAACCGGTGTCTTCAGTGCCATACTAAACACACCCTCTTGCACACCAGGATTTCCGAGATGCGTAATCAATTTCCATACCTTCTAATGGTATTGGAAATGACGATTGCAGATTGATACATTCAAAATATAAGCACGGGTGTTTGAAAGATAATCTATTATCATCTTTATAAACTGCTTATTAAATTATTTCTTAATTGGTCATTTTATTTGTTTTTATTTATTTTTTTCCCCTACAGCTCATTATGCTAAGATTTGTAACAATTAAAACTGTACTTTTCAGTCACGCGGTGGTGTACATTCGTCGATACGCTATTGTAGTTATAGATAATTGGCATCTTTCGATGGGTGGAAAGCAACACAATAGTAACCTCGCAACAATGGTGGGGGGATAGTGGTTGAATCTGGCCGAATTTGAAGTTCAAACGTAATCTTTTTGATTCATTTTACAACTTTTCAATGATGAAAATATGTACCGGAGCGAATAGAAACCGAATTTAGACAACTGTTTAAAGATTAGCCGACACGAGTTCAAGAACTACCGGTTGATAATTAATCAACCCTCCCGCGTTAGTTAGTGTCTTAGACTTACCATAAACCGCGAAAACTATTATATGATGCAAAATTTTCTCAAAATTAAAAGCAAAAATTTACGTTCTTCTTTGTTTCTTTCCGTTTTCAAATAACGTTTTGTCATGAATTTTGTATTTCTTCTCGTCTAGAATAGGGGACACATTCTCTTTGATACACATTCAGTTCGAATTCTGACTAATTTTATTTTCTTCCAATTTTCACTTATGATAAACAATTTTTAATTTTTTTAATATTTTCGGCGAATTAGTAGGCAAATAATGGCGAATGGTGTAAATATTTAATTCCGAACTGCGTTATAATTGAGCATGCGGGTTTATGCACTAAAGTTACTTTATTAAGTTGGTAAATAGCGCGTAGGAATCGTTTCGAATTAAGATTTCGATTAATTTTTTTCCTTTTGTTCCTAAACATGGGATTAGTTATAATTCTAATATTTATTCCGCATATGCTGCAGAGTCACCTGTGCACCGGTATTTTGCAATAAAAATAACAAAAAACCAAATAAACCATTTATCATTGTTGCAAATGAATATTCATTAAAACGGACACTTCCTAATTTCATATACAATCTCCCGTTAGATTCGATTCGTCGTGAATTCTGTATCTTCTCTTACTGTGCAAAACCTTGCGCCAGTGTCGGTCATGCGACCTGTCAACGCTTCAATTAATCAAGTATCACCAGGCTGTTTCAGTTTTTTTTTGAATATTTTTTTAAACCTTCATGATTAAAAACAATTACGAATGCAAAGGAAATCAAAAAAAAAAAAAGGTGGATTTAAGTTTTCTGATTTTTTATTCAAATTACATCGATGACAAAAATATGCATATATACAGACATATATGTATTATATATATATATATATATATATATATATATATCTATATACTTACATATATAAAAATGTAGTCTAGACTACAAGTTCAAAATTGTAATCAAAGTGTCTAATATAATTTAGTAAACTGAAATATATCAAAAATGTTATTTAGACAGTTAAACAACCAAAGTGCAACTAGGCAAGAATCAAAAATGAATAATAAGTTAAATAGACTTCAAAATTAATAATCTATAGTCAAACAGAAAAAAAATGAAACAAAGACGGAAAAAGAGAATAGAAAATACAGCGACGGATAATGCAAATACAGAACGATTAAAACATAGGCATTTCAGAGTAATAACGTACGAACATCTAGAATTTGGTGAAGGAGAAATGTTATTTACCAAAGCGATAGCTAACAAGGTTTATTTTTCGATTAAATGAACAAAAAAAAATTCTCAGCTATATAGTTTTTATAATTTCCATTTAAATTTAACAAATTAAGATTTCAGTTAATTAGGAATAAACAATAACAGCTTAAAATTATTTAAACTTTATGCTTTCACACAAAATGTACCGTATAGGACAACGGTCAATAATAGTAGTATCAATAATAATAAATAGGTTTTTTTGATTTTTCGAAATTCGTTCCTTTATTGAGGATAATTGATGATCTCCGTTGGGTTTTGCATTAAAAAGCAGGCAAACTTAATCTCATAAGGGAATAATTTAAAGATGTTCAAGGAGAAATAAAACATCGGGGTTGACTTTAACTACGTTTCGGATTTGGTTTAGGTTGAAAAATTTAACCAAGAAGAAATTGAATTTAATGAAGATCGGCAAAAAAAAAGGGGGTACGATTGTAAGACATCTAGCAAAAATCACTAAACAAACTGAAAAAGTGTTATGCTAATGGGAAATATCATCATGTCTGACAGCAGTACTATAAGACCTTAACAGTCTAAACGTTTTCAATGATCGCGAATTTTTCAATTAATAGACTGCAAAAAATACCTTTTCAGCTCATCTAACTGGTCGATTAGTTTTAACCGTTCGGCCATAATGTACCCCGTAAATTAAATAATGCAAACAACGCGCGTCCGAGGGACATGCCTTATAAGTGAAATCCCGTTGGGTACAGAATTATAATTTAATAATTTAATAATATTATTTCGCGCGTTAAATCGGCTTTAATAGAAAAAATAAAACACACACGAAAAAAATAAAAAAAAAGAAAATTATGCCTGTGGGAAAAAATCGTCAGAAAAATTATAGATTCCAAAATTATATAGGCATTCAGAGGAGGTTGGTGCATAAGGGAATTAACGAGAGAGAGAGTGATTAAGGTATAGGCGATAATGTGTTTTGACAAAATAGTGTTTATAAACATCTTACCGAAAGCTAATATAATTCGTTGACTGGCTGTCAGGTGAGATTCCGAGTTGATAAGGTGAGGTGCTATTACTTTTTTTTTCCCCGGCCAGATCAGCTATTTTTCCTATCCGAAGAAGCCGGTCGTCCAGCAGCAGAGAAACTAGTATTTACCCGACTCTAATCCTCTCTGGCTACTTCGATCTCTCTCTTGTGTGCTAGTCTGGTCCCGCTCGCGCGCGCCGGAAAAACAAACAAAAACAACCGCCACTCCGGATAATTTATATTCGAACACGGTTTCGGCGCTACTCGAATGTGTACCGGTTTCCGAAGCGATTTCTTTGCCTTTCGCCGGTTTGTTTACAAGAAAACGGAAAACGCGCACACACGCCGAAAGTACACGATATACAATACTGCTACGCGATTAGAAGAACAACCCTTTCGAACTACTGTAAACAGTGTGTGCGATAACAGAGAGAGAGAGAGAGAGAGAGAGAGAGTGAGAGAGCGAACGACAGAGAAAACTATGTAGCGGTATCGTTTCGGTGGAAAATCGGGAAATCGGATTATTGTATGTTAAAATTAACAGCGGTCTCGCGAAAGAAAAAAGCGAAAAGTGAAGCCGGTAGCGATGGCACCCGCGCGCTTCTTGCGATATCGACACGCGGAGAAATTATCGACGGCCGAATTAAATTAGCGGCCCGCGGAGTAAACAAGCGATGTGTGTTGTATCAGAGTATCGAGACGGAGCTGCTATTATCAGATCCGATGATCCGATCTGACGCGACGCCGATCCGAAATAAGAATATCACGAATAAATTACACCCATCGCGCATCAAGCCATATCGCTACCCCTTCCCGGTCGCGCGAACCGCCCCCTTCCGCTGGTCCGAGACCGCGCGTACGCACACGCACACGCGCGGCCCCCGCCGGCCCGGCCGTTCGCACACGCGCGCACGCGAACGCGCCTCTCTCGGCGGTACGGGACGCGACGCTACGCGAGATTCGCGTCGGTGTGCGCGCGGTCCGCTCGCCCGTAGCTCGGATCGCTGCCGGTGCGACTGCGACGACGCGGCGGCGGCGAGCGTGCGCGTGCGGGCGACGCGGCCGCTAATGAAAGGTTAGCCGGCGCGCTATTAGAGGCGGCAGAGTGATATGATTACGCGGGCAATGATAAGATCGAGGATGGGACGAGCGCGGCGACGGCAGTGTGCGTGCCGGGCCGGCAGGAGCTCTCCGGTCGCGTCCCGAACGCCGACGCCCGAACTCAATTCTCTTACTCGGCCCACTGCCGGACGAGGTGGTGCCAACGGCGGTGTGGATCGCTTTGATACGGCCAATAGATCAAATCCCACCCACCGAGAGATCCGCACGGCGGGAAGCGGCCTTTCCGCGATTGAGACTTCTACGCGACAAGCTCCCGAACGACTATCATCGCCGCGGTTCCTTTGCTGAGATTCGAGACGAAAGTTCTGCTGATTTCATAATTGTGCCGAAAACCAGCATCGACTCCCGTTGACGGAACTATCTCATCTTTAAACCCATTTATTACCGGTTTAGGTATTTTTCGGGGCAGTCCCATATTGCACATCCGACCACCTGTGAAGCCTTTTTTAAAACCGCCTATGTAAAAGTAGACATTTTTTTTTTTGCTTTTCATCTTTTATTTTATAATTATTAATAAAAATACTTCTGTCAAACTTGAAGTGAAAAATATTAAAAATTTACCGCTTTTTCTATTTTTTATTTTTGGCTTCAGCTGCTACAGCCATCTTTATCGGTACCCAAGTTTCATTCTCCGTTTAATAAAGACAAGTCCCATAACATTCGGTTTTTCCAAAAACCGGTTGTTGCTGCCCCTTCTCATTTGTTTCGTTTTTCATTCTACTCCGATTCGCTCATTGAAAATGTTACCGAAATGCACTTTCTGGGCGACAGTTTTTACCACTGCTGTAACCTTTCGGGCGGACATGATTATTAATCTAATAGGCTAAACGATGATTTAGATATAATCAGGAAAAGAGTTACGCTTATCAATTAAATGTGCTCGCAGGCGATCGGCAGAGTCGATCGTTTTCCGATGTTTCCCAGTCGCGAGCGTCGATGTCGACGATATGTTTTATTTCGATTTTACTTTCTCCTTTTAACAGATTTGTTTCAATTTTTTTCATCGTCGCGGGAGCTTTATTGTTTGTTTTTTTTTTTTTTTCGTTGATATTTTTCCACTTCTATATATGTATGTATGTCGGGTTTTTTTTTTTTTTGGAGATTTATCTTTTACAATATATTAACTCGATGTTAAAAATTTAATTTCCGTATTACCTTCTTTGAAAATGTCTGATGATTTGATTACGAGACAGATTTTTATTTTTTTTTTTTATATTTTTTGAAACACTTTTTTTAAAAAATTTTTACGGTTTGCTAACAGAGATCATTCAGCCAGAACTAATTTTTAAAATTACTCATCGGCCGGGCGAGCCAAGTAATGCGATAATTCATTCAAAGGTATATAAATTGGCAGGTCGCGTAATTATTGCATGGGTAATTCGATAAATTAGACTCGGCGATAATTCTACATTAAAAGCAAAGAAAGCCATATATGAAACGGCAGAGCCTTTGTATTAAAAAAAAAAAAAAAAAAAGTGATAACGAAGGTATAGAATGTGTCGGAAACTACGCTTCTCTCGACAAATGCCAGAAGTTACAGTTTAGATGCTACATTTCGTGAACACAGAGAACGAAACATTTTGAACAGTAAAGACACACACCACACCTTCGCCTTCCTCCTTTTAAAGTAATCAAAACCTTTACAGGTGCATCGGAGTCCTTTAATTCCTTCAGAGACAACAACGGAGAATTCATGTTTATTCAGTGAGAGTTGTACAACTTGTGTTATTGATTGGAAGTAATGATCGCGGCTGTTTTTGTAAATATTCGAAAGATGTGTTACAAGTCAAAGTATCGGCCGAGCGGATTACGATTTATTGACACAGCCGAGACGATCGTAGCAACTCTTAATACATCTTACACGGAGAAGCCGAGTAACATTAATTCTTCGTAGCCTTTGTTTGCCGATCCGACTTCAATAACAAATCATACGGAGGCGCGACACTCGGACACAAAAAGGGCACTGAGTTATTCCGGCAGGTGTACGGATCGACCAAAGTCGTCACACTTTGATTTTTTTGTTTGCTCACTTTCATTTGTCTCCAGATTAAACAATAACTGGCATAACGTATGTTAAAACACACTGATTAGTTTACACGCATTAGCCGAATCGTTTTTAAAGGAAACGCTACACTATAGGAGTACACAACTTGCACTTTATCCCGATGATAACTGCTGTCGGGTCGTCTCGTTCCTCGGACAAAGAATCTTAACTCAGCTCATCATCAGCCAAGTCCATTTTTGAAAAATATTTTCTTACGCGCAACGATTCAAAGTAAAATTGATCATTTCTTCTAGGCCACGCGATAAAAAAAAATCTGGCAAAAATATTCTCGTAACACACGTTGCGTATCTTATTCTCAAGAAACCGATGATAATTTTTTTTCATTACTGCCGTAGAGACTTAATTTTATATACGAATGTATGCGTAAGTATAATAATACTTATTATAATGCGGAAAAATCTGCCATCATTGAAAAATAATAGGACCCAATCACGGAAAAATCTGCTATCATTGAAAAATAGTAGAACCCAATCACCGAAATCCCCCCTGTTATATACGACGTTTGTGTGTTTCCATGGAACTCGAGTTATAAAACCATGATAACCGGTTGCTATGCAGAGGGAAAAGCGCGGTTGCACAGCAATTATTTAATTGGTCTTTGTTTCGTTTGCTTTTCCGTTTATTATTATTTTTGTCAATTACGTTTTTTTTCCTTTCAATTTGGTCTTTTACTAAGCATTTTTTCATACCTTTTCCCCGAATTTATAATTAATCTGCACAACATTTAAGTTATCGAACAGAAAAAAAAAAAAAAAGTGCTGTACCGGTTTAGATCATCTGAGTGCGGTACGTATCAGTCTCGGACGCCAACAGACCGGTGAGGGGCGTTCCTTCTTTTCGTCTGGGAGAATTTGAAAAAAATCAACAAACCGGAAAATTGTTGAAAAAAATAAGATAACTGTCTCTAGAAATTTGAAGGAAATGTACTTTTTTTGATTTCATATAAAGTCTTTACAAAATAAAAAAAAAAAAAAACAAAAAAACATTAAAGTGTAGTTTTTCTTAAAATAGAAGTAACAATTATTCACTGTATAATTCCGCATAAAACAGGCGCAATTTTTAATATTTTCACTGTAAATTTTATGCCGAAAACTTTTTTTGAAAATGAATTGCAAATTATTTAAAAAGCTAGTATTTCTCTGGTTTTAAGAAAATGCTTTCCATATAGCCAAAATATCTTTTTCGATCTGCCTCCGCCCCGATGAAAAATCTTATAATCTTCCAAAATTATATATATATATATATATATATATATATATATATATATATATATATATATATATATATATATATATATATATATATATAATGAAAGGATTTTCAAAATTATAGTTTGTTTGTAGAATAAGGAATGAAAACAGCTCGGTTACGAAACTATAAAAAAAAAAATAAGCGATGGTTTAAGGTTGTACATATAATTGTTGACGTGTACATGTTTTTTCTCAAATATTGCGGATGAAACACCGGGACGATTTTTAAAATTAAATTTATAAATAATAAAAACAAAACGCAGCACACAGAATAGTGCTCTTCAGTAGTTTAATAATTTTTGCTAGGCATCTACTAAAATTTATCTAACTTCGTGTTAATTTGATAATATTTAGTCAATTCGTCCGTTTTAATTTTAATTATGTGTAATATAAGATTGTGAACACAGCATTCCCATGATTATCCGTTAAAATCTATTTTTCAGTTGTTCCGCTACAGCTGTTCTTTGTGACTTCCATTTCTTTTGACCGCCTGGCGATCTATCTCTTAATTTAACATGTTGTTGGGTCAAGGCCGCTGGCGCGCCCAAAAAAATAGAAATAAAATCTATTGAAAGATTGACATGGTAAAGAATTTTGTTAAATAGCGCGTCGAATACCGATTGCAATACGCTGTAAACCAGTTTACATTTCAATTGCCAGCCAGTTATAATTTTTAAATCATTTCGAATTAATTCGATAGTACACAAAAGTCCGATAGGGTCTAGAATTATCTTAATTCTTCACGGTAACTTATATTTCACGATTCCTCCGTGGTATCAATTTCTATTTTATCCTCTGCCACTGATGATAATACAGAATATTAACTAAGACTGTGTAAATTCCGCCGTAAAGTTTGAAAACTTTTGATGACCTTAGTGATTTTTTTTTTTTTTTTTTTGTTTTAATTTAACGACAAAACATACATAAATAACTTTGTAGTTTTCTACAGATTATGATACACTTTCTAAAATCGTTTACGAGAAGGTCCACATAGTAAAACGCAATGAGTATACAAAACACTTCTCATTGTGAACGATGATGATTTGTATTATTCAAAAACTGAAAACAGATAAATATGGAAAATGAAATAAGTATGCAAAAATTTTTAATCTCTTTCGAAAAAGCCGATCCAATCAAACTGCGAGGTAAAATGATGAACACCGTATTCTCTTACATCTTAAATCCCAACGTCCATATCGCTCTATTTTAATCAACTGCATCCATCGTTCATCACTCTGATAATCCGAAATTCTATTTTCTACTCCCTGGCCTCTGAGTAATATAATCTTCTCTACGTAATTTTTGATTGACTGCGCGTCATTTTAATGCGGATGTATTGGGGGATTTAACACCGCGACACCTATTTACAATTTGTCTATTAGTAATTGCGATATTATTAAGCTCAAAAAAGACACGAATAAAAGTTGAAATGTACGGTTTTATGTTTGTTTTTTTTTTTTTTTCAATTCGCTCTATCGCGGGGCTTCAGTAATAGCTTTTCCAAAGCTCTTTCGATATATAAAAGCTTTAAAAATAATTTTTCCTCCCAGCGTAGAGAAATGTTAATATCTATAGAGTTACATAAACTCTCCTTCTTATGGGACATCCCTTAGACCACCACATTATTAGTCTTCTAAAAGAATTATAGAAGAGTTGGTTTTCATATAGGATCGGCACGAAAAAGTTACATGATTTTTCATATTACTCCCGACCTTAAAAAATAGTCATTAATATATATCGCATAAATATAAAACGTTCGCGGTTTCGTAGATACAACAGTGCTATTATTTTCGGTGAAACCACGTCAGTTTTTTATTGTATTTTTTTTTTATTAAGTAGTTTTTTTGTTTTGTTTTTTTGGCTTGGCTAACATCTAGTCACGTCAGACATATTGCGTGTTTCGAACAGGCGAGCACTGACCATCTCCGGAACAAAAGTGAGGTAAATGATTATATTATGTCAAAAAAAAAAAAAAAGAAAATTACACGCATCTACGTGCTCGCCTCCGATTGGTTGACACTGATTGTCTTACTATCCGTGCCGCCTTATAATCGCATATTTAATACAGATGCAAAAAAGCATAATTTTCAGAACAAGTCATATTTTTATTTTAAATTCCCACATCGTAATTATTTTTTTCCATCTGTACCGTTTGTTTACTATTCGTGGTCTAGAGATTTCATTTAATCAACATTTTATTTTGGTTTCTCTTAAAAGGTAAATAAATTCATCCGCTGATTTTTTTTCAATATTCTTCGCAAGCACTGCTCTATTAATATCGTTTTCCCAAATAACTAAAAATCGAAAATCACACACTCTGATGATAAGTCGCTTTAATTACTCGGAAAAACCTTAATAGGCGTGTAACTATATGGCGGTTTCCCACTGAATTATTACTAGTATGCTAAACGATGCGAAAATTACGGAGTTTTCGATTAAATTAACGACATAATATAAGGTCTTTTATACCCTAGGCAATTTTTAAATGTTGCGAATGTAACCGATATATAAAAACGTTATGGAAAAAAAAATGTCTACGATTTTTTACAAACAGTTATTTAATATATACGTATTACTTCAATTTAATTTTCGGCAAATATTAAAAAAAAATATAGTATGTTTTAATAATTCTTCTTTCCTTTTCAGCTTTTAGGACATCCGGCAAAGGTGTACGTAGGAGGAAATAAAAAGAAAAAGAACTAATTCAATGTAGCATGCGAGAAAAAATTCCTTGCTCTTTTAACACTAATGTTTGTCGCGATTTTACGAATGGTATTTGCAACTTCTAGTGACATATTCGGTCACTAGGAAATGAAATCAATACTTTGATGACGCTAAAAAGAGTCATCAAAAAGCCTGCGAACGTATGAGGTGCGTAAAAGATAGGAGCGGTGCTATTTTTAGGAGCGCGCGATAGAATGGGACTAGTGTTGCGTTCTTGCTACCATCACTGAGATCGCTGTGATATGCGGTCTTTTCACAGTCGCGCTAGAAACTGAAAAAGTAACACAACTCCTCTCGAATAGATCAGTGTACAGCTCTGAATAGCGGATGATCTCTTACGTGACCCGTTAGGGAAAGTACTGGCGATTCGCTTGCAATTCCAGCGGCTATCCGTTCAATCCGGTTTCAAATATTCCCCCTTACAATGTCTCTATCGCATTACTCTTTTGCTCAGATCGCCGATAGATATTGCTTCATCGGATACTGTGCCACTGGCAGGCAACCATTGCGCCTGTGTGTTTTTTCCTTATTTTTACATGTTGACAGTGACAAACTGGAAACACCAGACATTAATTTAACATCGTCATCGGCCGATAAACTGCGATTTTATCGGCGAAAAAATCGAAAAATCGCATAAACGCTAAATTCAATCGTCAACTAACCTCCGGCTCTCGTAGATTAACACTTTCGGGTTCTCGATAAAATTTACTCAGTTCGGTTGAGTTAACTATGGCGGATGACATTCGGAAGACAGGACGTTCGAAAGAGAAGCGACGATTTTGTAATCGCACGATAAATACGGGTATCCGAGAAAACAACAAGTGAACAAGCACCGAAAAAGTCCCACAGAACTTCCGAAAATAAAGCGAAGAATATAATACCTAAAAATCGTCTCATCGGCACCACTTTTAAGATCGACAATAACAAATATTTTATTGGGATCGATAAGAAACCTTCAAACACGAAATATCTTTCACGTAAAAACGATGTACAATGCAACACTTTAGCAAAGCGACAATTGATTTTAGTCTCGCACGCTGAAAATCGATTTTCAGCAAACTACACTAAAGTGATCTCGGTGTAAAATTGTAACGAACTTTCGAATTCGATCACTTGGAAAAATTTCCACCATGTAGCAAACACCTAATTAAGTAGTACATTTAGCAACACCTTGATAGAATTTTTGTTTTTTGTTTTTTTTTGTTTTTTTTTGGGATTTTGAAATGAGCGGTATCGGCTGGATAGTAATAGCGACGAAAGCACGTCGAATACTTTTAATAAGGTTTAGCAACGATTGAACTGCAGACCTCCTGCATAACTGGATGATTTTCAACAGTGCTTGTTGATTTTATTATAAACTTCAATCACGCAACGAAGACTGAATTTGAAATACGAGTAGAAAAAGAAAAAAAAAAATGAAATGCACAAATTTTGTCTAGTTCTTTTTCTTGTTTGTTGTGCCTCGGTAAGACTTGTCAGTTCTCTAATATTGCAAGTCCTCCACTTTTTATTTTAAATAATTCTGCGTCGCCTTTCGTTATTATATTTCCGAGAACATTTTTTAGTTGGAATACGTTTAATTTCTGTTCTCAATACAAAAACCAAATGTTCTCTCCTGTTTTCTTACGTCATTTGAAACTATTCGAAAAAAGATATGTTCCAAAAAAACAATTTAATAATAATTAGATGAATTATAAAAATTCATACGTACAATAACGGGGTTGATGGTAGCACCGATTCAATTGTAATGGGCACTACCGATCGCGAAGGCTAACATTTTAATTTTACACCCGTTGACTCTACGCAACCAAATTATCGTAAGACTATATTTGGACAGTTTAGAAATCTAATGAAAATTGAACAATTATCTAAATTAATGAGAAATAAATACATTTAAAATTGACACGCCGCATTTGTAATTTTGGAAAAATTGTTATCCTCTTTTTTCTTTTTTTTTTAATCATCGATGGACATCTAAACACCAGCCCACAATGTTAGGTTGTTGCGCCAAAAAGGGAATAATATTACACAAAATAAAATTTTATCAGCAAATTCACTATACAGGGGGCTAGGAATTTTCCTAAACGTATAAAAAAAATAAATTTCTCATAATGCGCTCCCTAGATTTAATGATGTGCCGGAATGATTTTTTAAACTTCCTAATAATGTTTTTTTTTTTAGCTATTACAGTACACACGGTCAAGTACTTTAATTAACTTGGTTGCTTTAATAAACTGAAAGACAGTTGCCGTCGATGAGTTAGCAACGATGCTAGCTAGCGACATGGCCATTGCTGTTCCATGAGACATTCGGTAATCTGAAAAGGCTGGGCAGAATGTAGGGGGCGGAACTCGTCGGAATATATTATAGTCATGATTCGTCCTGTTCGAAGCCGACTCAGAGCACAAAACTCTGCCGAGACATGTTTTCCACTGGTCACCATGACTCAGTTGTGGCTTTAATGGATAAACGTCTGGCAGGAGGCCCAGCGCTCTTTCCATGCAGACGAGCATTTGGCCAAGAACAAAGCTGAAATACAACACGGTGTTGGTCGTTTGTAAATTTCTTAGTTACTTTCAGCGGGGGATAGTCGAAAAAATAGATCTATAAACGGCACATTCGTCAGATACGTAATTCAGTCAAATAAAACGTTAAAGGCATAAGGGTCACGTAAGAAATAAAAAAAAAAAAAAGGAAAAAATGATCGGTAGTAAATATCGTCGCAGCCTTTGCTATTTGTTCCTCAGCCATCAATGGTAGCGAATAAGGGTCTAACTTATGATGGAGAAAGGGTCATCAGAAATTAATAACTTTAAAGTTTCCATTATTTATAACTAAACGTAGCGAGCTGCGCATCAATTTTTTAGAATCGAAATAACGAAGGAGCAATTGCATGTAAAAAATTAACCGCAGAATCACGAAGAGGAATATCACAAAACGAACGGCTATAGGTGTACCAGAAATATGAGGAAGTTCGGAAGTCAGCAGATAAGCATCTGGAAAAAAGAAACTGATACCGCAGATCAGGAAATCAATAATGAAGACAAAAATTGCTGTTCGAAGTAGAAAGGAATCATGAATCAGGGACGAAACATTACACGAGTTAAACGATTTAAATATAAAGAACTAATAGAAAAAGTGTCCATTCGTTTAAACAATAACAATGGAACCGGAGAGAGGCAATTATAACGAATTAAGTCAAGTTGTTGAAGTACTCGAATCATTTAATTTCTACTAAATACGTATGCAGACACGTGAAGATGTACGTAATCCTATATCACTGGGGTATCACAACTTAAAAATACACGAACAGTAAGAAAATTAATACGATGTAGGGAGCAAAATGCCGGGCCGTATGCGGCGATTGTCGAATGGACTGAACATAAACGAATATGCGCTAGAAAGGTTATATTCCGATTAGAAAAGCTAGTATTATATTAATACTGCATAAATCTGAAGCCTTAAATATCACGGCTCCTTACAAATGGAAGCAAAACAACTGTCAGCACAGTCTCTGTTTGGAAATCTGAAATATACTGAAATTGCAATGACTTTGCAAATATAAATACACCCGTATTAATGATTACATCAACGCCCTAATTATTATTACCCGTTTCACACTTTTTGGTCATCGCTAATTCTTCTCCTCTCTCATCGATAATAAATGTTTACAGTTTCTGCCTTTTTCTCCTTTTCAGCCTTTTTTATAGCCTTTGGTTTATTATTGATTTTCCTACACTGTTTCATGCGCGTGTTAATTTCCTTTATATAGAAACAGAGTAACTAATTGCTACAATATAAACGTATATTAAAAAAATATTGATGTAACGAAAGAAATTTAAAAAATAATAATCGTTTTTTTAAAATACTTTCTATAGAAGTGAAAACTTCTTTCGGCGCGTCTGACACTTTTATTTGCGAGCAGTGAACGCGGATTTTGCGTCAGCACTGACAGCATCTATGGCATTCGGCATTCAGCATGAATTTTGCGTCAGCAAGCACAACGAAGTACGGATCAACACTTGAAGGCGGTTTATGTTAGATATTTAGATAAATTTGAATCTAAAATATTTGTATCATATTTCAGTTATCATAAACCTATTGTTTAGAATATAGTAACGATGAAGAATAAACGATATATTTTGTAACGGAAATTGTTTTATCGAAATAAAATAAAGAATAAAGAAAATAAAGAACAATATTTTACTTTAAAATAATACATAATTGCTTATGATTTAATGAAAACAATCATTATGAAACGTTAAAGTAAGTATATTCATTTCTATTGTGGGTCTTAAGCACACATACTTTTAATTTTTTCCTATTACTTGCCTTTTGACATGTATAATATTTTTATCTACCCCGCTTTTTCTATTTTCCAAGTTAAGCTTCCTTCCGATTTAAACATAATTGCCCCAATATTTATTTCCTTTAATCGCTCTGAAAGATAAGAAAATTTCAGATTCGAGCAGTATGTATTTATATATATATATATATATATATTACATTTAACTTCATTGATAATGTTTTATATTATAAAAGTAAAGTAAGTCGCATATATCCCTGATAAGGTATCGTGAATTGTGAAGATAAGCTTTCCACAATGGTACTAAGCCTAACGGATCTGAAGAGAACACCGGAGCCAGTTACTTTCTCTCAGTCGCCTTCACTTTCCCAGATAGATATTATTCAATTTCAGATTAGGTATATATATGAATGTATATATCTGGAAGAAACTTGGATGCGGAAAGAAACAAGTCTCGATAACCTATGACACCTCCGGTTTGGTAGCCAAGTACAGCTTAACCATTGGGCTATCGCGCTACTTATTATTGTTATCTGACTGATGATCAGGGAAAAGGAGCACTAGAGAAGATTCTCTTAACTACATGACGCTATATTTGCACAATACCATCTTGTCACAGTCTCACTTTTAACACGGTATAACTTACAAATACGAAATAGCGCGGAATTCCGGCATGTTTTATTTATTAAATGAGCACTTTTAGCACATCCCTGATTTTTAAGCATTTCACGGATATAAAATGTATACTTTTTACGTCGGTGCTAGATTATTTATAAGACATTTTGCAAAGAAACTGTAGGCAGTGCAGTTTCGACTTTTCCGTTAGGCCTTCCGAACGGAGGTGTGTTTGCTTGGCGACATTTCAGCATCCGCCAAAGCACTTCCAAGAAGATCCGCCGCGACACATGTCAGAGCCGGTAGAAAAAGTCCCGAGTGAATTCTTAGCTGCCGATGCAGTTGTACAAAAAAGGTTACCAAACACCCGTCTTCGTATCCACGTCAACGGTGATGGGACGCGTAAAAATAATTGGCAGCTGCAACGTTAGAGCGGATGTGTGCGGCTGCATCGATGGCCCTTGTACGGATCTGGGGAACGTTACGCAACGAGCAACTTGTCGGCGATGTGCAGGCGAAATTCGGTAAGAAACGGACGATGAGTCGAGAAGATTATGCATCTTTCTTCCGAGAGTGCAACGGCGGAAGAATATTTAAACGGCCGGTGAATTGCGCTGGCGAGGGTAAGGCGCCGTCGGGGACGTGGACGACAATTTAATAAAGTGGCCGTAGAGCACGACTGGAGTAGCATCGGCGAAGTCGGTGTCGCGATCAATATGGCCATCGACGCTCAGAGGAAGCCCGCGGTATTTAGTATGCAGAGCCGGTCTCGGAGTATAGGCGCCAGTGCAGATGCGTTCCAGCTTCGATCGAAATCTGGACACATCGGTCTTCGATTGTTATTCCGCGAATCATTTCAGCGCCGCGCGCGTTGCGCTCAGCGTACATGTTCGTCTCTCTCGATTATGCTCGGTCGGTTTGATCGATCGCAATCTATCTCGAACAATCTAAATCGCGGCTTACATTTTAATTATAGATTGCGCACGCACCAGCACACTGTTCGCACTGTTTTCCTGCGCCGGTGTACATTGTAATTTGCGGCCTTCTATACGTTGACCCGCTTCTGCTGCTCGCCTAGCAGACGCGCTTAGTTTTAAAGGTCTTTTCTGAAGATTTTAACGACAGCTCACTTTGTTTGGCTAAAAATTCTGCGCGGCTCGATTTTACGAGGCTGCCTCGCATACAACATCAATGTAAATCTTCGTATATTTTTTTAAATTGTCTAAAAAGTAACTAAAGATCATTTAGAGACACATTAAAAAATCTCACCCGAGATTTTACATATGTATGTCAGATTAGATCTGATATTGAGATCTCAAGAGAGATTTTTTTTAACAGGGAATGTCTCTCTAAATGATCTTTAGTTTTAGCCAATCAAAAAAATATATATAATATATATGAAGATTCACATAGATTTTAATTGATAAAAAAATTAATGTAGCATAAAAAATACTAAAAAAATTAAAATAATAATTTTAATAAATACGTGTATTTTTACGAGAATTTGATTTTACCACAGTTTTGTTTTTTATAATCCAACGTTTCTTATGTTAATGTAATAACAACTAGCGGAAATTAATTTGAAACGGAAAGAATAACACCGCACTACTCCCCCCTTATATATGAGTTGAAAAGTGCTGTGGTGCTATTGTGGCCTTTTTTTTAAAACTATAAGTTACTCTGCAATAAAGTAAAATAAAATATTATACAGTAATTAATTTAAACGCTAAGTTAAAACAATTATTTAATTTATCAAATACCCCGACGCGTTTGGAAGACAAAGAGCTTCATGATCACGAGAGTTATTATATGTATTATAATAACTCCCGTGATTACGGAACTCTTTGTCTTCGAAACGCGTTGCGGGCTATTTGATGAATTAAATAATTGTTTTTAATTAGTGTTTAAAATTAATTACTGTACAACATAATAGAAACAATGAGTGAAATAAACAGATATAGGTATAAAATGAAATATATAATCTTGAAGTATATACAATACTTTTATAATTAAGTGTAGGCAGTAAATAACGAGTTTTTAAGAGGCAATAATAACCAGACTGACACAAATTCAAAATACGTGAAAATTATCTTACGAGTTGTATAATTGATAGGCGAATTTACTATTGTTACTTAATTAATTATTTTAAAGAATGACTTTGAATATTTAGATAATTTTTATATTCGAAGCAAACATTTTGTAAAATTATTTTGCACCATTATAATATATCCAAATTGTACACACTTATATATTTACACACATGTGCAGTATTTTTCTTAAGTGATTTAAAATGAAAAAAATTATTTGAAAAGTCGAATTTTTGTTAAAAATTATGAGCAACTAGAGCGCTAGAAAAAAAATAATAATCTCGTGAAAGACGATGTTTTCAAAGTAGACAATTTTTTCTCGGATTTTTCGACATGGCCCACCACCACTAGAAAAAATCTGAAAATAACATTTTTGATGTATTTTTTCTCATAAAAAATAAAAAATATACTGGCCGTTCCAACATCGGAATGTGGTCAAAATCGCATTTTAAATGTTAAATAATTTTTTTTCGAGGTCGTGTTAACACTCGATCATTTTAAAAATAATTTCCCCTAAAAGTCATTAGTTGAAGAGTACTCGTGAATTTTTTCAGATTTTTTTAATCATTAGAACGTGAGAAAAATAATACAACGTAAAAATCGATGAATTTTTTTTTTTGCTACCTACGATCCCCGGGGGGTTTACCTTTCATATTGCGTCCCAACAAATACTTATTTACACAAAAAAATGAAGGGCATTTCACCATTGTTAACAGAAGATACACACTTATCGACACAATTTGACTAAAACCCGGGAGTAATTTTAATCTCCGTCACAACCATCGTTTTCCCTTCTTTACAATTTCTCTTTTGATATCTCTCTTTTTGTGGTATTTGTAAAGCCGTAGACCACCGCGCCCCGTGTTTCTGATAAAAGGAAAAGTTGTTCTCGTATGAGAAGTAATTTTTTTTTCTCATTTTAGAAAACCTTTCCCGACTAATTCGAATCTGTCAGACGAATTTTTTATTATTTTCCAAAAATGTTATCCCGCAGATTAAAAATATGTAAAGATTTCCACTTGAAGACAAAAAACAAAAACTTTTTAAACGAGTCTCGTATAGAAGTATAATATATTGTGGCCGATGGATTGTCTTGCATATAGGCTCAAAAGAAAAAAGAAAAAAAAGTATATATTGTGACATTTTTCCGCTGGTGCGTCTGCATTTCGTTCTTCCCATTTACGTTTGCGAGATGTTACTTGTGTCCGTGCTTGTTTATGCCATGATGGAAGTAAGTACCGGGACAAATTTAGATCAATTCAAATCGATGTTTTATCGAGATAATGGAAAACCTGAGGGTAACGATTTAACAGTTTTTTTTTTTTTTTTTTTCTTTAATGGCAATTCCACCAAACGAACGAAAGAAAAAAAAATGCTATTTCAAAAATTCATCAAAATGTTTTTCGGTTCTAATGGCATTCAGTTTCTATCACTGAATTTAGGAAAAATTTGTACCTGGTGAGTATGCGATAAGTGCCAGTAAATTTCAGTGCGATAACTGTACTTTTATTAAAATTCGTTCGTGCACATTTTTTTTTTTTTTTTTGAATCTGTTGTTTCACGTCTGTGTATGTCAGATAAATCGTCTTTATTTGGAAAAATATTATTCGGATTGATAAGCCGGCGGGGGGCGAAATGCATTTGAATTATGCATTTTTTTACAAATTCTGTTGAACTTTTTTCGTTTAATCGAATTTAGCGTAGCAAAAAAAAATCCACTTAAATACGCTTAAATGATTGCTAGCGAATGGGCAAATTTCTGTTAACGAGTCCAAAATTTGCTAAACCGAACCTTGACTGACATTTTAAAACGGGGGAAAAAAAATATATATACATATATATATACCACGAACTTCCAAAATGAACGAAATTATTGGCCACATTAATGATAACACGATGGATTTTTTGCGCTATCGTTAAAAGTGCAGACGCAGTATTATTAAATATACTGCCCCCCCTGCAGGAGAAGAAGAGGGTTTAAAAGGTTAGAATTACAGCCACGACGGACTCTAGACGGGACCACTTTCCTTTACTACTGCGTTTTAATAAAAACGTACGATCCGGAGACCAGATCTGCTGATAATAAGATCGAGCTTCTTATCGACTTAAGTATCGATTAAAAATGATTCGAAAATGACCTGCGGACACACTGTTATATGCGATAAAACGCTTGCACTCTAATTATCGCTAAAAAGCCGAGTAAAATTTTAAACGACTCTCCGTCTCAAATTTACGACTAAGCCATTAAGATAAATCGGTAGCGATAAACAGGCGACACATACTTTCCGGGTAACAGTGCCGACGAGGACAATTTCATTCGTTCGCCTTTACGTGACATGTTTTTTTTTTTTGTCCTTTGTTTGAATAATCTCTTGCCCGGCGATAGAGAACGCGGCTGCTGTGCCAGTTGAAAGAAAGACCGAACGGCCATAGCCTAAAACCGATATGGCCAATGGGAATGCGTTCCGACCAGAGAAAATAATGAATTGTAAAACAATAAGTCGTTTCCGGCCAATCAGATTATTGTGTCTGCCTGGGAATACCGACGGTAAACGTGTAAAAAATTATTTTCTACTCAACGTGTGCTGCTAAGTGTTTTTCATACTGAAAGGCAACGAACATACCGCTAAATCCGAAAAGCCGGTTTGCTAAACGAGTGCTTTCCTTGTCGTTGTTCAGCTCTTGCCGGGAGCAGAAGCGTATCCGAAAATACCGAAAAACAGGATTAAATTTTAACGGCTTATTCGGGAGTAATTATATACTGTTTATTTATTTATTTATTATCGACGACAATTCCGTCGAAACCCTATTTATAACAAAAAACAAACCAAAAAACTATTCATATTTCTTTTTTCGTTTTTTTTTTTTTTTTGTTTAATCTTTTGAAAACTCCGTGTTTAGTAGATTGTACACTACCGATGCAAATTTTGAGCATTTATTTCAAATAATGGCGTCGCGATTAAAAAAACCGCGGTATGTGTATGTACTGTTAACAACACACGGAGATAATTAGAGACTTTTCTTCTCCCTCTTTCTAGACAAACGATAACTTGTTTTATGGTTTGTTTTTTGTTTTTTTTTATTAATTGAGAAGCACGTTCTGGACGTTAATTTTAAATACCTGTAAATTTTCGTTCCTTTAAGCTTCCGAAATATCTCGGTAATATCATATTTGACCGGGCTGCTTTTAATTACTTATGAGGGAAATTGAAGGCGGAATCGGTTACAGCTTCGTGGCTTAAAGTCACACCGTGCCTCTCCACCCGCGCTTTTCATGTGTACAGATGGCGATAAAATGTATTTTCGCGAGCGAATAATAGTCCGAAATTTTTCTAATTAACAAATAGAAGCGACTGTGTTCAAATCCCCTATCTGAAATTACTTTATCCAAAGTTTATGCTGAAATTTCAAGATTGCGACTCATTTCACGCTTACGGAGTGCTCGAATACCGGGCAACATCTAGGTTGAATAGGTAGTGTCGCTGAATCTTACTGGAAGTTGTCTACCGTGTAAATGACATCAAATTGTCTACTGCACAAATGGCATCAATTATTGTCTACCATGCAAATGGCATCAAATCGACATTAGAAAAAGTGCATCGAAAAACGGGGAAAATATGGAAGTTTCCGATTTGCCGATAGTGAAAACGAAAGTTAATCATTAAAGTTAACATTGTTCGAATTATCAAAAATACCGTCACGAAACATCGAAACGCTTAAGGGTATATTTTCACGGAGCGGTGTGTTTGCGTTTATTAAATTTTTCTTAAAACCGAATTGGTTCTATTGTTCCGCTTAGTGAGTTATCGTGTTATGAAAATTATGTATTAGTTACCCCCCCCCCCCGCTATCAGCAACTACAGGTGTAACGAAGTTAATCTGTTGTAAAAATAGTGATTTTAAATAATGGGACTGGAGGAAAACGACAACAGCAACAATTGTTAGCGAAAATTTTAAAAGTTTTTCGACAAATTTAAGCTCTCAATTTGGCCTATTTTAAACACTTTAGGTCTACAATAATGAAAGGCTTCTACCGCACACTTACAATATTAAAGATAATTCACGAAGGAATACGATATATATATATATATATATATATTATTAAAGGATATAGCTGGTAATTTTTACACTACACATCCGCCGTGATATTTGTTGTGTTCTATTTATTAAATAGTTTTCACACATAGAGAAGTACGCGGTTGTTAGTACAAAAATTGGACCTTCTCACCAACAAGAAGTCGAAAAAAGTTATAAAAATTTTGGGACTTTTCACGACAGATTCACTATGGAAACTGGCTGTATTATAAGTTAACTGAATGGAAGACGCTTATTATGGGCAAGTCATTTGAAGTAAGCATGCAAATAGTTTTCAACCTACGGCAAACAGCTTTCTTTATCTTTGAACGAAACTAAAAGACAGATAAATAAATTACAAAAACACAAAACAGACAAAATAAAGCACAACTTTATTTAATAACACGATTACGGGTCAAGTTAGCCGAAACTAGTCGGCTCCGTTTATTAAATATACTCGTTTTATATAGTACGTTTCTAATCTATCCAGCTCGTTTATCAGTCGTGTTTAACTTATCAGTGTTGCTGCGTGCTTAAAAGAAAAATATTGTAGAAAATTTTTTTTTCTACTCGGTAAAAAGGATTATTCTGTTTTCATTTTGTTTTTGTTTTTTCTTTTGTATTATCGGAGCACCGGGAGGATTCAATGAGATAGATCTACTGAAATCTTTCCAGTGAATTTTGGAAAAACGTACTCGAAAATAATAAATAAATTGGATGGATGACCGATAAGAGTATTTAGCGGCTGGAGATTGGCTTCTGTCCAACGTTTTTTCTTTTTTTTTTTTTTCTGAGACGAAAACACATTTTAATAAAACCGAGTGTATGGGGGGGGGGGGTGTATCGAAAATCCGGGACACCGTTTTCAAGCGCGTGATTTTGAGAATCAGTTCCGTTCTTTGAGTTGCTACGATGACCGAAATTTCTCAGATTTATGGCGCGATTTTAAGTCTCGTCAGAACTTTGTTACATTTTAAGTCGTTTTTGAGCATTTTTATCGTGCTTTTCTTTTTGTTTTTCTGCAAAAACTCCCATATATATATATATATATACCTTTTACTGATAAATCCGCAGTACTCCTGTGTAACCGTGATATTCGAATCGCGCATTTCACGGCTAAATTAATTTCGTTTTTTTTTTTTTTCATTCGAATAGTTCACTACTAATCGGCTAAAACTTGAAATCCGCAGAATTACATATGCACCAGAGACCGGCACAATGTTTTTCGTCTTGATGTCGTTTTGTTATCATTTTATTTAGCGGTATTTTATGCGCGCGTGCCGGGGTTTACGCTAGATGAATAACCGGTTGCTGCAAATTACGAATTTATTTAAAAGAAAATTCGATTGCATTCATAGTTCCCAGTACGGTCGGTGGAACAAGAGAGATGGGGAAGAATCGCTGTAAAGAGATTTAATCATTGCCCAACGGAAGACATTAATTCAACTGATTATCATTTGCAAACATCAACAAGCGACTTCCTCAAAAAGTTTTAAGTAGTCGAAATAATTAAATGAAAAGAATTAGAATAAACGAACAATAACAACGCGCCAACAATAAGATCTGTCCGTTACTTCGTACCTCACGGATGCTCATATTCGATTTACCACCGAGTTTCCCTCACATCACTCACCGCTACTTTTTAATTAAACTCTCCACCACTACCGTAAAACTCGTACACTCCAGTAGATCAGCGCTCTGTATAATGATAGCATACGAAGACGCCTATCTGTCCCGTGTACGCGCTGTGGTCATGCAAGTGATACCGATGTGTAATTATATAAATTACCCGTTTCTACCGAAATTTGATTTAATATTAGAAATAACACGGCTGCTATTTTAAGTAATGTTATTAAAAATTTCCCCTTTTAGGAAATAAAACTCACCTACTTCTCTCTTTTTGGAAACATACCGGCAGAGTCGATGACACCGTTTAATTCCGCTTTCCCGAATGAACAGAGAAATAAACGGAAAAACTCACGCGAAAGACAAAAAAGTAAGAAAAAGCAAAGAAAAAACTGCTTCTCCTCATGTTTTTTTTTTGAAAATATCCCTTACAGAGTTAGTAGAAAGTACACGTACAGTGTATATCGATCATTATGTGTCATTCTTACGTTGCGCGTAATAAGAAAAGTTGAGTTAGCGCAAGTCCGATGACGGGGTGGTTCCTAAACTTTCATCTCCAGCGTATACTCTACTTGCGTGTTTGTTGTTTTTCTTGCGTGTACTTGCGCACAATTTCTCCCGATAACTAATTTTACCCTTTTCTCCAACTTATCCGATATATCGGTTTTAAGTAAAATCATACAAAGAGTCGTTTTGTTCTAATGAGAAGAAATATGTGAAAGTGTATTAACGCTATGTAGGGGGATCGAGACTTGTCTCGTTTCGGATCCGAGTAGTTTCCAGGTTTACCCAGCTCGAAATAATTCGGAACCAGAGAAATCTGGGAAAGTAAAGGCGGATAATCCAAAAGTAGAAAGGCCCCACAGTATTTAGATCCAGTAGCCTTAGGGACTTGATTTATTTTACTTTAGGATAAGTCGCAGTCTAAATAATTAAACTTCAACGCTAGTTCTAGTCCTAGGGCTGGAGTGGTGAAAAGAAATTAATTAATTAATAAGAATATTCTGTAACCTTTTTTGCGTTATTTAGAAATCACGTGATATTTTTTGAACGGAAGTCGGTAAAAACTAGTGATGAAATTCGCGAGTTGCGCATAGAAGCGTCGTAGGTTAGGAATTTCTACGCAAACCGTAAAGGATATTAAAACCAAATCTAAGACTTACGATATATGTATAATGTATAGTAAAATGAAAACACGACCGTTTTTAAGATTGATTATCTTTCATTTACGACTGTGTAAGGAAAGAGGATTTTTCATTATAAAAAATTATCTGTACGAGTTCTCATCGAATTGACCGATGTATTGATTTGTATTTATTTTATTCTTTTTAAATTTATTTTGACATTGTGTGAAACTCGACTAAAGTGACGTCCGTTTTTTTTTTTTTTCTTTTCCACATTATTTATTTAGAAATATCGAATAATCGAATTTAATAAACCCAGCATCTTAAAGCAAAAAAAATTACGGTGGTCATCATTATTTTCTCTTCTCCTTTCTACTATTAAAGACGGGGGGAGCACTCCGTCACCCGGTGTAAAACAAGTATTTCTCGTTTATTCTCAAGATGTATAGTTTTATCATTTTTCTATTTTTTCTAATTAATTAATTAACAACTAGGTAGATGAAATTAGAAATAATTAATGGTATTCTAATAGAAATAATTGTATAAATTAAATTTACCATTACAAAGTATGTATCTATCCAAATATTACCTAAAATAATACATGCTGATAATATCGAAAAATTTGTCGAATTTAGCACATTGTTAGAGCATGCTGACAAACCGGGTCTTTCATATTACGAATACTCTGCAGAGGAAAGTGTCTGGAAAGTGATGAAACATAAATATGATTCTTCTTCATTTAATTTTCGGTTTCCTTCTTCTTTTCTTTCTATGGAAATTGTAATC
This sequence comes from Icerya purchasi, assembly GCA_039619475.1. NCBI lineage: Eukaryota > Metazoa > Arthropoda > Insecta > Hemiptera > Monophlebidae > Icerya > Icerya purchasi. The sequence goes on along the minus strand of CM077115.1, from coordinate 396,934,608 downwards.
TCATTTACGATTTGAGGAAAAAGCAAATATGCACCATTGAAACGAGATTTTAAAATTAAGGCGTATGCAGCGCCATCTATCGGAATATGTTGGAATTTGAAAATTTTTAAATTTCCTCTTTACATGTAGAGGAGATATTTCCGACAAAGTGCGCAGTATATTTTATTTCGTTCACTTGTGCGAAGCACGATTAGTAAATAACTCTCCTTATCCATTTTCTGTTTTTTTTTTTTTTCGTGTTTTTGTCATATTACTATCGAAGATTGTATTAAAAATAAAATTTAATTTTTGTTTAAATTGGAGATTGCTCTAATGTCGAAGAATTTAACACTTTTTTAATCAAATTTTCTGATTTTTTAAGTTAAAAACATGCAATCAGTCATTTCTTTTATCGAATGTATTAATAAAACCGAAACGGCTCTATATTATTAAAATAAAAACATAATCTCGTTTCGTAATAACGGCGATGTGCACTTGAACACGCTCGTATTTTTATTTAATTAATACGACTTATGTTCGTAAAACATTTTAATAATTTGAGTATATTTGCGATTTTTTTATACTTGAGCGCTCTCATTCGCGTTGTTTTATTTCATTTGGGGTGTTCTCACGCTTCCGCCGTTGGCCGCTGCAGATGATGATTAATTTTGATCGGTATCTTTGAAATTGTTCGTCACAAAAATTTGTTTTTTTCTTTTTATTTTAAATAAATAATTACGATTACAATATAAAAATTGTACAACGAACTACGTATAAAAAAAACTTTTCAACTTTCTAAAGGCTATTATAAATAAATCACACAAAAAAAAAAACATACACATATATAATATAGTCTCTCGAAATAAAAAAGGAAAAAAATTTAGCTTTTATTCGTATTTCGGATGATACAATTGAATTCGAACTTATTGGACTGTAAACAATAATTCAAGATGATACAGTTAAAGCGTAACCGCTTAAAGTCAGCGCTTTCGGAAGAGCTGAATGAACGGTAACGACTCTATAATCCATCATAATAAAGGAATTAAGTGGCCGATTTTACGAAATGCGAGCTAATAGGTGCCGAAACGCGAATTACAAAACTGATTTAAACAGTTTTAGTAAGCGTTCTTTGTGCAGATAATATCTGTAAAGAAAGCTAATCGGGTTTGTTTGCGAATATCGCTTCAATTTAATGAGATGACGATAGTGTACCGTATGATGAAAAGGCTACTTTAAAATACTACGACAAGCGCAAATTTAATATTTCGCTATTTTCTAATTATTTATCGACGACCAAATTAAGATATTACCGAAAAATCAGCTAAATTTCTGCACAAATTAAACTCTGCAGCGCCGAACGCACAGAAACGATAACGTGAGAACAGATTAAGCTGTTATTGAAACGAGACTTACCTTGTTTGTAGTTCATCTTTCTTAATTAATTTTGCGCGAAACTCCAGTTGAAATAAGTCGACCTTTTCTGTGTTTTGTTATTATCCGCTTCCGGTTTCCTTTTGTTTTCGTTTCACAGTGTCACTTTCTCCAGTTATAATATTTCATCGATAAAAAAATTACTCATAGCGAAAGCGACCACTTCACAATCACAAACGGTCCGATCGAAATTACCAAATGCAATAATGACAGCACATTCTTAGCCCCTTGTAAAATCGTTAATTTGTTATTACACTTTTTATCAGTAGCGATAAATCGGCATGATGATAAAACAATTCAATTTAAATTATCTTTTTATTCGAGCAAAAGATAACAGAAAACGTTTAGTAAAAGCTGGTCGGGCCCGTATAATTGCAACGACGTGATTTCAAAACACGTAAGTAAACAGTGACAGAATCGATCTGCGAACCCTGCGCTTATCTCTAAACGGTATCATTTTTCCCTACAATTTAACTATCCTTTTTCTTCCTTTTTTCCTTTTTTGTTCTTCTAAAGTTGATACATAGAGGGTTTATGAATTAATAGTTTTGTATCGCGGTTATAAAAGAAAATTGCCCGTGCCTTTATTAGAGTTATTCTTGCCATTTTCTTAATCACTTTTTCCCTTCTATTTAAAGGAGGGAGTGCCAACTACAGAGCCGATATATGTACACACATATGTTAGTGTGTGTATTTACATAATACGCGTCCAAACACTAACACTGCTGAAATATGCTTTGTTCTATTTTTAACCTGCAAGGAGAGAAGAAAAACAAACTCAAAAATGACATCGCGAAATATGAATTCCGCAAAATATATGCCGCAGAGAAAATAGACAGCTTACGATTTCAGCTTCTTTAATAAAATTATGAAAATATTCTAAATATATTCCGAAATGCATCGTGCGTTAAATACGGTTTCGATAATTGAAGAGCAAAAATGTTGACTTCATTTTTCCGTTTACTGATTTTAATTTTATGATAAAACTGTAATAGAAAATTATTTGTTTTTCAATATTTATAGAGAAACTGACGATAATAAATTGTTTCTTTAGGTTTTTTTTTAAACGTGAAACAGCAGGTTCTAGGAGTAAAACTATAGAGATCCGTAATGTTCGATGTTCGATGATTAATGTTTAACACATCGATTTATGTTTTGCAAAGCAATATTATCCGCATTTCCCGCGGTTACATTTTTAATACTCGAAGAACACAAATTTTTAACGGGCAGTACACGATTTCAGGCTAGCGGGTAAATGTATAATAATCACGATAAACGAATACTACTGATTTGTGTTTTGCCAAGCAGTTATAATTATCTTAAAAATGTCTGTTCTGTTATATTTTTTGACTAAAAACAATGAAATTTTTACTTTCGACGGTTGGAAAGAAATTAATTTTTTTTTTTCATTTGTAATAACAATACGAATATTTCACGCAATATGAAATTATCATTTATATCATCATGCTAAAAGCACGTGTTTCACGCTTCTACTTTTTCCTATTCAATACGTTCAAATGTTTTGTTTTTTTTTTTTTTTATTGTTAATAAAAAAAGGACAAAAATAAAAAATTTCGCCCTATACATTGATATTGTTCTCTAATAAGAAATTTATAAACCTTACGATTTTTAAAGATCCTTACGCTGACGAAATCATTCTGTAAAATATCTCCGGCTGAAGTGTGTCCGAAAATACGTTTTAAACAGCGATCTTTTTACAATTTTTTTCATACGATTATTGAAAAACGTATTGAAATAATTACCCCCCTTTCCACACACATATACAAAAAAAAAAAAAAAAATAATAAAAAAAAAATAAAAACATAAATTTAAAAATTCAGATTTATATATCACTATTTTAAATTTAATTTCAAAGGCAGCCCGTGTATTTTTCTCAAGAACAGAAATACTGTACACTTATGCTACGCCGGTACTATGTTACAATTCCTGTGTTTAGCTTTGAATGAGCAAACTTAACTATTACATCTGTCCGATAGATGGCGCTATTTACGTTACACAACGCTCCATTCCGCGAAAAGTATTCGTACAGCTGTGAAAAATATAAGGGTGGCTATGCGCACCATCTTCACCGCCCTTAAGGAACTAAATACTCGGACGGATCACCGGTGTGTTGCGCACTTGTACTACAGATGGCGCTGTACAATTTTCCCCTTTTCGATCAACAAAGAATTGAATTTTAATCGCTTTTTCCTCTTTTTACTTTTTCGCTCATTCGATGCCCCCCCTCCCACCATTTAAATATTGATTTATTCGCGCATTTCGCTTAATATAAAATGTGTTTTAACTTATTCACGAATAACTCCGATCAGTAAGTACGCCAGTATTTTTTATTAATAGGGTAAAATCTCTGTAAAATGTTGATCGTTCCGACCAAGCTAAAGAAAAATTAAAAACCCAACATAGAATAGATTTTAGTAAATTTATACACGCTTTTTATTGCACGGTATGATACGAAAACAATAAGTGTCATCTACGAAAAACTGCTTATAATTGTCGCACGAAATGGAAAAGAATCAGGAAAATCAATTAACGAAACGCGGAAATGTAAATTTAAAGAGTTCAACAAAGAAAGTGTACAAAACAGCCGGCTTATGCTATTTAGCAGGGTACTCCTCTACATTGGTAGCGAAGTAATAGAGTGATAAAAAATCATTAATAATACGGTGTTAATACCTAGTCAGAGTTTTACAATGAATTTGCCAGATTTGTGGTGGAACCTTTTGGCGTGATGGAGAGAAAATATAATCAGATCCGCGCTGTATCACATTCGAAGTGTTGCATTTTTTTAACGTATTCGTTGCATTTTTATTTTTATCTGTTTTCGGAGCACTTAAGCCGATGACGATTTAATTTGCAATAATAACAATGTTAAGAGGTTGTCCCTGGTCACATTCAAGCCGGTTCTTACTCGGCCAAAGATCTCTTTTCATTACGTTGTTGACTAAGTCGCAAACCCCGGATAACAGGTTGCATGCATTTTTCCTCCTTTGTTACAAACTCCCGTAATTAAAATAATCAGTTAATTAATTACGGTGCAAAATTTGCGTGTTTAAACTACTTTAGCTTGATATTTTATCATTACTACTCGGTCAAATTATTGTCATGTGGGCAGTGAAATTCATCTTTTTCTGTCTTCTAACCTGTTTCGCGCGAAGAATATTATTCTGTACAATAATCAGTAAAGAATTACACAAGAAATAGTAGTACAAAGCTGTAATATCGGAAATAAAACTGCATACATACAAGCAGAAAATAGCTTTTCTGTTTACACTATCATTTCATACAATCGGTACACATGAATTATATATAGGAAAAATATGTTAAAATTTTTTCTTTTTAGCTCGGTTTTTGGCATATACACGCTGCCCATATAAATTGCATAGATACATTTTGGTCGGATGTCTAGTAAAAATTTTACTGCTAGAAAAATTATACAAAAAGTGAACTGTATTTCATGCGTCTGATTAGTTCTTATCATTAGCAAAAAAAAAAAAAAACAGCTACCAGAAATCTATTGTTTATTTCGCTCTCGTAACATTTATCTAAACTGCCTTTATTAGCTTTTCGGAAGATGTTAGTAATTATTCGTATCAGGAATAGTAGGGAGCATTTTTAACGTTATTCTTTAGGCGAAACTACCCTTTTTCAGCTAGGCAAGTTAATAGATGAGATTAAAAATGAAACAGATTAAGATCGAGAAAGAAGGTTTGCAACAGCCCGAGTTCTGAGGCCGTCAAGTTCTATGAAATATATCCCTATTTTTTCTCTGTACCGTTATTTCTCATACGAGACGGTAACAACTAGGCTGAGGGCTGCCTGTGATCAATATCTATCCAAATTTTCTTCTAATCTTTATGTTTTTTCCAGGAAGTGTCATCGTAGACGACGACACGATATTTATCCCTTTTTATTCTCTAATAATCCCGAACCCTCTTCTCTTAATATTCAAAGTCAGCCTCAAGGCCGATTTGTTAACCCCCCCCCCCACCCCACCATGAGAACTGAAATATAGTTATTATAAATACACAAAAATCTGAAAAAAATCAAAAATTTAAATTAGGAACTTCATTAATATCTTAAGGAAAAACTTTTTATTACGAGTATAATCAATAACATGTGTTATTTTTATAAATGTTCATATACGGGGTAATTCATTTATGTAAATTATTAATATATAAATCGAAATCACGGAAATTATTAATAGTATGAACATTAGTGAAAAATGTATTATTTATAAAATATGCGAAGAAAATTTTCAAAATTCTGGGCACGGGCCTGCTCAGCCCGCTTCTTTCGCATTTTCTTATCTCTTTTCACGGTATGTGTCCATCTGGATCGGCTCTGATACATATGCAACTGACGCAAATACAGAGCCGGAACTCGGTGCTATCATTTCAACATAATCGACTTCTCTACTAATTACAACTGGGGCGGTGTGCACACTTTTCCGATCGCTGATTCGAGCTGTCAAACGATGATTGTGTGTATTGGCTCTTCAACGATTCCGAACATCAATTCTCGTTATTATATTATATACACTTATTATTGTGTTCATTATTTTTTGCGATCGTAAAGATGAAGCAATAAAACACGAGAAAATCCACACATTCAAAACGCAACATCGCACGGACAAAAATACTATAAGCAGTTTATATAGAGCATTTGTATAAGGGGACCTTTTCTGCGGAATTTTAATTAATTTAGTGATTATTTCAAAAATACTTCTAAAACAAAAAGTGTTTTTTATTATTTTCGTTTTGTTTTTTGTTTTTTGTTTTTTTTTTTTGATTTGGTGCCACGGTTATTAAATTACTAGCGCGAGATAGGATCGTAGAAAATTTAAGACTCCTAAAGGTGGCAATTTAAAGTACCTTGAAGAATCACGGTAAATAGCGGTCTAAATATCGATAACACGTACATATCGCGGTTGTTAGATATGCGGAACAGTTTAACGACGGGCCAGCCTATTCTTCCAGACAGAGGCTTAAAAAGCGGAAAGCGAAAAGTGTGAAAAGCTACGACTAGATCGCGTTAACGGTCTCAATATTAGCTTTTTTCTAGCAGAGCCGTTCGGCAACTGTACGCCGATCACTACGCTGCTATAAATAAAAATGTAAAATATCAGCCGGTTGCCGCTCCAGACGGAAGAGATGGTCCCGATGATGTTAATTTAGTCGTTCGGAGCAGCGGTTTCCGAGAGAGATTGCTACATGCCGAAATACTAGCGATCCGCTTAACATTAGGGTCGCCGCTGCCGCCAACTCCGTTTACTTTTACTAATCGTCCCTCCCACTTCATCATGGCAGCAATCGCATTTCAATATGGCTTCCTCGTCCATCTCCGATTTTTTTTCCCGCTTATCTTTCGGTCATTTTGCGCTTCGAAAACATGTCAATTTAATATAAATCTATTCTTTCTGTTCACATTCTATTGCAGAATCCGGGAAAGATGGAATTCTTTAAAGTTGACATATTCGTAATGAGTGATTTTTTTCCCCCTCATCGGTCGAAGATTGCTGAAAACCAAAAAAAAACGATTACATTTTAAATTAGCATCAATCTCCGTCACTCGGCGTTGCCTGCTTTGATTTTTCAGGATTCTAATGGACAACTGCTGACTCTCATCGGGGAGCATATCTTTATCCACAGCAGACTTTTGACTTTTCACTGATGATAGAAATCCTCTTCTTTATATTTCGAGGCGCTTTCTTTTTGTACGGTCGACACCTGGTCAGCCACTGAATACTGCAAAAGCTGAGTATTCTACGAAATAAGTTCCCCGGCGGGTTTTCTAATAGAGGATCGTTTTGTTACATCGACGAATTATCTCTTTGGTTTTTCTTACACTTTACCGCTCGAATCATTCTTTGCTCCTCTCGCGTCATTACTCACTCGATTGTTACCTTTTATTTCACTCTATTACACTGATTGATTCATTTTTCGATCTGTTTACATATTGCGATCGAACACAAAAAAAAAAAAAAAAAAGGTAAATTACCCGATCTCGAAATGGTGCGACACATCATTTCCAAATGAAAATGGAATAAACTTTTTCAAGTTTGTTTTTTTTTTTATCCTGTATGCGCACGTGTTTTTGACGTGGAGAATTTTTGCTACACGATATCATAGCGCATTAAACAGTGTGTATTCGGAAGAACATTCTGTTTATTGTTGAGGTATTTTGTATTTTATATAAACGTGTTATAATTATGTAAATTGGCGCGGAATTAACATGTTTCCGAATAACCCGCATAGTCATGCTCGTATAAATTACGCCATCAGAAAGTTAAATACTTGTAACACGTTCAATTTGATGTCTATATATGTATACACACATATTTGGAGATAGACGGAAATAATTAAGACGATTTTGCTTCCTGTAACCGCGCGTCACTTGAAGTAGTGTCCAGAGCGGAATAATTTTCACTCTATTGAACTGACAGATGGCTTGTCGTTCGTAACAATTAAGCCGAAGTGATTTGTATCTCCCCCCCTCTCTATCTTTGGGAAGTTTATGCTTCTAACTTGACGAAGTTCCTAAAAGTAATCGTTGGCCCGTATGGTTGTTTTTTTTTTGTGTGTTTGTGTGTATTTAAAAAGGAAATAATCTCGGTTTAATAAACGAAAAGTTTACTTCTTTTTTGCATTGAATACGAGCTGCCACGAAAATAGTCGCTGAAAAAAATTTTAGGCTATTTAAATATAATAACTATAAACCGGCAACTATTAAAAACGTACGTGTAGAAAGTGTAGGCAACTTGAAAACGGATTTCAAGCCCATCGTAAATAAAAGAAAAGCAAGCCTCCACTGCTGATTCGGGTGTTTTCGCTGCGATGATTTCAAAATGACCCCCCAAAGTGGAGAATTTTTAATAAAGTGAAACTATTTTCGCGTGTAAAAATACACCACCAATACCGTAACGGCCAAAAACAAAACATAAATGTATACGCCGTTCCGTTGTCATAAAACGGATAAAGAATATTAAAAAGTAAAATTACTCGGCGCCTCCTCAAGCCGTAGATAGTTAATAATGATAAAATAGACGCGCACAATCTCTTCATCATGTTCGCCAAAATTATTAACTATTGAAAAAAATTACAATTACCAGTACAGCAAAAACAATTGCGAAAATTGCGTACAATAATTTACGCCGCTAAGTGTGTATTATAAATCTTTCGCTCGATTCGTGATTGTGATAATTTTATAAATAAGTTTTATTTTTAATGAAATTGTCTAATGTCAGAGTTATTAACATAGTTGACGATAATTTCTGAAGAAGACGATTTTACAAAGGATGTGATGGAAGTTCAAAAAACGGAATTACCGCAGCGCGCATCTTATTTCCTTTTGTCCTGCAGCAATCTCAGACTGAGAGGGGCTGGTCAATTTTGAACTTTATCTCAGTGTAGTGTCAATTATCACATTGGTAACGACGTTCAACCTGTACCAGTCGGTAAGGGGGAAATTTCGAATAATTCATCTTTATTGTTCGTAATGGTTTGTTTTTTTTTTGTTTTTTTTGTCTTTTTTCCATATTTCACCTTTAGGAGATGTTGTGATCTCTGAATTAACCGAAACTGAAGGTGGGGAAGTTGAATTGACATTTTCAAAAATAAACGTCAAACAAAATAGTGCGAAATTTTTTACAATTATACATTATTTCGCTTACTAAGTGTGTTCGAGTAGAAATATTTTAAAATCTAAAAATTCGAAATTTTTATTTATATTTTTTAAATTTTCAGTAAGATATGAAATAAAAATTTATCGACAATTCATAAAAAAAACTATCAATGAACTATGACAACATTGTACGTAGGGATATGAAGTAAAAAAAAAGACCAAAACGAATACTGATCAGCAACTTTACCATGTAAATTGTTTTATTGATAGTAGATTTACTAAAGAAACTGAATTACTCCTCTACACATTCTGTCGTATGTTGGTACATCTTAAAGCAAGAAAGTACACTTTTCTTTTTTTTTTTTTGCGATCAAGGGAAAAACCCTCGCTTCGGCTTGTTAACATTCAGTAAAACTCGGAAAATACTTTCACCATTTTCAAATGAAAAGAAAAAAAGCACTCGTTGCGCGAAATTAATTCTTAAATTTTTTTCGAAATATTTTTGTAGTTTCTTTTTCAGGACTGATATTAGCAAATATTTTTCAAGCGGAATGGGGGAAATAAATGGATGACTAATTGGACCGGAGTCAAGAAATACAGTTTAGTTTAGCGCCGGTCGATAGGCGAATTCGAACTGTGTCCGTATTGTACGGATAAATAAAAAGACAGCTAAAGGGTCAGCATACATAAATAAATACGCGGAGACAAGCGAACTTCTTTCTACGTCTTCGAACGTACTACAAGCAATAATTTTGTATATTCTTCAATGATGTATTTTGGCAACTGTTTCTTGAGCGCGATATTTTCCGCACTGGACCGGAATAAAAAGCTAGCGAACGCCATAACTTAGGCGCTAAAAGCTTTCGTTGCGATCAAGCCACGCCCGTTCATACGCTCCTATTAAAATTGAACTTTCATCTAGCACGCTTAAATATCTAATCTGTCAGCGTAAGATTTACCGGCGATAATAATCGTCTCGCTTTTGTTAATGTCTCGCACAACATTCGCTTTATTATGAGAGCTTCAGTTGCGTTATTTTTATTATCAACGCGACAACTACTTTATCGGTCAACATTCGCGACTACTTCTATATCTATTTCAAATCAAATCATGCGTATTTATTACCTTTTTTTTTTCTTCCTACAATAAAATACCACTCGGAAGAATCTACCGAGATAAATCAGTGAATTTAAAAGAAATCTACCTAATATAGTGTATATATGTGACCCCACTTGCTTACATTTCCGTCTCTTTCTCTTCTATACTTTGTGTAAAATTATCAAAATTTACAACGTAAAATTGTTAGGCTGGCCCCTATTAGATTTTGCAAACGAAAAAAAAAATGTCCCCAATTTTCTATAATAAAAAAAAACAAAACACAACCAATAATTTATACCATAAATTTTATTAATCTACCGAAACAACTTAACATACCACAACAACGCATATAAATAATACTTTTTTTGCGATTCCATGGTATTATTAAATTAGCAATATATAGTCTTTACATGCTTCTCCCTGTTATGGTGGGGCTTCTTATTCGTCAACAGCTGCACAGTAACAATAATAAGTGTATAACCGCCACCGAACATAAACGTGAATTGCGGAAACGAAAACGGGCACCCGTGCAATAGCAAAGAATTTGCCATATTTATACGTGATGTGATATACGCCTTTTCATTCGAAAACGACACAGGTGTAGAAAAGTTTGAAACGTTTGATGATCGCATTTTGAGTCAACCGCCTCCTCTGTTATACTAATAAAAAATTTATCCAAGGGGACTGCATATTTTTTTTCTACGTTTTTTGACGAATACTCAATTTATGTTCACCGATTTTTATCATTACTGACACGGGGTACCTAAGTTGAGAATGGTATACTTTTTAATGGACAATCAGTGAAATCGGTCCATATAAATATCAGTTACGCGCGAACAAACGTAAAAAAAGCAAAAAACAAAAAACTCGCGGCGAACGTATAAATATAAATATAACCTCCTTCTTTGTGGAAGTGGGTAATTATTAAAATATAAAAAAATTTCAAATAAAAAAATTGTAAGATTATTCCTAATGTTGGCCGGCCTAAGAATTACGTTGTAATTAATATAATTAGAAAAGTTTAATAATTCAAAGTATCGGTAAGCGCATTATTATATTTGACTATCTCTAATCGATACAATTTTAAATTATTTAATAATAAGAAAATATAATGTATGTCAACAAACGATAAAAAAAGAACGTACGAAAATTGTGCCAATTTAGTGTCATGTTTTAAGGCTCATCGAAAATGTTACTGAACATTTATTTGTGTACATTTATTCGTTGTCGGTAAATTTTCTTACCGACATATTTATCAAACAGGCATGATTATTATATAAGTGCTACAGGTAGAAATTTAAATTGTTTTTAGAAGAGCGTACTTCACAGTTTTTCCGTGAATAATGAAATCCTTTTATCAGTTGTTGTGTTAAATATATAAAGTGATGAAATATTTCGGTTCTTCTGACGCTGACTACGGGTTATATTAGCGATTTCCGTTATCGGCTCTTTCGGTGGGGATGATTGATAAGGAGCCGAAAAACCGCGCAGCACTGCCAACCCGATTTTCTTGACAGAGAGAGAAACGACCCTGATGGTGAGCGAGCCACCTCTTTTCTTCAGTCTTACCGTAGCAGAAATTACCGACAAAACTGCCTTTCGACCGACCAGTGTGATTGATTGCTTTTTCTAACATCCAACTTCATCTTCCCCGCTGAATTTTTTCAATTACTTCCATTGGACGAATCTTCTCCACCGCGTCCTAGTTGGGTATTGCACGGTCGGCCCATCGCCCTATACCCAGCGACAGCCATTCACGCGCGCGCGCACACACCCACACACACCCTTCAACACACGCCATCGCACAATTATACGTTTTTTATTCAATTCGTTTATTTCTCGAATATTTTAAATGGAATTGGTCACCTTTTTTTTTGTTCTTCTTCTGACAATTAAAAAAAAGCATCGTATTATTAAAGTTAAAAGAAATACTCGGAAATAGAATGTGAAGTAGAATTATTATTTTAAATCCCCGTGTTATAGCACGTGTAAAAAGTTCACGCGATTCGCACAAGTGTCCCCTCGTACTTTGTTAGTGTTTTATCACTTCGTCGAGTGTAGTGAAGATAATAACAGAAACGGTAATGGATATTTAAAGGCGATTTTACGATAACGGATTTACTAACGATAAAAAACATGAGTTTTACTAATTTATATAGTTTGGATCGAGCGCGAGCCAGTTACAAAGAGCAGTGCCGGTATATTAACGAGTAATAAGGTGTTTTACAATTGATTTCTTTGCGGAAGGAATTAAACGGAAGAATATTCGGAAAAGTGTATTAGAACATCGGAAATAAACATTTAAGGTGGTAGCAAGATGGCATTTGCGATGGGAAATGTAACGGCATAAAAACACACTTATGTCATCACACATTTATTCGAATTGATCATTTTGAAATTCCCAGTAAATTCGGTCGATATGAAATTGTATAATTATTTCAACCTAACAGCGGTGAGCCAATCTTAACCGAAGCTGCGTAAAATTCTGAAAAAAACGATGCAGCTTTAAAACGGGTAGCTGAAAATGTCAGTAAACTGCTAAAACGAAATGATTTAGAAAAAGGGAAATTTTCGAAATGGTTTTTAATTTTGAAAATTTTCAAGAAATTCATTGCAGCTTCACCGCAGTCGCCTATTCTTCGTTAGAATGGAATTCTGATCTCCTTTTTTTTTTTTTTGCACTATTGGGGTGCGTTCTTTTACACTAGCCTTCTCAATGAAGTGGTTTTAAAACGGACGTACAAGTTTAAATATAACGCGTTAAATTTTTAGTTCAAAAACCCTATTAGATTTAGCAAAAAAAGCTAAAATAAATAAATAAAAAGCGATTGTGTCGGTACTTTTGAAAGATTATTTTACAGTGTTATATTTTTATTGGGAAAAAAAATTTTAACAAAAAATTGAAAGAGTTCATATTTCCGCGCGGGAATGTAAAAATTAAATCGAAAAGGATGAAAACTTTATTGAATTCTTTACGTATCAAGACAAAAAGTCGGCGTCTAAATCAGACACTATTGTAGCCGAGCAGATTTTCGCAGGAAACAAAGAACATATTTTTCTGATTCGAAAAAGAGCTAAATAAAAATGGTCATTGTTTAAATGTGTCTCAACTTCTATAGTACACGGACAATTTGAATTGAAACGAAGAATATGTGCTAGATGTTCGACGATAAGAAGCATACTGCAACTTTACATTCTCAGCAATGAGTGTGTAAAAATATTTTTAAGAAGATACGTGTGTCCTTATCAAATCACATTAGTAATTCGGCCGAATTTCTTTATCCTTTTTTCTCTTTCTTCTACCGACTATGAAATCCTTCTGATTATTCATAACTTTTTACATAATTTCGGAATCGGAGGTCTTGGCGAATCTACCGGTAATTTTTAAGCGCTTTCGAATCCCACAGCATTACTTGGCCTCGTCCTGGGAATTTTCCGCCTTTGCGCGGTGTTCACCTCAGCCTGCAATCTCTATATCATCTGCGCTACGGACAGAGTCGGATTGTTACTGCATATGAATAAAGAGAAGCAACTTGGAAAGAGTGTCCCCTACCTATTTTACAACATTCGTGTTATCCAGTGAATAGATACAATTTGAACAAAAAAATAACCAAACGTTAGAAACACTACGAAAATTATTTTGAAAAAGAATATTAAAAATTCTCAAATTAATTGTCAACATTTTCCGAAAAAGTATAAACTTTTAAAAAGGAGTATCGGTGAAAGTTTCAAAATTTCGGGCACTCTGAGAAATATTTGTTTTCTTTTTTTAACCAGAATGCAGTGTAGAAGCAGGAAATAACTAACGCAGTTGTAGCGAGAAATAACAAAACCGGTTTTTCGAAAACTTTTATTATTACGAACTATTACATTTTCAATATATTATGCTTTTTGGGAAATTTTTAAAGAACCGAAAAAGAACACTTTTTCGAACATATATGTATTTGTTATCACTATTATTATTATTACTAAATATGATCGATATTTGCAAAAAGACGGGCGATATTAAATGTTCATACTTTATCGGAACTGATTTTTATTCCGAGTGCCCAGTGTCATGCTTTAGTTTTTTTTTATTATTTACGAATGGTTTTTATCAGAAGTGTGACCTTTTAAAATTTTTCTACCAGATTATATTCAAATAATCGAAAAGAGACCTTTCTCGGCATTACCGCTACCTTTGAAGTTTTATTTTAGATTTTGTTATGTATAAATGTCAACCGCCAAACTGGAAAAAAAAAAACCGTCATAAGAAATGCAGAAAGTTTGAAACGTTACTAATTAAAGACTCCGAGAGAAGTTGTTTACATGAAATGGAATTATTAATAAACGAAGATTTTACATTTCACATAAAGACCTTTCTTTTTTTTTTTTTTAATTAATTAATTTATTTTTAACATATAAAGCTTTAATGTGGTGGTTAGCGGTGGAAACCATATGAAATTTTTCTCTAACACTATGGAGTAGCCGTTAGACGGAACCACCCCTAAAAAAAAGGAGCCTGGCATAAAATAATATTTCGCCATTAATTACATTTTTTTCGATAATAATTGTTTGATTTAAAAAACAAAAAAAAAAAAAAAGTACAATAACTGATAAAGCAAAAAAGAATGAAAACGAATTTCTTTTTTTTGCAAAAAATCTGCTTTAAGAATAGTTTTTATTTATTTTATTTTATTTTTTTTTTGAAATAATACCGTCCAAAATTAACGTCTAGCTTCGTTACTGAGAACTCGATGCAAAATGTATTTGCAAGCACAACTAGTGGGTTTCACATAATAATTATGCAAAAAGGAACCGTTTTAATAATTATTAACGATCAGCAAGTATTACATGACCCGAAATGCCTACTCATTGTGGATCTAAATCATTTGAGACTAGTATCATATAAACACTTGCACATTAGACGGAGAAAAATAGAGCAGCGTGAAAAATGTGCGTATTAAAAAAAATCAAAAACATTCCGAAATCTTTCGTAGTTATTTTGAAATAGACAAAAAAAAACATCTTATTTTACACAATGAAAATGAAGAGCGATTGCTGCGAAACATGTTGCTGGTTTAATATTTTAATATTATTTAATATATATATATATTCGTATTTGTTCCTTTTTACATAAATTAAATAACATGTCTTAACCGAATTTAAAGTTATAGGAAATTTAGAACAAAAAAGAAATGATGTTCCTGCACAGATAAGAGAGAATATCACTTTCAAAAATGTGTGGCCCAAATACGAAAAAAAAATATGTTCAATAGATAAAATGATGTTATTTTTGGTTTTAGAAGAACGGGAAATATATGGAAATAAAGCTCGCCGAGATTAATGGCTTATGTGCTACAAGATCGCTCTAGACGCCATAGTTATTCCAGTAGAAGCCCGTGACTTATGTTGGAAATCATCCGGATAAACATGCTGCGACTGGAGACCGCTTTCAGAGGCGACTGATAAGAAAAGGCAAAACAGAGTTTTTTTTCTTTCTTCGATCGGTTAACTTGAGCTCTGTATAGATATTACCAGCTTCATTGACGGGAATAAAGATATACATTCGTTTTTTTTTTTTTTTATATATACATATCACCTGCACGGCGGTGATGAATGCATTAAAACGCATAAAAAAACACTATTTTTCGTTAAATACATATTCGAAAAAAAAAAACTTCACATTGTTCGGCGTTAAATATTAGGGCTATTAAAAATGTTGAATTAAAGCTTATTGGGAATATATAGCGTGGTCCAGTTAATACGTATAATATTATGTCAGTCGTGTTAAAAACATACCAATGACTGAAGGTAAAAGTCTAGGGACAGACTGTGGGCAGACTTTGATCTTAGCAAAGTCGAGAACATAGACGAACATGTGCTTACAAAAGTGTGCGTTCGTTTGGTTTTTGTCTCGCTACGGTTTTTCACCATTTAAATGATACACATTCGATTCGATTCTGAATTACGTAAATTATATAATAGAAAAAAATACAACGACTGAAGATACTTTGTGAACCCGTTGGGCGCGGAAGCGACGTTTTAAATCATTCGCGTTAGCAAGCGGTTTTTCGTTTAAACATGATTTAATTCGCTGAATGGTAAGCGCGTCAGCTGTTATAAATAAAGTCTGCTAAACCACGTGCCCACTTATAAATTTCTCTGGCCGGCTTACGTACACGTAGTTTATTGAACTTGGACGATGCGACGAGCCGAATCAACAACAAACGGGAATTTTTGGAATTTCTTAAAAAATGGCCGATGCCCTCGCCTTTGTTTTCCGTCGCACAACACGCGGCCATCTTTATTTTACGTCTAGCACCGCCGTTGCTTCTAAAAAGCTATCGGCTAGCACCGCCGTTGAAACTAAAAGTCAAAGTGTCAGCTTTTCCGGAGTCAACGATTCACAGCGGTCTGATGTTTGCATTAAATCGTAACTTCGTCCGATGCAACGCATCCGCGGCAATCGTGTAATTCGCGAACTAGTTCGATAAAACCGGGGAATAGTGTATCGCCCGGGAATTTTCCAAATGCAAAACGAAAAGTTCAGCATTGTAATTGAACGATTCCGAATCCATAAAGTATAAGCGCGTACGCTAGAGATGAGCCGACGACGCGAATGTTTTAACGATTTTGCGTCGGGGAGTTTATTGAATTTTAAAAGCCGATTTTACGAACCGGTTTTTAAATTTGTATCAGTTCCGTGAGAATTTAGAACGGTGACAGCGTAAAACACCACTCCGCGCATTATTAATTAATAATATGTTTTAGCCGTCGAATACACAGCAACGTTGATAGAATTTAGTAAACGCCGCCGGAGGAAATTGCCAAAATGTAGGCTTAATATTCGCATAAAGAAAATCAAAAACCGTATTTGAAATCGGCATTCACATTCCGTGAAAAATCACTTTTCCAGGTTAAAATTTTAAAATTGAATTTTCTCCAGTACAATACCATCGCGTGCAATTTTTTTCAAGTTTGCGAATTTTTGAGAACGAACGAATTTTAAGCAATTTAATCGTATCGCGTATAATTAGATGTCTGTCAACGCTTTCGATTTAAATATCTCGGTCGCAAAATATACAAAAAATTACGATTTCATCAGAAAAAGTTGTTTTCCTATGTTAATTTTGTCTTTAAGAAGAACTTTCAGCGATGTCAGCTGTAAAGTAGACTTCCAGGTAAATGTTTAGGAAATAAATTGGCCAGCACCTTGATTCGGACCAATTGACATTTTTTTTTCTTCCATCTACATATAACGTTCCGAGTTCTCTATACGGAAATTCTAGATTATTCTGCGTTTTTTTCTTTAGGCTCCTTAGGTGTGACATTAGTACGTGATCAGAACCGGATAAGGAACGTTCTAAATGATATCGGTTTACATTTTCCAGAATAGTAAAGCTCTCTATATATTCATGTATTTCAGATTACTTTTTTTTTTTTTTTTAAATCGGTTCGGTGACTGACCCAACTACGTAAGTTTAGATCACTTACTTAGATTCTGTGGCGATCGGAGATAGGGAGTATAAAAGAAAGATGGAGGGGAATAACTGCTAGAAATGGGAAGGAAAGGATAAAGGAAGCATTGAAAGAGGTAGGAAGATTCAACGCAAAAAGTTCGGCATTACATTTCGCATCAAAACTTTGGTGCGTCTGAATACACGCAAGCAATACAAATACAATCTGTTTTGTTGTTTTTTTTTTTTTTTCATTAAAGGATATTTACAAAGATTTAAAAATGAAACTATTTGGAAAAAGCAAGTGGCTGTTTACGAGACTTTCGAAATTTGACTTCTCCGTAAACAAAAAAATAAAGGTAGCCCATTAAAGAATCGGTGTAAAATTATTATTTTTTTTTGTCGTTTTAATTTATATCGTTAACAAATATATAATAAAACAGGTTTAAAAAGAATGAAATAGAAGTGTGTATATGTAATAAAATACGTAAAAATCAAAAAAAAAAAAAGGAAAAACAAAAAGATTTCAATTTTAAACAAACAATCTCTACAGCACAAAATATATGGAAGACCGAATAAATATAAAAAAGTAAATAACGAGAAATAAACTATATACGAAAAAAGGTATATGAAAAAAAGAAAAGGACTAAGCAAAATTACTAATTTCACCTAATAAAGTTTAAAAATTTAAAAAAAACACTTAATTAAATCTCCGTTCTAATGGCAACAATTCTTTTATACCAGTTACATCTCGATAGATTTTTGTGTTGCTGCTTATCAGTTTCATTACAGACTCTGGAAATGAATCTTAATAAAGAAAGGGAGAAAAAATCCGCTCAAAATAGTACTCAAAAACTGTTCCCGGATTTGCATCAAAAGATTTAACTTTTCCGCTTTATCTTCAAATTTGCAAATTTGTTGGATTAAATTTTCGAAACTGCTCGCATATTACAAGTTCAAAGAGCTGTGTAAGCCTTTAGTGACCGTAGCAGAGAATTTCTTCATTGAGAGTGTTTTCGTAAAGTACACAAATAAAAACAAAACAAAAAAAAAAACGACACGTTTTTTTTTTTTTTTTTCTAAATAGGCAACAGCGCACGCAGCAGTTTGATTAGTTGTTTGGAATTTTGAAAAAAGAAAAAAAAAACGTTACGTACAGAGAGGTAACAAAAAACGGCTAATCAATGGCGGAATAGCGGATAAATAGAAGTGAAGAAGGCTCGGAGGAGAAGGGCGAATAAAGGCGAAAGCAACATGGCGCATAAATCAGCTTTTTGGTAAAGTCAGCTATAGGTTAATGGCGTAGCCGGTGCGGTACGCAGTTGCTTCGAGCAGCCGGTCGTCGTCCGGTACGTGTGTACCGCGCGCGATATTTATAACCGGGATTACTACATTGTACGCGGTATACCGTGCTCTACCGTAATTCTTCCGGATTACTTAGCTGCGAACCTTTTCGAATCTGCATTTCGTACTTTGCGCCAAAGGCCGTCCATTCTCCAGGCCCAGCTCGGCTAGCCTACTGTCCACTGGAAGGTTACTTTTAATAATTCAAAGTTAATCACTGGAAATCCGATTGCTCTCTCCTTCTATCTGACTCGCGCGCGTTCGCCGTCCTCCCAGGGCGTTCGCGGAGCCGCATTTGTTTTAGATTTTTTCCGGCTACGCTATTAATCTGCAAGTCGAATCATTTTACATCCCGGAGCCCAACCTTTCCCGCGGCGCTTTCCCGTCTTTTTTCTTTCCCACTTCAAGATACGCCGCGCACTAGGCTACACCTCTTGCGAACATATCGGATCGCTAATTATGCGCGGTTAACTTGGACGATAAATTATCCGCTCGAAGATAGCCGACTGAGACTATCTCTGTACCGCGTTAGCTAAATCTCTTCCTTATTCCGGGGAAAAATTATTGTGTTGTTCGAAGCGGTAATGCGAGCTAAACAGTAGCAGAAATGAATCTCAAAAGAATGGCCCGGAAACTGTAGCAAAACCGAATAAAAACCAGCAAGCAAAGCGGCGCCGATAATTTATCGAAAATTTCATCCACCACGGTTCAGTTATTATTTTATCTTTTTCCTTTTTCCCCTACCCCTTCTGTCCGATGTTTCAGCGACTAAACAGCGACATCAAAATAGAGACGAGTCAAACTGCGAGAGATTGTAATGCCGAGAGTATACTTCTCGTAATTCTTAGCGGTATGTACGCAATGAAAATTTAGAGTCCAATGAAAACAGACCACCCCCTCCTGGTTTTCTTTTTGCAAGAAGCAGAGCACTACCGAAAATTCAAAAAAAAAATTAATTCCGCTAATTAATTATCTTCGACATGTATACTTTCGTAAATTATGCATTAGTAACGTTTTTTATTTTACCCTCCTTCACTTTCGTCTCCTGAAATTGGACTGGCCATTTCTGTGCGAAAACGCGTTAGAATTCTGACCCGTGGTGCCCAGCGAAAAAAATAACGCTGGGTCACAATTATATAAATCGATTACCCGATATTAATGGTTACTTTGCAGAAAGTTAACAACTCTATACATTTAAGCCATACTTGCGAAAGTAACTAAAACTTTTGCAAGAGAATGCGTACATATTATGTGTCTAACAGCTAACGATTAATGCAAAAAAAACTCTAAGGTTTTTTATGACCAGCAGATGTAGAAGCCGTCTATATTATAATTCACGATAGCAGATGCTTACATAACGGCTTGACTCCAACCAGGACCTGCGAATGTACTCTAACGACAGAGGAATTGTGAAATACCTTGGCTTAATCATTGATAAAACATTAACTTGTGAATTAGATATACAATATAGATTAGCTCAGTCAACACCAAATAGCGGGGTCTTCGGGTTTACTACGATGCTGTTTAGAATCAGATAATCGCGATATGGGGGAAAGTAAAAAGTGCGCTAAATGGAAAGATAAGCAATCAGCAAAAGAGATGTTTAAGAATGGCTGAAAAAGTTCCGATTAGCGAGAGTAAAAGAAATGTCTCCAAAAATACTCTACTACAATCACCAGCTTCTGGAAAATACTAAAAGCCTTCTGATACAGATTCTACTGTATGTTTTAGCTTAAACCCCTCCCCAGATATGCTTAAGCGTCTAAAATGGCGGATATCTTCTTTAACATAAAGCCGGTTTTTTTTAAATTTTCAAAACTCCGACCAGGATGAGTATTTTCAAATTCATTTTTTCCCCCGTAAAATTTAGCATTCGTTCTTCATTTAAATATCACGTTTAAGAATAGAAATAAACAAAAAAAATCGCATTCGCGCGATATTCTTACCTGTGCAAATTGTCCATTCGCACATTTTTGTTTGAACCAATTATCTCTAGCATTTACCGTAACGAATAATGAAAAAAACTTACTTGGAAATCTAAATTTTCGTCGACTACACCTTGCCGATTGTATTAATTACTTGGCCAAGAACACCTTTATTTCATTAACCGGTGTCAGTTTTCGAAACACGTAGGAAACCCACTGCGAGAATGTTAAGTGTCGCAGCATAAAGTAAGATATTTCGGTGCACCTCAGAGTCGATAATTGTGCTAAAACTCTCTGAGATTGTTTTAACATACATATATATATATATATAGATATTTAATTTCTTTATCTGCGATAACATTGTATCTTTTTACTGGAGTAAATTGCTTGTCAGTTAACATGCTGTGTATAAGCTAATCAGCAGTAGAACACACCCTATTTACGACCCTTACCGTGGAATGAAAACGGTTTCGTATGGCAAGGTTTATTTCTTGTGCCTCGGAAGAAATCACGGAAACGGTAATAAACAAAAATAAATACGCGAATAAAAATCGAAGCGATATTGGATTGAAATTTCCCCGAGAGAAACCGATGATTTCTGCCATTTTCTAGAAAGGAACGAGTTTCGAAGCACAGACTTCTACTATTCTTTTTAGTATTACCGAACGCGAGTAATTCGCTAGATCGAGATTACTCTCTCAATATATACATTATTCTAGTAATTAATAAAAGGTACACATATTCATATTTAAACATACGTATTATAACATGTATATATACACATATATATGTATGTAATATATAGAAAATCACCTGATAAGTGTTGAGCACCGGGCTAAGATCATTTTACTTGCGCTGACTGCTTGTTCGTACGATTTCGGTAGCAATGAAAAATCACGCGATCCGGAGACTGAATATTCGGATGTAGAAAGAGCACAATAGGGCAACGGCGACGGCTTCCTTTCGAACAATTTGACGGTGTTCGGTCCGTGGCAAACAATTGAGCCGAACAACGCCGCTTGGAATTCTGAAATGGATTATCCGCGCCGCCAACGACCCTACGCTATTATTCCCGTAGCGAAGGGAAGACCGAAAAACGAAAAATACCAAGATGGCTGCTGCTGGCTGGATCGACGAAACGGCCGTGCATCGATGCAGCAGCATCAACATCCTAATATTCTGTTAAGCACCGACGAACGAGGGGATACCATCTAGTTTCGTGGATCCGGTCCAGATCTGGCCGCGGACTTCGACTCCATCCTTGGCTTTGGCAACGCGATCGGCCTAACACAGCCATTCGCCGGAAAACTGGTTTCGACTTCCGAACACACACGCGCATTCGTTCCAATGTGTAATTATATACACGCATATATTTAACGGAATGGAGGTAGTACACCGTTTCCGATGCACCGAAGCCGATCTAATCTCCAGCTCGAGAATCTGATCTAGCATCCACACCGCTCCGAAGGTTATTCCCCGTAATTTCATTTCGCTTCCAGCAGCCGCCGCCGCCCATAATTGCTTTTTATACGCAGATTAAGTTCCGAAATTTTGTCTTTCTTTCGTTCTCTCGCCTCATTACACTCTCATTATCGTCATCGTTGGTGATTTTTAATTTCCCAACTGAAATCTCCTTCGCGTGTCCCCGTTGTACGTAATAATAATTGAAACCGAACGCACCGTTAGAAAATTACATTACTGGGCAAAATTAACCGGGGGAAATTTTATTTCCGATTGAAATGACGAATTTCGATCGCGGAAAGAATAAAATTGAAGCAAAATGAAAACGACAACGCTGTAAAATGATGCAGTTCAAAAGCTGTTTTCAAAAATACGATCACTGTAGTTTACGGAAAAGTTAAAATTGAACGAGTATACCATTGAGCTCGAGTCACTAATTTTATTTGTTAGACATTCGCGCCATTTCAAGTCCTTGCAACTTGAAAAGAAAAGAAAAAAGACTTACACGTACTTAAAGTACAATCGATATATAAATTAAAAACTTCCACGCTGCACGTATAATTAGGAAAACAATTTTCCACTGTAAATTTTTTATTTTCTAGACATATAAATTACAAAACTTATTGCGGTATTAGGTCCCCCGATTCGGCGGAAAACACGAACAACTGAAATGAAATCAAAGCAGCCTAAAAGGATGTCTGCCAAAACAAAAAGTTACCCTCTCGAAGTGATAGTTAAGATTGAGAAAACCAGTAACTCCGCTGCTGCTGCATGGACTAAAAATAAACGAATGACAATGTTTCGCTTTCATCATTAATACTTTAAACACATCAGCTTAAATGCCATTTTAACAACGTCTGGAACAGCGATTGGCAAAAGTTACCAACAGGAAATAAATTACGCTCCATAAAATCGTCCACGAAACCATGGCTTTCCTCAAGCCGAGAAAGCAAAAAACAGGAGGTAACGTTATGCAGACTACGACTCGGGCACACTCGCCTTACACACTCATACACCTGTTAAATAAAAAAACCTGCGCCCCGGTGCCAGACATGTGATTGCTAATTAACCGTCGAACACCTACTGATTAAATGTCCAGTTTATGAATATTATCGGAAACAATGCGCAATACCATCGAATTTAATGGATTTGCTGTGCGACGAAGAAACCGTGCTTAACCAACTATTTCAGTTTCTAAATTCTTCTAATTTGTTAAAGTTGTTATAATTTTGCTAATCCTTGTTAATTTCTCTTTATTTTCCTTCTTTCCTTCCTTTTAACTTTCATAATTTTGTAATTTCTTGCCGTGTCTCTAGCCTAAGTTGCTGTATACGACACGTAAAATAAATAAATAAATAAATGACTATTTCTTTTTTCTTTTCCGTTTTCCTATTAATGGATTTTTTAAAGTACAACACTTTGCCGATCGGTATACAGAATAAAACTCTTACGTGTAAAGAGAAATTAGAACTTAAGAACGAGCTAATCTAAAAGTTGCCGACAAATATTAAGATGAATTTTGAAGAAAAAGAACCGAAACGGATTTGTAGAGAAATATTTGAAACACTTATAATAGTATCGTTATTATTTCCGACATTGAGTTATACGCTTATTAATTTAACGTGCTTCTTGACTTTCCCCAGTCTCCTGATTTGCAAGTAATTCTAAGAGAGACTTTTGTAATACGAATATTTCGCCTTACGGGGGCTACAAGTGTTAATATTTAAAAGGTGCGAGAAAAGTTGCCGTGTAAAAGGTAACAACGAATCTTTTTAAAGTGTAGGTTCAAAATTATACGGGGGCTTAGGTATACATTTTTTAAAATTGCACTTAAGAAAATATGTGCGCGGCATACTTTTATTACTAAATTATGTTTGTAAGAATAAAATTTCTATTGGGAGATTCTACGAATTAGAATTAGCGCATTAGCTTTAAAAAATGCCGTAGGTACTGAAAACCAAGCGATATACGAAGATCAGAGTTAACTCGCTAGAACCGTTTAAACAGCAACTTCCTAATTATAAAAAGAGATAGGTACGGTTAATATTTAATGGTTGAAAGATTTTGAAACTGCCGCTTAAAAACACCTGCTTATGCCCTTTTTTTTTCTTTCGTTTCATTCGCCGTCGTTTAATTATTAAAAAGTCTAATAAGGTGTTTGGCTACCAAAGCAAGAGTGTCGTAGGTTATCGAGACCTATATCGCATCGAAGTCGCTGCCAGGTGTACGTATCTAATCTGAAATAATTGGTTGCCAAAGAAATCTGGGAAGGTAAAAAATGAACTGACATTGATTTTCTTCAAATTCGTTGAAATCTTGAAGCGCACTGTGAAGAGCTCACACCCGCGAATACGTTATCAAAGGTCCGTGGGCATTACTTTACTTTACTTATAACTCTTTATCGTGTTTATACTGTATAATTAAAATAAGTTATAATTAAGTGTAAAATGTGACAAATGAAAATAAGAATTATCGAATAACCGGACAACAGCGTGTAATGTATAAGTACAAATGCGCAGGAGTTGAAAGTTTTATTTCATCGTATTTTATTTTTTGTACTTACCGTTGAATAAGCTCATCTTTTTGTTATTTTATATTAATTTAAATATATATCTTACTTAGAATACTACGTATCTGCGGGCAACATTGCGCAATAATAATGATAATGAACATTATTTGATCGATCACTATATTATAGTTATTGCTGTTGTTGTAATTTAAAATTTACAATTAATACTGTCTAAATTTTCAAAATCGTACCAATTTGTTTTTTACTTGCTCATAAATATTACGAGACTGTTTTCTTT
The DNA here is from genome assembly GCA_039619475.1 of Icerya purchasi. Taxonomy (NCBI): domain Eukaryota; kingdom Metazoa; phylum Arthropoda; class Insecta; order Hemiptera; family Monophlebidae; genus Icerya; species Icerya purchasi. The sequence continues at coordinate 396,909,483 of CM077115.1, read as the reverse complement.
TTTAGTACTCATTGGTTTCTTGCTATAATAGAAGTACTAAGTACTCCAAAAAATCAATCAAAAAATCGTAATGCAACACCCATAACATTTTTTCTTATTTTATTCTTTCGATTCTTATTTATTTAATTTCATTTATTTTTTTGTGCGTATTAATGTATATTGCATTTTGAAAATTTAATTATATCATTGTATAAATTCACTATTCGCGAAAAACTGCATATTTGGCCAGTTTTGTAAAACTAGTAATAATAATAATAATAATAATAATAATAATAATAATTTAATAATAATTATTACTATTATTTATTGTTATTTTAGAGTTTATTTTTCAAGTTGAAAGTTTATTATTTCTAATGAACACATATTATTATTATCCATTCGACGACATCGCGTATAGTTTAAGCAGTTTATTTATTTGTAAATTTCTAGAAAATTTCTGTTCCGAGCAATGTTCCGAGCACCGTTCTTAACAACATTTTCAAGTTTTTAAGTAATTTTTATTGTTTATAATAATACACGCATAGATGAAAAATGTATAATAATAAATTTGACTTGATTAGTATTATTATTATTGTTATTATTGCTACCTGTATGTTTATTGAACTTATATATTACCCCATTGCTTCGATAAATTTAAAACACATACGGTCGATGAAATTCGTAAAATCTCGTGAATTGCAGTGTGATTAATAGAAACTACCTGGAAAAACTGAATTTGTATGAGGTTTCGTTCGCCGAAAGTGCGCATTAGTTATTTTAACGGTGTGTCTACATCTTCGTAATGGGCCGATTTCAATTTCTCTAAATATATGTATATCGTTTGATCTTTTATTATTCTAGAGGGCTTTGTGGCTTCGTTGGCTAATCCGCAGCGCGTTCTCTGCTCACCGATGCAAATAAATTGTTATATAGTGTTCCGTTTAAAATGTTTATTTACTCATCATTGGACAACAAATATTTAAAACGTGGATAAATCCGTAACCTGATTATTAATATTTATAAATGTAAAATAAATAAATAGCTTAATAATATACAAAAATAATTATAAAATAATCGACTTTAATAAATTAAAATAAGGTATTTATTTTAATTTATTAATGTAAATTGTTTTATGCTTATTTTTGTTATTAAGATGTTTATTTCATATTTATAAATATATGAAACGCCATACTATCTTTATGACAGCAGTGTTTTAAATTCATAATGCAGACATAATATTCTCGTTCAACCGACAAATGACCAAATGTACGGTAGTAAACGTTTGATGGATCATTAATTTTTTGTAGCGTACATTTCTTCTGATCTACATTTCCAAATTTATATTAACAACATTATGAGGCAACAAGTCTATTATTTTTAAATTTCCTTTTTTGCTGTTTTACCATTATAATCATTTTTAAATAAGTTTTTGCCATTATCATAATAACTCCCGTGATCATGAAGCTTTGTCTTCAAAATGAGTCGGGTTCATAAATACCTATTAATAGTTTATTTTGATGCGTTTCTTTTCATTATATGTTAAATTACCATTATAATATTTATGGTATTCCCGACGCGAAGTACATTGGATAATTCTGAATTTTTATGTTCCATTTTTATTTTAGTATTTCCTCGTCAGATGACAAATATGCAAAAAAATACAGTAGTCAAATTTTGAATAATACCATCAAGTAGATAGATATGATTAAAAATAACAATTTTCTTAATCCATCAAATACTACTATATTCAATTTAAATTTTTTCGGTCGGCAAGAGCACTAATAAAACTTGGCCAATACGTTCTACTAGAGGAGGCTTTGCTCGCATTCGTTTTGCTCACCAATCTCAAAGGAGGCTTCGTTCGATTACACTCCGCAGAATAGTTAATTGTTAAGTGATCAAAATATATTTAGATATATTTACAGTTCTGTGCACGCGAGTAAAATTTTGTAATTTATGATAAAAATAAACCCGCGCAAATAATCTTTTGCAATCACTTTTCTATAAAACATTTTATGATTTTCAATTGTCAGCTGTCGTAACTAATATACCACGATACAGACATGAATTTTCAGTTACTATTCGAGTGTTCTCAATTTTTTGTTATTTCTGTCCATCTGATTAATATTAAAATTATTCTCAAAAAAAAAAAAAAAAAAAACAATTAATCAAACTTTTTTCTATTAGTAGAAAGGTATAGTAAATCTGATTTTTTGTTAGTTTTTTTGCTTAAAATTTACAAAACAAATCATCTTAAACATTTAAAAGAAAAACGATTTTTTGTCACCCTCAAAATAATTATAAACTAATAAATTTACTGCAGAATCATGTCGACCTCAGAAAACTTATTTGTTTTTAATTATCATTTAAGCTCTCAACAAATTAATTTTATACAACCAATTAATAATTCATAATTTCAGCAGCCACTCTATCTTGACTAGTGTTACTTCAGTCGCACTAACCGCTATGGACGTTATAGTTTTAAGTCCGCGATGGACGTTATAGTTTTAAGAGTATGTTTCCATAATTGATAACTCTAAATTTTCGCCTTATAAAATTACTAACTTTCCGGCTGGTTTTCCCTTGAAAAATAACTTATTGAAAAAACTGCAACACCGCACCGCTTGATGCCATTTTTTGCTCGGGCACAGGAAGTGTTGAAATCGTCGAAAGGGCCGATTAGTTTGGGTTAGTTTTTTGTGCCTACTTTCGAAGTGGATTTTAGTAAAACAAAAAAAAAAAAAAAGAAAGTGTTATATCGGGAATAATAGGGTTGACCTAAATTCTGAATCTCGCTAGGGTTAAAAGGATGAATTAAATCACACACATATGTCATTCATCGCGTTATTAGCGAACCAAAAATAAAAGTAAAAAAAAAATAAAGGTGGCGGGGGGGTATCGGTTGTTGTTTGTTTCCCTTTTCTGTCCTTTTTTTTTTTTTTTTTCGAGTATGCCAGCGGCTTTGAATGTAATATTTAGTATAGCTGTTAGAAAGTCGGGGCCGCCAGCTGTAAGATCACGGTGTGGCATCGGCAATACTATCAATACTACACGTATGCCTCTATCTGCACGGTTCGAAGCGAATCATTATTACAGGCCTATATTTCGTCCGTGCTCTCCTTTCAAGAAATATTAGTTTGAGCATTTATTCCGAAGAATCAACGAGAATACTTTGAAACTGCTAAAAAAAAAAAAAAATGTTAACGTTTACCTGAATTTTATTTTCTAGAAAAATTGGCAAGTTCATCATCTGTTAAATTTGTTGCAGTCGCCGAAAATGCTTGATTGTAGTACGTGAAACTAGTAATATTATGAATTTGATGGTAATTCTACGTTAAATTTCGCGTACTGACGGTTTAAAGAAAAGGTAGGTTTAGCCTATCCGGTGTGAAAAATTAGTATAACAAGTTTATTTTATGTTGTTTTAAAAATTTTTATCGAAAATTAATAACATCTCTTATACCGATTTCCAGAAAACAAAGGAAACTTATCATTAATTTAAAAATGTACAAATGTTTAGACGGTAGATTGCACAAAAGATACAAAAAAAAAAGGCTCGAATACAAAGGAGCTGTTTGATTTGAAAAACATCGAAGAAAGCCGTATTTTAAAATGGAACCGCCTGTAGAAGAAACAAATGAATAAATTTTTTCGTTGGTCGATGAATCGTTTTAGAATATTTTTGGTTTTTGGTTTTTCCAAGTAAAAAAAAAAAAAAAACGGAGGAAATAATTTTGAGCAAAAGTAAATTAATTAATTTTTTTTCTATTTTAAGAGAATGGGGGAAACAGCAAAAAATTTATATAAACATCTCAAGGAAGAATGCCGTAAAAACAAATGGAAATAACGATAAAGAGTATTTTTTGCTATTTAAAAAGCCTAAAAAAAAAAAAAAAAAAAGTCAGTCTACAACTAACGATTTTTATTTCTAGGTGTGTCACTTGAGCATTTGCAGAAAGCTGAAAACTACAAAAATCAATTTTATGGACTAATAAAGAAATAAAAATTTGGGTATTTCTTTTTTTTCTCTGCTTTTTAGGCATGTCGGCTAAGGACGTTTACCCTTTCTGGTATTTCAGTGTATAACTAATGATGATTCCGTTTTTGTTTTTTTTTTAGTTTTAATATATGTATTACCGTGAAATAACAAGTTACGACAACCATTCGCCAAAAAAAGGTTTTATTTATTTTGTCTGAATGTCTCTAACAGAGGATGGTGGTCACCCTCCGGGTACGTTGCAAAAGCCGTAATTGAAAGTTCAACTTTTTTTACTTTAGCGCAGAGATATCATAAAAGCTTACGTTAGCCATTTTTCCAGCCGTTTTATTTATCTACAATTTGGTACCTGATTGATTTTCGAATTTCTGATTGCGGTCTTTTTTTAAAAATTCAGCGCCACTAGCGTTTTATCCTAAATTTTCGACCAGTAAATTTGATGATGCACAGCTGAAATTTTCGATGCAAATGGTTTCGCTATTTTTAAGAATTAACTCTCAGTTTCGAAATAATAATAAAAAAAAAATAAACTTTAACAATTTCTGTCTGAAAACTCGATAACGTAAAAATGGCCATTGTGTAGGGTTTACTCGGTTTATTTGTCTTTCAATTTATACATAAACCCGTTTCGTATTTAATATTCATGAATTTCCCCTCCGCCGCGTAGACCGGACAAACCTGCATTGTCAAAGATGGTGTGTCTTTACGGAGTTAGACCGGGCTACCATTTAATTTACATTGCAGAGTTAAAGTGTGTACTTTTTTGTCAGAAATAAGTGATTAAATTCGTAATGCGTCCAGTCGGTTGAACCTGTAAGCACGACCAGAGCGGTAATATTTATATATATCTCATTGGTCGTAAATAATAAATAGGTAAATTTATTACCGGCAACAGCGGTGGCGGTATAAACCAACTCCGTTGCTCATACATATATACGCAGGTTACATGTGTATCTTCGCGACACTTTTGCAACAAGGAGCGATATTTTTTGTTACAGCCTATGAAAAACACGTTTTGCTTCGAAGTAATTTATTTATCAATTAATTATCTCGTATAGCTCTCACTTAATTGGAAACATACTGAATCGCGCTAACAGTGCTCAGGGTACAGGCCGATTTATGTGCATTTGATCGAAATAGTTAAGTGTCGTTTTACGCGTTTAAATCGAAATTTATTATTATAAACAAACCGGTATTTGTTAAATTTTAATTAAACATTCGTGTAAAGTAGGCTGCCGACAATTTATTTCATTTCGTCGCTTTTAAACTGTTTTTCGATTAATTTCAAATGGCGTCATACGCCACTTCATTAAGAAGCATCCTTCGATAAATACCGGATCATACTTCTCGCTCGCTTTTGGATGCAGTGCGTTGAAAAGTTACTCGGATATACTATCTGAAGGCGGGGGTAATTAAACGACCACTAATGTAAAGCACACAATCATCGCGTTTTATTTCAAAATAGCAAGTGTTCCGAACAACACGATGAAGTACTTTGTATCGAGGGATCTTGCGACAATTGCACCTGTAGCATTACAATCATACCGTCAGCACAATTATCATTGAGGGACGTGTACATACTTTCGCTGTACTTGCATCGCGTCGTCACCTTCGTAAAATAGTCGAAACATACAAAGAGCCATGAACTCTTTCTCGCCTACGCAACTTTTTTGCGGACAGCCGGATGGTGTATCTCGGTTTGACTAAATTAAGATCAATTAGAAGTTGGCAAATTGGTCACGTGTCAGGAGATGCGTGTATTCGCTATAAATTAAGCATGCACAGGTGTAATCGAACGGTATCTCCTAATAGTTTGATTCTTCTCGTTCTTATTACTTTCGCTTTTTTCCGGTACCACGACTGTCTTATCTTCCGTATCCCAAGCGGTTTCGATTTTCAACTGGACCGAGGGGAGGCAAACTGTCGCCTAATGAGAGCCACATCAAATCGACCGATACGCAGTCACGATTTGACATCGATAAACCATAATATGCAGTGTTAATTAGGAATTATTTACTGATCACGCATCGTTTGTATTCGGATCAGCGATAAGTTGATTCAAAGTCATTTTAAAATTTTCGAGAGTTATTTTTTTCCGTTCCATATTTGCGCTAGAAGCTCCGAAATCGATCGCTTATATCGAGCGTCGGATGTTTCCGGCAATGTAATGGCTGCATTTCATCCATCGTAGGGTAAATCGGCTCGAAATTCGCACAACGAGAGATGCTTCAAACTACTATTTATATAGCGAGAATCGCAGAAAATAGATGGAACGCTGACTAAAAAAAATACAAGTATAAAAAGCTAAAATAATAAACATCGGAAACGTCCGATCGCGAGTAAACGTGTGTTGTGAAATTATAGTCTGCAGCGGAACACACGATTATTTTTCCGATCTCAGATTTACGGCGATATAATGTAACTTTTTTATTTATTTATTTTATTTTATTTATTTTTTGTTATTAATATCAGGTGTACCGAATAAACTGGTGAATTTACCGACCGGTAAGTATTCAATACCGGACTAATATTTAACATTAACCTAAAAGACAAACAGAATTTAGAACGTTCCCTTTTTCTAAGGATATTTAAATCCGTTTCCAGATCCTAGCCACGTTTTTGCTGGAATAGAATTCTCCAAAAACCGAGTGCACATTTCTTTTCACACCGTTTACCCACGCAACGAATGTACGTGGTTTCGTTTCTTTTCGAATAATTATTCACTTTTCGAATCTGTTGATTTCGGTATGTTCGGAGAAACGATATTTACACGTGTATTGTTCGATTCAGATGTTTTTTTCGTTTTTTTTCTTTTCAACAGAGTTATTTTTGATGGATTCTACTTTTCAAATCTTTCAAGTTCTTTCATTTTTACCGTGCCCGAATAAAAAATAATAAACATATATTGTCCATATGTTTTTTAGTAATTATGTAAAATCACATTTTCTATGGTCCGGTTAATTGTTTGAACGCACACAGCGTGCTGCCCCATGTTTGACGCCGGTATATACGTTAAATATACTACAGAATTTGCGTGCGAAAATGTGTGTCTAAAAGCTCACCGAGATACAGCTTGCTGATGTGTTCTGAAAAGGGTTATAGAACAGAAGTACTCGATACAGCTGGTATAAAAGAATCGGAATTAGAATGGGGATTTAATAGGGAAATATTTTATTCAAATCTCTCCGTATGAAATTATTAATTGGGTACAGCCTTCCTTTTATTTTTGTGAATTCCTCAAAAATTTATTTCGCTATTTACGTATTACAGCATCATCATTTGTTTAAGAACTTTTGATTTCCTCTTTCAGTTTTTACGTGTTTTACGTTTAGATTATAAATTAAAACAGCAGAAAAAGGAAGACGAATTTTTAAATATTTTCCTATACGGAGCTGTAATAAGTACTTTTTTAGACTGCAAAGTGCACGAAAAAAAAAAAAAAAGAAAAGGTGTAAGCAAGATGTATTTCCTAGAACGACCTCAGCGCACGTATGTTTTTCTGCGCAGTGGATATTGCTTCCTGCGTTTATCAGGTTCATATACCTCTTCATCATACGGAGTTATTTGCTGCGATGTATCCGTCTGGTACTTGGTTTTTCTACCCTCGGTAACCAACAACCTGGCACTCATTCATTGTGCTTAAATTTTTAACGCAATAGTCCAGGTATAAATGATACACCCTAGCGAGAAGGAAAACAAAAATTGTATACACAAAAAAAACAAAAAAAAAAAAAAACACTTTTTAAACATTCCTTTAAATGAGAAACCGGCGCAATATGGAAATTTTTAAATACAGAAATAACTCTCTATTCGAATAAAAATTTATCTACATCATATAAAAGAACGCGTGCGTATTTTCGGTATTTGGATGTTAAAGTTTTTCAATAATTCGGAATTTACAGTTTATTTTAATTTTAATTTTCTTTATCTTTAAATTCTCTTCGTGTTGATTGTGTAATCGCTATCGTATCACGAAAGCCTTTTTCGCCCTAGCATGATAATAAATGAATGTTTCAAATCAAATTTAATCTGTTTTAAAAAAAAACTTATCTAATAATAGGCCATATAGGTATATATTTTTTGTTTATTTTCCAATATATATATATATATATATATATATATATATATATATATATATAATATTTAATTATTAATAATAATAATAACAAAGTTAAGGAAATAGGAACACACATTTGTTCAAAACAGAATTAATGCAATTTATGAGTTATTTTCAAAAGATCATTCGAATTTGTAAGCAATGCGGTTAGAGTGACGTACGATGATTTCGTTTGTAACGGGAAGGATTGCCGTTGTTCGTCGTCGGATAAGTTTAATTTTCAAAAGCCTGCGAGTGGAGAAGCTTTCCTTTGAATTTTTTCGAGAACATTCTTCCCCCCGCCCCTCGCCTCAACGGCTTCATTCATTTTATTGTTCTTTTTCCGCTACTTTTTAATTACGTTTAGTGTACACATTTCAGGACGTTTCCTCCCGCCGAGCGATAAATTTCCCGCGACAGTTAATTAATTTTCCGAAAAGGAAGAAACGATTTTTTTCGTAAATTATTCGCGGGCGACGGAGTTTTAGTTGAACGGAATTTTCCCGGTGGCGGTCTCGTATTAAGCCCGTATTCAACAGCTTTTCCGCAGCGACCTCTATTGAATTTCGTTAAGCGTCGCTGGCGACATCGTCACGTTCCAGAAGTCGAAAGAAAGAAATAAGTTTGGGGAATTGAGAGCGACGGAGCCGGGGCTGACTGATGAGATTACCTCTGGGTTGCGTGGGATTTGCAAAATAACAATACCGGCCAGCGGCGGATGCAATTAAATTTTACCGAACGGCCCATGTCTCTTCGGCTCGCACTTAATTCCAAGATGTTCAGTTACCGAGTACGGCGCACTCATGAATTAAGCAGCAACTCGAGAAGTGCGCTTGTCTTCGTTCCGAACTTGCGTTCGGTTTTCTATGTAAATTTTTCAAAACTCGACCTGGAGCGGATTTATCATCATTGCAACTGGTCTCACACATGCAGCTTTCCCAGCGATGAAAACTTACGGCAATTTTCCCTGAAATTGAAGTTATAACGACATTAAATATTAACATTTCGCAGAATGCAACTTCCAAGGACACAGCATTGTGTGCTCATATGCTGTCAATTTACATAAATACACTCATAACTTTGCTTAGCGCGCGCAACACACTGGTAGGATACATCGTTAGGGGGGGGGGATATTGAAATTACGACGAATTTTGTAAAATCGCGGCTGTCAAAATTCGTGTCACTTCGCCGACTATTTGTTTTTCGACTGCATACGTTTCGCTTATTCCTTTTTACTCTCGATCGGCGCTACATACGAATCTTTTCAAATTCATCCGCCGTATTTTCATCTTTGCATATCTTTTTATAATGTTCATTCTCTATCAATAAAATCGGAAAACAGAAATATATGCGCATATGTAGTAGCGCAGAGATTAACGAATTGTTAAAAACATCTCTTTAACACATAATATCGCGAAATTAAAGTAAAGAAAACATTGGACTACTAGACGATCTGAAGGAACACATAAAACTTATCAGTGTTGTCAAAGCATAGGACAACTAATAGTTCCATCAAATGAACAATACAGAGTTCAACGCGGACCTGTGCAACACTCCTATACATCTGAATGTCGATGGGAAGAGGTCCTACGTTAGCACCTAGGGCAAACTAGAATTACTCACAGTCATCTGCCCATTCACTAATCCATTCCAATATATTCAATTTGTAACGTACCTATCTCTCTGTTCAACACATATATTATATTCTGTGAATGTTTTGAATCCCACAGAAATATCTTCTAGCTTCCTTTCTTTCTTCATACGATGCTGACTCTCAAAGTAACATCCAAAGCCTTCTAACATTTTTTAAAGCAAATGCTTTCTCAAATGTAAACGCTTGCTTAAGCACGCGCTTTCGACCATCGATGCCATAGCACATCCAAAATGGGTGGTAAACTATTATTGCGAATACGACTACAAACGGCTAAGCAATTATCATTTTATTTTATTCAGTAATTTCATTTAAGCTTCAGTGAAATGATTTTATTTAATTGTATCATGTTCACTCGTGCTTTTTAAATATATATATATATATATTATGATATATATGTTTTTAATTTCGAAATCAATTCATCGATATAATGTATTTTTTAAGAATCGATCAAAGTATTTATAACTAAACAGTATAAAAACACAGGCTGATTTCGAAATCAGTGATCACGAGCAAATTGTCGGAAACTAGTCGGTGTTTTTACCGAATTTTGTCTTGTTCAGAGATTTTTACTGTTATTATTCAGGAACACGATTCGAATAGAGCGTTTCGATATTTTAATGTTTCATTTCGCAAAAGTTATATTTTCGAAATTACTTTAGTGTAATTTTAAATTTGCGACATTTTTTCAAAGGTATATAGGTAAACCAAACTGCACTTTGATCGCGTAAACACACACGTTGTCAACGGTTTATCGATCTTTTTTACTCAGGTTAGTCTGATAAAAGTATTCCAATTAAAACAAAATGCTCAAAAGTACTGAAAGAAACGTTGAAAAAAGTCAAGAAAAGTTTCAAATAGGATAAGTATTGAAGGTTTTCGGTAAATAGTACATTAAGTCTAAAAGTTAGCATTCTACGATTGTACACACATGAGATAATTTTATCCACCCACTCCTCGGTTCTTATTTCGAAGTGCATTCTATACCGTTCCTTCGGAGGAAACTTGCAACTACAGTTCCTTTTCTGGCAGTTTACACCAAGTGCTCGTCAAAACTCCTTTCTAAGTATTGAACCGTCTTGATGGACGTTTACCAATAAAAACGGAAAAAGAAAATGTAAATTTAACAGCATAATCGATGCGAATTTTTCCTCGTGTTATCATTATTATTTTATGCGATATATTTAAATTGTGTAAGGTCGATTTTAAAGTCTTTTTTTTTTTTTTTGTTTTTAATTTTTCATTCGAGTTAACGCAGAAAAAAAAATCATCACCAACTTTTACCGGATTTTATTTGCTGTATCTATCGCGTCGATCGAAATTTAGTCGCTAATTGCCCCGAATAATTTTCTCTCAGCAGCAACGGTTATGAAATTTTGCAAATAGCTTGGCAAATTCCGAAACCGCAAATACCGGTTTTTAAACTGTAATCTTGAATTAAGACGGAGCATAAAAACAGCTGGAACACATTATTGGTACTAAATGTTCGCGTTACTATTCTCGTCCGATTCAATAAATTTAATGCGATGCTTTTAATCAGATTTAGCGAACCCTCCCATCGGCTTAGAAATCAATAAAGACTAGAATGATTTCATTTGTTGTTTGGTGTCGTGTAGTGTAATTGAAAGAAAAAAAAAAAACTGAAAATTTAGGAATATTTTTAAAATTCATATACATCTTACGATCGGTTAAATTGCGGCCTTGATTCGAAAATGTTTGTCTACGTGTACTGATATATTCGAGGTCAGATTAAATAAAATTAGGTAACCCGAAAAAGCTCTTTACGAAGCTGTAAAAGTGTATTGATAAGAATTTTTCGGAGAGCACGTCGAATCACGACGATTTGAAGTCGGAATGAAAGAATTTAATCATTTCGTGAAATTTTTGTTACGCGGTAAATAAATCATTTGAAACAAACAGCAATTCGTGTAAGTTTAGTATGGATTTATATGTTTCCTTCGACCGGAATTGTTGAAAAAAGTACAAAGATAACGTTGCATTTAGCCGACGATATTACGCAAAATTTGATTTTTCGTAGAAAACTGTGTTAGAAATAATGACACGGCAAAATTGCGTTCGATAAAATTCCGAACTGAGATAACCTACGGCGAACGAGGTCGACTCTTATCCTAAGATTGTTGGATTACTGACTTTCGCATTTCGCGAACGATCGTCAGCTAGAATCGTTTAAGCGATATTATCGGCTAAAATGTGATTCCGTGGTTCAAGCGCATGCGATGGAAGCGCATCGGTCAAAATTGAGAGGCGAAGTGAACGGTGTTCTTAAATGAACGGGTCTTTTGTTTTCTTAAATTTTCTATTTGCATAACATCCTGTTCTCGTCTTTTTTCGAGACTGCAATTCGCAATATATCCGATTAAATACGCGATACTGCCGATTAATAAAAGCAAAGGAGAAACTTAGAACCCTAATTAATATAATGCTTTTTTTCATTTCATTTATATTATAAATTTTTACAGGAACCCGCCGATCCGAAAAAATTAAACAACGTATCAATTACAAATTCTGCTGATGTGTATCATAGAAATCACTTTCACGATTATAAATGAAGGAAATTTCATTGGCGGTAAAAATGCAATTCAACGGACACGTTGTCCGGTACATTATTTCCGATTTTGAGGGCCAATACAGCGATGCAGTTGTACTACGCTCGGCGAGCGTTGTTTCCGTCAATTTATTTGCCAAGTTATTCCATATTTTTAATTTTAAGTATAAGAAATTTTTCTCCAGAGTGTGCGCGCGTTCGTTTGACGACGGTTCCTCGAATTTTCTCGTTCGATTTTAGAATATCCAGGATTCCGTATTATTATTCGATGAGCAAGCGTAATGGGTTGTAGGACACCGCGGGAACTCGATGCGATGCAGACCTCTTATGAGAAATTAGCGAGGAAATAATAAAGAGGACGGCAGTCGAGTTAGCAGAAAAATCGGTACAGAAAACTAAACAGGATGAGAAAAGTTTGAATGTTTCGGAATAATTTAGGAGTGGACTGAAAAAAGCCGAATTAAGTCTACCGGGTTCTTCTTTGGGAGACATCGGTAAAGATTGTAACTTGGTTAGGGAAAAGAGAGCCCGAGGTGTTTAAAAATTCTATTCTAACAATCAATATTGAGGGGCGGCAGCAGGATTGGTCGGAATAGCTGCGTAAAGACATTTAATAGGATGTAGAGGGAAAAACTGAAGGAAAAAACATAAGAATAAACAAAAACTGACGGAGACGAATAAAAATGAGAGGCAGTATTGGAGTTTTGTTAGAATAAAAACGCCAGTTGTGGTAGATAGATTAGGAGTTAATAAGAATGAAAGAAAAAATAGATAGCCCCGTATCATTACAAGCGGATAAGAAGAGGATTAATGCGTGTACGGCAAGGATTGAAGTCTATTTTTTAGCTCTCCGATAAAAGCGAAGGTAAGCATCGGACGAACGAGTGTGGCGAGCAGGGATCTGGAGGAATTTCCATGGATGGAACAACAATAATCATAAAAAGAACGAATGAAAAATTTGGAAAACATTAGTAAAATGCGAAGATCTCTCGACTATTAGTATAGGAGAAAGAATGTATCAGATTTTTAGTGAGGGCAGATAGAATAAATGATGTGAATGTGAAACGAAAGACAACCTATTTAAAAAAAAAAAAAAACACCTAAATACCGAAAGAAGGAGGAAATTGGGACTGGATGATTACATAAGATTAGCTCCATCTATCGAATCGTTTCAGCCCATGTAGGGGTATCGTGACCATGATCTGTCACCCGGTTGATCAGACTGCGCCAACAATTCCGATCCCTTGCGATGTGTACACAATCCTGAAAGGTACGACCAGCAAAGGGGGCTCAAAAGAATGAAAAATAATAACGACTGCGAAGGATTTAATAGGAGAGATGGGAAGGAAGAAGATACTTGATAAAGAATTTTCCAGTGATATTGAAAAGTTTTTGAGCTGAGAGTTGGTGAAAGATGTATTGCGGCGGGAAGACTACATGTTTATTCTTTTTTTTTGAAAATAATAACTAATGCAAATTTGTTTACAAAAACCCGAATAAAATAAGGCCAACGAAGAAGAATTAAAATCTCGCAATGACAAAACGAATTCTTTGGATGCGGAGAAATTTTGATTTTAAAATTCGGGAAAAAGTATGAATTAAAATGTAAAAACGCGATTGTTGCAACGGGAAGAAATTTCTATTAAAGTAAGAATTTAAAGATTTTTAAAATAATTAAAACTTCGAATATCTTCGCTAATGTGATTTTCATTCTTTGAAAAGGAACATGTTTAATTTTACCGTGATTTTGTAACTTTTTATAATAATCTGTTTCACCCTCATGGTATCTCCATACCAATGAGCTTTCTTTGAGAATATAAAATACATGTTTAACAAATTTCTCACTATAAAACGTATGACCACGGGGGGGTTTATTCGAACGAATTGCAAAAAACTATTCCTATTGTTGACGAAATAAAAAGCCGTGCATCTCTCGTATAATAAATTATTAATAAACCAGAAATATAATATCTACTCAAATCCTTCGTATTGTCATCGATACACAGAAGTCCGAGGGCCAGGTGACGTTTATGTGGGTTCTCGGTCTCGCGGGAATACCGGGGAATGAACAGGCGAACATAATGCACAGTCAGACTACGAGCTCGGCGGAACAGATATTCACCTCCCCCGTCATCCATGGCACAATTCTTTTTAGCGAAAAGCAAAAAGAATGGGAGGAAAAATGGACCGCGTGTCAGTCTTTTCTGTCTCAAGTAAAGTCAGCGACCGAGCCATGGGGCCCCCAATAAATTTTTCCCGCACAGACTTGATCAGCCGACTGCGGACAGGTCATACAGCAATCTAGCACGACCATCTTCTAAATAGGTCAATTTCTCCAACGCAGTGTCCTTTCTGTATAGGCAGTTTCATCCCATCCGCACATATTAGTAGATTGCACAGTATTCGCATCATCACGGACGTTCCTACCACATAAAGCATTCCCTGAGATATTATCAAACTCCCAAACAGCGACATACTGAATCATTAATTTTCTTAAAATTATCAGAATAGCTAAAGTAATATAGTCACAAACCCCGCACAGTGTGTCGTGATAGCCGCAGCAGTCAAATACGGCACACCGGAGCTTAGGGGATTCAATAAAAATAAAAAATATAAATAAAATAATCTATCAAAGGTATGGGACTCACTTTATATGCTCAAGCACAATGAAGCACAATCTTCCTACCGTTGTTACAATATTTCTCGATGTAACAAATGTGTCCTTCATGAATATCGGATAATCGTAGATTGAACTGAATAAGTTTCCTTTCTTTACTTGGTGTTTTTTATTTCGAAACTGATTTTATTATATAAAAAAAAAGAAAAAGAAAAAGATAAAATCGAAATTTTTCAATTATAGTAATTTTTGAGCTACTCATACTGCTCGGATACATTATAAAATTGCACATCAACCGAGAGCATCACGCTGACTTAGCCGTCCGAAAACGTAAAGTAACATTTCTAAAAGTTATTTATTTTTTCAATTCACAGCCGTGATATAGACCCCCAAAACTCTGTTAAACGATTTCATCGGCCATTTTAGAAAATAAACTATCGCGCGAAATTGGCGAATATTCAAATTAAGCTGTTTCCGAAACTTTCAAACTTGAGTAGCCACACAAGTTGAAGGGATTAGGCGGTAGCGGGCTCGGTCAGAATTTCACGTCGCCGGCCGACTACCGGCCTACGTATTTAATAACGATGACGCAATGACCTAGTTGAGTTCAATCGGGCCGTAAATATTCTCGATTCTGGAAAGAAGAAAAAAATCCAGCAATTGCAAATGCGCCGCTCGCTGACGTAACGCTGCGCTGCTCTGTGCCGGGACAGAGATTTGTTCGATCAGAGCGTGTTTCCGTTAGTACGGGGAAATTCTGGCGCTGCGGCCTGCGAGTTTTTCTTCGCTACTTCGAACTGAAAGGCGATACATCACGGGAAATTTATGGACGGCAATACAGCGAGGAAATTGCCATCGCGCCAGCAGCGCAGCTGCAAAAAGAGCAGCGAAAGGAGAGGAACAAGAAGAAGAAGAAGAAGAAGAAGAAGAAGAAGAAGAAAAAAGCGAAAGAAATAAGAATTACCGGGCTCTATGGCAAAACCGAAATTATATTGGCGAACGTTTGTGACCCCTCCCCGCGCGAACGACCGACAAAATACCTTCCATTCCGACACCGACCGCCGCTCTGTGCGTAAAAGCCGGCGAAACAAAGATGGAAAATCGCTATTTTCCAGCTTAAAAGTAATCTATCTTCGGTGGAAAAGTTAAACTTCTTTACCTCTAACGTTAAAACGGCTTCTCCAGATGAACGTGTACAAGAGGATGCGGATTTGGCCCGAGATTAGCCGTGGCCGCCTCGCCTAGGGCACCGGTGCATGTTAAAGAATGCGAATGAAATAACCTTTCTGGCCGTGCGAATTACGCGCGGCCAAGTGCGCGAATAAAATTTGCAGATGGAAAAGGATATAATGGGGGAAATGATAATAAACGACATTAAGAAGAGGAACGAGCAAACAAATCGAAATAAGCAACGAGCTGAGAAATTAAAACAAAAGCTAAAGGAAAAATTACAAGCTACAGCCAGCACCTTTAAAACCTCTCTCCGAGCAATTTTTTTCCAACATCGCCTCTCCTCTCGTTCGCCAACACAAACACTTGCTCCCCTTCGGCGCTCTGCTGCTAGGTTAAAAAATTTTGCTTTATTCCACCGCGAATAAAATTTCAATATTTCTCTCTCGACGCACCCCGTTTCTACAACTAATCTTATTCCGTTTTTGTCGGTTTTTAATTGTATGTTCTTCTGCTTTGTTTCTTTCTCTTTCGCTCCTGCTAACTCCTCTTTCCGCATCACGATCCGTTATCGTCCTAACAATTTGAAGTACTAATAGAAATTTTACAAATACCTGCGTGCTTCAACGCTTTTACCGCAAACGACAATTTCAGTCGATCGTATTTTCTCTCACTTCGTCTGCAACCAGAAGACAATGCGATATATAAACCATGATGAAAGTTTCTCGTTCTAATAGTTTTTCTTATTTTGTTTTTAAATGAAACATATTACATTTCGAAAAATTTCTAGTAAAAGAAAAACAAATTTATAACACTATGTCAGTTCTTCGACAGAATTTTAGGCGTAACATTTTCAACGCGTATGCGCACACACACACACACACACATATATATATATAATATATGTATGTATAATGATTGATTCTTACGTTAGCGGTAATATGAAAAAGTGTGTAACGTTTTTATGTAACATCTAAATAAACTCATAATTCAGTGCTTACGAATATTTCGGAAATACATATTGAACAAATTAGAACAATGTTCTTCGGGGCACGCAAATTTTAGCTAATGGCACAGTACGCATACCTTACCCATAGTCGAGGGAGCGGGAAAATTTTTGCGCAGAAAACTTGGGACAAAGCATTTGCAAAATACACATCACACGAATGTCGTATATTAACGAAACACGTATTAGTCTCGTAATGAAAAACAAAATATTTTGCACTATTAATTAATAAACTATCAAAAAATGAAATAATTACTATAAAGGGTACTGGAGCTTGTCAAACATCGTACTTTGGTAACACCAATTTATACCGATATACTTACTAACTCGTATATAAAAATAATAGCAATTGCGCGATCACAAAAGGAACAACTTTATAACACAAACGGATCGCGAGATAAACGAAAACGAACAAATTTCTGCGTCAGCGATGTAAAATCTAAGAATGATTTAAAATCAATTCGGCTTTTGGAAATATGTATAGCGAAAATAATGGTCGAATGAAGAGCATTAAAAAACTATGAATGGAAAAAAAAGAAAACTATGAATGGAAAAAAAAGAAAACTATGAATGGAAAAAAAAATTAACGGAAATTTTCGATATATTAATTATATTTAGTAAACTGAAAAGCAATAATCCGGCGCAATATTACGGGTTAAAATTGATTAGAGAGAGTGTGTCTGAAATATACATATAATGGGTAAATGATGAACGTAAAGTGAAAAAAAGAACAATTATCGAGAATATCGCGAATAAGAGACTTATTAAGCCCGAGAAAAAACAATGCGTACGAAATTAATAGAGAAATTATTCGAGAACGGGGAAAGTGCCTTGATGTATTTAAACAGAATGCGAAAGGTCTATTACAAATTGGCCGACGGCAAAGGTTGAAAAAGAAAAAAAAAGAAATAAAAATCAGTAAAAGGACAAATACGAGCGTAACTTAATAATTTTATTCTGTTATTTTAACGAATCGATAATTATAATATAAATGAAATTATGAACATTTTATTTGTAATTTTAATTCGAGAAAAACGTCATGAACTGAAAAATGTAACATCATCGTTTTTTTAAAGAGGTACACATACACCGAGGAATCATTTAAACGTCTTATTATTTAGTAAAATTATATTTTCCTGTACTCGCGTCAATATTCTGATTCTAATTTTAGCCTTAAAAATAGTTATGCACGTTCATTAGGATACTCACTATAGTACGTACTTGGGTGGTATTTTTAAACTTTTAATATTATATTAATCTTTTATTAGCAGAATGTTCCGAGAGAAAATCGAATAAATCGAGCGAGAACAACATTGAAAATCAGTGTAAAAAGTAACTCTGGATTATATAAAGCAATAAAACACAGAAACTACAGCGCAGCCAACAATATATACTAAAATTATTTGTAGTTTTTTTGAATCGTCGTCTTTATAATGTTACCTTTTCGAACAGGGATGATGCGCACATACTCTGCAGTCGGTAATGTACCTACAATTTTACATTTTGTACATGTCATCGTGATTCTTATCTGGTTCTTTGTACGAGAACGGAATCCCGGTAACGTAATAACATCGGAAACTTCTCATATAAACACGGTATTTAAATAATGCCGAACATAAATTACGCGAATAGAGACTGTGTACATCGACCGAACACACACTGGTTGGCAGCGCGAAATAAACAATAAAATCATGGAGCAGATTTTATCGATAAAATATTACCCCATTATTTAAGATCATA
The DNA here is from genome assembly GCA_039619475.1 of Icerya purchasi. Classification (NCBI taxonomy): domain Eukaryota; kingdom Metazoa; phylum Arthropoda; class Insecta; order Hemiptera; family Monophlebidae; genus Icerya; species Icerya purchasi. The sequence continues at coordinate 396,890,661 of CM077115.1, read as the reverse complement.
CCGGATAGCAATATTATGCTGAATGTCCTTTTTTCATCGACATAATATTGAGCGCAGTTCACTATAATTATTTGAAATATGGATTTACGGAGGGGGAAATGCGACTGAACTAGATGGAGGACCTGGACGACTGACGAAAAAGGAAAACTTGAAAAAAGCAAAAAGAGTTACCTGTTCAGACAGCATTTACCAACCTGCGATTAACCCTACAAAACCGTGTTACTACCAGCGTAAACAGTTCTCGTGGTAGTAGAAGAGTGCTCTAGTCATCGCGTCATTCTGGCTAAGGATAAAAAAAATATCTGAATTGTTTACACATTACAATAACTGAGGAGAGAACATGCCGGATAAGTGAATTAAACACAAGCAGCGACTATTGGTCCAGTTTTAAACGAATTCTTTTGAATGGCATTAGTATCTGATTGTGTTTTTAATAATTAGTGAAAAACTGAAATACTGTCGACTGCTAATACCGATAATATTGTTATTGGAGAGCTAAACAATTTTTTTGAAAAAAAAAAAATATCAAGTTAAATGTTAAATACACGGGCATTTATTATAAATAAAGAAGACCAAAAAAAACATGTTAATTTGCGGAATAAATAAAATTACAAATCGAGCGATAAAAATATTTTGGGGTTACGTATTGAAATCGTCAGTCTCAAAGTGCTTTCGGGTAAAAGTGAAAGGGAAGGTTAGTACTAGAATTAGAATAAGAAGAAGAAGAAGAAGAAGAAGAAGAAGAAGAGGAAAAGTGAAAAAAGTTTGGAAATGAAAATTCACGTTAATTCGTGTAACTTATATATTACCGCTGTTCTAAAATTTCATTTTACGTTACATAATCTTCATTCAAGCTGTTTCGTTTGTATCGCCTGTTATATTTATCAGAGAAGCTGATAAAATAACAACAATGAAGGAAACAATAAATACACACTTATATTTCGGAAGTCTCGGCGGATTTTAAAAGGTGTTTGAAAATTAAGGCAGTATTATACGCTATTTACCAGCATTCGATGGTTGTCACATTTGATAATATTCGGTGCGTTTATTTTTTGTCTAAATTAGGTTAATTACACGACAATCCGCCAGCTACGTATTGCGATGAAAAATTAATTAAACGAGTTATAAGAAAACGATTTAAAAGAAAAAGGAGAAAAAAACATCCTTTCTTTGTTCTTACATTGTATAGCGCGCAAAATAACGGTACAAATAATAGAATGTAATGGAGAAGTAAGACTCGCTTCCGCGACACTTTAGAAATGATTTCCACCTCGGCTAATAATAATAATCAAACAAATAAAACAACTTTTTGTCGAGAATTATCATCTGCTATGCAGTGAATCATTGCAGTAGAGAACAAATCGTAGTGGTATTATTAAAGATTCGTAGGAATCATACCACCTGTTAATCCAGGATAGAAAGTAAATCGGATTCCGTTTCTAAATTGAATTAAAAGTGATTAATAAAAATTGTTACGAGAAAATATTCTAATATTGCTCTGCCTGCTTCGCAACATCTGAAAATGCAACTATAAATCACAGGTGACCGTAACACATTCTCGCTTTACCAATTATTTTCTCGAACGACTATTATTGCACACTTTTCTCTGAGACCTTGTTTGACAGAAATCTGAAATAATTAATAAAAATTCGGATAGAATTTCAACATATATATTATTTATTTCATCGACACCTATAACGGCCATGTGGTTATCGTCGGGGTAAATAATTAAAAATTCGATAGTGCCGACAGAATAACTTGAGAACGTACTTCAATAAAAGACGGCGTCTTAAGTAAATTGTATAGTGTTTCATTCGCACATGGAGGTTTTAAATGTTGCTGTAAACAAAGCAGAATGCAAAGAGCCGGAACGGAAGAAATAAATTACATTAAAAATGGAAAAGCACGTTAAAAAATCACGCGGTAAAATACCAAACGATGATGACAACGCGAACGATAACTGCCTTTTCTTGACTTGCGTGTATTATTTAGTGCGAGTTATTAAAGTAACAACGCGAAAACCGGCGGTCCATTATGGACTAAAAGAATCCCGGCGATTCCGAACTAATCGATAAATATACGGCAGGAGTCTGTTTTTATTTTCTCATTCAAAAAAATCCCGGGACGGGACTGATTGATTTTTTTTTTCTTTTTCTGAAGAACGCTTCTTTTTGAAACTTTTTTAAGCCACATTAAAAAGCCCCGGGAACTTTTTCCATTTTTAAACTCTACTATGTTTAGGGATAATTATAACGGGATAGGTATATCGATCTTTTCGAAGCATAATTGAAAGAATTAACAATAATATTTATGTATTAAATTACTTTTAACGTACAGTTCACATCGGGTCTTGGAATATTTTAAAGCTTCAGATACAGATAGTATTAGATGTATTTTGCAGGATAATATAGGAGACATTTTAAAAGGATGCTGCAACATAGCAACGACATTAAAAATATTTAATGGTAGTATAGATGAACTGGCAAATAAAAACTTTTTAAGAAATTTAAATAAATCCATAGTTAACGAAATCATCGAGTAACGTAAAAATGGCATATGGATTTATATTAAAAGATACACTATTATTAGGTAGTTTAAATAGATAAGTATAGTAATAAGAAAATCTTGCAAAATGGGATAATGCGTAATACATAAACTTAAATTTGGACATGTTAATCATTCATTATGGAAATATTCTAAATAATAAATAAATATACTTATTATATAGTAGGGAAAGAGAGAGAGAGAGAAAAAAACAAAAAACTCTAATATATTTAAATAATAACTATATTGTACAACGACTTGTATTTAAAAAACTTCGGAGAGATAACGGTGAGCAATTTGACACAATGCTAAACTGAAATTTTACCGGAAATAAATAACGGAAAAATTTAACTAATCTAATAGCGGGCCAATTAAAGAAATCGCAGAAAATCAGAAACCCTATTAATATAATTGTGACGTAATTATTTAAGATAAACGTAAATTTAACGTATAATTAATTATCGTTTAGCTTACCGGGCAGCGTGAATTTAATTGGACGGGTCCCCCCGGTTGGGCAAGTTAATTCCGTATTGTACATAATCAAAAAAAAAAAGGAAAAATGGAAGGAAAAACAAAAAAGGCTTATAAATAAAAAAAAAACGGAATTGCTCGCGAAAAATTAATTAATAAGTTGCATAAAAAATATACAGGTTATTTATTTAAAAGTGAACCAACCAGCTCGCATTTTTTTTTTCTATCCGATTCTGGCAAAGCTTTTTTTGTTTCGCTTCAACCTTGTCCCGTTAGCAAAGACAAAAAGATCGATATCGGCGTGAAAAGCGAACGAAAAAACTACTATTTAAAATCGAACTAATCGAGATTTAACGCAACGTAAGAAATAAGAAGAAAAACAACGCCGCGCTGGTGGCTATTTCGTGTAGGTTACAGTTTTGCATTCGGAATGAATAGAAATTAGAATAAGATAAAACGGTTGACTTTTTTTTGGCCGGGAACGCGGTCGTTTTAACAACTGACTAAAATGTAAATTCATTCTGCTCTATTGCCATTGTATTAACTGGGGTAAAAAAGAAATTTAAAACACAGCGCACAGATCTCTATATGTATGTATACGCGCGTGTAATGTATGTGTATATTTATGAGATGAATAAGTGTGCGTATAGATATTTTGTAATCTATCCAGATTGTGAGCTGGTCTGTAAAGAAGCGACTCCGACCGGACATGGCTGGAATTCGTAAAAAGCAAAAGCAGATCTGAAAGTTAAGAGTCGGCTGGATATGTTAACGTTCTACGGACAAAGCGCTGTGGCCGTCTGTCGACAAAGAACAAAACCAGATAACGCGTTGAATTTCTAATTGAATCGGGTTTTCCTTATCAATTGAATGCACGCGCCTCTTGGGTTCGAATCCGTCGCGACTTAATCCAACATTTATCCCCGATTATCCTCTTCAATCGGACCATCTTTCAAGTAGTTCACATCCAACAGTCTTGCGCCTTCTCATTCTCATCTGGCACCACGTTGAAGAAAATCTAAAGGCTATTTTTTCTCAAGACGTCGCGGATCCGAGGACGCTAGAACTATTCCAGAAGACAACATCGGCCGGACAGGCGGCGGTTGATAATAAAGCGAACCCCGTACGGTAACCTAGCTACGACTGACAGCCGATGATACAAATATGAAGTCGTTGTTCTCGGTGGGAGAGTAACATCGATGGTAATAAATCGGTTGTAATATCGATTCTGAATTCGCTTTAAAGGTAGAGTGATAATTCTTCTTACAGAGAGAAAGAGAGAGAGAGAGGGAGAGTGAGAAGGAGCGAGCAAGAGGGTGAGAGGAAAAAGAATAAAGTTACACTTAGTTAACGCATGTATTCGCTATTAAGTTTTATTTATTTCATTAGGATTTTTTTTCTTATTGTTTTAATCTTTTGTATCGTGTTTTCAAAATGAAAGTTGAGAAAAAAAAAGGTACAAGAAATTAATGCGAATTTTTTCGATGTTAAATGAAAAATTTTACTATTCCTTATTAACTGGTTCTCATACATTTCTGTTTTTTTTTTTTTTTCAAAAATTCGACTAAATCAAAAGCGTGGTAATCCAGCTTCATGCGATCGGTCAGTTTATCAAAGATTTAACCGAAATCATAAGGAAAAATGAATATTTCGACAGTATTTAAACACTTTAATAATTTAATAATTCAGTATTTATACGGAGCAATTAAAAAATCTGGTGGCAAAAATTGTGATTTGATACTACACCTCGATACAATTTATTATATTATCAATATTCTTATTATTACCGATCTAAATATTAAATACTTCATTCAGCTTACTAATCAGACTTCAAAAAAAAAAAGACGATTTAGCTCTACATACAAACCCATATTTTTATTTTATACTTCATGAAATGCGAATACTTTTAAAAACTTGTCTAAGTTGTACAATTGAGTTGTCTCGTATGTATGTGCTATTTGTTATTATACTGGCGCGTTTTTTAAAAAAAGATTTCGAATTGTAAACTTTTAATCGCGCCCATACAGATATATAAAATATAGATATATATATATATATATTTTATAGCTAAACGATTATGATAAATTGGTATAGTGTACATATTCTGTGTCCACACATTTGTTTAATTTCTTTAACTCATTTAAAATAGCTTTATACACACAGTAGCGCGAAGCCAATTAAAAACGTAGACACTAAATCAGTATATAAAACAATATAAATAGTATATACAGACGTACTTTAAACATACCAGGAACAATATAAGCACCCGTTCCCACGCACACACACTCATACCACACGTATACACACGCATACATTTTCATTCATCGATGTACCTATACATTCACATAAATATAAATGAATTTAACATACATGCATATATATATAGAAAAAATGTACATACAAGTACACAAAGACATCCAGACACCATAAACTTTAATAGATGCAATACGTACATACTGAGCATGAATGTAGTCTTTTTGTTATACAACACGAGTAGTATACTTTCAACCGAATGATCAAAAATTCACGAACTAGAAATTTAAAATATTTTTTATTAATGCAAAATAAATCAATTTCAGGTAGAAATTAAGAATGTATTAATTAATTTTAATTCTTTCATAAGAGGGGAGTTTGAAAATAATTGTATTCTCGCGTATGGATTATGAAATATTTGATGCCCCATCTACTGTTTGATCTAGGTACTTGGAAATCAGGAGCCTCCAACCGGTTTTATGTTTTTCTTTTTTTGTCTCCGTATTGTTCCGTAAAAGTAGTATGCTTCTTACGAATGCTTTTAGTAAATTTTTTTCTTTATTTTTCTATTAATATTTCTCAATCATAACAGGTCTTTCCGTTTGATTGCACGCCAATTTGAATGTTGCCGTATTTCCCGTACTAATACAGATCAGTTAAGATTCGACTTTCAACTTTACCATCCATTTCAATAAAAAATTCAAGGACATTACAATTTTGGTTTTATTTAAATAACAGCATGTTGCGCGTTATTCATCCATTATATTTGTCTTAAATTTTTTATAAATTTCGTACTGGTAACAGAAACATATCTGCCGAACTATTTTTACTTTATTAAATTAATGTTTTTGTGAAAACAGTTCTCGTTGATAAAACATTTATTTCTTTATTGAAAACGGCAGATAATTTTTAATATTAGTATATAACCATTATAATTATATTTTAAGACTCAGTGGTACATAAAAAACATAATTGTTTTCTTTTTAACATTAATAATATAATTAGTATTGTACTTTAATTATTGATTATTTTTATTTTTCTCTTTGATTTATTGTTATCTTATCTCTTGATTAACCCCATATTTGAATTTTAAAAATTATTTTAATTCTTACCGATAGTTATTATTTTAATTTCAGTTTTATCTTAGTTTAGTTCAGTTTATATTTTATTTTACATATTACGATCGGAGTGCAATGTGGAGTACATTTAATATTGTTTTTGTATCTGATATTATTTTTAGGTGTATAAGTGTAACACTTTCATAAGTTTAACTCAGTTACTAAGTTGTAAGCAAGGGCTAAAATTATTGTTGCAAAATAAAAGGTTTTTCTTCTATTTTAATAATTAATATTACTACTATAATGATCGTTTCTTATTTTATTCTATTCACTTCAAAAAAACACAAAAAGAAGAAATAAGAAGGATAAGAGGGAAGAAAAGGAAGAAGAAGAAAAGGAAAGAAGAAAAGAAGAGAAAAAAATGGGAAAAAAAACCCATAAATTGCGCTCACGTACGTCTATTTATATTTCCACTGTTTGCACTATTCTATAGTGATTTTAAATTGAATCAAAACAATACTTTTAATATTTTCTTTGTAAATTTTACAAATACTGTTTTGATCGGATTTTTATATTTATCTGCTCATGATCTGTTTTGTCGCTCCATTCCAATTGTATATTTATTATATCATATGTCTTTAGAACTTGGTTCATTTGAATCACTGAGAACATGTTCGCTTTCAATGTCTGCAAGCCCCTACTTGCTTTCATGCTACGAAACTCCGATATAAAAAAAAAAGTCCGAAAATTTCTTTGCATGGTTACCAAAATTATTGTCCTTGAGTGTTTTTCAACGCAGATGAAATGTGAGTTATTGATTTGTACTGATTCAGGTAACAAATAAAACATAAACGCAATTATTAAATAACTGAGGTAAATTCAGCTGAAAATTCGTTAATATTTACATTAAAAAAAATTGCTTTATAAATTTAATAATATCAATAACGGTGCGCCGCTGCTATCCAGTTACAAATTAACGGCGTTTTTTATATATTTATTTTATTATTTTTTTTTGGCGCGTCAACTATCGACACATTGACCCAACGCAAGAAAAATGATTAAAGTGTCAATGTGTCGTAGTGGAATTCGAAAAAGGTCTTACCTGAACGAAAACTACGCCACTGTAGATTGCGAACAACATTATTATTTTTATGTTTCAATGAATCGGTACGCGCACACCACTTTAAATACCTCACTTGGCATAGACCACGAATAGAAAGACAAAAAAAACAATACAAAACAAAACAAACAAATGTAGACGAGTCGACAAGTTAAACGCATAATTTGATACATATTAATTTTCGTCAAATCGGTTGTGTGTATATTCGTCCCCGCTTCAGCTTAATACGTGTTCATTAAAAGCGTCATATTTTACTCGCCTTTCCGTGCATCGTAACACTTTAAGCGCATTCAAAAATGGAATTTTCATTTCCGCGCATTTAATGAAAGCCTGCAAGTCAAAAATGAAAAAAAATCTTGTTGAAGAAAATTTGGCACTACTCCCCCCCCCCCCTTCTTGTCTACTCCATCCGTCACGATGGCTACTTTAGACAGTTTCTTTTCGTTCAATTTTTTTATAATTGATACGATGAAAAAACTTCTGAAACGCTAGCGTGTTTTTATTACATCGCAAAACACTACGTCCCATTGCGGTGAAACTATACAAAAATGGGAATCGGCAAACTGGTAATTAAATTTCAAAGATACCTAAAAGGAAGACAGGCCAGCTCGTAATCAAAAAAGAAAATCGGGTAATCTTTTTGCGATCCTAACACATAGGCCAACTCATCACCGATGATGACCTGCTGATCTGCGGACCAGTGCTCCTCAACGTTTATGAACATTTTATTCTCGACCGGTAAATAACTCGCTTACAGACCACTATTAATTAAACCCAGAAAACCTACACGACCGAAGTTATTTCATAACGTAATGTCACACAAATTTATTGTAGCTAGAAACTACATTTTTGAATTCTTATCTAAAATTTTTCTAAAAAAAAAAAAAAAAAATCAGCGTAAATTATACACAAATACGCTTAAAAATAAATATTTATGGTGTAATTTTTTTTTCACTAGTAGCCTGCTTATAAATATTATAATTTCTTTTAATAGAAAATTTTCGTTTCCAAATTTTTATCTTGGCCGTGTTCATCACTGTACTTATATTAAATAAAACGGCGATGTGTAGTCAACATACACACACACTTGTCAATTGTTTTCCTTTGTAGAAGCTAAAAATAAAATAAGTAGACGGCCGAGAAGTTAAAATAACTCGAATACATCGTTGTTGGCGATTTTTTTTCTTTGCGGGAGTTTCTGCCGGGAAGACGGCGATACGAAAGTGAAAATATGTTTGATAACAGTTAAGGGGTGGAAACTTTTTGAGTTTTAAAAAATTTCGAAAAAAAGCCATAATGGCGTAAACATTTTTAAGCGCTCGTATACATACATATACAGGAACGCTACGGGAGAAAAATATACCATCACGATGTTTCAAAATGAGAATTGAATTTATGCAAATGTAAATTTTCAATTTATCTTGTTTTATCATATTTATAATTGCCTAATTTTTATTATTTCTCATCGATAAATTAAATTACCAAATGTTCTCTTATAAAAACAATTAACGTATATTCTCAATTATGTAAACCAGGGGCGGATCCTTAGAGACATTTTGGGGAGGGAAATTATATGTAATTACGTAATATCTTATACGTTAGACAGTAGATATTTAAGAAATACCTTGTTTCATAAAGAAAATCAAACAGCGACCTCTTTAGACATTTAAAAATGCTTTAGAAATACATATTTATCACAATTTAATTCATTTTCTTTTTTTTTTTATTTTTAAATGAAAAATCTAGAAAAAATAGAACGATAAGGTTTTTTTATTGGTTCTTTTTTATTCTTGTTAGTGATCCGATCCGAATTCTCTTTATTCTTGAGCAAGTTTAAATATATATATATGTATATTCTCATTGAACTACTATTTTTAATTAAAATTGCAAAATAAAAATTAAAAATAAATAAAAGAGACAAAAGAACGACAACAGTTTCGTTCAAAACTGAATAAAAGCCCTACATTAATAGTTTTACTAGAAAACAGTATTAAATATTATTTATTAAATACATAGGTAACATCTATACAAAACTTTTATGGTATAAAGTTCCTCTATTGTAACAATTTTTTTCACCAAGGTTTCTGTTCTTTGGGAGGAAATGTACCCTATCCGCCTGTGGATCCGCCACTGATTTTTATTCATAGTAATTAAAGGTTGATATTTCAATTTTTTTTAAATTTTTTTTCTCCAACTTCTGTCTCCAAGATAAATTGATATATACAAGTATATATTCGCAATTTTCTCCGATAGCCTGAGTGCCTTCGACCATACAGTTCTTTTAATTATAAATGCCGTCTGTTTGTTTATGGCATTAAGATTAAATATCTCCAAATTCATAATAAAAACGACTGTCCAAACTTTTTTTGGATCCCCAGTCATCGTGGACTTCGGCTAAATGTTGACTCGCTGCTAAAAGCGCTGCTTCGTATCGAATTGTGTTCTCTTTTATTCCGTCCACAGGCTTATATCGCAGAATTCATACCACTGCTCTTGAAGGATCGGATAGTTTATAGAGTTAGAATATATATGTATATATATCTATTTTTTTTTTTTCAAGTGTCACAGGTAAAATTTATACACATTTTTTTTATAGTATAAATTAAGTTTTTCTGTTGTAAAAAATTTTTTCATTGAGGTTTTGATTCTTTGGCGGGGGTATGACCACCCCACAGGATCCGCTACTGTATAAATAAAATAGCCCCGATAATACGGTTAATAATTGAATTACTTTATCCGTGAAAGTGAATAATAATTCGTGCTTTTTAACACAGCCGAATGAAATTTGAACTGTGATTTCTCTGGTTTTTGTATTTATTAAGAGTTTTTACCGGCTCGCCTGGAAATAAGCAATAATTTACGTTGTCTAGCCGGTGTCCGGTATGTAGGGTAGAGAAAAAATTGAGCAACGTACAGGTGTCGAAACGATTTACTTTTATAAAATTTGTTGAGTATTTCGGTGGTCGGCTACTAGTTACCAGAGTTGGCCAGTATCGTTTGAATTCTGATTACGAGTTGGCCAACTAATCGGAGACGCATTTTCGCATGTACTCTAAAATAGTTACCAGTTGGCCCTCGCTCAGAAAAAAACATAACGGAGCGCCCCGAATGGGAAGGATTCCACCGTCGAGGATATCTCGAATGAATTTTTAACATTTCGCCGAATTCTCGTATATTACGGCTCTCTAGTTCCCTTTCTGAAGTCCTTGAGGACCATGAACAAAAAGTTCAATAGTTCCTCAGATTTCTGAAATTGTCAAATATCTTAAACAGCACCTAAACTATATTCATCCGTGCTTCTGGACAATGTTGCAGTTCACTTCCGTAATATGGAAAGGATCGCAGTCACTGGAATTCAAAGAAAGAAAAAAAAAATAACGAACATCAAATGGCCGAATTAGCCTGCTGGCGATTGGAATTTTTAAAACAGCGATTAGTTAAATATTGAAATTAGTAAATTATTTATATACTAAAACGACTTTTCTTAAACATATTCCTGAATTCGGCCAATTACCGGAATCGAAATGTATTCTAATCTTGTCTTTTTCGAAAAAAACAACAAACAATAAATACATGAAAAACACAATTGTTTTCAAATTTCCGTTGCTCGTTTTATGATTAATGGGATTTTTTTTCGAGCCTTTACTGTTAATATTCAATATAACATCGGTGACACCAAGCGCATCAATAATTATTCGGAATTGCGCGAGGCACCTCTGGTAATATTTCACGGCAAGACGGGAAAATAATTGTTTTTTACTCTGCCGTTCTGAGAACAAAAGGAAGGGTTAGAAATGAAAGAACAAACACAGTCGAATGGAAAGAATGATTATCGATTTCGCATTACAGTAATATGCAGATTCAGATAGTGCCGGAGAAAGAATTATTTTATGTAGATGTATCTGAAAAAGGAGGAAATGGTTGCGAAGGAAGTGGCAAACGACTGGAAGATGATGGAAGCGCGAACGAAAGTCGCGCTGTTGGCGCGTGATGTTTTCCAACTTTAACACTTGTCCCTGCCTTCTGTCCTACACCGATCCAATCATATTGTCATCATCTCTCGGAGGAGGGGGCAGCTTCGGATAATGATGGTGCAGACTAATGGATGTGTCTGTCTTGCGCTGTTGGCGATATTTTCCGAATGATAGTAACGATTTTTTGAGAGAAAATGTTCCCCATCGCTAACGGTCCCTTCGACTTACTAATGCGAACACAGTTTTACGAAACCTAACCTTTTTTTCTATAGCCGACTAATTTCCAAACTTTTCTCACTTTCAGATCGTGTTTTGTTCGACTTTTTATTTTTTCTTCGCTTTCTTTTTATTTATTTCGACTTTTTCTTTTCCGAGTTGTTCTTTATTCGAAATTCGAGCCGGATAAGCATGAAAAATTTGAACAGGCGGAACAAATACGGACGGGGATAGATTTTTTAAACTTCGGCAGCCGCAAATCGGGTGTTATAAATTTCAAAATTATGATGACACGTGCCTTTTCTTTTTAGTGACGAATATTTAAAACGCAGGTCCAAATTTAAATGTGAGTGATCAGTATATGTATAACATTCCTATTCATTTATCGGATAATTTTATTTTTCGATGCTCGGAGAAGGTGAATAGAAAATCGTACAATCGAAAACAGTGAACAAACGAAATTAAAGCATTAAAATATGCTGAGTTTGATCGGTTCTCTGTTTTTATATAACTTTCAGTTTGCTTAAATCAGTATTTAGTGGTTCAGTAGTCAACAAAAAAAAAAAAAAAAAAAAGAACAAAACAGTTTAGCAAAATATAAAATAAACAATTAAATATCGATATTTTAAGTCGAAAATAATCGAATTTTTACGGCAATTAGGATTTTATTTACGCGTAAAAATTAAACGATTCGAACGATTGTTTTCTTCCTTTTTTTTTTATATATCTACAAATATCCGTTATTTCTATAGTTTGTAAATTGTCGCCAAACTATTAATGACTTTTTTTATCGATCTGACTATATTTCCCATTATCAGTTAGGTGAAAAATATTCTTTTTTACTTGTAGCGTAACGGGCAGATTATAAATGAATAAAATTAGCAGTAGCATCTCAACTGAAGCGAGTGATGTCATTATGCAAATAAACAATATCGTATGTGTTTAACCGTTTTGTCTACTTCAAGTTATTGGAATTACCGAAGAAACTTTATGCATCTACACCTTTTACTGCCTTCCAATATTGTAACGAATTCTTTTTTCAGACCTTTACAATTAGCTCTTACTCAAAATGAATAAGCACTGGTAATAGACTGACGATTACCGGACTAATTAAAATAATCGCTATTTTTGTTTATCGAAAATATCTTTTCATTTAACTTTTCTGTCTTTAGAACGAATTACTTGTCAGTTTTACAAAATCTTTAATTATAAAATAATTCGTGGTTTAATACGAAACAAAACTACGATCGGCATTATATAGCACAACTAGAAATAGTTCAATTGCTAGGATTGTACATATCGATGGTAACAATATATATATATATATATATATATATTAATGACTGTACCATTTTAACGGTGAGGCAGTAAGAAAAATCATGTTACACTTCTATGCATCGTTATTGAAGTGAAAATGGTTTCAAAAATTGGTGTAGTCAATTGAAAGTGACTCTTTTATAGTAATTATAGAAGATTATCATCTGGGCTTCCAGGAAGCATCCCCGCGGTGGCTTCCTAAGGTTCGAGTTTTTGATATATTTAAAAATTTGTATAATTTGTAATTGATACGGTTGAAACAATGGCTTGTTTATTTATTTTGTATTAATAATCTTTCTATCGATAGCCTTATTTTAAGTTTATATGTCGAAAGATTTAAAATAAAGTTCGAATGCTTTGAGAAGAAAATTTTATATAAATGTAAATCTGAAAAGGAAAAACCTAAAATAATCCACAGAAAAATTTAAAAATCCTCCAGGATAACTAAAATAAATTTTAGCTAAGTTGATACGTCACTTTTCTAGTAACGCAGGAAAAATACTCGTGAATTGCGGTAATACATATAAAATTTTGTTCCTACACTTTCGGTTCCCTTAAATTTTTTTTTTTTCCATAGTACTAATGTTTCAGTAAAAATTATATTTTTATGATGCGTGTAATTTAAACAAAAGAATACAATCCGTAAAAAAAAAAAAAACTACGACTTTTAAACTTCATTTTTCTTTTCTTTTTCTTTTTTTCGATAGTTTCCACCTAAGCGGTCGTTTAATACATGAACGATTACTTCGTAAACTAATGAAATAACCTATTTATTAATAAGACAATATAAAAGAACCACGCTACCGGTAACAAATTTTGTACCCAGTTGTAATTTTGACTATTAATATTATATGTGTGTTTAACGTACACCGTTATGTGTACGGTCGAGTTATTCTGCTTGATAATTGGTACTATTTCAGTAATGATAATTAATAAGTCTCTTTATAACACTTTTACTGCGGCGATGTAGCTATTTACTCCAATTCCGTATGTCGTTTGCAAATTTTTTGAAAATAGCTAAAAAATAATTTTATCTGCTCATTTTTTTCTCGATTTCTTTAAAAGCAAGCGTTATTACGTCACTTCACCAGTTGCAATATTACAGACCGTATTCACGAAATTAATTACGCAGCATTTATAAAAATTTAGTTCAAAATAATACCAAGGAGAAATGAAAGATGAACGAAGAGCCATACAAAATAATCTATTCGTGTTCACATTTAAATCACGCAATATAAACTGAAACCAGTAGTGTCGAAACAATTTACTAACCACTTCTCAGCTCTATGGGTACGTATGTACGTGTTATATATATAAATATATATATAAATATATATAAATATATATATAAATATATATATATATATAAATATATATATATATATAAATATATATATATATATATATATATATAAATATATATATATATATATATATATATATATATATATCTATATATATATATATATATATATATATATATATATATATATATGTATATATGTATATATGCAGATATGTTTGTGTGTACATGGATATACAGGTATATCTTCATTTCATTTACCAACAGATTCTATTTTATCTCTTTTCGTTGTACTCGTACTTTTTAGAGTGAAGTTAGTAAATAAGCCGTACTGCAATGGAAAAAATAAGCGAACGCAATCTGGCTTATACCACAGAAAACGACATTCCTTTACCGATAGATCATCTCACACGTACAGGTAAGGAAAAAAAGCAATTGTCCATTCAGAACCGAGGCGTTGCTTTGGAAAAAAAATACACCGAAGATAGCATCTAAAAACGAATGATACACACGAAGAAGCGTACGTTGAATGGTACTAAAATAGTTTTTAGATCAATTCACTGTCCGAGATTTAGGTAATTATCTGCGTACTGATAGGTCGCATTAATTTTTTCGAACGCGCGCTGTATTATCCCCGTAGCAACTGCAATCATCAAAAATCATAAAGGAAACGTAATGGAATTTGTGTTTTTTTAGATTTAATAAAAAGAGAATACAGACTGAAACGGAGTGCTGTACAAGTGTAGCGCTTTATAAGAATTTCTACTCGTTCCAGTCGTTTAATTAAGAGTTAATCTAAAGCTTTCGGGATATTGATGTCAATTTGAAGGTAAACTGTAAAATAAAATATACCGAATTTAAAATGAAATCGAATTCAGTCTGCTCAGTTTACGAAGTTAATTTTAATTTACCTCTTATAAAATGCTCAAAAATATATATTATTCCATGAAGAAAATTAATGTCGTAGTTGCGGAGAGACATAAAACTAGCCGCTGTTCGCAAAATTAAAAAAAAACGTGTATTAAAAATGAGAAATTTTAGATGGATTTATCAAAAGAACAGTGCATTATCCCGCTCGCGGAATTCCGGTTAATTGGTATTACACGAATAATTTTAACATTTAAATACCTTCATAAATGATTTTAATCTTTTAATAACAAGCGTATAATGTCGATGAACGCGATAGGTTTATTTTTTTCATTTATTTAATCTTTCGTCCGAATATATGAAAAATCAAAACTGTTGTCATTCGGATATTGAAATATTAAAGTTAATCATCTAATCTGACTATCTGTATTCTCGATTTTAAATTAATTCGCGATTTCATTGAGAAAATTTTATTACTTCGAATTATGCATTGTAAGTACTTTACAGTAAAAATTAAGAGAACTGCACTATTTTATAATTAACTACCGGAAATAATCTATTACATTCAATTTTGATTACAGAGTACATGCATTTTTGTAATCCTAATTGGCAATGGCGGCAAATATTTTTTCCCCATTACGTAGATTTCGTTCATCGCGACAATTTTAATTTTTCTATTTTCATCGAGTATCGCAAAGCCATCTTCGAGAAGCAGTCTCCCGCTTTGAAGATATTTCATGAAAACGTTTTCTTGTCAACAGAGATAATCTTTTTTTGTTGTTTCCTTTTTTTATTGTTTTTTTGTTAGAAACAGTTGCACTGTTGAGAGACCAAAAATTTCCAAAAACGGCTCGAATGATTTTTATCGTTGTCTTACGTTAATCCTTTTTTCTGTGTTTTTTATTTTTATTAAATGTTTTTGACTGTCACGAGTTAAGTGCGCAATTTCAGTAAATATTGCGTATTTCCTTGATGGGAAAACGTGTTTTATTCGCAATCGACAGGAAACTACTTATGGAACTCTGTAGTAGAATTTTAGAATTTTTTTCCAATTCGGGAAAGTGTCGCAGATAACCGTTCAATAATAGCGTAGAGTAGAAGGCTTTGGCTTAGTAATGCAAAAAATTTACTGCTTAAAAGTGGATAAGTCATATCCTTCCACCGCTGGTTTTGCTACTGGGTAAACGTCTTCAGATTATTTCATTTCGCATTGATCGCGCTGCGTCCAACTTGGACGCACTTTCTTATGCTGGAGATATTTTAAATGTTCGCTTACGCTATCGAAGTCATATCTGAACCAAATCCACAACATTTTTAATAACTACCGCTTCCAGCTATGTCTCCCAGTGCGAATTTCCAAAGGTGCGGAAGAAAATTTGTTTACTTATTGTTTTGATTGGAGGAAGGGATTAGTTTGTTCACCGAGTAATATTTTTGGGGAAACAGGGTAAAATCTATACGCGGAATGTTTTATACGAATTGAGCTGAAATACTTTCGATAGTAATTATACAAGAGCTACTACATCAAAAATACAGAAAAAAAAAGAGAAGAAAAATCCTATAGAAGAATTTTGAAATTATTTATTAATTTTATCAATATAATCCTGGAACTATAGAATAACTGTTTCTTCAAAAAATCTCATCGTATAAAGTTTTTTTTTTTTTTTTTTTTTTTATGGGTTTGTCAGCGTGATCATTAGCCCAAGAAATGGAAATTTATATTCTTACGCGTTCAAAGACAAGATAAATAAAGGAAATACAAGCGGCAATATAAGGAATAGGGATATCAAGTTTTAATAGAGAAGAATTGAAGTACGATTGCTCAGCATAGAAGACCACACATTCCAATAAAATGTGATCAGAAACATTCGGAAAGTATAGCGAAGGGAGGGGAAAAGGACAAAGTGGTAAACCGAAAAAATGATGTAAGAAAGAGACTATGGTTAAAGCATACGCAACAAATATTCAAGAAGAGGCTAGTATCCAGAAAACTAAAGGAGGAAGAAATGACTGAATAGAGAGGTAATAGGATTAAAAAATGAAAACGAACAGGAGTTGAGCTATCATTTGAATTAAGTCAATTAAGAAAAGAGGAACAATATTATGGACTGAAAGTGGGCTCAAAAATCTGATCATAGCAAAATAAAAGAACGAGCTGAAGAATTCGCTATTTCACTGCCCTTAATCCAGGAATTCACAGAAGTTAATTCTCGATCGAGTAAAGAAAGGAAAGATCACGGACGACGTGTATTTAATAGTTTAAAGAATGAAAATAAGTGTTTAAAAACGTCTACATAGAAAAGCTTAAAAAGCACCGAAAATGTAAATTATGATAAAGGAAAAAAATTTAGCACCCAATCAACATGAGCGTGGTAATTTCCGGAACAAAAAGTTTATTCACTTCGCCTTATGTGTATCATAATTACTAACGAATTACATAAACGGATAATAATTCTGCGCGGTGCCTTAAGAAATAAATAACGGTTTTTAAAAAAAAAAAACACTCTCTCATTCGCATAACACCACCTACGCGCGTTGCGGGATGCCCGATAGAATTCGATTATTTAAAGAAAAAAATGCTACTTTTTTGTCAGTGTCCTCCCAGGTATACTAACGGAGATTTTTTAAATACATTACCTGGTATTTTTTGTTCGGCCTTTTTATATGAAACCACCTCCTAAGATGTTTCAGGAAGATAAACGCACTTTGTCGGAAGTTACCATCAGGAGACTAACCAAATCTCAAACTATAATATCCACCCCCGCAGAGATTAGTCAAACAGGAAAAAGGAACCGTTAAAATTACCATAACCTTGATTCTTGCTCGTCTGTTTTTTTTTTTGATCGAACAAGCCGAATAGCGGTATACAGCAAACGGTATTTTTTTTTCAACTCCAGACTATTCGCAAAAAAAAAAAAATACCTGCAAGGCCAGGTAGGCAACAATAAAAAGAATTCGCCAAGTTTAAAAGCTGATTCGGTAAAACGGAAAAATATTCAGGTAAATCATCGGTTTTTTTGCGATATTGGTTGAATATGAAAGAATGACCAAACAAAGAAAACGTTTGCATCAAAATGGAAAAAAAAACCGAAAATACATAAGATACGTATATTTATCGATCGGATCTATCACAACATGAGGTTATTTCAGTATCGAAGCAGTTAGCTAGCGGTGTCTGGTGTGAGCAAAATTCCGATACACTTACCGAAAATTATGACTCGTAATGTCTTAATGTCCCCATAGTTGATGAGCTCATAACAATTGAAATAATTATACAAAAAAAACTCACATTATTCATTACGTGTTTTTCTTGTTTTTGTAGGTATTTCTTTAAGAAAAATGATACTATTTGTTAGATATTATTTAGCACAAATGTGCAAAAGCGTCTTTTTTTTTAACACCATTATCTTTTTTCGCTTAACAATTATTCTCGGTTATCGAGAAGATGTTGAATTCTTCGAATAGATTTTTTTATATATATTTTTTAATATATATGTATATATGTTTTGTTTTCGATATTTATAATTATTATACGACTAAAAAAATCGTACGTCGTAATTTACATACCTCCGGAATCGGGTAAAAAATTAGGCCCTTTGTGCGGATGAAAGGGAAAAAAATGGTCAAAACAAAAACCCGTTTCTGCTTCGAAAACTGGTGCAATATCGAAATTTAAAAGTACTATGCACTTTTAATTTTATTTTACATAATATTTTAGTCCGATAATTAACCGATCTTCACGAGTTTAAAATTAGCGGTTTTTACAGAAGTAAATTAAAAAGAAAACCACTTCTTATAAAAACGGATTAACTGAAAATTATTGTACTACTTTAACAAATTTAAAATTTAAAAAAATCCTTTATCGACACACGTAACAGCGAGCAACAGTGTACGTAAACGTCGATTACTGAAAAATATACTTTTTTTTTTTTTATCCCCCCTTTAGCCAGCTAAGGACCTACACCCGGAAACAACAGGAAAGAAAAAAATTCCGTTAGTTAAATTTTAATTCGGTCAGATAAGGACAATATAAAATAACTAACGAATGAAATAATGGATGGCGAGAGGAAGTACAAAATATAAGATGCACAATAAGGAACACTTGAGTTTCAGCAGACAAGAATATAGAATACAACGTTCGACAGAAAGGATTGGACATTCAAAAAATCTGTGAATGATGTCGTAAGCCACCGCTTTATTGAGGTGGAGAGGACAATTTGGAGAGGAGACAAGGGAATAGCGAAAACGTAAAAAAAAAAAGAGCGGAATGGCCCGAAAGCGAATCGTAGAATTGACAACAGAACGGGGAAGTGAAGGAAACTCAAAGAACACCAGGTATTAAAAGGCAGATTACGTTGTACAGACAGATAAAAGGATTGATCATTACGAAAGGAGGAGGAATCTGACTAAAGTTTTAAATGAAGCATTTAGTACATAAGGAATTCAAATTAGAGGATGGAATTTTTCTTAAGAAACGGATCGAGAGGAAGAAGCAACTCGAGCCAAGAAATCATTTCATTACCTTTAATTCCCATATGGCCGTGAACTCACAGCGAATTAACACGGATGGAGTAGCGAGAAGAAAGAAAACGGATAAGACAATGCGAAGAATGATGAAATCGGAAGAGTGATCAGGAAAAGGGCTGGTCGCTTGAAGAACACTTATGGAGTCTGAAATAACCATATAATTAGAAAATCGACAACTGGAGCAAATGAAGATAATGGAGCGTAGGATGATCATTAATCCGTTTATAAAGGTAAAACAGAAAGAAGGGAGATGAAATGATTCAGAAAAATTGGAATCCGAAAAGGATAAAAGAAGCTCCAACATCATGAGGTCCTTTAGAGCCATCCGTAAAGATGGTTACATGCGATGGAAATTGCGAATTGATAATGCTGAATTCCTGTTGAATTATTGCTTGAGGAAGGGATTTAGAAAGTGAAGGTACAAAAAAATCATCGAAATTAAAGTATATCAGTGCGGATAAACATAGATTGGAATAAAAGAAATCGAAACAGTCATAGCGCCATTTACAAGTTCATCGCCGATGGAAGTAGTACTTTTAACAATATTACGCATTGACCATGTGTACCGACCCGAATGATATCCGCGGTCTCTGTTAGTAATTAAACACCGAACAGCGGTGATGTCATATGAGTATATCATCGGTGAGTGATTCTCAGTAGTCGGTAAATAATTTATTAATTACCGCTTAATGAAATGCATAAAAGTTTCGAATGAAGGTTAGATCGCAATTAACCGTATGATCGCTTAATCGATTCATGCGCAAGAACCTATTATTACGCTAAATGTAACTCATTTCGCTGGTCGAAGAGAAGATTGGAAACGATGTTTAATGATTAAAGTACGCGTACTTTAATGGTAAAATATTAATTACCATCGTAAATTTCCCGAGCTTTATGCTGCAAGACGATTATGTTATAATAAAAATGTACACACTACTAACTAGTCGATGACCGATATGTGTAGAATTTGACTACTTCCAACCGCAGTTGGAAAACGAGAGACAAATTTAAATAATTTTCGAAAACAACGCCTAAAACGAGAAAGTTGCATCGAAAACAACGCCTAAAACGAGAAAGTTGCATCGAAAACAACGCCTAAAACGAGAAAGTTGCATCGAAAACAACGCCTAAAACGAGAAAGTTACATCGAAAACGACCGCTTCAAGTTCTACTATTCCACCTAATGATCAGACAGTAGAGCAGCGGTGATTCGGCAATCTCGTCTAGAACGATGTGCGCAGATAATTGCCAATAAAGCACGATGGTGAGAATGTAATTTAGCGTTATTAAAAATAAATGTGCAATTTTTCAATTCCTATTTTTCGAAACCATGGAGCGATATTAGCTAATGGTATTTCGTTGGAGTGAAATATACTAATGGAAAACATCCGAAATTATCACCATCTGCATTGTGCTGATGGATGATAGACTGAAATTTGAAAAAAAAAATTCTATTTTTCATCGCTAATCTTTGTCTTAGACATTACACATTTTTAGGACAAAAATGTTGCTACTCCGCCGAAACAACGAATTTCCAGAATTACTCGCTTTATGCATGATATTCATTATTCTTTTAAGCGGTAGTGGAGGGGGGGTCGACTCCTTTAGTCGCGCAACATCTAGCAAGATTCGAACTCTTTACCTATATAACAAAAAGTGTAACTTATCATCGGCTAAACCCACTGACAGCAGCGCGTCCAGTAAAAGCGACCGAATTTACTAAATTAAAATTTTATGAATTATTTTTAATTCGCGAACTCTGTATGTCTGCGACGATTTTTCAACAACTCCGTCCAATAAACATAGAGTATCGTTAGATTTCAATTATTAACACGTCGAAGGAAGTTGTCGCGATTCTCAGTATATTCTCTTTTGAAATATTCTTTTGCGTTAACTAGACGTTGTTTTACGTGTTGCGTTGGCATCTGTAATTTGACACGCATGCCAACACTTGTTTATAAAAACAGTGTAATATTCCGCTGTGACAGTTCTGCGAGCAGCGGAAGGAAAACCTAACTAGTTTTTCCTATCGGCGTGATTCTCTCTTCATACCTTATATAGAGCGTAGTTTTTTCCATCAGCAACTTTATACTATTCAATCGACTCTGCTGTGCCAATTACAACGCTTCGTTTATGCTATATATCCAGCGATTTGCCTAATTTGATTTATCCGCCAACTGCGACATCTTCGGATCGCTATCTCGATCTCTCAGCCATTGTGTGCCATCCGCATATGCGTGTTCGAAAGATCTAAGCCGTAAATACTCTCTCGACTACGGATTGTTACTACTCGATTCCGAATTGCAACGTTTTTGTCCCGAGACCTTCTTCATTATAATCTTACGGCCCAAGATCCCAAAACCATTGATTTTTTTCCGTATTGCCCCGCTAAAAAAATTGTTACTAATACGTGGCAACCAGAAGTTTTCGAAAAGAGTAAGTTGTACGTTCGGCGCGTATATTTTTCTTTTATGTTTGTTCGCGCGTGTAACTTTTGATTGTTGAACCCGATTTCTGATTTTACCTTGGAGGCGGAAGTTGGAAAGAAAAAAATTTTCAAAAAGAAAAAAAAATTGAAATATCAACTTTAATTACCATGAAAAAAATCAGAGGCGGATGGTGAATAGGGTACTACATTTCCTCCCAAAAAGAACCAAAACCTGGATAAAAAATTCTTTTACGACTGAGTAATTTAATTTATACAATAAAAGTTTCGTATAAATGTTACCTTGGAGTTAATATTTAATACTGTTTTCTAGTAAAATTATTAATGTGTAGGGTTTTTATTCTGTTTTAAACGCAACTGTCGTCGTTCTCTTGTCTTTTTTATTTATTTTTAATTTTTATTTTGTAATTTTAATTAAAAATAGTAGTTCAATGAGAATATATATATATTTAAACTTGCTCACGAATAAAGAGAATTCGGATTGGATTACTAACAAAAGTGAAAACGAAGTAAAGTCCAATAAAAACACTATCGTTCTATTCTCTTTCTAGTCATTTACTATTCAAATTCTAAACTACCATTTTAGCTATAATTTTATGATTCAATTAATTTTTCACCTAAAAATTTAATTAAATTCTAATAATTATATATTTTTAAAACATTTTTAAATTTCTAAAGAATTCGATTTTCTTTATGAAACAAAGTATTCCTGATGTCTACTACTTACCGTATAAGATATTATGTAATTACATAATTTCCCTCCGCGAAATGTCTCTCTTTCTCTGGATATGCCCTTGATAAAAATATATGAATTTGCATAAAAACATTGAAACAGTACTATTTACCAGCTTATGACGGACGGAAATGTTACGTTGCAACTTTTGATGGAACAACTCCAATAATTATCCTTTGTTTATCCGAAAGTGTACCAGCTAGTTAGTCCCGTATCAGCACTGACGGGTATTATATATCGGTGAAAGCTTATATAATGAGGCTTAAAAAAAATTCCTATAGAGATTTTTTCTTTTCTTTTTTTTTTTTTTTTAATAGATTTTCAGTTTCCTATATAACTAATATTGTATGATATTCCAAAAAAAAAAAAAAAAAAAAAAAATTGTATGAAAAAAATTAAAAAAATAAACTATTAATTATTTCAATGAAAAATAGCAAACCTACTTCTTTCTAAGGAAATCCGGCATCGATAAATGTTTTTGTTCAATGACTATTACAGATTATCACGAACAGAATAAAAGTTTTCCTAACGGTATATAATATTATTGCCAGGAGACATCCAGCCGTTTTAAATCTTGAAAAAAAAGAAATTAACCAGACATGTGGAGAATTGTATTAGCAGTGTAGAGCATTTTCCATCTGATGCGTTACTTAGGCGTGCTCGTGTTTAAAATCTTAGATCGTCTATTTTGTAACCGAAATCAAATCGCGCATAACGTGATTAAATTCACAATGAAGATAATTAAGCTGACGAAACTTTTGAATTCTATACGTTGAAAATAAATTCAAGTGTAGGCAACCCTTTCCTGAAATATCTTTTCTTCAGTGCGTCCTTGTTGTCCTTCTAGCCACATTTGATATTGCAAAATAAGTTTTCAGAATGGTCTTTAGTATCATTCTCTTTTCAAACTATCGTGCATGCAACTAGCTACACGTGTATCAACTTAGAAGTTAAGCAATCTTGAATCCGCGAAAATTATCACATTGGTCTAATAAAATATTAATCGAGTATGAAAAGATTTTAAATATAATTGACTGATTAGATGCTGGCTCGGAGTGCGGTAAATGATTAGTACTGCATCAAAAGTAAACGCTACGAATTGATAATGTTTGTGAAACGTTTTCCATTAATTTTTTTTTTAATCGCTTCCGGTGTCGAGTTAAAATATCGCACAACGGAGACTCTTGGAAATTGAAAAGGGGGCTTTTTAATATTTTGGAAAAAAATGCTTACATCAATGCTTAAAAAAGCTGCGTGCTACACAGTTTCTCGGTTATTGATACGAATTTCTCGAAGATTTCTGAGAACACATTTTAATTGCATTACACACAACAGAACGATAAATGTGGTAAGGTCGCAGACGATAAGCGATAAAGTCTTATCGTATCAACTCAGTAAGTACGTGTTTATAACGCGAATGACTAACTCCAAGTAGAGTTTTCGATAAATGCGGCATTTGCCTTCGGGATGTGCGTCCACGATATTTGTAACGTGCGTGGATAATTTATTGGTGTATCCGTGATCTTGGATTTGAAGTGTTATTTCGGTCGAATAAGAAAAAAAAAACATCCGAATTTTGTAAAATAAATGCAAATCTTATTATCCGGAATCGGACAAAAGCGAATATATTTTTTCTTAAAATCAATCAAAATTGCGAAAAAAATTTGCTAAATTTTTGTATATGTATTAAAAAATATTGAAAATTTAAACACATCAAAATTGCGCCAAAAGTTCCTCCATGGTGACGAAATAGTCATTATTTAGTTATCATTAATAGAAGCGGCGCGCCGAAAATTAATTTTGGGGGAGATTTTCAGTTGGAACCTTGCTGCGCTCGAATTAACGCGGCATAATTAATCGTTTTTGATTTTTGATACTTTTCTGTCATCAATATATCTTGAAATATAAAAAAAGCAATGTTTACAGAATTTCATGGGGTGGACGATCTATGTGATAGCCTCACGTCACTGATCATTGTAGTTGGAATTGTAAAATCTATTTTAATAAAAATAATTTTTAGGGCATCTTTTCTTGTTCATTGAACTGGAAACAATTATTACCGTAGAATAGAAAGAAAAAAAAAAAAACATGCAATATTTAAAATAGCGTATTAAAACAGTTCTCAAAAATACTTTTGCAAAAAAATTAAGCGACAAAAAACTCGTTCTAAATCAATTTATTTCGCAATTTCAAGTATTACACAGACTTGTATAATAGCCCCACTCTTTATTTGGCCGAGATTTAAATTTATAACTTAGCTGAAAATGGTCGCATAACTTTTATCCACTAACCGAATCACATCGGACCAATTAACCGTTGATACGAGCGTATCAAAAATATAATTGGCGTTTTAAGTTTATTTTTAATGTAGTAAGTACATTTAAGAAGTTAATTCGACAATAGTAATTTTCTAATAGTTTATTGTTAATGGCGACATGAAGGTAGTGTGGTATTTTAAATATACGGAAGCGGCAGAACTGGTTGACAGCGGCGTCATATTTGTCACAAAATCTACATATCGAGCGATAGTTTTCACTCGAAAATGAAAATAATTCGTAATGGCTTGTTTTTTACACCTTTTTCTCGTTTTTTTTTTTTTTTTTTTTTTTTATCTCACAAACTGTCGAATGAACAATACTAACCGAACTTTATAGGTTTATTATTTTCGTGCCACTCTTGACAGCAGTGACAGAGTCTAAGAATTATAAGCGTCAAGAAGATGTTCTCAGAAGAAATAGAAAAGACAAATATTATTTTAAAGAATTTGTCTTCATTGTATAGAATAATAAGTTTGTTGTGACTGAGCCGGTCGGGATGATATTATTATTTGCAACGGAATTGGGTGCATTTCGTAATTCATCACGAATATAAAATTAACGTGTATTCTCTGTTTTCAGCTAGAGTTGGCTGCGGTCGATTACTTTCCGTTATAAATTTAAAAAACTGAGGCTATTTAGTAATTTATCGTACTTTACTAGAGTCAGTGCCAACTGTGACGCATAATTACGAGGTAATAATCGAGGATTTGTCATAGTAGTTGAACTGCTCTTCATTAAGATTAAACTGAATGAGCCTAATACATTTATACTTATATATAGGGATTAATAGCTATTCGGCAGTTCGCGTGTGTATGCTGTACAGAAATACAGGGTAAATAATACGTATAAATAGACGGAAAAAGATAAATGAAAAAAAAAAAAAAGATAACTATTGCAAGATTAAAACTGTTATTACTAGACGGATATATTTCAATTTCACTCTATATTCTCGTAATCAACTGTACTGATCAATTTTGAGTTTGACCAACCTCCGATATTGCGTATTTATTATTAATTACGATTAATAAATTGCAAATGATTAACATCGTTTCAATTATTATTGTCACGAAGTGATTATCAAAAGTAATCGATTACGACTTCGGTTGGGCATAGATTATATGTATAATTTTGTAATCGTAATTGATTACACAATGCGCAACTCTGATCTGTAGATACCGATAATGAAAAAAATGATTACAAGTGCGCACTTGAAGATGCAGCAGGAACGTTGCCGCTTTTGGAAACGATGCAGTAATTATTGTTTTCGGTGCAAAGAGGCACACTCCGTTAATAAAAACGAACAAAAATAATTATCCCCCCCCCCGCGCCCGTAGCGGATATTTCGAAACAGTATTCATAATTCGAATATGGTTCGTAAAGATTGGAAGAAAAATACGAAATATTGAATATCGCCTAATAACTGCGTACATATATAAATTTGGACGAAATACTTAGGCAGGGTACAAATACGAGTACAAATAATGAGCTATAAGCGAATACACAAGCTTTCTGCTGCAGTTGCCGTTAGCTAACAGTGTTTGGCTTCAATGCGAATCCCGTTATTAGAAATATTGCAAATTACCATTTGTATGGGCGCCTAATGGTCGTAGTATCCAAGCAGCTCAAATTAGACAAAAGAAAAATAAAATAGAAAAACAGTCGAATTCTCTTCTTAATGTACTTGAGAAAAAGGTTAATAATAATCGGTATTCGTTTTAATTTATTTTTATTGAAAAAGGGCAGAAAATGAAGGTACCGTTTGTCAGTATGCTCCACTATAGTCGCATCAAAGGGGCGACTTTAAATATGAAAAAAACGCCAAATTGTTCTCATTCAAAAATTGGAATTCGAGCGGTAAATTCTCGATAACAAAAGGCAAATTGTAGAAAAATTGGATAGTGATTTTTAACTGGTATTTCATTGAAATTACCACGGTACAAAGAAAATGGGAAAGAAATTATTCGCCTATCTCGTCTTCCCTACTATTTCGGCGTATTTTTAATTTAAAAAGTCGATACAATATAATTTTTACTTTCGTATCTTTCAATTTTTAGTTTTCACATTCTTATAAAATAATGTAAATTACCTCGTGAATAATAAAAAAATGCGAACAAAGTTTCGAATGGAGAATTTCCGTTGTACATCTCGTTGAATGTGTAGACCGCTGAAAATGACGTGTCTTCCAATGAACAATATTGTTAAATAATCGGAAAATCGTGACTAGAAATTTCTCTGAAGTTGGTTTCTCCGGACCCATTTCGAATAGAAATTCGATTTGTCCGCTAAAATATTTGCAGACTTCGTTGTTGTTTAAATGACCGTTTCGCTTTTAGTTTTATGTAATCCTTTTTTCCCTAATTAAATTAAATTTTTCCATTCGCATTATTTTATAGTTGAGCTGTAAAATGGATTTATATAATTTTATTTAACCGATAGCAAAAAGTAACACGGTAGATGAGTAAATAAGAACGGATTCACTTGGAAATTTAGATCGTAACTTAACCGTGATTCTTTTTACACATGATAGAGCACACAGAGTCAATTGGAGAACTAAGACATCAGCGAACATTTTTTTCACCTTTACGTTTCTAGCAGCTAATCATCGATTGTGTTCAATAAAGCTTAGGTGCTCTTACAGATTTCGCATCAGTACGCTCTAGTACAGTATAAAACACATATTCGCAGAAAATATAAAAACTAGAAATAATTATAAAGTTTATTTTCTTTCCACTGGCGTTTACGAAATTCGTTACCTTCAATTCGACGAACGAAATAGAGTAAGAAAGACAACGCATACGTCTTTTGGTATGTTTTTTTCAATATTTCCCCGGCAATATTACCGTTAGCATTGGCATTTTTAAATGTGAATCTTACGTGTACGGTCTCCATTACGAACTTTGAGTTGAAAAAATCGTGGAAAAAGATTTCCTATGATTTCGTGGAAGTATAATTATCAAAATTAAAACCTTTATCAATTAATAATCAATCAGGAGAAAAGAGGTTGTGCGGGGAAGTAAGAAAAAACTATATCACTACATTATTAATTAACCGGTGAATGCGATTGTAATTTCGAACGATATGAAAATAAAAAAGCTGGCATCAATAATTTTGAATTTTTTTACTTTAAAACAATGCGCCCGATATTTAAATAGTATTAATTAATGAACATGAATTTATCCCAGCGCGTCTGAATTTCATAAAAGAATTTCATTGTGTGTTGGATTTTAGTGTAATATTAGAGCAACAGCCGCCGCTTAATTAATAGATTTTCGTAAATATTACAAAATTTTTTATTAACGACTTATGGCCTACGTACTAATAATCTATAATTCTCACGTCGATTTTTTTATTTCGTAAGAACTCTGATCTTCATTTTTATTTTTAATTTTTTCAATTAAAATAGTACGGAGACAAGTTGGAATAAATATAAAAAATTTTAATTTTTATGAAATATCAGTCATACAGGTGTAATTAGTAAAAACAATACACCCTGTCAAGAAAGTATCGGGAATTGTCAATTTAAATCTCCCGGGTAATAGCTAGGCAGATAATTTTTTTTTTCCAGGTTGGTACAACTGTTTTGTATTATGATGCCTATTTTTAGCGCGATCTGTCAACCAGTGTGTTTACAGCAGCTGTTAAAATCAGTCGACCTTGAAGTGTTTTGTCGAAGTTTTACAATGAGTGAAAATATTGAACAACGTACTTGTGTTAAATTCTGTGTTTCGAACGAAATTTCTTGTGCCGATACACTGAAAATGTTACAGAAGGCTTTTGGTGAATCTGCTTTATCAAAAACGCGGGTTTACGAGTGGTACAGAGCGTTCAAGGATGGTCGGGAGACGGTCGAAGACATGCCTCGCTCTGGACGGCCTTCAACGAGTGTGACCGATGATAACGTCGATAAAATCAAGGAAATCGTTGCTGAAAATTGTAATGCGAGCTTGAGAGAGATGGCTCATGGATTGGGCATGTCACACGAGAGCGTACGTACGATTGTGCACGAAAAATTGGGTATGCAACGCGTTGCGGCTCGGCTTGTTCCGAAAGACCTGAATTTCTTTCAAAAAAAGTACCGAGAACAGGTAGCTGCAGACATGCTGGATCGAGCCAATTTGGATCCTACCTTCTTGGAAAAGATAATTACTGGTGACGAGACATGGGTGTACGAGTACGACACGCTTACGAACCAGCAATCGTCCGAATGGCGGCCAATTGGCGCGCCAAAGCCGAAAAAACCTCGCCAAAGCCGATCGAAAGTGAAGATCATGTTGATTGTTTTCTTCGATATTCGAGGCGTGGTACACTATGAATATGTGCCAGCCGGACAGACAGTCACCAAAGAGTTTTACTTAAGTGTTTTGAGACGTTTGAGAGAGGCTATCCGTCGTAAACGTAACGATTTGTGGGTCGACAATTCTTGGATTCTCCATCACGATAATGCGCCGTCTCACAAAGCCATAATTGTGAATGAGTTTTTGGCCAAACACTCGGTAAATATCATCGAACAACCGCCGTATTCACCAGATTTAGCACCCTGCGACTTCTTCCTATTCTCAAAACTCAAATTTCCGCTACGGGGAATGCGCTTCGAATCGATTGATGACATCAAGACGAATGCGACGCGAGAGCTAAAGGCCATCCCGGAAACCGCCTATCAGAAGTGCTTTGCCGAGTGGAAAAAGCGTTGGCATATGTGCATCGCTTCGAATGGATGTTATTTTGAAGGTGACAAAATAAATTTGGATGAAAATTAAAAATTGTTCGTTTTATTTAACAATTCCCGATACTTTCTTGACAGGGTGTATTACGAAATTTATAATTACTAGCATTCTGCAAAAAACCTAGAAATACTAACTTTTCATTTTATCTTTTCAATTTAATTGACAATAATAATATTAGTAATAATAATAATTAATAATAATAATAATTAATAATAGTAATAATTAATAATAGTAATAATAATAATAGTAGTCCTTATATTTTTACTTTACACTATTAATAAGATTTCGGTCAATAATATATTTTAAATTGAAAAAATTAAATTATTAATAATAAATGAATTATTAAACAAAATAAGTTAAAGAATAGATTGAGCCGATGTGAATATTCTATACATTATTTTAAATAAAATAGTTAATAAAAGAGTTATGGAATAAAACAGACTATTATATAAATCGGCTTAATAATTATACAAAGGCAAACCGCCAGCAATACGAAGGATTTTTCTATCGCGAAAAAAAAAAATTAAAAAATTAAACTGTTCGTTATTTTTGTAATTATATTTATTATATTCTCTATAAGTTCGACAAACAAGTTAATAGAATTCTCAACTAGCTTCAATTTTCTCGGTTGACATTTAATTAGCAAGTGTCTGTGTAATCGTTAGAGACGTGTTATTTTGTTGGTTTTTTACGCAAAACAAAAAAAAAAAGAAAAAAAAAAGACTTTTCTATTACGTAATTTTCACTAAATTTTTATCTTCATTAGTAAAGATTATCGTTTGAAAAAAGCCGGTTTCCGTTTGTTTCTAATTAACGCGAAATTATACCACGAGAGAGAAAAGAACCCTAAATACAGGTAAATGCGCATAATTTACGAAAACTGAAACAGGGAAGGCGAAAAAAAAAAAAAACCCGGCAAGGAGCACTAAAAGATTAGACTTTTAAAATATGCAATTAGAAGATGTCGCGCATAGAGGCGTAGTAGCCGGAGCGGAAGGACGGAGCAAGAAGGGCGCGAGGTACGAAGCGAAGCTGAGAACAAATCATAAAGTTGGATATGTCAGTTTGGTCGCCGTTGTCTGTCGGCTATTATGAGAAAAATGAAAATAAGTTGTCAAGAACGGATAATATGAGAAAGAAGAAACGGCGGAACGACCAGATCTCTGAATGAGATTAGTCAGCTTCGGATCGTGTATGGAAGCTGTAAGTATGGATTGTTGCTATAATAGGACAAGTCCGGTACTTCATCTGGCGCAGGTAAGCATAGATAAAAACAATAACAACGCTATAACTAGTAAAAGGCATTATTGTTTAATACAGGCGCAGATCGGTGCCCGTTGCTACGTTTTATTTTATGTATGCGCGCACATATAGCATACGAAAATATGTGTGACTCGGTACACATAACTTCTTAGCGCAGTAGTACAAAAAGCTTTATCATAGCTAGAGATTCCTGCCACGCGTGAATTTAATAAAGATATCAACGATTCCATTCCAGCTCTTTTTTTCCTCTTTGTTTCTCTTCATTTCCCTTTTCCACTGCTTCTAGCCCGTTATCAACGCGTACTAGTGTGCTCGCCGCTCTCTCGCATAGAAATCCAGAATGAGGATATTATCGCAACGCATATATCTCCCGCGTATAACCTTATTAAAACGGAGAACCTTATACACTTCTCCCGGCACAGAGTCATTCGAGAACTGATTGATTCGTTTATACCGGGTTCATGTATCATTCCAGACGAACGCTATCACTACTATCAGCGGTACACTGTTATTGCTGCATTTATACTATTAAGGCTGTTCGCGGTGCTGCCACGGAGGAGACTCGATGCCAAGTGATTTACTTGAAAAATTCACTTCCTGCTGTATAATTGTTTATCAGCTACAATCTACACCGCCGTAATGTAGTTGTTAAAGCGTTGCCACAAGCCACGATTGAAATATACGTTACATAACGACAACAGCCACGACAACTTTATTACTAATGAAAACGTATCGCAACTTTTAATTGACACCAGACTCCGTCAAAGGAAAACGCTTTTATCGGCTTATTCAAAACCGAGCACCTTATTCGGCCTTTTCTCGCTCCGCATAGCAGAAAAAGCCGAACGCACAGTCAACTTTTAGAGTTTCAAAGTATGGAAGAATTTGCGCGCCAGTCTAGCAGAAATTACAAAAAGGTTTGACGTTTGCTTCCCTTCCCGCCCGTTCGAAGCTTCGTCGACAACGCAAACTCGGCCTTTCATACGATATCGTTAATAGGTGTAAACGATACGCTGAATTAAAAGTGCCCTTTATTAGTATTCTTCTCCTGTACTCCTTTCGCCGACTCAATATCTAATAGAAAATTGAAAGATTATTACTTTCTATTATTTTCTATTATTTTCTATCGGTCAGTTGCTGTCCGAACTGTCCTAAAAGAAAGAAAATACCTTTGATTCTTTTCCTTTTTCCATTTTTTCTAGCGAATTTCTAATTAAAAATCATCAAAGAAAAAAAGAAACATTTACTTTTTTTGTGATTGTTTACATTTACAGAGATGTGTACTTTTACACTAGGGCGCTACTCTGTTCAATTATTAAAATGGAAATTTCGCTCTGGTCGTTAATATATTTAATTGCTACAACCCGACTGCCCGGTGTCTGTTTAATACGTCCGTTTTTATCCATTATCGCACTTTTGAATTTCCCGGACACACGACTAAAACTTCGATGGAAATAACATTTATAGCTAAATAAACGTGCATACAGACTAAAAAGCAGTTAGCGAATTTGAGTCGAAAAGTTTTAGATAAACTCGACGAGATGAAGTAGATGATAATGCCATATTAAAAATAAATGACATTATTAAAAAGAAACGTAAAGAAACAATATGGAAAATAAATTCACCGACGGCAACTTCGGGTTTTCGCATCTCTAGATCTCGCGGTAGAAATTCATCGTTCGCGGTACATAAGGAATTCCTCGACAGAATTTATCTGAACGCCCGACATTCAAAAGGATAAATGTGAACAATTTTTTATGATGAATTGTATTTTACAGATCTAGAACATTTACACCTCGTATTATTCGAGAAGCGGATACTTCTTGAGGCTAAGGTTATTTATGCATACTTTCTCCCGCTCCCCGGACCGGCGATATCCCATCCGATCATTGTTAATATTTGTGAAATAGCCAACTGGTAACCAAAAAATTTCGAAGGTAATTAAGAAAGACACGCCAACTTGTAATTGAAAAAGAAAATCAGGTAATTTCTTTGTGATCCTAACATATAGGCCAACTCGTCGCTGACGACGGCCTGATGATCTCCTCGGAACAGTGCTTCTCAACGTTTCTTTTATCATGCCCCGGCTATGTAAAAAATCGACCATTTTATTCTCGACCGGTAAATAACTCACTTACCGGACCTATCTCAAGGTAGAGTAAATTAGTAATAACTGGATCAAAATTCAGAGTAAGATCTTTATTGTTTTCTTAGTTAACAGATTATTAATGGTTTCTTATTTTCGTATATTTTTCATCGATAAATTAAATTTACAAATGTTCTCTTATAAAAACAATGAAGGTATATTGTCAATTATGTAAATAAAATAGCCCCGATAATACGGTTAATAATTCAATTACTTTATCCGTGAAAGTGAATAATAATTCGTGCTTTTTGACACAGCCGAATGAAATTTGAACTGTGATTTCTCTGGTTTTTGTATTTATTAAGAGTTTTTACCGGCTCGCCTGGAAATAAGCAATAATTTACGTTGCCTAGCCGGTGTTCGGTGTGTAGCGTAGAGAGAAAATTGAGGAACGTACAAGTGTCGAAACGATTTACTTTTACAAAAAATTTGTTGAGTATTTTGGTGGTCGACTACTAGTTACCAGAGTTGGCCAGTATCGTTTGAATTCTGATTACGAGTTGGCCAATTAATCGGAGACGCATTTTCGCATGTACTCTAAAATAGTTATCAGTTGGCCCTCGCTTAGAAAATTATAACGGAGCGCTCAGAATGGGAAATCTCGAATGAATTTTTAACATTTAGTCGAATTCTCGTATATTACGCCTCTCTAGTTCCCTTTCTGAAGTCCTTGAGGGCAATGAACAAAAACACACATACACAGATGTATACGAAAAATGTGAATATATCGATATGGTTTTGATCGAACGGAGTTCCTATGCTTTTCATAAGAAGATATCTGTCTTCTTAGTTGAGCACCGTTTGTTGCTGTTTCGGCAATTGTCTTATTCATTTTTCTCATTGTTTGTCGGTACTAGATTAATAATGACGTACGAATAGACGAGAACAGGGCCCATAGAACACGGTAAATAATCCTCTGCAATATACTTCAAAAGTGTAGGTCGGCAGTTTAACGATAAATTGTTCATTACATAATACGATTTGAAAAATTGTAACGATTCTTACAACACGATATTATGGAACTCGCGGGAGTCAAAATTAACAAAAACATCTATTGCATTTCAATGATAATGAATCATATCCCGGTATAAGATACATATATGTATATATATATATATATTGCAATTTAAATTCGACAACAGGTGGTAATTGTTTTTCTATTTTACACTTGAAGAAAACAAAAAATGAAAATAAAAAATCGTAAGCCGCAACCGATTACTAATAGTAACAAAAATGTAACTAATTTCAAATACTGCGTATACTTTTTGTAACACGAAATTCGGGGAACGTAACGGAATTTCTAAAACTAACAATTTGAATAGGCCCCCACAGTGAAGGGCCATCAACCGCTTTGAGAATTCGGAGAATAAAAAAAAAAAAAAATTCTGCGTGTAAGCGAATTTATTCTTTTTCTACTACTATTTAAAAATGTAAGCGTCAAAATGATTCGAAACTAATTTCGTATTAATGTAATTTTTAATATTTTAGTCATCAATCAGAAATTAAGGCCAAAATAATTAAAAGACTAATTTCAAAATTCAGTCAAAATATCTTTCTAAGGCAAAGTGTTGCTTTGTGAATTCTATAATTCCTACGGGACTTGTAAAAAAAAAAAAAAGAAGCAAACAAACAAAAAATAAAACATTTCGGACAGTTAAATAATATTCTCGGGGGTTCGAAAATTTCGCAATTCGCCCAAATTAACTGAAATAAAGATAAATACTAAATTGCAATTGACAGTAATAAAAGCGGTCAGTGTGAATTAGCATTAGCCTCGCAAATTGAGAATAAAGATATTGGCTGTGATTAAAGGGCAAACAATGTACGACGGATAATAGCGTTATGCGTATAACGTAAATGTTTATTTTCCTCTTTTGATTTCGGTTAGCAGTGATCAAGGTCGGTCGTAACGGTTTAAATGATCTTTTTCCTTTTAGGCTCTTTCGACGCAATATGATCGTAATGAGTAAAACTATATCGATTCGGAGAAATATGCTTTTTAAATTATCGAAGCTGGGAGGTTAAATAGCTTTCGAGCCTGATTAAAAATTTGAGTTCCGTTACTCTTTTCTTCTTTTTGCCGTAGATGTTCAACTGGTTGTGAAAACATAAAACACGCTTATAGAAATAAAAAAAATAAATAAAAAAACTGGTAATTAAAGTGAAACATTCTCGTCATAATAAATAAATTAAAAAATTAAAAATAAATAAATTGAAAAATTAAAAATAAATTAATCGAAAAATTAAAAATAAATTAATTGAAAAATCAAAAATAAATTAATTGAAAAAATTAAACATAAATATATTGAAAAATTAAAAATAAACTAATTAAAAAAATTAAACATAAATATATTGAAAAATTAAAAATAAATAAATAATGCGAGCAGTGATAATTTCAATTCAATTAATGCTGCAGTTTAATGTAAAAAGGGGAACGAATTCAAGCCAGTTTAATATGTAATAAAGTGTTGCCCGTCGACGTAGATCTGTTATACGCGTTTCTTCTGTCCCCTCGACTTCCAAAATAATAATTCGCATGAATAAGTTTTACGTTGCAAAAGATTATAAATGCTACAATGCTAATGGCGTTGCTCGACGTCACTTTCGAAGGAAGTTTAAAGATATTTAGAAAACTCTTTTTTAAACACCAATCTTAAAATAGATTCTGCGAATTAGCATTTAATAATCGTTTATTTTTTTTTATCGTTTAATGAGTTATTGCTGCCATAAAACAACATACAATTTTCAAAAAATTGATTTAAGAAAGTGACGACATTCTTAGGATAATTTTTAAGTTTGAGGGTCATCTCAAAAACCAGCGCCCCCATTGACTAAACGCTTAGGTGTTTCGAAAAAAATTAATTCCGTCCGATGTGCAGCAAATCTATAGCACAAATAAAAGTTGAATTAGGAAAATAAACAAACGAAAAATAAATGCCAAAGATCATCGATGTTTTGCAGATCTGTAACGCAAACCGGTCGCTGTCCCCGTTAACTCAGTTTAATAATGCTAGTTCAGCTGCTCCTGCGCTATGCGTTTCACATGTTGTACGCGGTAAAGACGGCTGATTAGATTTTTCTCCGAGATAATATCAACTATTACCCCGAATGTGTGACTAACGTTTCATCTCGTAAAAGGTCACACTTGACCGTGTTTGGGAGTATTCCAAAAAGCACAAAAGTTAAGCGCTTGTTGTTTAAAACGAGCGAAATGCAATGCGTTCGAATGCGAAATTGTTTTTGATTAATCCGGTTCCGGAAAAATCACCCCTTATTTTTGGAATGATTAATGAACTTTTGAAAACTTGCTTCGCACGAATCGGAAACGGAAATGATTTGAAGGGGTAAAATGCGCTGATATGTAAAGGCCTTGGACTAATTTTGTCTTAATCTTAGCAAGAAATAGTTGCGGAAAAATTCAAGGGCGAGTGGTTTGCGCGAATTTTTTGGTTTTTCCGATTCGTATATGTTATTCAATTAATTCCGTACGACGTTTGCAGTCAGCTGAAAAAGGAGATTCGTGCGGGACTTTGTATTTTTCCTTTACATGCTTCACCGGTACGCTATTTATGCTTGAAATGCAAATCACCCGCTTCACAATTTTCAAAACGACAACGAAAGTACCCCATCTTTACCGAAGTAAAAGCTGAAATACCAACTTACGCACGTTTCTATCTTGAAACCATTTTGCACTCTGGCGACTTACATAATTGAAGACGGTCGATATAATGCAGTCCCTCGCGTTTATTTATTTGTTTTCATCTTTCACGACGTCGGAGGGGGCAAAGCATTTTCATTGCGTGTTTCGACCATTTCTGTCCAGATTCCCTCTTTTCTCTTTATTTCGAATTTAAAATTAAACAGCAGCACAAAAAAAGAAAAAGAAAAAGCACTGGCAACATTGGACCTCCTTTGGTTTTGTCGCATACGCTTCAAATTTGTATTCGGCAAAATTCTAAAATTTTCTCCATATTTTGTATAAACCAAATTTATCTCCGGTTTAGTCTCAGCTACAGACGAGCGTGGGATTTATTTTCACATGTTAAACTAGTGAGCACAGTTACACTATATATATATATATATATATATGCTATGAATATACAGTTCAACTGGTATTCTATTCGTCGCGCAATTTAAAACAATGAAAAAGAACACATGCCGTTATATCATGAGTTAATGTCCATAGTTGACGCGCCCAGAAAAAAAAAAGGACATGCCATTATATCCTTCTTCTTGTTCCGTCGTTTATTATCCATATACTGCGGCTAGGCATAACTTTTTTTTTTTTTTTTTTTTTTGTGTCGTACTTCGAAATACTTTTTCTCGCTTAAAAGTTTCCCTAGGAGGAGACTGCAACAGCGTTAGTGTTTAGAAAACACGTGTACTAATTTACTGCTTTCTTTTTTTTTTGATTAATCTTTTTGTTTTATTTTTAATTTCGTAATGCAATTAGCATATGGGAAAGAGCCGTATTTTGAAATATAAATTGTCGAAATGGAGAATAATCGTAATAATAATGGTAATTAATTAATTAATAACTGCGATCGATGATCTTCGGATCATCGTCAAAATGTAATTCAGAATTATCGAACAAAGAGTTTTTCCGGATCGCAATTTTATTATTGTTTAACGACTTCTTCGCGAAACCGGTTCCGTATGGTTTCTTTTAATCGGGAATTCTTTAAATAGGCACGTTAAAGTTCAAAAAAAAAACAAAAAGGAGACTATTCGCGTGGAGCGCACTTTTTCAAATTATAAAATGAAGAGGGACCGCCGGTCAATTTGAAATTCTGAAACTTAAAATTTCTGCGGCCGAACGGTGGAGAATGCGATTCGAATAGTTCGCAATTGGCGCGATAAGACGAATTACGACTACTGGAAAATAATTACGTTTAGTAAAAATTCGGCCTAGTTTAACCAGAATTTGGTTTTACCGCTATTTCGAAATTGTTCTTAAATATTTTATAAATAAATATATTTCAAATTGCTTCACTTTTACTTCGAAATTTTTCGTCACAGAACAATAAAAAGCAGCAAATTTACGTAGTAAAGCAAACAATTTAAACGTTACACTACCGGATTTGTGGGAAAATAAAGTGGGTTTATATTCCTTATCAATGCTACTGGTATGAGTAGTTTCTCAAGTAACAATAAACTTACTACCGTATCCTGCTGTTGATTTTCAATAAATATATATCACATTATATCCCCCCCCCCCTTTGATAGGAATTACTTTTTTAATTGGTCCATGCTACGCCTGACGATCTGATAATTATACATTCAGTTAGTCGTTACTTACAATTAATGCACGTTCTATTATTTTCGCGTAACATATACTTCTGCAATTGCAAAAAAATTCATCATCATCGAATATGAGAAAAAATACACATTTCTCGCCGTGTGGAGGTGTTTTTTTTCGATTCGATAAGAATTTTCGCATTGAACTCGGAAAATGGAATGAAATAAATTTCAAAATATAAGAAAATCAAATATGAAATTTCGGATATCTGTTAAATTCGACGTGTCCGATTCGAAGAAAAAGCTGTCCCGCGTCACTGAGATAAAAATCGGAAGATGATGCGAGAAAAGTGTAATCATCGGAGCGAGGATGACGTAGAAATGATTAGGTTTGATGGATAATGTTGAGAACGAGAGGCAGTGTAAATATTCCAACGGAGGAGTCTCTGCATTAGCCGGAAAAAAAGATAAAACACTATTTTCGAAGGTCTTT
The DNA here is from genome assembly GCA_039619475.1 of Icerya purchasi. NCBI lineage: Eukaryota > Metazoa > Arthropoda > Insecta > Hemiptera > Monophlebidae > Icerya > Icerya purchasi. Next base: position 396,851,650 of record CM077115.1, on the reverse strand, counting down.
TTTTTTTTTTTTTTTTTTTTTTTTTTTATGAAAATCTTCGAACGAACCGCTGGGATTTGCTGTTTGCGATTCCCCTGCAGAAATTCAGAATATACCGAAATGCGTGAATGACATAGATCGACCGGGGTAGCAATAATGCTATTTCCAGTTTCCGCAACAATCTATTCTAGCTCTTAGGGATATACTGTTCCGTTCCAGTAGTTTGCAATATTTGATGAGGGGTTGAATGGATTCCGTGTGTATACGTGTTTTATACTAACGACGGATACCGAGAAAAATTTAATTTACCGATCTAAGCGACATGCTAAGAAAAAAAAAAAAAAAAGATAAAGCTGTCAAGATATTTTTTTATGTTCAGAAAATGTACGTGATTAAATGCGAGCGACACTTTTTATCGTTTGAAGATCTTTTGCAGAAAGTTTTTGTAAGGCAAATTTTCTTTCATCGCGATCGATCGCTTTATTATTACATCCAGATTATTCGGAAAATTTACTGAAACACAGCGAGAGAGAGACACAAACTACGTAATAAAAATAACATTAGCTTTTTCAGGAATATTACAATGAAACAAATCGATCTATTGACACGTTCTTTGATTTCCTCTCGGAGAGAAAAAGCTTCCCAAACACACTAAGAATTGATTAAGCGTACATTTTAACTGCTCGTTATCGAGTGTTAATTATGCAACAAGAGGCATATCTTTGGGCAGTGTATCGTGGGTGACTTTCTCTTCATTAGACGGCGGCCCCATTCGGCTGATTTGAAAAAAAAATATATCTACATAAAAATTATAACTTTAAGAAAAATCCGCGTAAGTGAAAAATTTTTACAATTAATCGTAATTGTGACTTTATGTGATTTTCTGTCGGCTGAAATTCAGCGAAAGGAAAATAGATACATACGCATATCTCCTCGCGCTTAAAAACACTGAATTAGCGATTACGCCGACAAAATTTGGCCAATCCGATTTCAGGCGATTCAACCCGCTTGAAATTTTTACGATGTCGTTAAGGAAAATTTTTAAAATCTGAACCATTTTCGTCGAGTTCTTCGAAGTTGGCAAGCTTCTGCTTGGAGTCTCGTGCGACAAATTTCTCCGAGCCGGGAATAATTACAAACTTTAAAGTTCTTTGGATACGAAATGAAATTTTTTAATATAGGTTTTTATTTTTCTCGTGTACGCACCGTGTGTCTCACGTCCTCGAATTCGAACTCCCGAAAATGTCAGAGATATTTATCGGCGAAACACGCGAACAAGAGTAACGAAATTTTACGCGAAACCATTTCATCGTTTATTAGAAATATTACAAATAATGTCGCATTCACCGAAAACTGTCGCTCGAGCTTTTAATACCGAAATTTCCTTTACTTTTCATATGCTTTTAAAGTTTTTGACCGGAGAGTAGTATGAAATTTCAGGTACGAAAATTATCACTTCCTTCGATATCTCATATACATTCTCACTGAAAATGTCATAAACAAGCGCGGTAATACTTATTTCGGGGACGATGAAAATAACTTTCGTTTCTTAAAAAGGAACCTGCTAGAACGAATTACTACAGTATAACGTAAATAAAAAGACTATTTAACTTCTAAAACAGTGATTTGACGTTTTATATTCTAATGATAAGAACAAAATATAAAGTTGTTGTTTTTGGGTCGAATAGCGTCAACTTGATTGCATTTATCGGGGGCATTGTGAGCATCGCCATGCAACTGTGGTCATCATATTGCGAGATGGGACTTTCGGAAAATGTCTATTTTTCTTTGTTGACTTACATCGGGCACTGCTCCGTAGTTGCTGCCATACTGCAGAATGATAACTTATTTTAATTTTAATTTTTGGTTATTTTATCGGGCTTTCACTGCTTTACACTTGCGGCCATATTGTAGGATGGAGTTTCCATTCCTTACGTTCCCCACTCCTTATTTTCTCATCTCCGGTAATTTTTCATTACGAAATCTAATTATAGCGTAGCTCTTGCTGGCCGAATAAACTGTAACTGTTCGGGGCGAAAAAGAAGGGAAAAAAAAATAACTTGATTAAATCTTCATCCGGTTTATTATAAAAGTAAATTATTCCACTGTTTAATACTAATCGATGCGGCCGAAATGTACAACGGGCGATTTTACGTTTTAAAGATTTTTAAACAGTTCCACATTACGGAAATTCCAACTTGACCTTATCGGTCGACATCGAATGCTTCAACAGCAATAGGAGTCGTCATCAAGTTGAAACAGTGCTTTTGTTTTCACTTTCCGTCGTCGGGCGATACGCGTCGTCCGACAGTTACACAAAAATTTTTCATCGACTAAAAATCGTAGAAAGCTGAAAAATACTCCGGAGACATTAATCAGCGTTTTATCAGGGTCAAATCAACATGACTTTCTTCGGTAGATGAGACGACCGAAATCCACCACGCGCACTTCCTGTGTACACTTCCAACTGAAAACGTAAAATCCGCGTGACGGTTTTTTTGCCTATTTTCTTCGATAAAAAGCAAAAAGAAAGTTATAAGTTCTGGCTGGAAACGAATGAGGACGGAGTGTTTTGGACGCATGTCATTTATTAACGTTGTAATAGACATGGTTTAAAGTTTGCGCAGGTGCATACATAGTGTATCATTAAAAATAGCGCATAGTGACTGGAAAGACTGATCAGCAGGCTCCCTAGATCGGTTTATAGAGTGCGAGCGACGATGCACGAAGAGTGGAATGAAAAAAAAGGAAAAAAAGAGTTTGTGACCGACGTTGCTTAATCTTTACCTGACTTGCATACGATAACATGGCGGAAACCCAAAAATAGGCGTAGCCAAATGTAACGAGAATCTGACGAGAGCGGTTTTAACAGTTGGCGCCAACGGTTCAACGACGACGCAAAGCCTTTTTAATAATAGTAGCGGCCAGACCGTACAAAACCTTACCAGAGGCCAATTCGCGGTTCCTCCCGATGAAGCATTCCTCGCCGAACGCGCCATTTTTATTGTCCTTCAATTCGCTCTGTTTGCGCGAACATCCTCGAAAATTTCGATACTCGAACGAAAATAACTCGAAAAATTACCGCCTAAATTCGAAGGCCCATGTTGCCGATAATTTATCAATGTGTCACGTGGGCTTAATTAATAATTCGCTAACCATGCCGAAAGCCCGCTGCCCAACAGGAAGCTTTGTTGTTGTTTTTTTTTTGTTTTTTTTTTTTTTTTTTGCAAATTTGCAAAAACTGATTCGGCTAGGTGTCACCACCCCGCTGAAACGAACGTTCGCTCTGAGCACTAATCGGCTCTCGGTGCAGAATGGTTTCTGACATTTGAGTCGCGTTTGAAGTTGTCCCCGAAAGCGCCACATAGTAATTGCCTTCTCTCGGAAAGTAGCTCTAATTTGTTTAATCTTGGCGTACGATTATTTTTATTTAAATTAATTTTACGCGATATGTATCGGACAAGTCCGCTTTGTCGAAATTTCTGTTTTTCTCCTCCGAGGCTAGAGAAGATTTTTAACCATGCCAGTGCGAAAAAAAAAAAAAAAATTAAAGGAATTTTTAGAAGATGTTTATTACAGCAGTAAGAGTAAACTGTATGGTATTTAGTCAAAGCAAATACTATACTGTTTTGTCTCCGATAGACCCACCCGTTTAATAAAATACGAATGAAGTGTCTCCGTATTCGCAATTATTCCGTTCAGTTATTATCGTTCACGATATTTTTTACCTTCGTTAAAAGAAATAGTGCAATTTTCAAATTGTAATTTATCTACTAAACTCTGTCGGCGCCTCTACAGTGCAGCGAAATAATTAATTCTCATTTATGTTTGCAGCCAGCTTTTGTTCTTCAGACCACCAACATTTGTTTTCTTATTCTATATTTTTATTCGCCGTAAACGGATGCATCTAATATACGGAGTTGACTTTTCTTTGAACTGTCGATTTCAAACATTTTCATATCTACTTGCTGGAAAGTTAAAAAAGCGTTGATCCGGTACACGAATAGGGGGGGGGGTCCCGTTGAGCGATCGAATCACTTGTTTTTTGCAGTTTTTTCTTTTTGCTGGTCAGTTTTAACTATTTCTTCTTTAGATATTTCTTTCGCCGATTTCGGATAAATATTTAAGAATTTCGGTTTGTCCTCAATACAATTACATTAAAATATTAGAGATCTATGGAAATTCCGTTACGCATACCGTAGGTAAAATTGTTATTGCAGAGCCTACCGGGTTTTTTTCACAATTTCCTCGTACGTAAATCGATTAAAATGTAGTAGATTAAAAATTTCGCGAAATTAAAATGAATCCCCCATATAAATAACGAAATATGCTAAAATGGCCTAAGGCACACTTTTAACTTGATTAACCTACGTGCGTGTTTATTCTTATTTATTTTATTTATATTATTTTATTTTACAATTTGCCAGCGCAACAGCTTACGCCAATTACTGCACAGCACAATATTACGAAAAAGAAAACTAAAGAAAGAAATCGTACGATTAAATATACGTAGCTCTAAACGTAATAAATATACTCACGTACACGTACGCATATAAAGTAGTAGTTATACGCACACATATTGTATATATATATACATATGTAACATGAAAAATCCAAATCAGTACAAAAATATATCCACACACTGTCACATGCTCACGCACTAACGTACACACACAAACACAAACGAGCACGCAGATGACATAACCAATCACCCACACATATATAGATATTCTAAACGAAAGCAGATAGAAAAACTCCTCAGCCTTACGTTGTCAAACTCTTGACGATTTTTAAAAATTCTCCCGTACGACTGTCAAAGATGTCTAGTTCAGGATGTTCCTTTTCTAGTTTGTTGTATAGTATAAATAGGGAGCGTAGAGGGGAACATGCGTACTGCTGAGTCCTTGCAAACTGTACTGCCGGTACATCGGACACCTGAAATGGATACTTTAATCAATATTTTCCCGGAGGAGATTAGAACAATTTATTTTACCATGCAACAGATTATGCAAAAAGCTAAGCACTATCTCCTTCCTCCTTCCCTCCAGGCTGTTCAAGTTTAATTGTCTACGTGTTTTCCCGTATTCGATAATACTTTACAAAAATAACAACTTGCAAAAGTTCAGCACACGGTTCTATCTAGGAAATTTATGAATAATATGAGCAAATGTTGCACGTCGCGCTACGCAAATTATGATAAAATAAGGGAATAGAATACGCCATTAAGGTAATCGGAATATGACTAAAAACTGTTTATAACATTCAAAGGCTCGTAATGTTTTCTTTTTATACATTATAAATTGGGTAACTCGAGCTTCGTGCTCCTTTCCGATACAAGTTCATCGAACTGGCTGTCAGTGTAATTAACTGTCACCGCCTTTTAGGACTAAAATTAATCTGCTACGGGGTTAATCATTTCGGGAAACAATCGGTCAAATAACCATCGGTATTAATTGAAATTTGTTTCCAGAAAAGAAAAAAAAACGGAAAAAATTCTCTGGATTAAATTTTTACATAGCTTTTTTTCCCGCCATAAAATCGTAAACAACTGAATAAGAGCGCCGAATTAATGTTTTCTTCGGTGGCCTCTCCTAGCGAATTACGAAATAACATAAGCGTAAATGTTCGTCAGCCGTTACATCAAACTGAGGCGCAGTGAAAATTTAAATACCGAACTCAATCCGAATACATTTTTACCTCGGCGTGCTGTAAAACGGAAAAGACAAAGGGTTCAAAATATTGTTATCCTGTTTCTCAATCACACCCTTTTTGACCATTTGGGTAATTTCGTTATTTCAGGCAAGTGCCGCTGCATACATATGGCCCTTTTACTTCGTCCAAGACAGAATTCTAAATCTCATCAAAAGGATATAATTCTTACAACGCGATATTTATTAAAAAAGAGAAATTTCCCGATTAATGTTGTGAGCTCGAAAATACGTTTTCGTACATATTAAAAACTGACTTCTATATTTCGAAAAATTACGAATGTAAAGGTTTTTATCTTCAATAAAAATTTTTTTTTCGTCAATAATTTTGAATTTAAAATAATTTTTGGATTTTTATAATGCGACTACCGTTTCCTTTTTTCTTTTTGTTTTTGTTTAGATTTAATTAAAGTTTGATAAAAGATCTTTCAACGCTTGAGATACAATGAAAGAAATAAAATTGAAATACACGCAGCGTATAGAAGCGCTGCAAAAGTACCGGCTGTCTCGATTTCTCCCCCGGCCTTGCAAAAAAAGAAAAAAAAAACGGCGGCCCGAACGAATGTAACAACCTTTGCAAAGGAGATTTATTAACACGGATGCAGTTGTTCTTCGACTGAGAAAGCACGACGTATAAAATGGGGAAATTTATTTTATGTAAATTTAAAAGGTTATTTATGCACGGCTTTCCTCCGTATTTATATAAAACATTAATGTCACTGAAATTTAAGATATTACCAGATTATAAAATAACACTTTTCATTGCTCCAAGTCTGCTTGTTTACATTATGCGGTAATTACTTGATAACGCGCTGTTTTTTTTTTTGTCATTTTTAAATATTATCCACTTGCCCGCCGTTTTAAAAAATTTTCACTCTGTACCTAGACTGTCAAAAAATGTCATAATTTCGTGTTACTCATTCGAAGTTAACAGTTTTTCGTCGTACTAATCGTTTCTTACTTCGTTCTACTCCACACGTGTACACCTCTATTCCTTCGCAAAAAACCTTCTGACAAAAAACGATAACCCTGCAAATTAAGGTTACGACCGAGATACGAAATTTTCCGGACACGTATAAATGTGTCAATTTAAATGCCTTTTGAGTTACCGTCAAATAATAATTCGATGACGGATAAAAATTGGTCAGATACAACGGGGCCCGCTACATTAGCACCGCGATCTTTTTTTTTTTCTGGTCCGAGGAGAAAAACAAAAAAAAAAAAAAAAAAATGTACAAAGTACAAACTCTTGAACATTGCAGAAAAGCAATACTCAACTTTCTTTAAAATCTGATTTTATGAACGATTTTTCCGGGTTGATATTCAGATAGAAGAGAGTATAATCGAAAAATTTCAACATCTTTAAAGCTCAGTCTACGCCTGCTTTCTAGACAATATGGCGCATAAGAACGCTGTAAAAGGCTGAGATGAAGGATTTTCAATCGAAAATCGGAAGATTAATAATTACATTTCCCCCCTTATATGACAAGGAAAATAATAAAGCCCTAATTGTATGGAAATTGCCGTCAATGAGAGATGGAACTAAAATGGAAAAAAAATACAATAACAAAAAAATAACAGTCACATTCGGTTTTATTAAGCGCTAAAACGAAAATCGACCTTCAACATTCACTTATAACCCAGCTCGAAAAATGTTTTAATACTATCGAGGAAAGATTGTTCCTCGTTGGTTGAATTTTTCTTCTTTTTCATATAGGAAGCAGAAAGTTGGACTTTCCCTTAAGAAAGATTATAAACGCCCCTTATACACGTTAGATACATGGCGGTGGAGAATGCTTACAAGGGAGTTCAGTGGAAGCTATGTTGAATTGTAATAGCTTGTTCTTGTGGTTTAGTCTAAGTAATTCCTGCGGTAATGATCAGATCCTTTTCACAAAAAAAAATTGTAATTGTGGAAAACTGAAGAAAAGTGTGTGGGATAAAAGATGCCAATGAAGATTCGTCGAAAAGATCTTATCACAGTTTGCGAATATGCACCAAATGCACCGGACGGAAGTGGATCATAATGAAGAAAAGATGGTGTCCCAAGAGAGTTCACGACATCCCAAGTTAAAGCGAAAAGCTATAAAAATACACGTAAAGATAAATTAAAATTTTTTTTCATTTTTCGTTGCTAAAGTTTGTACTCAAAAAGTTCCTATGTCATCATAAAAAGAAGCTGAAATAAAATCCATCGCAATCAAGTTTTGGTTAATATCACTTCATGATCCTGACTTTGCGTTTTTGAACTGGTCAGCTGGCTAGAGTACCACCGGCAGGGCCTGTTCCGTTTTATTTACAGCCCGCGTACGTAATTGTTTTTTAGTCTCGATCAAATAAACAGACTAGTCCCCGGAAGGAAGAAACTGTTCATCATAAATTGTTTTCATCTTTCCCGTAGAGACGCCGTAATCATATAGCTTTTTCGATTTTCATGACATTGTTAATGTATACGGTCGCGCTACTAGTAGGTTTTTAATAATAAGAACTGATCTCGAAATTGTCTGCAATTTGCTACTTAATTTTCTATACATAAATATTGTTTCCGAAACAGCAGGGTTTATGCAATTTTGACACAACTAGTAGGCGAGCATGAATTGTGAAGGGCATGATAGTCCAGAGGGCATTGTGATGGATTTTTTGAATGAAAAGCCGGCTCCTTCAAAAATGTTACATTGTTTGCTAGTCTGACAGTTTGTTGACGCAGGAATTTTTGAAACGAGTTGTGATATGTCGTCTATTTATTTTTTTTTATGTAAATAAAAATTGAAAATTCCGATCATATCGCCTGTCTTTATGAATAGTACGGAAAACTTCCGGTGATATGATCGATGTTTATAAATGATATTTTGAACGAGTGTTTCGTCAGCTTGATCGCGACTGCGAGCCTGATTTATTTACAAGAAGATTTTTCTAATTTCGTTGTAACGCTTTTTAAATTCTGATACGTTTCTTCACAAACATTTTGCGTATAGATTTAAATATATTTGTAATCGATTTTAATTTTAACTTATCGAATAACTCTTCCGATTGTGTACGTTGCGCGAGATCACACAAAACCCGATCTATTAATGTACAAAAATGGTCACAATGCGACAGAAATGACTCGATGTTTATTCGATTATCAAACGGTTTACCATTTAGTTAAAAAGCTATATAAAGGCCGGACGACTACATTTATGGTTGAGTGTTTTATTTTATTTCTTTTCTTTTAAATGAACAAACATTATTAAATATGAACACGGTACAGAGTAATAGGTATTAAACTGAGACAATGTACACATATGCGTAAAAATTTAGTTTACAAGTAATAAACTTTCTCCTTTAATTCGTAGCTACCCCGCGTCGTACGCTTTTTATAATTATGTGCAAACCGGTTCAAATCAAAAAATAGGCAGTAAACTGAAAAAAACATTTCCAGCTTTACACTATCTGCCAAGACCCTGGAAAGGCTTCATCAAGATGGGGAAGCTTTGAAAACAAAAAAAAATTCCCTACAAATAACGGCCAGTAAAACCAAACGAGAGCGTGCTGCTGATTGAGCTTAATAAGGTAATTTTAATTACATACGAGTACAGAGGCGATGACAGCTAAATTGTACGGAAAAAATAAATAATCAGATTAGGGGTAACGATTAATAGTAGTAATCTGATTTTTCCCACATCAATATAAAAAATTCTTTTCCGTAGAAATAAAATGTTTAATTTTCGAGAATATTAGGCAGAATTCTTTTGGTTGCATTAAAATAAAAACGAAAAAAAAAAAAAAAAACGTTGATAAAAAATGAACTAAAAAAAAATATATATGTATATATATATAGATAGATATGCAAAAAAGAAACTAAAAACATTCTCGTCTTCTTAAAGCGAGTTTTTTTGTATAACCTCTGCGAGGAATTTTTTGTACCTCCGTCACACAGCGGGCTGTTATAGGAAAGAAAGGATGGTCAACATCGAATATCCCTTTTCTTTTCTTTTTTTTTTCCTTGCCTTTAGGTAAATCCAAGTACGTATATGGGTCAATTTTTTTGTTCGGCAAATGAAAGGATTGTGTTGTACGACGTGGAAGGATACTTTGTGAAACGGTGCGGGCATTTCTTATCGAGAAAAAGGGTCAGAGGATTTGTTGTTGTTGTTTGGTTTTTTTTTTTTGAATAGGAAAGAATCCGTTTTCTAGTTCACGGTTATTTACGAGGAGCGAATAAATGACTAGGAGAACGGCGAAAACGCTAGAAAAGTGTCTGTGGAAGAGGCAAAGAGGAGAAAAAAACCGATAAGGAACAATGTGCCAGAAAGAGGCCAAATTGTCGATCGTGATAATGTATACAATACGTTTATAGTACGCTAAGCGTGTAATAAAAACTGAAACTCACCGATGACGGTTTATCTTCAAAACTGGATACTGTTGAGAGTCCTGCTTAAAATCTGCGTAGACAGAAACGGGCAGCACGTGCAAATCGACTCCGTCAATGTAGCACGTATCTTCTCTCTAGTTTATAGGTAGACTATTATGTTTACCTTCTTGCGCAGCCGATTCATTAAATTTGACCGAATTCCGTCCGAATCCAATTGCTTTTTTTCCTACCTGTCTTTTCGACGATGCGTCGTCCACCTCTTTGACACAGCGGAGTTTTCGTCGGCGTTGCGGAAGTTTCGTCCCGAATTAAGAAGAAAAAAAAAAAAAAAATTACTAGTGGATGTAATAAAAAAGAAAAAAGAAGAACGAAAAAAAAAGGTAAATAAAGAGCAAACCAAAAACAAACGTCAAATAATAATTTTCTCGTTAACCGATTAGAAAAAAAAGAAAAAAAAGTGAACGAAAAAAAAGGTAAATAAACGTCGGGATACAGTAATAATTTTGACGATCTGTTGTAAAATTGTTAACGACCGGCTCTGGTGTGGTGCTGTGTCTGCGCGATAGAGTCTCTCTCGGCACTCGGCAGAAGCAGAAAAGATAAAATACTATAATGTTAGACGACGTACGGCAAAATGCTTTACGACCACCGCCGCCGCCGCCACCGCCGCACCCGATCGCTCGCTGAATATATGTACCGGCAACCCGCGCCGCTCCGTAACACAACGGCATCGCCGTGTGCGTACACACGCGCACGCCCGATTCGCGCCGCGCCGCCAGCATTCGCGCCGAACACGGCGAACGGTAGCCGTCCGTGTGAAAGGCAGATATATAGATCGCGGCAAGCGACGGAGATAACGGTGGCGCGGCCACCGAACGAACGGCTCAGAGTTTGCGGCAAGTATTGTAGCCCCCGTCTATGTCGGTGGTGCGGGGAACGTTGGCGCGGAGGGGCACGTGTAGAAAGTGATAAGAGATTGCCGCGTTCGGCAAGCTGGAACGAGGGCGAGGAAACAAGGCGATGGGCGGGGAAAGGGTCTCGGCGGCTTCGGCAAGAAGGGAATTTACGATCGGCTGTCCCAGTCTGGCTCGGCCGGCGAAGCATCGGACTGTCTTCGTCTGAGGTGATCCATCTTCGCTCGACCGACAACGTCGAGGCCGGAGATCCTCCCATAATTCGTCTACTACCCGCCTGGCAACGGTGTTCCTTTGGCCGCTCGGCACTCGCTCCAGCGCTTCCTGAACACTATATTTCAACACCCGCTCCGGTAAGGTATCCTCCGAGACCGAAATACCTTTTCGCGGCTAACGAAATTAATACGACGGAGACTTGTTGCGATTTAACATTCCAACACACACGAGGCAGCCGTGTGATAAGAAAATACTTTCGATGAAGCAAGAGTAGTACACCATCATCGTCCAAAACAATTCTCTTCGTGTGTCAGAAATGTGATGCTGTCTAATTACCGGACGTGTCGCATATCCGGCATTTGATCCAGCCATCGGGAAAGATTATAACCGGTGTTGTTACTGCTGAGCACACTGACACATTAGTTAAATGTGTCGATTTTTTTTCTTTTGAAGTTACACACTGCTACATATACATATTAATAATGGTTTTAGTATATATATATATATATATATATATATATATATATACATATACATATATAGATCGGACGATAATGTGTACCTCATATTAATATAATAGACGATAATAAGTGTCTGGACACCGACACAGCAGGATTTGGCCTTGTGGGACGCGACCCATTACAGTGTAATTTATAAAAAAACATAAAAATTTAAAACTTACATATTGGCTACTATTAGAAATAATAACATTTATTTCGGTAATAAATATAATTCTGTAATCTTTACTCCTAGTTCAACGCATTTTCTAGCTGGAGGTAATTATGAAAATTGCCATTTCGTTTAAATTCGAATGAATTGAGCCGTTACGGCTTTTCGTTTTTTTTTGTTTTTTTTACTATTACTTAGGCGATTTTATTCACCTCCGCTCCACCTTGATGAATTTATTTTATTTCTAGCGCTAAGAACTAAAAAACATTGTGACATATTTTATTTAATATGCTCAAAAAGTGTTTATTTATGTTAATAATTTTATTCGTTATTTTTATTAAACAAGCAATAATTAGGCCTGCTTCAGGTTCGGTGTATATTACATTCGCTTTCCTTTCTCGTAGCGGAATAAAAACATGTCTAGATTACTTCGTTACACTTTTGTATAATTATAAATAATAAAGGGAGATGTATAGGGTACCTATATATTTATATATATATATATATATATATATATATAAATATAAATACATATTTTATTAATTAACTAATAAACGGGGGAGCGTATGTAGGTACGAGTAATACATCTGTTTTTGAAAATGTTTTCTTACTTCGTAATCTTTTATTTTTGTCGATAAATTTTACATCGGCTTGACGGAAGACTTTATTTTTCGATCGATTCACTTTGCGTCGCACGTTGAGAATTTAACTCTAATTATTCGTGGAACGTGTGAAGGGTTTGTAAATATATGTATACCGTGTAATTATAGCGGTTATTCGGTATAAAAATCTGCTGATAAATTTTCCATTTACAGAAACTTCGCCTAGCCGCGGAAAATATGCCCGCGTTGGCTGCCTAAACTAGCAACAAAAAACAAACTCCAATTTGTTTCGTGCGAGAAAGTTTTCAAATGCCCATTGTTCGACTCCGCACTATTTTGCCAAACAGTAAAAATCTCCGACCATCTAAACTGAAAAATTGTTCGTGTTACTCGTCTCGTCGGTTTTTGTGATCGGATGTTACTCACACAGTCGTTGTGTCGGACAGAGGCTATCCTGAATGTTAACCTTTAATCAAACGCCCTTTAAGTACAGTGGATGAAGAGATACATTCGGCCTCCTAAATTTTGTAAACATTTTTTTCTCAAGTAATAAATTACAAAGACATTAAAAAAAAGAAAATTTTTGAAAGATTAAACGATTATCGCGTGTTATTCGAATTGAAAATAAATAAAGGAAATCTTAATTTGGGAAATATTTATGCCACCGTAATATGTCTGATTTAAATGCACCGCACCTACGCATTTTAATTAGTTGATAAAATGAACGAATAAATGACGAATAAACCATCAACAAATGTAAATAATAAAAATTTTAAATATTAGCCTATTTACGGAGGCTGGAAGATGAATAAAAGTACCTAATATTTTTATTACAGATTCTTTTCTTTTTGCTAGCTGAAAATGGATTGTTCACGAGAACACATTCCCAGCTTTTTACATTTATCTTAAATTATTTGATGCAGTTATATTGGTATAATTATTCCTTTTTTTTTTATTTTATTAAATATTAATTTTCTTATCAGAAATTTACTCTTTTTGTGAAACTTTAAAAAAACTGCAATTTTTTTACCGGTCAATCCTTGCTTTTTTTAGGTCGAAAATATCATTCCTTATACTTCTGGTAATCAAATTTTTTTTTATAAATGTTCTCTCAACAATGTATGTCCGCAACATACATTGACAACAACTGTCTTTTCCAACGGCCATATTTATTACGTACTAGCCGGCCTGCTGCGACGTAATCTGTGGAAAAGCAAAGGAAATAAAATCGCAACTGTGCTTTTTTGAATAATAACTTTATTTTTGCGATCCGAACTCATGATTTGCGAATTTATGAATAGTTACTGGAAATATATAAAAACAGAGTGTAGAGAAGAAACGCACTTCTACTATTATAGAAAAAACGTATTTAGTTTATTGTAACGCTTTACGGTACACCACGTTTATCGTAAACAACGCTATTTATATCTTATATTTTAAATGTTAGATATTTTTAATTGATTTAATTTTGAAGCACAATAATGTTTTGTAGTCATGAGCTTTCGTATTGCGGTATAACGTAAGGACATCCTGTGTTCATATATGGGGGGATTAAACAACCCTTTTTGCATGTTGTGGCCATTTTTTACAATTTTCAATGATGGTGAGTACTTAAAAAAAAAATTATCGGAATCAGTTCACCCGTTCTCGGTTTTTGTTCTTAGCAAGAAAACAACAATCTATTTTTATTCATAACAAATATTACTGACTGAAACATGCGTTGCGATGTTTTCTCATTATATAATTCCTATATTATCCTGTTCAAGGCTAAAAATTTAATTTAAGAAACTTTCTTTTTCGTATTACTTAGATATTATTGTTCATGGCTAATAGCAATAATAATGATTAAATCAAATCAAATCAACAGTATATTAGTTTATAAAGCCATCCTACTCTCAACGATGTTGTATGGTAGTGAAACCTAGGCAACTATGAAGATGCAAGTCAGGGAATACTGCCATTAAAAAATCTTAAGAAAAATACTTAAAATAAGTTGGAAAGATTTAATTTCAGACAAAAGGGTACTTGAAACAGCATATATCCAGTCCATTGAACAAATTATTGCAAAAATACGTATGGGATGGGTCGGATATGTCATACGAATGAATGAGATCCGTATACCCTCAAACGAATGTTGTATGGAATTTTCGAATCAAGGAAGAGATACGTCGGTAAACCAAAGTTAAGATTCAAAGATGTCCTTGCCGAGGATCTAAAATGCATTCAGTTGAACCCGCAAAGAACTGATTGGGAGAAAACTACGACAGGAAACAGTGGTCAACAATAGTGGATCACGTGAGATAACAGCGCCTACAAAAGTGTTCGACCAGGAAGAACAGAAAAATGCCAAATCAAGACATGACCAGTGCTGGCCAACACCAACAGGTCACTTGCAGTGTTTGTGGTTTCGTAAGTGCTCATCGTATTGGTTGGTATCTTACATCAGATACAAACATTCATGACAGGGAAGAAACAGCACTCATACTCGGTTACAAGGGAGTAAAAATGATGATGATGATGATTATTATTATTATTATTATTATTATTATTATTATTATTATTTTTACAATAATTCGCGTGGAGTAAAGTAGTTCGTTAGAAGTATTAAGAGTGCATTACATGAAATGTAACTCGAAGCTTACATATTAAATTACAATGTATTGATACTGAAAAATAATATAAACGATTTCTGAATATTTATGCAAAACTTACCTAAGCTTTAACAAAATTTTTTTTTAAAAAACATGAAAAAATAAAAAAGAGAAAAAAATCAAAAAATATAAAAAACAATATAAAACAAAAGAATTTGAATAAAACTTGAACGACGAAGTTTTTTGAAAATATAGCATAAAACTTGCGTATTAAAATTTACAAATAATAATCAAATCAAATCAAATCAAATCAAATTTATTTTATACATAATATCAAAATTATAAAATGGAATACATAAAATAGAATTTTACTTTACTCCTGCTTATATGCAAAATGCATGAGCAGCAGGGTACATTACAGTACACAGGCTAGTTTAATGAAAAACTAGCCAGTGCTTACAATCTGTGCGAATGGAAAAAATATATATCTGTGTACAATATACTAATACACGCACACACATACACAGACACACACACGAGCATTCATATTTATATAAACTCAATGTGTCTACACATATGGCTATACACTCTCATATGTACACACATACTCACATAATCAAATCAATCAAATCAAATAGTATATTATTATAATCATTATACATAATCTCCACAAATGCGCAGGTTTGCGCGAGTAGTGGAACTAATCAAAATACAATTAAATTTTTTTACAGAATAGAACTTCTATAATGTTTAACTTATACATACACATAAATGAAATTAGTATTATATAAATAAACAAATGGAGATTGAAATTTTAACTTTAGCATATTAAACATTTTTTAAACAGAATAAACTTCTATAATGTTTAGCTTACATATACACATAAATGAAATTAGTGTTATAGACAAACGGACATTGAAATTTTAACTTTAGCATATTAAACATTTTTTAAACAGAATAAAATTTCTATAATGTTTAACTTATATATGCACATAAATGAAATTAATATTATATAAATAAACAAACGGACATTGAAATTTTAACTTTAACATAGGTAATATCAGTTCTTTGTAAATTATAACTTAATTATCTGAACAGAACATTGAAGAAAAAATTTTTATTTAGTTTAACTGTTAAAGCTATACTAAAATGTGTTTATAGTCAAATAAATGTCTTCGCCTGTAATAATAATAATATTAGGAAAAGGAAAACAATAAAAATTTTCTTCTCAATGAAAACCATTAAAAAATAAATGAACAAATAAAACAAAATATAAAAGTAAATCCAATGAAAGATAGTTTCCAAACATTTTTTAAGCTCGAATTAGAAAAGTAATAAAGATAATGAATCCGGCTTTACAATGATCTATAATTAATATATAATTATTTATTTTAAGGTTACACACCTCTATACTTTAATATCAAAATATAAGCTCTCATTTGCTCGTACAATTACTCTCCTTGTCATCAACAAGAAAAATAATGAAGAAAATGAATCCGGTTTTATAATGATCTATAATAATAATAATAATGATAATAATAATAATAATAATTATAATAGTAATAGTAATAATAGTAATAATAAAAATAATAATACATTTTCATGTATGTTTGAAAGGTATTGCATTTACTATACGGTAAGTTAATACAAGGAAGTGCGTTTATACATTTTTTTTAAATTTTCTGTTGTTAGTTGAAGAATTGTTTTTTGTTGATTTATCATCATCTTGTATCGATGAAAGACAACGGTGAACGATTTATTTCTGTTAGTATTAAAGTGCCTAAATAGGACAAGGCAATGGCGTTTTGTTCGGAAGAGATGCGAGATTAAACATTTATGTTGTCGACTTTAATTGATAAGTCACGTAAAGACGGAAGAAGGGAAGTTGAAATCCGTTTTTCTTGCGGGTTGTAAACGTAGATCGCGTTACGCAATCAATTAAATGCACTTAAAAATTATGCAAAGACTTTTTTTCCCTTTTCTTATTTTAATAATTATTATTCTTTTCAATCAAATATACAACATTAAACTGTTCCACTCGATCTCGTGAAAAGCATGACAATAACTTAGTCGGATGCGAGAAAATTAAGCACTCACAGAGAATTCAACCTGTTCGATAGAATTACGGAATATTAAATGCAGTCAAGCAACATTTCGAAACCTAAGTTCTAATATGCTGACCTCGGTTGTCCGGAAGTGTTTGACGGCGCATCATGTTAATAATTTAGATGAAGAGCGTTCATATTTTAAAAAATAATTTGAAATAAATTGGCTTTCGGTAGACTTATTTAAAGTATGGAATATCATTTTTTATAAGGCCTCACGCGTAACGTTTCATCTGAGACTTCGGTGCCGATTCTATCTTCCGAACGATTTTCGACTACTGCAAGTCAGCTGTAAGTTTAACCTACTTGCTGGTCTGTATCACGCGATGGCAAAAATCGATATTGACAAAGCCATTAAGCTTTTTAGATCCTAGCTTAAAGGTGATCTCTAGCAACGGGTATGATAATTTCACGCATGCTTTATCATTTTCGTTTTCATTTTTTCAAAACATGATAAAGCTATACGTCGTCCAATCAAGCCCACGTGGTACTTTACTAATTCCAGCTGAACAATATCCACTATTTTAATTTTGATAATGAGAAAGACGCTGACATCTTTGCGAGTTAAGCAACCCATGTTTTTTGAACTTCTATAGTGTTGTATTAAGATCTAGATGGAAAAATTTGTGATGGATACATCGGCAGTATATACTTTTATATAAGATGGAAGTCCAGCCGGCGGAACAGAAGCTGAAATTTTTCATTTGGGGGGGATTCGTTTTCGTTAGTTTCCATTATTGTCCGTTGAAATCTACGAAGAATGAATACAGATTTGCAACTAGCAAAGCAGACGCTCCAATGTGGAATAGTGAAATTTATTATTCGAATCGTAGTTTGGCATTCGTTTTCTTATTCCTACGGTATGACTCTACTTTTAAGATAAGCCAGTTTTTATCGTTTCAGCTATATACAAGCATATGTACATATTCTAGCTGTCAACTACGGCTTCGCTCTCACGTTATAAATCGGAGCCCAGAAATTAATAAAAATCGTTTTCATTTTACCTAGAATTCACGTGTGCTATAGTAAAATTTTTTTAAATCTTAATTTTTTTTTCCGATTTTTTTTTTTAATTGATACTTTGCGAAAATATTTATTAGAGTAAATTAAGTGTCATTTCTGGAGGTCCCATTTTCATCATTGCAATCACCTACTTTTTATTCCTTATTCACCATTTTCATCACATCAGTCACTTATTCTTGAATCTTAATTATTTTATTTTTTTTATATTGTGAACATTTCTACTAAAGATTTATTTCCTCTATTCGGTTTTCTTTTCTTTTGGGAACATTACTAATGCCGCAATTAAAACAAATCTTTACTATACTCCACAATAGCAAACCAGAATATTTGGTAAAAATTTATGATTTGAATGTAAATAATATTTCCAGTAGCAACTATTAAACTCCCGTAATTTTTCTGTAATTTTAGTTTCTAGAATATTCTAATAAAATATATATATTTTTTTATAGAACACTACTAATTCACTGTATATTTAATTAAACTGTGAATATGAATTTCACAAAAAAAAAAAAAATTGTAACGCTTTCTGAATAATTGGTACTTCCGATTATGCTAGTAATTCAATACTATGTCCACAAAGTTACTTCCCGCGACTTCACTTCTATTTTGAAATACTCATTAGAGTCAACTGAGTTCCATTTCTGAAAATTGTACTGTTTTCAACACTGCAATAAATTGTTTTTTAATTCCGCTTGACGATTTTTTTTCCTCCTGCTGTTTAATTATTCTATAAATTGTCTATCTACATTCCTACTGCCTCTTTCAGCTTTCAATGTAAATAACATACATTTCTTTTTTTAGTTCTTAATTAACATATTTATGTAAAGATTTTTTCTCTCTCGTGAAATATGCCTATCATTGTCAACAAAAAACACTTTTCATGTCAATTTATATTTACTATGACAATGATTTTGTTTAAAAAAATTTATCGTACTGAACATTTTATTAATTTTTGTTTTTCTTATTTTATCGTGTACATTTCACCTTTCTATCTTCCGCACTTCGTTGACAGAAACCTCGATGGTCGGCTGAGTTACACTAGAAACTTACGAATTATGTTCTAAAACCACTCATAGGATTCAGCATATCCACCGATGGAAACCAGATCAAAATCGGTTCGATAGTTCGTGAGATTAGCGGGTACAGAGGGGCAGATCAATTTTTCGACTTTTAAGTATATATATATATATACCTATATATTTGCTGTTACCCAAGGTTTCACTCATATATTAATACCCGTTTATATCTGGAAATTAATTAATTTTTTTTTTGTTTTATCTTGAAATTAATGGATATTAAGTAAACATTTTTTTTGTCCACTTCATTGATAAAAATCACACGGGTCGTTTAATATACACAAAAAATTTATTTAAAATATGCATAAATTCCTTCCGTAGTAATCATTGGTGAAAATCGGAACAAAATCAGTTTTTTTTTTTTGGGGGGGGAGGGGTCGTCATAAAGACATTGGCCCAAGAAGAGGGGAAAAAATAAGAAGCGGAATCAGATGTTTACGTGATCAGATATGGAAGATAGGAAAGACTCAACAGTTTAGTAATTCTTTGCCTGCAGTTCACTCACATATTAATACCCCGGAAAATCTTCAACATTTTTTTTCTTTTTTTTTTTGCTTTGCAGGAATATTACTAACGCAATAGTTTAAAAAAATTCTGCGTAAATTCCATAACAGCAAAAAAATAGATCGGCTTGATGATTACTCAGTTTGTGCTCGCCGAAATTTATCCCAGCTGTGTTAGCTGCGGCTTCGCTCGAATATTAATCCTCGTTCAATTCTGCATTTAGAAATAATAAAAAATTTTATTTGTTTTATCTAAAATTTGTAACGTTTATTTTTAAAAAAATAATAATAATCTGGATATCCTAATTAAAAAAGTGAAATTCAAATTAAAATGCAACGAAAATCGATTATGGCAACATTAAAAGGGGTGAATAACCTGGCCGTTGCAACCGGTTCGTCGTTATATCAGATATCGAATAAAATTTTATGATTTTTTTATGCCCAGAATTTACTGTTACTGAACAGTTACTCTGTTATAAAACTTCCATAAAGTATTTTGTGGAATAACTTTTCACTGATTGGATTTATAATCACAGTTAAACATAGTTTTGAGGAATGTAAAAGCGCAAACACTAAATTTTTCCTTTCTAAATCAATACATAAAGCAAGAATAAAAAGTGGTTAAAAATTATCCGCATGAAAATAATAGTGGTACAATTTTTTCATATTTTTGAAGAAATTTGAAATTATTAACTTTTTATTATAATAAGTTATTATTTATAATGACATGAATCGTAGGTTTTCATCAGTATCGTTAGATTTACGAATTAACATTTAGTATGTTTCTCGCTGTCAACGTAAGCAGAAGAAAGAATCTATTCTGTTTGACTTAATTTTTTCATGGAAAAGATTAGAGAACAGTTTTTTATTTTTCGTCAAATTTATTTGCAAAACTTTTGGAAGTCTGATCAAAGTTTCGGTCGTAATGACCAATTTGCCGTTACGCCCGATTTCGTTATATTCGATAGAAATTAACATATAGTTTTATAGAATCCTTCCGGTTCTAACAATGTTTGTCTGTATAAGCCACTATATCCGATGTATTCATAACCGATTCTCATTTTATTTCAAAAAGCATTATCGCACGGTAATACATCTGAGAGGAATATGTCACGTTTAATTATTTTTAAAATGGGATACTGTGAATAATTATTTGATTAAATTTACGTTTTAAATGGTCAGGTTTTATCTAGACATCGCTTTTTCGGTTGTCCTCGAGTTCATCAGGTTTCTACGATGTTGATAAAATAAGAACTTTACTATGGTAAATATCATAAATAAAATAATTTTCGTGATATACAAATATGAGCTTTAAATAACATTGGAACACCGCTTTTCATAATTTCTTGTCTTTCCCCAGATTTCTCTTTTCGCTGATTTTCTCCCCACACTGTCCTTTCCATTCTGATGATGTAGTCATTTGCGACGTCGATCATGTGTTCTTCCAGTGTTCATTTCTTTCTGTGAATCGTTCTGCTTTGTATTCCTATTTATTGAGGCTTGGACTTTCTACTCCTTATTGTGCTTCTTATATTCTGTCTTTTCCTTCCCAAAAATTATTCCTGCTATTTGATTGCTTTTTATCGATGGATTAAAATATAACCGACTTTTTTCCTTACTAATTGTTTCTGGGTGAAGGTCCTTGGTTGACGAGTCTATGACGTAAAAAAAAAAAAAGAAAAAATCTCTTTATGCGTTGCCCAAGTCGTAAAACTCCTATGACATGATACATGTAAACTGTATTATTATCCTGGCTGCTTTACATTGCCCTGAGATTTGAAAAAAAAAAAAATGTTTTTCATTTACTTTTAAAGAGAAATAAAGAATTCTGTAACAGAATTTTTAACACCTGAAATCATTTTAAATCTTTGCTATCGCTTGCTACTAATGAGCATAGATGTTCTCCTATACGTGTAATTATGAGAGATTACCGTGTGACGAACTCGCAGCTGATTTATAGCAGAGTACTATGCGTAAGTTTAATAAAAGAGGACTGTATGTCAGTTGTTTATTTTATATATTTTTAAAATGTTAGTTTAACGTTGTTCAATAAAGTTTATCAGTGTGATTATGTTGGTGAGATTGTTAATTTTATCTCTCTATTGTCTATATTTATTTCTATTTTTCGGTATTAGTTATCACGTATTCGTATCATTTTTATCAGTTATTATTACACCATTTTTTATTTTTTTCTCTTAGAGTTAACTTTATCATGGACAAAAAATTCCCGTCCTCCTGCTAAAACCATGCCCGAAATAAATCCAAATCATTTTAAAATCAACTTTCCCCTTCTTCTACTAAAAATTCCGCAGATCCTTCTAACAATAACTTTCCGATAATGTCTTTTGTTAAATTGACATGTATACTATAGACCTTCGCCCAGTAATCCATTTAATTTAATTAAGATTGAAAAATTAACCAATTCTTCTGTTTAATTACATTCTTTGACAACTACGAATGGCAGATCGTGGTTCTGGTTAAAAGCTTACAAAATAAGAATGTCAATTGTTCCTATTCTAGCTTCTTTCATTCATTCAATTTCGCACCAGATTGAAATCTAATATGTTATTCTCCTTTTGAACTATTACTTAGATTTCTTGGCTGATTGGGCTGTTGCTCTTCGTTGGCGTAC
The DNA here is from genome assembly GCA_039619475.1 of Icerya purchasi. Lineage (NCBI taxonomy): Eukaryota > Metazoa > Arthropoda > Insecta > Hemiptera > Monophlebidae > Icerya > Icerya purchasi. The sequence goes on along the minus strand of CM077115.1, from coordinate 396,829,278 downwards.
CCATAAAAAAAAAAAAAAAGAATATCGCCTATCTTCGTCTCATATTTCTGGCCGGGATGTTTAATAAAAATGTTAACGGACTTTCCCCCATTTCTTGATCGGGGAAAAAATTAAAATTAATTTTTACATCTTTAATGGAGCCTAATAAATTTATTCTCTCGGAAGAAATACATAAAGAGTTGAAAACCCGACCTTTTATTCCACAATCGCTGCCATTTTCACTTAGCATAAACCTTAACATTTCGTCGGATCATTCTATTGATAAACTCCTGGCAAACTGTTCATCAGAAGTTTTACGATATTCATAGTTCGCAAAAAAAGACTTTATTCTTGTTTTAGTTAAGTTTTAGAACTCCATTCTCTTTTCATTTATTTCTACGATTCATATCATGTTAAGATTGAGCCTATGATCCGTAGACCCGAACTATCCTATAACTACCTCCGTTTTGAACATTACAGTGAAATTTGCCTATTTCCTCTTCCTTACTTATTTCTTCTCTTCTTCGTATCTTATATAATTGATGCTTTTCCGTCAATTATATCTCTGATTCAATTTTCACCATATGTCTGCACTCACGAAAATCTTCTATACTCCTTATTCAATTTTTCATTCTTCCTTCATCCGATTAACAACTCTTTGTTGTATTTTCATGTCCCTTCTAAATCTATTCCACACCATGTCATTAGATCGGAAGTTTTATGGAACTACTGTAAAATCTATCCTGACGGTACCAAAGGGCTGAACAGAGTTGGCGTAGCCTTTCTTTGCCCTCTAAATTAGCCAAAGTTTTTTAAACTTTCCTCTTTCTGTTCAATTCTTTGTGCCGACTCGAGGGCTATCTTGCAGGGTTTACTTTTCGTCAAATCTTCACATATTTTTCACAGAATCCTTATCCGACCAGATTCTCAAAGCATATTGCAGGCGTTCACATCTCCTATTCCTTGCCACTCTACCGACTACGTAATCTTTCTTAACCGTTCCTGATTCAAGATCTTTTCCTTTCTCTTTTAATCCAAATTAATCTCTTATCGATTTCTGATCAGTTCAAAGTTGAAGGACATTAGTTGACTCAATTGCTTGGTTATCTTCTTCTTCTAGCAGGTTTCTTACCGTATATTCCTATCTATCTATCTGCATGGTTCAGTCCTAAAACTGGTTTCCATCCATGATGATCCTTCTCCAGTATTCCCGGCTTTCCGCAGCCCTCTTTAAATCCGTATAGCTGTTTAGCCCTGTATCTTTTAGTAATGTCGCGACAAACGAATTTCGTGGCCTTCCGCGTCCTCATCTACCAAGTATTTTTCCTTTCACTACAACTCGAAGTAATCCGTTATGCCGTAAGACATGACCCATCCAATTTAGCCGTGTCTTGCGTACCCGGTTAAGTAATGACCTCTTTTCAGAAATTTTATTTAATATATCCTGATTTTTTACTTTGTCCATCCAACTTATTTTTCCCATCCTTCGCCAGCACCACATTTCAAAAGCTTGCAGTTTATCTGCATTTCGCTTGCTTATGGTCCAAGTTTCCGCGCCATATAACGCTATGGACCATACATAAACCTTCATTAATCGTTTCCTTAAACTCGGTGCCAATGACTTTTGACATAACATATTTCGTTTCATATTCCTATCCACTAACATTACTTTCCTGTCTACAGCTGCTCATTCCAAGCTATGGATTATACTCCTCCTTATTCTCCAACTCGGATTCTTTTGTCTACCCAATCCTTTTTTCTTTTCTCTATCTGATTTCTCGACTTCCCTTCTGCGGGCCGCTCTAATCTCTCTGTGATATGCCGCTTACACTTTGGGTATAGTCGTTTCCTTCATCTCTTCGTGCTGTCTCCATATTGCTCTTTGTTTGAATAATCGTCTCTTTCAATTGAACGAACTTCTTTTTACTCCTCCGTTTCATCATGAAGTGCTTCCTTTATTCTTTTCCTTTCTTCTCCTTTTGTCATCTCAGTGTTACTTTCGTCGGCTATCCCTCTGGTCGTATAAATATCTGGTTCTCCTTTTCCTCTTTTTCAGAGCCCGTGAGGCAATGTCCCTGTTGACGAATGCAAAAAATGATCGGGACGTGTGTGTCTTTTAGTTGAGCGAAACTTTTTGTTATATCGCGACAAACACTAGTTATAAACAGATCAGAAATCTTCATTTTTTTCGTTGAACGGTGATAGACGTTTTTTACAGAGTGAGAAAATAATCTTTACACGTGTGTATTATATTTAAACCCCTCCCCCCAAAAACGGCATATTTATTATTCCCATTTAAAGCCTGAGGAAGCATGTCGGTATGTAGATGAGCAGTTTATAGAATAGGAAAATGGTTTGAAGAAAATGTAATGACAACAGATGATTGTAGTTATGAAAGCAGTGTGATTTTCAGGAATATTGTTCAATTGACTCCGATGAGTATTTCAGCAAAGAAGTTTTATAACGTTGACAGAGTTTAAGTGTACTGAATAGTCGCGTGTTAATTACACAAAAACATTTTTTTCTTGAGAAGGGGGGGGGCGTCAACTATGGACATTAACAAAAGTGAAATTTTCAAAGTGTCGATGTACGATACCGGGATTGGACCTAGGTATTATGCGAACATAACATCACTGCCTAACCACCTACTTTACGACTTTATGGCAGCTGTCTTACACAAAAATGTTACATTATAAATAATTCTTTATAATACCTTTTTTATTTATTTTTTTTTATATTTCAATACACAGTTTAGTAGCTAAGTAGCGTATTAGTAATGTTCCATGGAAAAATATGTTAAAATTACAAAGAAATTAACCTTTTTGGCTAGTAGAAATATTACTGACATTCAACTCTTAAATGCTTACCAACTATTTTTACGTTGCGGGAATGTACTTAAAGTTTGTTTTAATCATCATTAATATTCTTAAAAAAAAAAAAGAAAAAAGGAAAACTGAATATAAGAAATAAATCTTCGGTATGAAAATACAAAGTTGACCGTATCAGAAAAATGAAAAATTAAAGATTTCAACACGTTTCGGGCTTACGTTCTCGGCCTTGAAACCTATAACAACTTAAGTCTATATTAATTTATTTTTCTTTAAAATAATAGTACAACAACTCTCCATCAGGACCCTAAATCGCAAACAATAGATATGAAAATTCAAGAAATATAAAAATAGGGCTGGAAATAATAATAGTAAAAAATACAATTCCGCAACATAGTGAGACATTTTCATGACTTTGTCGGTTCAGCGTCCTATTATACTTTTCTAATTTGTATTAATTAGCATTCGGCTTCTTACTCTCCATCCTATTTCTTGTATCTTGTGCTCTTTCCTCCTCTGTCTGTTGTTCTTGTTATCGGTTCAAAGATTTAATTATGCTAATATTTCTAGATTTTTAGATGACCAGCTTTATTAAGAAAACAAAAAACAATTTTCATCATTTGTTTATATAAGAAAAATAAGCTTATTCTACGTTTATAATTTGTCGAATTTTCCGTCCAAAGTATTTCAAAATTGTCTTCTTTCATACTTATTATTTTTTTTTTTTTTTACATCGTTCTCTTCGCGAACTAAATTACGAAACTCTTCGGAATCCATAATACTTTTCGCGGGAAACATTGGAACGGAGGAATGCAGTGTACACGCGGCAACGGTTTACACGAGACTAAAGTGCGCTCAGCAAATGAATGACGTGTGAAATACACAAACCTACGATCTGTGAGGAAACACTTTTATCTACTTCTGTTGAATATGCATACTCGCCTATGTGGAAAATCGGTCTCATTTAATGCTCTCTTATTAGTGGATCAGTCGTATCTAAGTGAAGACATGAAATTTTCGTAACGATTTTTCGTGACTCCATTTCGTGACGTTTGTGACGCTTTTCGAGTTTATGTACCAAAAAGCAAGGACATGAAAATGTCAAGGAAATCGGTCTCATTCAATGCTCTCTTATTAGTAATCAGTCGTATTTAAGTAAAGATATGAAATTTTCCGTAGTTATCTAGAATTTATTATTTACCATAGTAATCATTTTATCTAAATTTTTACATTTAATTTATACTTACTACGGTAATTGTTTTGTGCGTTCAGCAAATGTAAACAAGAAAATGACGTGTGGTGCAATACACAAACCTACGATCTTCACAGGTCCTTACGAGTCGTCTTAAGAAACATTTCTCCGTGACGCTTTTCGAGTTTATGTGCCAAAATAAAGACATGAAATTTTTGTAACGCTTTTCTGTGACGCTTCATTTCGTGACGCGCGACGCTTTTCCAGTTTATGTGCTAAAGCAAAGACATGAAAATGTCAATAGAGCAAAAGGGAAAAATTTTTTTTCACATTTCTTTTGAGTGTTCCTAAATAAAATATTATTTCGATCAACGTTTCCCGCTCTTTTTTCCCTAAAAGAACCATTTTCCACTTCCTGTCGGACATTTTACCTTAATTGCCTTTGGAGTAGATTATAAATATTCACGTTCGTCGTGTTATTTATTACGGCGCTTCGTAATCTATCGCCAATTACTCCGGAAATAAAGAAAATCAAGAGAAACGTATTTCAGGCGCAGGAAAAGGCCCATATAATTAGACACTAATACGATAAACAACGGAGACTTTTAAAACTGAAAGAATTTGAAAAATCGATGTAAAACTCGATGTGTTTCATTCGCTACTATATTAAGTCATCGTCTGAAATTTCTTGTAGAAATCCGTTTTTTTCGGTTTTCGCTTCGAGATCAAGGTCGACGGTCGTCGGGAAACAATCAAGAGAGGAGACCTGTTGGTGGAGCTCCAATGAGTAGCGATGGAAATGACAGCGATTAGGGGAGTATGTTAGGAAAGTGTGCAGTACGGCTAATAGTAATGAAGGAGAATAATTAGGATAAAAATATTGCGGTCGGGACGGTGACGGGGTGTTGATAAAGTGCAGTAAACGTGCAAATAAAGCGTTTAGGAGCAGTTTTATGTAGTTCGCGATGGGGGAATTGTTGAGAGCGGACGAGTTAAGTTATATCGGTGTTACATCGTTCAAATTTGATTACACAACTTTTATGGTTAATAAAACGCTGCGAAAGCTACACTGTTGGTAGCGCAGCCGAGAAATGAAATGCCGCTTCGTCGGTGTAGCAGCGGCCTCTGCTGGTGCCGCCAATTTCGTGCCTGGTCTTTGCTTGGACCGGGAGCGCGCGGCAAGCGGCGTACAGCAAGTGCGATAGCGAAATGCACGATTCTGTGTTTTCGTGTAAGCCGTCAGACACGATTACAGGCGTTCGTGTGCGAACCAGCGCTAGCGAGTAGTGTTTTAAAGTAATTGAATAACAAAAGGCAACAGGTTGCTCATGTCGTTACATTTTATGCGACTACTTTGCCCGGAATAAGGAGACCGCGTGCCGACCTTTGTCGAGTTAACTATAAGTAAAGTAAAATCATTTTACTGCGCTATAATAGAGCACTTTGATCGTAAAAAGGACTTTTTCCGTTTGGGGTGGAAAAAAGTTTTCCGAAAGAGAAAAACCAAAAGGAACAGGGCAAAACAACCTTCGCTCAGCCGTTGGACATATTTGACCGGAAAAAAAAAAAACTTAACATGCTGTAAGAAAGTACTTTCTACACGGTCGAGTTTCTCATTCCAGCTTGCAGCGCGACTGATGAGAAATAAAACAGCTTTCACGTACGTAGAATGTATGCGGAAGAAGAAGTAAAGATATTCAATACGTTGAAACTTTAGCGAAATGTCGAAAAAGTATGCAAAAAATACGGTTCAGCGATTGAAAATGCGTGTAATGACGGTGGAAAATAGAAAGAAATGTATAAAAAAAAAAAAAAAACGACAAGCAGGATTTGTACGGCAGACATACTTTTTAGGATGCAATATAAAATGAAAATCCGGGAAAAAAAGGATTTTCTAAGAGGTATTATTAGGTGTACGTGTAACGGATAATAACGATGACAAAAGCTGCTTCACTCATACGCTGCGGCAGAAAGCTCTCGAAAATGTGTAGGACTATTTGTCAAAAAATGTCGATAAAACCGAATGGGCGCAAAATGAGCCGATTTACGAGAGAAAAAAGAATAATGAATAAAAAAACGAGGTCCTTTGAAGCTTTTTAATGCAATGGAATAGATAAAATTAGGAATAGAGTTATGTTTTTTTGTGAGCGGTAGAAATGAAGTAAGAGCACCACTTATAACAGCTGAACGGATATGGTATGTCTTTCGTAACTGCTGAGTTCTGAGTAACATGTTGTTGCGATACTTCCCAGTCGAAATTAAGGAGACACGTGTATCTCGGGAAGAATTAAGACGTTCCAAAGGATTGGATAGTGGGAGGTCTGTTGAGTTGCATTTTCCTTTCCGGTTCAAAATGGGCAAGGTTTTCTAGTTAACTGTGATAAAAGATAAATGAGGATCGCCGCGTGATTAAAAATTACACAGTACACGCTAAGGAAACTACGAATGGAATCAAGTAGGATTAAAATCCTTTCTTTCTAAAAAAAGATTGAAGCTTTTAAATATTTTCGTTGTTGGTGTTTTTCTTCTGCAGCGGGTGCCAACATACCAAAAGACAACCTTTCAGTTTATTGTTCACCGTTCGTTCCGATATTTATTTTTTTAAATTACGTGTCGATTTCTTTCGTCAAGCTAAACACGCTTGTCGACGAATTATTTCCTACATTTCATAGTTCTAATGTCACAACTTAAATTATACCTACATATATATTTATACATCGTTGTCTCTACATTTCAGACCTCACACAGTCCCCGCGGACATCTGGTGTGAGACCGTTCTGATGGTAAAAATCAAAAAATTATTAAAATAACAGAGATTATTTAATTCAAAAAATTCTCGTAGTAACGGTAATGAAACTATTGCGTGTCTACTATTTCTAATAAGTACGCAATTCATAGTTTAACAAACTTTTTCATTTATTCAATCGTGTGATGATGGTATACAGTAGATAATATTAAAGTGCGGTTATTAATTTCCCGTCATTGTAATTCTAATTAATAAATAAAAACATCGCTTTTTAATTATATTTTTAAATCATTTGATTAATATTGACGAGAAGAGGAGCAATGTAAAAAAAAAACTTTCTCAATTAAAAACGTTAGAAAAAACAACAACAACAAGTACCAATTTTAAGCGTATATTCTAAAAACGGAAGACAATACGCTGCTATTCAAAAGCGAATTCGTTACTCTAAATTTGGCACAATATAACATGCGGAATACTAAAGAGGCACGGCACTACTACAAATAGAATATGAAAGAAAAAGAAAAATATACACTCTACATATGGATGTTTCCAAATCTTATAATTTTCTCATTAGCATTGCACGGTACAATTCTTTATCCGTTATTATTATCTTGTAAATAAGAGATTCAATTCATCGATCATTATCGTTAAAAAGTAATTGAGTTTTTTTTTTTTTTGGAAGTAATTGAGTTAATTTTCTAGATTTACTATTACGGTACGTCAAAATTCACAACTTCGGTATTTTAATGTTAAAAATAATTATTATTTAGAATTGATACAATATAAACAGCGAAAACTGATAACGAAAGGGCGGCTACCCCACATGCAAGCTGTTGCGTGATTTAGAATTTGTTTCGATCATTATGTTCTTTCATAAATTTTAGCTGATCATCTATGTCCGGAAACGTTTCTAACTAGTATAATCATTTATACATTTCAATTTATTCGTTATACTTGTATTACAAGCTAATATACAATTTTTATATTTTAACAATACGTTAAAGGCTATATTGCACAAGCAAGTTTACAACACGTTTTGTACTTTCGGTTTATTTTTTTGATAGTCGGGTTAAATAGGAAATAAAATGTTCTATTTTGCTGACGCATTCGACTAATGACTCTGGTGAAAAAAATCGAATAAAAATCAGCGTTGCAATATGCAGGTAATGGTGATTTTTAAATATATTTGTTTCATTTTATTTCTTAAAGATATAAAGCTTTCTTTAATCGTTCTCGCTGTTTAACAGAAATAAAACTTTGCAAAAAAACAAAAAATCATTCGTTATTTAAAAATAAAAAAAAAAAATTAAATTTTTGAAATTAAAATTTTTAAAATGGCAAATTTAGTCGGAATAAATAAATTACAGGCATCGGTTCAATCGACAAAAAAGGTCTTTACCGTCGTGAGATTAATAAGCATAAACAAATGGTACGTAATTTCCTAAATGTTGTTTATTTACAACGAAATACGAAGGAAATTATAGAAATACCGAGTTATTCCAATAGCGCTTTAAGTGTAAATGACATTTTATCTTAATTCTACAGCGTGGACCGCTGAGCAAAAAAAAAACTATATCGTCGCTTTAAAATTGGCGCGCAATTGCTATTGCTTTTAATGTAACAATTAAAAATGGTGGAAGGCTATTAACGCCTTTTACATTTTTTAACTTATTCCATTCTGCGCTCTTATAGTTTAAAAGAAATTGTGTAAATTGACGAACATGTGTTTTCTTCTGTATCAGCTGAACAAATCGTACAACCATTAAAGTGAATTCTATTAATCAATGATTAGGAAGAAAAAAAAAAAAATAGATTCGCTGTTGATAAAATATTCCGCGAAAAAAACTCAGAAAAATTGCTATTCACGTTTGGTGACGATTCAAGCAGAAGTTTAGAATTTATAAAATTGTGATAGGGAACAAATCGCGTATCAGCAAATCGGCCGAGAATCATAACAGACAGACTGAGAATGAAAAACATTTTCGGTTTAAAAACCAATATATACACCTATGTGTATTTTAAAGAACGACGCGGAGAGCGAATTTAAGAAGAATTTTTTTTAAAATTGTAAAAATCGAAATGTTTATCAGCCTATTTCGTGGATGATAAATGTTACTGTTGGAGATTTTTCGAACGGAACAGAATTTTTAGGCAAATTTAGTGAGATCGTAATTGGGGAATATCAATTGTGGTAATTAAGCAGTAACCGCGGCAAAAAACGGTATAGATAATGAATTGAAATTTTTGTCTGATTAAGTTGATCGATGGCGACTGAAGAAAAGACCACAGTTAAAAATTGAATTACCAAAACGTATTTTTAATCATAAGTAATAAAACGGAAAGGGTTTATTAATAATAATAATAATAATAATAACAGTAATAATAACAATGATAATCAAATCAAATCAGTTTATTGTGTAAGTTTATAAATGTAACATAATTAAGCAAATATATTATATAATAATAATAACAATAATAATAATAACAATAATAATAATAATAATTGTTCGATTGGTCATCGGCGAAAAGGAGTAATTCTACAGGCTTGTACTTGGCTAAATGCTCGTACAGGACCTTTATGCTACCTAGATATACTAGAGAAGTGTTTAAATAATAATAATAATAATAGAAAGCTATAATTTTCCTTGCTCTGGGGATTTTTATTTTTTAATCTTCTACTATTGGTTTTCAAGAATTTCCACTATATTCTTTATTTAATAAAACTACATTTCGATATTTTTCGGAAATGCGGAGAAAGTGATAAAAAGAAAATTATGAAAAAATCGAAAATTATAAATTATGTGCGTTATTAAATGTACAAAAAGGTAATAATTTCATTCTTACTAAATAAAACCGTTCATAGATATGTCTTAAAATAGACACGCACGAAGGATACCTAATTAATTTAATACAACGTGTACACTTAGCTAGTAAATTTCGTTTTTTTTTTTTATTCTTTCTTGTTCTATATTTGTGACTGCTACGCAAATTTTTAACAAATCTCCGGTTATAAGCGACATTTTTTTTTCGTATTGTACTCAAACGAAGTGATCCAATGGAGACTGTATACGGGAAAAAGCGCACAAGGAAGACCACTCAGAAGGTGGACGGATGATATTGTGGCAACAGCAGGGTCTACGTGATTTTTAAACGGTGCGTGAATACAGAAAATATAGAGTTATGTTCAAAAAAATTAAATTTGAATTAAATTATACCATTATTACTTTTGCACGAGCCCGAATAGTTTTAATATACGAATTAACTGAAGAATTTATTGAAAAATTAAGACCCCATTTTTGTGAAGGTTGCTAAACATAGTCAGATAAATAAATAAATAAATAAATAAAAAGTTTATTTTTAAATAACCTAACGATGCGTTCGTGGATTCTCTGTTGACATTCAATCTGTTATTGTGAAACTGAAAAAGACTTGTTCAATAATTTTTCAAGAAGTAGGTACAAAGGCGTGTAAAATTAAGATGTTTTTTCGGCTAAACCAAAAAATTACAAAAAAAAACAACAACAACAAAATGATTATAATAAACTATTTTAAAGACATTAATGTATGAGTGTCATAATCACAGAAATTAAACATATTAAAAATGTCGTCTGTGGATAAAAGTGATCCGGTATTTTCAGACTTTTTTTTGTCCTAAGGCAATGTTGTACATTTTGAGAAGTTCGTAAACTTTACGCTGTACAAACTGAAATCAATTAACTGGAAACAGATGAAATTTATGGTAAAAGAAAGAAATAAAAATGTACAAAAGGGGGGCCCAGCGGCGTTTTAATTAATTTAAATATATATATATAGTTTGTTTTTTTTTTGCGCATGACACCAAAAAGGGTATTGGTTAAGCAATGAATCAATTTGAAATTTTTACCCGATCGATCGGAAATAGACGAAAAGTACAATAATCGACTGCCCGCTCGTGTCAACTGAGAAACGCGAACTCATCAGGACCATCTGCAGATTCATCAACAAGTGCTTCAGCACCAATAAAACGCGATGGGTACTTTGTTCGCAGGAAGATGCATAATTTTCTCCACAATGGTAATATAAGTAATTTGACGAAAAGGTCAATTTAAATCTTCCGTTGGTTTTTAGCCGGGCGCGACGCTGGCAGAAGTGTCGGCCGGAGTGTAGGGAAAAATTATTAACGACCTACAGGATATTATAGGCTCAACGGTGGTGGAGAGGACCGACCTATGCGCTAATATAAGAGACGGTAAGAAGAACGATTTTCTAACTAATTTACGGAATAGAGAGGAAGAAGACGGTTCTTCTTCGGATGTATTTAATTTTTCGAACGCCGACCCTGAACTTTACACACTGCATTAGTATTTATTAAGGAGAGGCGGCCGGAAACGTAGTAATAACAGGAGCTGCTGCGGCCGCCGAAGGAAGCTGAAGATGGACACAGAGTTGGGTGATAGCGGGAAGAAAATAATAACGATAATACAGCGGTAATAACGATATCGGCGCTGTGTGCCTGATGCTGACGACGAAGTGAACGCGGAACAGGGTGAAGTGGGGCGCCCATCATGGTGCGGAGTAGACGGAATGTGATAAGATAAAGGGTGCGTTGCGGAAGGCCAGAATGCCGAATGGCAATTCTATTCTCACCTAAGGGAGGCGGTTCGCAGTTGCGCCGAGTGGCGGTGCTTTGTATAAGGGTTGACAAAGATTAATCTCTCTCATTTTCTAATCCTCTCCTCTGCCTCGTCGCCTAGCCGCCTCCGCTGGCGCTCGTCTCGCATCTGATCCGCGCACCACCACCGCGGTCTCTAGGCGGCGGCGCACCATATTGGTCGCTCTCGGTAGCCGACATGATTTATGCGATCGCCGAAAAACAGGGATGGAAATATTCGACGAGTCGACCGGCTGCGGGCCCGAACCGGAACGAACGGTCGGTTAGCGGTGGCCGCGAGAAGGGTTAAAGCGCGATGCGATGATTCGGCGCTTGATTTACGGCTCCGCTGTCAGGCTGTAACTTGGTGAAAAACGACGACCGTGTCAGAATCCTGACACCGGTACGGTACCGATCGGCAGGTCGGGAGCGAGTAGATGGAGCGGAGACCAAGGCGAATTTTCGAGAGAACAAGTTGCGCTCCAGAAGAGAACCAAGGTGCACGAGGTGCGAATAATTTATGTGCGTAATCGTGCTGCTTCGGCGAAGAACAGACGGGCAGCGTATGTGAGTTTACGCTGTCGAAAGTGTAATTCTATTTTTAACTTCATTCCGCTGCTTCTCATTTAGCACCTCGCCAACAAGCCTTTCCACTTCCACCGCCCGATCCTCGCCTCCTGCCTACAACAGTCGGAAATTTCCCTTTTTTAATCAGCACGATAAATCACGACCAAGACGAGCAAGTTTCCTTACCGCGCCGATTCGGAAGTTAAAAATTAATAACGAAGCTTCCGCACTCTAATTCCTTTAACGCATTCCATTGCGGCGCTACGTCCCGATAATTCCCCGACACCGACTTTTCGGAAAATAATTTACCCGGCGAAAAGAACTTGCTAAAAACCGGAAGCTAACTGAGATAATAAACTCTTTGGTCGGATATGTCGAATTTTCAATGTTGAAAAGCACGAAATGACGGTGTTAATAAGTCGGTCTAAATAACGAAACGATCAAAATTATTCTATATAGATAAACACTGTTATTCCTATTCTCGAGCTCTAAGTAAACTCTGCTCGACTAATAAATAAGCCGTAAGTTTAAATTTCACAATACTTGTATAGAGCGGATAAAGCTAAAAAAATATTTTGCATCTTACTGAAAATTCAACCAGACACATATTTATATTTGTACAGAAGTACGTGACTTTGAGTGATGCGTGAAATACGACTATTTCGAAACTGATTACAAATTGAATGATAAACAACGCTTTTGCGTGAGCATTCGCGAAATGACTCATCCGGGTAAGTAACAGAGTTACGTAACGGAGTTATTCGAGTATTTTTCAACTGTTGTTCAAGTTTGAACTTATTAAAAATTATTATATAGTTACGAATGAAATTTCGTTAATTCAGAGAAGCTGCACCTGAATCAAAGCGCGTTTGCGAAACCGTAAAGAGGTGCGCCATAGTTCATTACTCGATGGATTTATTCGATCGTTCTTTTCCATCGAAACGTTTTACAAAAAGATCCGGAAAATAATCCTAATGCTATCGTCATCGAGCAAAGAAATCATCTTCTGCCGGATCCCATCTCACTCTGACATTCGTGTCAAAACCAACAAGGCGATGAAACTGCAAAGCTAGTTCCCAATAGCGAACGTTCCAATCCGAATCGCCGATCTCACAAAAAAAAATAACAAAAAAAAAAAAAACTAGCACATCTTTCGCACAAGAATCTTTTAAACGATTCTGGGATTTAGTGTCAGACATAAACAAACTAAAATCAATTAAGAAAACACAGTCGTTCCGTGGAAAACCGCACTCCAAGAATCGAGAAAGGACGAAGTAACACTTTTCCGCCTAAAGTCACTTTTCCTTAACGCATGGATACACCTTAAACAGGCAACCGTGACCAATATGTGACACTTGCAATGTCCTAATATCAATCAATCAACCGAATACTCGAAATTTTAGAGTCAACGAAATTTGCATATCTCAAATGAAACCCTTGAATCCGTACTATCCGACAGTTACAGAGACAAAACTTCGAATTATTTTCATACGTCAAAGCTGCCAAAAACTTTATGACCTGATTTAACAATTACAGTTCTTCTAGCCGAAAGGCTGTACGCTATGAATAAAATATAAAGTAAAATAAAACAAATAAATAAAAATAGCCAGAATGAAGAAAATAAGCGCCGGAATAATGGACTGAGAGGAAAGAGACAGGATGTAGGAGGCGCAATAGGGAGCAGGAAATCCGAGGAGTAACAAATTTAAAATTAATAACAACAGCCGTCTTCACTGAAAATCAAAAGTGCGAACAATTCACAAATACCATTGGACGGATTAATGCTATTAGAACTCGGTAACAAATAAACAAAAAAAAACGGTTTATAAATGAATTCATTTAAATATCGGAAAATACATATTATTAAAACATACAGGAAGACCAATTAAGTTAAGGAAATTCTACCTTGTAACTACATGAACTGCACACCCTTATAAGGACAGAGTAGATCGATTTAAGTAAGTGAACACCATCGCGAATCAGATAAATGTCAATACTGCGCACTCCTGAAAAAAAGAAGAAAAAAAATAAGGGAAAAAAAAATAAAAAAGAGCGAACTTATAGACTAATTTGAAACTACCTACTTATCGTCGAAAAATACATCTATCCTCGCAAACCCGCTAGATCAGGCGAACAGGCAACTTTACCAATATTCCAAAAATTCAACGTTGCAGTTTGAAATAAACTGGTTAAAATTTTTAAAAATAAAGAAATCAAAAAAAAAAAAGGGAGAAAAAAATATGTTAACTTATAAATGGTGTAACAGTATTGAATGTGTTTACGAATACTGCCACTACAATAATAGAAATGAATAATTCGATATGTTAATTTATCCGGGTAAAAAAATGTGACTGAAACGTTATTATTTGTCAGTGAGAGATTTTTTTTTTTTTTCATTTCCTTAGAGAGAGGCATTGGTTTTATCGATAACATGGATCCATTTGAGAGGCGTTTCGTCGATGTTACAGTGTTTCGTATTTTTCTTGTGGTCTATTTCAATTCTGTTCTTTCGTTCGATTTCCTGACAAGCCAGTTTATCACCTTAGCGACTTGTTTTTTGTTCCTTCGCTTTTTTTTTTTTTTCTTCTTTTTTAAATTAATACCATCCGAGGCTAGAGCTTCAAGCATTGTGAATGATAAATTTTCACAGCGGGACCCGAACATGCTTCATTCTCGGGCCGGCTACCGTAGCGTGAGCTGGTTAGGTAGTGATTTTTTGTTCAAGTTGGACTTGATATCTCGATTTTGTAAATTAAAAATACAGATAAATTCCTCTTGCACTGGGTTAACGACCCCGTTGATGAGCAAAAATAAAAAAAAAAAAAAAACCGGCTGGAATATCTTTGTCTCTACGCGTATAATTTTAATTTTTTTAGGTTAGGAGGTTTGTGACGAAAACATTCGCCAAAGAATAATAAAAGGGAAGGAAAGTAAAATCAGATTCAGGGATAGCAGAAAGGAGGAATCTAAGGATCAGAAGAAGAAGAGAAAGTGAAAAACGCGACAAAGATCTATTAATAAAAAGAGTATTAAAAAGAGGGGCAGAAGTATAAAAACATTCTGATGATCAGCGTGAACAAAGTGGCGATGCTACAAGCGAGGGGCGAGGAAGCAAACGGTATGTGAATAGGCGACAGATTGCAAGCAAACATGAACAAAGAGCAAGGTGAAAAGGCACAATAGGAGTCAAGATCCGAGAATGACGAATAAAACGTTTGTTTATACTTTGAATTAATGTTAGGACGAATTAGGCAGGTCTAAAAAAAAAGTTTCAGACGTTATTTCGAGCCTATTGAGTCATCTGCAATATACTGTCAATGCTCCCCCCGGAATTTCGAAAGTAGCTTGAATAAAATCAGCCTGCCCTATGATTTTTATTTAGAAAGGTATTTCCGCAAACCGTAGCTGATTTCATTAGTAGTCCTCCCTTTTTCGCTTTTATTATTTCGTCGGTCACTTGAAACGATTTTCTATTCCTTCCTTCTGCTCGAGCTGGTAAATGGGCGTTACAAATTGTGGGCGGATAAATGAGGCAATTCTCTGTAAATGTTTATACGTTATATTTGAATAATACAGTTTTTCTTACGCGTAATCTCCGTACTTGTGTCGAAAGTTATAAAAAATCTCGCGTAAAATGTAGCAGCGCTTGGCGCACACAAGTTGCTTCTTAATCCTTCAGATCGGTAATATAAAATTTAACAAAAGATTTAATTTCTAATCGCTTTCGTCAATTTCTCTCCTATTTAACGAGATAAGCGTTAAAAACGTAAAATAACTTTTTTTTTACAGTAAATTACAAATGCCGATGGTGAAAATCGGTTATGACGACATCGAAGCGGTTGGATGATGTCTCGTAACCGGTTCGTCGTCATATCAGACGTCAGATAAAGTATTGTAATTTTCTTTAATGCGCGAGACTTACCGTCACCCAAAAGTTACTCTCTCCGTTATAAAATATTTTGAGGAACAACTTTTTTTCAGTGATTAAACAAACGAGTATTTATTTAAAATCGCATAGTCACACATATCTTTTTAATAGATTCGAGAGCACACATACCAAATTTATTCTATTTTACATAAAAGTCTTAATATAAAATAAAAATTTATTTTATTTTTATTTTTTATGCTGATAAAAATACTGACTTTAAGATTATAAAAATTTTTAGTAAAACTGCACTAAATAGTAAAAAATAATTATGCGATAAGAAGATGGTGTGTGTACATTACACAGTAAAATATACCCTTAAATGTGATATTGTGATAATTCTTATACAAAACATTCATAGATTACAATAATATTTAGTATTCAATAAATATTTAATGCGCTTTTTAATTATTAATATTTTTGATTCCGTGCCGACTCTAATTAAGATATATGAATGTTTAAGAATTATCATAACATCACCCGTAAGGGAGTATATTTTGACAAGATGCAATTACTTTTATCGAATAATTGTTTTTTACTTTTTAGTGCATTTTTATTAAATTTTCATTGCCGACTGGTTTATTAAACTTTTATGGTAAATCTGCAAGTATCGGTATTATTTTTAAAAAAGAAAAAGTTTTATTTCACAATTTTTAATGCTAAAAATAAACTTTATCAAAAGTGACGAGCTTTTTAACTTTCGCTATATGGTGATTTAAAATTCGTCTTCTTTATTATCTACATTTATCGCTGTATTTTACGGTAATACATTAATTTTTTCAAATTCGTAATTTTGATAATATTTTAAAGTCATTATATCAATAAATAAAAATTATCTAAAGAAATCTTTTAACATTTATTTGAATAGTGTTTATCGATACTTATCGATATACTTACATGGTAGCGCCGTTGGGACTGGTATACTTCGAAATAAACAAAGGATCATTAAAATCAACATGGGTGCAAGTTATTTAAATAAAAGGAAAACGCATACGCGTCGAAAATATATATAAACACTCCTTCTTTTTCAAAGTCGACGACAAAATAGCAAAGAAATTTTCACGTAAAAACGGAAATAGTTCAGTTTTTTCTTCGTTTGGAGAAAATTTGTAATTTTTAATTGTTTCTTCCTTTTTTCTTGTCCACATCTAACCCAGCACAAGTGAAATTTTTAGAAGTTACAATGTGCGTTAGCGGGGTACCCCCCCATCAATCGAATTAACTATAATCTACTACGCTCCGGTAGCTGGTTTATTAATGAGAAGGGTAGTCTTTTGCTAATATTTTTTGTGATGCCCTGTGCCAGTTTCCCTCATTTTCGCTAAGTTTATAACATAGTTTTAACATCATAACCGGAACAAAGAAAAATCTGATTTGTACAGATCTGAAATAATTTTTTTTTGTTCTAATAATCCGAAAAAAAATTCACGAAAACTTGTTATCTTCAAATACGTAACATATATGTATATATATATATATATATATTCCATTGTTATTAGTTGAATTTTAAGAGGTTTTTCAGCCAAAAATGCATGTTTTTATTTTTTTTGAACCCCTTCTACCACTTTTTAAAATCTGAAAAATTTCAGTAAATCGTTTACACTACAATACTTGCTATAATGTTTTTTTCGTCGTTACTGAATTTTTAAAATATTTTTTATGACATTTTAAAAATTTTGAACGTTACTAAAAATTTTAATTTAACGTCTAGAAATCTGAAAAAATTCAACGTTACAGAACTTTCCATTATCTTCAACCCCAACAAAAATTTTTTAAATCGATTGAAAAATGGCTGGTTAATAATAAAAAAACCGAAAATCACAAAATGGCGACTACAGCAGCTTCCTGTGGGACTAGGGGTCTGAAACTTTCAGCATCAACTACTTTTTTTTTTTTTTTTTTTTTTTTTTTTAAGGTGCCATATACTACAACTTGGGTCAGAGGCACCGGGGCTATTTTGTTAAATTAATGGATATATGTTTGTTGTTTTCAGAAATTGTATGGTCTTTTTAAGTTCGTCTGGGCTGTCGGAGAGTGCTGTGCGTATTGATATGTTGTGATCCGGATGATATTTTCGAAGTGGAATGCACGTTGTTAGTATATGATCGATTGTTAAAGGCTCTTGTCCGCAGTGGTAACATGTGGGCTGGGGTTCATTTTTCAATATGTGACCGTGAGTTAGTGCAGTGTGTCCGATTCTGAGCCGAGTTATTACCGCCTCCTCGCGTCGGGATGGGATGCATGTTTTCCACGGAGATGTGTTTGATTTGATGTTTCGGAGTTTGTTGACGGTAGAGATGCGCTTCCAGTTTGAGTCCCACGTATCGTGGAATACACTTTTGATGTTGCGTATTTGGTCTTGAATTGGAATCGGAATTGCTGGTACTGGGAACATCCTCGCTGCTTCCTTCGCGGCAGTGTCTGCTTCTTCGTTTTCCTTGATGTTAGAATGTGCTGGGATCCAGCATACGACGATTTCCTGTATATGACGGTGAGTTGACAAAAGAATATCCTGGGCAATCGGGTGGTTAACTTTTGTGTGATCAAGGTTAATGTTTTGAATGGCGCAAAGGGAGTCAGTAAAGATAACTATTTTCGGTAGGTTTAAATTAATAGCCAAATTGGTTGCCAAGTTTATTGCTGTTAGTTCCGCTGATAGTACGGAAAATTCAATTGGTAATGAATATCTTACGGTGACGTCTTGGTGTATTACGGAACAGCCGACGCCTTCGGCTGTTTTTGATGCATCGGTGTAGAATTTTTCGTATGGGTCAAGTGAGGCCATTAGTGTATCGTAGGTGCTTTGTTTTAGCATCATATTTTTGATGTGCAGTGCTAATGATGTGTCCGTTTTTAAATTTATTGACACGTTTGGCGGTATCGACGATATTATGCGATGGTCGATTTGTTCCGATTGATTAAGGTTCAAGGAGCGGATGATGTTTGCGACATGGGATTGAAATAATCCAGCGGAGTGGCGAAGATAGCGTGATGAATTTGCTTTTTGTAACTGTAGTGGATGTTTTTTCCCTTTGAGATATGTGTCAAGTTTTATTGTTAAGTATTCTCTCCGCAGTTTTAACGACCATTCACCAGCCTCAGCCAAAATGCTGACCGTTGGGCTGGTGTGGAAGGCTCCGATTGCCAATCGAATGGCCGAATGATGAATGGAATCCAAGGTGCGCAGAATTGATGGTTTCGCCGTTCCATAGATTGGAGCACCATAGTCTAAGCAGGGACGTATCATTGTTCGATAGATTTTTAGTAGAGTAGCTCTATCCGCTCCAAAAGTGCTGTGAGATAGTTTTTTTATTAAATTTAATTTTTTCAAGCATTGTTGTTTTAATTCGTTTATATGGTGTTTCCAAGAAAGTGCGTCATCGAATGTTAAGCCAAGATATTTCACGGTTTGAGTTTGTGGGATTTGGATGTTATTTAATGTAACGGTTAGAGCTTTGCTGCAGCTTCTTAGTTTGCAGAAGTGAATGCATTTCGTCTTTGATACGGAAAATTCTAGGCCATTCCGTGTTGTCCACTCATATGCTTTATTTATTGCGTTTTGTAGTCTTCGAATACCGGATTGGAGATTTTTACAACCAACACAGATTGCGAAGTCGTCTGCGAACAGTGTTGATGATATCGATGTTGGAATGGATGCTGTTAGGTCATTTATTGCGATGATGAATAATGTTGGGCTCAGCACGGAACCCTGTGGAACTCCGTTTTGAAGAGGTTTTAATGCGGATATAGCTCGGCCGATTCGTACTCGGAAGGTGCGTTCAGATAGGAAGTTTTCTATGAAGTACATTAAATGACCTCGGAAGCCCTACTTGTACAGTGTTACGATTGCTTTTCTTTTCCAAATCCGGTCAAAGGCCTTCGTTATATCAAAAAAGACGGCTAGGGTATGTTTGCGTAGTGCGAAGTTGCTCTGAATGAACGTTTGTAGGTGGATAAGATGATCGACTGTTGAGCGTGATGGTCGGAAGCCACATTGTATTGGAGATAACAGATTTCTATTTTCTAGTTCCCAGATTAGTCGTTTATTGATGATTTTTTCGAGAATTTTGCATAAGACTGAAGTTAAGGATATTGGCCTGAAATTATCTGCTTGCGACGGATTTTTGGTCGGTTTTTGTATCGGTATTATTATTGATTCTCTCCACTGCTTCGGGAAGGATCGTGTTGTCCATATGTGGTTAAACAGGTGGAGTCTTTTTTCATGCCCTAGATGTATGTATTTATTTTATAAAGTTTGGTTCAAAGGCACTTTTACCCCCCTTAACCGGCTAGACCCTTTCTCTGCACAAAATTTTTCAAATTTTGTACTGCCGCGTCGTTATAAATGACAATTTTTTATCTGCGTTTCAAAAATTTCGGTCGTAATTGCCTATTTTTCATTATAATCATGTCAGCACTATAACGATAGAAAGTAACAAATAGTTTCATGTAATCCGGGGCCGTTCCAACAATATCGGTCTCTATAACTGATAAATCGCTGTTGCCGTTATTTTCATCGTCATTTTTATTTTAAAATGGGTAATAACATGCAACTGTTGTTGTCCTTTTTTGGGAGCAATTATAAAGAACTGGTATTAAACGAAGTATTGAAAGCGGGCGAAAAAGATCAAAATCGTAACAAACAAGAATTATCTGTTGTAATTGGTTTTAACTGATGACGAAACAGACTAACCTTTTTGCACGGACAAGTTTTAAGTTCATGTGTATGTTACGTACCAGTGTTTATGTGTAAACTTTAGCGCACTCTAGGTAAAACACGTACCTGTATATTATAAAGAACAGATAATGTGAATTTTGAATAGCTGTAATTGATTTTCGAATATTTAATACGCAGGTGATTGTTTATTTCGTACAGGTTTCCTTATCCTTCTTACGTAATTGAAAGAAATTCCCGATTTGTAAGGGAATAAAGTATAAATCGAAACAAAAGGAAGATTTAGATTACTCTAGCTAAAAATATGTGATTTTTTTTTTTTTTTTGTCGTATTGCGCAGAAATCTTTGTGGGGACTTACGGATATATTGACTGTAATTAGAAACAAAAGTTGTTAACGACGGATGAAACGAAAGAATGTGTGTGTGCGACTTTGCAGCAAAATGTGACAAAGAATTACAACTACTGTTTCGGTAACATCTGTGAAAATTTTAAATGAGTTTGTGTATAGATTTCAGTTGATAATATTCGTATGACACCATTTTTGGTGCTCGGTTCGGAGAAGCTTTTAATTGATCAGATTTGTCTATAGGGATTATATGCAAAAGCCCCTTCCCTTACAACGGAAAAACCTTTTCAAATTTTAATTTTAAAACTAACAATCACTTCTTTTCTTATGGTCGGAGGTTGTTCTAATTTCGTCGGAGAAAAAATTGTGCAAACTTTGGAACATCGAAAAAGTGAAAATGTAAGTAAACAAAAAAATTCAATGACTAATATAGTGTTTGTTTTTTTTATGCTCCCGATACTTTTTTAAATCAATTTTTTCAAACAAAGCGTATTGTTAGAAAACTATTTCAGAAACAATTGTAAAAATTTATAATTGTTCTTTTTTACCGCCATAGAAAAAAGGGAAATTAAGTTCGTCGTGTATGTTTTTTTTTTTTTTTTTTGCATTTGTTGCACCTATATGGACCGATTTTGATTATTACTTGTTCACTGGAAAGTATACTAGTCAGCGGTGGTTTCCATATCACTGTTCAGTATATATATTGGTAAACACGGATGCACGCAGTAGTAAATTAAAGTAAAAGATTAAAAAATGAGGGCACCCTTTAAAGAACTTTTTAATGACATAACAAACGCTAATAACATATTTTTTTTTTTAACCCCCCTTTAGGCACGCCAGCTAAATACCGACATCCAGAAACAGCAAGAAAGAAAAGAGCTGTCAGTTAAATTTTAATTCGGTCAGATATGGACAATATAAAAGAACTAACGGATGAAATAATGAATGGTGAGAGGAAGGACAAAATATAAGATGCACAATAAGGAACACTTGAGTTTCAGCAGACAAGAATATAGAATACCACGTTCGACAGAAAGGATCGGACATTCAAAAAATCTGTGATTGACGTCGTAAGCCACCACTTTATTGAGGTGGAGAGGACAATTTGGAGAGGAGACAAGGGAATAGCGAAAACGTAAAAAAAAAAAGAGCGGAATGGTCCGAAAGCGAATCGTAGAATTGACAACAGAACGGGGAAGTGAAGGAAACTCAAAGAACACCAGGTATTAAAAGGAAGATTACGTTGTACAGACAGATAAAAGGATTGATCGTTACGAAAGGAGGAGGAATCTGACCAAAGTTTTAGATGAAACATTTATTACATAAGGAATACAAATTAGAGGATGGAATTTTTCTTAAGAAACGGATCGAGAGGAAGCAGCAACTCGAGCCAAGAAATCATTTCATTACCTTTAATTCCCATATGGCCGGGAACCCACAGCGAATAACAACGGATGGAGTAGCGAGAAGAAAGAAAACGGATAAGACAATGCGAAGAATGATGAAATCGGAAGAGTGATCAGGAAAAGGGTTGATCGCTTGAAGAACACTTATGGAGTCTGAAATAACCAAATAATTAGAAAATCGACAACTAGAGCAAATGAATATAATGGAGCGTAGGATGATCATTAATTCGTTTATAAAGGTAGAACAGAAAGAACGGAGACGAAATGATTCAGATAAATTGAAATCCTAAAAGGATAAAAGAAGCTCCAACATCATGAGGTCCTTTAGAGCCATCCGTAAAGATGGGGTTACATGCGATGGAAATTGGGAATTGATAATGCTGAATTCCTGTTGAATTATTGCTTGAGGAAGGGATTTAGAAAGTGAAGGTACAATAAAATCATCGAAATTAAAGTATATCAGTGCGGATAAACATAGATTGGAATAAAAGAAATCGAAACAGCCATAGCGCCATTTACAAGTTTATCGCCGATGGAAGTACTACTTAACAATATTGCGCATTGACCATGTGGACTGACCCGAATGTTATCCGCGGTCTCTGTTTGTAATTAAACACCGGTCAGCGGTGATGTCATATGAGTATATCATCGGTAAGTGATTCTTAGTAGTCGTTAAATAACGTTAAAAATTAAGCCTCTTTGGAAATACAACAAATTAGCCAAAAAGTTTAAAAAATGTACAGGGTAAATATAAACGCTTAAAATTTTAAAATTAAACGGTCAATAAATGCGAGTAACTTAAATTAATGTTACCATATGAAAATGGAAATTCGAATAAACGTAATTAAAAAAATTTTTATTAAAAAGAATAGCATCATTCTGGTTAACCTATCTGCATCGTGACTCCTCAAAAAAAAGTTTGTCACTGACGGAATTTGAACATTACATTCTTAAACCAATATTCAGCTCTGGTTATAGAGTACCGTACGTAGCAGCATTTTAGGTTGATCCATAATACGGCTCAAATGTACTCACACTAAAAGTTGAAAAATAAAATAGTTGAAAAAAAAAGGAAATACCGACTTCAAGATTGACTTTAAAAGTTTAGTAAAAGTGGGCTAAATACTAAAAACTAAATTATCTGATAAAAGATACTTCAGACTAGTTTAAAATTATTAAAATTATTCTTAATCAACATTAGTAAATATGAAAGTATCAGGGCGCCTCGAATTCAAATTACCATAATAATTAGAAACCGCATTAAATATTCGTTTTCAGTACTTGATAAAAAACGAGTGATTGTAATGTTTCACACGTAATAGTTAATCATTGTTGCAATTTATATTTCGACTTCAAAAAGTTAATGAATAAGAACTATCATAATATTTCTTTAAAGTAGTATATTCTAAAGTGTCTCTTTTTATCGAGTAGAATTATTTTTTACTTTTTATTTACATTTTTATTAAATTTTTAAGGTAAATTTTGAAGTCGGTATTTTTTTATTTGTTTTTTTTTTTTATATATAATTTTTTATCCAATATTATTATTTTATACATTCCGAAAATTCTCCTTCCCATTTTTTGGAAGTGATTTAAACTGAAACCCCGCGGTTGAGAGTTTTATGCGTGGGGGACGCTCAATTTAGGTCTGCGTAACAGTCCATTTCGAGCACCCGTATTAACGTACCTGTGTATCGCCGCTCAGTGTTTGGCCATATATTAAACGTTTGGAATTACACAGCATTACATATTTCGAAATTTTAAACAAAATCCTTTACTGACTAGTACGAATTGTACAGTCACGATAATCTGTTTTTCGTATGAATAATTTTGTTTTCATTTTTATTTTTTTCCCGGTAAAAACTGACCGAATACACTTGGGAGTTTTATGTTTTACACTGAAAATTGAGAACATTTTTCTCGATGGATAAAACTGATTTTCTCGATCACGTATTAATTCTCTAATAAGAGACGGAGGTTTTCTAAATTAAAAGGGACGGAGCCTTGAAACATGTTCCTGTGATGTTTAGATGTTACTTGTTAGGGAAGGTTAGCTTCCTGTTTTGTATAGTTTAAAATTGACCAAACAAAAGTTTATTTATATTTAGCGAACGCCACGTAACTCTCGCTATTATTCGCTTAACGGTCTTTTTCACACCCGCGTGTAGTAATGTCGCTGTGTGCAAGTTAAACATGGTTGCCTGAACAATTCGTTAAACATGAACAACAAGGGGGGCGCGTTAATTCGTAATAGGTAAAAACATTTCACTGCAGTAACAAACATAGGGTTCGTTTGCTACTCCAGTGAAATTCAATTCGGTTCTATATGTGTACGTGTGTGTATGTATTTATATATATATATATATATATATATATATATATATATATACATATATTCGGAATAAATTGTAGAAATTTCAATCGTAACTGTTTGAACATTAAAAAATGATCGCGACTAACGGAGCGTTAATTATTCCGCTTGGAAGGTTACGGCCAAAAATTGAACCTGTGAAAAATGATAAAAAAGAAGCTGGAATTTTTGGTCCGCCCTCATTCGTAGCTACACAGTATGGCAACAATAAATCAGTTTTTGCTCGCCTTTTGACCCCGTCTGTCTACTATGTCCATTCGTAATAACGGATTACACGATATACATAGAACTCTTTCCAGCGATTAATCACCGACGACCCGTAATATCGACAAAATTTCAATTAATGAAGCCGATATTTTTCACTCAAAATATAATAATATTTTCGCGCCTTTCTAGAACATTTCATTTAAACAGGCGTCTGTTTATTTCCTCATCGCACTGCCACTAGCGTAGTGCCCCTGACGCCTCCCCCCCCGCCATCCGGTAAATTCGATACCTAGTTTTAATCATCGTTTGATTTTTTCATTTAAAAAAAAAAAAAAAAAAGGGTTCGGCAGACCAAACAGCAGCTAGGAAAAAGCCGAAAGAGGCGATTTGTCGCGGTACGAGCCGTACAAAATAGTAATAATTACGCAGTAAATAACGCGACAGCAAAATAAAAATCTCCATCTCTTTATCGCAGTAGGTAGAGCAAAGAGCAGACAATAGATGAGCGTAAATAAAAACGTAAACAGAGCATCTCGGAGGAGAACGAGATTTACGATTGGAGATTTGTAGTTGCGAGGAAAATTATAGTTGTGACAAAAATTCGCTATCCGCCTTTGAAATAAATGTATCGGAAAAGACTTCCGCTTCTGCAGATATTAACGGCATTTAACAACAAAGGACAGCATTTGCAGAATTTATATACGTATTTGTGCAGCAATACCGCGTTCAATTCGACCGCCAGACTGGGGTGTTTACTTATGTCTCCTCTGTCCTATACGTATATAATACATACATACATATATATATATACATGTATGGCGAAAATAAATAAGTAAAAAAAAAAACAAAAAAACGACAAACAACAACGAAAAAGGAGAAATACACAGAACAAAAGGAGCAAAAAAATCCAAAATGAAATACAAATTTGGAAGCGACGGCGCCAGTCTAAAGCGTCGCGTTAATACCGGGTACGCGGAATTATACCGGCTAGCATGTTTTACTGGGCCCTGCGTCGAATCATACAGACATTCTTGATGATCGTTTAACGTTACAACGAGAATTCTACAACTCATTTGCGCTGCCAGCCGTTCCCATTTTCGCCGTACATAACACACACGACCCGCACCCGTCTGCCGATCATTTGTCCGATCACTTATTTCCGGCTACCGTTTCCGGGTTAGCAGACTAAAATCGCGAACTCGAGCGGAAAATCGGAATAAAAAGTCTCCCGGAATATTTGCAACTTCAATATTTACCCCTTTCATAAATAATTGACTTGAATGTATGTCGCGCGCGGATAATAAAGGTGTTTACACGATGAACGTTATTAATCGCGCCCAACGTGAGTTTCGCGCATCAATGCAGTTTAGGTTGGCGACAGCGGACCGACTCCGTCAAAGCGTATGACTATCGAAGATTCCTGATTAAGCCGTCTTCTCAGTTTCAAACTATGACTAGACTTGTGTGGTCGATCAGAGTTAAGAGGCGCCCCAAAAAAAAACTTCTAATCGTTCATCGCGATAAAGTATCAACACGCTAGTCACAGAGAATATCAACTTTTCTTAGTATCGCAGTTGAATTTAATACGCTATGAGTTTTCCGATGCTAAGCTCCTTGAAATAAAATTAAGGCAGAGAATATCAACTTTTCTTAGTATCGCAGTTGAATTTAATACGCTATGAGTTTTCCGATGCTAAGCTCCTTGAAATAAAATTAAGTTGTCGAAACCGCTTTCTTTTTCTTCTTCTAACGATATTACCACAGAGAAGTGAGGAGTGCAGTTAAAGCTAGGGACTTTTACAGATTTGGTCAGAGTATGCGGCTTATTTCAGAAACAACCAACTTCAGATAAAGTCACAATTTTTCAGAATGGATCTACCGAAGAGTGTGGAATAAACTGAGATCGGATCAGACACCCGGACACGCGCACACAAAGTACAGCACGACTTACGGTGGCCGCTCACAATCTCACGTAGCGGAATTCCAGAATTCTATCGAGGTTTCCGGGCGTACAGTACCATCTCTACGCATGCGCGGATGAACCGCAATAAAGGCACCGGGATTTCTAAATATAATAAAACAAGTCTCGTTATGTTCTATTTTTCGTTTTTTCGTAATAACCCGTTTTTCATGATTGCCTAATAAAATGATCGGAGAATATTGTTTGCCAGGGAAAAATTATTTTATAAGTAATGATAGAAAAAATATCTGTTTGCGGTTTTCACTATGTACTGCTTCCTCCCTGCCGGAAATAACTGAGTAGTTAAGAATTGTTGTGTCATTATTATACACCGTATTTTGTTTATTGTACAGGAAATTTATGTATTTAAAGGGGGTGTTCGAGATTCTTTATGTCGGTATGTTTTTAAATACGATAAGCTTAAATATAAGGAGATTTCATTTTTTACACGTCTATATTTTTCTTTTCGTTAATTTTTATCGGAAAACTGTTACAATTTATTTCAATACCGATTTTTGTAACTGAAATTATTCAGAGGTTATTAATAACTTAAAATAATCCCGCTAGGTAATGGTGAGATTATACTGGTTTTAAAAAAATATAAGAAGATAAACCGTTCGAAATATTTGAGTTAGAAACACTACCGTAACAATATGTAGAATTTTAACAAGATATACATATATATATATATATATATATATTTGTGCCCGCGGCGTTGCTCGCGTGAATTATGTATGATTCTAAAAAATTACATTTTTGTTAAATTACACCCATGCGGAATTCAGTTCATGACTGTGTAAGAGTATCAGTGAATGATTATATGTCAAAAGATTTTTTATTGGCTATGGCGGCTCCTGAATATTGGGGAGACTAACTTTTCCAGAAGTACAGCACATACCATTAGGTTCATTGGCCCATTTTTTGGCAGAACACTTTAAACAAACGGGTTTAATTATGAAATTAACTTTTGTTTAGTTTTAAAAATAACTTTTTTGTTGGGTTTAATTACCTACTAAACGAATTTAAAATATTTTCAAGCCGCTGCGTAGGGAGCCGACCGCGCAAATGAGCCACGCGGCACTTTATTTATTAACATTGACTCTCCCTCACCCCCCATATCCTAGTGACGCCTACATTGCCTATTATTTCTTGGAATTGACTCCTCTCCCGTACTCCAGTGACGCCTACATCGCATATATTATGGTGCTGCCTAGCTAGCCGAGCGGGATGAGCGGCGACCACACGACTTCTTTCTAATACTTACATTTTTAAACTCGTGATATCTTTCAAAGAAAATGTCCGAATTAAATAATTCAAAAAGTAATATAAAGGTATTGAAGCAGTCTTGAATATGAAGTAATTTATTTTGATAAGGATTAATACCAAGGTACAAATAAAGAGCCTTTTCTAGCGGCAGCATTTCAATTAAATTTTTAAAATAAAAGAACACTTATTGTGATATAACTATAACAGTTAGACATATACTGACGCGACACTTTTTGTAGATAATGATGTGTTCTGCAAAATCGTAGTACATTATTTTGTTTTATCATCAATAGTTTTTGCAGCGCACGCGATGTAACGAATTGTTTAGGTCATTTTTTTACACCTTGGGTTACATTATTGGAGTTTTAGTAAGGATCCCTAATTTTTTTGAAAATATAATACAGAGCCTATGTCACCCGGAGATAGTTTAGCTTCCCAACGGTGAAAGAATTTTTCTAATCGGTCCATTAGTTTCGGGGCCTATTCAATGTAAACAAACAAACATTCAAATCTTTCCTCTTTATAATATTAGTATAGATATAGAAATGCTGTTTTATAAATCTGACAATGTAAAAAACTAAAATAGAAAATAAACTAAAAAAAGTATATACATATAAATAAATAAAATAAAAACATGTATTTAATCGTGTTGTTCTAAAATGAAAGCTTTAATTTTACATTTTATTCTAATCATCCGGTGTTTTTTATTTAACGAATAGTAAAGAGAGTACACGTGTACGAGAATAAAAAATATTAATTCTAAAGTGTTAAACGTATTATTAAAAGGAAAGTCGAGATCTGTAGTCGCTGCTCGTTGTTGTGTTCAGTAATCTTAGTATTCAGGTGAAATATTAATAAAAACTGATCCGTTCATCGAAATATAATAAGTATTTTCGTAAATCATACGCGACTACCTATTCGGATGTTTCATGCTCGTGAAAATTTTCATAAATGCGCACACCGCTAGATTTTGGACAATTTAATAAAATACCGGAAATATTATCCGTTTATTTCTTAAAACTAACCATAGAATTAAACGTGATTCTTAGGGCAGAGTATTCGTGTTTCGATCGTGAAAAAAAGTGAAGCGGTAAATGTATCTTTAACCGAAATAAACGCTGTTCAAGAAATTGATTACGGGTCCTGACGCGTGACAAATATATATTCTCTTTGTACAAAAATAATTACAATTAATGGCGGGAGGGGGAAATTATTATTGGCGTGACCTCTACTGATCACGGTACATTTCCAACTTGTTCGGGTGTGAGACGACGATAATTGGCGCCGAAAATGAATGGTTTTATTACGATAAAAATAGTAATTTTAGTGTGCTTCTTCTTAGTGGGGCCAGACACAGCGGAATTTAATTACCTTACGGGAAATTAACAGATTCGTTTCTAAAAAGGTCAACAACTGACAGAATATGGTTCATTGTTCTTTAACTTTCTGCGCAATCTGTACCGAATTATCGGTGTCGCTGTTTAACAAACCAAGAAATATAACTTCAGTGATTTTTACGACTCTTAGCTGTGTGATTTATTTTATTTTACTTTTCATTTTTTTTTTATTCTCCTCCGCACCTTTTTTATATGCGCCGTTTGTAACTACTAAGGTCGTTACAGCACATATCCGGAAGTAACTAATATATTTCGGGTCAAACCACTCGTTCTAACCAAGGCTATAGCCCTTTTGACTTAGAGTTGTAGTATTTGCCAGGCAATCCTGTATGTTACTGGGTAGGCCATGTTGCGTGCGGAACGTGGCGAACTTTGGACACGTGAGAAGTATGTATGGAATTGTCGGTATGCCAGACTGGCCGCAGAAGAAGTACATAGTTGAAGACGAAGATTTGCTTATTATACGCCAGACCTAAATCATAATTTCCTTTCCTTAGTTTATCTTTCCCCGTCCGGCCACTTGATCACAATATAAGTATCGCAGTTGTAAATTATAAAAAATATACAATCATCTGAATATTTGCAAAAAAAAAAAAATACTTCTAAGAGTATCTTCGACAACTAAACTTTTCGTGAGCATACTGAGATTAAACTAATTTTTTTTTTTTTTTTTTTTGAGTTCGTGTCTAGCTACCAGGGAGCTATTATGATACTTTCATCGTAGGATTACTAAATGACGCGGAACAAACCAGTTGTGTACAGAAATTGGATAGTGGTTTCCGATATCGGAAAACGAGGTAGCCAGAGATGACTGCAGAGACTCTTTGCGGAAACTAGAGCGCTAAGGAGTAAAAGAAGGGCGCCGCAGGAGCAGATGTTTCATTGAGGCAGCAGGGAAACAAAAGGGGTATGCAACAAGGAGTTCGAAGTTAAGTAAAAATCGGCTATGTGTCAGACAAAATATGTCCGGATGCGCGGAGCCTTATAACAGCAACAAAATGGGCGTTCTTGGGAAATCGAAAAGAGGCAGCTAGAAGTGAATACAATGTTTTATCTTCCTAACTTTGTTTTGAGAGAGGTAATCTCGCTTCTATCGGGATTGCACATAAATTTCCAGAGATTTTGTTACACCAGAGGGGGGGGGGGGGTTGCAGATAAAGGCATTGGGCATAACAGCACTGACTTAGCAGCGGTGTCAGCTAAAGTATTACCCACAAGCCTAATGTAGCCCGTTACTCACAGGAAACTAATTTGGTCGGATGATACCAACTGGATGATTAGGGATTAGATTAAAGTAGCTATACTGTTAAATTAAGTTTGTTTCAGAAAAAGGTATCCGAAGTTGCGCGTGAATCACATACATTAAGAATGCAACACCTACGA
This sequence comes from Icerya purchasi, assembly GCA_039619475.1. NCBI lineage: Eukaryota > Metazoa > Arthropoda > Insecta > Hemiptera > Monophlebidae > Icerya > Icerya purchasi. The sequence continues at coordinate 396,798,399 of CM077115.1, read as the reverse complement.
AGGGATTTAATTACAGATTTAAGGGCTGGGAGTTTACCGTAAAGCTCGGTACCGAGAATGGAGCAATGATCACGGTGGGGGGCAGGAAGACGACAAAATCAGGCCAGAGTGAAAGGAACACGCAGTACAGAACGATTCGAAACTAGGGGGAACGATTTCGCACCAACGGTACACAGCAGGACTAACGATTGAATAACTTTGTCGGCTGGAAGGGTAGTCCTAGGCGGAAAAGGCAGTGACACATTAATATATTTTAAGTGCTGGGGGTTGATGTTGGAGTCTAACAAAAATTCTGATAGACACGTGATAGGATCATTAGGAAGTGTGAGATAAGGATCACGAAGTTCGAGAAGGAAAGTAACGCAAGTAGTGGAAAGATCTTTGAAAGTGCAAGGGCGCAAAGCCCAATAAAGATTGAAGGCTATGAAAATAAAAAGATTTAAAAAAGGTAAAATTAATTAAAAAGACACATCCAAATAATCTTGAGAACCGAAATATTAATAATATTACTAAGAAGCCAAATTTTTGTCCCTTTCAGTGAATGAATATGTCATCATCACCAAAAAGTCATATACGGAATGTCTTATTCTTTTTACAGTCAGTTAGATGATCGATATACCCAATTCAAGTCTTTCGTTTATTATTATAATTTTATTCTTTTTTTAATAACAATTCTTTGTTGTTAATCGCTTTTTTAAGCTCTTTTTAACGAAACAAAAGCACGCCGAAATAATTGAACTTTACACATCGTGTTTGATTTACAGAAATAATATACCTATAATGAATATTCGAAAAAGTTGAAAAAACGATTTTACTGAAATTATTTAAAGTTACGCAAATTTAGGACACAGCCGAGATAAGCTGGTTTTAATAAGCACATCAACAGAAATATCGGATAATATAATGAAAAAAAAAAAAAACATGAAAAGTTAGAAACTTCAAAGAGTGGAATTAAGGAAGGACTAAAACATTAAAGTATACAATCTTCAGTAGTTTTAGAAAAATATTTCCATGTTTGTTTTCAATTTTGTATTATTATTATTAAATTTTCATTTTTCTTAAATCAAATTTATCACCTTCAATACGGACGTGAGTAAGACAAGAATTTAGTCCCTTGAACGGTTACTATTAAAAACAATTAGGCGTATTTCGGAATTAGCATGTTGTTTGCTAATAATAAAAATGCGCGTTTATAATACGCGTTAGTATATGACAGTGTATTATCTCTCCTCGAAGTCTCAACTATTTTCATCCAATGTGCGAAAAAAATTTGAGCTCTAATTCAACACTCGTGAAAAAAGTGAAACTTCATAAGATTTCAAAACATTTTAGTCGTAAAATAATAACAATCAAAGGTGAGGTATACTTTTATGATCTAAAAGTATCACTTCAGCTCGGATCGGGTCAATTTTCTCTTTAACTTAATCTTCCTTAAAAGGAAATAAGAACTGATGTTAACTTTTTATTTAATATGTATGCGCGTGCAATGAAAATATATAATTTTACATAGCCTTAAATACGAGTTTTCCAACCGCCCTGATAATTATTAGTTGTTTCAGCGCCAGACTCCTATTTTCAAACTTTTATTTGATATATCACCGCAAGATATGTAGAAAACCGCTAAAAGAAATGTTTAAAGGGCGCAAAAATTGCAAAATTTTATAAAACAGGCTTAGCGTAAGAAACATAATACTTGAGCATCTACATTTCAAAAAAAAAAAAAAAAAACTAAAAGTATATCATAACGCAATTTTTGATAACACAAATATTTTCTAAAAAAATAATCACATTTCTACCGACTTTAAAAAATGAAGTATTTTTATGTTTCCTCCGCTCATGTAAACCGATTTGAATTATTATTTATTGGATACCGTCGCTGAGAGTACCACATAAATGCACCATCCAACGTAGCTGAAATAGTCACCAACAATTTTTTTGATTATCTCTGACTCCTTGAGCGCGCTTCAAGCCATATCTTTTCCCCTTCCTGATTATTTGCTGTCCTCCGTATACGTTCACTCATTCATAATCAAAATCTTTCTTCTCTTCATTCCATCAACATTGATTTGCCATGGGTACCTAGCCACTCGGTTATATTTGGCAATGAAGTGGCTGATTCTTAGCTCGGGTTGCTGCTTCTTCTCGCCTTTTTTTATGAAAAAAATCCATCCGCTAACCTCTTGTCGATGTGTTTTAGCTTTCATATCAGATCATGGTATCGGATATTTAAGCTTCCTGCTTTTCTAATAAGTATTCATCTCATCTGTCTGTTCAGCCTGCTCTTCCACCCTATTGCCGTGGTTTCTATTGCTTACCTCTCTTCGACATTCTGGTGTTGTTTCCGTTGTTCGTATGCGTTTTGGCCATTCTCTGCTGTCTTCTTCTGGATTTCGCTTTTCCTTGATTTCCTCCCCTCACTGTCCTCTCCATTCTGATTATGCAGTTATTTGCGACGCCGATCATCCAGTGTTCATCTCTTTCTGTAGAGCATTTTGTAGTCCTATTTGTGTTGAGGCTTGGGCTTCCTGCTCTTTTTTATGCTTCCTATATCCTGTTCTTTACTTCCCAAATTAATTATTCCTTCTATATTGATTGCTTTTTATCAATGATTTCTGATCGGATTAAAATATAACCGACTTCTTTCCTTACTAGTTGTTTCTGGGTGAAGGTCCTTGGTTGGCGTTCTTAAGAAAAAAAAAAAAAAAAGATATAGCTGAAATACTCAGTAATCATTAAAAGGAACGTTTAGAGAATTTTTTAATAACATAAAAATGTTATCAGTTTACCTAAGCGGGAAGAAAACTGGTTTTCAGTAAGACAAAATTTTTTTTTTTTAACCCCCCTTTGGGCATGTCAACAAAGGATCTTCGCCCAGAAACGAAAGGAAGGAGAAGGATCAGTTAAATGTAGATTCGGTCAGCTATTGATAAGACAAAGGAACTGAGGATAGAAATTAAAATATCTCATTTACAAGCTCATCACTAATAGTAGTAACCCTACGTTAATTTCAGTAGTATTATCGTGCATAACTGATGACCATGTGGACTGACTTTAATGGCATTCTTTGTTTATTACTAATTGCACCGAGAAGTGGTGGTTCTGTATAGAAGTATATGCCGTTGAGTATTATAGGACATCTTCTGCAGTGTCGTTCCTTCTCTTTTCAGGACGCACATGTTTGGCGTTTATCGACGTTGATTGTCATTGTTTCTCCACTCTTGGTATAGGGTTCTTTGTCAGACTCCATTCCTTGTAACTCCTAATTACTTCTTGGGTAATCGTCTATTATTGGCAAGCCCAGGGAAGTACCCAAACAAGAAAAAAAAAAGAAAAAAGAATATCAGAAGCACTAATGTAATCATTAAAATAATCGTTAAAAATGGAGTCTCCTTCGAAATGATACTTTCTCCGCTTAAAATAATATATGCGAAAAAAATTAGGTAATAATTTTGAATACGGTGAAAAAAATAACGCCTAAAATTCTATAATTATAGGAGCGATAAACGCGAGTGGAAATTCGAATAAACTTAATTGAAAATCCTCAAAGCGCGATTTATAAGCTCATCGCTGACGGAATTAGAATATTCTTAAATAGCCGGTTATTTATAGAGCACAGAAAATCATTTTAGTTTATCCGTATTGTCACTTAGAACTATTTACACTAAAATACTATGAAATAAAATAGTTTTTAACGGGAATATACGGACTTCCAGTTTTACTCAAAGAATTTAATACAAATTCGTACAAAAGTGTAATCATTACATTGGATAAGAAGATAATATAGCTTATTATGCGATAGAATATATGTTGAAGATGTGGGATATTATGATTATTCTTAAAGAACATTCGTACCTTAATTAGAATCTCGGTATGTACCGAATCTAAATTGGAGCAATTAAAAAACCATATTAAATATTCCTAACGTTTTCAATACTTATAGCAAACGAATGATCGTAATACTCTAATTTAATGCGATTTTTGGTTATTGTAATGCGAATTTGGTTGTGCCTCTAATTAAGATATTAATGTTATTTAAGATAATTATCTACAAAATTCCTATGTCAACTATTCTGAAATATATTTTTATTATATCACATTATTCCAAGATTTAATTTTTATGAAATTTTTAATCTTGAACCCGGTATTTTTTTAAAACGATTTTATCAATTATGGTAACATCGTTAGGATAGACCGTAATCTACAAACGAAGGAATTTAATACAAAAAAGGGAGTCCGACAAGGATGCATTTTATCGCCCATTTTATTTAATCTGTATTCCGAACATGTCATGAGGATTGTTATTGAGCAATGGACGGGCGGTATATTAATGGGAGGAAGAAAAATCTCAAATCTGCGATATGCAGATGACACGACGCTAGTCGCTGCCGACATGAAGGAAATGGAAGAACTACTGAAGAAGTTAGTGGATATTAGCATTTCATATGGCTTGAGCATAAACCAAATCAAAACAAAAGTTATGGTAATAGACAGAGGGAACACAATACCATTAAATGGGAGAGTGGTTTCCGGGTATGAAACGGTAGACAGCTTCGTATATCTCGGATCTCTGATAGAGAGTAATGGTAGTTCAGAAGAGGAAGTGAAACGTCGTATACAAATTGCCCGTAGCGCTATGTCCAGACTGAATAAGATATGGAAAGATGGTTCTGTAACGAAAAATACAAAAGTGAAGTTGGTCAACACACTGATTTTCTCGATCTTACTGTACGCAGCAGAAACTTGGACACTGAAAAAGGCAACTATAAGACGAGTAGATAGTTTCCAGATGTGGTGTTGGCGAAGGGTTCTTAAAATACCCTGGACGGCAAAACGAACCAATACATCTGTAATAGAAGAAATCGGGACTGCGCAACGATTATCCAGTATTGTACTCAGCCGTAAGATGAAATTTTTTGGACACCTTATGCGCAGAGAAAATGGAATGGAGCGCTGGCTGATACAGGCGAAAGTGGAAGGCAAGAGATCCAGAGGTCGACCACCAGCGCGATGGACCAATGCGATACAGGATGTAACGGGTCTAAGCTTACAGATGTCCTGTCTCAAAGCAGAGAATCGCGAGCAATGGCGAAAAATAATTAAATCGGCGTCGCCATGATCACGACACCCCTCTGGGGTTTTCGACCAAATGATGATGATACATTCGTTTACAATACAATATTTTATAACAGTAGGTGTGACACAGAATATGTACTGATCTAAAAGCGGGCAACTTCCATCAATTTGAAATTTTTAATCCTCAAGGCGCATATATATGTAACTTCAGAAACCGAAAAATATAAATTAGCCGTAAGAAAAAAAGTCAAAAACCTGAGTTCGACGGAAAGTTACTTTTAAACAGAAAAAATTGATTCTTTCCATCCGGTTGGTGGATTTCAAAATTATTTTAAAAAATACGTGCCAACTCGTAACCGGTAAAAACTAGGTAATTCGTTTATAAGGACTCTAATACATTCGATAATGTTTCTTATCACCCAAAACGACTAGTCGAGTGATCTTTAACTCTTCTTGCACCGTGCTCAGACTATGTAAGAACTATTTTATTTTCGCCCTGTGAAAAATAAACAGCTGCATTACGTTAGAGGCCTGTGTGCCGGTTAAAACGAATAAGAAAATTCTACATGATGAAAACAATTTTACAGTGTATATTTGAACCGGAATTTTTCTTATAATAAAAGCACACAGTATACATTGAAATTTTAAAAAAATAGAAATTGGTGTTAGTACAGTGTTTTTGTTTGTTTGTTTTTTTATTTATTTTTTGGTGCACTTGTTAATACAGGAAAAATACAGGAAATGAAAGTTAAAATTTAGTTTTAAAGGAAATGGAGGATGTGAAGATATTTAAGCAATAAATGATTCATATTCAGTATAATCTTTGTTGTTTTATTAATTAACAGATGAGAATGCTTTCTTGTTTTATTTTGCATTGTCATACTCAGTTAAAATCGTACAAAGATTGCACTGAAAAATAATCGGCTAATACGTGTTAATCAGTAGGCGTAAAATTGTTCATCAGATTTTTTTTTTTTTTTTAAATATGTCAACCACGGACGTTAATTCGGGGCAAGTGAAAGTTTTTGGGGTGTTCATGTACGACAGCGAGATTTCGAAGCAGATTGAACGAACACCACTGCCTAGCCAACTACGCTACGGTAGCTGGCTATTTAGAAATTTGATAAATTGTTGCACTGTTTTTGCTATTCGATCCAGTTTTAGTTTTGTTCGAAAACGGGAAAATTGTTTTCACAAATCAGTAAGCCTATATGTTTTCCGTTGAAAAATTTTTTTCGTTCTATAAAAACACGAACGAAGGCAAACTTTTCTTTCTTTTCTTAGAAAAAAGTAAAAAATACTTGTTTATTAAACAACTTTAAATTTGTAGAAAGTTTTAAAAAATATATTTTGGAAAAAAAATATCCACTTCAAGATTTAGTCTAAAGATTTTAATCTGTGGGTTGGAAAGTAAAAAGTATTTACGCAATGTAAAATAATATACTTCATAGCGAAATACATGTACCTTAAGGGGGATTATTACGGTTGTTCTTGAATGAAATTCATACGTTAATTAGAGTCTCAGTATGCTAAATTCAATTCACAGGAATAATTAAAAAGCATATTAAATGAGCATAACAATAAACACTCGTTTTCTATCGAGTATTGGAAACATCAGGAACGCGTTTTCTTAATTATTGAAATTTGGATTTTGGTATATACGGAGACTGTAATTACGGTATGAATGTTGCTTAAGAATAATCATAATATCTCCCTTCTTTAAGGTATATTCTACCGTAAAAAATATATTATATTTTTATCGAGTGTAGTTATTTTTTATAACAGTGCATTTTTATTAAGCAATTAGAGTAATAAGTCGGTATTTTTAACTGTTTTATTTCAAAATTTTTAGTGTAAATAATTTTTGATTAATGTGATACAGATAGGTCAACACTTTCTGTATATTAAGCAAATTTTGGACGTTCATATTTTCCCTATATATGCTAATGTAAATAACATTATCGGATGACTACTCAATCGGAGTACTTACTGACAACTCGTATCTGGTACAATTTCTAATCTCATTCAAATCACTGCGCACGGTCAAAAGTTGTTCGGAGTAACGTAAAAACATGCAATATACTCTTACGTAGGATTATCACTCTATCCCAGGCCTGTGCCCAGAATTTTGGAGGGGGGGGGGATTTTCTTCGCATATTTATTTCATAAATAACAATACATTTTCCACTAATATTCGTACCATTAATAATTTCCATCATTTTGATTCATATATTAATAATTTACATAAATGAATTACCCCGTATATGAACATTAATAAAAATTACATATGTCATTAATTATACTCGGAATAAAAAATTTTGCATAAGATATTAATGAAGTACCTAAAAATATGGAGCATATTTTTTCTTTTTTCTTTTAAAGGTAGGTAAGAACACCCTAAAAAATCATCAATATTTATTTTAAATTTATGATTTTTTTCAGATTTTTGTGTATTCATAATAACTATTTCAGTTCTCATGGGGGGGATTTAATCCCCCCCCCCCCCCCCCGTGGACACGGCCTTGCTCTATCCGGTATATAATTGTCACACACAAGGCAGGTTAGATTTAATTTTATTTACGGTGATTAGTGATACGTTATTTTTGAATTACTAATAATATATTTTATTAGTATTCTAATCTCTTCTTTATTAAATTTTATGACACGTAAATAATTTCTTAAATAAAACAATTGTAATTTTTAATGTTATCACAGTAATTATTTCAAATAACATCATCCTTCGTCATTAATTTTTAATCCGCAATTATTATTCCGATGTGAAAAAAGTTCTGCGATTCCACACTATAGCAGCATTTGTTAGAGGAAGATTGCCCTTAATTACTATGAATTATATGCGCAGTAATAGCAAATTAATTTCATGTGTGGAAAATTAACTGCGGAAGATACCACAATTAAGCGTAATATATACGTTGCAAATCGAGATCGATTGAAATATATACCGGCAAATCTACAACAAATATCGTACATCTACGAATTTATTGACAGACCGAAAAGCGTCGTTTCTTCTACGCAGCGATTTGGAAGGTAATTATATATTTTTAGGTTGCAAAACAGGGGGTAAAATGTTTAAAAAGTCCAATCTCCTTACATATAAATAGAGATCATTTATACATGTACAAAGGGTATTTTTGAAAACTTTTTACAATTCACAATTACCGCGAAGGAGGGCCTTATCAGTTTCATTCGATCAATATAGGTCTTACATTCGTATTATTTAAGAAAAAAGGTAATGAATTTCGGGCAGGAAAAGAGTTTGTGTTTACAACCACTTAGGGTAGTAATCGATTATGCAGCGGTTGTCTCAATCGGGATTAGTACAAAAGTTTTAGGATGTAACTTTTACCTGAAAATTAAAGTTGGTACCGAGAAATCTAAGTTTGCCGGTCACTTGCAAACAAAACATTGAAAGTGTAATACGGATGAAATATCCGTGCAGTTTTATCAGATACATATGTCATTTTAACCAGTTTATCTACCTTGGTACATACTCTCTGAATATACTTTAAAAAATCGTTCTCCTCGTGACATCATTGAATGCGTAATACATTTTAGAATCGAAAGCGAAGTTCACTATACAAATATTTATAACCGGGGGCCAGTATGTAAAACGAGTTATACTTTTTATCGAGTAATTACTTTCTACCTACGAAGGTTTATAAATTTTTAAGAGTTATTTCAAAAATTCAAACCTTTCTTTTTCAGCTTTTAATATCAGTACCCCCCCCCCCAATTTGCCGAGTAAAAAAAAACTTCAGATCAAATGAAGACAATCCCGGGGCGGATTCGTGTAATTTACGGTTTCTTAAAACGCGTAAAACTTTTTAAAAGAAAACACAAGCATAAGTTTAAACGATTTTTTCACACAATCAGACAGACATGAAGTTGGTGTTGAAAAAAAAAAAAAAATTAATTGCCTTTTAGAACTTTTGCAAAACCGGATGATAAGGGAACAAAGACACCAGCAGCAGAAGGAGGCATAAATTTTTCGGAAACGCATCAGTTGCAAGAGGCAGTGCATACGCGGAGCCGTTTAATGGTGCGAATAATAAACGTGTCGATTAATTAAATTGCTAAATTTAAATTTTCGCGGAACGTGCACCTGACACTGGCGCAGTGTAAAGGCCAAGACGAGTGCGGCGCTGTTTGGCAAATTCTCAGAGGTGAGCAAGGTGCGAGAAAGCTAACATTTTGGAAATGTCGCCAGCGAGAAGATAGATGGGCACTGGCGAGCCGAGATGTAATATCAGTTATAAATTAAGTGGCAAGCAGAGATTACGACGAACACGACGAATATGATGTAGTTTTTCGACGTAGCGCTCGAACGAGGACGATAGGTTAAAAAGTTCGCTCGGATGCGGACTGGCACACGTCTTGTACGCATTCGGGCGCACGTGCCAAAATTAATTTCATCGCGCGAAGTGAAGAAAGAAAAACAGCGAGTCAGAGATAAATTAAAACTAAAAGCGACTGCGGTAATTTTATTTTTCGCATCAGACGCAAGAATTGTGCTACGTTTGCGCTTCGAGAGTTGCACTGAAATAAAATTCCACGATCGCGCTAGGCCCCGCCAATCCGGGGTCCGTCTCCTTAATTCGGTCCGTCTGTCGGAGCAACGACGGGTTTTTCCGGGCTCGCCGCTGACGACGGTGGCCCATAATCAAATTGTGGTGCGCAAATGTGGAACAGGTCTTATTTCAGCGTTTGCTTAATTTCTAGGAAAATACGACGGTCTACTAATTGGAAATTTCGAGCGTGAAATGAAATGCTCGGCTGTTCGTCGTCGTAGCCGTTGTCGTCGGTAATCTTCTGCTGCTCGACCGCAGTCATTCGGCCGAGTGACTCGGCCCGTGTGGGATGCGGCGGCAAGTTGCCTCGTACACGGGCGAAGTTGTGTTATTACCAAAGGCAACTAGAAGTCGTTTCGACGTTTCTCGTGTGGAAGAGACTTGCGCAGAATTGGCGGATATGTAGAAATAATTTTCGCGGCATCTCCGGTGTTGTATGCTTATATCGGCATGCGTGCGGTATTTTTGCAAATTTTGAAATGCCCTTCGGGGAAATCTACTCCGTACCGCACTCTTTATTAGCACGTCGTTAAGGCCCGCCAACCGCAATCTCTACTTTCCACTTGTAAATTTCCGATAAAAATTTTTCCGTCAAAAAATTTTTATTCCAAACTTATTCTACTCCAGTTTGGAGTTTTCATCCGAATTCCGATAACGTATGCGCGCTGGTTCGATTCGAATTGGGGCGGGAAACGAGAAAACTCGTCGATGACAGAAATAAAATAGACCGCACACTAGAAACGCATAAGAGGGAAGCGACGGAACCCTAATCATTATTTAGCCGGAAAAAGTTTTAAAAAATCGAAATACAAATTAAGTCCTTTCTAGAGTCATAAATGACACTTACCCGGAGAGTGATTAAAATTACAATATTTAAAAACAATTTAATACAGCGATCTACATTAATATTCGGACACACGTAAAATTTAATAATAAACGCGAAAAAAAATGGTATTCAAATACGATTTTTGAACAAGTAACTACAAAATATGTTTGTAGTATCCTATTACCAAGAATAAATACCCAAAAATTTTTTGAAAATATTTAACTTCGTAAAACTCAAAAAAATTGAAGACATAGCGATTTATTTAAAAAGGTAACGAAAATATTCGGACTTTTCGAAGAGGAAACAAAAAAAAAATCATTTCAAATTTGAAGAAAAAAAAATTATTACTTCGCAGTTACAAACCTTTTTGCTCTATTACGGCAGATCAACAACTCAACCAATTTAGCAGTTGCAGCCGGTGAAATATTTTTCCATTCTCGTAGCAACACCTCTTTTAGCTCCTTTCTGTTGGAAATTTTATTTTCACGTACTTTTCGATATCCAATATTTGCCACGAGTTTTCTGTAGGGTTCATGTGACTGTGGATGGGGAGTTTCAATCACTTTTGGGCAGTTGTAAAGCAACCAACTGCGAGATAGCCGTGATTTATTTTTGGGGTCATTGTCTCGTTAAAAACTAAAACGCTTCTCGAGTCCCAAATTGGCATCGCTTGTTTTTAAATTTTTGTATTTAAAACGTTAACATACATTTCGGCATTCATGTTGCCATCGATAAATTCCAAATTGTGCCCACTCCTGAGGCTGCGAAACACCCCCAAACCATCACACTTTTGCTTCTCTGTGTTTCACTGTAGCGTTTAAATTACGTTTTTCTAATTCTTCTTTTGATTTTCGCCACATTTTCGAACGTCCGTCACTACCAAAAACATTAAATTTACTTTCATCCGTAAATGTTCCAATAATTAAAATCGCAATCTGTTGGTTTTCTTTAGCAAAATTTAAGCGTTTTTTTTTTCGATTACGTTCATTTACGAGAGGTTTTCTTCGAGCAGTATTGAAGAAACTCCGAATTTCAACGCGTGAATTGTAGGGTTTTTCTTTATTTCCTTCATTGTGAATCGCCTGTCCCACGGTGTTCCAATTTACGTGGTCGTCCTTTCTCAGGAATAACATCTAACCTGGCGTTCAAGATCGAATCTTCGACAAATATCGGGTATACTGTGTACTTTTTTTTAAGCATTGAACAATTTCGCGATTTCACGATAGGTTTTGCCTTTTGCGCGATTAAAATTAGTTCATTTTCGCACTTCAAAGCTCGTATTTCTACCTTTTCGCGACGTTATGCTTCTAATAGGTACTTTACGCGAAGATGATACACCTAGTAACGAACGATTACGTGAGAGCCTTTGCGTACAGGTGTGAGTCACCTGATGACAGATAAATGAGTCATCTTCGTGAAAGACAACATTATGAGATAGATGTCCGAATTCATTTTTATTGCATTTAAATGATGAGTTTTTTTGCAATTTTAATTTTGATGGGACGACTGTCATGATGTAAAATTTTTTTATCCGGTGTTTTTCCTTGCTCATACCTACATTAAGCATATTTCGTCGTTAGTTGTTCGAAAATCCTATTAGAACATTACCTTTCTTTCACGTTTATTATTGAACTTTACGCGTGTCCGAATATATTAAGGTTGATAGCTGTAAGTATAATAACGCGGTCGCTCGCTTTATCCGAATATTGCGAACGTAGTAAATATTTAATGCGCTTTTTAATTAATAATTTGTGATTTCCGTGCCGACTCTAATGAAGACATTTGAATGTTTAAAAATTATCGTAACATCCTCCTTAAGGCAGTATATTTTGACAAGATTAACTTTTATCGAATAATTGTTTTTCACTTTTTAGAGCGTTTTTATTAAATTTTTATTGTCGAACGGTTTATTAAACTTTTATGGTAAATCTACAAATATCGGTATTATTTTAGAAGAATTTCAATTTTAATTTATGATCCAATTTTGAAGTTTCTCAAGTCAAACCGTTCGTAAGTTATTGCATATTTTGATATTTTTGTCGTTTCTGAACTATCTTATTAGGATTCCATACACATAAATGTACGGAATCCTAAAAATTATCTAAATAAACATCTATTTTTTAGCATTTGTTTGAATGACTGCTGTATCGACTTACTGACATGGTAGCCCACCACTAAAAAATTGAAACTTAAAAACAGTTTAAAACACATTAGGTGAACATTTTTTTTATTACAAAATCGGCTTTTTCCGATTCCAGATTCTGATCAATCTTTACGAAGAAACACGTTTTTCAACAGATCGTGTACACACTTCAAGACCGCGCAAAAATCAGCGCAATACGGCATAGATTTATGCAAGCATTTCACTCCAGCGTTAGAATTTCGATGCGTTTGAAAATACTGAAAAATGAATCAGAAGTGCTTGGAAAATTGAAAAAGAAATAAATATTTCTGATTAGATTAAAGCGGGAAAATGTGTAAGATCAACAGATACACACAAGCTCTGGTTCGCTTATGACAATGCGTACACTGATTAGTGATAGTATTTAATCTGATAACAATGGCTAAAGATCTTCAAACAAGTAAGGTTAACTTCAAATTTCGGAAAGAGGTGAAATTTTTAGTTAGGAAAATGTCAAGTTCTGTATAGCATTAACACCGATTTAATAGAAATAGCAAAGTAACATAAAAAAATGTTTAGAACATTATTAACGTTGTTTTAATGGAGGTCAAAAGCTGAATTAAAATTTTTTAATATTTTAAAAGTAAGACGTCTGTTAAGAATAAAATTAAAGTATTGCGTCCATCCGACCTTAGCACAGTAATCTCAGACCTGGAAAAAAAAAGAAAAAAAGAAACAATTTTTTTTTCAAAACGCAAGTGTCACTCGAGGAAACATGTTAATGTATCGGGCAAGAAATAAATTGAAAGAATTATAAATTCCAAAATTCTTTAACAAACCGTTACAGGTAAGACTGGAAAATTAAATAATTGAATACGCGGGATATAGTCCGAATGAACGGGTTAAAATAGTAATGAACGGATACATAAAAGACATAACGGAAGGCCTTCAGTTAGATTGAGAATGGACTAGAAAGCGACAATGGGTAAATTTTAAACTGGTACAAAATAATAAAGTGAGCTGGAAACGTTCAGGTTCCATTAATAATAATAATAATAATAATAATAATAATAATAATAATAATAAAAATGCTATTAAACTTAACGTGTAACTGATTCTTCCCTGTCTAATTGTTTTTCCGGGTAAAGGTCCCCCTGGTGAACGAGCGCCCCACCAAAAAAAGTGTGAAAAAGAACTTTCTTCTTTCCTTTTGTAGAACTTGAAAAAAAAAAACACGTGGTTTTTTTCAATAATCACACCACTTATTACGGATAAGAGTCTTCTTTACGAAACGAAATAAATGAAATAACAGATAGTAAATTAAATTTTAAAAATTACTCAAATTAGGAAAACGGTTTCTTCGGTTTTTATAATTTAATTAACACTATAAACATATAAGAGGGATATAAACAATTGCAGTAATGATGATCTACAAAAAAAATTCACAAATTACGACACAATATCGATGATTTAGTGACGGTAAATTTCGATCGGACTGGATCATTCTTAATTTTAATTCCGTGCAACAGGTGAATTAATTATAATTGGTTCAGAGCAAGTACCTCGATAACAAAGCATTTTATATAAGTGCTCACCGCTCAATGCTGCTCGATACGTCTAACGTGGATGAAATTTCCGATGTCTTAATCAAAATACAATATCAGCGAAAATGAAATTAAATGTCCAACGCCATCGTAAAATGGCAGTACACACGGAGTTCACGTTTCGCGGTTTTCGATATTTTACCATTTCATATTAAAACCAAAATTTTTTTGAAAAAATCCGTATTTTTCACTTTAATTATTAACGAGAAAAAAACTTATCAGATTTTATCGTTTCGTGATGAAAATACAAAAGCCCACAGATTTTCTATATCCGATCGACTTTTACCCTTCTATACTTACGTGTATAATAGTCACGACTTACCGATGATACTTTTCATTGTTTTACTTTGTTTTTTTTGTTCAACATTGTTAATGTCTACATGGAACTACAGCCGGGGAAAGCGAACATGGTCAGAATCTGCAATCGATCATGGAAACTTAAAAAGGTTAATGGAAGCAGATCCATTTCGAAATAGTCCGATAAGTTGAATAATAATTGGCTACTCCAATTAGAGTACAATTCTAAACCGTTTTCAACAAACTGGAATATCAAAAAAGCTTGACACATGAGTACCACAATTGAAGTATGGTTCGCACTCTTTCGGCACAACGAGTACTACCCGTTTCTTCATCACTTGGTTCAATAATACTCCAAAGAGGGGTAACACGGTGATTGTTTGGTGGTGTGCGGCTGATCTTAAGCAAAACACAGTCTGAATCTGGGTAATATACATAGGTTCATCAAATCGACGAAATATGCAAAAATTTTAGCGTAACACTTGTCCAACATGAAAGGTTCAATTCTCCGCCACGACAACGTTCTTCTACACGTCGCACGATCAATTCGATTCGTGCTATGCAAAACTCTGCCTCACCCAGCGTACCCGTCAGATTTCTTGCCGCCGGCTATTACTTTTTCAAGCATCTCGACAACTTTCCGAAGGCGGAATGTTTCGAAAATCAGAAGGAGGCAAAAACGACCGTTAACGACTTCATCGCCTCCAGAACTTTATAGTTTTATACTCTACCGGAATAAATAAACTTAATTTTCATTACGAAAAACGTGTTGATTCTAACAGTACTTATCTCGATGAATAAAGTTTTTTTTCCGAGTTGAGATATTTACGCTTAAAAGTGACAATAAAAGTCCACAAATATAAATTTAACGATTCAATATTTAATTATTCGCTCTGAGTAATAAACTAAAAACGCGATGAAAATCATTTCTTACGAAAACGGTCAATATCAAAATTACATTCATTCCTTCCTCATCATACGTCGTAAATTATTTCTTCTATTTCTGAAAATTGATTAAACCAATTTGTTACATTTATATACTGCGGAATTTTTCTCTAGTATTTTCTTGAATTTTAATAATCCAAATCACATTCTACCAGTGTCAGTAACAGTTATATGGATAATACTAATCTCTCCCATTCATTATTGATAGACTCTTTGAACACAATGGAAAATAGCTTTTAGAAAAATTTATGCTTATTTGTCTACCGCATTGTTTGCATTATCTCTCTTCTGAGTTCGATTGTGAGTTAGTCTTTTTAAGTTTAGTGCTAACGAACGATATTTATATTTTGACGTTTCCGAGAAGGAGTTCAAACTGATTAATAATACCAACTTTTTTTTTTTTACTTTTTTAATTTTTATCGTTAAAACAGTTTTTTAAATTTATGCCGCGTACCCTTTACGTTAGTTTTTCATTAAATTTGATAGTTTTCTGTAAACGAAAAAAATCTGCTGATTTCCCCGATAAATGCATAATTTATGAAGAACAAGTTTAAATTAAGCGTAAAACTTGTAAATAATTTCACTTTTATATTCAAATTTTTCAATTTTTCATTTTCGTATCTCATTTATTGTAAATGTTTATTAAATAGAAAAAATTATGTGTGTGTGTGTGTTATAAAATATATTTATTTATAAAGGATACACTAAAGCCTTGTAGTCAATTATTGTATATGCAATATTTGAACACTACAATAAAAACAAATAAAAAATAGTCGTTTCCATACAATTCATAAAAATTTTAATTTTCATTTCTTTTGTCAAAAATTAAAAAGAAATAAATTTTGTTCTGAATTTCGGTCCATTTAATTCAAACAGTTATGATTTCGGGTGGGGGTGAACCCGGAAAACCCCCCTCGATACGGCCTTGTCCGTAAATATATTTTACGTACACTGTTTAAAAATGTTAAAGTGAATTAGGTAAATTTGAACAACCGGAATTTCGTCAATAAAATGCGCATGCAAACCGCGAGTATTAAAAATAATTTTCTTCCATTTTTCGAACCAGAAACCGGTTTCCGATCAGTCCAGATATTAATGATCGTTTTTCACATTTCATCGATTAATTTTAATGCTTTACGTCGAATGTAATTCGCTGAAAAAATTAATTTGAGTAAATTTAGCGTTAATGTAAAGACTTATCTTATTCGTGCTGTAATTTTCGCTTATAATTATGTTGTAATTTGAAATGTTTTCTTACTGTTCTTTGATAAATGTGGATTCTGCAAAAAAAATTTCAAAAAAGCATAATATATAAAAATTTAAAAATACTGCTTCGAAATTTTTCTTGTTGCAATTGGACAATTTTTTAAAGGAGAACATGTAGTTTCGTTTAGGTGTACGTGTCTATATTTGATTATGTGAAGCGGCAAGCTCTGCGGTGTGAGACTGCTGGTGCGCACAGAGTAGATATAATTATCGAAACGTTAAATAGGGGATTAATTAAAGAGTGGGACGAAAAATCACGTTGGATACATTATTTCAGGCTACCGGATAAAGAGAGGAAGTCTTTTATAGAATGTCGTGTGCTGGACACAAAGCAGGAAAGCCTATTATTAATGAAGGGAACCAGTTGTTGTACCGAATCAAAAAGATCAATGCTGATTTTAAAGAAAAATTTATAAGTGTGTCCAGGTCGAGTTCAGAATCAATGTTGTAGGTAGGACTTTAAGGATACTTTTGCATTGAAATAGATTTGAATTATGGTTTAAAGGAAATATAAGCGAATCGGAAATAAGCGGGAATGCAAAAATTAAATAAAAAGTTCCCGTTTTTTTCAAACTTTCGAATCGGAAAAACAGTACAAAATTCGCAGATGCTAAGACTTTGTCTTCATAAGCGTGTGTTACCGGCGAAAATTTTTACTTTGCATTCATTTACGTGGCCCCGTATACTTTAGTCGGAGACGTGATTTACGAAAAGGTTAGATCGAGCCAAATCTCGACCGGACCAAGGAATTTTTTTATTGTGCTGGGAAGAGGTATCATTAGAAAGGGTTTCGAACACAGTAAATGGTACATTAAGAATAGGATACTTTCATTTTGGTAACGTTGACGTTGACATAGAATGTGGCTCTGTAAACAGGACGAGACAGGTAGAGGGGAAGATATCCTTTGAAGAGATGATCACGAGTAAGACTAGACATAATTAGGTGATTGACTTCGTTTCTGTGACGGTTTTATGCTTATCAAAAGAGTTATATCTGATGAAATAAATGTATTAGAGTATCTTCTACTCCATTCTCCAAAAGATTTTCGGATAGCTGCTGGTATAAGATGAAATCACATGTTTTTGGAAAAGCTGATGTTGTGGGGACTGAATGTATATGAAAATCCTTTCCTAGTTAAATCTAGTGACGTGCGAAATTCATCTCGGATATTGAAAAATGTACTTCCACTAGTCTGTGAATAAAAAATATTGTTCATCGTGTCATCTAAAAAAAATTTGAAGCGTTCTTTAAAAAGTATATCCTTTATTATAGCTTTTTATTTAACTCGCTTTGTCATTCTGTCTGTCTTCCATCTGTCTGTTTGCGGGGAATATTGCGAACGATTATTCACCTACTTCCCGATGAATAAAAAAAGTGGCCTTTTGCAGAAATGCTTGTTATAGATGACAACACAATATTACGCAACATCTGGGTTTCTAACTTCAAAATTAGACCCTCTGGGCGCCGAAATGGTGGGGGGGATTTTGGAAACGATTTTTCACCTACTTTCCGATGAATTAAAAAAGTATCCTTTTGCAGAAATGCTTGTTATAGATGACAATACAATATTATGCAACATCTGGGTTTGCAGCTTTAAAATTAGACCCTCAGGGCGCCGAAAGCTCGAAATTTTGGATTTTTTTTTTTTTTTTTCGGGCATGCGATATATCGTTGGAAAGATCGTTATTTGTTGAGAACAAAACCATATTTTATTTTTTTAATGAAACTTTCGAAGTTTACAAAACGTTCAAAAAAGCGCGAGATCTAATATGTACCTCCCTCTTTGCGACGCGAGTATTATAGCTAAAAATTAGGAACACGGTTGAAAATATGCATATGCATATATATTTCTTTGGTTTTTGGAACATCTAGGTTACCAACTTTAAAATTAGCCCCTCGGGGCTTTGAAAGCTCGAACTTTTGGAAAAAAATATCGTTTTTCCCGGACATATGATGTACTGTTGGAAAGAGTGCTATTTGTCGGGAGTAAACTCGTATTTCATTTTCTTAATGAAACATTGGACATTTACCAAAAATTTAAAAAAGCACCATAAACGAAGTGTAGCCTCTTTAAAATCGGACCCTTGTGGCGCCAAAAGCTCGAAAGTTTTAAAAAATATATATTTTTTCCCGTTGTGTGATATATCAATGCAAAGATCGCTATTAGTCAAACATTGTGTTTCATGTGCTGAGGATTCCGTATGTATTGTATGAAAAACAAAAGAAAATATAATTGAAAGAATGCGATCCAATATTTAATAATAAAATGTAACACAAATTTTTGTAAATATCCTATAATCAAGATATTGAATGAAATAAAGAAAAATAAAATACAATTCTAGATTTATTGTTTTTAATTGAAATACATAGTAAAAAATCCAGACTAAAAAATAAAAAAATAAATTTTTTTTTTAAAAATAGCCTTTTATTTATGCACTAAAAAGTACAAAATAACTTTATTAGTGTGCGACTACCAACATTAAAATCTGAAATTACCAAATATTCTAAAAAATAAAAGCGGAGGCCGCAAATTAATAATATTATTTTTCATAATATTTTGTAGTTTCAGATTTTAATATTAAGATGCGCATCTGGTAGTCGCACACTAATAAAGTTTCTCCAAGACAATCGCAGTCGGTTTCGAACATTTTCAACAACATCATGTCAAAGATAAACGTTCCTAATATACCGATACTTAGGTTCTCGAATGCATTAATTCCACCGTGGGATGACAATCCAATTAAGATAGATCGCTCAATGGTCGCACTGAGAAAGGGATTGCGCATCCATCGAACAGCTAGAGGAAAACATTCGAACACGAACCTCCGGCTTGCCTCTCTTCTACACCGACGCGTCTATACGTTTGCTGGCTGCTCAGTCGTCTCTGATGATGTCGCTATAATCCGTTACTCACTCCCGGAACCGTTTTCCAACCTATCCGCCGAATTATATGCTCTCTGGCTCGCTGTCGATTATCTCATGAGATCTGACTCACATCAATCATCCGTAGTGTGTTCAGATTCTCTCTCAGCACTCAAAGCCGCGTCTAACGTGTTCAGCCACGATCAACATCCAGTAGCCAAAGAAATTCCCAAATTAGTATCGTCGAGACCGATTCCTGCCGCAAACATCACAAACGAATAAGCTTCGCGTAATCAAGCCGTCTATATCACTGTGGAACATATCACTTCCAAATCGAAGAGATGCCTAATCATCACCCAACTCCGATTGGGTCACACACGCCTCACCCACGAATACTTACTAAATAGAACTGAGGCTCCTCAGTGTACCATGTGCAGTGTTTCCCCCACCATTCATCATATACTCACCGAATGCCCTTCATATTCCTTTGAAAATAAATTTTTCAACCTGCCTTCTTCTCTTCCCCTCATCCTTAAAGACAACTCCTCTTTGTTATCCAGTTTAATCCTTTTCCTTCATAAGTCGGGACTCTACTAACTGATCTAAACCTCCTCCTCCTCCCGTGTCTCTAGCCATAGTTGCTGCACATGGCACGTAAAATTTAATTTAATAATAATAATAATAAAACTAATAAAGTTATTTTGTGCTTTTTAGTGCATAAATAAAAGGCTATTTTTTAAAAAAAGATTTTTTATATTTTTTATTTTTGGTCTACAAACATTGAAATTTCTGCGATTGAAGGAACGTTTCCCTTCGCATTAACGGAGAAACAGTATGTTTATGGGAGATAGGTTTTGAGAAAAACCGGTACAAAGGTATCACAAAAAACTGATTTCAATTCGCGCAATATTTTCAACCAGCGGAATGTTTAAATTCTAATTTTTATTTATCATACATAATATAATTAAAAACAGAAACGTAATTATTTACACAGTCATAAGCGGACCAAAGATTAAATAAAAAATAATGTGCAGAGCCTTCAGCGCACTATTTAAAATTAATTAATTTTCCTTTTTACTTCCTTGTACGTAGTAAAGGAAGTGTTGTAATCACGAAAAATGTTTATGTCATAGTTTAAAAGATATATATATCCATTTTGATCACTCTTGGATACATTTTTAAGTAGTTTTTCGTGATGACGTGTGTACGTAGGTATGCATGCATCACGCATAACTCAAAAACGGCCAGTGGAAAAAAGAGTTGAAATTTTGAGGGTTCTTCTCTTGGAGGTTTTCATGGAATTTTTCCCATAACTCAAAAACGGGTGGCCGTAGAAAGTTTAAATTTTGGACTCCGGATTGTTATTTATTTATTACTTGCTCGTTTTAATGTTTAAAAGTTTTACAAGGAAGACGTGTGTTGCCGCAACAGAATTTTTATGGGCAAATTCGTAGCAGAAAAACTATCATCATTACTGTTGTGGATTAATAATTTTTATTCAAGTTTAGGTTCGAATACAGGGTAAAGCGACTTGTTCGGCGTGTTTATATTTTCGTAAATAATTTCAGTCGGGTATTCATTACGGCATACTTCTCCGACTTTTTCCGTTTATTGAAAGACGATTTTATATTTATCGCGCTGTGTTTCTACCTCAGCTAGAAACTAGTTTGGCAAATTGCTTTCAAGCCAAGCCGCTTCTCTACATTCTTAGTTTTTTATTTTAATCGGAAAAGCGAAATATACGTTTCAGAAATAATTTAATTATTTCGAGTAACTCTCAAGCGTGCAAGTTTACTAACGTTCAATTTTGTTTTTTTCAAAATCAATAAAATTATGTTCCCTTAATCATCAGATATATAACAGGAGGAACAAAACGAAAAAAAAAAAAGTTTAAAAAAGGTAATTCAATACTCATTCCATGAATCTAATAAAATAGAATCTAAAAACTAGAAAAAAATACTTATTTGATGTAGATGATTCTGTGTTTATTTTACGAAACATATCTTAATTAGAGTCTCGGTACACCAAATACAAATTACAACAGTAATTAAAAACCACATTAAATGAGCGTGACAATAAACACTCGTTTTCCATAGTTTAAGTATGCTGGAAACATCAGGAATATTTAATACGGTTTTTTAATTGTTTCGGTACATACCGAGATTCTAATTAAGGTACGAATGTTGTTTAAGAATAATCATCCCTCCTCTTTAAGGTATATTCCATCGTATAATAAGCTATGTTATCTTCTTATCCAACCTAATGATTACTTTTGTACGAATTTTTATTAAATTCTTTGAGTGAATCTGGAAGTCCGTATATTCCCGTTAAAAACTATTTTATTTCATAGTATTTTAGTGTAAATAGTTCTAAGTGACAATACGGATAGACCAAAATGATTTTCTGTGCTCTATAAATAACCGACTATTTAAGAATTGAGCTTGTAAATCGCGCTTTGGTGATTTTCAATTGAGTTTATTCGTTCTTTTTTCAGTAGTAATAATAATAAATAAATTAAATAAATTAAAATTGAACTGAAATTTCCATTTCTATATGGCATCGTGAAAGTCACCCGCGTTTATCGCTCCATTAATTCTAGAATTTTAGGCGTTCTTTTTTTCCCCGTATTCTAAATTTTTAGCTACTTTTTGTCTGCATATATTATTTTAAGCGGAGAAAGTATCATTTTGAAGGAGACTCCATTTTTAACGATTATTTTAATGATTACATCAGTGCTCCTGATACTCAACGATATATACTTTTATACAATACTGCCACTTCTCCCTGCAATTAGTAATAAGCAAAGAATGCCATTAAAGTCAGTCCACATGGTCATCAGTTATGCACGATAATACTACTGAAATTAACGTAGGGTTACTACTATTAGTGATGAGCTTGTAAATGAGATATTTTAATTTTTTGTCTTACTGAAAACCAGTTTTTCTTCCCGCTTAGGTAAACTGATAACATTTTTGTTATGTTATTAAAAAATTCTCTAAAGAAAAGACTCCTAACGTTCCTTTTAATGATTACTGAGTATTTCAGCTATATCTTTTTTTTTTTTCTTAGGAACGCCAACCAAGGACCTTCACCCAGAAACAACTAGTAAGGAAAGAAGTCGGTTATATTTTAATCCGATTAGAAATCATTGATAAAAAGCAATGTAGGTGGAATAATTAATTTGGGAAGTAAAGAACAGGATATAGGAAGCACAATAAAGAGTAGGAAGCCCAAGCCTCAACACAAATAGGAATACAAAATGCTCTACAGAAAGAGATGAGTCACTCGCGTTTCTTTCAATTCTAGAATTCCAGGTGTTCTTTTTTTCCCCCGAATTCTAAATTTTTGGTCAATTTTTGCCGGCGTATATTTTAAGCGGAGAAAATATATTTCCCAGAAGATTCTATTTTTAATGGTTATTTCGATGACTATTGAGTATCAGTGCTCACGGTACTCATATGATGACCTGCAGGTTCTGCTGCGGGCACGATTTGTCTTTCGCTAAAGTGCATTTTGCCGGCCAAAAGTCACGGTTCACCAGCAGCGCTATAATAAGCAGGTGTTTGTTTTTAAAGTCTAGGGAAAATGTTCAATTTCGCTCGTGTGTGTTAAACTTGTTTCCATCGCGTTACGATAAACAGGAGTTTATAAAGTCGAAGGAATTTTTTCTGTTTCGCTAACGCGTTATAATTTATTTGTTCATTTGATTAGTGTTGAACGAATACATCTCGAATTAAAACAAATTCTAAGAACGTTTTATATTAAAAGTCAGAATGGAAATATTTTAAGGTGAAAAAAAGTGTTCTTGAAGAAACTGAAACGCTGTTAATTACGTTTAATTTTTTTGTAAAATAATTTTTTACGCTTTTGAATATTTGTATTCTAAAAGTTCATTTTTAGTAATAATTTTATCATAAAATGTTCTTATAATTTGTTTTAATTCCATAAGCATTCAACACACTAATCAAATGAACATAAGTTTAAGACGTTAGCGAAACACGAAAAATTTCCTCGACTTTATAAACTCCTGTTTGTTGTAATGCGGCCAGCGAACCGTGGCTTTCCGTGTAATTCGCATTAATATACTCAGGGTATGATGTCATCCGATTATTCAACTCGCGCGGGGAATCGTGGTTTTTCGTGTTGCTTGTAGCGCTGTGATAGACTCTTCGTCGTATGGGACCACATCCAACCAGTTTAATTACTAATAAACGAAAGGTATCGATTGAGAATTCAGTTCCCACATGGTCAAAAGTTATATGGGTAATATTAAGATACGTAATGTCTCCGTCAGTGATAAGCTTGTAAATATGGCACACACTATACGTGCGTTTTAACTTTATTCATTCGAATCTGATAACTGATTAGTAAAAATTGACGCTATTTTAAGTTTTTCATCTTATCGGAAATAGTTTTTTTCCTACTTACGTTTCCGCGGTAAATTGATAATATTTCGTAGCATCTTTGATGTTTGTTATATTACTAGAAAATTCTCTAAAGAGAAGAGCTCTTGTTGTTGTCATTTTAATGACTGCTGAGTATTTCATCGGTAGTGAACGGTGTACTCATGCGGTAGTACCGGTACAACAAAGAATCATTAAAACCGGTCCAGATGGGCACGAGTTATGTGCGAACAGACATAAATAAAACAGCACACGCCACATACAACTTCTCTTCTTGACGTCTAAAAAGTATAGTCGCAGAAATTACGTTCAACGTTGTGCAACCCAAGTCTTTAAAAAATGAAAACTGGATAAAATTTTTAATATTAATTGCCTAACTTCGTATTAAGATTAGGGTAAAAAATTATCGAAAGCAGAAGATGACGTAAAGTCGTCCGATACAATGGTACCGAAAGAAACTTTGGGGTGGAAGATCGGTTTAATTTCACACAGATCGAAGTTGCGTGAACAGTGAAAGTAATTAAGAACGAAAAAATTTATCGTTTAATAAATAAATCGTTTCCTAGAAACCTTTGTCAATACGTACAATGATCATGGCGCGTCTATATCCTCCTAAGTCGTATTGACCCCAAGTATCGTGACTATCTATCTGTGCATTACAGTTATACAAATGTAGGTAGTGTTCATGGCAATTGTTACATGCAACGCTAGTGTAGACACAAAATTACACACGGAACTTTCTGCAGTAGCTTAATGCAGTTCCCTAGGTGAATACACATATCTGTACAACAATCCGTGCGAATATGTGATAGTGTACTTCGGGGCCTCATTACTCTATTAGCGATTATTTATTAATTTAATAGTTCCTACTTGTCGGCGCTACTTTTCAAACTTATAATCCCTAATTTCCGATGATTCTCTGGCCACTCAGCTGTTGCGAGACCTGTACATTTAAAAAATTTCAAATTGCCTTAAATAGGGATACACATTATATTTATTTTTATTTATTTTTTTCTGGGCGCTTCAGCCATGCATATTAACTCAGCGCAAGTGAAATTTTATAAGTTTCAATGTGCGATAGTCGAACCAGGTATCTGAAACATCACACTACCTATGGGTACGCGATGATAGGTGGCTTCTTATTTATTTGAATTATCCAAGTTGCGAAATAAAAAAAATAAAATAAAAACAAAAACGGAAAAATCCCAGTGAAATTGTGTAAATGGGTAGCGCAGTAATTTAATAAATTAAATTTACATGCCGTGTATTTCAGAGAAATTTAATAATTTTTGCACCATTTTAATCGAAATAGGTTTCTCTATATTAATATGTCTTTCTAGCATTAAACATGTTCACAATTTCTGATCTTTTCTTGGCGCACATGCGGTGTTCTTTAATTTGTAATAAAAAAATACACTACACGTTTGTCCAAAAACAATTCTTTTTTTCCCCCTTAGAAATGCCGGTAACCTTTTTTTTTACATTGCACCGGAAAACCATAAGCAATGCTGATCACAAGACATGCTTAAAGGGAGTAGAGTGAAAGTGAGGAAAAGGGAATAGGAAACTGGGAACACCAAGAAAAAAGAAATAATTGGAAGGCCGATCCTATGGGACATCAGACTAAGTTTAAGGAAGATCAGACTCTAGTCATGGAGAGGTAACATCAGGAGACAGTGATATCTAGTCGGCAATCCGTATTTACTAGGTGATCGGAAGTGCATCCCGACACCATTTTCTTCGTTTGAAACGTCTGGGCGGATTTCCTGGTACATTTGGTTGATACATACGGCTGATGTTCGAATTTGTACTGCACTTCAGCTTGTCGAAAAACTTCCTGTACTGCTCCACATAAATATCTTTTACAAATGGCACTTGCAAATCTGTGTGTAGTGTTAAGTTCGACACGTATCTTGGCGCGGAAGTAATAATCCGAAGTATCTTTGACTGCTCCCTTTGAATCTTCAATAGATTTGATGTTGCAGTTGTCCCGTACAGTTCCAGCCCGTACCTCCAAATGGGCGCTATCATTGTTAAATATAGTTGACGCTTGACATTTAAGCTCAAGGTCGATTTTCTTCCTATTAATGGATATAATAACCTACATCGATTAGAGACTGTTTTCTTAGTCTGAATGACATGGCCGGTAACCTTCACGCAACAACGTGACAAACTAAATTAGGAAAATAAATAGCCAGACAATCAGAAATGGAAGATACAAAGGACAATAGAAAGGGAACAACAAAAGACAGTGGGAAGGAAAGGATATGTCCAAACTTTCTTACGTGTGCTTGTTCTTGCATACAAATTTTCCCCGTATTATAACTTTCGGACGGAAAGTTTTTATTGATACTTTCTTACATTTTTGTTAAATCGTCAAGTTCATAAAGATGAAAAAAAATCTATTTTGTAAAGAAAAGCTCTGCATTGTCTAAATTCGAAAATGATCGGGATAATCTGGAAAATTACGAAAGAACCGAATGAAATGGAATCGTGTAACAAATTAAGAAAGTCGATGATAAAATGTAGAAAAGGTTCCTCAGAAGTTTACAACTAAATGAAATACAAAGTTGCCAAAAAAATTTTAGATGCGGTACCAAAAAAAAAAAAATAAAAGGAGGAAAGAAAATAGTTTATTAATTTAATAAGCGCTGATAAACATTTAATCGGGCATAAATGCATGAATGTACACCGAAGTATTTATTGGAATATAACTCACAACGGCTTTGCCACGAAAAACTCACCGACTTGCGCGCTGTTATTCATGGAATAAACTTAAGAATAAACATTAAGAAATATTAATAGCTTTAATGTGAACTTCAAAGTATCCACGCCACATACAAACAATAAATTATTTATTCTAGTATCGGCGCATTCGGTACTAGCGATGGGTAAGCTCGTTATTTTTTCGGATACGGATTCGAAACGGAATCGCAGGTTAACGGCATTCCGGGTACGTGTATCCATCGGACATCCAAGTCTGGATCAGGTGTTTATGTACATACTTAACACTGACACTTGTTTGTACTGACTATCGATGCAGTTTTACCAGTGTTGGATTGGATTACGTCCTGTTATTTAAACAAGAGTGAGAAGCCACATAGATTACTGATATTTTCGTAAATTACTCATTGACGCCGGTGTTTAATCAATGCGCTTAGTTCTGTTTGCGTTAAATCAATTACACTTAAATATTCTTATCATCGCTACCAGGTATGTTTTTTTTTCTTTCTTTTCTTTGTTTTTAATATTCGACGGAAGAACTTTAATCAGCCCCTGATATTTCATGTTAAACAAAAATGAAAGAAAATAAATAAAATGCGACTAAGCTATAATTTGTATATTTTAAAATCGGAAAACTTAATCTTTCGTTATCTCTTTTTAAAATTATATTATAATACAAGTATCTAATAAACAGCAAATATAATAATTGAGCAATGTAATTATTACAAAAAAGATATAGGCCAAATTGTCCGAAAAAGCTCGCTTTTATGCCAAATTTACCCCATCGGGAAAACATATCGGGAAAGGATAGACAAAAACTGCGTATAATTTCATGCCCCACTCAGGATCAATATTTTAGCTTCCATAGCGGACTCGTGTGAACCTAGATCTTGTCATCGTTGAGTCGCAGATATGTATCCAGAATTGCAATCGGAATTACATCAACTCCGCTGTGGGATACGCATCTGCGCCGGATCTACTCATTACCCTAAACAATCTCGATTTGAAAAATACTTTTAAACCGTTTACAATTATTACATGTGCTGCAAAATGTAAGATTTCATTTTTAGTACGACAAGGACAGTGTCAGAAGCTGAAGCGGAATTAATTTTAATTCCGTCGAATCGATTGGAAAAACGAAGAATTACATTTAACCAGTTTTTTCACGGAAATTAATAATTCGTTCAGCGCCTTCTGTGAATATGGTTTCGAGCGGAAAATGCGCACACCTATATTTCTGGTTATCCAATACTATTCAGTAAGCGCTTAGATCGATTCGAAAATTGCGATTTACATAAAACAGAGGCTCTGTATAATTAGACGGACGCCTCTTGGGAACATTACATATTAATCTGTGAACTGTAGTCGTCGGTAAATAAATAAATAAGGAAATAAGGGATGCACTATACACCGGTAAATATTAGTACGTTAAATCCGAGTAAAATTTAGATCAGCGATATTAATCCATTAACTCAAAATTTCCTAGGAGGAAATTTTAACTCTCGCTCATTAAATTATATTGTCCGTAAAATTTAATATTTTCAGGTATTCTCTATACTCTTCTTTTCCCTTTCCATTTTTGGTTACCTTATTTCTTCACGTCTTTTGGAAGATATTTTCCTTGCAATGATGATCGAACGTGCGACCTAATTTTTATACGCTACCTTACTGAAAATTTAAAACATCGAAATAGAAACAATTCTGATAAGCAACGGTGCTGAACGTCTCTATTATTATTATTATTTTTTTTTTTTTCTTTTTGGAGTTCGTCAAAACAGACATTAGTCCGAGAGGTAAGAAAAACCAGATGTTTACAAATATAGAAGATAAAAAGGACTTGAGTGGTGCCGAAAAAACTAAAGGAGACGGTAAGTAGAAAATAAAAACGCCCAAGAAGGAATGTTGAAAGTGAAGAGTAGAAAGAAGAACGATCGGAAGCAATGCAGCATCATTAGAATCAGATGTGATCTGCATCACATGTAAGGTCGTGTGAGAAGGAAGGCGGAGGACTCGAGAAGAAATCAGAAAGAAGCGGAAACGCGATGCAAGAAGCAAACGGTGCCTATAAATCGTAGACACCCGATTGCAGAAAGAATTGAACAACGCCGTGCAGAGAGAAAAATAAAATCCAGTAGGAGAAAACGGTAAATTAAGCTGAACAGAGAGTTCAAAGAAATTAGGATTTGAAAATGAGAAGGAATACCAGTTAAATCATAGTTTGGAGTGAGCAGATATGGAGAGGAGATTGTAGAATGAACTACTGGTAGTGCGAGATGAACGAACTAGTATATCGGCTAAATCGTTGCCTGCAATTTCAGACTGTTCTGGAATCCGCAGTAAATAAATTTGTATAAAGTGAGAAGGCAAATATTATGGATCAAAGAGAGATGAGAAGGATTACATGTAATCAGTAGAGATGAAATGGGTTATAGGGCATTGCGGGAATCTGATGCAATGAGGACTACTTTATGAGAAGAAACTAGGAAAGATAGTCAGCCATCAGGATAGCGGTAGACATAGAACAGAAGAAAGGAAGTTTAAATGTTTCGGAATAATTTAAGGGTAGATAAGATTATGCTATTTTAAATTGCTCGAAGTAATATCAACATAAAACACATATATTATTAATTTTGTCTTTAATATCATCAGGTAAAATAAAAAGGTCAGTCTGTCGGGTAATTCCGTAATTGCGGTCATATATTACTAACGTGACCATACGTCCCGTTTTGAACAGGACTGTCCTTTTTTTTTTGCTTTTCCGTCCCGGTGTCCCCAAAAAAAACTTCGGGACGCGAAATTGTCTCGTTTTCCTAAATGGCTAGGTTCGGGTGGTGCGGGAGCGCGTCGACGACAGCCGATTCGCGGCCCGCAACCACTGATTGCAGTGACATGTCATGATTGCATCATTCCATTTATGATAATTACGCGCACTTGCCGCAATTTGTTGTTCAGTTGTTTGATACTCGCGTAATATTTGTAAATTGATTTAAAGTTTTTCGTGTTTTGGAATTTTATCTAACTATGACGAAACGGAAGTGTACGTTCAATGTTAGTTTCCAAGCAAAATAGCCGTTTATTCCCTCAGATGTCAGTTGCGAAAAGTGGTGTCGTACGGAGTTTAGTATTTCTCATAGAAAGTTGAAGGTCAAACTTTATCGGCAATTGAAGCTGCCGAAGAAATTAGGCAATTTGACTCAGAAACAGACTAATCTCAGTTTCTTCCATTTACAGTCCGTAGTTTAATAGTGAAACTGAAATATAGTAGCACTGATGTTGACTAAGAATTTGTGAAATGTACGGCTACACAATTTTATAAAACGAGTTTTGAATACTCGGAACAGTGGACTTGTTTTTTTACTAAAGAATTAAAGGTATTTTATTGGTCAGATCGTAGCTGCATGGGAAGACGTTCAAAAAGCATTGGATGTATTGATTGAAAAGGGATCCATATTGATTGTAATAAAGATACAGAAGTTTTTGACGAATTTTCATTCATTTCCAACTAAATCACGGCGGAAAAAGTACCCGAATGGAACAATTTGAACATTTCGACGGAAACTCTCGTTGGATGAAAGTATTCAAAAGTATTCAGACACTACCGCACCAACAATCTTACACATAAAAAAACCTTTTGTATTTTAATTGAATACATTTTATGTCTGCCTGGCATAAATGCACCAGTATAAAGAGTCGTTTCTTTAATGAACAAATTGTGGACGTCTGAAATGTTGATAACTACGGTAAATATTAAGAAAAACGTGCCAAAAATTTTATTCTTACTGAAAATCATCACACCAACTGTATTAAAACAAATTTCTTTCTCTGACAACTATAAAAATAACTGAACATAAATGTTTCCTAACTTTTTAAATTTGTAATAAATACTATTTCGATAAATAAAGTAAAACTTACTATAAAAATGTGCTTTTTCCATTGAGAACTTCCTAATTGACATAAGAAAAAAAACAAAAAAAAAAACGGTGTCCCGTTTTGAGACAAAATAAATAGTTACGTTATACATTAAACACATTTGCAGTTTGTTGCTAATTTGTTTAAATATTTTCACGTTGTTTAATTTTAAAAGTAGTGGTTCGCTTAGTACGAGTAACACAATTGATAGCACCCTACGCGCAGAGTTCACTACGGTGCAATAGTAGTTTACCTGATCGGTTTTTTCACTCGATGTACTTTACGCCAGTTTAGCCTAACAAATATAGGCAGAACAAATCATTTTTTATTTTTTTTTTTTGTATAAGCCCCACGAGCCAGCAAGAAGGCATTTTTAAAAGTATAGTAACTTTTAGTACTGTCACAATAATATTTGAATTTCTCATTGATAATTAAATATTTGAAGAAGTCGGAGTTACGTTGATTTAGAGTTTAATTGTCTACATAATTATTGTACTTAAATTTTTGAAGAGCAACAAGAACTGGTTCAAATTACCCATTGCTCCATTTTTCGAATTAAAGTCTATAGATTATTTCGTTATTTTTATTAAATATGATTTCGTTAATTAGAAATAAACTGTCACCAATGCTTCACAAATGGGTGTTTTTTTTTTCTTTTGCTAAGACCTATGGTATTTCTGTACAAATCTTCTGGACTCAAAACTTTCATTTAAATTTTGAGGAATACTAACAAATCTAAGTATTTACGTTTGTTTGTTGTTTTGTTTTGTTTTGTTTTTTTTTGGGGGGGGGGAGAAGATCTCCAACCAGGAGCCTTTACTCCGAAACAATTAGAAGGAAGCTGTTAATGAAAATGTACGAATAGCGGAGAACTCAACATGCGACGAAGGAAAAAACAGGATACAAGAGAACTGGGATAAGTCTCAGCAAACGAGAATACCGAAACACTCGAAATAAAGAAATGAACACTCGAAGAATACATGCGATGAGCGCCGCAATGGAGAGGGTAATACGGAAAGAAAACAAAGAAAAGCCGAAAACGCGTAGACTAACGAAATGGACGAATAATGATAACAATAATAGAACGGAAAAGTGAGGGAAGCAAAAATCGCGGATTACCATAGACTGAAGTAAATGATTATCAGAAAAGTAGAGGATATAGCTGGCAAAAAATGGAGAAACTTTTACACGTCGATAAGAGTTTAGGGAGGTTTGAATTTTTCTTGGGAAAGGAAGCGCGAAAAAGGCCGACTATCTCATTACCATGAACTCCTGATGGGAACGTAGCAAATATCTATACGAGTGGACCGGAGGGAAGAATATTTAATGAGTGTATACGGAGAAAAATGAAGTGCCAAAATAATGTTCAGGAAACGAGGAATAGATCGAGGAGAGCTCGCTATGTTAAAATTAAATAATTTGAAGCAAACTAAATACTGTAGGATAGAGATTAGTTCATTCGTGAGAACCGAAAGAAGGAAGATAAAAAGATAGGCATTATGGAAAGATAAGAAAAGAGGCTCGGTTAAATTGTACTTTAGCGTATTGATTCCAGAATGGTTTCATTAAACACGTACCTTTTACATCGAACGATACTAAAATTGCTGTTTTATGTTTTCTCTTTGATCTCAAAAAGTCTGACACTGCTTGCGCTGTAAAAACTTTTTCCCCGAAATTGCCTCTCGGCATATTATTATTTTGAATTCCCGTTCGTAGATAATTTTTAATTAGTTTTTCCAACAAATTAAAATACAAATAAGTCTACTGCAACTGTTCCGGACTCTTAGTTGATTAATCAGTACGATGTTATTAGCTAATTCCCAACTATTGGGGAAATATTCTGATTCAAAACATTTCGAATATTATAACAAGGGACAAAATTCGCTTACTGACCATTTTATCGCTTCTGCTTCAGCGAGTTTCTCGATTATATCTCGCGAATCTCAATAGCAGACTTTTTCAGTGCAACAATTTCTTCGGGAAAGAATGACTCTCTAGCTGCTTTACTTTTATTATTAGGTACGGACCATCACATTATCAAGATAATAAAAGGTCAGGAAATTTCGTCGTTTAATCTGTACACCTTGTCTTTCCTCGGTAGCCTTGTTTTTCCTATTCGGATGTTGTTTTTATACTTCTTATAGGCATTTCGTAAATCGGAGGAAGTCCAAGACTTCTTATAGGCATTTCGTAAATCGGAGGAAGTCCAAGACTTCTTATAGGCATTTCGTAAATCGGAGGAAGTCCAAGACTTCTTATAGGCATTTCGTAAATCGGAGGAAGTCCAAGTTCTTCGTTTCCTGATTTAGCTACCGTATCAGTAACGTAGTGTAATTGATAGTTTTTAACTATGACGTATTTTTTTATTTTTATTTAATTTTTTTTTTATTCCTAATTTACAAAATCGAGATGTCAAGACTTGAACGAAACACCAGCGCCTAATCGACAGCGCTACAGCAGAGTTGGCCACTATGACCGCAACGAGATTAACTTTAGATACTGTTGTTAAAACCGATATAACAACGTTACGCAAACGATCGATGCGCGGCTGTTGTCGTCCGCGTAAGAATAATTCATTAGGGTTTCGGGCGGAAAAGCAAGGCTAGAGAAAGGAAAAATCGGGAGCAGCTGTGGCTGAGCAGAGAGCGTGCCTAATAAAAATTCTTCAAAATTCTGCATATCTGAGGAATGCGTGAACAATAATAAAAACAAGCGGAAAACTGGGTGCGCATTAATTCGCGGCCGTAGACGCAATATCAGCAGGCCAGGTTCCGATCAGCGGCAAGTCGCAACTTGAATTATGTCGAAGGATTTTCATAAGCGAAGATAAATTTCCGTCGGATTCCGGTAATTGTCAGCAACGGAACCGGCCGTACACGCGCTTCCTTATCTATATTATATATCTGGGCCGCTGGATTGCGCGCAATAATTTTCCCCGATCGCCGCGGCTGAGTTATAGTTTTTTTGGGCGGTATTTGCGCGAACCGATGTCACCGGAATAGCAAATATCTTCGAAATAAAAACCGAGTCGAACTGCAGAGAATGGAACAAGCGATAAAGATGGCGCACATGCAGTAGACGCTGATAAAAAGCGTGCACGCGGGAAAGGATGAGAAAAAGTGTCACCGAAGTCGTTCGAGGAAACGCGAGACATGGGATGAGAGTTGAACGGGAACGGAGGCGAATAGAGAAAAGGGTACCGGATTGTCGCTTGTGTCGCCGGTCGGACGGGGCCGGGGCATGCATCTGTGCCGAACTTTCTGATTTAGCAACTTCAGTACTGCTGTCAAAAGGAAGCTTCGTTATCGTAAGCAAAGTCGCACACGCGAACACGGACGCACGCGCCTCGAAAGCTCGGCTCGACGTAATGCGACGGGAATGCAGCGGCGGGGAAGCGCGCAGAGATGGAATTTAAAAGTGGCGCGGTATATGATTTACGAGGGGCGACGCCAAGAAAGAAGAAATCATGATAAATGAGTAGATTGTGTCCGAAATATTAAACTTTTTTCTTATCTGCTCTCTTCTCGCCGAACAAATGCCGTTCCGTTCGGTTCTCGCCCTCTATCGCCTCGGTGAAATATTAATAAAAAAGACAATTTACAGACGGATAGGCTGCATGCTATGCCCGGAGCATACCAAAATACCTTATGCATAAGTAAGTGCGCGTCCGCTTAAGCCGCATCGCCCTAAAAATGCGTCGTCCCAGCGTCTAGGAAAAACAAAACCGCCAACAGAAAAAAAAAAAAAAAATAGTTTCCATCTATCTAAAAATCCTACCCCCTCTGCAAATTACGCTAGGTCGCGACCATCTGCGAACGACTGCGCCCTCTCGCTATCAGACGAGAATGTTTAAAAGTTAACGAAGATTCCGAATGAAACGGAGTTTGCGACAACCATTTCAGCCTTTCAAATATTTCTCGGCTACTCTCAATTGCAGCCCCCCCCCCCCGACCACCGGTTGACTGATGCGACATTATTATTTTTGCACTAGATTAACACTGCTGAAGAAAAACGACTAACCTAAACAGATCGATAGAAATTTTAAAAAATTACAACAAAATGAGATCACTGTATAACAACACATTTAGATTTGATACAAAAAAAAAAAGAGAAATTTTGTATAACGCGCTGTTCCGCTTCATAACTGAATATGGATCTCTAGCTTATCATGAAAAGTTGAGGAAATCAGATATTAAAATACTCCGATCATTACAGAGAATAATATTAATGGGAGTTATATCTGCTTACAAGACCATATCCTACACTTCGGTCTATGCAATAGCAGGACAACCACCAGTTGATTTACAATTATAACAAATTAATCGAATTAAAATAATTAATATAGAGAATAGGCATAAGAAATTAAGTGAAACAACCATACAGGAAAATATTAAACAAGTAAAAGACGAGACAATAAACATATGGCAAGAACAGTCTGAAACGCAAATAACAGGAAGGCAAACAACACAGTTAATTCCAAGTATCAAGGAAAGGATGGAAAACAAAGAACGAACCTCTAACTACTACCTAACACAGTATCTTACAGGACACGGTAATTTTGCTTCTTATCTAAAAAAATTCAAGATAATAAGCAACAGTTTATGTAGAGAATGCAAAGAAGATGAAGATACACCCGACCACATATTCAAAATATGCCAACAATTTAAGGATATAAGAAGAAACTACAACATAAAAGATGAAGATCTTATGAATTGTTTTAAAGAAAAAAGAACCTGCAGCTTTGTAAGAGAAATACTGAAGGAGAAAAATGAAATATATTAATCTTAAGATATTGTATTATATATATGTACTGTTAATGTCAAAAAAAAAAAAAAAAAAGTATATATTTAAAATTAATCATACATTCTAATTTATATATTGTGCAATTTATATTAGGCGAAATCCAGTAAAGTGTTTTTGCAAAAGTTCTGGGCCAGCTGCAATGTAAAATGTTAACCATATTGTATTGTTATGGTTTTCTCTATCTTTTTTAATATTTCAATTAAGTTCGGGCGCCATTGAAGAAAAACTTTTTTAAAATAAAAAGATATGTATAGAAGGAAAAAAAAACACGAAAAACAAAAAGAGGGGAGAGGAGAGCCCTTCCTACTCACCGCAGAGCAGTCTACAGTGTCCCTTGCTCAATCCACTATTACCGGAGCGCCAATCACGAGGATCGGACTACAAAAAAATAAAATCAGCACAAAAAATACAAAATTAAATAAAACGAAAAATATATATTACTCTATCGCGATTACACTACACACTCGAGACTAGCTAATAATATTCATATGACTAGCCACAAACGATAACCGATCGATCACGACGTTGATCGGACGGCGAGAAAAGAAGCAACCCGGTTCGAAAAACGCCTGTGTTTATATCAATAATTTGCGTAGCCGAGCAATTGCCTAGACATCGCTTCTCATGCGAAATTTCCCATCCATCGCTCGGCCGCCGCGATGTTCGATACCTTTTCCTCCTTTTAACACTTGATCGCAAGCCTCGACAAATACCGCGACATCATTCACACACGCTTCTATTACTAACACAAACACACACACACACACCAGCTTACGTATTAGCGAGTTCGCTAGACTAGACTATTCGGAATTTTTTCTACCGCAAACCGATTACGTCGCAACCAAATTCCACATTTCCGAACTCACCATACATACATCGCACACGCAAACTATTCACAATTCTTTATTTCCCCTTCATGATTACATTCGTTAATTATTACTATTATTATTCCTATTATCATTATTTCTACATTTTACTTTTATACAAATAATATTTAAATTAAGAAATTAACTCATTTGATTCGTTACAATATGAATAAACTTGCCCCACCAGTTACATCTGGAATGGGGACCCATAAAAAAAAAAAAAAAAAAAAACAAAAAAAACACAGATCGATAGACGGTGAAATGTGATATAATTGGCCGAGTTTGCACGAGTTCTCCATTGTTATTTCGTATGAAAAATGTTCTAGCAAAATGTCCTAAGCGTGCGTGCCGAGATTACCTGCAAGCTAAATAGCGTAGCAGATGGTGAAAGATTTTTAATTTTTACGATTATTCGGTTAAATAGTCGACACTTTTTTGAGATTACACTTGCGGAAACTACCGATTTCCACATGATATTCGACAGCGATTTTGCCAGCTTTCATAGATTTTAGTAAAAGCGTGCTATTAAGAAATCAGCTAATTTTTGCGAACATTAACTATTCAATATGATTTTATATTGGATTATGCAGTATGACTACACCGTCTATGTCTTACAGTTAGTGTCTCTACCGCTAACGATTTCCAGTTTAGTTTCAAAATCGGCTAGTACACCCTCGTAGCATGAAACATGAGGATCCTGTATTTCCAAGCCATCGTAATTTTGTGAAGAATTCTTGCTGCTGATGATACAACGATACCTAATTTTTATATTTAAATTATTAACCGAGCACTTGCTACCAGCTGCTTCTGTTATCTCACTTCTAAACATTTGACGCTAAAAATAAATAGGGTAAGTAAAAAGCGCTTTTATGCAAAACTAGTTGAAAATTTTCCTATTTTTTAAAGTACCGAGCGAGAGGTAATTTCCGACTCTATCGACGCCCTTCATCTCCGACTTTATCATAATCTCTCATTTGTAATATTTCTATTTATCACTCCATATACATTGATTTGCTGTCGGTTCCTAAATGATACTCTGCGTAGGTAATCCACATTGCAGATGCTTATATAAGTTTATCTGTTTTAAGAAAATTCCGGGTTACAATCGATTATTCTTATTTTAAAAAAATTCACTTTTCCGGTATCGGGTACCATCCCCTTTTCCATTACGAATAATTTTTCCTTCTATATATTATTTCAATTAAACTTAATTCCTCTAATTCTTTATTCTTAAGAGTTTCCTTCTCTTGGTCATTGTTGGTGTCTCACTTATTCGCCCACACGCTTTAATCATACTTTATTGCCTTTTTCTGGGTTTCCTCTTCTTACTTTCCTCTTCACCCTCATGAAATTCATTTATCTATGATATTCTAAAACCAAATTTTCTTCGAATGTTTTTCTCTCTCGGTTTTAACATTGTATTCTTCATTTGTCCATTTATTTAAAGCTTTTTATGCTCCTTATATATCTTTGCTTTCCTTCCCAGTTTGTCGCTTCTGTCACTGGTCCCTTCATATTAGCAATTTTCGATCGAATTAAGATCTAATTGATTCTTTTTTCTATCGTTTCTAGATGGAGAGTCAAAAAACCAAAAAAACAAACAGATGTAGAGGTGTAAGAGAAAGGCTTAAAATAAGAGTGGAACGTATTAATTAATCCCTTTTCTTTGAACTCATTTATATTCGTAATATATTCTATTAAATATAATTTCGAATATAACAAATAATTAAAAGTTATACGTAAGAATATCTAGGTAGGTTTTACTGTTACCTGATTATAGTTTAGACCCGAAAACTTTATTACAGACTAAAGTATATTATTATTATTATTATTATTATATGCAATTTATAGTTGCCATATTCGTAATTACATTTTAATAGTTTTTACAATGCAAACGAATAGGGCGATTGTAAATATTAACATTCCTTTAATCGTTTCCCTTGCAAGTCACAGGTTTTCAGAGTCGGCCTAAGTTCTTATAAAACTTTTGTAATCTGAAATTTCAAAATCCTCTTTTCGATACTAGACAATGGGCTCGTCGCAACTATTCGCCCTGTTTGCAAGATGTTTGGCTTTTTTTCCGTTACAGTCTTTGAATTTAATCCCGCTCGCCACTACCTCTTACATGGTCGCTGGTCACTAATTAGATCGTTAAAATGGGACTTGATACGTTTTGTGAACGAAACGTGTAACGCGCGCAATAATATCTTGAATCTCACTTAATTTTTTCGAATATTCTCATATTATGAAACGCCACTTTTCTGTGAATTGCAATAATTTCATTTCCCATATTACCGTGTAATATTAAAAAATTTACTTTAGCATATTGCAATAAATTGTTGGAATATTTTTTTAATGGCGGTTTACGTCTGAGAAATTTTACCGCTAAAAATCGCATTAAAAATTATTATTACGCTCGGAATGAGTCAGTTCAGCGATATCCTTTTAATTTCTAAACAGGCATTCGATGGAAGAACTAGCAGTCAGGTTTTTAGGCACTGATCGATTTTTACTACCGCTTTTTCTTCGTCTCAAATGTTCCGCGGAGAGTGATACATCGGCGGGAAAAATGTTAAGTAAAGGAAAAACACTTGTGACGAAAAAGTATTTAATAGAAAAATTAATTAATTTTTACAAAACGCCCATTAGTTTCCCATTTAGTGTACTATTTTATAAAATATAAAACTTCAGTGACAAAAGCGAACAAATATAAGTTGATAAGGTGGAAAATATATCATCGTAGTGCCATACTTAATTACTGAGCGTCGGTGACTACCTATTCGTGCATTCTAGCTGTACAGATATCGGCATAGTGTTCTAAGCAATTGTTATATGCAACGCTAGTGTACACACATAAAAGACTAACACTTGGAGCTGATATTGTGATTTTTTGATTTTTCGCGATACAAATGCAGTCCTATTTATGTCTGCCTACTATTGTTTTGTTGTGATTTAATGAATATCGTGCTGTACGCGTTCATTTCGTCTCAGAGGTAATTATTACTTAATTGCGCTGATTCTTTATTGTGTCTTTGTGTTTCTATCGAATTTCTAAATCGGCTATTCGTATCGGACGGCCGATATAAGGCTACGGTTTCTGCACGGTGTGTGTGCACAATGGGAACAGCATGTTCTGCCGCATACCACCTCCGCCTCTAATTATCGATAATCAGGATTCGTCGGCTGCTGCTCATCGACATGAGCAAACAAATATCACGGAGGATTTATCTCTGTCTAGCTGCTCTAGCGGTACGGAGGAATTAGATTCCGATTTCGTTCCTGCCGCTAACACCAACACTAACCATTCCACTACAGAAGCTCATCAGTCATCTAGCTGGACGGTAGCGGAACGACGCAAAGGCGGAAGCTCTACCAAACGACTGAGAACTTCACCATCTACAATAGCTACGAGTAATCGCTTCGCCCCGCTGCGAGTTGAAGAAAACATCATCAAGCAGACGTTATTCGGCGAAGATTCTAATAACAAAGTCGGTAAATACCCTCCGATCACAATTGTTCACGATAATAATAATATCGATGTAAAATCGCTAATTTATACACTTAAAAGCACTGTTAGCATAGAGTTTAATATTCGGAGTTTTAGGAATAAAACTCTGATTCTGGTTAAATCCTCGAGTAATTTCGATAACGTAATTAATTTTTTGAAAAATAACAAAGTTCCCTTTTTTACACACTTGCCACGCGAGCGAAAGCAGCTAAAAATGTTACTAAAAGGACTTCCTCTTTCATTCTCAGTAGCTGAGATTGAGAGCGAATTAAAAACAATTTGCAATCTTGAGTCTATTAGACAATTTACCAAGAAACAAAACCTATCTAATCAGCCTACCTTACTACCGATCTTCTTAGTTACCTTTCCTCTTGCTACCAAAATTGCCGATGTATTAAAAATTAAACACTTATTTCAGTGCGTAGTTCACTGGGATAAATATGTTCGTAAAAGTGTCTTAGTACAATGTTATAATTGTCAAAAATTTGGACACGTATCTCAAAATTGTAACCTTCCACCAAGATGTGTTTCATGTGACCTGTACCACCCTAATGAACCTTGTAAAAAGTTAAATATGCCTAAATGCGCCAACTGCGAGGGGTCTCACGCCGCTAATTCCAGTGATTGCTCAGTCTACAAACGACTGCTTCAGCTACGTCCGAGCAGAAAATTATCTGATACTAGATATAGTTCACCCTTGCTGACGCATAACCTTACTACTGATTTACCTAAAAATCGGAAGCAGGATCACATTACTTATGCTCAGGTGGCTGGTGGTGTTCATAATACCTCCCCTAAAATTAATACCACGTCAGATAATTCTTCCCTTCTTTCTATGCTTTCATTCTTAAAAGAATTCAATCTACCCAAAATTTTAAAAGTTATTCAAATAATCAGTAATAAACTTGAAATTAATGTAAATAACGATGTTATGTCTAAGCTAATTATTATTTTTGAAACATGTATTGAACTATTGTTATGAATAACTTAAATATAGTTGCCTGGAATTGTTGTTCTATAGCTGACAAACATAACGAGTTCCATAATTTCTTAATTTCGAACAAAAGACACGTAGCTGCCCTATCAGAGACCAGACTGGATATTACCTGTAAAACTGTATTTCCTGGTTATTATATTTACAGGAATGACATTTCTCGTAGGAGCGGAGGAGTCGCTATACTAATTGATAAAAGAATAAAGCATAATACCGTTTACTTACCACCATTAGGTTGTTTACAAGCTGTTGGAGTTCAAGTCTATAATAGCGCATCACAAAATTATAACGCTCGAAGCAGCGTATTTATTTATGCTGTTTACAAACCGCCTAGATCAATGCATAATTTCTGTAATGATATCCTTTCACTAACCAGATCTAATAATCACGTGCTTCTAATCGGTGATCTCAATTGTAAAAACAAAATCTGGAACTATTTTTCCAACAATGCAGCTGGTAATATGTTATATCAATTATCTATACGTGAAAACCTACAAATTCTTGCTCCTAGAGAACCAACATATTTTCCATCGATACTCCGGTTAAGGCCAAGCGTCTTAGACATTGCTGCCGTAAAAAACTTAAGCATGACTTCTCCAATCTCTCTAAACTGTCTATCTTCAGACCACAATCCCATCTACACGGCTATTACTGATCATCGACAGTATATATCGAATGTATCCTATTTTAACTATAGTAGGGCTAATTGGGATTACTTCAAACAGTATATTTCATATAACGTTAACCTAAACGATAGTATAGTCGATTCTTCTAACGTAGAGTCTCGACTTGCATCTTTCACAAAATTAATCAATGATGCTACTACTCTTTCTATTCCAACTAATACTCGTACCCATTCTGAAAAAACACCTCTACCCACTACTATCTTAACGGCTATAAAATTTAAAAATTACGTCAGAAGATTTCTCAATAATAATAGATCACATAGCAATGCTAAACATATTAGAACTCTATATAACTTTACATCTAAACTAGTGCGCTATATGCTTCGCAATCACAGAAATAATTGCTTTCAACAGGTCCTTTCTAGTCTTAACATAAAAGATAAGAGTTTGTGGAAAGTATGTAAACAGTATAATAGACAGCCTTGCTCCATTCCTCCGCTGCTCGACTTGAACTCCAACTGCTACGTGTATCAAGACCGAAATAAAGCTGAATTGCTTTCAGCGCATTACTTTTCAGTACACGGTCAAAATTCTCATCTTGCATCTAATTACCAACGAAATAAAATCAGAGATCATGTCGCTCGTTTTTTAGAGAATGCTAGTATTAGCCTAACCCAGGTGAAACTTTCTACGCCCAAAGAAATTCGTAATTATATCAAAAAACTTAATTCCAGCATGTCCGTCGGGAACGATAATATTTCCACAACATTGTTTTAAAACATATCCCAAATAAAGGTATCGTAGAGTTAAATAATATAATAAATGGCATTCTAAAAACTGGATACTTTCCTCAAGCATGGAAAATTGCAAAAGTAGTTCCAATACCCAAGCTTGGTAAAGATGCGTCAAATATTGCTAATATTCGACCCATTCGTCTTTCGTGCAATGTGAGTAAAATTGCTGAAAGAGTACTGCTCAAGAGATTAAGGGAACACTCGAATATTAATAATTTAATCCCAATAAGTCAATTTGGGTTCCAACCTCGTCACTCTACTACTCAGCAAGTTTCCAGAATAACCGAATTCATCACGGACAATTTTAATCGAAATAAACATTCTGGGTTAGTACTCTTTGATGTGGCTAAAGCTTTCGATACTAGCTGGCATCGAGGACTTATATACAAACTAATAAATTCTAAATTTCCTGCTTACTTAATTAAAATAATTATAAACTACCTTAACAACCGACTGTTTTACGTAACTCTTAATAACTATCAATCCACCAGTAAAACTGTCCTTGCAGGCGTACCGCAAGGTAGTGTTCTCGGGCCCTTCCTCTTTATATTGTTTCTCAGCGACTTTCCTAAAATTTCTAACACTGAGGTCGCTTTATATGCTGACGATGTTGCCCTCTATTCTAGTTCTTATAGACCTAGTACCATAAGTAACAGACTTCAGAGAGCCTCGACACGCGTTCTAAAATACTTTACCCGATGGCAGATTAATATTAATCCATCAAAGACCCAAGCGATATTCTTCACCCGCCGGCGACCCCAATTGCCAAGAAAACCAATCATTTCTGGAAATGACATTGCCTGGTCTAATCACATCAAATATCTTGGCTTAATATTAGACAGCAAATTAACTTACAGCAAACATATCGAGTACATCTCGGTTAAAACAAACAGAGCTATCTCGCTAGTATATTCCTTGCTCAATCGCAAATCCTATTTAAGTGCAAATAACAAATTTGTCATCTACAAATCACTTATAAGGCCTATTATCACATATTCTTGTCCAGTGTGGTCTTCTGTTAGTAGGGCACATTATAACAAGCTACAGGTAATCCAAAATCGATGCTTAAGATGCATTCTTAGGGCTAATATAGATATACACAAGAGTAGCATATGCATAACATTTTAGAGTTACCGCAAATCAGAGATTATGTTTTGAGTGCAACTACTAAGTTCTGTGATAAATGTATAGGGCACGAGAACTTACTTATCAGCTCTATTGGTAACTATGATTCCAGGCAACTACGCACTATGTATACTAAGTACAAACATCGTAGACTTAAGCATAATATATTATTCTGAATTATTTAACGTTAGTACTAGTATTTAGTTTTAGTTTTATTTTAAAATTATTCTATTTGATAATCACTGTGTAAATATCTATGTAATGTGGCACTAGCCACCTAGTCCTCCCCTCCTGTAGTAGGTTTTTGGTTCTTTTCCTACTAACTTAAACGTCGCATATCATGTCTTATTTATATGTATATTCATTAATTTCGTTATGTGGTAAGACTCGTGTCGGTACACATATTAATAACTATATCATGAGTGCAATGTTAATGTTTATGCAAATAAATCTTTCTTTCTTTTTTTTCTTTTTTTTTTTGTCTACTATACGTCAATTAGCACGCATATGTGGTGGTTGCATAATTGCTATTGTCTTCCATACGATTCTATTATCGATTAATAGTTTAATTATTAATTTTTCTAATATCTGTTGTCGCCTGGGATCGAACTCAAGACTTCCGTTGTGGAAGTCGAGTGCTCAAGCAATCCCGACCGAAAATATGTACGGACACGTATAAATTGAATTATACACGGTAAACTTTTGCTTCCTTATTTGCATACTTGTTAATAAAGTAATTACACCGGCGAAATTTGATTTTCTTTAATCAATCATTTCCAGTATAGTATAAAGTCGTGTACCATTTTCTATATCGCCGTAAATTTTCGAACTTTCCTGAATATTTGTAAACACTGATTTTTCTCTATAAACGCGTACGTTCATTAAATCTTATAACGGACGTCTCGTTTAGGTTGTTCGGTATCAAATTTTTTACCGTTTCGCAAGTTAGCCTATAAA
This sequence comes from Icerya purchasi, assembly GCA_039619475.1. Taxonomy (NCBI): domain Eukaryota; kingdom Metazoa; phylum Arthropoda; class Insecta; order Hemiptera; family Monophlebidae; genus Icerya; species Icerya purchasi. The sequence goes on along the minus strand of CM077115.1, from coordinate 396,754,108 downwards.
AACAGTCGAATTATAACGTACACATTATTTAAGTTAAACAATTCATATTTAGTATTTTCTATAACGAACCAGTTAACAAGATATGTGATATATTTATATTTTTATATTTGAATGATTTTGTTATTCCATACACGGATGGTGGTGTTTATCTGCGAGATTTCAACCGTTCATTTCTTTATTGTTTATTCTTTGATTTTCTATATTCCTATTACATTTTTAAAAGAATTTGTAACCAGTATATTTTCACTGTAGTTAATATTGCAACATGTTTTATTAAATTTAGTTTATCGTCATTGCCAAATGTATTTCTAGATGTTTTCTGCAATCCTGTACCAATTTTTCCTTCTATTTTGAAATGATCGAAGAAAAACTTACAGAACCTTTATATTCTAAAATTCTTTATTCGCAACAGAACATGTCCCTTGGAATAATTGGTACTATTTCTTACGTAAATGTGTAAGAGTAACTTTTGCTCATTTAGTTCTAATTCATGTTTTTTATTTAGACGTTTATTTATTTTGAAAAAAAAAAAAACATTTTTCTGAAGAATTTTCTTGTTCAATATCGCAATATACACAAATATACAAATATATACACGTATACACATACATACATACACACATATATATATATATATATGTATGTGTGTGTATATATGTGTATATATATATATATACTCGGCCATTTTGGCTTCGCAAGGGGCTGTGCCCCTTTGAACCTTCTTGCTTACATTTCTGTCTTTTTCTCTTCTATACTTTGTATAAAATGATCAAAATTTATAACGTAATTCTTACTGGCATCAACACAAAAAACATAACTTGATCACAAAAATCCTATCATAACATTTAATTTTCATTATATAAAATTAAGACATTTTTTAAATAACAATAACAAAAATCCTATAAAATATAACAAACGTTACATAAAATTGGGACATTTTGCGTTAAATGAAATTGGGACATTTTTTCTAATTGGGGGTAGCCTAAGAATTACGTTGTAATTAATATATATAAATGTATATGTATCTATAAAATCCTTAAAATTTAGAAAAAGAGCACATACAAAATTTTGTTATTTTCTGCGGTGCTTTCATTGTACAATGAATTATGACACTACTGGAGGAATAAGACCCGAGAAAAATTGAAGGTGATGATGATAAGTATGTGAATCTGCTAGTTTATTTTCAGTACCAGAGTGCCGAGAACCGAATCGTCGAACGCGTAGGTATCGACCGGAAAATAATTACCCGTTATCTTAGCTTTTTGGCACTTTGTTACTAATCGATCTCATTAACAACCACAATGCAATTGAAAAAAATTTATTGTAACAATTTAAATACTTTTTAATTTCGACAAATTTTTATATTTTAAGTTTAGCCGTAGTACTAAGTTAAAAAAATGAAAAGACTTAAGACGGATATTAAAGAATTCTTTTGTCACTGTGCTACATTTTTTAGCGGTTTGTGATAAAAGTGCTCAGCGTTTACCGTGGTCGATAACGACAATGTATAACTGTGGGTATATCCGCGGGCGTATGATATAGAGTGACGGGAAAATTTAAATATCGGAAAGAACATTCCTCTTGGGGGCAGATTTCCCCGAGAAAATCTTCGCCGGAGTACGAATTCCGTGCGCTATCGGGATAGGAAATTACAAGTTCTTATCAGAAACGTCTAATACATCAAAAAAAAAAAAAGAATCGAAATGATGCTGCGGGGTGACGCGAATTGGACAAAGCAGCCTTTTCGACGGAAAATTCAAATGCCTCAAATGCAACGGTGGCAAAGGCGCTCGCGCAGTTTCCTCATCGTAGAAACCGTATGAGGGTCAGCTTTCCGTAAAGCCGAAAAATAGGTGTCGCCCTCTCAGATAAGTACTTAGTGCCGCTATCGGCAGGATGATAATAATGAATTATGACAAGAGCCCTGGGCTCCGAAAACGCGGGAGAGAGAGTCACCTTTTTTGCATATCCGCGGGCAATTTCGAATTTCGGTTCGTAGTAAGTGTCGCAAGAGCCAACTTATCCTCTCTGGGGACATTCTTTATATTTTCCTTGTTATTGTTAGCAAAATTTACTAATTCGACAGTTCCCAGCTTGTGCACGGTCGCCATCTCATGATAATGCATTAAAAACTGATATTGATGGGTAACGCTATTCCCTATATTTCTCTACAGATATTTACATACACACAAGCATATATACACAAACACGATATATATATATATATTCTTAACTGAAATTTGTTAAAACGAAACTGCTATGACCAAAAATATTTCCGTATTAAAAAAAAATTCATCCTAAACGCATTATACATAGTTATACAAGTCTTTTGCAATGAAATTAACAAAAATTAAAATATGTACTATATTAAGTATGGGATTCCATTTTTTCATAAAAAAAAAAGAAAGAAAAATGCGGTAGTTTTCTTGCGCATACAGTTACCAATCTGTTTTTTAGAAATATTACCAGATCAACGATTTCAAGAAAAGTTTAAAAAGCTCTTTTATAAATCAAACTTAAATGCTGAAGGAACTTTGTTCATTTTTCGCGTCATCGGAATTACCGTATAAATACATCAAGTTCATTTCGAAGCGAAATGTCATTTTTCGTATTAACCGATTGCTTCGGTTTCGACTATTACTATTACCTGATTTTTTTTCGTGTTACATTAACCGTAAAATTACAAGTATAATATTATTTTAGTGACCGCTTTCCCCTTGGAACGGATAATTGAAAAAAATCACTGCATAGAGTGAAGCTGAAATTTACACACATTGCCTACATTCAACATTAATTATACCTGCAGTGTTGTCGTTTTCGCAATGGAAAGGGGGCCGGATGTAATGAATGTTGACAGTTGACATACGTTGTAAGAGTCCACGACGGGGAGTTTGACGGACGAGCGATAATTTCAAAGAGTTTTACTACTGCAGGCACCAACTATTATGTTCGGTGATGCAAGAAATTTTTAGAAATAACACCGAAATTTAATATAAACTAGTATTATAAGCGCGTCTAGAAGAACGTTTCAAAGTTTTAGATATCTAAATTACACGTAAAACAATTTTTTTTTATATTTCGCCCAGCAAAAAATACCATTTTTGCAATTTTTTTTTTTTTTTTGAAATTACCCGAAAGTCTTACTTTATTCGATGAAAAAAAAATTGAAATCCAGTTAAGAAAAACCAGCTTTTATCTTGCTTTTATCGAAAATGCGGAAAGGATTAGATAATGCCGTTCGATGAGCTCTCTTCGGTATTATCAGCAGTTATTGACTATTTACCGTGAAAATGAACTGCCTCATATCCTGGATTCGCTAAAGTACCTGTTTTTGTAGGAAAAAAAAATTTCATGTATAAAATCGATTTCGCGCGTGTTTCACTAAAGGATCGAGCAAACAGAAAGCCATCGACCACGTCGCAAAATGAGCTTTCCCTGTTCCGACTGATATCCTAACATCGTTCTAAAAGACGCTGCTTATTTCAGTAATTAACGAACTGGCAAATGATCGGAGGCGAAGCTTAAATTCCTTCCGAATGAAAGGAATTAAGGAGACAATCACAGAAGAAACCGCATTTGCTATAGCAGTCAACATCGGTTGAGCAAAAGAAAAGGAGTCAACTTTCGGTGCCTGAGAATTATTTCTTGTTGAGCCGAAATGTCCTGTACCATTATAATATCTGGAATGTAATCAATCCAACACAGTTAACGCTGCACGTTTCATTTTCTTGATTTTTAAAATCTTTCTTCCTTGATGATGACGTGATTTTGTGTACTTCTTGGTTAAAATCTGATTCGAATCTTTAACCAACCATGCTCCTTGCCTCTTTTGTAGAACGTGATACGCTAATGGAAATAAATAAAACGGTAGCTGTATGCCCTTTTAAAAAATTCTTCAACGGGGAAAGAAGTTTATTATGTTCTAGTTTTTAAAAAAAAATTCTAGTAATCGTTTTTTTTTTGTTTTTTTTGTTTTTTTTTTTTTTGTACGACTACCATAACGGACTGCAAAAAGAAAATCAATTCCGTTCTCAGAAATTTCAATTTCTTTGTGTTCACTTTATTTCGTGCTTACCTCTTCCTCAAAAATTTTGAATCTTTTATCAGTCGAAAAGAAGTCAGCTTAATTTCCAATAAAAAAAATTTTAGCACAGAAACAAGCGACATCAACTTTTTCAGTCAAAAATAATAGAAGACAGAACGAAGTTGTAACGGATGTAACTTTGATTAAATAATAAGCGTGAGTGAGGTCCATTTTAAACTGGATTGATTGAATTCAATTAATACGGTTAAAATCACGTTCGGGACACATACGCAAATTAGTCAGTCAACATTGGTCAGTGTCGCTGATGGATTTTTCGAATGTTGAAGTTTTAATTAGTAAAAACAAATTATCCGTATCTGATTAAAATTAATCGAATTTACCGTTGTGATTTCGATTACTTTTTAAATGAAAACGAATTCGTACATGTTATTCGTAGCTGTTGTGTCACGACTACCGATGAGTATTGTTTACAAGAGACACGGCTCTGGAAGATCACCTTAGTTGAAAATTGTACGGAATTATTTGACGTTTTCGCCGTATAGGAATGAAGATCGTACATAAATAATATTAAGCGGAAGAAGAATTTTGTTCTACTCGAATCTATAGGTAAAAAAATTGTAAACATTTCTTTCATCATTTAACTATTTCGAAAATAAATTACAGCGCATTCCGAATGGCCGGGATACTCCTCTTTAAAATTCAATGCGCCTTCTTTGACGGTTCTTCCTTTACTTTTGCAAAATCGGTTAAACATTAGACGGTTTAATTGAATCTGGCATAATTATAAACATTCGCTACTTGTGTCTGATAATCTTGAGTTGTCCCCTGACTTAGAATCTGAGATGGAAATTTACGTTCTTCACAAGAGCCTTGTAATAAGGACAAGACCTATTTGTAGATTTAGCACATTTTCTAGAGACTATTACATTACTCCGCATCTTGTGACGATGTTTTAAAGGCACCCCCACACGTAGTACGTACTACTTTGTATTCGGTATTCTACGCAGGTACGTACTTAAATCGAAATCCCTTAATTCGGAAAAATTTCTTGGACATCATCTCCGGTCATGATTTGATTGAAGAATATCGATCGACTTTTTAACATTCATCGGAATCGAAACAATTTATCATCGATATGCCGCGCAAAGTGAACGAAAAACGCATTAAGAACTGGCCCGGTGGTAAATCCGCGTGATCGTCTAAGCGACAATACGCTCTGATTACGCCGCTTGCGAACCACCGTCGTTGTTGGCGCGTAGTAAATCAATTCTGTTCCTTTATTAGATTCTCGGGAGCATTTCATAAATACATCCTCGAGCTTATAATTAAGAACAGTCGTTATTACTTCCTGTGACAACTTTATTCTTCGGTTACCGAAAAGATGTTTTCATCGAGAATTCCAAAATCAAATCCGTAAATTCCCATTGATGGACAGTTGCTCCTTTTCGTCTAGGACTGAGAGAAGAACCCTCCACCCCCCACCCGAACTTGAATTAAACTTCGTAATTCGATGTTATTGACTTCATTCGAATTTTTTCTGCGATTGTATCACTTTAATTTTCCTAATTATAGTTTAATGTTCAGTTAGACGTACATGAAGCAATAAAATAACTTCGAATTTTTCTTCAACCATCCACGTGGTTATATCATATTTCAATAGAATCGTTTATTTAATAAATATGTATATAGTTTTAATAATAATTCTGCAAGTCTAAGCGCGCTATAAACACTTACACGCAAATCGCAGATAGAAATGTTCACATATCGCGATCTATTACGCACGTATCTATTCCGCCCGACAAGTTTTTTCACAGCTTTTTGTTCGTGAAAATATCGGAAACAGGGAAAGCTCGCGAAAGGCGGTTTTTTTCCATCATCAAAGTTGTGTAACGACATTCTCCCCTCACAAATCGAAACAATCACGAAAAAAACCGATTCCCGCATTTCGATTTATTCGAGTTTTGAAAATATGTTCGCACGAAGGATATTGCGCGATCTCAGTACCTCAAGTGATGATAATTATCTCCGGGTAACCGACCAGAATTTCAATCTTAAAAGTTTCTTCATTTAAAATGATAGCATTCCGAAAAAGTTGCTTCGAGTTTTTTTATCCTTATCATCCGGATTTATCGGTTCTCGACATTTTCTTTTACAGCGGTGAATGCGAACCATCGCTCGACCATAGAGAAAACAATAAACGCTTTATCATCTGTAAATAAAGTTAAAAATGCAACAGAGCGCTATGGAAAAACGTTTAAAGTAAATATTCTTATTTTCGAAATCACCGAACCGAGTAGAATGTTTAAAGAGATAAAAACGTTAATTAAGGCTGAGGTGACTTTCTCCTTTTAATGCTTTAAACACTAAATATATTGTACAGTGACAATACCGTCACTTTTTTGTTACCCATGTCCTTAATGTGTGTAAACATACAGAATACGTTTCGTCATCAAGTCGCATCGTCATGCTGATGGGGTGAAAAATGTTTGCAGTACTTAAATATAAACATAATTTTTTTATATATATACATATATATAACTCGGCCATTTTGGCCTCGCAAGGGGCTGTGCTCCTTGAACCTTCTTGCTTACATTTCTGTCTTTTTCTTTTCTATACTTTGCATAAAATGATCAAAATTTACAACGTAATTCTAAATCGGTCTATATGAATATAATAACATAATCACAAAAATCCTATAAACTATAACAATCGTTACATAAAATTGGGACATTTTTCCTAATGGGGGGTAGTCTAAGAATTACGTTGCACTTAATATATATATATATATATATATATATATATATATATATATATATAAACTCGGCCACTTTGGCCTCGCAAAGGGCTGTCTCCCTTGACCCCTCTTGCATTCATTTCTGTCTCTTTCTCTTCTATACTTTGTATAAAATTATCAAAATTTACAACGTAATTCTTACTGGCATCAACACAAAAAGAAAAACAGAACATAATCACAAAAATCCTATCCTAACATTTAACTTTCATTACATAAAATTAAGATATTATTTCATTACATTTTTCGTTACATATTTCGTTACATAAAATTGTGACATTTTTTAAATAACAATAACAAAAATCCTATAAAATATAACAAACGTTACATAAAAATGTCCCAAAGAAATGTCCCAATTTTATGTAACGCAAAATGTCCCAATTTTATGTAACGCAAAATGTCCCAATTTTATGTAACGCAAAATGTTCCAATTTTATGTAACGTTTGTTATATTTTAATTTTTACCGACTTCATATGCATTAATTACAACGTAATTCATAGGCCAACTTCCTTTGGAAAAAATGTCAAAAACGAGAAAAAATGTGGTCCTTTTGGATAATTTTTTTTTCTTATTTTTTATTAATATAACAGAGGCGATTGACTTAAAATGCTATCAATTTGCAAAATTACCATGGAAATGTAACTTTGTTATCGACTTTCAAAAAGAAGGAGGTTACACGTTCGTCCCGTTTTTTTTTTTTCTTTTTTTTACGTTTGAGTCTCGATTGCATAATCGTTTAAATTTTTCGTAAGCTTTAGTTTTAATCATTTAAATTTTGCTGGCTATGTAAAATGTTTTACTTTGTATTTTTTTTTTTTATTATTTATTTGGATTTTACAAGAATGAGTTTAGTGAAATTTTTTTATTATTTAAAAGTAAATGTTATTGTTTAATCCTAACTTATAATATATACATACATATTAATTACAACGTAATTCTTAGGCTACCCCCCATTCGAAAAAATGTCCAAAAAAGGTGTCCCAAAAAAATGTAGAAAAATTTAATGTATCGCAGAATGTCGCAATTTTATGTAACATTTGTTATATTTTATAAGATTTTTGTTATTGTTATTTAAAACATGTCACAATTTTATATAACGAAATATGTAACGAAACAATATCTTTATATAATGAAAGTTAAATGTTAGGATAGGATTTTTGTGATTACGTTATTTTTTTTTGTGTCGATGCCAGTAAGAATTACATTTTAAATTTTGATCATTTTATGCAAAGTATAGAAGAGAAAAAGATAGAAATGAAAGCAAGAGGGATCAAGGGGCGCAGCCCCTTGCGAGGCTAAAATGGCCGAGTTATATATATATATATATTAATAAAACGTAATTCTTAGGCCGGCTCTCCTTAGAAAAAGAAAGTCCCAATTTTAAATAACATTTGTTATATTTTAATTTTTACCGACTTCCAAAAATAAGGAGGTTATACTTTATGTAATTTTTAAATATTGTTTGTATAAATTTTATGATCTAATATATTTTAAAATTAGTATGTAATATTTTTTTTTAAAATTCAGATTAATATTATTATTTGTTTTATGTTAATAATAAAATGTTTTGAAATTTTAAATATTTTAAGGTATTTTATTAATTTGTAAGGAGTGATTTAAGTTAATGTGATTTATATCCTTTTGTAGTGTGTGTTAAGTTGTTTCGGGTGTTTAATAAAATTTTACCTTTTTTATTATATAAAATTTGGACATTTTTTCGTTATAACATCTAATGGGGGCCGGCCTAAGAATTACGTTGTAAATTTTGATCATTTTATACAAAGTGTAGAAGAGAATGAAACAGAAATGTAAGCAAGATGGGTCAAGGGACACAGCTCCTTGCGAGGCCAAAATTGCTGAGTTTATATATATATATATGCGTGTGTGTGTGTGTGTGTGTACTATGTTACATTTACGAATAAACAATTTTTTGATATATACTGAATGATACGAGCAATTTAAATAAAATAATGTAGAATTTTCGAAGGAATGTTCGAGTTCTAATTTCGATAGCGATGAAGAAACTTCACAAAGTATCAATGAAATGTCAAATAAAAACAGGAAAAATTAAAAGCAGAAAAATGACTTCCAGAGTCTCTTCACTTCGAATCGCACGTCTGTGACGGTTTGCAAGACTGCGCGTGACCGGTACTCAGTTATGCATCTGTATCACACTCTATAACGTATAACATGAAATAAAGATTGCATTGGTGTCAACTTCTTGAGATCCCATTAGCGTCCAACTGAAGGTGAAATGTTATCGAAGATAAGACAATATTCTTTAAATTGTTCACGTATTCACTGTGATATTCTGTCCGATCTGAATGATCGTGTTCAATAATTTTATTAGTGAAAATAATTCTTAACCGTCATTCTAATTTCTACATGCGAAGCGAATACTATTCGGTGTTAAAGTAATCCAGTAAAGAATCATAGCTAACTAACGTAGAAAAGTGAAAATAAAGAAACTTCCGAAAATAAAGTTTGCCATTAAAAAATACAAACAGCGTGCGAATTTCGCGCTACCTTATTTTAAAATTAATATAAAAATTGCCGTTTTAACTATAAACGATAGAGTAATTTGTCCATACTATTCCTGACCATTATGAAATAATAAAATAAAAAGTATTGACACCAAGATTTACTATAAAAATTTAATAAAAATATACTAAAAATATAAAAATAATTACGCTCGATAAAAAAATACTTCATATAATACAGTAAAATATGCATTAAGATGGGCCTATGATTATTCTTAAACAACTTTAATGCATTAATTAGAGTTAGCACCAAATTAAAATCGCAATAATAATTAAAAATCGCAATAATCAGTTCCCGATATTTTCAATACTTGGCTTATAGAAAACGAGTGACTGTATTTTTATTCTCTAGTACGGGTTTTAATTATTGCCGTCGTCTCGAGATTCCAATTAAGGTATGAATGTTATTTAAGAATAATCAAAATATCGCTCTTTTAAGGTGTATTCTACTGTGTTACCTTCTTATCCGGTGTAATTATTAATTTTTAGCGCATTTTTATTAAATTCTTAGAAGTGAATCTGAAAGTCCATATAGTCCCATTAGAAACTATTTTATTTCGCAGTCTTTTTAGTGTAAATAGTATTAAGTGACGATACGGATAGACTAAATTAAAATCATTTTCTGTATGCTATAAATAACGTTGGTTATTTAAGAATATTCAAATTTCGTGAGGTGATGCCGCTGGTAAGTCGTACTTTTTGGGGATTCTCTAAATTTATATTTATTCGAATCTGCATTTCCATACGGTAAGTAACATTTAATTATACCTTAAAAGTTACTTGTGTTTATCATCGCACCTTTAGTTTTAAAATTTTACGTGTTCATATTTCCCCTACAAACTTTCTGGCTACTATTTTTTTTGCCTATTGTAAGTGAATCTAAAAGAAGACTCCATTTTTAATGGTCATTTTAATGACTAATGAATATCAGTGCTCACCAATGCTCAACGAGGTATACTGATATAGAACGTACCACTTCTCGGTTCACTGATAAATAAAGAATATTATCAGAGTCAGTCCATATTGTCAAACGTTACACGCTGTATTAAGTAATGTTTTCGTCAGTGATGAGCTTGTAACTGGCGCTAAGGCGGTTTCGATTTATTCGAATATCCGTGGTTAAAAGTGATATTAACATTTTTTGTCTCATTAAAAACTAGCTTTTTTCTAACATTTATATTTCCATGGTAAAATGACAAATTTTTTAAGTGTCATTGATGTTTGTTATATTACTCAAAGAAGTTCTCTAAAGAGGCGACCATGTTGCAGGATAGTGACATATATGTTAATTTTAATTCCTTTTTTCTTTTTGTCAAATTTCATCGTGCATTGTGGGCACCGATCTATAGTTGCGGCCATATTGTAGGATTCCCGCAGTAGGTTTTTGTTTCTTTTTCCTACTAAGTTAAACGTCGCATATCATGTCTTATTTATATATTCATTAAATTAGTTTTTTTTTTGTTTTTTTTTTACTTTTTTATTGGGCTTGTCAGCTACGGACTATTACTCCTTCAAGAAGAAAGAACGTAGGACAAAAGGAAACTGAGGACACTAAAAAAGTTATTCGGGGAAGATGGAGACGGCCAGAACTACTACGGAGAGATAGCAAGGGAGTCAAAAACGATCGGTACTAGAACTCGTGCAATTAGCAGTCCGAAGGGAATAAATGTGTAGACGAAAAAATATAAAGGATACCTTAAAGGAAAGGAAAGCTCTCATGTCTTGTTAACCGTTATACCTGATTATAATATATTATATCTATTTAAACTAAATGCGCGATGTGAGCAGCATAAAAAGAAAAGTATTTTTATCCATGTCTGCGATTGTTGGGCAGCGCCCACAAAAAGATCCTCATCAACAATATGGCCGCAACTGCAATGCAGTGTCCACAGTGCCCGATGAGGCAAGAGACAAGATATAACTATTCGCCTACGGTTGCAACTGCAAAGCAGTGCTCGCAATTCCCGTCCAGAAAAGCAAAATGATTGATTATCCATTATTCAAACGGCATTTGCGGACGACGAACTTACGATATATTAAGGATAAAAAGGAAAGTAACTCCACATCGGAAGAGGCCAGTATGATCGCCAAATAGCTTAGCGTTCATACTGACTCAGGAAGATCCGCACCACCTTGACCCAGTACCACTATGGCCACCATCCGAGCAGAGCCCACAATGCACCAAGTAGTGGCGGTGGGGAACCAAAATATTAAGATAAGAAAAGGATGAGGGATTTGCTTAAATGTTTATACGGTCGCGGATTAAAGACAAGAATTTAGCAGTAGCAGGGACAACAGACAGTGAGTGAAAGGCGAGGATAAAGGAAGCACAGCACGGTGTGAGAATATTAAGGGATAGTAGATCTGAGTATAGTACCAATCTTTCGGAAGTCAAAGATGCACACTCAAAGAAACATTAAATTAGTTATCATTAATAATTATGCCATGAGTGTAATGTTATTATTTATACAAATAAATCTTTCTTCTTCTTCTTCATATATTTTTTTTTTCCTATTAATTTTGAGCATGTCAGCTAAGGACGTTACTCAATCCAAAGGTATGACAGCATTAATGATTATAAAGGAAAAATATTAGAAATTGTAGGACGGAGTTTTCTTTTTTATGCTTACCATTTTCAGTATTTCAGGTAGTAGGTACATAAAATAGTTTAACGAGAACAGGGAAGTACCTTTTTTTCCCATACTTTCAAACTCTGATTAAAACGTTAGCATACTGTCCAAATGAACTATATTGTTCGGGGAAAAAAAAAAAAAACTCTCCTATCTTTAACATTTTTTCAGATTCTCGTATTTCAATTAATCGAGACTCTGTACCTAATTTTCCAACTAATTCTTGGTTCTCAGAATTCATTTGTTTTCCACGTTCTGTTACTGTCAATATCATTCGCTTACGCTTCAATCAGACTATATTGCCTGTTTCCCGTTTTCGTCTCTCTTTGGTTTCCTCTCCTTAGTGTCCCCTACATCCTAATGAAGCAGTAGTTTGTGATGCTAATCACATTTTCGTTGAGTGTTCTGCTCTTTCCCTTTATTTACTCCTTTTGAAGTCAAGGCTTCCTTCTCTCTACTGTGCTTTCTATATATTGTCCATTCCGTCCCAGTCTGTTGTTCCTGCCATTAGTTCCTTCATTTCTGCCATTTCCGATCGAATCAAGTTTTAATTAATTAATTCTTTTTCCTATTGCTTTTGAGTGAGGTCCCTGGTTGAGGAGCCCAAAAAAAAAAAAAGAGACTTTGTCTCAGGTAAAAAAAAAAAAAGTAATTATGGTAATTTTTGTGATTTTCAATATACACTATAAACTTCACACTTGTGATGCTATAATTGAATAGTGAACGTTCTAAAACGAAAAATAAGTTTTTCTTTACATGACTTTATTTTCTGGCCACTGTTTAATCTCTTAGCGGCTTTTAGGTTAAAGCCGATTATTTCCTTCAGCCTCTACAGAGACGCAACGTGCGCTTCTGAGGTTACTTTAGCTGATAATTGCGGGTAGATTTTAATTTGTTTGTCAACTTGCTCGACGGCAAATACTGAGAAACCACAAAGGAAAAAAAAGATTATACTACAAAACACTATTAGAACGTGCAGATTAAAGACTTTGAATTGATACGAACTAAGACTCGAAATATATCCGGTTAAACAATATTCCAGCTGGAAGATAGGTTAATCATACAGGAAACTCTGACAAATGTGTATGAAATGCTTATGTAACTAAAGAGCAAAACATTTGACGCAACTGAGGCGATATAAGAAAAATAAAATCGTATTATAGATGGTTCGTGTTCATACTTAAGTTTAGAGACATGTGCTCAAAGTCTCCGACTTCTAGATAGGTAAAAAAAAACTCAACGAAAGAATTTACGTCAAACAACGAATTTTTTATTACGTTACATTAAACCGGTTGCGAATTGACGGAAACAGAACAAATCTCCATTAACTGAAAATAACCAGCAGAACGGCTAAACATCGAAATCGTTTATTCCACTTCCAATTGTTTAGTGCGTACTTATATCGCAGAAAAATGGAAAGTAACAGTGCCACGTAACTGTTCGACAATTGGACAAAAAGTCGTAAATTTTTAATTATAAAAAGAAAAGGAAAAAATATTTAATTCATTATTTATTTAGACGTTTCGAATAACTTTAAAAGCATAATTGTTTTCATCGAAAATATATTAACGTAGCTCGCAATAATATATATATATATATATATGAAGTAGATTGTGGTTATTTAATAAAAAAAAACAAAACAAATCTTACCTTATACCGGGTGTGCAAACAAAATTGAAATTTAAGTAATATACAACAGACAAACATCATTCTGGCTAATTTCGTTCAAAGTGAAGTTCATTGAGTTAAAGCGAAAGTAAATTTACTTAGTAATTATGCCGGGAAATTGCACTTTGCGATAATTTTTGAAAATTATTACCGTCGTTGGAACTCGTAATCGAACCTGTAATGTTTACATTCGGTTATTAAACGCTGCCAATGAGCCCATAAATACGGTTCCCCGTTCATTAATTTGAAAAATATTGTTATATCAAGGAAGTTAATCAAGAGAAATCTGTCACAACAAATTTTTGTGATACAACTCCGCATCATTTAAATAATCAAATGATTATCGCGACCTTCTTCCAACAAGTGATTAATGATGTTCTAAAAGGTTTGTTCGCTAATTATCAAAACGACGTAATCAGTTTCGCATGAAGCTTGCCGCAATGTAACAATACTGCTTTACCCATCACGGTTTTTATCCTCTAAAGCCAGATTAATAAAATATGCACTTGAATACTATAAGTAAAAAAAGGAAATGTACAAGCATGTTTCTATATAATCACTTTTCTAATAGCAATGTTTTTTTCTTTTTCCTTTATATATATACACACATACATATTTTAATATATATACATATATATATATATATTTATTTATTGATATATTTTTCCGAAAAGAAATATTTCTTTTTACATTTTTATTTTAGCGAGCCAACAAAAAAAGATGAATAAATTTATCGTAGTTCGAGAAATTTGACATTTTGCCAGAGTTAGTGAAGAGGCGGGACCGCATATTGTTAATATGCACGTTAAAATATTGCCAAAGTTAGAAAATTGCCTAGACAACTTTATTGCAGCATATTGCGCATGCGCTTATGTATGCGGGACTAATATATATACATATACACATATATATATATATGTATAAAATATATGAAGGGGATGAGAAAATGTTGAGTGAGGCAAGTTATTTCTGCACGAATCGTCGAGCGTGGGGAAAAAATCAAAGGGCGACGGAGAAATTGTTTTCGGTTTGGAACGCATTCGGCAATTTGTCGATCTTGTTATTACGATTCTCTTATAATTACGTTACAACGGTAGACTCTAATTACCACAAATTGGTCGACAGGGTACAAAAAACCGATTTTACAACTTACATAAAATAGGTGGGCACGGGATGAATGTACGTTTTTTTGACAGTTCAATATTTTCTTACATCCCATTTCAAACTCATTTCCCGATTATTGGCCTTAAACCAAAACCGTTTCTCTAACAACGCAAAATTTCCACATTATTAACAGACAACATCTCTCTCTCTCTCTCTCTTGCTCATATCCACCGTCGAATATCACATACTGGAAAAGACACATACATACTGGACTGAGCAGCGCGCTCGTAATATTCACCATATAATCTCATTAAATCTCATCTTTTCAATACTCGCGGTAATCGAAACAACACTACTTTTAGGACCTAAAAGTGAAAAAAGTAATGAGATTGCTTAATAATTGATTTTCGAATTTCCATGCTTGTTAACCGCTCATTTCAGCGGATTGTGGCTGCTCGATAAGAACCATCTTTAACGGAGTCGAGAAATTTGCTGCGAACTACTGACGGGTAAACTGCAACATTTTCATATTAGGTAAATTAAACAAAAATTTAAAAATTCGGCTGCAGGAAAAGGTACACGCTGCTGATAAAACGTTGTAGGCGAGGTAAAAGCCTTGTGTCTTCTGGCCAGTCCTGCACACAGCAGTGACTTTTGGAAAAAATGTTCGACAAAAGACTTCTTTCCTTTATATCTATATATATATACGATCGCGATACCGATTAGTTTGGTCGTGGTATTCGTAGTTAAATAACTTTAATACACTATTTAGAAATACACTTGCTCATGTTGTTCGCGTAATTAATGAACACAATTAGATTTATATTGAAACGGTTTACACAATTAATTGTACCGTCCCACCCGTGAAACTATATTTAAATATTTCTAAATATTTTCTTAGTTCTAAATAGCTTAAACGAGAAATAATAAATTATATGAAGAAAACCGTATGCTGATAAAAGTCACAAACTTACGAAGAAGTAATTATGAATTAAGTTTCCAGTTATGTACGGAAATAGTTATGACGTCGAGATTAACTTTTGATTAACATAAAAATTTGTACGTAATAATTTCTTCAAATCTTACATTATTATCATGCAGCAATTTATGAATTAATCCAGCAGTCGGTTTTATCTTACCGCTCTGAATATTTACAGTGATCACTTTAATGTATTCTTTAAAATTTTTCAGTAGTCACATGAGAAACGTTTATACTATAAGTTCGTTTATTAAACATTATTCTACTCCTCTATTACGAGTACACTGAAAAATGATCTTAACAGATATTGTATTCTGCTAGTATATGGAAACCTGGTTTTCAGCGGCAATTAAAGACGTGTCGTTACAGTTCTATATTCTGAGTTGTCGAATTTTTATTCTTAATTAATATTTTTTAATATGCACATGATTTCACAGTGGTGTTACAAAATGCTCCAATGTAATTAACATCGTATCTATTTAAGTTGAATTTTAATAACACATAAAAGATTTTGTTGATTTTATCTAATACGTGATTTACTACACCTTGCTAGTTTCAATTTCCTACGGTTTATTATTGTTGTAAATCATTTAAAACTTATCAAAATAGTAACTTCATCGTATAATAATAGTTTGCATACATTCTAGAATCTTGTAATTACTACAGCGATTTAATTACTGATTATAAACTTTGCGGTATTTTCAATATCGCAGCAAAAAACACTTTCCACAATGTTTTCTAATTTGACGACGGAACATCAGCGAAATTGACAACTTCTGCAACGTAATTATATCAATCGCAGAAGGGGTTTCAACCTGATTACCAATGTTTATGAGTGTAATATATTTCAGACTGTCGATAAACGAACATTAAGGTACTCGATACGTTAAATTTCGTTTAATAATGAAACTTCCCGATTTAATTAACGCCGTTTTACTTTTGTCGAAAAATTGCTAATTAAATATAATCTATTCGTATATTCCACTTGTAGGATAATTAATAAAGTAATATTTTTTTTTTTCTTTTGTTTTTGGACTCGTAAACTTTGCGCATTATCCTAGGGCAAAATGAATTTTTCTATAATTATAATTTACAGAATCGGGATATCAGGTGCTATCTAAAGGAAATACCAAGCTAACCAACTGCATTACAGCAGCTAATTAATAATAAAATTATAAACATTATAACGGACAGCTTAATATTCAGTATATTAAATCGGAAATGCTAAGAACGTGTCCACCCTTTTTGAGGGAGAATTTCCCATTTTTAGGACCGGAAAATAAAAGATAAATTTAGGAATAAAACATTTGAATATCTAGGGGAAATTAAATAATCGATTTCATTTAGAAAAGAAAATCATAGAATATTATTAAAGATTAACCCTAAATTTTGAATAATTTGAAAAAAAAATTAAAATAACATACCTATAGAAATTATTAATACTTAAAAAGTAGTTACTATATTCTTTTAGTATTAATAATGATAATTTTTAATAATTCTTATATATGTATGCGTACATATATATATATACCTACTTTGATTTTTTCAAAATTAAAAATTAAGATTAATTTATAGTAATATCCTTTAATTTTATTTTATAAATGAGAACGTAGGTTATTTAAAATAACAGCTTGTGTAGCATCATGAAAAATTAACATGTTTTATTTTCTTTTCTTCTAGTTTGCAATTTTTTTTTGCAACCTACTGACTTCGTCTATCTAAACCGGCATTTCGCTAGTTGCGCTAGTTCTTTACACCGACTAATTTCTTACTTTGAACAAAGTCATTTTATTGTTTTGCAATTTCTTTCTCCATTCGTAATTACGGGAATGATAATTTTTCCTACTTTATTCATCGTCATTATATCATTGGAACAGATTTAGAGCTTTTTACGTTTGTTAAAATCGTTATTTAGGTTCGGATTTCGAGCAGTTAGTTCTACGAGCTGTCTACGGAATTCTTAGAGATTTCCATTAGCTGTTTATCGTAAAACTGGCCGATATGATGCCGCTGAAAGATTAAGTTACTTAATTGATATCTTACTATCATTCCGTATAATAGTTTTCCCAATTGAACGCTGGCTAGGGCTATTTTATTTTGATCGCCTGAAATGCCATCTGCCGTTATTCACGCGTGCCCATATACATAATATATTATTTTATCATGTAATTCGGCAATTCCATTTTCTCTGTCGATGATTAAGCACTTGATTTAGTTTTACTACGAGCCTACTTTTTTAATTTTACCGTTAATTCCGGACAGTAGTTTGAACACTTAGTTTTCTTTATCGGCATGTGTCACATTTCGGATTTGTGATTTTCCTTCTGCCAACTACTATTCCCCCTTCCCATCTATCAGCTTTCCTTACAATCAGTATATCAGTATCGGTATATTTATTTTTATTTGTGTACAATCAATACAGTTTACAATATCAAAGAAAATAACGACAAACGGGCAGTATTGCGTGAATCATTGATTTAATAAGGAAGCATAAAATAGCGCATTACAGAACAATATGCCAAGAAATAACTATAAATATATAAAAAACAAAATTAATTAATAATAAAATAAACAAAGAAAGAAAAAAAAAATTACAAAGTTCTATAAACGAAACAACGTTAAATGAAAATCAATTTATAATTGGTTATTTACATGTGCCGTCACCCTAATAAGCATGGAAAAATTTTACCTTGCTCTTCATCTCTTTATTCTTTCTCCACACCTACCCTTTTTTTCACTTTCACAATTTTTTGGAATATATACTTTATTCATAAATAGAACTATAATTAAAATTAGGTTTAATATAAGTACACATTCATACTTGCTCGCGTTCATCAGATAGTTGTAACAGTAACAGTGTGTAACATATATGTATATATATATATTTAGAGACGTAGATATTTTCTTACGATGAGAATAATAAAAATAACAATAATTTTTTTTTATTACATAAAAATAAGAACACATTTACCCGTGTGAAACTCATCAAATAAACTCTAACCAATTTCGCGGACCAACACAGTTTATTAGCCATAAAAAACGAATTAAATAGAAATAGCAATTAATTATTTATTAATAATTTTACGAAAGCATAATACTACAATTTCAATGTGTACAATCATTCTCCATACAATATGTATTAAAGAAAACCGGTAATTTACAATAATTTTGTCATTTACTTTAGGCTCAAAATTTTATCGATATTTCTTTCGATATTTCTTTCTCTATTTTAACATATATGCATTGTTATTTGAATAAAACTTTTGAATGAAGTAAATCGAATGTGTATACGCACTTTTAATCAAATTAGCGCCACACTTTCCCCTATTTGATGTTACTAAAAGCTTTTTCTAATAGCAGTCCAGAATATCGCCAGAATATTGCATTCACCCCCTTTCATTTTCCTCATACTCAACAATTGTTTGACCTCTGCTCGGTACAAAAACCCGCCATACTTTTCAAACATTTGTGGTAGTTTAAGACGATATTGCATTAGAAATGATGAAATTTTACTGGAATGATTCACCCCATTCAAGTAATGTTCGGTAATTCTTAATTGTTCGAGTCTCACATAATGGTTATACCGGTTTAGTCTAATTGTCATAGTTTCGCATACGTTTTGATATACCCATTACATTTACATCCGGTGTCTTGCACTACTCACATCATTTCAGCTGTCAATCCCCAGCCTCGCTGATTTTAATTCTTTCAGTTTTTTCACGGTGGCTTCTTTTTTTTTAACAGACTTTGGTTTCTGTTAATACACTTCATCATTGTCTATTAGTTTTTTGCTGCCGCCATCTTTCTACTATTTCTATTTTCCCAATTAATTTTATTAATTTTCTCTCATTTTCGTTTTTAATTGCTAGTGTCTTTCTTTTCAAGGCTACTTACTCTCCAAACAATTAGTCTCTCTCCTCTTCCGGTTCTTATATTCCTAGATTATATTTCCCTACCGTCGATCTCGAGAAGTTATTATTTTGCGTAACTCCTATTTTTACGCTGAAATTGGCAAACAGTTCTCGGTTTGAAACATTTTTTTAACGTAATACGTATCGGAACTCTGCCGTTTCTTCATATGATGCTTGAATTTTCAGGTCGCACGCTTGGATAATATTTAATTTTACTGATCATTCATTTATTCCGACTGATCATTCATGTCGCTGATTATTCTTAGCACAGCCGAAGATACATTGTGTACATTTTAATTATTTGAGCGTATAATTACGTTTTCGTTATCTTTCATAAAAGTTTTTTTTTTTTTTTTTTTTTTGTCTTCCCCACGTTCCTAGCACAAATTGCTCGATGTTTACCTTGTTAAAGCAGGCTTTTTACAACTCCATATTGCGATCTTTAATTTCGTTGATTTACATTCATTTACGCCTTTGTCTTTCCAGTACGTACCGGTGATAGAGATCCCGATTATTAGATGATTTCGCATATTCACTCTGCTTCGAGAATAATAGTCAAAAATGTTATAATAATCCGCTACTAGAGAAAACCAAAATACTTCCTTTCACTGTTTACTAACTCGCAACAATTATCGCTTAAACGCTAAAATTACCATGCAGCTTTTATCATTTTCGTAACTCCTCCAGCACCTCTTGTAGTATATCACACGTTAATAACTGCGACATTTTTAGACAATAATATGAAAAATCGTACAATATTTTTCTGTAACATTATTTATACGTTTAAAAATGGCATGGTTAATTAAGAATTAAAGAAGACTAGAGGTTATCCCCATGACGAGGTTCGACAGATCGATTTTACACATACGTGTATATATAGATTAAAATATATCCGTATGTAGATGTGGATAGATGGCAACGTCCTAGGCATGTACAACCAACGCGGAATTAAGTGTATTTCGTTGAATGTTTAGTCGGTTACCGCGGCTAAACGGTGTTTTCATTAGAAAAATCGCTGTAAGTTGAAGCGGTACAGTTTACGGACATGAATAATTGATCGGAGATAGAGGGGTTAAATCTTTCGCTGTTCACGGCGTCTTCAAGATTACTCGTAATTTTCTTTACCGCATATTAAGCTAGTAATTACAATGTTTCATTGACAAACTGGAGTATTCAAATTTGCAGCTCAGATCCTTTCTTGATAATTCACTCTCAAGTACACTTATTCATGGATTTCAAATTGAAAAAAAAAAAGGAAGGGAAGAACTGTATAACAAAATCGTCCGAATACGCTGTGCCAAGTTATATTAATCAAATAATCAGTGAACCGACATCAGAAGCATCTGTAGAATTATACCGATTTTTGAAAAACAATCGTGTTGATATTTAAATTTAAGTTTGAAATATAAACATATTATACTTAGAATGAGAAAACTGGATATAATACCGGGGCCAAGTAAATTGACGAAAAACATCGAATTGCACACCGAAAGAGTCTGTGAAAGGGAGAGCCATTGACCGAAAGAGACAAACTAGCAGCAGCATTCGTTTTTTTTTATACCGTCTATTCGTTGATGCTTTGTTAAGGGTTTACCGGAGTTACTTTTAATTAATTGATTGATGATAAGCAGCAGATTAGCTGGTCCGCGGAACATATTGATAAAACCTGTAGACTGGCTAAATGGTTCAATCCATTCCATGGAGGAAAAAAAAATTGCTAAAACCAGCTTCCTCATTCCCCGTAACATTTTAATTAGTTTGCAACAGAGGTATACAAATGTTTTTAAAGTGAACGAATTTTTGTAATTCGAGCGATTTCATATTGACTATTGTAAGCGAACTTATTTTTTGATCTACTAGTATTTTTTAAAAATTCGGTATTCGATGCTGTTTATACGAACGGATCAACGTATAAATCTCCTACAATGCTCTTAACAGCTATCCATTACGTTCTTTTTAATTTTTTTCATTTTTGGATCTAGCAGTTCCTATTATCATCGGGATGGCACCTGTACTGTGGAGAGGTGTAAACACATAGTGATCGAAATGCGGACAGCAGAAAGTTGAACGACATTACTTCCAGCTAAAGTCGCAGTGGCATTTAAGAATAGGATATCCAATTAGTTGCAGCCTAAATGAAGAGCAAGCGTATCGACAGAATTAGTGGAAGGAAAATGAGATACTGTTGAGTGAACGAAGTAACGTTTAGGAAATATAGTGGATTTTAAAGGAAAATTAAGATGGTACCAAAGGGTACGTGAAAGGAATATGAAAGATTGGCTTAACGGCAATATGGAAAATTGCATCCATATTCAAGCATTCGGCGTAAATCCTTTTCAGTCTCCAATTTTTTCGCTAAACAAAAAAAAAAAAACTAATGTCGACTAGAAATGTACACGACAAAATAGAAGATTCAAATAAAAATGTTAACTGTTTCGTGAAACATGTTTAATTAAAAAATAAATGCAGAAAACTGGTCAAGAACTTTAAAACCGATAAAGTTCTTCCCCGTTTTTCATCTGCCTCATGTTCAGCGAACAACGTGAACTTTCTCTGGGTAGTATATTTCTGTGTAGTACTGAAAATAATGAAGAAAATTCTGCAAAATTCTTTTGTACTTTCTTCGAAACGCCGGTCAACCATAAACGTTTTTCTTGCAACTGATATCTCATAATTCCCCTCTCATTAACATTCCATTTTTCCTCTCCATTCACACGAAAAAAGGTATAATATTCCAACCGAAAAAATTTCAAATAAATCTTTTGTTTGTTCAACTATTTCATTTTTCACTTGACTTCCAATGAGGAATTTGCCCGTTATTAGTGTAATTAAAGAAATGCGAATTTGTGGATTTTGAATGTGAAAAAACATATAATAATAATAACAACAATAATAATAATAATAATAATAATAATAATAATAATAATAGTAATAATAATAATAATAATAATAATAGGTACAAAAATGAAAAATAATCTGGTTTGTCTCGTATAGAATTGGCCAAACTAGATTTTCTAGAATCGGAGAAGTCGCTGGCCGTTAGGACAAGTGTGAGATCACCCGCAGAACCGATGTTTCGTGTAGGAAAAATAAATGTCGGGTTGGCTGCGTTTGTTCGCAGTAGTAACGGAGACGGATTACGACGATTGGTCAGCTCCACGTCCATCCGGAGACTGCGCTGTGATTCCTCCAGTTCGTGTTCCAGATCGCCGTGATTAATTGCTGGCACCGTTCAAACACCTTTCCGGCGTTAATTTATATATGTACGGCCGCGTCGCTTTCCAACCTACAAACAACCTCCACGCACCATTCATATGCTCGTAGCTTATATTCGTGGTTCTTTATGTCATCTGAATATTTCACCTTGATAAGCGTCCTTCTTTTTCACTTTTTCGTTTATTTATTTTACCTTTTTTCTATTCATTTTATTTATTACTTACTCTTCCTCTGGCCAGAATGTACGCGTACATTTTTCTTAATGGGAGGTATCGAAGAGGTGCTTCGCGCCTGTATCATCGCTTTAGAGCTCTGCTCGGAAATAAATCTTTCTAAAAAGTAATTCGATTAAACTAACAAATTGTTCCATTTAATTATTTATAAGTTTCTGAATTCTCGCGATGAAAAGGCGGACACGCTTTCGAGTCTGAAAGACGGGAGTGCAAGTGACAAAAAAGCGAGAAAATAAAAATTACAGACGGACACACGGATATAATCAAGTCTGGATTGCGGCCTAAAATTTTCCGCTGGAAACAGATTATTGGGGGGGGGGGGGGGGGGGAAGCTGCTGAACAAGATAAATTCCTTTTGACCGCTTTTGCCCCTAACTACGCTTCAAAAATACGCTTGGTAAAATCAATAAACTCGTACGCTGCCTCAGTGATTTATAACGGAAGATCGGCTTTTTTAGCATCTACAGCATAAACCGAATCAGATATATGGTACACTGGTATGATTGGTGCTCTCAAAACACTTTTTTTTTTTTTTTTTTTTTTTGAGGCTCGTCAATCAGGGGGAGCTCACCTAGACAGGATAGGGAAAAGAGTTAACTAATCAGAACTTAATTCGATCAGAAATAGCTGAAATAAAGGAAGCAATGGCAGGGACAACAGACACTGACAGAGAAAGAACAGGATATAGCGCAATAAGGAGCAGGAAGCCTTAACTTTAGAAGGAGTAAATAAAGAGAAGAACGTTCCGCAGAAAGAGCAGAACACTCAAAGAAAATGTGATTAGCATCACAGAGACAACTACTTCATTAGAATGAAGAGGGCAATAAAAAGAGGAAACCAAAGAGAAACGATAGCGGGAAGCAGGCAATAGAATGTGATTGAAGCATAGGCAAATGATAGGGACAATAATAGAACGTGGAAAAGAAGGGAATTCTAAAAACCAAGAATTAGCAGGAAGGTTATAAAGTTACGCTGAAAAATTTGATCACTGTCTGGCTGTGGGTGTTAATTTTAACGATAAATTTTAAAAATCCTGTGTACTCGAACCGAATAAATGTCATAGACCGTTTGCACAAAAGCAATTATATCTTGTATTGTGATATGAGCAAAACATTTATATACGATGTACCTCGTCTTTCCCGGAAGTGGTTCTAATGATTTTGTTGGAATTCACGAATTAGAGGTTTTTACAGGTTTAGATAATATCGTCGAGAAAATTCTATGAATCAGTAATTTTAAAAGAGAGACGACTATATGCGTATCAGTTATTGAAAATAGAAAAATCTTTGCTTCACGATGAAATATATTTATGACGGTTTATGCAACGGATTTCGATTTTATACCGACTCAAATTCACCGGCGGACGTCGTTATAGAGTGTTACACAGATTAATAATTTGTCATAATATTCGCAGCTTATGAATGTTTGCTTTCATTTTTTATAAAGCGAGAATTTCGCGATGCATGCAAAAATTTAGCTGTCATGTCGTACGCGTTTATTAGTTGTTAAATGTTTCACTGCTTACGGAACTTATTAATTCATTAATGATTTGTAAGTCCAGCGTAGATCCGAGTAGAGCTAAGTGTTAATGAATATTTAATTAACTATTCTTGTATGTACGTGTGCAACTGGTCCTGAAAATGGTCGCAACAATTTTGATAAAATTCATAAATTAGTAGTAGGTGATTTTCAGGTATAGAAATCGATTGGTCTAGGATATAGAGGCAAACAGTTTTCGCGTTAGTGATCAAATTTGTATTTAGGGTTTAATGAAAGGTAAATTGGAAGAATAATTCGCTTATCATGTTAGAAAGCAAATTGAAATTTCGTGATAAATTTTATCTCAAGATTTACATGGTGACTTTTTAAATATTACGCAAATTAAAATACGCTTCGAAAAATGAAAAATCGTACTTATAACCACTACGTACGTATTATTATTATTATTATAATTATTCTTTTAGCGACTTTGGCCGTCTTTGGACCGCGTATTATAATGCATCATTTCATTCCTCCAGTACGCCTTCATCAGCTCCCCGTCACCGATATTTCCTTGTCCAAGCTGCTCCTGTTCTTACTTTTTCCCTTCGTATGAACGCCCTCTAATGCTGTATTTTTCTTCGAAATATATTTCCATCTTTAAGAAGAATGACATAGTCGGTTGAGTGAAAAGAGAGAGGAGATATGATAGTCTGCAGCACGCTTTGAGCACCCGACAGGATAAGGAGATTGCGAGAGGCCGGTGAAGATTTGATAAATAGAAGGGCACGCAGAATAGCAGAAGTCTCGGCATAAAAGACTAAACAAAAGGCGGGAAGTTTAAAGGGGACTCGAAGTAATTGAAGGAAGGACAGAAGAAAGCTGCACCAACACCATTGGGTCTCTTGGAGCCCTCCGTGAAGATCGAAAAATGATTGGGGAAAAAAGAGCTAAGATTCTGTCGAAATTCTGGTGTAACAACGTGACGAAGGAAAGGTTTGGGAGGAATAGGTGAATAAAAGCAGTTAATAGGATGAAGTAAAGAGGAAAAATTGAAGGAAAAATAAGGGAGTTTATCGTGTCAGTGTATTCTAATAAATATAAAGCATACTCGAAATATAATATGGCGAATTTCCGGTAGCTTTTGATTTAATTTTGACAATGCTAAACAAAAGAATATTGTTGTTCTGAAGAAGTTTATGAATAGAAATAATTTTATCCGCTGACATATGTGCCATTGTGTTTGTTATCTGATTAAAACCTTTTTTTTTTTTTTTTGTTTTTTTTCCCGTGCGATTAAAGCCGTTAGACACGAGTAGTATTTTTTTTAATTTCTTCCTTTATTTATCCATTTATTTTTTTTATTATTAATTTTGAAATTTTCTTGTATTGCTCAAACGCTTTCGCCTTTATCTCCTTTTTTTTTAAATTTCTGCGCCCTCATTTAAAGAAAACTTAAAATTATATTTTATAATACGACCGAATAAGTTCCTTCTCCTCATAAAAATCTGCAAAATTTCTCGCGGTAATACCGAGCTTTCGGATATAGTTGCAATGTGAGTAAAAAAAGTGTCACATTGCCTCTATTAACTAATAATATATAACAAACAAAACAAAAAAAAAACAAAAAACAATTCAAACTGAAAATAATATTTGCAGTAATGAATCAAAAATTGAAAAGAACAAGGAAGTTGAAAAGTGAGACCTCTCCGATCTCTAGCAGGGAAATGTCACGTCTGTTACTTTTTAACATTTAAATTTCACTTTTCTAATTTTTTTTTCTTCTAAAATATTGCAATTGTCTCGGTACAAGATCACAATTTGTAGATCTATTTCCGGTAAGACCAGCATTTATTCCGGTCGGATTTTTTTTTTGTTTTTTGTGAGAATGTTGTGGTTTTTTTTTCTATTGAAGAAAACTGAATTAGCCGGTATCAGCAGCGTAAACTGAAAAAGTCTTTACTTAAATCGAACATTGTGGAAATATTAGCTGGTAAATTATTTAGGCTCAAGGGTGAAACCAATTTCGACGACGGCTTCTTTTCGAGCAGTTCCTAACAAATTTTTATTAGCTGATTTTCAACTATTTTACATTTCCGATATTCTCTATCAACCACGAATTAGATTTTTCTGAAAAATTCTTACAGTTTAAAAAAATACACAGTCCAGTAACTACAAGTGACCACAGATATATATATATATATAATATATGTAGTTTTAAATAATCCTTTTCGCCAGCCTGATGCAACAAATTCAACAAACTCCGCGAAGCATATTTCTCCAATGTTAAACTAGTTTTTGCGTGTTTCTTTGGTCCCCACGGTAGCAAATGTTTTTTGAATTGTTTCCAAAAGTACTGTTATATTGCAGTTAATTTCTTTAGTTTTGAAATGCGATTATTTTTCTTTTTTTAATTTTATTTTTTGACTCGTGTCAACTGTGTACATTAATCGAGTGTAAAAAAAATTTATTTTGCGTTCTTAATTAACAGAATCGGAATTCGAACCAGACCTGAACGTCACGTGAGCGAATCGGAAACACACCAGTGAGACTACGTTTGTTTTTGAAGCTATTTTCATCGATTAGTACGGAACTCCAGTTTTTAAAAAGATCGATATATTTTTCAATGCTGGTGTAAAAGTGTCATTAAGATTCACGCATCGTTCTTGTTTTAAGGCTTCTATGTTTTTCTTCGTAATGAGTTTTTATAAAGTAATAATTCGATAATATTTACAATTGCATCCTGAACGGTTTATACAAAACCAACATTAAAATTACATTTACAGCTGCAAAAAATTCAATTTAAACTTGTTGTTATTGTAAAAAAAATTATCAGTCCGTTAAAGCAGCTTAAGACAACTCTCCAAGCTAGTGCGCTTAAAAATTTAAAAAAAAATTCAACTAGTCACTTGTCATAAACTGTTTTCCATCAGTTGACGACTAGCTTCGATGTAGAATACTAAAAGAAGGTTATAGACTTTATTTGTTTATAAATTTATTTGCCATAAAAGTTATACGAATCCGCTAAAACACGTAATAATACAAATTTTTCATGTTTAGCTGATGGAAAAAAGATAATTATTTGTAAGTGAAATTATTCGAAACATTATTGCTGCGTTCGCTTTAGCATGAGAAAAAAATAAAATGACGAGAAAAATAGATTTTATACAGATTTTAATAAAAATTTAATAAAACAAGTAATTACTAAAAGCGTTTCTTTAGAAAATTATATGATAATTTTATCAAGTCCGTCAAAAAAGCAAAACAGAACAAATTTCTAACTCTGTTTTTATTAACTTATATGAAACGAAAATTATAAAAGCGCTTCTTAATAAAAAGAAATTAAATTCAAAAAAACAAAACACGTTCTTAACAAAAAAAAAAAAAAAATGTCAATTCTTTCTGAGACCTCTTTTGATTTAAAGTCGGAAAAAATTACGCGCTCGCGAATCTTTCGTAAACGATACACCACTGCTCAACCAATTACGATAGCTCGGGTGACAAATTGATTTCTAGATTTACTTTTAAAAGTTCAATAAAAACGCGCTACAAACTAAAAAATTAATTACACCCGATAAGAATTAATGTAGTACAATATACCTTAAAGAATGATTATTATGACTGATTATTGTTAAACGTTCGTACCTTAATTAAAATCTCTCGGTATTCATAGTACAACACAATAAAACAAAAAACAAAAAAAGCTATATTAAATGAGCGTAAACACTTAAGCATTGAAAACATCGGGGAATATTTAATGCGGTTTCTTAATTATTTTACAAATTTTTGAAATTTTGGTGTACCGAAACTGCAATTCGAATGTTGCTTAAGAATAATCCCTCGTATACGGTGTATTCTATCGCATAATAAGCTATATTACCTTCTTATCCAGTGCAATTATTACTTTTTAGCGCGTATTTATTAAATTCTTAGAAATGAATCTGGAAGTTCGTATATTTTCATTAAAAATTATTCTATTTCGCAGTTTTTTTTTCGTGTAAATAGTTTTAAGTGACAATTAAAACGTTACTGCTATTTTCTGTATTCTATAAATAGATCTGGCTATTTGAGAATACTCAAAGTTCGTAAGTAACAAGGTTATAAATCGCACATCGGCCGTTTTCAATTATCTTTGTTTAAACCTATTCACAGGGCTTTATTATTTAACACTTTAGGTCACCCGCGCTTATTGTCCTTTCAAGTTTGAAATTTGAAGTGTTTATTTATATTTTTTTCAAATGAAACTTTTTTGGCCCAGTTTTGTCGGGTTATATTAAGTAATAAAGACCAGTTTTTTTTTTCTTTTTTTTTTTTTTATAAGTTTATTCTAACGACTACCGAGAGTATCACCCGTTCCGATCGATACACGGGACACTAACCGGTTCAACTACTCATAAACAAAGAGTACACAATAACGTTAGGATATGTGTAATGCTTCCGTCAGTGATGAGCTCGTAAATGGCGCTAAACGCTAACTTTTCTTTATTTATTTATTTATTTTTTTTTTGTTCTCATTTCGGATACTACCGATGAGGCAAATGTATTTTGTAAGATTCATTACATGTACAAAATTAATGTGCCCCATCCAATTAAGTTTATTAGGTCACATTAATTCTGTTTTACAAAGTGTAAATATAATTCTTAATAGTAAATAATGCCTTAATATAAATGAATACTATTTTTACGATTTTTAACCTCTTGTATTGTAAATTGATTGAACTGTTGGAAATTATCTGTTACCAGTTGTTCCGTAGTACCTTCAATAATTATATTGCAGCCTTGTAAGTTATGATACACGCTGTCCTGAAAATTGCATCGAACGCAATTTTCCGAACCCGGAATTCCATACTTGTACAGAGTACACTTTAAATTTTCCATTAAACTGCACATTAAAAAAATTTTGAATAAAAACTTTATTATTTCATCTTTTTTCTAATATCCGGAAAAAACTGATATATTTATCTATATAATGGTAATTTTCCAAAATAATTTTAAATTTTTTAACGTTAAGTGATTTTGATAGGTAAACACAGGTTTTTATGAATATATTTTAGGTTATTAAATTCATTATTCAGCTTAATGTAATGTTACTAAATAAAGTGATATGTTTTTCGATTTCCATATCCATTGGTTTAAGTCCTGCAATAACTAAAGCTACTTGATAACTTATCCGGATCCATATTTTTATCCATGCTGAATTATTACTATTTACATTTTTCGGCGACTATATTATTAAAAATTATTTTTTTGTTCGCAATTTCCGTGTTAACACGTGATAAATAACATTATTAATATTTCAAACGGCAGAGTGGCGTTTGTTATATTATTAAAAGTTTCTCTACCAAGATTTCCTTTTCTGATGCTGTTTGATGACGTAATAAGTATCTGTGCCGGCCGATTTTCATCGCTAGTCGTAATAGCCAGCACACTTTCAAATGGATTTCTCGCCGCCTTTAATATTGCTCTTTCTCTCTCGCTCCCTGCCGTGAATTTAATTCGAATTTTCATTATTATACGATCGAAAAGTTGCTTTGCCCGTGAACACTCTTCCGTACTTTAATAGAAACATAAATATCCACAACTCATCTTAAAAATCCTTTAAGCTGTTAAAACAGTCGACTGACTTAGAAATGATATACGGAAAATGATATATATATATATATATATATATATATATTATTGAGATATAAAGGATAAATATACGAACGTTTTGTTTAAGCTGATTAATGAGCTGATTATGAAAAATATTATCTTGTAATTTCTGTATAATAATTAGAACATTTACAGAGCGACTTTTCGCAATTTTCATCGGACGAAACTTAAAGACTGTTTTTCTCTTTGTCATAGATGATATCACAAGAAGCGCGTTTAGAGATGTCGTTGCGAAAAATAAAATTAAAAAATACGAGAAAAAAGAAAAAAAGCGAAAGGAGAAAAAAAATCAGAAAAGCCTGACGTATAGAGAGACTGGAAAATAAAAGAGCGAACTCTCGGAAGAACATGTAATAGAACAATTCCGAGTATGATGAGGACAGTTTTAGGAAAGAAGGCAATAAAACAAGTTTCGCCAGGATTATTCTGTGGATGGTTTTCTAGGAGGCAGGTATATTCCTCGCGGACCATGATGAAACCCGAAGTAAACTCTGAACCGGGCCTTGTTTTATCGCTATGTTGCGGCTAGATTAGGTGTAGGCTCTCCGTCAGGGCGTTCGCTGGAATAAAACGGTCATAGGCGGACCGGGAGGCGACGAACGAAGAGCGAACAGCGTAGAATAGAGGTAAAGCTTGAAGAAAGGAGAACGAAAAAAGAATAAGAATAAAAGCTGCCGTGTAATGCGAGATACCCCCCGTTGCTATTACACGAAGTACATGTTTTCCGTTGATATCTGTTCTATCTGGCCGCGCTGCGTTCCTACTACGACGAACTGATTGTGTCCTGACACAAGCTTCGTTCCGAACCTTAATAATGATAATGGTAATGATGCAGCGACGCACTGTTTATAATATGTACCATTTAACGTGCAAGATGGAAACCTGCGCCGGCCCGACTAAAAAGTTCAAATCGAGCATGATTTATTATCGAAATTTATCACTAGACGTCACTTTTACGCATAAATAAAACACCAACTTGGTAGACCGAACCGCGACCACTCGCCCTGGCCCACTCTCTCTTCACATACCTCGAGTTCACCCCACTCAGGCCGCTGCTACGCCCTCAGCAGCGACAGAAAACCGTACCACCGAGGGTTCCTTTTCCATTTGCACGACGGACAGCGGATTTTTCGGAAATCCACGTTGCGCGCCTCACGCAGCTAAAATAATCTGCGAATTCTCGACCGAAGTCCATACTACCCCACCTCGTAACAATTGATAGCCGTACTTGTCCACTCCGCGAAAATGCTGCTACAGTTGCCAAGTTGTTGTTCCCTACGTTGTAATGTGTCCAGCTTCTACGTAGAGAGTCACCTGATATATTCGACAGAAGCTGGATCGGAATCCCTGTTTAAAATGTAATTTTCGTACGCAAACAAAGAACTACGTATCGCATTTGAAAAAAAATATCTACTCTGGATATTAACGTGGGACTAATTTAATATTCCTTCGGTGTTTGTTACAGTCTGCTAGAAACGCTAGAAAGTAATCACTGGAATTTCTATTGAAAATTATTTTTCTTCTCGTTCAGTTGGAAAAATACTTGTTTAGCGGTAACAGAACGGACAATTAAACAGA
The DNA here is from genome assembly GCA_039619475.1 of Icerya purchasi. Taxonomy (NCBI): domain Eukaryota; kingdom Metazoa; phylum Arthropoda; class Insecta; order Hemiptera; family Monophlebidae; genus Icerya; species Icerya purchasi. The sequence continues at coordinate 396,722,281 of CM077115.1, read as the reverse complement.
ATGGGAGAAAACTCGATAAAATTCGACTAGGCCAAATATGTTAAAAGGACAGGCAGGCACAAGCACATTTTTGTAAAATATCAAAAAAGTTGCAGTAGGTAAATTTATTATAACCATTTTCATACACTATGTATATATATATGTACACGCTAGTAAGCTTTCTGGACCCGCCAACCCCTATTTCTCCACGTGACCTTAGTTTACTAAACAAGAAATATATCAGGCCAAGCTTACAATTCGAGATATGACAACGATTGTGTACAATGATCGCCCATTTTTTTCGTTTACATTCAACTGCTAAAACAAAACAAACGTTTAGGAGATCGTTCAATTTTTTCCAGCCATTCATTTCTTAAGATATATATTTTCAAATTTTCTCTTCCATCTTATAGTGGATTTCTTAGTAGTTTAGCGCATTCAAAACGATGCCTGTTCAAAATATTTTTTTCTGGATAAACACCTCATTTTTATTTAAACACATACCCGTTGATTGACAGTATGCGTTCTATAAGTTTTAAGTTTATGAAATCTAAATATATATAAATATATATGCAAATATACATATATATGTATATATATATATATAAACTCGGCCATTTTGGCCTCGCAAAGGGCTCTGTGCCCCTTGACCCCTCTTGCTTACATTTCTGACTCTTTCTTTTCTGTACTTTGTATAAAATGATCAAAATTTACAACGTAATTCTGACTGGCATCAACACAAAAAAATAACATAATCACAAAAATCCTATCCTAATATTTAACTTTTATTACATAAAATTAAGACATTTTTTCGTTACATATTTTGTTACATAAAATTGTGACACTTTTTTTTAATAACATAATTACAAAAATCCTATAAAATATAAGAAACGTTACATAAAATTAAGACGTTTTTCGTTACATCAAATTGGGACATTTTTTGAGACAATTTTTCTAATGGGAGGTAGCCTAAGAATTACGTTGTAATTAATATATATATATATATATGTATATATATTATGGCGTTTTAGTCATAACAGGAATTTATAAAAATGATAAGGTAATAAGTATATCTTAGAAGCTCAGGAAGTTCTCGGAGTATGAGACAGGAAAGGACTGATAATATGTAATAGTAATAATAATACTAATAACGGTAAAAACTAAGTTTGTATATACGAATAATGAAATAAGTTTCTGGCTAATTATTTTAGATAATTTCTGGCTAGTCCGTGTGGTAGTACGTAGAATAAGTGAATAAAATTTTATTCGACTCTGGGTGGTATTCTACAATCCGTTTAGTATTCATTATTAAACAAGTTATACATTTACACCCTGTCAAGAAAGTATCGGGAATTGTCAATTTAAATCTCCCGGGTAATAGCTAGGCAGATAATTTTTTTTTTCCAGGTTGGTACAACTGTTTTGTATTATGATGCCTATTTTTAGCGCGATCTGTCAACCAATGTGTTTACAGCAGCTGTTAAAATCAGTCGACCTTGAAGTGTTTTGTCGAAGTTTTACAATGAGTGAAAATATTGAACAACGTACTTGTGTTAAATTCTGTGTTTCGAACGAAATTTCTTGTGCCGATACACTGAAAATGTTACAGAAGGCTTTTGGTGAATCTGCTTTATCAAAAACGCGGGTTTACGAGTGGTACAGAGCGTTCAAGGATGGTCGGGAGACGGTCGAAGACATGCCTCGCTCTGGACGGCCTTCAACGAGTGTGACCGATGATAACGTCGATAAAATCAAGGAAATCGTTGCTGAAAATTGTCATGTGAGCTTGAGAGAGATGGCTCATGGATTGGGCATGTCACACGAGAGCGTACGTACGATTGTGCACGAAAAATTGGGTATGCAACGCGTTGCGGCTCGGCTTGTTCCGAAAGACCTGAATTTCTTTCAAAAAAAGTACCGAGAACAGGTAGCTGCAGACATGCTGGATCGAGCCAATTTGGATCCTACCTTCTTGGAAAAGATAATTACTGGTGACGAGACATGGGTGTACGAGTACGACACGCTTACGAACCAGCAATCGTCCGAATGGCGGCCAATTGGCGCGCCAAAGCCGAAAAAACCTCGCCAAAGCCGATCGAAAGTGAAGATCATGTTGATTGTTTTCTTCGATATTCGAGGCGTGGTACACTATGAATATGTGCCAGCCGGACAGACAGTCACCAAAGAGTTTTACTTAAGTGTTTTGAGACGTTTGAGAGAGGCTATCCGTCGTAAACGTAACGATTTGTGGGTCGACAATTCTTGGATTCTCCATCACGATAATGCGCCGTCTCACAAAGCCATAATTGTGAATGAGTTTTTGGCCAAACACTCGGTAAATATCATCGAACAACCGCCGTATTCACCAGATTTAGCACCCTGCGACTTCTTCCTATTCTCAAAACTCAAATTTCCGCTACGGGGAATGCGCTTCGAATCGATTGATGACATCAAGACGAATGCGACGCGAGAGCTAAAGGCCATCCCGGAAACCGCCTATCAGAAGTGCTTTGCCGAGTGGAAAAAGCGTTGGCATATGTGCATCGCTTCGAATGGATGTTATTTTAAAGGTGACAAAATAAATTTGGATGAAAATTAAAAATTGTTCGTTTTATTTAACAATTCCCGATACTTTCTTGACAGGGTGTATATTTTACTTTTAAAGGGAATACGTTTTTTTTTTACAATCCGTTATTGATTATTATTTGAAAAAGTTCATTAATGTATTAATTGCATTTGTTATATTTGTTTAATAATTAAAATAAAAAATTAAAATAATTTTAATAATTGGAATAGTTATTTTAAAATTGGCAAAGCACTTTCAGCAATAAAATATTGGTCAATTTCATCAATCATTCACGACGGTGTTAGAAGATTCAGATCGTATGAAATTGGATTAATATTTGGAGCCACGAAAATTACTTAACAGCAAAAGTATCTGGAATATATTATATCACTAGCGGAACCAGAAATAATATCAGCGTGAATGTAGGAATCAAATTCCTACTTTAATATAACAGGCTAGAAAAAATAAAATATGATTTTGATATGTGTTCGCATAGGTATGTATCATAAATTGAATTATTGTGATTTAAATATTAATTTTTAGCTGCCAAATTTCACAAATCTTTGGTTATATCTTAATAATAATAATAATAATATTAATTTCTAACCGTTAAGTAATTTGAATGAAAAGGAATAAAGAAAGAAATTGTGCTCACTCCGAGAATTTTCTTCTTAGAGTGCACTTTAAGTTATTAGACAAGGATATAAAAACTCATTCATTTTAGGATATTATCTATTACGTAACTAGCCATTCATTTGACTAGTACGTGGAAAAAAAATATATACTTATATATATACTATATAGTATATATAAGTATATATGTATATATATATATATATATCTTTTTTTTTTTTTTTTTTTTTGGCTCGCTAACCAAGAGCGTTGGACCCATGTCTACATATATATATATATATATTTTTTATTTTTTTTTTTAAATAACTTAAATTTTAATGCTATTCGCTATTGAGTAAAGGAAGGATGCAATTATTGGAAAAATGGCCTGGTTTGGGAACGACAGTATCGACGAAGTATTGTAAGGTGCGGGAGCATTGAGTTGTAGTAAATTAGAGTATAGTACGGATTGTTCATTGAATAATGCTGAGCACTCAAAAAACACATGATTAGCGTCGCAGATGTAATTATTCCCTGGTGGGTGAAGAGGACAAAGAGGAGATAAAGACGGAAAAAACCGGTGTCGTGAATGGGGAAGGAGTGAATGGTTAAATCGAAGACGACATATGGATACAATGGAGTTACGTTGAAGAACTTGACAGCTATGGAACCATGGTTTACGAGGAATGGAAGGTTGAATAGAAAGATAGAAGGAATGCGGATTGGAAAACGATCGGGCATACATGTCGGACCAAAATTTTGAGTGTAATTTTTTTGAGAAAGAAAGAATATTTTGGCTGGATAAAGATTGACGTAATTACCATTCGTGCTGGCTATGTATGCTAACTTGTCGACTCTTTCATTTCCCTCAATTCCAATATGCCCTGGTATCCATAAAAATTCTATTTGACAAGGTGTACGTAAAGTTAGATTAGATACCATAGACCGAATGCGAAGAATTATGGAATCAAAATATGTGGGGCAGTAGGCGGAAGATATAGCTGTCAGAACACTTAGGCAATCGGAAACTATTAGAAATTTACTATTATTTTGATTCGAGGATATATACATCAATGCTTGCAGAATTGCAACTGACTCCGCGTAGTATATTGAAGATATGACAGGTAGTTTAAAGGATTCAGCATAATGTCTACTAGGAACGAAAAATGCAGCTCCGACTCCCTGCGGTCCCTTAGATCCATCCGTGTAGATAAGAATGTGTTGGGGAAATAAGCTATTGATGATATTGATGAATTCGTGATTAACGAAAGTTCGTGAGAGATATTTTATGTGCGGAGGGAGAGAAGTTAATTTGACTGGTTGGGAGAAATCGTGGAAATCTAAAGAAAAATATGGAAGTTTATTGTAAGAAATAACGTAGGAGCTAAACTTTTCCATTCTGCAACAAATATGTGATAGGATGGGGATCTTCCTAGAAGAAAATCGCCAATTATGAATTATAGTGGTATAAGAATTAATGAGTTTGTAAGGTTGTACAGACAGACGTTTTATTACAAATCTATATCCAAGATATGACCTTCGGATTGATAGGGGTGGGACATTAGACTCAGCGTAAATCGCAACGATAGGAGTGGATTTTAGTGCACCAAGACAAAGTCTTAGGCAACAGTTTTGCACACGATCTAGCCTGATAAGCCGAGATTTCGCAGCACTTCCATATAGAAAAGCACAGTAGTCAAGTTTGGATCTTATAATTGCTTTGTAAAGCATAATAAGCGTGACCGGATCACCACCCCAATTGGTTGATGAGAGAGCTTTAAGTAGGTTTATTCTTTTACAAGCAGATGCGTCTAAGTAGTTTATATGTTCCGAAAATGTTAGACGATTATTAAGAATAATTCCCAAATAGCAGAAGCTTTTAACCAGAGGATAAACATTTTGTGTCGAGTTACTGATTGCGGAATGGTTATATCTTATATGTATAATTCTTCTGTGCGTGTGTTTGTGACTGAACTCCTCCTAAACGGCTGGACCGATTTTGATGAAATTTTTTGTGTGTTCAAGTATATTCAAGAATGGTTTAGATTCACAATTCGGGGTCCACTACACGAAATATGAGGGTTTTAAATAGTTGAGATGAGACCAGGGGCACAGAAATGTATATGGGACGAATAAAAAGAAATTAACAAAAAATTAATTTTTAAATAAAACGATTACCACGGTAAAAATAAACTAAACCTAAAAATTTAAATAAAACGATTACTATGGTTATTTTATTAGTTTTTGGTGTAAGTAAATCTTTTTGCGTTATTGAAATCATTAAACTTCCATGACATAATCTAAACTTCCAAGTCACGCGCTCCTATTTAATTGCTGTACTCATTACGGAGAGTTAAAAAAAAAGTGTTGTTTTCTAAAATATCCGGCAACGGAATTTACTACCGGGAACGTTATTTATATTCAAATTTGAAATCTTTACTCAACTACGTACAGTTTGCTGTTGTGGTGATCAATTAATTTTAATAAAATGCTGAAGACAGGGAGGTCGGAAAAAAAGTTGTTGTTGATGTTGGAATGGCAGAGACCGGTGTCTAATGTTCAAAAATATTTCATTTTACTTTCGGTTTGTGCAAATTCTGTGCGGTATTGAAGTGAGTATTTTAATATATAAATACTCACTGTAATTACGAATGTAGAATTAATATGTGTTAAGGATACAATAGTTGCCCATTATGTTAATACATAGATAGGGATGGTACATGTTTGTTTTCATCTCTATCTTATTTATTGTATAATAATGAATGATTAGGAGTCGAAATATGAAAATGTATTGTACAATATGTTTATAAAAACTGGAAGAGGTTTAAGCCCCATATACACTATTGGACTTAATGGATAACATATAAAAATAAATGGAGTATTTAACTGATATGTCAAATAAAGATTTTTTAAGTTTTCGTGGTGTTTGTTATTAACCAGTTGTCGATTTTTTTCGGTCACGTCCATATTTTTTTTCTCTTCGGTTGACGTTTCGAATAGTAGTAGTGCTCTATTCATCATCAGAACCATAAAAGTTTCATTTCTACGGTGAGAATGCGTTTAAATTGATATGTCAAACATTCGAACTTTTGGGCCAAAACCGCTGTATACATTTTTTAAATTAACTGTTTAACTTTCTTTTTAATAATTTGCTACCAGCAGGAGTATTAAAATTCTTACTCAACTATTGCAGTTTGTTGTTGCGGTAATAAATTAATTTTAATAAAAAGCTCGATACGGAGAATTCGGAAGATATGAGTGAAGAAGATGCTCTCTCTTAAATGTGTAATTATGGGAGATCACCGTGTGAGTAACTCCAAACCGATGGCTGTGTGTGCTGTTTAGTTGAGCAAAACTTTTTGTTAGATCAAGACCGACAGGTTAAAGAAAGATCGATAATCTTCAGCTAAATGTGGAACGTGAAGACTATTTTCTGCTGGACGGTAATAAATATGTTTCACCCAAAAGAGAGAGAAAAAATCTTAATTAATACAATTCCAGATAAAGCAACCATTTTTTTATGAATTTCCAAGTACAGATTTAAACGAACATTAATACACGGGCAAAGCCGTGGGACACAGCTAGTATATATATATATATATATATAAGTATATATATATATATATATAAGTATATATATATATATATATAAGTATATATATATATATATATAAGTATATATAAGTATATATGTATATAGCTCGACTTTCCGATATCGCCATGAGGCACTTTCTGGTCCTTACAGGAAAGCTAATTTTAACCGACCATATCATTTTTAAAGGTTACATAAAAACATTTAAACAGTTCGAAAACGAACTGTAATTTTTCATCACTTTTCTGAATTTTTATGTCAAACACAGATCTGCGCCTAGAACAAATAATACGGGAAAAGTTAAATTTCGATTAAATGTTTGAAAGAATCAACATAGTAAGGAGGCGGAGCTAAAGAGCGGAATACTTATGTTACAGCGGAACATCGGAGGGCCATAATTTAACCATTAAGAATATAGAACAAAATATTATCATCTTTACCAGACACAACTGTATTACGTTAATGGCAGCTTAGTATGGGGTGGAAAATAAGAAACAAATCGAAAACTATAGAACATTAAAAATCAACTAATTCTAAATAACATATTGCAATAATTTTGAAGGAACCCGATTTCGAAATTTTTAAAACAAAATAGTAACGTTATCAAAAACAAAAAAAAAAAAATGCAAGCTACGTGCGCGTATTATTTTTCCTTATTGCTCATTACACCACTTTAACATCCGCTTTATTTGTGACCCCAATCACCTAATGTTCGATTGATCATCACTCGGAAGAAATTTCTTTTTATTCCTCTCTTTTATCACACGGTATTCCCACCACTCCATACAATGCTGAATTCATTCTCTCCGTTCCATCTCCTTGCGCTATTCAAGCTCTTGATTCTTTTTTGTCGGCTATCTGTGATCGAGTACAGATCGGAATCTCCTTCTCTTCTTTTCCATAGTTCTTAGGCCAATGTCCATGTTGATGAATGCACGAAAAAAAAAAAAAAAAAAAAAAAGAAAATTAAAATTATACGTTCACTAAGTACATGAAAAATATGTACCTTTTTCTTTCGAAACATATAGATATAAACCGTTCCCAATCTGTAAACAACAAACAAAAAATAATTAGCTGCTCTTTGCGAAATAAACTTAAACTTTTTCCTCACCACAAAACGATTTTGAAGAACACCTTTGTATTCGTTCTCTTTAGACGTAAACGTATAATTGTCACCGAAATTGGAACATCAGAAAAAAACGAATTAATTTTACACATCTGCATCTGTATCCACCCTAGGTCACTAATTAGCCATATTTTTTACAGAATGATTTAGAAAATTTAATTTTTCCGGCGAACCGCACCTTTTGACATTTCATGTCCGCCCGAAAAATATCAATAAACAGTTCGAATTAATTTACAGGTTTCATTGCATTAACGAGTTCGCATGTGTGTCGATATGTCGCAAGTGTTACCAATGATTATTATAACGCTTCAAATCAATAGTAAATCTCACAAGCTGTTGCTGATTCTCTATTACAGTATTTACATGTGTCCGTTGCATCTTTATCGCGGTTTCAGTATTTATCACGATATTTTCGGCAACGAGCGAAACTTTCCGCTTACATAAACATTGCATATTTCGATTTTAAACCCGTAAAAATTACCCCCCCCCCTAACATTCTACTCGTAACTGTTTAATTCCAGTCCATTGAAATTACACGTGCATTCTTTAGTTCGGCGAAATCCAATTTAGCAGTCGCTTTCAATTTTCGCCAGTAATCAAATATATCCCCTTCACGACAAATTGTTATTTCATATAAAAGTTTACTATCAAATTATGTCACCCATAATTGCGAGCATTAGATGCCATTTTCACTTGTATCTCTATAGTAGTACTAAATTAAGCAACTTGGAGAAAATTAAACATATGCTCCTAATTCAGTTTGATATTTTACTGACATATTTATATATATAACTTCCCACTTAATTCTTTAATTACTTATCGAAATAGACACGCTAACAAAATTATAAAAGTTTGCAAAATCTAGACATTTTATATAGTAATAGTAAATTCATATTTTTCTGAATTACGTATTTTTTTTTCTTTAGGCTTTTCCCTGGGCTTGTCAGCAACGGACGATTACCCATTAACACATGTAAATAGTGTATGTGCAAATATATATATATATATACATATATTGAAATGAATTATCTTTTTCTCAATCGATCGATGTTATAATTTAGGGTCACTGCTTCGAAAATGTACAATAATAAAAGAAAACTTGGCGAAGACGACTGGACTTTTTCCCCCTTCGGGAAAAAGACGATGACCCGCGGGCACCAGTGACACAACGTGTCACTAACTGATCAGCTCTCTCGGTCGAGTTTAGGTTTTTCGGAAAACCACCTACTGTTTAGTGTTCTTTATCGGTACATCAGTTGACGAATCGTAGTGATTTCAACATAGAAAAATAAAAAAAAAGATAAATATTCACTAGTGCCGCAGCACCTCCCCTCAAGGGAGATCTCACGGTGGGTCACCACATGTTCATACGTGTATAAGGAAAATATGACAAAAATACACATACGTAAATATATATAATTGCACGAAAAATAACAACTAAACACGGATCCCGACTAGATTATTTGATTACTTTTTTATTCACCTAATCAAAATAAAAAAAAACACCACTAGCCAAACGGCTTGGCCCCGAAATCGCGTTATGCACGACAATACGGCGATGTAGACTAGCAAAGGTTCAAAACTCGCAACACACGGCGTGGCGTTGACTAGTATAAAAACAAACGGTAAAACGAAGACTAACCGCTTTCCGTGACTATCGGTTACGATAATTAAACGGTAACTCATAATTGCCTTTATCTAGTCAGCTCGGCTCGATATTTATTTAAACTAACAGTACATTACCGAAAACCTTATCAATTATTCACACATGGCAGCTACAACGCTCATCTTTTCACACGGCTCACGCGGACGACAGACGCTATCCTGTTGTCGCAGACCGCACACACCAGCACACTTACGCAACCCTTTAGCACGTTCCGAACAATTCGATGAAAATCGGAAATTACATATTCGGCCGTATTCTCTGATGACGATAAATAATAGGATAATATCGAGAGATCGAAAATTAATGATTTTAATCAGAGAATAATTTCTAGCTTGACATCACCGCGACAGGTAAATACCGAATCCGTATCAATATGCATATATACATATGCATATATACATATATATATATATATATATATATATATATATATATATATATATATATATATATATATATATATATATATATATATATATATATATATATATATAAACTCGGCCATTTTGGCCTCGCAAGGGGCTATGCTTTTTGACCTCTCTCGCTTACATTTATGTCTCTTTCTCTTCTATACTTTGTATAAAATGATCAAAATTTATAACGTAATTCTTAGCCCGGCCCCTATTAGATTTTATAACAAAAAAATGTCCCAATTTTTTATAATAAAGAAAAAAATGCAACGAATAGTAGTGTATACCATCAATTTTATTAAACTACCGAAACAACTTAACATACTAAAATACATATAAATAATACCTTTTTTTGCGTTTCCCACGGTATCATTAAATTTGCAATATAGTCTCTACATGCTTCTGCTTATGGTGGGACTTGTTATTTATCAACTTGTACGGAAATAAGAAGTGTATTCATTATGTTTCCAAAAGCGAAAATCGCCGCCGACCGCAAACGTGAATTGCGAACAAAAAATCAGTAAAATCGGTCTATATAATAAATATAAGTTGTGCGCGAACAAACATAAAAAAAGAAAAAAACATCTTTCTTCTTTTTGCAAGTCGGTAAAAATTAAAATATTACAAACGTTACATAAAATTGGGACATTTTTTCTAATGGCGGCCGGCCTAAGAATTACGTTGTAATTAATATTAATTAGAACGTAATTCTTAGGCCACCCTCCATTAGAAAAATGTCCCAATTTTATGTAATAAAAGTTAAATGCTAGGATAGGATTTTTTTGATTACGTTATTTTTTTTGTGTCGATGTCGGTAAGAACTACGTTGTAAATTTTGATCATTTTATACAAAGTATAGAAGAGAAAGAGACAGAAATGTAAGCAAGAGAGGTCAAAGGGCATAGCCCCTTGCGAGGCCAAAATGGGCGAGTTTGTATATATATATTAATTACAACGTAATTCTTAGGCCACCCCCCATTAGAAAAAATGTCCCAATTTTATGTAACGCAAAATGTCCCATTTTATGTAACGTTTGTTATATTTTATAAGATTTCTGTGATTATGTTATTATATTCATATGAACCGATTTAGAATTACGTTGTAAATTTTGATATAGAAGAGAAAGAGACAGAAATGTAGGTAAAAGGGGTCAAGGGGCATAGCCCTTTGCGAAGCCAAAATGACCGAGTTATACATATATATATATATACATATATATGTGTGAATGTAAAGAGATGTTTCATATAACTAAAATGCAAAAAGAAATTAATTGTTATTATATTGTTCAATAATTTAATGTAGCATTAAGAGAGAGGCGCCAGTAGTCCTTGAAGAAGTATAGTATTGTAACATTTCCACTATGTTCCAGTTGCTGTTTAATATAAGAGACTAGAGATATTGCTGCAGTCTTGTGTATTCGATAACGTAGGATTTTTTTTTTTTTGGTCATAATTTTTCCGAAATCGATCAATACACGCTCGAGTGGCCTGTGTCAAGCAAGAAAAACGGTGAGAAAACAAGTGCAGTGGCTTTTCGCGATAAGCATCTGTCGTGTTTTGGAGATTGGCTGCGAGTGTCTAATTAATGGATTGTCGTATAACGAGCAAGCCTCGAAGCTGTCCGACTCGCCTACGATGGGATCCGTTTTTCGGCAAAGTGTTCTTGCGGATCTTCATTTTTTGCGGCGAAGGCAAAAAATTGCCCCTGAGCCTGGCTAAAAATTGTTGTTCGCGCTGGATTGTTCGTAGTGGTAAGAAAAGAATAATTTACATTTTTCGATAGCAGCGCGGTCCGCTGATTTATCGGGGCACTAGGAGCAGGCGTTGTTGGCGCAGGCAGTCTGGAATTAGTTCGGAATGGGCTTTTGTAAATGGAACCGATTTATTATTACTAAAAATCTGAGCGGAGACTCCGAGGTGGGCCGGAAGCTTTTAAATTCATCGCGCTGATGTGTTTTACAAATTAAACGCCACTAAATCACGATTCAGATTCGTTCGCGGTTCCGCTTGCGTCCGCCATATTATGACTATCGTTTCGTTCGCCGAGAGACTATACGTCAAATGCCAGACGACACACGTTCCGACTCTTAATGTAGGTATAATGTTAACGCGTCTGGTAATGAACCACGTGCTCTAATGCTTAATTCGAATCGTTCTACAAGTACCTACATTTCCGCTCGCCTCCATCTCTATATCCGTACTATGTGCAGCAATTGGAAGTACACACGTATCGGATATGTAGCGCTTCGGATGAGTGTTTTTATGTATCTGCGAACATATCGAGTAAAGTGTCGCGCGAGATCACACCGATCGCGCGACATGACCGATTCGGTTGCAACGACCAGCGCTTGCTAGGCTGATGGATAATTTATGACCGACTGCGTCGATGATAGCAGTGCTCGCGCAAATATATAAATTCGAAATTACACTTATCATACGCGACTAACCTTACACATTTTCTTCCCCACACGCTGCTATTCCTTCATCGCAATATCAAACCGGTACCATTTAAACGTTTCCACATCGTTCGATATCTGTGGCCACTTCTTCGCTACGAAACAGATACAACTTTGCTCACCGTCATCCGGGTGGCATAGGTACCATATCGGTTGAATGTTGTGCAAATCGAACAGTTCTTCGATCGTAAAAGCGTGCCAGCACTCCGCACGTCTGTCTAAATAGCGTAAATTCTATTCGATTGCGCTTACGTAGCAGTTTTCGACGTATATGGTGGCACCGAACTGTACACTGTGCTAACTTGTCTTCGTATTGAGATGCGGACAGTCGATTTTACCTAGCGGCTAAATGGGGTGTGCGTGGTAATCGAAATGCTCCCCTTGAGACACCAGTCAACAGTTGGCGCTATCTGTGTCAGTAGGTTTTTAAATATACCTCGGATTCGATTTTGTTAATTTTTTTTAGGGGAGAATAAATGAATCCGGTGAATGGATAATGAAAATAATTAGGTTTATTGGCAGAACAAAAACAGAGCGTTTGAGACCGATGTAATGACATACAGAATGATGTAAACATATATATCTACAATAGTTTAAAGTCGAATCACATTGAAAATAAAAGGGAGTTTGCAAAACTGAAAAGAAAAATTATCTTAGCTGAAGTCTATTTTTTTCTGTTTAGTATTCGTATCGCATTCCTTTTTTCATAGTTTTACCCGATTTTCATATAATTCTAACGTAAGAAGGTTATTTTTGAGTTTCATAAAGATGTCTACAAGTTTGGTTGGAGTTTTTAGACAGAAGATACACACAACCATCGTGAATAGCCGAGGTTGAGCTTTATATTATGTTTAACCACTGTCCACGATAAATAAAAGAAAAAGATAAAACCGAAAAGAAGGAAAATAATATGATAAGTAGAGATGGTTAGGCGGGTGCAACGAAGATAATCAACATTAGACACGGTCGTGAAGTTAAACTGATTTCGCACATGTAACGTCATTTATTGTTTATTAAGAAGTTTTATATATATATATATATGTATATATATATATATATAGAATTTTCTTTTCATCAGTTTAAGCATTGACTTACCGCAAAACATTAAGAAATAGCACATTAAAAGTGATTTTATCTATACTTTATTATTCAATGATGAATTCGTTTTTAATAATACGAAACACAGTTTTAACCAATCTATTTTAACCGATAGCTTTTTTCAGTTACCGGAAATTGTAAAATTTGTTATTTTACACAATTAAAATACTAAATATATGTATATCATCGCAACATTACAACCAATAATTAAATGGTGAAATTATGCGTCCTACAAATACAATAAAATCACGCTTAATTTTTACTTGCACGGAGAAGCGATACAGTAGTATTTATGTTTTATTTAGGACACGTGTAATAAGTACAACTTACAATCTAGTATTAGCAGTTAAAACACACATCGTTTTCGCGTAATTCGCGTTTTTCTTCAACATCCATAATTATTAGCAGTAACCGAGTTCAATATTCAAAAGTCGACGCATATTGTTTTTGCAACTAATGACGTCAGAAGTGCGGAATCTGTGTGGGTTAACGTGAACATAAGGCGGATCGATGATCACGCGATGCATTGTTCGAATTAACCTAATGCCAACAAGTATAAAACTGCGTTTTTACTTGATTTTTTTTGCACGCCTTTTTTTTGAACTTATTTTATAAATTTGTTTTCTCTTTTATGTTATTTCCGCAAATTTCGAGTGTTTTTTTCAATTTTATCATTACAGAGCTCCTACCTTTGCCACGAAACCTTGAATGGCTCACGTGGAAATATTCATTAACAATTCCGTTGGTACTTTTCGTACGTTCACTCAAGAACTAACGGTCGTAATTCTGCAAATATCAAACGGCAGTGGTGTTTCTTTTTTAATTCTCACCCCACTATGTTTTCCGTGTTAACTCGACTAACCGAAGACTAGCGTACGGGGTTCAACTTGAAGGCAAAGATGAGAAGTCTTGCTTGAGGCCCGAGAATTGGTTGAGTCCAGCGGTCTGCAACAATTGACGACATTTTAGTGAAAGTCATTACGACCTCTCGATCATCAGCTTTTCCCCGGAAAAAAATATTTACCCCAGTTGTCCCCTGGGTCGTCGTCATGCGCTTCGTTTGTCTTCTGCGTCAGCAGAAAACCCAGATGTATAGTTGAAAGTTGATTAAAATCTGTGTTCCATTGAACTGTGTGTTTTTTGTACCCGTTTTGATGAAGAGATATTTCTGAAGTTATTTTCAACTATATGTTGTTCCCAAAACAGAAAAAAAAAAAAAAAAAAAAAAAAAAAATAAACAATAATAAAAACATGAAAAATTCTTAAAGAGGTCGCCATTGCTACTTAATGGTTTAATACATTTTTTAATAATAATAATAATAATAATAATAATAATAATAATAATAATAATAATAATAATTATTTCATCGGAAGAAATGGTGCATTACCCATATTCTAATTTTTCTCAGAATTCTAGTAAACCAAAAAGAATTTTGGAATTTTCTGCTCGCTCTAATATAAATTACAGCAATTTAACGAACGGTGTAAGAAAATTTTCTTGCAGTATGGTGAAGTTTTAAAATTTTTCCGCACAATGTTCCAGCGTTTTTTTCCAGCTTGTCATCTTCCGAGCAGCCTCCTCTCCGTTCGAGTACCTTGTGCTCTTTCTCTTTCACTGGTACCGTCTTGTCGTTTTTTGTTTCGCTTCTCTTTTCCACTTTCTGCTATGCCGCTCATTTTGTGTCTTATTCCGCCGTTTACGTGATGGCCATGTAAATACTATTTCTCTTCCTTATCCGGGGGCTTTTTCTCTGTTCGGGTTCTTGGAAAAATTTCCATTTCAAGCTGTTCCGGCTGTCATCTCGTTTTCGACTTTTGCGCACGTTATCGCTCCGGAGGAACGTTTTTGGCGGTAATGCGAGATAGTTGTAAAATTTAAAATACTCCTCGGAATCCAGTCGGAATTTAAATTACTGCTTTATTACGCGAACGGATTTACAATAAACTGGCGCAAACACAGTCCACATTATCCGCACTAGAGCAGACGAGACTAATAAAAGGCGAATTTTCTTTCACCGATTTCGGAAATTTAAATAAAAACCGCACCGATCCTTCCCCCTACCTTCTTGAATCGTAATTAATTTAACAAGAACTTTTCCGAGGTGGCTTTTACACTGCTTTTTTTCATTAGAAAATTTCGTCGTAAAAACGTTAATTCTAATCGATTAAATTATAAATCGCGTATAAGAATTAAAGAATAAATTAATTAAAGAATAAAATAATTAAAAACAAACTTTATACGTATAGAAAGGGCAAATGAATAGCCGGTTTTACTTGTCGGCGGCGCACTTAAAGTTGTTTTTCGATACAAAACTACCATATCTGTATAAACACGCTCATCGCTATAAATTAGATTAGAGGTCCCGACAGCAGGATGCGGTGTTAGGTGTTTTTTTTTTTTTTTTAATCAGCGAGCAAACTTATTGAGAATCTTCATTTCTGTTTCTACATTAATCGATTTACAAAAATCAAAGAGAAAAAACCTTGGGAACGGCTGGCCATGAAATTACCCTTACCGGGCAGCATTTGTGTACGACGGTAGCGTTTAAAACATTTTCGCGGGTATCTTGTTTTCTTTCATTTTCGCTTGTCAACTACGAATAGGATAAAGTTTATTTGATAATAAATTATAAATTATAGCAAAACTTTAAACCGAAAGACTTTTGTTAAAAACGAGTGCACACATAAACGCGCGGTTAGGATATAATTATACTTTTAATTATAAATATAATAACTTAAAACGGTAA
The DNA here is from genome assembly GCA_039619475.1 of Icerya purchasi. Classification (NCBI taxonomy): domain Eukaryota; kingdom Metazoa; phylum Arthropoda; class Insecta; order Hemiptera; family Monophlebidae; genus Icerya; species Icerya purchasi. Next base: position 396,706,030 of record CM077115.1, on the reverse strand, counting down.
AACCTGGTGTAAAACGAAAGAAATTGTAAATAAATAATTAAAGTTATTCGGCCAAAACGAACACTTGGATGCAGAAACAGCAAAAAATTCTTATTTTACGCTTATATTTTTTTATATTTTAATTAAAGAAATGTGTAAAATCACCAATAATTGTCCTAAGAAAAGCACATGCTCCGTGCAATCTTTCAAAAATAACTCCGCGCGTGTTTTTTTAATAAGAAGTTAAGAAGATTATGGATACAACTTTTACTCGTGCATAATGGGACAATTTAAAATTATCCGCAGCGCTTGTTTGACGTTGTACGAAAAATTCGATTTTTCGCGACGATGAGACCGCGAACAGGAATGGAGAATATCAGTAATTTATTTATTTTCCATAGGAATTTTGGCTTTTTCACTGAAATAAGGATAAAGAGAAAGAGATCTTTACTGAAAGAATACAGAACGGGTTTGTGAAATGCAATTAAGTAAACGGCCAGATACTTTATCTGTTTTTTTTTTTTTAAAACGTGCTACACGCATAAAGGATACAAATTTGAGGGGGCGTGTCTCTTGGTAAATAGAACAGTTTAGAGTTTTATTACAAATTGATCTTTGCCATTTGTGAAGACATTTTTTCATTTTTAATAAGTATTGCCGACGGCGGATCATCGGTTCTGTAAGAGAAACAGTATATATGTATGTATAGGGCTGGGTCATCGGCATAAAAAGAAAGTTCTAGATTCTTTAAGAAGGAGCCAAGGTATTTTTCCTTGCGGAACACCAACAATGTGATTTGTTCACAAGCGGAAAAAGTATTTTTTTATTTTTACGTTAAAACTTCTGTCAGCTAAATAGGAACTAATTTTAATTTAAAGTTATACGGAAATTTGTATCGAATTAGCTTACAGAATACCGAGTTTTATCAAAAATACTTTTTCTACATCCAGTAATAATAATCATGTACTATAGTTATATCGACATTATCAGTGATGTATTCGGTCCACTTGTAATACGGTAGATAATAATCACAGTTCTAAAACCAAACTGATCGGGAATAATAAATAATATCAGAAACTTTTCATTTTGTTAAGAATTAAAATTGCAGAAACTTTACTTGCGTGTATAGACTGGTTAATAAAGGTGATAATCGGTGTCTACGAAATGAATAGCTAAAGTAATGTCGTTACCTATTTTCGGAACAGGGGTACTCTACCCACGCTTTAGGGAAATACCTAATCTGAACACGGAATAATTCACTATCGTCAGGTTTTTTGTTTTTTTTTGGGCCGAGGGGTAAATTTTTAATCATTAGATGTAAATTTCATTTGGTGAAATGGTATCACCGGTGTGAAATTAAAAATGATGACGTAACAGAAATTATAGGATCGGAATTTAAATACGAATTTACAGAGTTATTAATTTTTGTTGAATGTATTGTGATAATAAAATTCCACTTTGCAGTTGACGGCTTTGAAAAGTTGAAAGGAGTAAATCTTCTTTATCTTTATCGGAAAAAAAGTTGTAGTATGATAAAATAGCGGAAGAATTGTAAGCGTTTTATCTCTTTTAAATATATTAACTGCCTTTCGATAACGCGTGATCTTTAATAGAGAGATATTTTTTAATTTACTTTTTCAGATATTGTTTCGATTTCGGATTAATTTTTGATAAATTTGTTAAAAAATCTACAGGAAGATTTAGGTGATTTCTGTTTCTTCGAAAATTCGGTCGCAATATGTTTTTAAGTTTTTTTAATACGTTTATTTATTGTCGCTCAGCAACTCTGGCTATTTGCGACGAATAAGTTTGATATGTTTTTCTCGGCAGATTCAGGAACTGATTTAGGTATAAATAAGTTAGTAGCAATTAATACAGATTCGGTGTAAAGATCGAATGAACACTTTCCGATATGAATTTACGGTAAGCATCCGGAGTTTAACTCGCTGAACTTAAATACAGTAACAGATGAGACCTACTAATATAGATTTTACTAGATGTCCAACACTAAGTTATTGAAGACTTAATGGATAGGGCAGCCACATCAACCTAGTTCAATGCGTGCCAGTGGAATTTGAATTCTATTTAAACTAAATGTCTAAAAAATATATAAAAGTTATTCTTCTTTCTTTTTTTTTTTTTTTTTCTTATTTGAGTGATAAATTAATCAGTCTAGATCTTTTTGAGTACTTTTTGATAAGTTTAGGTTCTAATCTTTCAAAGATTTACCATTACCTTTTATTGTCGACAGTTATTTTCTATATTCTAAAGAACGCTGTTCCGTTTATTTGTTTTATTGTGGATTATATTCTTTAGTCTTGAAATTTAATAATGCTCTCTCTGTGTATCGCCATTTCCGTATAATAAGATGAATATAGATGCGAAATTTTAAATATCCCTTAATATTACGACTCCCATTGTAAAAAACACCGTTATATCATTTTACTGAGACCCGCTAATGGCGACGTACCCGCAAATAAACATTCGCAATTATTAACTTTGTCCCGTATAATTATTAAAAATGGAGCAGTTCACATGATTTTTCCGTATATTTTATGAGTATGAAGTTCTATAGTACTTTTTTTTATTCCTCTTCCATGCAAAGGAGGTAGGACACATACCTTATAAATATATGCTTCTATTATAATACTTTTTAATATTTATTATTTATTAATATATTAATATGTTAAGTTTAAATGGGATACACGGTATTATCATTTACTAATATAAATTGCGTGTAGTTATTATTTAAAAAAGGTATTATAAAATCTTGATGAAAGTGATTCCTGTATTTGTGAGTATTAATGTTGCGTCTAGAATTTTATTATATTTAAAATACTCGTAATTTTACTTTAACTTTCCCATTTTCCATTTCTTTATAGCCAAAACTGTTGAATTGTTTAACTTTGGTATCACTGGAGCACAGTTTTCATTTAGGCAGATAATCTTTAAACAGTCTAATTATTTCGACCGATTTCGATCGTATACTAAGAGATTGAACTTACCCCTAGAGCCGGTCATCTTTAGTTTATCTACTACCCTTTATTAATAACTTGTTGATACACTAGGTTTTAATGACTTTATCGATTGAAACTTTACAAATTTCACATCCGTATAGAAAGTTCTGCCGTCTGAAACTGGTAATAATCGCCGGACTACTTAAAATTAAACGATTAACATTTTTAATACCGCGCGAATACGAATTATCGAACAGAACTGAATATGAAGCTATAGTTAATTACCTATTTTTCTCGGGCTGTTGTGTTCATAGTTGACGAGCCGAAATAAATTTTAAAAAAGCAAGTAAATAAATAAATAAGTAGAGTTTACGAGAAATACATAGAATTTCGTACATATAGTTTACCACTTTGCTTTATTTATCCCGAGGGTCACAAATGCGTAAACTGCAAAAAAAAAATTGATCGACTGTCGTATAACTCACGTGCTTTAATATAGGCGAGCTTTTTCAGATAACTTTAAGGTGCTGCCCGGTACCCTGTTTTTTAAAACAATTTTTATTATATTGCAAAACTAAAATCGTAGAGATTTAATTATGGAATAAGTGGTGTGAACGATTGTCACCATTATTTGCGTACGTTACGAATCGACAAGTTTTTTCTGATAACCATTTTGCTTATTATAACGCTTAATTATTTGTATTATTATTTATTATTACATGTACCTCTATTAAAGATTACGTATTGTTCCGCTGGGAGCAATGTAAAAAGAATAGTTACTAAATCTTTTGCAATATTTTTATCTAAAATTTTTATCCGACATGTTAATCTACATTGTCATAATGGCGTATTTTTTTCAAATACTTCGACACGGACCTTTTTTCAGAAGCGATTTGAAGAAAAGAAGTCAGTCAGATACTGATCCGGTTAGAATTCGGCAGAATGAAGGAGCTAAGAATCCTAGGATAACCGAGAGGCAGAAAAGGGTTAAGATGTACGTAGTGTCATAACGATTAAGAAGTCCAAGAGATGACAAATTAAAATACAGCATGATCGAGAGGAAAGGACATTTAAAGAAAATATCATTAGGATCGGTTACAGTTTCGTAATAGGAATGAAGACGGTAGCTTTGGAAATGTGTTAAACGAAACCGTGAAAAAATAGTAAAATATGATTAAGGCGTTAACGAGTAATGAAAACGGCGGCAGAACGGTCTAGTGAAAGAAAATCGTTAAAAAACAGAATAGGACGGAAAAACTCGATCGGATGAACCGGTAAAAAGAAACTTTGCTAGAAAGCAGAGCCTAGCATGGAATTGGTTGCATAGGGAAAGCAAGTTAGGAATACGTTAGAGGGATAAAGCAATTTAAGTCAAAGAATACGTCATTTCGTTATCCTTTACACCCACATGGCTAGGGATCTAGCAGAAATCGACGTGACTAGAATGTAATGTGAAAAAGTTACAAACAAAAGATGATAAAGTCGTAGGAATGAGTGGGAATATGATGGGGAATACCTTGAAGGGCGCTCGTGGAATCAGTAATCAGATGGTTGAAAAAGGAACGTTAAGAATTTTTTTCAATGGGGTTCAGCAGTAATGATAGCGCAAAAAGAAGGAATAAAAAAAACTTTAAAAAAATTGATGTCCTTCAGAATGAAAAAGACTCCAGTTCCATTACGCTTCTTGAAACTATCTATAAAAATAGTACACGATACCTTCATGATTTCGTAGTGCAACTTCAACCGATATGCATACCGCGCACATACATACACTTCATGAACGCATAAGTTAAATAGTAACTTTATGCAACATATTCCGAGCTTACTGATGTAACCGTGATTTAACATCACATTATAGGATGTGTGAAGTTCTGTTTCATACAAGATCATCTAATGAATATGGTCTCGCGCAGGACTCGGTCGATATTGTAGCCCTGCTCCATCTGTTTCAAAATGGAGAACAACCAGTTAATGTGTTGTTGCAATATTGTTGCTTCCGGATGCGCGGTGAAAAATAATTTTACTAATTACATTTTCCGCTTCACGAACGATCATCTTGTATAATCGTGAAAAGCAGATCATAAGAGCGCGTGATCTTTTGCAAGTTTGTGTTTTCGTTTGGATTTCATTTTCGTCATACGCAGGTGCGATAAATTAATTCGATTAATCCGCGTTTACCGCTTTTTGTTGCACGCTAATTAATAGTGTGGAATCGATATATGTATATTAATGAAATTAGTGTAATGAAGAGGCATTTACGATAATTGTTAATGAATTCGGATAATTTTTTGGCGATAAATGTTAATCTGTATACCACGATAAGGAACATGCCGACACATGCAGATGTGCGTGTATAGCCCCCACTTCATATTCCTTTGTTAAGAGAAATTAATTTTAAATATCTGTGTAATACTCGAGATTAAAGGTTATCGATAATCCTCGGACGTTGATGTCCGGGCCATTTGAATATCATTTTCTGCAGTAGTTCTCTGCAATGATAAGAGTCGACGCTCTTATCAATTATTATTATTATTATTATTATTATTATTATTATTATTATATATTTTTTAATATATATATATATATATATATATATATATATATATATATGATATTTGTTATTTTTCCAAAGCCGAGAGTTGTAATAAAAGTCACTTCGTAAAGAAACAAGAACGTGCAATAAAAGATATCCTCCTTGTCTTATCACGCAATTTCATCTTCGTACCAGAGATAATTAATTATCACAATACCGAATAAATTTCGCAACTGAGACAACATGATGTAAACATATCGCTGTTATCGTTACCCGTTATCATCCCATATACTACAGTACTCAATTCAGCACCGATGGTGAACTTCCGAATTATTTATCAATTAACAAAATTGTTTAATCGTAAATATTGTCATTGGCGAGATTAATTTGCAATAAAATAATTTGTTCGTAAAGTAGCGGTGTTTCCCTTACGAAAAGCAATAAATTTATTCGGTGGCTTTTTTAAAGTGTACAGTATAAACTATAAACAACCGTAAAACATATACATAATTTTATCTACTTAGCTTATACTAGGCAGTCCGTATAATTATTTTATTCGTTTTTGTTCCTTTCGGCTCCAGTTCTGATGGTTTAGTCTATTTAGTAAATACCGCACTGAATTTTTTTTATAGGCTTTCTTCTTCGTCTTGCACATTTTGAAAGCGGTGGTACCTCACGGACAGCAATCTACAGACGGCCGCTGTACACTAACTCCTGGTCAACTGGTGACATTAACAAAACTCATTTTAAACTCTATTATTGTGACGCATTTTCAGCAAAACTTTAGTATCACGTTGAGACGAGAAACAGGTTATATTTCATTACAGAAGTACAAATTCAACTTGTTCTACTATAGCCAGCAGACCGATCTAATCTACTGTACCTTAGAACGTAAACAATTTCCGAATTTCAGAAATACCAAAATAAATGTTGCAGAATCGGTCAATCCGCGTTACACGCGAGTCTAAATATCCTTGTGCTATACTCCAAAAAAAAAATAGTTACGGTTTATAATACATTATCGAAGATCTTAATTTGTACGTGCGAGCTGTGACGATTTCTCTAAACAATCACGAATGGTGATAAAAAGTAATAAATAAATAAATAAATATTACGCAGAGAGTTACATAGGACCTCCCCTCTAAGGTAAAAATGTAACAAATACAAACACAAACGAATCAGACTGACGGCAACTACTTGTTATATAAAGCACCGCCAAGCACACTGTTAATTAATTGATGTAGCCGCTAGTAATAAAAAAGTTTGACCTTCAACCGGAGGGAGTTGCCCCATTTCGGACTTGAGTGACACTGTTCCAGTGGTGCATATGTAGAGCTAAAATCGGAAATCGAGTGCAAAGTATCATACCAGAAAAATCATCCGGATAAAAACTATTGCAACAGCCAAAATTGTTCCGATAATCTACCATGCTTTGTGGCTGGAATAAAAAAGGAAAAAATATCAAAAGGTGTAAATTGCGTGATGGAATTCAACGTGCGCGTACCATGATTGCGGACAGTCAAAACTGTTCGACACCGCAGCCATCCGGGAAAATCTCATTTCCGTCACAATTTGATTTTATTTCTCAGCGACAATTGAAAATTCAAGAAGAATTTCGCCGTTGAAGTTAAGGTTAAAAATTACCTTTTAGTTCACATCCTTTTCGAAAAAGGTTCATAGTGGTCTCGTTTCGCAAATTCGGTTTTTCGAAATAGCCGCTCACAGGAATGCAAGGAAATTCCACCGGGTTTACCCGAACGACAAAAGCGACTAAAGATATTTTAGAGGATAAAAATCGTTTTCCGAAGTGAAGAGTAATTGGCGCGCCTCACTGATGATGGAAGCTTTCACGGTAAAAATCCCGGCACAAGCACGCTCCGGCCTCTTTGTGAGGAACAGCTGCTGACCGGTGGCTATTAGCTGTGTGTGAGGGCAGCGAAGCAAAAAGGGCAATTGCAAAAGATGCGCCCGCTGCCGGTATATATGAATATGTAGGTACGGCGTGATATACGCTAATGGCCGTTGCTTGTTGTTTATGTATACGCGACTAAGGCCAGCCAGAAGGACTTAACGCCAAACTTTAATTTATTAGCTAAAATTTCTTTATTACCGGCTTTGCGGCGGCCATGCACTGTCCAAAGATAGTCTCGGCCCTAGCTTCGGCCACCGTTGTACCAGATAACGAATGGCCCGAATTTCGTTGGCCCTGTCGGACGTTCGATATCGCTTCAGTTCCTTGTATTTGTCGTTTTCCGGGCCTTTTTTTTCCCTCTCTCCCTCCTCCATACTGGTTTTGCCGTATACCAAGGTAAGGAAGTGGATACTGGCACACGCGCATGTGTATCTGCCGCAGTCCGGACCGAAGGATAGAGGAAGGATAGAAAAGATCGTCGGGCGAAGCTATTTATTACGGACCAAGATCCGAGCGTATCGCACTTGTGGCAAATAAGAGCCGTCCGGATTAACCGATACAACGCAGATGAACTCTGCGGTGGTCGGATTATCCCTAGAGCTAATTATTCAGCAATGCCGCTTCCGATACGCTACCAGAACGTTTTCCTTCTATCTGTTCGCAACGTTCCACCTACTCCAACAAGCCGTACGTATAACTTTCATTTCTCGGCTCCCTTTTCCGTTCTTCCTTCGCATCGTGTAGCAAATATCGCGAAACTTAAGCGTGGACACGCATTCGTTATTGATGCAGTCTTCCAGTCAGCGCCGCGATCCTCTTTCTTTCTCCGACTTATTCCGCTGACTGCGCCACTGATCGACCCTCCGAGCGCACAACAGAGCATGTACCGCCAAGAGAGAAATGATTAAAATTTTCCTTACGAACGATGGTGGCATATTACTTTTTTTTATTAATAATTTAAGATGATATATAGGTGTATATATCGACTATATGGTGACTAAAAGCTATATTTCAGTAACCGCCAAAGAATAAAATCAAAAAAAAATAAATTGGTTCTACTACTTTAAGAATAAAATAATTCTTTATCTAAACAAAACTGTAAACAAACTATGTTTTTGGTATGTATTGGGTGCACTAACATCAAATTAAAATCAAGAAACGTTTGCAACACGCATAGCCATCACAGTGGTGTGTTCTATGAAAACTGCACTTAACACGATAGCGGTAACTGAATTTTGAGCAACCTTCTATGTATATAATATATGTATGTATGTATGTATATTACGCCGCGGCCGAGAATATAATAAAAAGCCATGAATGGTTTTTCGATTAAATGAAACGTTTTTGTATATAAATGTGTAACAAAACGCTACTATATATTTCGGCAGTGCCTCCTATCACGCTTTGAAAACAGTCGCAGCTTTATAAAGTTCGCAATATTACCTGACGCGATCATCTTTAAATATTCGAGTTTAAGGTTGAAATTATTATAATATTTTTCCGCCTTATTCCTGAGGATTAGACAGAATTTCGTTATTGCTTTTGAATTTCCGGGTCGTCCCAAATTGATGTACAGTTCATATGATAGTTAAATTTTGAATAAATTTCGTCTAGGGATTTTCTAGTAATTTCAAAAAAGAAATCTAATATCATCGCGTTATGTACAAATTTTTAAAAAAATTTCTTACACCACACCGGTTTGTTCGTGTTTTTCGCCTGAAAACCGTCAAACGACCCGAACTAAATTTTGGGCGCAGCCCTGTCCTGTAAGAGACTTGAAAAACCTATTTTTATATTTTTCCCAGTTCTTTCTGCTGTGGAGGAATGTAAGGAAAGTGGAAGATTTTGTTTTTTTGGAGTCAGCGGAATTTCGACTCTTAGTACTTTTCCGGTAAAATGATAAAAGGACGGTCCGGCGGGGTAACATCTTAGTGAACATTGCGAGGGTAGATGAGGGTCCTTTGAATAACATACACCACGTACTTTTATTCGTCGTGTCGCTGCTCCGCACAAGGAAAAACCTCAGATTACTTCGATTTAAATTATCTTATTATTCGGTAATTGATAAATGCTGTAGAAGAAATATTTGATTTCATACATCGAAAATAAAAAGTTCACCGACATGTGTAATTGAAGTCTAGTCGTATTTCAAAGTTCTCTACAGCGTACAAAAAACCTGTTCTTTGTACGTTTTCGTGATTTACCCGTTATTTTTTTAATATATTTGCAATTACTAATGATAAATATCGGTATAGTTGGTGACGGAAAATTGACAAGTGTTAAAATACTTTACTTCTAACGCGTTAAATTAGGATAGACTAAATTTGAGAGGGAAAATAAACGAAAAACAAACAATAGAAAAGTACTCAGGCATCCGATATCGTAAAACAGGTGCACATTTTTCATAATTTTTCCATATTTAAGAAAAAATAATCTCGAACGTTATTTGAAAAATAAATGTAAAATAAAAGTGAAGCGCAACCATGCTGAGTCATTTTTCCGGAGACCTCTTCACTTTTTGTTTCCTTTTTGTTCCGGGAAGGTGCGTGAACTATGGACATAACTTAGCAAAGTGAAATTGTTCAAGTGTCAATGTGTGGCAGCGGTGTTTCAGGTCCTACCTGGAAAAAAAAACACTACTGCCTAACACGGTAGCTGGCTGACACCTTTTTACTTTGTAATCTGTCTCAATGAAACACAGATGATATCATTTCAGAAACAAGAAGCAACATGTATTAATAATGGTAACACTTATATATGTATATATAGTATATATAATATATATATATATATATATATATATATGTATGAACATACATATATAATCGGTTGTTCTGAATGGGATGAATAATCCTTATAACAATAGATTCGATTCGATATCGAGTAAAGTACTTTGATTTTTTAATTCCTAAGAACCGAGAACACTCCCTTATAAAACTTTTGTAAAATATTTTACAAAATAATTTTTTCTACTGACTAAAATCATTTATTTATAATTACGGCTGTACACGTAATTTTGTTAATAAAATCGACAGTAGAAACACATTTTTTTTTTTTTTTTATGCAAGAGAAAGTATAATAATCGCGAAAAAAACACCTAAATCAATATAAAATAAGTACGAAAAAGAAGAAAAATTACTATGCATCGATAGTTCAATTTATTTTTATTTTTTGAGGAAATTCGTTATTTTCTATCTCCTATTACATCGAGATGAGTAATACAGCATGTTTCCAGTAACACCTAGGTTTTCAACAGTTTCGTTAAGTTTACAATAAATACTTAACTTGTAAATTAGCAGCATAATAACAATATAATATCTGTTCCATTTTGTGCAAATTTAATTTTTTCATATTTTTCTATATGTTTTTTTTGTCGAATTTTTTTCTCTAATAAAAACCTTTCAAAGATAAACTCTGTGTCGCGTCAATAAGCGATAATTATTTACCTGCGTACTGAAATTTGAATTTTAATCGTTTCAACCGATAAAGACTTTAATATAAGGTTTCATGTTAATCAATTGCAACCAATATTCTCGTGTTTCTATAATACGTCGCGTGGATTTTATCCTTCGTATTCGTTCTCTCATTCACGCTCTTTTCTCACTTCATGCTATCCGCATTGATATGCTCTGGATCCCCAGTCACATGGGGATAGAGGGTAACGAAATGGCAGATTCCTTAGCTCAGATTATCCTCCCGCTTTTATTTCACTAAAATTCCTAATTTACTCCGACTGTGCAAAAAGTTTCATGTTAGATTTTGGTCAGATTTTTACGTCTCCTCCTTTTCCAATCAACCTTCCTTTTATTTTTCCATCCAACCTAATCTTCCTACCCGGCCTTGGTTTTACAATTTTTATTTGTTTCGCCGCTCCATTATTGTCTCTATTATCCGTTTACGTCTCGAATCATACTCTTCTTCCTTCCTCACGTTTTCGTTCTCGCTCTGTCCTCTAGTGGTCCTCTTCATCCTGACGACGAAACCGTCTGCGATCCTGACCAAATCTTTTTTGAATGTCCATCCTTCGTTAATGTAATCCACTTTTTCGTGCTACGATCTGTTATCACTCAAACTCCCTAATCCTTATTGCGCTTTGTATATCTCATCATTTCCGTCGATCTCCGTTGTTCCAATCCTCAGTTCTTTTATTTTATCAATAGCTCATCGAATCTACATCTAACTGATTCTTTTCCCTCGTATCGTATCTGGGTGGAGATCCGTTGCTAACATGCCGCGCGGTGAGCGGGGCGGGGCGGAGGGGTAAAAAAAAGCTTTTTGGATAGTACTTCGGTTTAAGATGATTTTCTTTGTTTTTAATTTGGGGATATCAATACTTGAAAAACTCAACTGCTTCATTTAACGCTGCGGAATTTAATCCCTTTCAGTGCCAAAAAACATCTTATCCCTTCAGTTGAATTGTTTGCGACGCTAAATTTCTTTCTACTGAACGTTGTCTATTCCGCATTCCCCTTTTATCAAAATATAAGTTTTCCGCTGAGTCCCTTATATTTCCTTTACCAATCACCCCTGCTGCTGTCGATTCCTTCATACCGTTAATATTTGAGCAGATCAAATAGCGATTCTGTTCCGTTTTACAATTTTTTCGCGTTGAATTCCCCGGTTGAGTGCAAAAAAAAATAAAAAATAAAATAGAAAATAATAACAAATTTTAATTGTTATTTGTTTAACAAGTTGTCTACACGGCTGTTAATAAAAATATTCTTAATACGTGCTTATATGTTTTTATTTACTTTTTTCTAATAAAAAGAGCATATTTTTAAATATTATTCGTGTTTACATTTTTGAATTATTGCAAAAAACTGCGAAATTTTTTTCGATCAATTTTTCTCTCTGGCTATAAAATTTTTATACGGTTTTTTTTTTTTTTTATTCAACTTTGAATACGTTATCGAACGTTCTCCGTATTCTCTACGAACAGTTAGAAAAAATGGTCAATTTTTAAAACTTCAGTTTCCGAAAGAGCTTATTATATTTTTTCTTCGGATACTTTTTATTTATTTTACCTATTTATTTCGTACTTACAAAAGTATATTTCCACGCTTCATTGTCGTCGTAATATCTTCTTTTTAATATTGTTTAATTACCGCCTTAATCGCATTACCATTTAGCACGAAGAGACTGCATCTGATAAATTTAACTTCACCGACTAGGTTTTTTATTTTTTTCTGTTTAGAGAGATGACGTTGATTAAACATCATATTAAAATTCAACGAGTGAGAAGATAAATGATTTTAATATAAAATATTATCTTTCCTTAACAATGTCGAAGTCTTGTCCATTTCCAACAGAATTCTAATAGCCTACCAAAACCTGAACACCAATTTACGCTTCGATATTTTTAGTTTTCCAATACGGGAGAAAAGATATCCAAGATTTCTGAATCATTTTTCATGCGATTACTTCTAATGATTTTTTTGGTGTAAAACTTTAGCGCTAAAACAAGATGTCTTTCGACTGCCGGTCAATTAATTCAGATGAATACGTCAATCCTCGACTATTATAGACAATATCTGGAGTAGAATCAGTCATTGAAGGGAAAATATCTTATACATTATTAATTCCGGCTTCGGTAGCCATTTATTTATAATTGTAATAAACTTTCAGTAAAGAACTACGCTATTAATGGAAACCTTTGAAAACAAAAAAAAGTGAAAATATTATTACAGTAGATAAATATAATATTATCTGCAGTAATGCAAGTGAGAATTTTTTAAAACTGTCATAGACAGGAAAAATAGTCGGTTTCGAACGATAAAGTGTGTAGTACAGTCTTTAAAATTTCGCAGGCCCTTAATTACCTGTTGGTGATTCTTAAAAATGATCTCCGTGGTCTGTAATACAGCCCGTCACCGGTGTACGGTTATTATAAATTTGACGGTAAATCGGAAGTAATTTAAATTTTACATATACCTGTTGAGAGAAAGTCCCAGAAAATCGTAATCGATGAAAGCCGAAATGAAAAAAAAAATAGTAGCGTTACATTAATTATAAACTGAAAAAAAAATATTTACAGCAAAACTTTTCCTCTAAAGTCGTAATTAATGAACACATTAAGCTAAAAATTATGGTTTTCATTTTTCATTTAAATTCGCGGAAGAATAAGTAAAGTTTATTTACGTCTCAGTTGATGCCCGTTTCGCGTGGATTATTCTATTTCGCGAAATAAGTAATTTTTCTTTCAAAAATTAGCACAAGTACTAGTATAAAAATATCAAACAGTTAAAACAGGTGAATTTTTGTTGCTTTTTCTTTTTTCTTTATTTTATTCCCCGCTAATTCCTAGTAAAAATGATAATAAAATCAAATAGGGGGAGACCGATAATTTAGTAAATGTTTGGGCTATTAGGTAAATTAATTAATTTTTTAAATAGTTATTCTCACGCTGTTGAATATTGTGTAAAAATATAACTATAGAACGGGCTCGCTTGTTTTTGCGGGGTAAACTTTGCGAACGAAATTGAAAATAAAAATATGACGCGAAACGTTAAAACAAAAATTGAAATTAAATTTTAATAAATAAATACCATTTATTTATAAATGAACGAATATATAAACGCACTCAGCGAATAAAACATTACGCATAATATATATAATATATATATATATGTATATTATGTACACTTTACATTTTATAGTAATAATAATACTAATAGTAATTATAATATTTTTTTTTATATTTATACGTGTGTATTTGTGTTGGCTTTGTGTGTAAACTGTGTTGGGTTTAGGAATAAAAAGTGTCAAAAATTTCTGCATGATTCATATAGTTTTTAGACAAAATATTCTCCTCTACGACTAAAGTGAAAAATCTATAACTAGTTTCGCTGGAATAATTCAATATTTTAGAACACGGCTGTTTATTTCTATTTTTGAAATTGCTTTTTTTTTTTACTTCGTTTTTTACTTTTTGTACATTTACCAAAAAGTACATTGCTGAATATTTCGTTTAGTATAAAACATCTTTTTAAAGTAATAAAATGTGTGTGGTTTTCATTAAAAAAAAAACAAAAAAACAAAAAAAAAACATTTAGACTTTAAATTATATTACTTAATAGAATGCGTAAAATACTTGCAAATACTTTTTAAAATATATACGACCGGTCCTACCGCGTAAGCATCGAGAAATAACGGAAAAACAATGCTGTCGTATTAAAATAAAAATATAATCTTTTTCGAGAATATGTTAAATTGACATATTTTATTAAAAAGAAAGTTACCGTTGGTAAAAAATCAAAACATCAAAAAGAAAAAAAAAAATCATCTACCGCTTTATTAATTTGAAAAAAAAAAAAATCGCCGTAGCAAAAATAACACGAAGGGGAATTCTGGTAAATAAAATGCATGCAAATTTACAAGAGCGCAATCGCGCGTGTGTTTGTGCGTGTATGTATATGTTCTGTTGGTGTTGGTATAAGAAGTTTTGCGTACAATAATAATAGATTACAATTTATTATAGCTTATAATTGTAATAATACCGAAAAACTATAGATAACAGAGTATCCGAATAAATAATCCTAATAATATATCTTCATACATAATAAAATTAAAACGATAGAAATGCCTCAGTTAGAAAATATAATAATTTCATCTTAATAAATTTAATTAGAAATATATAATATATATATATATATATATCCTAAAAAACTATACGTCTACGTAACTGTTATTAATAACTATAGGATATAGTAAACAATTACTGAAAGAAAAATGTAGCACATGACTAGCGAATTACGTATTAGAGATAAGAATACATTTAAATAAAGAAAGAAATTGTGAAAATGCCGACTTATATTAAACTTCAGCAGTATATATATATTGCTGAATTCCCGATTAATTTTTTACTTTTCTTAATCTTATTAATAATAAATAAGTGTGTATACAACATGCGATCGAAAATGAATGGTTTTTATGGCTCTAATTATTTACAAATAAATCATCTGAGAAAGGCAATACTTTTGGTTTTTTCTTTCTAGCTGATAATGAATATTAGATTCGATATATACATTTTTTTTTTTTTTTGTTTGGCAGGTAATTCGATTAAAAAAGGGACTTCATCAGATGCGAATTACAGTAGTATTGTAAGTCCATTTCCCAGTAATAATCGATGCGAAATAAACAGTCTCTGTAAAGGAGAATTAAGTTAAACCTTTTTCGAAAGTTTACAAATGCGTGCAATTTCGGTAAAATATATCTTAATAGGGGAGCAGTTATTTTATTAAAGTATTTTCGGATTAATAGTCAAAAATGCTTTATTGAAACACAAAAGATAAAGAAATATTTCCCCGTCTCTTGCTGAAAGATTTGTCAAGATTTAAATTTTAAAAATTGAGTAAAACACTTAATTTTCTCGTTTCTGAAAAATGTGCTTCGTATTTTTAACCGTCGTTTCCCCTAAACTTTTAGTCACATGTGATATTTGCTAAAATGGTGTGCGACTATCTACGTAATAATTGTACAAATTTTTTTCTTTTTTCCACTTAATATACAATAGCAATTATCCGAAATTAAAAATAAATGTGTGAGTATTTTCATAAGATATGAATACTCCGCAAGATGAAAAACACATTTTATAAGACTTATTTTTTAAAGATAACTTATAAATCAAAAATGAACCTTATAATTAAAATATTTCATTTAACTTTTAAGAACCGGTTTCTGTTATTTTTGTCTGGAATTGCCTTTGACGTGTTAACAAAACGATTGTGATATTGTATTGAATTATTAAAATTTCCTATATACCAGAAAATTGACACACTTCGTAACAATAAAGCTAGCAAACAGAACTAATAATATTGGTAATTAGAAAGATTCTGTTTTCGTTAACGATCATTCTATTTTGCAGTGTCGTTAAGAATTACGCTGTTACATTTTACACAAGTCTCATTAACAGGTACGGAAAGGTGAGGAACATTTCAACGCCTTAATGTATGGCTTATTTTCGCGAAAAATTCAAATAACGTATATTAAAGCTATCATCGGTTTTTGAATAACAAACAAAAAAACAAAAAAATTTCAATTATTAATTTGCAATTAACAACGTCGTTTCTCTGGGCGGTACCATAAATTTATGTGTACGATAAACGTATTAATTTAGCAATAGCGAAATTACAAAAAAGCTAGTAATTAGCAGCTCGTATGGTCTAGAAATAAATATAGACAAGACAAAATGGTTAGCTCTACATAGAAATTCTGATAAAAATACGCTTGCTAAAAAAATGTTGTTTGTTAAAAGCCAGACTATTTAACGTGTTTCAAAAATGAAGTACTCTGGTTCCACGAAGAAACTAACCAGTCGACAGAAATACGTACAAGAATAGAGAGAACAAAAAAAAAAAAAAGAAAGCTCAAATACTTTGAACATGTGTACGAACACAGCAAGAAAAGTACCATTTATAATTCATACCGTACTAAATGGTGAAATTAAAGGTAAAAGAAAACCTGGCGGCAGAAGGAAAATGTTCTGGACAGGTGATTTAAGAAAATGGTATAGATGCTCCAAAACGGAACTACAACAGGCCGCAACATCAAAACCGGTAATAGCCAAGATGATTGCCAAACTTCGATCGGAGATGTCGTAAAGAAGAAGAAGAAGAAGAAGAAGAGTGATCACTGAATAGTCTCTAAACAAAAAAAAAAAAAAAAAAAAAATAGTCTCTATCGTAATATTCAATGAAGCAGACTGATTCGTAATGTTATACAAAAATGTTTGATAGTGTCCTTTTCAAGGATTTCTTTTCGGGTTAATGTTTGGAAATTCATTTGACAATTAACAATCACACCATCTGCCCGAAAGAATTTCGAATAAAAATGTATGTTATGTTATGGGAGTTTCTTCGCAGTCCGCTACTCGCGCCTGAACACATACGCACGTAAACCGAAAGAATCGTATTAAAATTTTTAATTAGATATTGCTTCGTTTCTTCTTGTTAGATACCGAAACTTTCTTGATATGTCGTTATAAAAACGACAATTAAATCGATCGCGCTATTTTCGAAAATTTCGATTTTTCCGAATATTTCGTATAATTTGTGTAAGTTGCGAATATCAACGATCAAAACTCTTCATGGAACATCCGGTGGAAGACAATATCTCACTTCACAGTTAGCAATTTGTAAGTCGATTGTTTCTTAATGTAATCAATCATTGAACTTTTTTCCTAATTTTACTGAATATTTATATAGAAATTTTTTTTTTTTTTTTTTTGTTTATTTTAAAGTTACGTACGCCGTACGAATTTAATAATTAGGCATAGGTTTATGAACACAGATGAAGAAATTTAAAATGCTGCACTTGTGTTATAATTGATATCAACTTTTTCAATTTCTTATTTTACACGACCAGGAAATAATTTTAAGTACGCGCTCCACAGTTAGTTTTTATAAATCTTCATGAAGATAAAGTGGACATACACAATTAAGCGGCGATAACAAAAATTCACTCGAAGAACGACCGATTATTAACTCGGCGATAGGTTTTTATAGTCAAAATTTGTGATTCCTATGAGATTCAGATGTCCAGTTTGCTCGTAACAATTAATTAGAGAAATATTTGAATTCTAGGAGATTGAGTAAACCGAACAAGGCCAAAAAAAAAACCAAATTCGAAAAGATATTTTTAGAAAGAGTTTGAATTAAAATCAAATTAACGCTTACATATTCAGCTAAAAAAGCGTGAACGACTTGCAGTGAAGGCTCTTTTGATATGTTTTCAAAATTGCTTTTAGTAATTTCGAAAGTGCGGAAGCTTACTTCTCTAATTTTATTTCTAAAATTTTATTTTTAAAATTTTATTTTTAAAATTTTATTTCTAAAATTTTAATCGAAAAGAAAATCAAGAAGTGACGATTTGATACCGATAATTACTCTTTCGATAATTCAGTTTTCGCAATTTTAAAAATTTCCAATCATACTGTTTTTACGGATGTTTTATAAAATAGACTTAGGCTTTATGGGGAATGGGATATTTGATACAAAATTCAAGTGAAATTATTTCAGTGAGCGAGGTACTGGGCAGGATATTTGTAAAGTTCGATAAAGCATCGTTCTTAAGTATTTTGTGGAATAAACATTATTAATCGTTGTAAGTGAACGATGTGCATTTTTAAAATTATCAGCTCGTACGAAAGCATATGGTTTAATATATAATCTAGGTCTTGGCTAGATAATATATGAAATACATAAAATTTAAAAGGCGCCAAAGCAATTGCACAGTAATTACTAAAGTAATTTTTCCAAAATTTTTACTCTATAAACATAAGGAAACGGTTAAAGCAAAATGGTGAAATAAATAAAATGAAAAGGGAAAATACTTGAAAAAGTTTTATAGAGAGTCTTCTGCGGCATAATTTAACCGCATCATGAAATACGGCTAATATATATATATATATATATATGTATGTATGTATGTATATACTTCTACATGTACGCGTGTATAATGATACAGTAATAATAATGATATTAATAATAAGAAGAATAATAATAAACAGCAAAAATGACGTAACCTGTTGCTTTTTAAATTTTTAATTAAACTGATACACGCGTGTCTTGCATTGAAATACCGTGGTGAGATTCACTGGAAAAATTTCTTAGCTTAAGGATATTTCGACAAGACGCACAGAACATCTGAAACAAAAGATACACACACACAGATAGGTCAATATATATGTCGATAACTGTACTTTCGAAAACTGCAGCTAAGCGAATAATGATAGTTACTACAATATGTTTATACGTAAATTCACGACAGCGTGTTTATTAACGATTATAACCGCACTAAATGTAATAATGCCTACTGCAGAATAGGATGGTATAGAATTTGAAAAAGGATATCGGTCACGCATAGTACGTAAAATCATCATAATGCCGGTGTACAATTGTAGAAAATAGTTAATTACCATTTCAGAAGAATAGTTGCGGTAGGAAATTACAAATAATTAAAGATTACGCGATATGTAGAAAAATTGAAGCGAACAAAAATTCGAAGGTAATAAAATTATTAGTAAATCATCTTGATCCTTTACAGAATTATCCAAATTCGCAAAGAAGGCTGTAGAGCGAACAGGTATTTTACAGGTTCCGCACAGACAGCAACAATCACATTGCAGTGTATCGCTTTCCTATAAGGAACTGAGTGCGAGAAAAAGATTTTACGAATGAGAGTCCCGTGGGTAACAACCTTTTTTTTCGTACATAATTGCTTTCGATCGTTAAGACCGCTGGAAAAAATGAAATTAGAATGCGGAGTAGTGACGAGAATTGTCGCGCAGAAAACAAAATTTATGAAAAAAAAAATATAAATAATCGTTACGTCTGAATTATTATAAGCGACAAAAAATTTTGTTTTGTTCCCTTCTTTTTCAGACTAATAGGTTTCGACAGTAGAAACGGCTTTCTATATAACAATATCGAATAATCAGTTTTAGCTTTTGATAAGAAAAAAAAAAGATGGCCAAATAAAAATCTTCGCAAACCTCGTTTTATCGCGATCTCGTTCTAAATCCGATATATGAAAGTATAGGAGCACTTTTCTAATTTGAAATATCTTTCACCTTAAAGGAAAACTTGAAGATAAGTGAACTTTCAGAGTACTTTCATTCATCTCAGTACATTTTAAACGGTAATTTTATGTTTTCTTCTAGAATAGTCCAGCTTAAGTAATTCAGAAACTATCCGCCGTAATAGCGAGTTTAACCTTTTCCGAAGTACTACCTTTTTTTATATCTGGAGACACAGATGATCGACGCACCGCAAACATCTAGAAAATACAATGGCTAGAGTCCAGAAATTACATCATACCGAAGCTAATACCGGCCGGGCTTCTTCAACGCTCAGAACAGAGGGCTGTTGTGTTCCTCTACAGCGGAAGATGATGGTGCACTTACTCACGGTTGTGATACCAACGCACAATCGGTTTTTCTCTTTTTTTTATTGCGTTAACTTTAAATTGACTGCAGAGAAGTTCGAGGCGAAGAAGAAATAGCGAAAGCAATGAAACATATAGCGGATAAAGGTAAGCTCATAACCCGAAGGTGCAGTTAATATTCGATTTAATCCGTACGGAATGGATACACAATCAAACCGGGTCCAGATGCGCTAAACGAGTTCTTTAGGAAAGTAAAAAAGTATCACCACCTACGAAAATTGCGTTACGTGCAGATCTGTCATTTTATTCATTACAACCTTAGCTATTTACGTCATTAAGAAAACTCTATTCGGCTATGCGGAAGAAAACGAAAAAGAAAAGCGGTCAACTTTGGAGGTGACATTTTGTACTGTTGTGCTCCATTATTACTAGCGCCGCCACTCAACAGAGGAATATGCTGATTAGAATTGTCTAAATGTGCGTCTAGATCGGAGACTGGTAAAGTGACCTGGGCGTGGCGGGCGCAAAATATAAAGGGAGCATCCGGAAGCAAATAGCAGGATCATTCTCATGCCCCCAAGGTAATGAACAAAGCGCGGGGGGGGTGGTTGGGGGGACAAAAATCAGAGTCAACGGAAAAAGACTCTATTCCATAGAGAAGAGAGGATACTAGGAGTGTAGTTTATGGTAGAAGACTAATAAAATTTGCTTTGTATCTTTTTTAACCTTGTTCATTAATCGTCGGAGGAAACATTTTGATCGACTGACAGTCCTCGGAGATTCGTTAGGCACGGCCGGTCGCGATAAATTAGCAAAGTCAGAAAATAGCGATTATTTTAATTTGTCCGCCAATCGGGGCAGTACTCTAGTGAACCGGATCGCATAGGAGGACGCAAAACAAAATTCGTCCGATGACGACAAATACGTAATAATAACATGCTCGTATACGTCTGTGCTTGTCTCGGACGAAATACGTGCACGCGTGTAGCAGGGCATTGTCGGAGACGCGATCGTTTCCGTCGTGTATAAATATCGGCGGCGCCTGCGCTAGCTGTGGAACTTAACACGAGATGGAGCCGAAGTACTGGAACCGTTTTAAGTGACAACGTGGACTTTGGTATCCTTCGCGGCCATTATATTCTCAAAGGGATATGTGCAGACACACGAGATTGTAACACACTTTCGGAGTACGGCTCCGCTCTTCGAAGCATATTCCACTTTATTCCGGCCTCCGCGACAGTACTCTAGTGTATATTGTTTGACGGCGTGTGTATGTGTGTGTGTGTGTGTGTGTGTGTGTGCGCGCGCGCGGCGTCCGTGCGCGTTTGACAATGGCGATGGAGACGGGGCCTGGTTGTGTACGCGAAACTCGCCTATAGCCTATTTTGATTACAACGATATCTGCAAAGTTATGATTGAGATGGCGACTACTTTCTCGCTTCTCGTTCGTTTATTATTTACGTTGCCTCGGGGAATTCCAAAGGGCGGCCGAACTTAATTTTGCGGTATTTTTCACAACCGGATAAAATTACAACTCTCCGTCAAAATGCCCGGAACCCGAGAGCCGACCTGCCCGCAACTGCTTAATTCTTTGTCGTACCATTTTAATTTACGGCGATCGAATTTTTAGTTTCGATTTTTACTCGTTTAAACAGCCCCAGCGACGCAGCGCTCTTTTTTTGTTATATTTTATCATCGTTGTTATCGTCACCATCATTATCATCGTCATCGTCGTTATCTTTTTTTTCTCTTGTTTCTCTTTCGCATTATATCTTACTTGGCTAGGTTTTCAATCGCGAAAACGAATTAAAAATTTAAAAAAGCGAGGGACCGGAAGGATTCCTGCGATGCAAATTACATTCGGCGCTTAGCGGAGGAAATTAAAATTTATATTTTCTCGCTCTATTTTACAGCAGATGTTGGAAAACGACACAAACTTGTTAAATACAACCAACGCCTAAATAGACATTTTTAATTTATAATAAAATATCCCGTCGTTCAACCTTCGATTCTAAACTACAGCTACTTTTCCGGCATCCAGTTCGTAACGCGGTGAATATACCTGTATGTTAAATTTTCCCCATCTGTAATATTCAGACGAAATTATCCGAGATCTAATTAGATTGTGTTAACTTTTTGTCTAGAGTGTAACGCATCTGAAAATCTTCGATTGAATAGTAATAAACATATACCTAATGTGTATTTTTTTTTTTGAAATTACACGTACATCAGCTACCGCGCGAATCGTTATATATTTTTTAATTTACTTTATTTGTCGAAAACGAAGTAAAAGAAGCAATTTTCAACATACCAGATATTTTGAAAATCTAAATGAATAAATTAGTGTTAAGATTACTACTCTAATGACTATGTGTAATCTTTTCGTCGGTGGGGATAATATCAAAAAAAAAATTAATGTAGCGTCTGTTAAACGTAAGTTGTTACAAAAATCTGTAACGGAGGACAGTAATGCCATCGCGCGAGCTGCGATATATAAGGCGTCGTCAACAAGTGCCGATTAGATAAAGAAGTAAAAACCTAGTCAATTAAATCCAATTTTTCTATAAAAATTATAAAAGACTATTATTGTCCTTACTGGTCACATATGCGTGTCAATGTTAGATTTAGAAATTTTAGACTTTGCGAACTTTATATGTTAAGGTGCACACATTCTAAAGTACACGAAGTATCATTTGAAAAATATAATTTCTAAATTCATTATTCTAATATTTTAATAATAGTTTTGTATAAATTGTACATGTATAAATATATCGTTACTTTTTGCAGTTTACAGAAGAGCTCCTTCCAACCATGTCATTCTTCGCAAAATAAAATAAGTTATCTTGTAAATACTAGTTAAAAATCGTTACTAATTTCGTTACATGATTTTCTTACTACCTCCAGCGCAAGAACGGTGTGGTCTCTCCTCTATATATACATGTACATCTATACTAATATTATAAAGAGGAAAGATTTGATTGTTTGTTTGTTTACATTGAATAGGCTCCGAATCTACTGGACCGATTTGAAAAATTCTTTCACCGTTGGGAGCTAAACTATCTCCGGGTGACATAGGCTATATTATATTTTCAAAAAAATTAGGGATACTTACTAAAACTCCAATAATGTAACTCAAGGTGTAAAAAAATGACTTAAATAATTCCTAACATCGCGTGCGCTGCAAAAACTTTTTTTTACAAAACATTAAAATATCAATGTTAATTACCATGGAAATGTAAATTCGGATAAACATCGCCTTAGCATCGTTTACAAGCTCATCACCAATGGAAATAGTGTATTAACGTAAGGAATGAAAATTTTCGAGTGTTACCGTTATCTTTTGTAAAAGGTACAAAATGCCCAAAAGATTAAGATCTCAACTTTCTAGAAATAGTTCCCAGGCGAGAGCATCAAAAATACGTCGTAATGGAAAATCTTCATCAGAAACTGAAAATCGTCTTGCAAGTCAGAGAGAATACGCGTCGCAATCGCGTGCCAGAGAGTCGAGTATCGAACGTTGCAGCGGCTTGCTGAACAAAATTTGAGAACCTCTCAAGTCCGCGCGCGAGAGTCGAGTATCATCGAGCGTTCGCAGCGGCTTGAAGAGCAAAATATTAGAAATACACAAGCTCGCACTAGGGAATCGAGCTCTGAGCGTTCCCAACGCCTTCGAGATCAGAGAGAAAGACAACAGACGTCAACGGCAAGAGTTCGTAATCGAGTTTTAGCTCACAGTAACAGATCAGCTTTCAGATACGATCCACAGATTGATTATGCTCAACAGTCTTCCGTCCAAATCGGAGCCATGAATAAGATCTGCTCCAAGTGTTCTGCCAAAAAAGTGGGCCAATGAACCTAATGGTATGTGCTGTGCTTCTGGAGAAAAGTTAGTCTCCCCAATATTCAGGAGCCGCCATAGCCAATAAAAAATCTTTTGACAAATAATCATTTACTGATACTCTTACACAGTCATGAACTGAATTCCGCGCGGGTGTAATTTAACAAATAAAGTAATTTTTTAGAATCATAATTCACGCGAGCAACGCCGCGGGCACAGCTAGTCATATATATATATATATATACATTTTTTTTTTTTTAAATCTTGTTAAAAGCGCTTTTCGTAGCAAGGTTTTTCACATTAAATTCGAATGTACGGGGGCTCTCTGGGGTGGAATAGGATTTTGTATCATCGAGATTATTCGGTTTGTATATGAAACATCGGAAATGTCGCAAACAAGGTGATAATTCTGCACCGATACTTTTCGAAATAGACAGTAAAAAATCAAAACCAAGAATTAAATTAAACTTCTAGGCGGGAAATTTTAGTTCCACAAAGTCGTTAGTTTCATTATTTCAAAATAAATTATAAAAATATAATGACAATGATTAACCCGACCTCCATTACATTTTTTTCTCTAAAACAGGTTTTGCGTATATTGTATATATATAAGAAGACAAAGAGTATCGACAAAATGGATCGCTAGGAAATGACACAACCCTTATTCTTATTTAAGACAATAAAGTACCGACAAAATTGATTGCTTGACGTTGTCGATTTTCCTCGTTCTATACGAAGTATAGAAAAGACAGAACTGGGGGTCCGAGTTTGTCCCTAGACGGATTCAAGGGGCGGAGCCGCTTAAGAGGTATGGATATATATATATGTATATATATATATATATATGAATGAGCCGAATTAAAACAACAAATCCATAACTCTCTCTTATAGGCTACAGGTTAAAATTTAATTTTTCAATCTCGTAGCACTATATCATTCAAAAATTATATATGGTATTTATACATTTCACTCGCAAAGTGTTATCGGTGCAGTTGAAAAAGATATCATCCGAGGAACAGTTAGAAAGAACTGTTAACCGGTACGAGACGCACACAGGCAACACTCGAAATAATAGTTTTCGAATTAAAAACTAGTCTGGAACTGTATGAGGGTTTAAATTTTTAGTTGGAGATTTTTAGTTTACGGGCTACGAGCCAAAAAAAAAAAAAAAAATGAAATTCCGATAAAACCAATTTAATTTATACATAATTCTCGCGGCTTTTCGCATAATATTATTTTTTTAAAAATTCACTCACCTAAAATGTGTTTAAATTTAGAACCCGCCTATATTTACAAATAGACCGAGGAGTTTCTTTTAGGGGACGATTAATATTACAGGAAACTTAAAAAATGTTTTATCGTATTTAAAGTGACTGCACTATTTCCCTCGGCGTAAAAATAAGTCAACTCTTCGTCAACAATTAAGTATCGACGTTTACCTGAAAACAATGAAAAGACTGTTCGATAATAAATTTATCAAAAATAGCGAAGAATACCCTTAAAATCAAAGCGAAAATTAAGGCAACGAAAATGAATTCATAAACATTAAAAAAAAAAACAAAAAAACAACCCCATCCGGTTGTGACACATTTGTAACAGCGTAATTTCAATTGATCAGGCCGAGTGTTCAGTCGGCTGGAATCGAAAGCAAAGTGTGCTACACACCTATTAATGGAGCCGGGTAAACTATTATCGAAATTGTAACACTCGCAGGAGACCGCTATTTTATCGCATCGTGTCGAACAAATTGTACAACATGAATTGTTTCGCGTGACAGATGGAAAAACGAGTCTTATTTATATGACGCTATTAAATTATATGTAAATCAGAGCGGCGCGGATTTCGCGTCCAAGGTACGGACATTGTAAAACAAGCCGTCGACAATTGTATGTGCGATGCTGGCTGCGCCACTTGGCAAATTCAGTTCATTATTATGCGTAACAGTTGGCTAAAAAATAAATCGTGTCAACATCGCATCGGAGGTTACATGTTCGAACATAGTTCAGCTTGGTCAGTGATTAGTCTTGTTCTACGTTGAACGTCATAAATTGCCGTTAGACTTCGACCTACTCCGCATCAGTCACATTCGGCGCCAACATCCAGACAACTCCATTTATACTAATCAATGCAAATTCAATTCCCGCATAATACCCCTAACATCAAAACATATCTCAACTGAGCTGGCAGTGCTTTCCGAGCAATCGCTTTTTCACTGTAACACTCGGTCACTTAATTCTGTGTGCGCTTTCATCAAAGCTCAATTCCTTTTTCGTAAAGCTCGAATTGCATTTTCGTATATTCTACTGCCGGCTCTCCAGACTGAACGATTTTAAGCGCACGTCGCAATTTATAAATTAAACTTGTTGCCAGTCGTTTATTTTTGTTCCTTTTCACAATCACTTTACCAGACACACTAGCTCCTCAGTGTCATCTGAAGCTGCGTATTCACTATTTTCTGGCGACACCGTATCACAGCATCACAGCGTACGCGCTAAGATGTAAAACATTAAGAGCGCACACTTTCTCAACACTGTGCGAATAAATGCGAAAGGAAAAAACAATCGAACGTGATAAATAGCGTAGTTTGCAGTCGTCCACTTTTTTCTTTTCCAACAGCCTTTTATTTCACCTTTCATTCGATGCCACACTCCAAGGAGAGCAGTGAGTCTGATACTCACTAAAGCGAGTTTAGAATTTTTCCGTAAGTCCCAGCTTCTCTAGAATGTGTTCCCGTTTTCGAGTTAGGTAGTTTTGCTCACGCCGAGTTCGATAGGCATGCGAAATAAAAATAAAATTAACTTCCAAAATAGAATGGAAATACCTGTTCCTTCTTTGTGGTGGAAAAAGCAGTTTTTTAACGACAAGGACGACGAAAAGTAAAAAACACAAAATTCACCTGTTTCGGCTATCGAGAGAGAAGTGAAAATAGACGGCAAATTTCACGTAGATGAATTTAAACTTCTGATTGCGCTTAAAACTGTTCGCAGCAAACGCACCACCGACAGGCCTGAATTTAGGGGGGTCTAGACGGGTGGCTGCAGCTGTGGGCCCCGCCTTATAAAGGCCCCCAAGAGACACCCACTTTCGACATGTAATAAAAAATTAATCTATTATTTGTCATATACATCAACTTTTTTTTAAATAAATATAATTAACTTCACAGGAGCAAGTGCATTTTTCGATACATTTATTTGTTGATAATTTTGTATCCATTTTTATATCCTCCTAGGGAAGGAAACTTCGTAATAGTAAAATTTCGAGTTTCGTAAAAACGTACCAGAAATTTGTTTTAAGGTATAACGAGTCGGAATCTACGTTTTTAGGAAATGTCTGTATAAATGTGTATGCGATACGCGCAACACACGCCACACACACTATCCTTTTATGCAAATCTTTGGTTCAAATTTGCTGAAAAATTCATTGTTTAAAATTATATATATATATATATATAAATATATATATATATATATATTTTTTTTTTTTGGCATCGAATTTCTACCCATTGTGCCTATATGATATTTAGTTTTGTTTACATCAATAATTATATGTTAATTCGTGAATTCAAAATAATATAATCAAATTAAATAACAGAAAATTTAGTTATTCTATAAAACTGATAATTTTGTCACTTCTGAAAAGGGTCCCTAATATTTCCGCAGCCCCGGGGAGGGTCTATCAGACACTTAATCCGGGCCTGACCACCGAACATCTTTTATACCCCATTCGTAAAAGTATACCTGTCAATTACCTGCTGTGTCTTCTTTTCTAGAAATTTTTTTAATGCTCTTCGTTACTTTTTACGTCTTTTCTTTTTAACGTGAATGCATAATAAAAATCTTCAGCCAGGTTGGAATGCTTCAATTTGGGAAACATTTTAACCGCGAAAATTTAAAGAGTTTTTACAAGACAGTAAAATTAGCGATTAACCAAATTTTTCTTTTTTCTTTTTCTTTTTGTTTTTCCGGCTCGTACGACAGACAAGATGAGTTGGACAGTTTATGGAACTGCTGTTCTCGAGAGGCATTCACTAATGATAGCCCGATAGTTTCATTTGGCTAACACGTTGAGTCTTTATCGTTTTAGCCTAGATCAT
The DNA here is from genome assembly GCA_039619475.1 of Icerya purchasi. Classification (NCBI taxonomy): domain Eukaryota; kingdom Metazoa; phylum Arthropoda; class Insecta; order Hemiptera; family Monophlebidae; genus Icerya; species Icerya purchasi. Next base: position 396,677,836 of record CM077115.1, on the reverse strand, counting down.
TTCGGCGTCGTCATTTTTCCAAATAATTCCGGTTTGGTGTCAGTGAGTTTCTAATTTTTAGTAAAATCCGGAATCCCCAGATCAATTTTGCTTTTTTTTCTAAATTAGTAACTATTCATAATCACTAAAGTTAATTTAGTTTTCATTTTTTGAGACGCATGTTTTTTTTTTTTTTAAAAAGCCAAAAAATCTGTTATAGTAGGAAATCCAATTGCCGAGATTGACTAATTTTTTTCGAAAATTTTTATTGCAACAAGCGCCGCTAAATTAATATATGTAATCGGCATTTTATGAGGAAATAACTTTTTAAGCGATATATGAACGAACAATAAACCATTAGCAAATCAAAATTACTAATTTCGGGGGTGGTTTTGTGATTCAATGATTATTTTACACCTTAAATATGATATTAATTAAAGAACGAAAAAAATTAGAAACTCATAACGCTAAACTAAATCTACTGGGGAAAAGGGCAAGACATGTCGCTGCCGAAACGTAATAAGACCGAAATGTGTCGGGGCCGAAACGTTGAAGCCGAAACGATACGGCCCCAACACGCTTACTTAGTTTCTGATCGTTATTATTGACTATTAGACTCGCTTGCTCGTGATTCCCCCGTGAAACTTGACGAAATCAATAAACCGATAAATAACAACATTAAAATTAACCTGAGAAATAAAATGTATTAGAAACGTTTAGGGAAATATCTTTCGTACATTTCGCCGTCGCGTTTAGGGTTTTTTTTTTTTTTTTGTTCCATTTTAAACGTCTCGTCCAGGTATAGATAGAAAAAAAACCTTTATTAATAAACGTTTTTCTTATCTGTTTGATTTTCTTAACTTAAGCGAATATTTCGTGGTACTTTTGAAGGTTTTTTTCGTTAATTTAACTGAAAACGGCGCTAATATTCCGAATTGCTTATAACACTGAATTTTTAATTATTTCTATTACAGGATGGTTACACTTTTAGAGGCACTTTATCATTAGAATTTAATCGAGCACCTTACGGACACAACGTTGCCGGGGAAGCCTTTAAAACAAAACAAGACGAAAACGAAAAATTATCCAGCTGCAGTCGGTGGTGCTCTAAGTATTATTTTTATAATCGGCCGATTTCACGCGTTCGTGTAACATTAAACCCCGTAGATTGGTTTTCCTTCGCTTTTTCATTTATTAGCCCTTTCAGCGCGCCGGTTTTTTCCCTAATTTTTCGTTCGATGAAATATTTCGGCCATCTCCTCATAGACGAGTGGGAAAGTGTAAAGCTCGCTGATTAAGGGACCGAAAGGCTATCCACTAAATCACTAAATATGAGAAACAACTGAACTAAATTTGCACTAAACGTGAAAAAAAAAATTGCATAATGGAAAGAGCCCACCACTTTGCTACATAATTATGATACCTTCAAACGATACAGACTTAATAATGAAACAAGCGTCGATACATTACAGTACGTACACAAAATCAAAAGTAAATAAAACGCATGCCTATGTATATATAAACGGCACATGCTTTAGAGGAACAACAAAGTTACCATTAGATTATTTATATTCTATTTTTGTTGGGGGATATCGGCGCATTAAAATCATTTTTTTCTATATTCTTAAATTACCTATATTATATTCTTTTAATGTTAACTTGTTATTTAGTTGATGGTGAACGGTAATTTGTAAAAATGATAAATAATCACCTAGTACGCACGAAGAGCTGTTCATTAAAAATCACTAAAAAATCGGATAAAGAATTAATATGATGTTTTTTGTTTTTTTCTACTATTAATATATGCATTTGCCCGATTAGGTGTAATTCGTTTTTTTAAATACTCATTTCGACAGAGCCAGTAATGGGGTAGGTTTTGATCGAAAAAAACGATAGTTACAAGGGAACTAAAAGTAAATAAATCGAACGTTCGATACTGGAAATGTGTTTTAAGCGCTGTTAAACTCGTAAGCGCGCACCTTTTAAGCGGGAACGGCGGAGGATGCAAGAAGCAAAATTCGAAAATTTGACATTTTCCTTCCAGTCGATTATCATCCGCGCTTATTGAATTTGCAACCGAAACCGAAGACGTGCAATCCGTGTGGTTACGAACGTCTTCGGTCGAAATTAAATCTCGCGGCCTAGAGAAATTTCGTAATTTCAACTTCTTCTTCCAGTAGAAAGAAGCGGTTGAAGAAATTTTCACGTGACATCTAGCGCTTACGCGTCCGATACTATTTGTTTAGAGCAGAACGGGGGACGTTTAATATATCTAGCGAGACACGCGGCATGGCGCTAAAGATAAATAAAGGGGACGACGTGTCCGCGGCGTGGGGGGGGTTACGGGTGGTATTTTTATTTATTTGCCAGTACCGGGTCCAAGATAAACTGTTCCAGTCTCGGATGTGGCGCTGGAAAATGCTGCGAGAAATTTGCTGGAATACCGTGTGACGCCGCCGGTGCGCAATATATTAGCAATAGCAAACTGCTAGCCGTCCGGAGTTGTTGCAGGCGGAACGCGTTATCTGCTACGTGACTTTTCAGACGTTGTCGCGAACGCAGCTCCCCCCCCCCCGCACCACAGCTGGGCCGTCCGGAGTCCAGCCATCTCCTTCTAGGCCTTATGTTCTGTTATCACAACTGTTTGTTCTGCTAACACTTTCATGCAGCCGATCCACACCTATTTCGTATACTTCATTATAACTCCGATTAAACTTTAATCTATCCGTGCGCATTCCGCTCCTTTATCATCGCCGAAATGCCGCACGCGCCACATCCATTCGCCCTTTCCCCCTTTTCAAGGCCGACACTGCAGTAATAAAAGATCGAACACTCGATATCGGGCACATTTCATTTTTTCCAATACCGTAAAAAAAAAAAAATACACTATATACAGTGAGATTTTCATCACCAGTGGAGAGGGGGGCTTTGTCGCGAGAAGAGAATATAACGACGAATGTGGCTGGCGTTGTGCATCTTGGTAGAAATTGCGGGGATCAGGAAGACCGTATCCGATGACGAGGTAAAAGTGTTGAATTTTAATGCCTGGAATAACAATTTCGAAGAAAGCGGACTTTTTTGAATTGTGCCGATTAAAAAAAAAAAAAAGACAAAAAGCAATCCCCCTTGTTTATTACACGTCTTCCCACGTGCTTCTTCAACCAAATTTTTTCTCGCACCAAATGCTGACCCGATTGCTTTGCGGAGGACTGTTGGAGGTAAAAACTACGAGTGTTCCATGATCATTATACTATTCAACGATAAAACCACTCTAGTAATACTTCACCATTAATTGCACTTTTCTATTTCATTTTCATTCGATTTTAATCTATTTCTACGTATTATGAGGATTATTCAAGCCTCTGGGCTTAACTAAGAAACCGTTTTGATTAAATCGGTTAACGGTGATTGTGTATACAAATAGGGACAGAAGCCACCGAGTAAAATATACAAAATCCAAACTGTCTAATATTGACAAAATTACGGACCCACAAAAGCCTAGGACTGACTTCGTGCTTTATATTTTCCGTTCGCATTAATTTTCGATATCAATGGAAGTCTGCGAAAAGTTTGAACATCTTCCACGTGAAATCTACTATCACCGCTATTCGGAAATCATATTTTCCCGTTAAAATCGCGATTATTTAATAAAATTTGATCGCCGATTGAACGGGTATTTTGTAGCCGTGCAAAATTTGAAGGCATCAAGTCCGTGGAGCTCAGGAAAAATTGATATAAAATTTATCCTTCTTCCGGATTTTATTTTCATTTTTGAGGTGTCGCCGAGACTTCCTTTACATTTTATATCCAATCCCATAATATTTCCCCATTTAAAAAACGAGGCCGTCTTTGAAAAAGTGAATCGTTCAATTTTTACTATTTTTTTTTTTTGTTAAACAAAATTTCAACAAATTTTTATTTTCCGATTTATTGTAATCTCGAATTTTTAAATATCTTCCGAATCGCAGATTTGATTTAATTTTTCAAACGGAAACTATTACTAAGAACCGATTTTTCCAGACTTTAAGTGGACGAAATATAAGAGAATATGTCAATCGGAATAGGAGCTTTTATTATTCTTATTATTCTTATTATTATTATTATTTAATTATTATTATTATTTTTGGGCCCGTCAACTATGGGCATTAACTCAGCGCGCGAATGAAATTTTTGAAAGTGTCAATGTGCTCGACAGCAGGAATCGAAAACTCGGTTCTAGCCGAACGAAACACAATTAACTAATCAACTACGCTACGAAAGCCGTCTAATGAAGAGAGTTCTTGTCTCTTTCCCTCTGGTTTTAATATGGGGTTCGTGAAATTTTCGATATTTTTTATGTGCGGTAGCAGAAGCTGCGACATATTACGGACAAAGAGTACAGAATTTTTATTTCGTTTTTGGAATAGCAGTACATTTTGCCCCGTTGCTTTCTTGGAAACGTTAATCATTTACCGTGTTTTTTTTTGTTTTTTTTTTTTTTTGGGTTCTGTCTTTCGTTTAATGATAATTGCGCCGAAAAAAACACGTCTATTTCAAAAAAAAAAAAAAAAAAAAAGGTAGATCGCTTTTGGGATTATTCCCTTTTTATTTTGAAGTTCCTATTATCACTGATCAATTCTGCTCCACGATGGCTATTAAAAAGAGAGATAAAAACGTAACTCTTGTTATTATTAGATTATTCATTAAATGAAACTAGATTTTTTTTTTTTTTGTTATTAAATTTTAGTTACATACATGTATGGCGCATAACAAAAATTAATGTGCCCCATCTAATTAAGTTTATTTGGTCACACTAATTCTGCTTTACAATTTGTAAATATACAAAGGTATAATTGTTAATCTTAATTATTTTCCTAATATAAATGAATATTATTTTTACGATTTTTAACCTAATGCATTGTAAATTTATTAAAGTTACTGAATTCATGTGTTACTAAATGCTCCGCATTATCTTCAAACACTCCTGTAAAATATGATATACACTATCTTGAAAATTGCTCCCAACACACAATTTTACGACTCCGCAGTTCCAAATTTATACAAGTATTCCAGGACCGGTTGTGAAATGTACATATGAAACTAGACGAAATTAGTTCTCTCAATGTCGGGGACACACATAGAAAAAAATACGGGAATAATTTTGCTTTCTTTTTACCTATTTATCTAAATTTAACTAGATCGAATGTTTATACTGGAACTTTTGCGCTTTGATAGACTATTTAAATATTTTCCTAATTAAAGTAGGAATAGGCAATTTCAAAATATCACGCGATATGCAGCTTTTAACGTGTTTCGTCGCCGAAATTAATCTCTGTTTTCCAAAATATTATTACTCGCGCACTTATATGCTTCGAGAACGGAGAGTATGATCAAAGTTTCTTTATAACATAATTACCAAGCGTGAAGTTCAGTTTATCGTTTAAAACAAACACGTTCCTTCATAAAGAAAAAAAAAAAAGGCAAATAGTCTAGCCGGTAGGAAATGTTAACGTCATAGGAAAAATTATCGATCGACCACATTTTGAAACGAATCGATATTGTTTTCCATTTGTTGATTCATCGGCAACAACGTGTATTTTAATTTCTGCTTTACATTTCGCATGAAATATCGATTATAATTAAGGCGCGTAAATTTTTTCGATCGAATTCACCGTGCTGACGACAATTAAAAATTCTTGCAAATAAATTTTAATCCTGTATGATGTTACATTTTAATAGGTTCCCCGTTATTACTCGACCGGTTGCTTACCATTACGCAACTTAGTATACAATTTACATTTTGAACCATTTCTTAGCGCTGCTGGCTGGCAATTCTTGACCTCCTCTCTCTTTTATAATTTCCTTCAATCTCGAAGAATGTGATATCAATTTCCTCGTGTGCTTCCTATTTTCCATCTCTTAACATACCGATGTGTGCGCAATTTTATTGGTGATTTCTTCTCATTACGCAACATTTCGAATGACTCAACTTTCTTCCGAGCTTTTTGATATACCGCATGTGGAAAAAGATAAAAGCGAGTTCCATGGCGGCATCGCGTACACCACATTAAAATTCACATAACAAAACGTGAAGTTGGCGCTTTTAAAAAACCGCGCCCGGCGATCATCAATTAATTTCGAATAGCTGTTAATAATTGCGACGCGCGTTTATACTCTATACCGTGATAACGCGTATTACAGGTTTCGTAAAAGAACGGACAAAGGGAAGATATTTGAACAAAAAGAAATATTAATAATTTATACCAGTTGTCGCGGTCGAATGACTTTTTTTGTTTATTTTTCCTTTTTTTTTTTAAACGACGTCAGCTGTTTCGTGAACGCCATATAAATGGCACAATTTTAATTTTGTTGCGCGTAGACCTTCATCGTGAGGCCGGCAGAAGAGTGTATTCGTCGCAGTAACGAATTTCATGATAGTATGAAAAGCCCGGCGCCTGAAAAGTATCAAGGAAGATACGAATTAAGACGAAGAAACTGTAGCATGGCTAAAATTCGGCCGGGCGACCGATTCGGGGAGAAAAACGAAGCGACCGAAAGTATTCACGAATGATCGGAATGAAAAAATGTCGGGAAAGCGGAAAAACGGAAGATAAATCGCCAGTGGCTTATCAGGTTGTCTGCCATAAATTTCGCAATAAGAAAATTACGCTGATAAATGCGTACCAGTGAAAGAATATACGCGCGAGCGTGATAAAGCGACGTAGAAAGGCGATCGGGGAATTTAGTTTTCCGCATTAGGCGAAGTTGGAAGGGACGGGAAAATGTCGGGCTGGCCGGGAAGAGGGGCGAAAGGCAGAAGAATCGACAAAGATCTGCGCGTTCGTGGCTGGAACAGAAAATGAACTGTCAATTGAAATTAATGAGGTCGTCCATCGGTCCGACTACGTTGCACACGTAAGAAGGTCCAGCCGCACACTGAGACACACGGACGAGTGGCCGGCTCGGGCAACTTTCTTCGCAGCCGCGCTGACTTTTTCTCGGAGCAGAGATTGCGCTCAACTTTGCTCCGATAGCGGCCAATTTATAGCGCTACATTAACGTCTGCAGGATGTGGCGATGTCGCGCTGCTCGCAGAAAATAAAATTTCCAACAGCGCGCAATTTTTTTCTTATCGTCCTCGCCAGATGCGGAGACGAGCGTATGGTTGCGCGTGTGCGCCAGTGTGCGAATGGGCCGAGCGATTGTCGAGGCGCGCCCCAGACGAAGCGCCTTTGAATAGATGCGGCAGCGCCGATTTAACTTTCAACTTTGACGACGACACGAACGGAGGCAGCAACAACGTCCGACTTGATTCAACTTCCGCTCCGAGCAGCCGAATAAGTCAACGCCGCCGCCGCCTAACGTGCACGCGCGCTGTCTCTGCCAACGTAGACATCCGGCCGGCAGGCGGTGGCGGGACGAGCCGAAAAGAAATATGACGCCGGCCGACCAGATAGACGCAGCGTTGAAATGCAGAAAAAATAATCTGAACTTTCCATCGGACCATGTGCGTCCGTTCGTCAGATTACCCGGCCCGCGTTATTTACCATTTTTCCTTCCATTTCAGATGCCTTCCGATAGCGCACAATTGCTTTCCGAATAACTCTCGTGAAAGTCAAACTTTTCCAAAGAGAGAGCGAAAATGTCGCTCCAACTTCGTTACAAGTCCCACCACTGCCTGACGCTATATCCATGCTCGGATGTTTGACGAAACGACCAAGCGGCCGTTCAAGCTAGACAAACGTCGTCAAGCGTATCGTATTGACACTATCGAACTTTCCAGGTGTCAAGCCGGCATTAGCTGCTATTTCCCGAAAGGCTGCACGTGTCGGTCAGAGGTTACTTTGACGGCCTATTAAATAAGCATGACTTCCTCATGCATAAGTCTCCTCTATGCTGCTACACTTCTGCGGCAAGTTAACTTTTTCGCGATGTTCCTATATATTCGGGAAAGATTCATTATAACATACCTTCCCAGCAACGACAGCTGGTCCTATTTCAACTATATCTTTATATAAATACATACATATATACAGGGGCGGATCCAGAGCGGTAATATCTTCTACGGTAAGCAATAGATTTGAGAAATACCCTTTGTTTCATCAAAAAAATCAAATAGCGACCTCTTGGAAATTTAAAAATGTTTCAAAAATACATAATTATTACAATTTAATTTAAATTTAGTTTTATTTTTCGGTGAAAAGTAAAACGAAATTATAAAATTACACCTTAAATATGGCAGTTTCGAATTTGAATAGTAAGAAAAATAGTATTTTTATTAGACTATACTTCCTTTTTTATTTTTCTTAATAATCCGATCCCACTTCTTTCTTCGCGAGCAAAGAAAAAAAAATATACATTTTTCTCATTGAACTCTATTTTAAATTAAAATTACAAAATAAAAATAAGAAATAAATAAAAAAGACAAAAGACCGACAACAGTATTGGGTTTAAAATAGAATAAAAAAGTATTAAACATTAATTAATAAATCCACAGGTAAAATTTATATACATAAATATTTTATAGTATAACATAAGTTTCTCTGTTATAATAAATTTTCTCGTAGATGCTTTGGGTCCCCTATTCCCCACCCTGTAGATCCACCACTGATATATATATATATATATATATATAATTAATGAAAAGTCATTCTTAGTCCGACCCCATCACTTTTCTTGTCTCAAAACGTTACATATAAGGCAAAGTACCGACAAAATTGGTTGCTTGACATTATCAATTTTCCTCGTTCTATGCGAGTATAGAAGTGATAGAGCTGGGGGTCCAGGGGTGTCCCCAGGTGGGGTCAAAGGGCAGGGCCCCTTGACCCCTCCTGCTTTCATTTCTGTCTCTTTCTCTTCTATACTTTGTATAAAATGATCAAAATTTACAACGTAATTCTTACTGGCATCAACACACACAAAAAAAAAAAAATAACATAACCACAAAAGTCCTATTCTAACATTTAACTTGCATTATATAAAAATTAAGACATTTTTTTGTTACATTTTTCGTTACATATTTCATTACATAAAATTGTGACATTTTTTAAATAACAATAACAAAAATCCTATAAAATATAACAAACGTTACATAAAATTGGGACATTTTGCGTTACATAAAATCGGGACATTTTTCTTGGACATTTTTCTGGGACATTTTTTTAGGACATTTTGCGTTACATAAAATTGGGACATTTTTTCGAATGGAGGGTAGCCTAAGAATTACGTTGTAATTAATATATATATATGTATACATTTTTTTATGTGAAGAATGATGTAGCCGTTAATATAATTACAATATAGAAATCGATCTCAGCCACGCAGGATTTCTTCCGAAGGGGGAGGATGAAAGTTAAAAAGCTAAGCTTTATGATAACACCTCCGCGACGAAACTTCAGGTCGATCTATCTCAACAGTTACACTTGTCTTTTTGGGTTTTTTTTAACGTTTGTTCACGCGTAATCTTTGATTTTATTTAGACCGATTTTAAAGATTATCTATTTGCCTATTCGAAAATGTATACCGTCCGTCGTCGTCCTTGGTGGGTACGCCGTTCTTTATCGATTATGATACTTGGTAATTATTAGGATAAACGTTAGAAAAAGGCGGAGGTTTCTTTAGAGAAATGTTTATTTATATAACAAAGTCCATTAACGATTAAAATATTGTCAACATTAAGCACGGAAACGTAATTTGGCAAGAAGCTAATTTTAATAAGGCAAAAAATTAAAACAATCATTAATTGCAATGCATTAGATTCGAAAAAAAGGACGAATCCTGTGCTATTTAAAAGCTCATCGCTAACAGAAATATTACGTCTTCCTTTTGACCATGTGGACCGACTCCAATGCGATCTCATTTGTTTATCAGTAACTTAACCGGTCAATGGTGATAGCGGCATTACCGATGAGTACCGGTGAATGCTGACACCTAGTGTGTTCATTAAAATAAGCGTCTTCTTAGACTTTCCCTTTGCTTAATATGACCAGACAAAACCTAAAACATTTTCATTTATATAGGGAAAATGTGACTAAAATGTTATTAAACGCTGGTGGTATGAAATGTTAATGTTCTGTGAAAATGCAGATATGGATAAAGTAAATTTGAGACCCCGTAGAAAGCGATTTGCAAAGCATCAGCGACAGAATTTGAATGTTGTATTCTTAAATACCTAGACTATTTATAGAGTACCGAAAATAGCAACATTCTAATTTAGTCTATTATCGTTTAAAATATCTACACCAAACTAGAAAATTCAAAACGCAGAGAGACTTTCAATTATTCCAAAAAAAAAAAAAAAAACTGAAATATTACCGATGTTACTTTAGAGAAATGTCTATTCGAATGAAAATAACGGATTTGATACTTGACATTGACAGAAATATTACGTTCGAATATCCGGAACTTTGAACCAGTTACCAGCTTTGTATAGCGCAAAAAGCAGCTTTGGTTGGTCTATCATAACACTCAAAAATATTTACACGAAAAATTGAGTAACATTAAAGATTTACTGAAAAATTTTTTAATATAAATGCGAAAAAAATTAATTAATTAAACGGGGTAATTCGGGGTGTAACACCTCAAAAGACATGTATTAGGAATAAACAACGCTGACACTTCTCCCAGTAGTCGACATCAAAAATTGCAATAATTTTATTTAAAAAAAAAAAAGAACTTGCAGTTTATTGTATGACAGAAAATAAAAATCGTAATTATATAATATATGTCCAATATTTTATCTCGAACTTTATACAAAAAAAAAAAAAAATAGGGGTAATTAACAAAGACGGTTGCAATCACCGGTGTCTGAAAATGGGAGCAAAGTATTTTCGAGAATGAATTACCGGTGGCTAGACCGATATTTGAAATAAGTCATTTTCCGATGTAACGTGATTTTAACAATTTTATTCAATACATATACACACATATACGTACTGTACATTCCAATTGCCCCGGGGGCTGCGTAATATTGTGAGCAGAATAATTTACATTATGCGGTTCGGCTTCAATATTACCGATTTTATACGCGTAGAATTGTTTAGAAAATTACCACTTATACCAGGTTTTATAATGAATTTATCCGTGCAAAAAGATTTGTTTCCTCGCAATTAGCCGATATGTATTGTAAATAAAATTATCGTTATATCGGTTACAGTTAAATTCTAAATTGGTGTCCGATCGTAAAAGTATTTCAAATAATATAGGCTGTAAAGTGTGGAAACTGTTACTAGTTTATATGTTTTAAATTCAAACAAGAAATGTTGAAAAATACGAAAAATCCATTTATTGTTCTCATTTTGCCTAGTTCATTAATTAAAATTTTAAATTTCAGCAAATCTCTAACAAGCTAATCGAAAAAGGAAACGCATTTTAACTAATTCGGTCGCAGAGTGAACTTCTGTATTTCGGCGTTTATTGTTTAGAATTAGAAACGGAAAATGTTTAAATAAATAATGCGGTTAAATTCTAATCGAACAGCACACATTGTACAGCTAAGCTGAAATTTAAGATGCTCTTTTTAATGCGAATAACAATATAATCGTTTGCGACACGTAAAATACGTAACATTCGCTTAAGTTGCAAATACAAACGCGTTCTGTAGTAATGTTTGTAATATTGTGCGAACTTTTTCCAATTCACGCTGTTAAATTACATGCGATTTCCAAAAAAAAAAAGAAAAGTAGTGAGTTATCATTTCAAAAAATACCGTAATAAAAATAACGCAAAAAAAACCGACAACAGAAAGCACCCTGAAAAACATTTTCACCTGCATCAATTTTCAACGTTAGTGGAGCGCATAACTTATTTTCTATTTCTTCGCACATCTTCTCATCTCTGGATGGTTAACAATCAACAAGATCGCAGTAGACCGTTCCTCCGGTCAGCAACAGAGTATTTGAATCTTTCCTACAGCATAGTGTTGTCGCAAATTTTCACGTGCGATTTGCCACGATATCATCATCAATCTCTGGGGTATTTCGTATTTACAGGTGTTCGTACGAATGAAGCGTAACTTATGAGGCCTATGTAGTACATATATTCCGTGTTACAGATTTTCAATCCACAAAGTCCACACGTCCTTGTTGGCCACCATTTTATGTAAACCATTTTTCGTTTCGCCTTTAAAAGACGATGCATTTTATTTGTTTCGGGTTCCATTTTATTTTTTAATCTCCTCTGACCGTCTTCTTCAAGATGTAAAAACTCTTCCGGTGCGTTTGATCGTTGCTATAGTTAGTTAGGCAATGGTGTTTCGTTTGGGTAGAGGGGGCATGATTCGAATCCCACTGCCGCACATTGAACATATTCAAAAATTTCACTTGCGCGGGAATAATATCATAATACTCGTACTTGACAAATTTCGCACAGAAAAAGATAATGGCGATTAATAAAAATAGAATAGTCACCGGAAATATCTCTGGAAATCATCGGCGTGTTTGCAAACTCCTTGTGTTGCTGTTGTTCTTGAGCAACTAGAATTCAAATTATTTACGATATATTTAATATGGTTGCTGAAATGAAATGAATTTTCAAAGTGCGAAAAATAATTTAAAATAAGGTAAACTGTTTTTTTATTCGTCAGAAAGATATGGAGTTTTAGAAATTTGTGTGAATAAAAAAGACTTCTTCGTAAGATCCGCGCAGTTATATTTTTTGGTTTTTCCCGCTTATTGGTACTATAATTTTTTAATTAGTATTAAAAAGATCCGAATTTTTTCTGAAAATATACAGACGATCTCCAACCGTAAATGATAGTAGTAAAATATTGTACGCTAAAATTTCGCCGGGAAAACAAAATGTCTGAAAGGTGAGAACATTTTCGTACACGTTAATTACGTATATACATATATCGGTGGAAGAGGTAAAAACTAGCGCGTCGGTTTGATTAAAATCGCGCGATAGAGGGAGGGATAGTCGGTAAGAGGAAGAAACATAATTGATATCGGTAAAACAGGTGGTTGAAATGAGCAACGTTCCGTTGAAATGCATAAATCAGCCGGCCGCTAAGTGTACAACAGATTATTATTATTGTGTCTCGTATGTTTATATAAAAGCCCGGAAGCCGGTACTTAAATGACAGAGATCATTTTGTGTTCTGCACCATTGAAGTTTTATAACCCGTGAGGGCTTTATTTCATTTTTTATGGCCGGCGAGCACGTTCTAGCGCGCAAGGCACCAACACCAGCGCGTACGCGGGTCTGCCGCCCCCTATCCCGCATTTTCAACTAGCCGCCACTGATAACTATGCGTCGTCGTCTTATCATTTGACACATTAATCGTTACATTTTTAGCAGAGTTTAACGACGACATTCTGTCTGTCTTTAAAAGGTCGTTAGCAAGCCGAATTTATAATTGCTCTCATCATTACGGCAACTATTAGTCACCATTAATGCGAAAATCTCTTCATTATCTTCTACATTTTCGTGTCTGGACCTTTTCAAGTGTACACGCTGCTTTTTTTATTTAAAAGCTCCCCCTTTCCCCCAGCCACACACACATCTCTCCTTCGTGTAATGTCCCGAGTTGTACTCATCTAGTTAATTGCGGTGCGAATTCGGTTGAAATGTATCGATGAGAAAAATTGCTACTAGAAAATGAAGAAAGTTCTAGATTTAACCCGTATTATTCACGGGTAATTTTTAATTTTGCGAAATAGTTGCAATTTGTATTCTAGTTTAGAAACCCAGTTGACGACCGATTTTTATATGACCTCTTCTCCTTCGTGACTTTCCTGTATATTTGCGACGCGCGTCTTAAGAGCTAGTTTTAGCTAGTTATGATTCGCTTTTTTAAAACTATTTTATATTTTGAGGGAAATTCTATTATACCTATCTAATTTTATTATTATCAGGAGAAGCTACGATCGCGGTATTTTTCACGACAGCTAAATGAACATTTTGCGCATTATTATTTTTTAATCATAAAACTAAAGTAGGAAGATAACATCATTTTTTATTCGCTTTTACTCCGAGAATAGGCATATAATCAGTTCGAATATGACGGGGGTAGAAAATTATCGATTGGAATATTATAATGCGGCGAAGGAAACCGTAATGGCACATCATGGTGGCAGCCACTGAACAGCGACGGATTTTCCGCAGTTAGAGGAAAACATGGTAGAGCAGAGGGAGACACGGTAAATAGTTGAAAACGTGGCGAGATGCATCGGAAGGGTATAATTTACGGTAGATATTTACGGTAGATGGGTAGCGGTTAGCGAAGAAGAAAAAAAGTTCAGCAACTTAAATCGAGAGATAGGAGAAATAACTTCGTCGGCGAACGGAAGATTCAGAATTTAGCAGTACTTCAGAGAGTAAGGTAAAACAGGAAGGCGAAATAAAAAAGCTCTATCGGAAAAGTTATATAAATGCTTAAAGCCGGAATAATTGGATTTCAGCTTTACCTACTGCTCAGCCACAGCATCGGAATACTACAATATCGCACCCTCGTCTCAAAAACTTCGTCATAACCGTCGGAGAATGCTATGTTTCAGCTGAAAAATTTTTATAGCTACGCCTAAAAGCTTAAAAAATAACTTTTATACGCTTCTCCCTTACCCCGGCAATAAATAAATATGCAGATAAATATTCCGAACGAGACCAAGCATTTGTTAACTGCTATTAGTTACATTTTTTCGTTTACCGGCTATTTTTACGATTATTAATAATTATTTATTATTACGGGTACTTTAAATAAAATAGTAGCTTCGATTAATTCGAAGCGGTGTTACATTTCGTACTGAGTGAAGAGAGCAGTGTTACCGACAACTCCTTCGGCCGAATATTTTCGAATAATCGATTGATGCGCAGCTTAAACAAGAAAAAAAAAAATTTAAAGGATTTTTAGATTTTCAAAAAATTCTAACTGAACTCGAACTTTTAAACTGCGTCTTCAAAGTTTGCCAGCACTTATTCACACTTTAGAACGGCTAAATTTTACATCCTCCTCGGTTGTTATTTTTTTAAGTATGCCTAAATGTGTGTATTTAAGGGTTAAAATAACGTCCCATTCGAATCTTTTAGAATACGACAATTATACAATTTTTCCAATCCATCCTGTTCATCTCATTACAAAACCTTTTACTACCTTCATTGAAGCTAGAGTTGTTCTATATTTGCAATTTTTGATAACTGATAACTTGTTTGATATCCTAATTTCCGCAATAATTAAGATTTAAATAAAATTCGAAATGTGAAATATAGAAATTAAAATATGCCGAAGTGAAATTTGTGTTTTTAATGCAGTGAACGGAATTAATTTGCAATGTGAGTTTAAATCGAAAGTGTTTTTGTGTATTTTAGAAATGTTGCTTAGTTTTTCTTTCCGAGTATTTGCGTTTTGCAGCAGAACGTAAAGTTCGTTTTTCCTGAATATTATGATAATTTTTTATAATACTGCGCGGCATTGAATGCTTAAGGTTGTGTTTCGAAATTATCAGTAATATATCTTAGCGATGAGTAATGTGGAGATAAATACCAATGCGCTTTTCGAGATTTCGTGTTTTTGTTTAAAATGTAATCGATTAAAAGTTTGCGATTGTTTTTACTCAGTTCCAAGTTTATTTCTATCATTTCTGACAGTGAATTGAACATATACCTTGCCTGATTTCGTACATGATATTTATTGAAACGCGGTACTTCCTCTTTATTCGCCTCCCCAGTAATTCCCTTGTAAAATTTTACTCCAAATTTATATTTGTAAAGTAATAATTTGCAAGCAATATAGATTTGCTAACACTGAACAACTTCGTAGCATTATTATCTCTTTGATCATATTTTATACTTTTAAATAACGAATGAAAATTGAATCATTTTCATCTGACAGTGGTTGAAGGATTTTTAATTTGATAAGCGGGCTAGTTTGCAACACTGAAAGTTAGCTCCGAAAGTCCGAGGTTATTTTCGATAGAATGGCGGTAAAATTAATTATATTTAAATTATCTGCCGAAAAGATAATTAAAATTATAACCGACGCAGTTGGAAAAAGGCGAGCAACATTTAATACGGTAGGGTAAAGGATCGACCCGGGACAAAACCAAAAAACAACTTTATGTGTGACCCCTGTGAAAACTGTTGCGGAGATAAAATGTGGATGCACAGTGCCTTAAAAACTTCACCGCACACGCAATGTTCCGAAATTGAAAATAATACCGAGATAGTAGTTTTTCTTCATCGCTTTTCGGCTTTGTCGAATTATTCGCGTAGTAGCGTTTATTGTACAGGCTCTCCTCGGTGTACTACCGCGGCAGAGCCTGTTGTTCCCTTTCTGTTCGCATTAATTGCCGCTAGAATTATCCGAAAAATAAACAGAGAATTAAATTAAAAGTAATCGGCGCAGAAAATGCAGATAATTTCGCTGATAATTTGACGGAAAATTATTAGCCGACTAGGCGGTATTTAATTTTGTCTCTGACGAATGAACCGGCGTCGACGAGACTTTGTGGAATTAAAATGACTACACGTAAGCAGAGGCTGCCCGGTAATGAACGAAAATAAGCACGAACCACCACCGGACGTCAGTGATATATCTATGCATATCTGAGAACGCTCATAACCGCAGGAGTAAGCAAGCGTAACTTAAAATAGCGCGTAGCGAAAGTGAACTTTTTAAGGAGGATTCAAAAAGTGTTATAATTAACCTTGCGAGAAGAGAGAAATATTGCAGGATGAACAGCGAACCAAGTTCAAGTAGCTGGCAGCAGCGAATGCTATTAACACCCCGTAGCAGACGCTAAGACGCAGATTTAATTTATAACCATAAACACACCTTTACATAGTCGCTGTGCAACTGGAAAACCGCACAGAAACTCGTCCGTTCCAGCCTTATAAACCCTTCATGTACTCCATAGAAAGGAACAAATTGCCAGCCGAGACTCTACCTCCCATGAAGCGCCACCGAAACACTCCGATCAACTGTAATCCATTTAGCCGTCCCCTCTCCCGTCTTATGCTCGGCCGCGCATATTTATTACTTTTGAACAAATGGCGATTAACACGTGCTCCCGAATTAAAAAGCAGCTACGGAAATTATTTTTAAGCTCTGGCGGTAATACCGTTTTCCAGTTTACTCAGACGTGTCTCTCGGAGTTGTCTCAGGTTGATTATAATATTGAAGCCTGCTAAATACAGAGATATTAATCGGAATTGTATAGCAATTAGAGTTTCTCCGTTAGAAGAACGATTATCGAAAAATGTGCACACACACACGTGTATATCATCGGCTATCTAGAATCACGATTAGAGATATCAGTCTTATTTTATTGTAAATTTTGTTTTTCATAAATACAACGAGCCTCATATCTGTTGCGCTCACAGACGATTTGTCTGGTAGTCTCTAGTGGTTAAGGTGCTTGGCTACCAAATCTCAGAGGTCGGTTCGAGACTAGTCTCGTTCCGGATCCAAGTCACTCCCAGGTATAAGTCCAATCTGAAATTGAACTGATCATACCAGAGAACTATCTGGTGGAAAGTAAAGGCGAATAATCCAAGAAAGGAACTACCGGCTTCAGTATTCTCATTAGATCCATTAGAACCTTAAGTACAATATGAAAAGTTTAACTTCACAATCCATGATACCTTATCAACGATATATGTATGGCACTTGCTTTACTTACGTGTCCTCATCACTTTAAAATTTTGCCGTCCCTAGTTATATTCTCTCGTTAAATTACTGCCGAATCATATATATTTCGGATTATCCCATTAAAATCCGAAAAGGAACCTGCTGGATCCGTACTAAAAATTTCATCTACTTGTAACTAGCAATTACGATTGGCTCAATTGCGGTGTTTTTAAATCAGCTAGAATCATTTTTGGCCCGTTTCCGCGGTTTAACTCGACACGCTTCCTCGTGTACGGTCGCCGCGGTAATAGTCGAAATTTTCGGAAGATAATCCACCGGTTTCGAAGCTTCTCCGGTCGAAATTTATTTAAAACAAATGATTTTGATGGAGTTTCGGTTATGATGGAAAAACATATATATGCAATTATAAAAAAAAGCCGCGAAAGACAAATAACGGAGATTTGCGAAGAACTCGATTCGCGTGTATTTTTCTTTCGGCTTCTGTTACTCAACTCGCGGTTAAAGACGCTTACTGCAGAATTAATAGAATGCGAAGGAACGTTTACTTCTCGGTGCCGGACTATCTCCTCCTCTGCCATGTCAGCAGTTTTCATTTTAATCACTTAAGTTCGACTGTCACAGACTACTTCACAAGAGTGAGCGATAAAAACGGGTAAATGTGATTTCGATTTCCTCTAAATTAAGCCCCCCCCCTTAAATACAGGATTCCGGACAAGTGGGTAATAATTTTTAATTTCTTATTACGCCCGATAGTAAATATATTGGAAAGTTGTTCGTAAAATCGTTTGCACGAATGCGTTTATCGTTTCAGTGTAGGCTTGGATGGGGGGGGGGCACAGTACCGGGTCACGTCTTATAAAGGGGCCCCTAAGAGGCTCCCACCTCCGACATGGATGGTTAAACGTGCAATAATAGATGTTTTTCCAAACATTTATATAGCATATGGAATATTTGTAACTATGCCGATTACAAATTGTGAGGCGTAAAGATCTTTTTCGATAATAAAAAGAATAAAAAATATCTGTATAGATCAACCATGCCGGATGATAGATTATCGGCATTATCAAGATTAACGATCGAAACAGATTTTCTCCGTTCAGTAGATTTTAACGATATTATACAAGAATTTGCAGAAAAAAAAAAAAAAACAAGAAAAAAATTCATTGTTTAAAATTATGGTAATTACAACGTAATTCTAAATCGAAATCCTATAAAATATAATAAACGTTACATAAAATTTGGACATTTTTTTAAATGGGCTAGCCCCCATTTAATCAAATGTCCCAATTTTACGTAACGTTTGTTATATTTTATAGGATTTCTGTGATTATGTTATTATATCCATATGGACCGATTTAGAATTACGTTGTAAATTTTGATCATTTTATACAAAGTATAGAAGAGAAAGAGGCAAAAATGTAAGCAAGAGTGGTCAAGGGGTACAGTCCCTTGCGAGGCCAAAATGACCGAGTCATACATATATATATATATATATATATTGGCATCGAAAATTCTACCTATTGTATATATGATATTTAGTTTTGTTTACGTTAATAATTATATATTAAATCGTGAATTCAAAGTAATATAATTAAATTAAATTAAAGAAAATTTAGTTATTCTATAAAACTGATAATTTTGTCACTTTCGAAAAGGGCCCCTAATATTCATACACTTAATCCGGGCCTGTTTCTGTGACCGTAATACCGTGATTTTTGAAATTCAGTTTCACGCGGAGTCGATATTTGTAGTCGTATAAATTAAAATCAAAATTTTTCTGATTTTTCGTTATAGACTGATTCCCATAAAACAGTCCTGCCGTTTTGTCAGTTTTAGCAAGTTTTACGAAAAAGAGAAAAAAACAAAAAAAAATCGAGAAAAAACTTTCGCAAATCAACGCTATTGATTGTGATCAGAGTATGTGAAGGTTTTATTCCCAAATTACTCAGAAATGACCTTTACCATTTGACAACCTGATCGTTTATGAAACACGTCTTAGTTCTCTCGATGATCATCCTGCGGTCGATTTTATTCTGTCGGTCGGATTTTGAAAATTTATCAACGCGAATTAAGTGACCACGATAACGATGGAAACGTAATCGTTGATAAAAGAAAGATGGCGGCAGAAAAGTTAAAAGAAGAAAATGAAGCTAGAAAATAAAAATAAAAAAGTGGTTCTTATTAGGTTTTAATGCGAAAACACTTCTTGATTGATCCGCTAGATTAGTATTCAGTGCTTCACCAGTGTAAATTATGGCGACGCGAAGATTGTTCGCAAGCTGCTGCAAAATTTATCGGTAATTACATTAAAAGTATAACATTTACGCGGCGATAATTAAAATTAAACTAAATGATTGTTTACATATTTTTTCATTTTTATTATTATTTCTTTTTCTTCTGATACTACACGAATGGCTTTTTTGTTATTTTTTTATTTTTTTTTCCTCCTCCTTAAAGTATAATAATCATTATTGAAATGCAGACTGCGCAAAATTCCCATAATATTCTCTCATTGGCTAAAATTATTTCTATACTTCGGAAGTTTAGTAAAACACCCTGATTGTTTATAATTCCGCTTGCATATACAGAACTGTACGTTCTTATTTGCTACCATCGCGTCGTACAAGATTTCAGTGGCCGAATTTCGCTCGTTTCAACCTTCAATCTAAGTAGTGTCTAACACAGTTTGCACTTTCATTAATACGGTGTGTCGTCCACTTAAAAGTAGTATTCTTTCGTCTCTCGTACGATTTATCGATTCGCACGACTTGGCCGTTCGTGTATAAATTTGCACGATTTGAAACTGAGTGTTAATTTAACACGTTACTGTACTAACGGCAACATTACACGCGACGCGATCAAACCGTTAATTATTTAAAATAAATTTTATTCTTATCTTGAATTCGCTTCTAGTAACTTAACACGCGTAACCTTTTGACAATCATCGTGCGCTACCGCTGTCAATTTCCTCTGATCTTTTAGTTTAATTCAGAATAGAGGGCCCCACACTGAAAAAAATACACTGTATCTAGAACACGTTGTTAATTTTTTTGTTGTTTTACTGTTCGTGAAATTTATAAATCTCGACACCCGATTTTTTGACGTGCGACGAGACGTTAATTATTAAGAAGGTAGCGAAGAAGCACGGGAATCGCTTACAGATTTAGACTTTTCGAAATGTCGCGGGAAAAAATTAAAACCTACTCGGCAGCTTTTGTACACAATGATAATTTTGGCGTATGCCCTGCGTACGTAATGATACACACCGCTATTTCGTTTTAGTACGAATATTCAAACGATCAAATATATGCAGACTACGACGTAAACGTAAATACCGGTGGTGTTAATATTTTTCCGAACGACCTTGCACAACGGTAAGACATACATCGGCCTTAGAAACGTTCCAAACACCAGTATGTACCTAGTTAGTTCGTCAAAAAATAATGTAACGCTTATCTAAAACAGTTTAGTATCTACGCATATGGAATAGAATTGTTGCGGCCCCGGATCCCCCCCCCCCCTCGTATGGAAGTAACGTGGAAGCTGTACCGTCGAAAATGTTCGATCGGGGGTCTTATAAATATGTGCTCACAAAAAAAGAAATTAAACCGCAAAAAGTATAGCGGATATTTTCGACTTTCCTCGCGACGATACTACTTGGCGAACGTCGCAGAGCCGGTCGACATAACCGATTTTAATCGGATTTTAGCAACACGCAAAAGGGGCCTGCGGGAAATTCCGAGCCAATTCAAAACTGACGGACGCAATTAAAAAATCGTATCATCGTTGCCGGATTACGAACGAGACAGAGGCAGATGTGGTGCGTCAGTGTGAGCGTGGGGCCGGCTAGGAAGCACCGCGAAACTGTGCGAATAGGCGCTAACCCTTTCGGCAAGACGAGAAAGGAAGATGCTGGAAAAGGGTTGCAGTCGCTGAACTAGTGCAGCCGCTAGTTGAAGAATTGATGTGAGCGGCAATATGGCGTCCGATTTTCGTTAAAATTCTCTACCGCTACTGAATTCGTAATTTATAATTAGCGTTGTCGAAACAAACGCAATTAGAGAAGGCGCCCCCTTGTGCGATTAAACGCAGTCGACGCAGATGTCGCTGTCGAGAAAGCGATGGCAGCCGAAACGGAACGGAATTGTAAAAATAGCGGCGGATGCGGCATTGGTTCGGCCGAATCGTGGTGCCCGGATTCGACGTGAATAGGAAACGCAAGTTGCGGTTGCCTTCGAAGGCGCTCTCGCACGGTCTGTCCAAGTCTCCGAAGATTAATACGCAGTAATTCACATCTGCGTCACATGTCGACAAGCAGAGCCGAACGAAAGAATAAAAAGCTCTTCCTTCAAGCGCGCGCCACAATCGCATCTTGCTTCGGATCTCTCCTTGTCCGGCTGCGCAAGCAGTTGCTGTCGAGCAGCCTCGGTTCGACAGACAGCCTGACTGAGCTTTCCGGACTGCTGTGCTCTGCGGCTTCTTGGACGAAGCGACACGCGGAGAAATTTTATCATTTTAAATTATTTCCGACCTGCCTAGCTAGCAGATGTTGCTCCTTCTCCGTTCGGACGAGAAAACGATGTGTGTTATTGCAGAGTTAGCCGACAGGCAACAGTGAGAATTCTCCGGCAAAAACGTCTTCGTTTCGGCTGGTGCCATTCCGCGATTTTTAAATTAAAATTTAACCTCGACGCGCTACGTATTAGCCCCCCGATGTAGCTTCGAACGGAGGAGGAAATTTATCTTTGGTTTTTGGAACGTGAGCGCGCGCACCTTTGTCTGCAGCTTTTCAGAAATAACTAGTGGAGGCGATGGGACAGTAATATCAACATGGAAATGAAGGAAATAGGAGTAAAATTCGATCTCCAACAGCTGTTTTGGGCGGCGCGTTGAAACTTCGGCAAGAGATTGAAGAAAAAGTTGGAACCACAGGGACATACACTTCGTCTGGCTCCCCCGCGGTGTCAGAGCCGCTGGTAAAAGCGCACCATCATGTAGATATGAAAAATGTTTTTATCCAAATGCAACAGCGATAATAATATCGTGTTTCTTTACCAAATTGAACCTTTTTTTTTTTTTTTTTTTTTTTTTGGATGGGGGGGATATTTCATATTGTTTTTATCATTCGCGTTTATAATATCATCATCATTCCAGTGTTTCCGCTGCTGGTAGGCTGGTTCGGCATCTGCGCACTAATCATTTCCGTGAAAGCCCGTCGAAGAACGTTTTCGTCTACAATATATGTCTCTGGTTATTCCGAATTTTTTCAGTATTACACGACGATAAACGTATTGTCTTTGTTCCGCTATACCTTCCCGTCCGTATCATGTCTTCTCGTATTCCTGCTGTAATTTCTTAATCACTTAAGTCTCGTTTTTCGTTTTTTTTTTTCGAAACCATCGCGGAATATTATAAAGACAACATTTTCCAGGCCTATTTCAGAATTATTCCACGCGAAAAATTTCATCTGAGAAATATCGTCCGTTAAATTTACTATCAATTACGTAGCGTGATTAAATTTTCGCAAACTAGAGTAATCCGGCGGTATTGCTGAAGTAACATATAATCAACAAAATAGCAAAATTTTTTGATAACAAGTAGTTATCTCTAAAGTCGTTCATTATGTACTTTGTAGATGTTATTTAATCTCTTACGCCGTTAATTGCAGTTTATGGAAAAACAAAAAGGCGAAATTCGAAAATTATGTTTATTTAAGGAACTTTTTTCACGCGTAATCGATCGAGATGGACTCTAGAATTCGTGAGTCAGAGCGAAAATGGGCATCGATTAATGTATTATTGAACAAATTAAATTCCTCGCACAAACTGGCTTAATGTCGGGCCAAAAAAAAAAATAATAATTTTAAAAAATGCACCAAGTTAAATAGCGTTAAATTGTGTAAGAATTGTTTTTTTTCTGTTTTTTTTTTTTTTAATGACTAATCTCGCGAAACATTTTATATTTGCTCGACATAATTGTACTAATTTATTCGGAAGTAATTTTCGAAAATTATTCGATGCCACCTCAAATAGAAATGACGATAAAATGATAAAATACATGTATATTCTTAAATGCTACGAGCGAAAAGAAAAAATCGATATTACGAGAAAGGGAAGAGGAGACCTTAATTAGATTAACTACGCAAAGAGTTTACGATCACTTGACTCTCTGGCATAATTTGTTTTCATTAACTGTCAAAAATTCTGTCCGCATATACCGTTTGAAATTGAATTAGAACTTAATTATTTCTCGGTTACTAAATTGCTCGCCATCATTTCGATTAGAACAACTTCTTTGTGAACATTTTTTTAAATTTCCGTTCGGTTAGTCGCTTTTACAGCCATCTCTAATTACACCGCGACTTAAATAAACGAAGCGCGCGCTGGAATCGAAGAATTTTGTCGTGTAGCTGAACAATCTCGGCGCTGGTAACTTTGTCCGTTCTAAAAATAAATTCAGTCGTGGTAACGAGCAGTCAAAGTTATAATTAGGCGATCTTAAGAACGAGATTAACTTTAAAAGCGAATAAAAATTCAATTTAAAGTTAATTCTTCTAATTTCTATACGCACGAGTGCATTTAAGCGAATTTTCTAATGATAACAACAGTAATGGTGAGAATAATAGGAGAGAAGACGTCTGCAACTCTGATAGACTGAACGATACAAACGTAAGATGCGCTCTATGTGTTCGTTGTAAAAAGTTAAATTGGAAAATGCTGGAAAGAAGTTCTTTGACAGGCTCCCGGCAGACCAATTGAATGTGAAAGATATGTGCGCGTCGGTACGTCAAGCTAAGAATTTGTCTCGTCTTTTGGCCCCGGATAAGGAGCGCGGAAATTGAAACAAACAGATAGAGAATTTACGCGGGTCCAATACGAGGTTTATTTAGCAGAAAATAAATGGAGATAATATAGCCGGAGCGTATTATAATTTGTTTTTTCCCTTTCTCTCGTTTTGGTTTTTTGTTTTTTGTTTTCGTTTTTCATAAGAATGACAAAGAAAAAAGTAATAATAATATGTAGAGAGTATGTAAAAAGCGAAATGTGTAAGAATCGGAATAGAACGGTAGGGGAACGGAAGAGGAGGAGGAGGAGGCGGCGGCGGCGGCGGCGGAGAGGGCGGGGAAATGCTCTGGGGATAAAGTTAAACCGTTTTGGCTCGGCGAGCGGTGGATAGGGAAAGAAATTTAAAGATAGAAGTGGAAAAATGAACTTTGAAGATGTGAGAAATGGCGCTGGCTTAGAAATCCGATATAAAAATAGGGTATTACAAAAGGAGCAAAAGAAGTGTACAGTAAATTTACCGGTTGGCTGGAGTCGCATCTATTTCCAAAACTGCGTAGACCCATAAATTAACCGGAGACGAATCTTACAAATCTTTTTCGTGCACGCTACGCGGCATCGGACCGGGCTGCTCTCGCAGCTCGAACACGTGTACGGAGTTATACATAAATGTATCGGTGTAGTTCAGATAAATTCACATTTAGGTGTATATTTATGAATGCCGCTGCTGCGAAAGATCGAGATATTTAATAAAAGTCAACATTTATTAGTAATATAACACACTATAGATAACTCTAGTTGCTGGCTGCGAACACACGCCGCGCCATTTGTCTCTTTCTCTATTTATAGACAATCTAAGCTCTTCCCTCGACCCTCCTCGCGCCATAAATTATATTAAACTTTTTATAATATTTCTTCTACCCCATCCCACCCCGCCACACACGGACCACGAGCCCGCCGCTTCCCGCGTTTCGACTCTTATCGCATCGCTCTTATCTAAGCGCGCTGTTCCCAAATTTTTGTCGTCTTCTAAGCAACCATCTCTCTGCACTATCATCATCGGACTCGCTCAAGCTCGCCGCTGCCGCTGTATCGCTAGTTAAAAATATCGTACACTGTTCGTTATTGGGAAATTTAATTTATTAACGGTGCACCAGTGTGCCGCGGCAGTGGCGCGAACCGGAACACGGTGCCGTAGTACACAAAGTCGACAACGGAATTCTTCGCAAAATCGAAACGCCGGCCAATTTATGGCGAGATTATGCAAATTGCGGCGAAATTTTTCCAGCAGAACCGACAACCTCGCACGGCCCCGGTTCGTTTCCCGGGCCGCTGGAATCAGCAGTGCTGAGGAGGAGGAGGCGAGACGCGTATAAGAATTTGGTTCGGCATGCGAACGGTTTGCAGTTGGCAGAAATTTCACCACAATATACCCCGAACGATTCCGGAAATGGAGTCCCACCCCCCTCACCATCTGCGTGCATTAGCCACAATGATCGGGGTCACACTCGGACGTGGCCTGGAAAAAATTGAGCAAACACGAAGTATTGCAAATGCGAACCAGGTCAATTTCCGGAAGCAATATTGCCCGGACTGGAAATTTCGCTTCTTAATCGATTTATCTTTCCTTTGATGACGATAATTTTCGTAAATAATCCGGATGGGTCGTTTCCGAATTGTTATCCGGTTTATTAGCGGAAGGAGGAAATAAATTTTGCGATTTCCCTTCATGGAATTGAAATAGTGCGATATATTTGCGAGCGCGTGTTGGCTGCGCGATTAACTCGAACATATTTGCGCGCGTCCCGCCTAATGGTATTTCAAAAATTAAACGGCGCTGTTCTGTTAAAAGTTTTTTTTTACCTCTGAACTTTTTTTCTCCTTTCCAGATTTAAAATTCAAAAAAATAGCAAATGCACACGAAGGATTGAAAAAATAAAATAGTTTTTTTTTTCTCTCTCTCGAAAAAGAGTATCGATTTCAAGATTTACTCCAAAAAATTTTTAATAAAAATATGCTAAGAAGTAAAAAGATAATTATTTTATAAAAGATAATCTTATACAGTTAAGTACACTTTAAAATTGGGAAATTACGATAATTCCTAAAAACAACACTGAATCCTTTAATAATTATTGTCGATTCCCCAAAATTCGAATTCTAACAATTAAAAACCACATTAAGCTTTTCTTTTTTTATTTTAAATAAATTGTGGGTCTCACGGGGCAAGTATGCCCATTGTGTGAATGCTCGACACTCTTATTAACATTTATTCAAAATACAAAATTACAACTATACCCGCTTATCCTGTACATCATAATATTAGTTAACTTAATATAAATTATAACATAGGACACACATACAAATACGTACACACACCGTAAATACTTATCTGCACACCGATACAGTAGGGCAGCTAAATATCTTCAAATCCTAAACAAACCCCGATCTTATTTTAAAGATAAATAGCGCGCCATTTTCTGTAAAATATCGGGACACATAAGGAATGTACAATTTTATTTCACAATCTTTTTGGTGGAAATACTTTTGTTTACGTGATGATACACGGATTGTCGAACTAAAAATGGTTGCTACAAAGCTCTGGGTACACTAGTTCAAAGTATAAAATGTTCGAACATGTCAATCGCGTAAATTGCGCCATTTATCAGATTCCTTTATTTTCGAACTAGCATTTCTATAAACTAACATTGGCAAAATTTTTATTTTTTTTATTTTATTAAAAATTTCCCTATATTTTGAATTTTTTATTATTTTCTATTCAGCTATACTAAAAAAAAAAAAAAATTACATACTCCCACTACGACTTTTTTTACGCTACATGATGATTACTGAGAATCTGTACCCACCTATATTGATATTCACATGGGTTAACCACTGAAAGGATACACATTCCGGTGAACAAAGCGAATTATTAAAATCAATCTAAATAATCAACGATTACGAGCGAATAAACTCTACAAAAATAGCTACGACAAACATATAATCTCAATATTTTTCTACAAAAATAACTGGTAAATTACGGTAAC
Source organism: Icerya purchasi (assembly GCA_039619475.1). Classification (NCBI taxonomy): domain Eukaryota; kingdom Metazoa; phylum Arthropoda; class Insecta; order Hemiptera; family Monophlebidae; genus Icerya; species Icerya purchasi. The sequence goes on along the minus strand of CM077115.1, from coordinate 396,650,468 downwards.
AATCATTACGTGTAAATATGATTCAATCTGCCTGTATGGAAAAACACTAAATTTGTTCATGAGTTAAGTGGCACCATTAAAATTTTGGTGTTCCCTGATGTTCTGCTTTCATTGTGTAAAAATTGGTATCTATCATTCTCCATTTTAATCTTTCTTCATCTTTATAAAGCCACTCGGTTTAGAGAGAATACGCGTGTTCCTAAAATTTTTTCCCGAAAATAGCCGATGTTCTTAGATTATCTAATGAACTCTGTAAAATAATCATCAGCATATTTTTGAAAATGACACCGATATAAAAATAGTTAAAAAGAATAAAAAACAGTTTAATGAACATAACAACGAAACAGGCTGAAAACATCAGGAATATTTTTAAAGCGGTTTCTTAATTGAAATTTTAATTTTAATTAAGGTGTACAAATGTTATTTAAGAACAAAATCATATATTCCTCTGTTAATCTATAGTTTACTGCATAAGATGTATCGCGTTTCTGTTGAGCGATAATTTTTTACTTTTTAGTGTGTTTTTATTAAATGTTTAAAGTAAACCAAGCTGGGAACCCTTAAAGAGTATAATGTTCAAATTTCGTCAGTAATGAGCTGGTAAATCGTGCTTCCGGGGGTTTTAAATTATCTTTTCCGTCGAGACAATAGTCAAAAAAAAAAGACGTATAACATTTCCCTTAGCGCGACGAGCTTGTAAATCATAGCTTTTATATTTGTTTTTCTTTTTCGAATTTATGTTTATGCGCGCTAATTAATACTGATAATATTTTAATTTTTTGTCTTATTAAAAATTAGCTTCTGTCCAAATTATGTTTCCACACTTAATGTGGCATAATATTTTAATTGTCAAATATTAATAAAACTTTCTCCAAAGAGACCTGCCTTTTTTTAACATTTATTAAAATAACTACTGAGTTTTTGTGCTCGCCGGCTGTATTTACATGGTTCTGTGGCCGGTAAACTTTCGAATGAATGAAGAGTCATTAAAAGCGACTGAATAATCAGAAGCTATGCGCGAACGAACATTAAAAAAAATAAACATTTTCGACGAACACATAACCTTCTTCTTTTTTTCGAAATCGATATAATGGAAATATCGCTGAACATTAATTTTGTATCGAAATTTGAAAAAATTCGTGAACAATTTTCTCTCATAAAATAGTAGCAGTTTTTAAAAAACATACAACGCCTTACATTCTAGATAAACTGGCTCCTTTACAGTTTGGTATACAGATATCGGTAATATGTAAAATTTATTTAAAATTCCTTTCACCAATTCTTCTCTTTCCTTTTTATATCTCTCACACTGGGGCTACACTGTATGTTTGATCGACTCTTCCAATCCGCATTCATTACAGTTATTATTATTTATTATTCCTAATATTGCCAAATGTAATGGCGTCCGGTGGTGATGTGGGCCAATCTTATACGATATATTGTATAGATATAATCTCGCTCCAAATCTTTTCCCTTAAACCGAAGAATCTTTCTCTATTTTACTCTTAATAGCGTAGTATATTTCATCTTTTATTTCACTCCTGTTTTTATACTCTGCGCTCCACCTTCTAGCTAAATCTTCTGTTATATAAAGAACGAATTCCTCCCAGTTTAAATTAATCTCCCTGTTTTTATATTTCCCCCTTTTACAATAAGTTGTCTATTATTTTATTTCCCTCAATTCCTCTGTATGCAGGAATCCACTTAAATCTGACTATGTTATTTTGTTTATATAATCTCATCAGCAATTTTCTAATCTTTATTTCAATATTACACGCTTCATTGGGATTTGTATTTTTCAATTCAACTAAACTGGCCTACGAATCTGATAGGATTAGAATCTTCACTATTTTGTCGGTTTCTCGAAAATTCCAGTGCCAGGAATATCGCATAAAGTTCCATCATAAACGAGTCCCAGCGTATGTGAGCCTATAAATAATCCGGTTAATCTGTAGATTACTGTAGTAAAAACCGGCCCAATATGTATACCTTTTGCTTTGTCTACTGATCCATCAGTGTATAAATATTCGTAATCTAAATAATTTCTTAGCATTTCTTCAAATTGCGTGTTATTTATTTGATTATTCATTATTTTATTATCCCCGATGTCTATTGAAAGGGACATCCAACGCTCTTCCCAGCTCGAATAATTTGTAAAAACCTTAATATTCGAAATAATATTTATATATGACAATCTTTCGAAACTTGTGATTAAAGGACAGGTCTTCTTCTTATTCCTCCAATAACTATTATACAGCATGTTATTTAACCGAAGAATCTGTTAATCTCATAGTGTCTTTATTCCCTAATTGTAATGTAAAACTTATCTGAGACATATTGCATACGAAAATCCAGAGGCATCTCAGCCACTTCTGCTAAAACACAATGTGAGGGAGAAGACGCCATAACTCCTATACACCGTCTGCAACTTCTTCTTCCTACTTTGACTAAAATTTGTAAACGAGACTGCATAGTCCATGTATGCTGTTATTAATACTTTGTATATCATGCTCATCGACTCTGGGTCCGCACCCTGTTTAGTCCCCGCAATTACTCTAATTAAATTTATTACTTTTTCACATTTCCTCAAGTTATTTGTTTCGTAATACCAGCTCATTTTGATATTGAATATAACCCCTAAATAGTCATGTGCCGTGTAAAACTGAATTGTTTCGTTTTCAATTTGTATCCGCGGGGACGTTAAATTGTGTCTTCTTGTAAACACTAGTCCACGCGTTTTTTCTATATTAATTTCTAGGCCTAAATATTTTAGTTTTCTTACTACTACTGGTTTTCGTAGTGCTGCTGCAGAGGTATAAATTACCAAATCATTAGCATATTGCACTAAGTGCACTTGCTTATTTTGCATCTTCTCTAGTTCAGGCGTATATATATAATGAATGACAGAGGGCCAAATATATCGCCCTGTGGTATGCCTTTCCCCGTCATTGCTGATCCATAATTTCTTTTCCTGTACCGAACTGTCATCGTTCTACCATTATAATAATTATATACCCAACGTATTACTTTGTCAGGTACATCTATTCTTTTTAATTGCTTAATTAACTCAATTAAATTTATATTATCATACGCCGTTATGGTTATAAATACTGCAATCGTAAACCAATTTTTGGATAAATTATTATAAATATCTAAAGAAAACACAGTCAAAGATTCTCCGGTACCTGAGCTTTTTCTAAATCCAAATTGAATTTTCGGAAATTTGTTGTTTTTGATCAGCCAACACTCTATTCTCTCCTTTACGATATTTTCCAGCGTTTTCCCCACGCAGGAAAGCAAAGAAATAGGCCTATAAGATTCACTTTTATCTGGATCTTTCGCCGGTTTGATGATTGAGCAAATATAATGTGTTTCTTCCATTGTTCAGGAACAAATTCTGAGCTCAAGGCCAAATTAAAAAAATTTAATAAATATTTTCTTCCTTTTGTATGTAAATTCCTTAACGCCCCATACAAAATACCATCGATACCTACACTTGTATTTTAGAGTTATGCTCCAAGCTATCATTTAATTCTTGCATCGTAATATCTCTGTTTAATATCCCATTATCGCTACTGCTAATATTGTCTAATATTAGTGACAAATTTATGGTGTCCGCTGGACTCTCAAATCTCTCGGTAAATTTGTTTATCCAGTTCGTGTTTTTACTATATTTCATATTGATAGACGGGTTTCTAAACCATTTAATTCGTTACCATATCTCTCGCGGACTAATCCTAGGCCCAATCTGGATACAGTATTTTCGCAACTCGTTCCTTTTTATCTGCTTTAAGGCTTTTTTCTGTTTGTGCCTGTTGATTTTTGTACTTGATATAGTTTTGCACAGAGGTTCTCTGTTGAATATACGCAGAGCTGACCTTCTAAGTAAGTGCAACTAGCCTAATACATTCTGTATTCCACCAAGTCGTAGTGCATCCTCGGTTGGAAATTGTACGATTTTTTAAGTTATTGTTTTTGCTATTGTCGAGGGCGTCCTGTATCGCCAAGCCTAGTACTTCATATGTCTGTACGGGGAACATGGCCACAAACTCATCTTCGTCTATCTTGCGGATATTATTAACCTGTACATATTTATCCCAGTATATTTTTCAGTGCACACCACTCTACTTCTCTCTTCTATTTCTATTACCATTAATTTTTATTTTGGTCAAAACTGGAAGGTGGCCGCTCCGCGTAGGATCTGACAATACGGCAGATACCATTGTTAGATCTAAATTGTTATTTCTTCTATCGAAGGAGGCTATATATGTGTTGGCTGATCAGTGTTCGCTATATATAAATGCAATTTAACGTGCTCTCCAAACATTTACCTTCAATATTAACCTCTGCTGCTCTCCATGAAATGTGCTAGGCATTGAAGTCTCAAATAATGACGAAAGGTTTTATTAAATTTGTCATCACCTTTTCCCATTCTGAGTTAATTGTTCTGTGCCCCGGAGGAGCATATACTAATATAATATCTAGCAGAATATTTTTATACTTAATTTCTACCGCAAGATATTGTACTATTTTAGATGATTGTAATGCATTTTCGCATTTAACTTTATATTGTACTGATCGATGAGTTAACAAGGCTAATCCCCCACCTCTTCCTGATTGTCTGTCAAATCGTACGATATTGTATGATTTTATGTGGAGCTTTAGATTCCTTGTTAACCATGTCTCACATAGTACATAGACTTTAACATCATGCTTATTTGAAAGCCGCCTTAATTCTTCTTGGCTCGAATATATGCCTCTGCAGAGTTCTATTCCGAAAAAAAAAATTATTATCCACCTAATTTCTAACTCTTATTTTAATTTTATCTTAATTTAACTTAATTTGACTAATTTTTATTTTTTATTATTCTTTTTTTTTTTAACAGCTGTCATTTTTGTATTACCTTCCAGCATATCTTCATGATTTTTAATGTTTATTCAAATTTCGTTGTTCTAAGCGTTATTTTTTTAATATTTTACCTGTTTTAATTCATTTCTCGACTTGTTGTAGTAACCGCATTAGGTTTATCATTCATCAGAGAATTATTGACTCCATTTTGCGCAATGCAGGAAGTAAAAATAAAGGAGTTAGTGAACTCCCTTTTCGACTTAGATAAGTATACCGGACTTTGAAGCGTCTAAGATCTTTTATCACTTTTAAATGATCCTGCAATATTTTCCTCAGCAAATGAACTATAACCGTTCTTTGAACTTGGAGGATATTCATATTCTGGAATATGGCTGAAATCGTCTTGACCGCTATTGCCGTCTGTCCCGGGAAGGCAGGGAAGTTCTTCACTTTGCAGGAGACTAAACCTGTTACTATGAATACATTTACCGAATAGTGTGATAAATGAAAATATCGCTTTTGTCTGTTTGCTATTCGGTTAATATTTTATTTCAAACAATTATAATACTATTTTCAATTATAAGGTAACTGTTTAAAATTCTTTTAAAAGCTTAATAGCGAATTCTGAATTCTCTGAATTGCACGAAGAAAAATCTATCAATGGTTCTTCTTCCGACAATGATACTTATTTCCAGTCACACAATTTAATGTCTTTTCTTATTTAAACTTCGAATGGCGTTCGGTAGTTTTTGTGCCTTTTTATGATTTTCCTTCTGGCTCGTAATTCTGAATAGATTGGCTCATCATGGGAATCGTTTCGAAGCAGTTGCTTTTTAATTTATTGTTCCGCAATATTGTACTTTCTTAGGGAAAGCGTTAACCCTACCGCTCAAATCGAATATATTTATGTTATTTCCCTGAAGTTGAAAATTAAAATTTTTGATGATGTCTATTACACTAAATAGTCGCGAGCTTCGTTAGAAATAATTCTTATCGTAGATTTTTTTCGTATCCTTTCGACCCCCTTTAATTCCTAGACGCGCTTCAATCGCCGCATCATCCGGATGAAGAGAAAGGCAATAAGGATTCACGTTCATGCTCTGCCTTTATTTTCATAAAGAAGCTCGACTTCGGAAATCTGGTTTTTATGTAATGAATATCGTCATAAATATCGTTAAAACCGTATGTAGCCCAGGACTGAACGATCTTGATAAGTTACCTGATGTATCACGCGGTGTGCCGAATTACTTTTTGAAATTTCTTTTTCCAAAAAGGCTTGTGTTACCTTCCAGACATCGTTCCGGCTCCGCCAGTGCAAATTCAAGTTTACATTAACAGTAGCATCACTTGCGATTTGGAACAGCAAGGGGGCATCTCATTGTACAAAAATTAATTTTCGACTACCGTAGCTCTCTGAGAAAATCAAATTCAGCGAACCGAATAGAGAGTGTGTCTATTCGTTCATCAAGTTGCACAACGCATAATTTCCGAAATTGTCTGACGGCAACTTATACCATTTTGCGGAGCTTAAGACGTAACCTTCACCGGCTGTTATTTCCACCATTCACCTCTTGAACTATTTTATAAGCCACTTTGTCCGATGCTAATAAAGCTCTTTCATGGAAGAGTTTTGCACATATTTTTGATTTTTATTTCGCAAAAGATCTGAGTTCACCGAGCTTCTGTTGATTTATTCTTTCGCAAAGTGCCTGTTCAATTTATTCAGTTTCAGGCTCTGTGCAGCTACAATTTTGAAATAATAAACACATTACGGGTTTTCTTCACCACCTATTTCGCTGAATTTAAGCATACGCCCATCAAATTTTCGTATTTTCGATGTTATAACTGAATATTGGTTCTGACACAGTAGGAAAATTTTTCCGAAGTCAAAGTTTCTCAAACTTACCTTGCATCATATTAAAAATCTGTTCTAAATACGCGGTCACTTTTTTCCAACGTTTGAACTGCAACTGACAATACAGCGGCATAACTAAAGTATCCGCGAATTTGGTAATTTTATAAACATCTCGTTATAACAACGTAACTGACGCGACGACAATTTAAACGCCACACTATGCCACATCGACACCCGTAGAAGAGCCAATTATGCCAAATTGATTTCAACTTTTTCTCGCTAAATGTATCATCGTAGTTCTCACTGAAATTGCCGCGGTGTCAGTGGTGCACCGTGATTGTTGACCGGCTAGTATAGTTTGGTAAATGATCTTATCACGTTGAATTTCTAGACGTAAGCAACGTCAACGGGCATTGGCCAGGTTACCTTCCAAAGAATTGAATATGTTTTTACTGATTTCATTCATTTTCAACGATAGAAGTACTTACACTGATTTGAAAAGAAATGAAAATTAGATTTCATAATAATTTTATGTTCATACGAGTGTATTTGATTGTATGAAGCAGTTGTAAAACGGGAAACGTACCAAATAAATAATTTTAGAAATTAATTCGTTTTTTAATTACCTTTTGAAGGGAAGTGTAGAATTATTTAAAATAAAAAATGAGGTTTTTAAAATATCACAGTTTGTGGCAACTGCTGGGATACATGTTACCTAGTTATACGAATGGATATAGTGTTAACTGTAAAGAGTTATTCCTAAACAAAGCTTTGTTATATCGAAAAATTCTTAATTAAAATGAACCTTTTTTAATTGTTCAAATTAATGTTTCTTACTTTTTCCATAAATTTTTTTGGACTTTACTTTTACGGTAGTTTCGAAATATTGCATAAAATTGATGTTGCCAGAAACATATGCTTCCGTACAAGTTATATATGCCTTTACATACCGATACAATTACATTTACATTTACGTTTAGTATACACTGCTGTCATCATTGTTAAGCGTCTAAGTGTAATTTCTTTACTTAATAATAAAAACCAACTTGAACTGAAAATTATTTTCATCGTTATTATTAGGTGAATTTAAATAAAGTGTAATTCAATTTGATTTGAACAAAAGAAAAGAAAGCTTAGATTTAGAATACGCGATGACACTTCTTTACAAAACATGAAATAATGCAATGTTATCCGCGTATCGTCACTTGACCAAAAATCTTTTCTCTTCTAAAATTCTTTTAGAAAAATCATTTTCAATCAAATATTCTACTCCGTCCTTTATCGAGAAAAAATATTAACAATTGCACAACATTAACCTTCGTTAACCCCCCGGGCATAAGAATAGCCATTAGTATAATTTTCTCCGGATGATTTTTCGTTTTCGTTTAGTTTTTCGTTTTACATTTGTTTGTGCCCCAATTTTTTATTATGCACCAATAGACGCGCACCGTGCAATTCTCCAGCAGCTCACGGGAACGATAAGAAAATTCGGTAACGAAATTTGTAACCTTTTTTACATGTGACTTCGCGGGGATTTGTAAGAAAATTCTTTCACGAAAAAACAATTCTCTAACGGAATCGGCAACGTTTTCATTGTTCGCTTGCGAGATATTTTTATTCCATTTTACGAAAAATTACACAGTCAATTCTCTTCGATAAAAACCACAGAAGAGTGGCGCTATCGGGATCAAAGACAAGATCCAAACCCTCTCGTGCAGTTTTATTATCAATAACTGGCTAATTTTTACGTTGGAAATAATATAAAAAAACCACGTAAAATTTTCTACCGGTTATGTGTAACATTTAAAAAATGAGAACCGCCTCTTATAAATAATAGCAGACCACCATCCACGTCTTTAGCAAAGTTCAAAAAACGGAGTTAATATAAAGGTTTTTTTTTCTTTTTCTTTTTGAGCGTGCCGAAAATGACATAGCCGATTGTAGAAATAGAGTGTGTGCTGTTAGTACACGTTGCATATGTTTTTTCGGTACTTTTATTTTTTTTCGTATTTCATTATCGATTTATTTCTTTTTGTTTATTTTTTTTTTTTTTTTTTTTCGTTTTTTATAAACCAGTTTGAACGGAAAATTTAATAATTTACAAAATATATAAAAAACTGACATGTTCCGGAGTCATACACTCCGTAATTGTGCTAAATATAACTACAGTTAAAGCTAAAAATTTTGTCTGTTAATTATTTTACACTTTCCCTCAATATTGTGTATTCGATTAATCTAATCTAATGTGTACACTGTAATGCTTCGCTGTGTGTCCCGCATATAACAACTGTACGAATAAATAAATAAATAATAATAGTTTTAATTTTTATCTTTTGCACAATGTCGAAAAGCGGTTAGAAAATATTAACAACTGCCCCGCGCGTTAGCGTTGGATAATAAAAAAAAAAAAACGATTTCATAACTGCACTGCAGGGCCATGACAAAAATAAAACGAAAAGCTCTAAAGAGAGTGGCAAAGCGTTGTGACGACACCACCGTCTCAATAATAATTGGAATTTTCTTTCTAAGGACGATATTATTTCGATAGGACTCGATGAATGGAGAAGATGTCGCGAACCAGGAGGAATAATATGAAAAACGGAATAGTGAGAAATATGAAAAACGTATTGAGGTTAGTACGCTGAGTGGGGAAATTGTAGTTTGCGATTTGACTATCGCATTATTTTTAATTTTTTGTGTTTCATCGTAAACTTTTTTTTTTGACAACTTCAGTTAATTTCTCTACCTTTCAACACTATTTACAGATTGAAACTAATAACTCCGATAACAATGGTATCTTTGAAGCGAATAAAAAATAAATAACGTAAATTACTAGCAAATAATAAATAAGTATAAGACACAACTAAATATATAAACTTTAAAAATTTCATCGTGCGAGAAAAACCTAGCTCAACAAGATAGGAGTTATATTTTTCCTCTCGCTGCAATTTAAATGGTATCTCAAAAAAAGCACATTCCGCGGTTCACATTTCGCATTCGATACTTCAAACGGCACCGACCTAATGACGGAATATCGGGGCCGAGAAAGGCAACGAGTGAAGAAAATGTCGTCGCATTTTTCGCTGGCCGTTCAAACATAGGCGACAATGAAAAGTGGCGCTAGGAAAGTTTGAAAACGCTTTCGCAGTCCAAAATTCGTAGTAGGGAAAAAGAATCGAGCCTATCGGATTTTATGACTGCTTGCAAAACGAGTCTGTTAAATAACAATAAAACCGGAGGACCTAAAGCTATCAATAATTTCTCTTATTGTCCGAAGCCGCGTTCCACCTCCGCATAGCGGATTATTCTGGCCGAACGGCGTACTTTTATTAATTTCCAGATTCGTTGAACCGACTTATCAATTGACGCGCTTAGCCTGCATTAGTGGCTTCTTTCAAAAGTAGGACCACCGCTCGGCGATATTAATACGGAGCACCCTTGAAAGAGATTTCCCCTATACGCGGTCTTACGCAATAGGAAACAATGCCAAGTGTCCAATAGATGTATTCGCTAGCAAAACTCGAATTCGACAGAACCTCTCTAAAACGCTGCCGCTGAATTTTTTAATTTTTTCTTTTAAAAGCGCGTCTACCACGACAGACACATCGAACGGATTTTTCTATTTCGCATCTTTTTTATTTATTTTTCCAAACGTTCTACTTACAGAGCGCGAAATGGCCGAAGCTATTTTCGAAAAAGTTGCACGCGCATTTCCCCATAAACAGAGCTCAGGCTAAAACTAATTTTACATTCCGCGAAATAATAACATTGTAAATTTCCGGCACAAAGTGAAAAATTACGTTTTTTGGAATCAGAGACTTTTCAATCGGGTTCTATAGACGCGAAGTTGACAACAGATTTGTCCTGCTGCGTAATAAATGTAACGATAGAGACTAGTCCAAACATTACTGGCCAATTTCCGGGTCTGGTACCATTTCGCCTAATTCCCAATTCGCCTAATTCCCATTTCGCCTAAATTTAGGGTCGGGTTACTCAGGTAATAAAAAAAAGGTCAGACAAACATACGAATGATTTCGTGTTGGCAACAGCGCGTCATCATTATCGAATTTTAAGCAGACTAAACGCACCATTTTTTTTTCTATTTGATTCCACTGTTAAGGTTTTTTTTTCTTTCCGAAATACAACAAAAAGGTTTATATGAAAATCAGAAGTGAAAAAATACCGCTAAAAATGTTTGATGTAAATATACGCGCAACGACCACTCCGATTAATACTTGCGAGTTATTTCATTGGATGTCTAGTGCTGTATAAATCCCACCCGCCTTATCAGTCAGTATATAAAAGCCTTATTGATATTTAGTGTGACAAGAACATTAAGGTTCGGAGTTGCAGAAAAAATAATAAAAAAGCTAAATTATAATTAGGTGTAGTTTCGAAGTGGTCGCGTTTATGTAAGAAAAAAGGAATAAAAACCGAATAGAATTAACAATAATGACATGACATCGAATGATTATTACAGCGGTAATTTTATTATTGATTATTAAAATACAATTATAAGTACATACAAAAAGTAAATGTTAAAATTAGGAAAACATAAATAAAGCTCCATTTAGTTCACCCTGCCTTTTTGCCTTTTCTAGGCTTTTTATCAAGATAACTACTTCCGGCTCAACGTAGCTCGGTACGCATTTCAAACGCCTATACTGTCAGGAAGTGCTCTATTTCCGCTTCTCGGCCGCGCACAATGAAACTAGTTCGCTACCGCTGCGTAGCGGTCAGATCCTTCGATTTTTTAACCGAGAATGCGTTTTTGACAAACAATGCCGCGTTTGTCCGCTGCCGGGACCTTCCGAGAAATTGAATGATTATTACCAAAATTTTAATATTTTCAAAGATCGTAAGAAATGCCAAATCCATCTCAATATGCGGAAAATCACCGCATACTGACTGTTTTACGCTATGAGGTCACAATTTGTTCTGGGTTGAGTGTTATGTGTATCAACGTTCTGAAGGAAACTATTCTTCTATCTTGAATACTTAAATTTTCGCTTGTGAATAAAACAAAAATTTAGAGTCAGGCTAATATATGTAGTAATGGATATATCATTTATAAAAACAAATCGAGCAGGTAAATAACATATATATATATCTAATATTTTTATATTGAAATATTTATTGCAAATTACATTTTAAATGAAATGGTATTGAATTAGATTTTGACAATAGAGAATAAAAAAAATTATCATCCATTAAACAATTATTTTCGCTTAATTGCTATAAATTTTTATTTTGTACGTCAAAAGTATATGATAAAATATTTGGTTAATTGAATAGCGTCTTTTTATATTCTCTTTCTTTTTCCTTTTTGTAATGTTAAATCGTAATTTTTGGGCAATTTATTGAATGAAGCATTTTAAATAGTAAGATAGAAGGTTTTTTTTCTTTGCCTTTTTTTGGATTTTCCAAAAAAATCTGGCAGACTTAACAGATTATAAAAGAAAAAAGAAAAATATTATAATCTAATTCGATTGGACACTGGGGAAATAGAAGAAACAAGAGTAAGGAGGACAGTGCCCCTTTATTCCAATCTTCTGCGCTTTGGCCACCCCACTCCTTACAGTGCCAAAGCCATTCTTGCTTTCTCCTCTCTCGATATAGTTCCTTTGTTAGCTTTCTTTATATCCTCAATTTTTAATCTTTTCTTTATATAATGTACAGTTCTCTGCGTTGGGTAAGTTCTACTGTTGACGTGCCCAAAAAATTGAAAAAAAAAAAAATTTTTTTTACTTTGTCAGAAACTCTAAAAACAACATTTTTTGCGTTTTATTTATTTTTTTCATTCCAATTATTGAAATTACGTGAAAAACATCGTCATTATAATAAACGTGACTAATTTGAAGAGGAATTTTTCAAAGTCCAACAGCAACCATTTAGGCTTCTGGAGAAGTTATTTATACCTTAAAATTCGATTTTAGAAGTATTTTTAACAACACACGCCAAGTTTTGCCGTTTCATCTTGTAGAATGGGGAAAAAGATCATGACTGTATCTTCTAAAATTTTTTTTATACCGTGCGACACATCTAAAAATGTAATAACCCCTTATTACTACCAATCTTTCATCATTTTTTAATCAATTGTCCTTATTTTCACTGCTTTCTACAACTAAAAACCTATTATTAAAGATTATCAAATATAACAAATATACTCGAGGGATAGATATAAGAATATTTAAAATATACATTTTTTTGATATGGTGCTTTTAAATCTATGCTCATTTATTAATCCCATAAAAGCCATGAACTGACCCCATATAGCAGGGTCTTCACCTTGTTTATTCCTTGCTTACTCCTCTTTTTCTGATGTACACAGAGTTTAATAGTAAATCTAGTAATTTTTCTCGTCCTAATATCCAAAATTTTGAAAAATCTCTTGTAATCGTATACGTTACTGTTGGTTATTTATTCAAATTCGAAGCAGTATTTAATTTTTAAATTCTTTCGATTTGCAAATTCACTTTTTTTGAATTAAAGAAAAATGAAATTAGGTTCAGGAACTTTTGTTAAAAAAAAAGAAACACGCTTAAAATTCGATAATGATGACGCGCTGTTGCCAACACGAAATCATTCGTATGTTTGTCTGACCTTTTTTTTTATTACCTGAGTAACCCGACCCTAAATTTAGGCGAAATGGGAATTCACCAATTTCCGTGCCCGAGTACTTTTCAAAATCATTCGAGCTTTTGAACATATGGCTTTCGCGCGCAAGAAGAATTCCGAAATTTTTTTTCTTTGTTTCGTTTTTCATCTTTTTGTTTTCCTTTTTTTTTTTTTTTTCGCGCAAGAAAAACAAACCAAAAAAAAAACAAAAAACAAACCCGCCGCCGGGAAAAAAAATAGCAAACAAGAAAGGTAAAATTCGCTACGGACTGGCTGCAAGAAACGGGAAAGTGGAAGCAATTTGTTTTAAAATTTAAACGCAGTAATGCAGCGGGAGCAATTGCGGATGACTAATCGCGATTAAGGTGGAAGTGGCGAGTAGGTGCAGCGGCGGCGCTGCGGGATAAGAAATTTATACCGTTCGATGATAACGAAGATTAATAATGTGCCGCGAGTGTGCGCATATGGCGATCTTTCCTTATTAGAGTGATGGCGGCATCGGCAGCGGTGACAAAGGGGAAGGGAGAAAATTAACAAAAAAGCCGAAAGCGAAAAAGAAAAAATAAAAGGGCCGAAGAAACAAACGTATCTAGGAAAAACTAGAAAAAGAAGAGGAAAGCCGAGCTATAGGCGAAAGAATAACGAGTTTCCAGGGAAAAAAGCTGGCCCGAGTATAAAGTTTGGCAGAGGTAAGAAAGTTGGCGGAGCGAGCGGGCCGAGAAAATAAGATAAATGCTCGGCGCTAGAAGGAGAACGGTGTATAACAACATCAAAGAGAAATAGGATTTATGTTCAGAAGTTTGAAATTAGTAGCAACTTGAACGGTTCGCTGAGGCAGCGGTCGGAGCGTTCGCAGAATGTTTATTTACTGCCGGAGACGACAACAGAGCCTGATGAAGTGGCGTGCCGCGCGTGTGGACCAGCTCGAAATTATGTAAGTTGGTTTGCAAGTTCTGAACACGAACCGCCGCGCCGCCCTTCCCTGGCACGATGGTGGGGGGAGGGACTCCCGGCGAACAACAGGGTAAAGTTTAATAACAAATTCGGGCGCGGGCCGACCGACGCGGGGCTGGGCGCGAACGTAAACTTAGAAAGGTTTACACAAGTTGGAGCTGGCGCTGAACTTTCAAATTAGCAGCCGACTTGTGTGTTTTGTTAGCGGCAACTTTAGCCGGCTAAGCCTTATTACGGAAATTTTCAACACAGATACCTACCTACCTACCTACCGCTGTTGCCACGTAAAATATGTTCGTCTGTCTGTACGCAGTTGATACTTACTCGAACGCGCCGCCGTTGCCGGGAAAAGAAAAAGGAAAAAAAAAGAAGAAGAAAAAAGTAAAACTAAAAAAAAAAAACAAAAAAAAACAAAAAACGAAGCGCCAAGCTGCGAAGAATACGTCAAAGAAAAACTAGTTTTCCGAAATTTTTTAATTTTGTATTCAAATTTTGTCGGCTAATGGTTCACGCGCAAAGTGTGTTCCTGTTGCAGCTCCGCGATCCGACTCGTCATTGGTCGACATGTGCGTTCTCGGAAGCGCTTTCTCGGCCCTCGTAAACGAACTTTTCTCCCGCCTTTAATTAAACGTTATTTCCGACAAACCGCGTATGAAAAACGAACTTTTCCTTCGCGGATGATTCGTTAAATTACCCCTTATTACTCTCAGCCGAGTTGCGGCTTGCACCGGCTACGATGAAAGCTGCGGCTTGCTCGCACTAATCGGCCACTAGCGGCATGGTCAATGCGCGCAAAATGCTGAATTGCTTTTGAAGTGTGTTTCACGTGTCTTTACTGAGTCACGGTGCACTGCGCTGATTTTCATCAGCGCGATTAATCTACCGCTACCGTCTGCTGAGAACCATTCCGCCCGGAATTAATAACTCCCGGTCCTAAGTAGTAGCAAAGAAGTTTCCGAAAGTCAAATAGACCCTTCGCAGGAAAATTATAATCTGCCTCAGTTCTTCGGATTCAGATACTTCCACTGCTCGTCGAGCAACAATTCTCGCTGGTTCTAATGCTCATATAAGTTTCGATTTTACTGTTTTTCTTAAACAGGTATTCTCCTTTGTTTGTTTTGTTTTGTTTTGTTTTTTTTTTTTGATACGTTAATTTCGGATGTAGGAAGCAATAGGATGCACTAGCACAATTTCGTAGCGATTTTTCTAACTTTTGATGGTTCTTATCTCCATCTATTACGGCGTGTATTTTATTTTATTTTATTTTCGGCAGCACCAGCTATTTCGCTGTTCCGTTCGAATAGTACTCGAATAATGCTGGAACATCTACAGCGCCGAGTACATTTAGTCGAAAAAATTGAAAGAAGATTAAGGAATATTACTACATTATTTTTTATGTGAATACGTTGACGCTAGTAAGAAAGATGAATTTGCTCGATTCTAGCGGAATGTTACGTACAAAGTGTTTTCTATATTTGTATGTATCATCTGCTTTTATTCGTATTATAATTCGTCTTTCGCTAATTTATATGGAAACAGATTCGGCTGAAAACACCGACACTGAAGGTTTTACCACCCCAATAATAACAATAGGGTGAGAGGCCGTGGTCATGTCATTTACATGTCCAGATTGCTAAATGACGAAATGAAGAGAAGTCGGAACAAGAATCGAACAGTATTTGCAAAAATGAGATCTCTATTCAATAACAAAAATCTCAAAATTAAGATAAATGATGTCGTTTACCTGTACTACTCGGTTTTACGTTAAAAGGTACAAAAATAAGAAAGTACAATTAGGAAAAACCTAGAAGCGTTCAAAATGTGTGTCTGACTGCACACCGCGTAAGAGTTCTAGGAAGAATAGTGCAAACTAGAGAAAATTATGCGTCACATTATGGAGTACGACATATATGAGAACTGGCGCAGCTAATTATAAAGGCCGTCGACGAAGAGGCCGCACAAGAGCATCGTGCATGAAGAAGACCCGGGTTGCTGGTCAGCCGACAGATTATTCGACCAGGACCGGAGAACCAGTCTTTCACAAATTAACCTTCGTTGACGCCACTCTACAAAAACAGAAGAAGAAGCTTTTAAAGCTGAAAATCCCGCAATCAAAATGGTGTAAATATTTACGAGACTCTATCAAATTACATCTATTCGCTTTGGTTTTGAACTTTTATCGGAATAGAACCCCCCCCCTCGTCGTTCGTTTCTACAGAAAATCTTAACACGGTGGTGTAGCCCAAAATTAAAGAAAAAAACACTGTGTACCGGAAAGGAAATCCGCTCACGCGATTAACGAAGATTATTGAACCGAAAGAAAACGAATCGATAAAATCCAGCACAACAAATTTTGCTTTAATTTTAACGATCGCTTCCGGTGCCTTTTTCGTTATTTGCTCATTTCGAAAATGATACTGAAATCGTACGCGTTTGCCGACTGAAACACACGGAATATCAAGAAAGGAAAATTAAAGAATCGTTCTTGAACGAAAAGAACAGATATTGCCGGCAATAAGAAAGATCGATGTTCTCGATCGAGAAAATCAACTGGCGCGTTACTTATCTCGATCGGGGGACGGCTAGGTTCTCTAATAAGTGGCGACGTCGGTGCAGTCGAAGCGCTGTCGCAGCAGCGTCGTCCGAGGCAATAATCATCGAGCGAATAGGAGACGGATAATTTAAGAGGCCAGTGTTACTTTTATTAAATTTCCTCCGTTTCGGTAATTCGGCGAAATAATTTTTCATTAAGAAAATTTTATGGCTTCCGGGAAATAGGCCGCGGGCGAAGTCGGGAATCTGTTTTGTTGAACTTTCATTCAGATGCGTGCACGCACGCACCGCTAAACTTTCGTAATATCATGGGCCGGCAGCACGCGAACGGAATTTATCGTAGGAATTTTTTCAGTTTGTTAGCGATGAAAGTTGAATTATGGCCGGCGATGAAAAATGCCGTTAGCCGAGCCTTTCGCCTCTGTACTCCTATCCGGCTCAAGATGAGTCCGAAATAACGATGATAATGATGATGCCGATGCTGATGATGAGTAGGCCGTTGTTTCCCTGCCCGTTCCAGTTTAGCCCTTGCGCGCTCAGAACAACGCGTTCCTTTTTCCAAAACTCCGGACAAGAGACACAAAGCACGAAATATGAAAAATAAGAGACAGTAGCGGAAGATTAGTGGTGGACAAGGCGAACGTTTTCCAGAAAAATAACAGTCATATTTCACGATGACCGGCTCGCGATGATAAGTGCAGCGACGACCGTGGGGCGTGTAAAGCTCGTTGCTTCGTTGAAAACTTTCAAGTAGAGTGCAGCTCGGAGGAGGCGTTTTCGGTGTGTGTATGTGCATACGCGCGAGTGTGTACACCGAACTGGACATCCAGCACGTCGATAGCAACTCTCTTTTTATAAACAACGGATTAGAGATATGCGAACAGTTTCTTCGGGTCGTATTTCAGCGAGAACGGCGTAGCGGCTTAATATTTTATAGGAAATTCCCTTCTTTATCGGGACAACGGAAAATATCACATTCGGCCCACAAAAGCAACGATAAATCGGTTTTCGCTGTCTATGCAAGTTTTTCCCAACAGCCTGTCCGGCACTTTTAGGATCGTCCAAGGCGACCTTGAACGAAGAGCCCAATCCAGGCGAGGTTCAAGCGATTCTGAGAAAAAGCTGCTACCCCCCCCCTCCCCTCGCTATGTGTGTCTTTAACACGTTTTTTGCGCCCCTTTTCATATCATATTTCCCATTGCATACGCACGACCTCTTGAAAAACTACCGCGTTGACTTCGATAATAGCTCGCTAGTTGGCCAAATTTACATGATTATCCTTCACAGCTCCGGTGTAAACATCCCTTCCTCCGGTTCAATAAAATCAGATTCTTCGGTAAACTCGATGTTGTTCGCCTTGCGTCAGTTTTATTAAAAGAAATCGACATGATGAAGAAAACATGCATCTTTTATTCCATCAATATCGGCAAAATGGTCTGTCAAAAATTAACATGTTAATTTGGCGTTATCAATGCTTAAGAAAAAAAGAGTCGAATTAAGCGTCTTTTCCGTATTTATAATCACCGAAAACGATAAAAGAGGTTCTTCGCAAAACTACTATTATTAAAAGTTTCTGATTTTCGGAGCACATTGATAATCCCAATGTTTGTCTATCGACGCAATTTCTTTTTTTTTTCGTCTAAAACTTTTCTATTCATGACGACACGTTATTCGATTGATCTGATTTGCACGTTTTTATTTTATCACACTGTTAACCGGGAAACAACTAACTTTTTGTTTTTCATACTTTAAAGCAATCACCGTTCGGTGAAAATATTAAATCAATCAATCAATCGTGTTATCCCTCGTAAAAATATCGCGACTATAATTATCGGGGTCATCTGAAACACCTTCTGCGCATATCGAACGCATTTAAGAAAGCTACGGCCCCCATTGTTTTACAAATAGCAACAGTCCCCATCTCATAAAAGGCCGCGACCCATTCCTCCAGAGTTCCTTCTATACGACGATCTTTTTGAATACAACTAAAATTTATAAAATAAAATTGTAGAAAAAATCGCTTGCTTTTCGTACACGTTCGATAAGAGATTTTTCGCTACAAAAGTTTAAAATTATACACGTTAATCGTCGCGTTCCTGCTATAAACGTGACCTGCTTAAAATCCGAATCACGTTCGATTCGCGAGATATTTTTTATATTCATGTACACATTACACACCCAGTGACGGCTCTAGCAAAATTTTTAGATGGTGGGAGATCTCAAAATGGCGCCCCTTCAAATATATGAAACTTAGCGTTCTTTCTATGTAATTGCTTATTCGTGATTATCCGCTTTGTTCACATTTAGACGAATTACTCAAAATGCGTATTTGACAAATGACGGCCGCCATGCTGCCTTCGGTAATTTTCATTGCTCGTTTCGTTACGTACAGGACCGCGAATAAATATTTCATTTATTGTAGCAATAAGGAACAATTCGGAAATATCATCATAATTGTATTCTCTCAAAAATAATGATTATGATGCTATAACCGATAATCATCAATAATATTTTCAAATCAACATGGGAATAGCTAAAAATCTACTTCATGAGCTTCACCTGGAAATCGATGACTAGTCGACCCGTTTTGATACACGTAGTATCACTTAGTAGTCTATGGTTTCATTTTGACGCCCCCTGTATGACGGCGCCCTGTGCGGCCGCACCGCTCGCACCGCCCTAGCGTCGCCACTGTACGCACCCGTAAAAACCAAGTAGAAATTTTTACATCCTTTTAGAAAATTAATAAGCGCCGATTTTTTAAAATTTATTTTCCTGATTTTAAATTATTTTCGACGACGAGACTTTTATATTTGGAGGTATCGAAATTAATCTTTTGTTTTTTGTATTTTTTCTATTAGCGTTGGTGTTTACGACGCCCGGGGGGAGATACCTTCGGACATATTTTTAATATAGAGTGTGCGTTTTTCGTTTTTCGAATATAATGGCGGCGATAAAAATTTCTCACACCCTTCAAACGAATTCTATGATAAATGAAGAAAAAGAAAAAAGGAAGGTTTATCATTTGATTGAAAAAAGAGGACGAGAAAAAAGATGCTACTAGAGCGGGAGCCGAAAAATTCACGGGGAAGAATGTTCGAAGAGGGTGGAACAAACTGGCTAGCATTTAAGCGGTTTCTATGGTCGTCGGGAGGACATTAAACTTCGGTTAAGAGGGTGGTCGAAAAGGAATGCAACGAGAGAGAGAGAGAGAGAGAGAGAGGAGAGTGAACGATACGAATGAAAAGACAGGAGAATGCACATCGGGCACCAAGACACTGGGTGCGGTGGCGGAGGATAATTTTAATATATCGAATGAGAGAAGGCTCGTCGGGGCTGTTGCAAGTTACAGAGTGTAGGAAGGCGGTGTATTCAAAAATATGGAATTTAAATGCGATACGGAGGTTTTGTGGTGCGACAAAAGAGGTTCATTAAACTGATATTAGCTGCGAACGAAGAAGGGATGTTTCCGGCAGCTTTAATCCGGTCCGATGGAGCGGTTAACTTCGCTGTTTCGTCTCCCGTTTGCAAATTACTCTGACGAAGAAGAATTATTAGCGACCCGTTTTTAATTCGTTTTAAATTATTCTTTTTCCTTGCCGAAATTCCTTACATTTTTCATACGTCCACCGCCCACCTTTCAGTCACCGCGAGATCTTTACTTACTGTTGACGGTGGAAATAAATTACGTGCAGCATTTTCTTCTTAATTCTTCGCACCTGTGTAAGCCGCAAAATGATCATTTTTTTAGAATTTAGAATACAAAATATCTTCAAAAAAACGGGAAAACGCCAACTGGTATAACTATTTTGGGATACATACGAAAATACATCTCCGAGTAATTGGCCAACTGATAGTTGACCATCAAGATACCCAATAAATCCTATTAAAGTGAATAATTTCAACACCGGTATGTGTTTCTTAATCTGTTCTCTCTCCTACACACCGGACACTGGCTAGGCTAAACTATTGTTTTTTTTTGTCCCGAGCCGATAAAAATTCATTAAGAAGTACCGAATGAAAGATGACAGTTCGAAGTTCATTGGACTGTGCGAACAAAAACACGAATTTTTATTTACTTTCACCCAAAAAATATTAAATTATTAACATCGCAAGCTATTTTATCAACATAATTGAAGAGAATATATGTTAATTTTTTTTATAAGAGAGCATTTGTAAATTTAATTTATTAATGAGAAATAAAACAGGATGAAAAATAAAAATAAAAAGTTAGGCACTTAAATATAATAAAACAAGAACAATTAAAATTTTTTGCATTTACGCAATAATAAATTCAAAATATTCCCATTTCAAGCTTAAAATATCATCATCGTGATATTTTTTTCCTGCGCAATATTCTTGTGAATGTATCTTAAAAACGTTCGCGTCGTTATCGCTCTTTTCTGAAATTTTTTAAAACACAAAAAAGTTTCGGCTCCTTATCAAAATTAATTTTTTGTTGTTCGCTATATTAATGTCTACCATGACGCGCTCAGAAATAAAAAAAAAAAAACAAAACACTATCTAATATTAATTTTTATTTTTTCCGCAACATTTTAATGCGATAATAAGGAATTTAGTATATCGATAAAATATTGCTGGACCTCAAATATAAATGTGTGGCATTACATTATAATTACACTTTTGTCATGTAGGTTTTCTTATTTATTTTTCAATTAATACCGGTAGCATAAGTTATTTACCGGTCGAGACTAAAACGGTCGAGCTTTTACATAGCCGGAGCATGATAAAAGAAACATTAAGGAACACTGGTTCAGAGTGAGCTGGCCCATATGGATTAGGGTCGAAAAGAAATTACATGATTGTGTTCGGTTACAAGTTGGCGTGTTTGCCTTAATTACTTTTGATATTTAGTTAGCAGTTGGCTAATTCCCACATAAAGGAGCACTTTTTCTTTTTTTTTTTCCATCTAACAACATTGTTGAAAGGAAGTCTCTCCGTTATAAACAGTGTGACAGTGAACAGAAGTAATTCAGCATGTGTCCCGTTGAAGTGTATTTCAGTGTCGACTGAAAATTGATGACTGGTAAAGCAAGTCAACGAAACGACCGAACCGTATTAGAAAAACAGAAAAAACATCAGTTTAAAAACCCTTAATCCATATATGTATAATAATATCAACGCGGTAGAAGAGAAACTTTTTCTAATAAAATGTGATCTTAAAAATTGAAATAATACATATATCGACCTTAAACGGAACACCTGCGAATAAACCATAAGACAATCCGAGAATGCAACCGGTTCGATGTTCAATTTTCCGGCAGAACAACTCAAACATCTTCAGAGAATATGCGGGAAACCAGATGAATAAAATGAAATAATAATAAGTATACATTTTATTGAACAATATAAAATCTTTATTAAACGGAAATTATTTTTAAATTAAAAATTAAAACGTGCCGACATGTTTCGGAGTCACTTGCTCCATATTCATGGCTTTAATATTAATTATTAACGCCATGAATATGGAGCAAGTGACTCCGAAACATGTCGGCACATTTAATTTTTAATTTAAAAATAATTTCTGTTTAATAAAGATTTTATATTGTTCAATAAAGTGTTAATACAGAAATGGAAGAAAATAATTTTAACCTAAATATTAAAAAATAAGTATATAGTAAAGCAGCAATAACTTTGTACTTCCAGTACTTACGTATTTAGCTACAGTTATCGAATGAAGTAATACTGAGATAAAGGAGATACAGAACGCGAATTAACGGAATATCGCATTATAACATACGCTGAACGTCTAACTCATTCTCGAGTAAAAGTAGCGGAATCCTGGTAATTTTAACAGACAACTATTAAGCGAACACTATTTTTATGTAAAGCGTCGAAACAAAATATGACATATTCACAGACTATGATAGCGACCGTATGCATCTTTATCGCTAGCTCATATGGGAAAGACTGATGAACCTTCAAAAATATAATTGGAAAAAGTACATATGCAGCAGCTTAAGAAGAAAAAAAAGGACTCCTTCGATAGAAAAAATATTCACAAAATATGCTAACAGCTGGTAAATTGCAGCCGGCGACACAAAAGGTTTTATGGTGGGATTACGAGTTATGGGAAACACATGTTTATAGAAAAGGATTTTTACGTAGAAAACGAAAACCATAAGAAATGTAACAGGAACCTAGAATAGACCACATACTTGTGCGCACCCTACACTAGAACAAACTCGGTATCACTTAAAATATACCGGTAGAGATGCAACTAAGAACTGATATTCAGTAAACCAACCAGATATTATTCTAGTCAGAATGTGTCGCTCATGGATATCACAGCTGTCGATATAGAGAATTCGCAAAATATTCCACAAAAATAAACAAATAAAAAGAATCAAAGGTGGAATAATTATATGAGGAACATTAAGATAGTGTCATTTGATATTTAACGATGGGCTGGGTGCAATTTACAGATCTTCAGAAAGCAATTATCATCAGATAATTTAGAGAAATATAGAGAACTTCTATTTGTTTTCCACCCACGAAATTGCCCCTTTAGCCTGCACGAAGCAGGGGGAAAAAAGTAGTAATAATAATAATAATCGAATTAAATTATTATTATTATTAAGCAAGCGATGGATTATTTAAATATAATAAAACTAATTCGAAATAAAAAAATGTGCCAGATTTAAAAATATATAAAAAGAACTAATTATCAAAACACGAAAAATAAACAACAGTGTATATCGCGTCTCATATAATAATTATAAATATTAAGAAAAGAAAGAAACGATATAAAAATAGTAGAAAATGAAACAATAAAGTGTTCTGAAAATATATCGAACTTTATAGTTAGGATACCGAAAAGCAAAACAATAAATATCTAAGAATGAAATACAGTTATAAATCAATTTACCAAAACTATTTACAATAAGCCGACGTGCAAGTTTATTCGCTCCGACTTATATTTAAAATTCTCACAGGCTAATTTCTCACTTTTAATTAATTTATGCAATCATTATAACTATTCGGTGTGTATAACTCTGAAGAAACAGAACAACTTTCGAAGGAAACAATTACATTTAATGGAAAAAGTCGTAGATTTAAATGTTCGCCGTTTGTAGTTTATTAGAAGGTGCCTTATTTTAGCGGAAAAGGAACTAAAAATGCTCTAGCACCTGCACATCTCACTGGAATTCTCATATGGTTTTTTTTTTTTTTTTGAAACTGAAGCAAAATTAAAAACTCTATTAAAGAAATTTTAAATTTTCGTTTACTTTGATTGCAAAATGTAGATATCGTGTAGTAGGGTTTCCATGATACGGGGAATCTATTAAAATTTCATTAGAAGGCCGTATTAGTGCATTCTGTGGAAATTTTATCGGCTTGAATATGGCAGCTCATCTTCAAAAATGTGTTCCGTATGAAATAATAGGTTGATAAAAACGTCACCGATATCGGGGAATAAATATTTCTTTTATAGATTAAAAATTACCATCCAGGCGAAAAATTCGATTAACAAGAAACCAAAGCAATATATATATATATATATATATATTACATCTATCCTCGCGGCGTAAATCTACGAATAGATAACACTGATGATTCAATTTTAATTAAATTAATTAATAAAATACCTCAATCATATATTAAAGGAAAAAAAAACTTACTGTGTGGAAAAAGGAAGTAGGAAAATTGCTGAAAGAATTAAAGAGTAAAACCCAAAGATACGTTTCGAATAATTTTCTATTTTATAATTTTCTTTTATCGTTCTCTTTTTATTTATTTCTTGTTTTCTTCCGCTGTCGTTTATCTTTAAAATAAGATCAGGTTTTTTTTAGGATTTGAAGATATTTAGCTGCCCTCAAGTATCGGTGTGCAGATGAGTATTTACGGTGTGTGTACCGATTTGTATGTGTGTACTATGTTATAATTTATATTATGTTCTATGGGATAAGCGAGAATAGTTGTAATTTTGTATACTTGGAATAAACGTTAATAAGAGTATCGGGCACTTACATGAAACCTACAACTTATTTATAAAAAAAACAAAAATTAATTTCCTCAGTTTACTGGCAAACATTTGGGGAGCTGGCAAGTCAGTTTATGATCGGTACTAGTAAATATTTAACTTGTTTAGAAATAAATATTTTTCCAGCCAGCGATCGATTAAAAACTGTATATTATATATTTCGTCTTATTTAAATTTAATGCTAATCGCGTTATTCATCCAATTAACAGCTAAATTAATTCCGTTTTGAGTTAATTTCTCTGTAATAGATGCGAGTAACGAGAGTTCACTAACCAGACTGTGTCGTCTCCATTGCCCTGAGATCTACAGAAGTCATTAACGTAAAAATAGCACAGTACCGGCCCTAGGATGATGCTTCCTCGCGGTATACTCGAACATTGTATAATTCTTTTACTAAGAATATTATTCAGTTACTTCATGTTTAATAAGTACATTTTTAACCATACATCGTTTCTTTGAATACAGCGGTGCTACGTAGTAAAATTTCGTGATGAACGTTAGCGCACTTCGTCACGGCAAAAAAAACAAAAAAACCCGAACTGATTTTTACTAAAGTGCTATTTAAAAAAATCTAACGTTTCATAAAGCGTTTTTCAAATATTTTATTGATATACGACAGAAAACCGCAAATGGATCTATAATTTTAGATTAAAATTTCATCACCATTTTTAAGAGTATTGAAAATTTACATAATCGTTACTACCCGATGATAACAGTTTCCGATATATGTGTCTATATAAAATGAACGACGTTCGTTAGCACATCGCCACGATAATGGAATCAGTCCCGAAGGTTAAACGTCCAGAATTATTTGTAGTATAGTTCCTTTTTATTTTTAATTTAAAAGGTTAAAAATTTAAAAAAAAATGAAAATTTGCATCTCTATTAATCAGTTAACTGCCGCTGCAAGAGAAGTTTTCGTTTTTGTCCGAGACGGTTTCTGATACATCATATTTTTCCGGCTCGCTTCTGTAAAAACGGCGATATAATTATCGCGTAATTAGGATGCGTAAGACATAGCGCGGCGACGGAGCTTCGGAAAGAAGGATGTGGTAGCGAGCCGGCAAAAGTGAAATAGTGCGCGAGCAATGATAAAAGCCAGTCGCAGTTGGCGAGGGCGAAAAATATGGTGAGCGGGCGGCGATAAAAAATGAATTAAAAAATGAGGAAAAGAAGCAGACGGAAAGGAGGACGAAGAAGCGGCAGGAATGCGGGGAAACGGAATAGTTGCGGTAGATTCTGCAGCAGGAACGCGGCATTCGGATGATAAAGTAATTAGGAATATCGCGAAGAAGAATTGTTGTTCCGCTGCCGGCAGCGAAGTTAAGATAGACGCTCGTGTAACACAATTCGAATGTCATTTTTCACTTTTTACCCTCACCAGTTTTAAGAGCAGATATACGCGCGCGCCTAGGTATATAGCTGATTTTATTTGTATAATATTTTTTCGCCGCGTTTAAATAGTCATTTTTCCGCCCACACCTCCTCCTCCCGCTAACGTCGTGCTCTGCTCCTCACGAACACCGCTGCGACTATTTTCGCCGCACTCGAACAGCAACCGAAAATGAAAATATAACATAATAACGAAAAAGAAAAAAAAGAAAAAAAAGAAAAAAAAGAAAAAAAGCGATAATACAATAAATAATACAATTCCGCAGCATCGCGAAATAAAAGCGTTAACAACACGAAAAACGCCATGAACATTCTGGAAAATTTAATTTTTTCTCTTTCTCTTCTTTTTCTCTTCTTTTTCTCTTCTGTCAGGACGAGGCGAAATTTTTTCGTTCCGTTTTACGTTATTAATAAGCCTCGCTTTTCGTTTTTGTTTCGGGCGAAGAAAAATTTGTAACTTTTTAAATAAATAAAAAAAAAATGTAATTGGGGTTAAAAACTGGCGGTAAAATTTTTAAAAAAATCTACCTGTAGAAAATTTTTACTATACATAATCAATGTAAGATAACTCTTTTTTCTTCTTATTCTATGGGTTTTTTTTCTTTTTCTATTCTATAAAAAAATCCACCGTTAAATTCAACAAAATCGATTTTCTAAATAAAACGGTTACTCGAAAATATAAGTGAAATTTTGATATTTAGCGCCGAACATATCCGAAAACAAATATTCTAAAGTTAATTTTGACTAATGGACGCGTTTATTAATCGTTGGATTTAATTTAACCGATAGTAATTAAAAATAAAACAAATAAAAGATCTCTATGCTGTATATAATTTTTATCCGGCATTGTTAAAAGCTAAAATATCGTAAGCAGGTCGCTGTTAAAGCAGCACACTGTTTAACGTTAGCATAATATCGCAGGACGATATTTACCAAAACTTTATAACATTCGTATTGGGAAATTTTAAGATGTGCGATAAAAAAAAAAATAAATAAATAACAACAAGATATCGTCGATAGCTTCTGGGCCGAAATAAATTGTAAAAATAATGCAACGATTTCTCATCAGACCGTTAAAATCGTTCTTCAAAGACCGTTCGAAAAAGCGGTCTTTTGAAAGGAATTTGTTCTAAATGAACATATTCCGAATTACTGTTATCTAACAAAATACTAACTGCTGTAAGCGCTATTAAAAAGGTGAGAATAGAAATTTAAGCGAGTTCCTAATTTGGTATGCTCGGTGTATAAGGTATAACGGATATTGTAGAATTAACCTCAAGTCATAATGTACCCTCCTAAAAGCGTATTCAATGGATATCCGTTGAGAGTAGCGGGCCAGTTCCTTTCTGCTTTATCCAGATGGTGCGCCTTCGCTTTCACTCAGACGACTCCACCTTTAGGTATACCAGTGAGCGCCAACAATACTCGAGACTTCCGCTTTATTAAAATAGTACATCAGAAAAATCATCAAATGCTTAGCGGAATGAAAATGTTAATAATACGTAATACATATATTCGGTTAATTATAATAAACTTTATCTAGTCCACACTGATACTAGCAGATTTTTACAGATGCGTAATGATGGAATTCAAAATCAAGGAGAGAGCTGCGTTGATTTTAAGCAACGCCTTCGCACGAACGGAGGCTGTTCAGATTTTATCGCGGTGATTCGAGACAATCTATATAGCATGATTGTCGTTTCAGATATGAGTTACAGAGTGTTCGGCACTTGATTTTACGCAACTTTTTCTTTTAAATTTAATGAAAAGAAAAATCAAATCAACAAAAGAATCGACAAAGTAGGTAAAGAAGTCATGCGAAATTAACGCTAAATTTTTATTAAAAATTAAAAAAAGAAAAAAATCGACGCATTAAAACACCGACATAAAAACGCAGTTACGGAAAAAAGTTGATCTATTTGCGGTGGTATTGATGGTTAATTTAAGTGAAAAGGGCTAATTAAATTTTCTCTACTTGTTATTCCGAAGCACGACGGTTCGCATAAGCAATATTATGCCGGTAGTAAGTTCGATGATAACACATATACTGGGAGCGAATTAATCATTTTGAACGTTTAAAACGGTTGACGACCGTGACATAAAACTTTTTTCGTAGACAGCCAGCGAAAAATTTATAGCGTTAATACCGTCGTTAAAAGGAAACCTGCCAAACAGTGTGAAAAACCTTGTTCCGACATGCCCTATGCCGAAAAACTCTTTCACCGTTTCGAATTTTTACTTGAAAGAAAAATATTATTCGATAAACCACCGCGAATAAATTGAGAACAAATTTGCAATAAAATTGAATACATTGTCTCACTTACTATAAGAACTATGTACACATGTCTCTCTAATTTTAATGAGAATTTCGATCGTTATACGTTTAGATGTAGTTGCAACTGTTGGTTTCTACGACCGATTGTTTGTGTAATAATACTGAAATAAAATTTTAAAAAAACACAAGTTTAATTTTTAATGAGCACCCGGAGTTAGTAAATCTATTCCGAATGATCCGTGCTTTCGGAGGAGACTTAAGAGATTTGATTTTTCTCCGGAAAGGACAAAAAAAGGAATCACTAACCTTTGTACAGAAGTCAAATGCCAGAAATGCTGCTTTATCTACGACCTTCCAGAAAGATGCAGAAGAGATGAAGAAGCGGTTGATAAATGAACTTAAAACTGCGCATGTAGCCCGAATAGGATATCGTAAGTGAGATATTCTAAGACGGATATCCTAAGCGGGATAGCCAAGTAGGATACATAAGTGGGGTAGCCCAAGTGGGATAACCCGGTTGGGAAGGGATGAGCGATTTTAGGAAAGAAAAGGAAAGCTCGCGAAACATTTTTTCTCGATGATTGTTTAAGGCTGTTCAATTTTCACATCCGGCAAAGTTATTAATGTAACGATAACAATAATAATTGCGAAAAAGATGCGCATTTAAATGTGAAAAGTATAAATATTATAATCGGTTTATTGTCGATTTTCACTTTAAAATATTGCACACCGATCTACAGCCAATAATTATGTATCAGTGAGAAAATAATAAGAAAGAATAAAACGAAGAAATTAGTAAGAGGAACAATAACAATAATAATAATAATAATACGGAGGACCGATGCAGAAAAATACAACGGAGAACATTTTTCAGAAAGAGTTGCGCAATAAAGGAAGCCGCCGATGCCGATGCGGTGCTAGGTAGATTTAAAGCTATGCCTCGTTGTCAAGCATTTGCTGGCGGCAGCATCTTTGTCACATTTATATTCCAACGTGTCGGCTTATAACTCTCCACGTTGGAAGGAAGCTCAACATTTTCGACAAACTTTATCCAGAAGTCGTGTTGTCTGGAAAGTGTAATTTGTCTGGCCGGATAGCGAGTGTGATCTATGACCGTTTCGGTGTAGAAAAAAAATTGGCTAGATAGGCTGTAAGGAACGGCCTCAGCAGCGACAACAATGATGTGGAACGGTTCGTGGAAATTGCTGGCACAGGATCATCCATTTCGTTTGGTAATGCGCACGTAATAAGTTTCCCGAGCAAAGACGTCCGTAGTATAAAAGAAAAATGAAAAGAATCCGAATAAATAGCGACGAAGGAAAATGACGAGAGAAGAAGAGAGGTTAAAGGAAATAGGAAAAGAAGTGTGTGGCAAGCAGTGCAACGGAGCGAAGGGTAGCACATTTTATCTTTGCGCGCAATTTATGGCTTATAAAACAATATATAAAACGCATATACACATATAGAGACAGACAGAGGCCGGCTCTATATGTATAATCAGAAAACAACCCCAACAGACTTATTTACATTTTAATGGTTATATGTGCCCCTTATCACGTGTATACAAGAGAACGCATTGCATCTTGCACCATTCTCCCAGATCGTTTTTCTTATATATTTCCCCTCTATACATTATACTTTAAAAAATGTATTATATATAAACTTGCAAATATACGCACAACTTTAAAATTTAAGAAAAAATAAACAAGATTTATTAAAGCAAGAAGCCGATTGTCGCACAAACTCAAGGAATTATCCTATATCGGTTTAAAAGGAAAATTATTATTACCAGACGACAAAAAAAAAAAAAACAGAAAACATAATCCGATTAAATTTTCCGCTGTTTTTCTTTTTTATTTGTTTATTTTAAAAACGAACTCACCATTTCATCACCTACGCTGCTTTCTTCCTTTTTTTTTTCTTCCTTTATTTTTTTCTTTCTTATTATATGGCAGTGTGTCACATTATGGGATTTGCGGTTTTGGTTAAAAACACACACACGCGCATAAATATATATCTACTATTTTTTCTTAAAATTTCATTTATATGTATGTAAAATACATATAGATTAAAAATCATTCTTTCAATAATCATATTAAAAAAAAAAAAAAAAAAATCGAGAAAAAAATCTTTTGCAGATATATAAATTGTGCCTTAAATCAATGTGAACTTTCCAGCAAAAATTTAAAATTGCCTGTAAACGAGAAACAACGAATACCGGGACATTGAAAATGCACTTGCAGAGAAAAAAAATTACGTTTACGCAGAAAATTAATTAAAATTTTGACAGTTTTGTTAAGGAATTAAATTTTATCGGGCATTTTTCCATCAATTACTACTTAAATTAAGGTGTGATGTAAAATCGAGAAGAAAAATGAAACACCAATGACAAATTTGTAAGAGCGCTTTTAATGTGTCTCTTTATTCTTCCGACAAATCTCATAAGTCACGTATATTTTTTTCGTTTACATGCAATATACAGTTAGTGCAGCACGTCAGAAACCATCCAATTAAAATGGCTCGCTATTTTTACTTCATTTTATATCTGTCATTATTATGTAGCTATATGTAATATTAATCAATACAATTAGTACTATACTTTTACGATATTTAAATTTTTACTAAAATAATTTAAATACATATTTTATTTCGATTACACCGTTTCTCTGTAATTTTAATCTATTTGCATGACAACAGGTGTCGTCGTGTTCATCACATCGAATCGAGTTTCCGTGTAATGTCGAAATTTTAAAAGTAAATTTCAACAAATTTCCCCCCACCTCCCGTTATAAATTGAAAGTTGCGAAAATTCGACGTACGCATTATAGCCGTAATTATTGGAAAGTTTTAATGATTCTGCTTCGATTTAATCAGATCTGAAATTTTTCGCTACATCGATTTTGTTGATAAATTTTTTTAATTTTATTTTTCCAAAACAAAGGTTCATCACTTCAAATTTGTCGTTCGAACGTGTGATGCTTTTAATTGGGAATACGATAATTTATTTCTTTACACGGTATTATTCCAACTGTATTACTAGCACACTAGCACTTTCGTCTTACTGTTTTATAGGATTTTATTAACTCGATCGTTATGGCTCTGACCGGTTAAGAATTTTTCTAATTTTTCCAGAAACGATAAAAGGTTATACACGCCTAATTAATTATAACAGCGTTAAAGTATTTTTAGGAAAATTAACTGCTCTTTCAATTGTATTATTTGAGAACTCAGCAGTGGAAAAATAAATGATATAACAAGCATGAAAAAAAAATTAAAATCACAATTAATTTTCAAATTTTCTACAGACCGCTAAGCAGTGGCAGTTTTAAAATGCCAATTCGTTACTCTGTTCCGATAACAATCGTTAATGCAAATAAATTATCGGGGGGGGGGGGGGGGGGCACCATTTGTGAAATAAAGATACCGTCATTTTTAATCATTTAATTAACAACGGCGTTATTTTCTTTCCTTTCGCCAACAAAATTCTAAAGCAATATAAAAATCTTTTGCCTCGGAAAATCCTATAAACGCGTGTTTCCCATTCGCGGTCTTACAAAAATCGACTAGTATTAAAATTAAAAATATACCGCGCAAATATCAGAGAATCCGCATTTACAAAGTAGAAACCCCGAACTTTGGTTTTAAGCAAAAAACTAACATAGTTGACGAAATAATTTCCGATAAACATTAATAAATAAACAAATAATAAACAAAAGAAAAGGGCAAATGTAGTGATAACATAGGATTTCTCAAAAATGTTAAGAAATAATCCAAAAAAGAATTAGGAAAATGAGTAAACGTTAAAAATAAAGTTACGTTTATAAAAAAATTAGGATTTATAATCCGATCTAGTGCTTCAAAAAATTGCTAAATAATAATAAAACTGTAAAGGATATTGTCTATAGTCGAAGAAGAATAACGACAAAAATAAATGCTGAACAATATCCTGTACTGCAATGAGTACAATCTCTAGTCTAATGCCATGAAAAACTGCTAAACAATAATGCCGATAATAGTAGTACTGAAATAACACTTATTAAAATATTTACATATAAATTCGAAGCTTTTCGAAGCTTCAATCATGACGATCACTGAATGTAACGCGTCGAAACTATATATAAATTAATTATTTTAATATTATTAATATCGTGAACAGTAAATAATCTCAGGGAAAACACATTAATAGTATCGATATTTTAAAGTAAAATTTCAAAAATACATACTTCCTAATATTAAAGATTGTTGATATACTAAAATACATACTTTATATAAAGCACTTTTTGGAACAGAAGCAGCTGTCAAAGATGAGGAAAACAATCAAAGACTGCTCCTTCTTGATTAGATGAGTGAATTAGCCGATGCTACCATAAGACCGAAAGAAAATTATTCGCCGAAATTTGTTTATAAAAGAAAAAAAAGAAAACAGAAAGAAAACAAAATATTGAATAAAACGGTGGTGAAGATATATTCTGTAATAATATGAAATAGCTTTTGATTTTAAAAAAAAAAAAAAAAAACCTTTTCTATGAATACTACACGATGTAAGAATAATCGTTTTAAAAATGGCATACCGCGATATTTTGAAAAAACATTACCTACCGGAAAAAGACTCTTTGGAAAATTACTTATACTCCCGCGCGCCTATAAAAATACCGCAGTTTTTGTTTAAATGAACTGAGAAAAATTCTCTCACCCAGTGCATTACAAGATTAACAAAATAAATATATTATCCGAAGGTAAAAAAAAAAAAATAAAATACCAAATGCGAAGTTCTGTAATTTGAAAATTATTCAAAGATATTTCAAAGTCAAAGACAAGCCAGCCCGAAATAACTGTGTATTGGAGAAATTTGAGAAAACCAAGGTTAGTCAGTCTGCCTGTTTAGTCTTTAGCACACTTTATCAATTACGAGAAATATTCAAAAAAAGCATGGGGAAAAAAACCCATAAAGAATATGCATTTAGTAATTTACATTACCTTATACTTAAACTTTATCGAAAAAGTATCCCTATGTCTGGTATGGATTACGTAATCCGAATAGTTAAAGAGAAATTAGATTAAACGCGAATAAATTGTTATAATATTAATAAGGTTTAGTATAGTTACATACTTTAGAAGCACTTTTAACAATGAAAGTTATGATTTATTGTTATTTCTCGCTAGGACGATATAAACGTATCTTTGCCAGCCATCTCTGTACAACAGTTAGATCTGAACCATACTGATGACAGTCAGGCAGAGAAAAAAAAACAAAAACAGACTCAGCTACTGGCAAAAATGATCAACAACCGCAAATATAAGGGATTTAAGGCAAAACTTATCAGTTTAATGATAATTTTACTAATAAATCGAATTCCAAAAGAGATAGTTTGTAGTAATTATCAGATGGTACTTACTGCGCGTAATCTCTTTTAATAACTTTTCATCGTTGTGCCGTGTCACAGGAGATCGAAGTCGCCACTTCCGTAATGTGCGGTAGTGTTGCTTATAATGAGCGGTCTTTATTCCCGCGAAAAGGACTTCTCCATAATGAAGCGAAGAACGTTCATTACTTCCACGGAAATCATAGGTTGTGAAACGGCAAGATTTATCGACAACCCATAAGTAAGGCAGCGTGCGAGAGTCGGTGCTTTAAACGAAATTGTGCAAGATTGTTTCGGTGTCGTCTCGAAAATGCTAAAGGAGTGTTGGCGCGAACAATGGACGAAAGCAGACCGATTTTTTTGTGCCGAGCCAACTGAAAAGATATAGATAAAATACGCGTTGGCAGTAACGAGTTGAATGCCGCCCGACAGTCAACAAAAAAGATTTTTATTTATTCTCTGAAAAACTCCAAAATTTCGGTCTAAGGCCAAGCCCCCCATAGTGCGCTGTTACACTGAACTATCGGGGGTATTAAAAAATAATAGCGTAGGTACCAATAAAGCAACACGATATTTGGGTGTTCGTGTGACTGTGTGCTACGGTAGTTTTTTGTTTTTCTTTTAATTCTCTACTTTGCAAACGTTTATATGTATGTCCAAATTTTGGGTATAGACAGGAAAAAAAAGAAGGGTCAAGTGATTCTCCCTATACAAAATAGCGCGCAAACAGGTAGATAAACAAATATACGCTCTTCTAAAAGGTAACGGTTAATTTTCTTTTTTTCGTTTCGCTGCGATGATAATACGAAATCACGTTCGACTTTTATTCGCGTGTTAAAGTGCTTGAAAATATTAGGCCCGTTGCCCATTGCAACGAGAAATGATAAATGTGAAATGTGGAAAATGTTTCTTCGTAAATCGATTATTACATTTAAATGTTATAGCGAAAATCGGAAACATCGAAAAAGGCTCTGAGCCGGAAAACATAATTCCTCACTTAAATCAGCTAGCACCGAGCGAGTTTTTTTAAAAGAAAACGTAGTCTGGCGAAACGTGTTTTTTATTTTAAGATCACTTTGTTTATATTATTCAAATTTCTTTATTTACTCTAATTTATGTTTTCATTCGGTATAGCGTGTGTCTACGATTGGTTACGTTTTTAAACCTGCGGTGGAGAAAATAACTCAGGCCGTTAGAAATTACGAACTTTTATATGATAAAAAGAACACATTATTACTTCAGTGATGCCGGTAGAGCGAAAAAAATTGCAAAAACAAAATTGCGCAATTCCCAAAAATGTCAATATCGATTAAAGGTGAACAATGTATTTTTATTAAACCGGTATATTTAAAAACGAGATTGACACATTAAACGAAGATTGTACAAAATAAAAAATATTAGTAAATAATTTATTTACAAGCTGAAATTTCCTAGCCTAACAAACTCCCGCCAAGGCAGTCGCAAAAAAAAAACACATTTCACATCTCTCGCTACAATGAGCAACGCGTATCTTCTTATCGTTGTTATTTTTCCTCGTAATGCAAATTTCATTGGCTGCAAAAGAAATCTAAGTTTTTCTTAATTTTTCCGCTTTTAGCAATGCTAAAGATTCGAAAAAAGCTCGACGTAGTAATCAAAAATCGACCATTTTAATCGCATTGATAAAATGTGGAAATAATGCGTACCCGGCATATATTAACATAGCATGTACGTATAATCTGTTCGTAATTTTATTTCAATATTTTACGCGGGAGTTTCATTGAAAAATATGAAAAACTGATATTGCTGCTTTTTAAAATGACGTTACAGAACGCTTTTTACAAAAATCACGGATTGTAGTCGAAAATATGTAAATAAATAAATTTTTATTAATAATAAATGATCTTTCAAGGGAATGATTAAATTTTGAAGAATGTTAAAATGTTTACACCTTCGGGGCAAATCTATACACACAGCTGTACGTATCATTTAACAATTAACGCGCCTTTAAATATAAACGTTACAAAATTGACTTCATTACCTAAAAAAAAAATATTTAACTCCATTTCTCGCTTAAAAATGGGAAAATTAATAACAACAATATCCAAAGTCACATGTAAGATTTCTTTTATAAAACACTCGCAGAATATTTATAGAATTGTACAAAATGGTGAAAGAAATAAAAAAATTATAAGACAATTTTATAAAATTCGTGTAGAAAATTTTATTATTTAGATAAATGTAAATAATGAAAAACAAATTATTCAAATTTAATAAGATGAAAATCCGATTTAATTAAATAGCGTCTGCTACTTCTTTAACGGCTATCATCGGTTTACAACAAGAAGTCTAATCGTAAATTAACCATTCGATGATAAAATGCGTTCTTAATATTCATATCAGATATAACAGAAAATGTATTCGTTATGCTTGTGCGATCAAACGCAATTAAGTAAGCCTTTACATACAGCACATACACACACATAGAATATGATAAATATTTACCGGGCATAAAACATACAAATAAATAATAACAGTAACACAACAATACCGACGAAACGGTTTTATTGCGACATTCCGATGCATAGAACTTAATCTTCCTAGTGCAAATGAAACATTATAATGCATATCGTGTTTCATACAGAGTACCCTGTGAATGAAGAAATCTACCGGAGAAGATAATACGTTTACATTCAACCACGTTTACTAAATAATATAAGATTCGCGTTTCTTCAGCTTTAAAAGTAAAACATTACCCGCGCGTTTATTATTCTTATTACTTTAACGGGCAAATTTAATTTCAGCTGAAACATTTCGTTCCTTTTATTCCAGTTATCACCACGAGTCCAGAAAATCCAGAAAATCCAGAAAGAAAGAAGAAAAAAAAACTATTTTAAACTGGATGATACGTATTTTCGTTTATGTATTTTAAAAGGTGATAGATTTAAAATAAAAAAAAAAAAAAACGAATTATTTCGAAAAAATTTCAATTTTAGAACCAATCGACACAAAAAGGGAATAACCACGAATGTCTCCTCCTTCTTTAGAAGACGTATAAATCGGTGTTTGTGCTGGTTAGTCGTTAGTGTTCATCTTAAATTGGCGTCATTCCACAATTTCAGATAAAATCAACAGTTAACGAGCTCTACGGCAGTTTGAATTATTCGTTATTTATAAATCACCACAAAATACTACCAGCACTATAAATTATCGCCCATGTTGACTGCTTTACAATTTACACCATTGCCCAACACCATTTTCGGTAAAAATTTGATACTCAACTAATTTCAAAGTAACGAAGAAGAATCAACGGAAACGAAACAAAAACAATAAAAAACATTTCTGGACCTGGAGAAAATCGCCACGCGGATCAGTCTCCTTGTTAAATATAAAATATAAATATTTAAGAGTTCCCGGAAAACTTGGAGAATATAATTCAACTTTGATAGAGATACCTTCAGTTGTACTCGAACAAATATATATATATATATATATATATATATATATATATATATATATGAATATATATATATATGAATATATATATATATATATATATATATATAAATATAGCGTTACAAACACAGCGCGATTAAGACGTAAAAAACAACTGTCGCAACATTGTAAATACCAAAGGCAATCGTTTTTGTGTATTTTTGTTTCGTTACGAACTAATTCGTTTGGAATTTTTAAAAACAGAATAAATTAAAACTTGTTTTTTTCTATTATTATTCAACGAAAATAAATATTATTATTAAAATATCCATTTCAAAGACTTATTTTTCACCGCGCATATTCTTTTTTTTTCTTTCATTGTTTTTTTGAAAATTTTACACTTCTACGTTTGACTAATCACTTATTGGTTAAAGCAATTCACACCCTAACATTGAAATTAATTTTTTGCAAATTATTTAAATCACAGATGTTAGAAATATTTAATCAGTGATAATTAATATGCGCTATTATACTAGAAAAAAAAATTACAATATGTTTTCTTCGATTATTCGAAGAAGGATGACGGTGTATTAAATAAACTGCGTCAGTGCAAGGGTTTATAAGTTCGGAGGAAGTAGAGGTTTTCAATTAGTACTATTGGCCTATGAATTTATACTGAGTTTCCAATCGCAAAAAATATCTTGGATTTTTTCTGTTATTATACATGCGTCACGTCAGTGGCTGATTATTTCTTTTCACCGTGAGAATTAAGAGAATAAACCGGTAAAATTGTGGCCACTAACCGACTATTTATTTCGATTTTACCGTTTTATTTCATTATTTATTTTTTTCCGATTTAGGCTTGTTAAGTGTGGACATTAATTCAGTACAATTAGAAATTTCCGATATTTTTAATGTGCGGAAGATTCGACCTAGTTTTGTAGGATGATCCCTAATTAAAAGAACTAGAAGTCAAATTTAAGCGTAACATTAGTACGCGCAAAATACTATACAAAAAAAGGGAATTTTAGTATTGCAAATTTTCATGTCTTCCGATTTTAAATAAATTTTGCTACCTTAAAATAACTTTACATCTTAAGTTGAATATGTATCCTCCTATTTTCTCTAACTACGCTTCTCATTACCTCTTTCTGCGGCATCAGTTCTCATGCTTTCAATCCGTCAACTTAAGATGTAAAGTTATTTTAAGGTAGCAAAATTTATTTAAAATCGGTCAATACCTCGAAGAGGAAAAAAGACATGAAAATTTGCAATACTAAAATTCCCTTTTTTTGTATAGTATTTTGCGCGTACTAATGTTAAGCTTAAATTTGACTTCTAGTTCTTTTAATTAGGGATCATCCTATAAAACTAGTTCGAATCTTCCGCACATTAAAAATATCGGAAATTTCTAATTGTACTGAATTAATGTCCACACTTAACAAGCCCAAATCGGAAAAAAACAAATAAAGAAATAATCTATTAAGATTCTTAACTTTCCAATCATCAGTGTCTTTTTGTAATAACTATTTTTTTTATTTTAATAACTCATAGAATGTCTTTATAAATCACGCAGCGCGAGTTATGAAAAATGTACTGCTGATTTAATTAAAGAACTCCTCTATATTACATGTGTATATTTAGATAAGTATATATGGAATAGTGTGTTTCGAAAATAGATTAGAAAGTCAGAATGGTGCCAAAAAATGCCGCGCTTTCGTTTTAATGAGAACACAATAAATTATTACGCGGAATAAAGAAGAATTACGAAATTAAATCGAGAAATATATCATCACGCCGACCTGTCGGTAGGATGACTAAAACAGGTGAAATGACTAGAAATTTGTTGTGCACCTTCCTTTTCTACAACTATCTATTACACGTTTAATGTATATTCGCATAAATTAGCGATTCTCAACTGGGAATTTCTTGTCAACTAGTTTGAAAAAATTCAATTTAAAAGGAAAACTAACAACTATTGCCCCGTAAAAGAGGTTCATTTCGAAATAGGACTGAACACAAACAACTTCTAATGGTCATTCGTCTTGACAATGATGACAATATCATTATCACGTTGATGTCATTTTTATGGTCGATAGTGATCAAAAAAAGCTGACGGATAATGTTTTGAAATAATTTTTAGAGATGTGGGTGTATTGTAATATTTTCGCCGGAGGTGAAATAAAAAATCAGCTAAATTTTTTGCATGCCGTTTAAATTGTATCGATTAGATGTAATGTTTTTATGTAACGTTGTTCGGGTGGACAGAAACACGGTTGCGTTCATTCTGTGTAACGTTTAAAAATCAAATAGTTAATTAAAACTGGCCCTTCTTTATGATAAAGAAGAGGAGATTCTGAGGTTGTTTGCACGTTCGGGTCCGAAAGTTTTACATGTTTACTCTATTATGTCCATGTGTTGACCGTTCTTAGGCGGCTGTCAACTCGTATTTTTCTCTTCTTTCATTTTTCCTTCAGATCAGCAAGGTGGCTGGAGGTAAAAAGCACGAAAGATGGAATCAAATAGAGTTGAAGACGAAAAAGAAAGTATTATAAGTAGACTCGAAAGTAAGATTTGAAAATACAAAAGAGAACGTGTTTCACTAGTGAATGCAGATCAATTGGAAGAAGACATGGTTTGCATCGCTTATAACGGAAGGATCAAGTTTTGTAGAAAGAGCAATAGGGAGCAAGAGCCAAGAAAAATCGAAAGCGAGAAGAAAAGAGAAGAGAGTAATTGTAGCTTAGTCTAATTAAGGAAACAGAAACGACGACAAGAAGGAATAGATTGAAAGCATGAGGACTAATGCCGTAGAAAGAGGTAATAAAAGGAGCAGTTAGAGAAATACATGTCCAATTTAAGATGTGGAGGTATTTTAAAGTATCAAATACACTTAATTAATATCTGGAAAAGAAAAAAATTTGGGTATACTAAACAATTTTTTCGTATAGCATTTTGCGTGTACTAATATTACGCTCAAATTATGCATCTAGTTCTTTTGGTTAGGAAACTGTGTTCCTATAGAACTAGTTCGAATCTTCGGTACATTGAAAATATTGGAAATTGTCATTTGTGCTGGATTAAGCC
Source organism: Icerya purchasi (assembly GCA_039619475.1). NCBI lineage: Eukaryota > Metazoa > Arthropoda > Insecta > Hemiptera > Monophlebidae > Icerya > Icerya purchasi. The sequence continues at coordinate 396,610,103 of CM077115.1, read as the reverse complement.
TAAATTGAAAGAAAACAACCAAAAGAAAAAATCAAAAAAATCAGATGAAATACTTTATGTAATAAGATTGTAAATAAATCAATAAATAAAAGTCCGGCTATAACATTTTCTCTGCTTATCGAAAAAGTAATTCTAATTCCAATCTCAGGTGCCTATCGACATTAAAAACACAGACCATGGTAACACTTCATCTTCACTGACTACGTCAATGTGCACCTTTACAGATTTAATTTTAATTTACTTTCACCTTATCGTCAACCGTAATTTCTAATTAATATTCAGAAACCAATTATTTATTCCTTTTTCTAATTAAAAAGTTTTTCATCGGGAACTTCTGTCGCAAAGGATTCGTCAGTTGTAAGTTATACTTATATATATATATATATATATATATATATATTAAAAAGAAGAAAAAAAAGACAAGTCAAAAAACGTTTGTTTAAAAACCCGGAAAGGAATTAGCAAGTGTATAGACAGGGCGTCTTGAAAGAACAGCTCAAAGAAATTCAGAGTATTACATGCTGAAAAAAATCAAAAAAATCTCACGCGATTATAAAGTGAAAAAGCGAAAAACCCGCCAAAAAAGCAAATGCGTACGATTACGAATTAATAGAAATATGTAATATTGCGTAGGCTGTGGTGTCTTAAGGGAAATCGCATCACCGGTAACGGGTTAGTTGATCTCCGGCTGGTGCGGGTGTGCCTAAATCATCTGCAACGCGTAATTTGAATCTATTTTAAACGTTTCAGTTGTCGCGCGATAATAATCGATCAGTTTAATCCGTCACTCTCATTTATCCGAGAATGCCGTACATAATTCGGAGAAGCAATTAAGACGGGCATTTCGCGCGAGAATGGAGGCTTTCTTCTGGATGTCGTCAGCGAGCATCCTAAAATGTCGTGTTTTTCCAGAGTTCTCCAGTGACGGAGAGTGGTTGGCGAGACATTATTATATCGCTGATGATGGTATTAGAGCGTCGCGGCTGAAGGCAGAGTGTTGATAGGAATAAGAAGGCGAATAGGATAGGCCAACTGGAGAATGGAGATAGTGTGCGGCACTGGTAGTGGCGCATTACTTGTTCAGAAGAACGCCATTTATAACCGGTAATTTATAGTCTGACTTCAGACTTAGCCCTACGCATCCACTGCTGCTGCTGCTGCCGCTAATACTCCATCCACCATATATCACTTCCCCACGGCTCGCTCCGGCCGTCATCGCAACTCCAAGTTCCGTTCATTCTCCGTATAACGGAATGTGATAAATACACGCTACACACGTAGCTCCTTCCAGAAAGATGAAAATCCAGGCAAACGGAATAATAAACGTTAGCGATAAATGCAGCGCGCTCGAAAAATACTAAACAAGTGTCGTCGCTCCAGCGAAAGATTAACACTATTCGCCGTAATTAAGCTAATTCATAAACCGGCCATGCTCCTCGTTTAATGAAACCGTTCGATCGTGCCGACTGGTCACTCTCCTATTTCGTCAAGTTCGCTACTACAGATAACCCCTCTCGGCGCCATTTGTGTTCGGAACAATCGCATGCAGCATCCGCGGTCAGGACACATTTTCAACTTCTCATCAACAACTGTCTCGACGTTCGTTTCCTGTTAGTCCCGATAAAAATCCGTGATATTATTAAATCGCTCACGAAGGCTTCAACTGACAATTACCGGTACGATTGTTCGATTCATTACTACACCTTACGCAGCATTCCCTCTGACCTCCGAATGTGTTTATATCAATTGATGACTCTGTTAAGAAATGTTCGACGTTTTAATTACCATTTTGTGAACTTCGTTTTCATTTTTTCGCCTCGAAACGTATACAATGTTTAGGTCTGAATTATTTTAATCCCGTTATTATTTTTAAAACCAGAATCATTAATGGCTTTCGCTTTTCCTCTTTCAACCGGAATTTTTATTATTTTTAACTGTTCGGTTAATAAACTACGTATGGTATTAAAACACGCACATACAACTCACTATATTACAAAAATAATATGTACATACGGTACAATTAATGTGCATCGTGAAGATAAACCGTTAAATGCCGCACATGCTAAAATTGCCAGCGCTCTGGCGTACATTTCGCAAAAAGTTCTCATATAGTGTGTAAAAGAAAACAATAGAACACATAATAATCCGATGATTCTTAGACACCGCAGCGTAGTTGGCTGGGCAATAGTGTTTCGTTCAAGTAGGACCTGGTTTAAATCTCGTGGCTGCACATTAGAAATACAGAAAAATTTCCCTAACGTCGAATCAATGTAGTTGACGAGGCCGAAAAAAAAAAAATAATGATTAAAATAATAATATATTCATATTTGGATACCGAAGTTCTCATATGTACTTAAAAGTTTGTTTTCTGTTTCTTTTTCTTTTTATATTTTTGTTTGTTTTTTAAGAAATTTTTATTATTTAATCTCTGCCACTACGTAAATACTTATTAACGTATTCGTATGATTACACGCACAATTAATCACTTCTCTTTTTATAGAATAGTACAATATTTATAAATCAATCAACTATCGTTAAGTTCGACTATTATTATATATCTATTTCGTTTTCTCGTATTATTATGTATTTCATTTATTTCATTTCCGTTTATATCTTTTTGTCTCTATATTCATATTTGGATAACGAATGTTTCCATTTGTACTTTCGTTTGTTTTCTGTTTATTTTTCTTTTTCTGGTTTTCTTTGTCTTTCAAGAAACTTTTATTATTCACATAAAATTCCACCGCTCGCGCAGATATGCGCATAGATGGGGACATTGTAAAACAATAATAATAATAAAGTGATTTGATTTGATTATTATTTTAGGATACAATTTAATCTTGTCAAGCTGAATAAAACAGATTATATTCGATACATGTACCGGAAATTTCGACACATCTTTTTAAAGTCATATTTCGATTCCTTAACAAAAATGTCATAGTTTACGAAAGTTGAAAAAGCGCGAAAAATAATGCGCCTCACTGAACATTTTCTAGAACACCCGGTTTTCCAATTTTAAAATTGAGTTCTCGGGGCGCCGAAAATGATAAAAATTTTGGGATTTTTTTTTCCCGGTCCGTAATATATTGATGAAAAGCTCGCGCTATTTTGAAACTGTATTTTGTCTTCTTCGTGGATTTTTCCAAGTTATAAAAAATTTTTGAATGGTGTGATAATGACAAAAATTTTTAACCGCCCATAAGCGTTATAGGATTACTGCGTGGAAAATATGTGCGTTATTAGAATTTTTAAAAGTGGAAATCTTTCTTTTTCAAATTTAATATTATGTGCAAATATAGATTATGATTATAACTAAACAGACGGAATAATTTTTGGCGCATGAAATATCACGTTTGACTAACCTTGTTGTTACCATCCTAACTAGGCAATAAATTTAAGCCATTAAAACAAATGTAGAATTTTAATTGTAGAAACTCGTGATATTATCTAACATATTTCGATATTTCGGAATACACACGTATTCTCGTTCATATTATTAATTAAATTAAAGAAATCAAAAAGAATGCAATAAAATAATTATATCCGTATTTACATAATAAATGTATTATAAATTCATTTTATGTTTTAGTTTGAAACGGGTAGTCGGTAAATTAAAGGTACCAATAAACAGTAACTCTTTGCCAAAAAATTAAAAGTAAAATTAATTTATAAATACGTATTTTAATATAAATCTATTATTACTACTTATGCTATTTAAAACTTTGTTAATTTTTTATTCATAATTATTATGCAGCTTGTTTATTCACTTTAACTTCATTAGTTGCATCCGTAATACATACACACATATATATGTATGTATTTATATATGGAGACAAAAACAGAGAGAAAGACAAGTTATATTAAAGAGGGAACTTAATATTCTGAAATATGTCGAATAATTTACACGAATACTTTTTATCTCATTTAAATTCATAAGAAAAACATGTTAGTTTAACAACAACGTAATTAAACTGGATAAACGATACAAGCTAAAAGAAGAAGAAAAAAAAGCTCAGAAACGGATAAAAACATTTAGAATTTCAGTTTCCGTACCCCCCCCCCCCCAAAAAAAAAACCAAAGCAGCTATTTCATAAACGTTTTTCTATTATTATGACCTCCCTCCGTCCAATTCCGGCCCTATTCTGATATATTTATAATGTAAAACAAAGCGATTAAAACTACCATAAGAGCGGATTGTTAAGATGGTTAAAAAATACTATTGCACATGCAATTGATATTAGTAATTATTTCATTTTATTCCTTCCTTTTTGTAAAGAACGAAATACCTTACACTAAGTAATAATATTTTTTACTTCTAATTAATTATTTGTCAAATATTATTTAACGGTACATTTGTTTTAATTTACTAATAATTTGTTTAAAACCAAAAGTTTAAAATTAATTTTTGTAATACTACATTTATTATGGAAACATGGATAATTATTTTAAATACTTTTTACTTCTTTTTTTGTTCACACTGAACTTATTTGAGTATAAGAAATACTTCGTCATATTGAAACGTGTTAGATAATATTGCGAATTTGTAAAAATTTGAAAATACATTTTTCAGAATTATTTATTTAATTAACTAAATCGCAAAACTATAAACACAATTAATAAATCACAAATAAGCCAACTAATTAAAAGACAACTACAATCACGGCATTAAAATTTAACAACGCTTAATTGTATATTTATAATTTTTATTAACTGTGTTTACAGTTTTGTAACTTCACTAATTACATAAAAATTACTGAAAATTAGCATTATTTGTTTGAATAATCTCAACATAATATAAATATTTTTTGTTTTGATGGTTTGAATTTATTATTTAATTAATGTAGTAACAAAAAATGAATATAATCCGCATTAAATAATATTGACTGGAAAAAAAAAATATACAGCGTAAAAAATAAAAAAAGCCAGCCAAGTAAATTCCCCAATACTGCTCTTGAACGCAAGTTTCTGCATGATAGCTATTTAACACATCGTACCGCTAAATTATATATACCGATACATAAAATTACTCGTAGAATCATTTAAAAGATAGCCGAATAATCGAATAACGAATAATACACGATTGACCAATAAATGTCCTATACACGCGACTAAAAATTGTCCAACTCTGTTTATATGACCGAGCGAGAGATACAATGTGAATATAATGTCACGATTATTTGAAATAATATGAAAGTTCTGTTGCCGCGATAAATCGAAATACATTTCAAATGCAGATTAAAATAAGGAATTTATATCCTTGATTATGCACGCGCAAGTTGGTATAGCAGATTGCATTTGTATTACATTGAAGGCGGCTTGCAATCAGTCCACCGTGTCGCTCGTCCACGCAACGTACCTATAATAATAGAAGTAGTATGCTACCTAGCAACAAGTGTAAAATACGTCTCCCGATTTGCCCGACCAAAATGGGAGATTAGGCAAACCGATACCAGTAGAGAATGCCTCCAGCAGTGGATTAGGCATAGCGTGATAACGTAAACAGGAAAATGCCGTAGACCGATGTTAAACACTAAAATGCGATGACGGCAAAGTGAAAATCGACAACCAAATTTGTGTTTATGTCTGGTCGGTCCTGCTAAAACATGACAGTTGCTCTGGGGGAAAAGGTGCAATACTATGATGGAAATTAATGTTGAAACTCTCGTTTTAAATTTGAACAGAAAATCCATGTAGCGAACTTTAAACTTATTTTAAAAATAAATAAATGAAAAAACCAGAAAAAAAAGAACTGAATATTTTTTTAAAAAATCGAACTAAAGTTAAAAATTTCAACAGATATCGGTAATTCTGGCAAAAAAAGTGCCTCTCCAATTTTCAAGGGTATGTTTTTTATAAATATAATATTTCTTTTTTTTCTCCAAAAAAAAGATTTACTGGAGAGCATAGAAGAAGAAACGGCTTTACCGTCTTTTCCATCGCTGCCGAACACTCTTCCTGCCACTCCTTACGGTAATTAGTCTCCTCCCGATCTTTGGATCATAGTCTTTGAATCTGGTTTTCTTTCTTTTTTCTTGTTCTCGAGATAATATCTACGTTAACAAGCTCGAAAAAAAAAAAGAAAAATGTTACTAAATTTACACATAATTGAGCCCCAGAAATTTGCAGAGAAAATTCTACTTGCGATTGAGTGCATTTCACTAGACCTTCATCGTTTAAATAAAAAAACGAACGCTTCATCAGCATGTTTCGTTTAACATATTTACATCAATCGCGCAGAACCGTTTTATATATGAAAAAAAAAAAAAAAAATAAATAAGTTTTTAATTCTTAAAAAAAAAGTAGCAAGAGAACCCAAGAAACGAACATTAATTAATAGCTCGGTAGAGTAGATAGTATTCTATCAGGTGAAAAAGTTATTTACAACTTTTACACAACTGTAGGTGTAGTGAAATTCACGAAGGTGCATGATGAAAGCTGAAGAAAAAGAATATTTTAACAGGGAGAGCGAATGACGGATGCGGTGGTAGTTGAAGAGTAATGCATTTAATAGAATTCCGAAAGATCTCTTCGAACAATGGAAGAGAGTTACGGCGGAGGCCGGACAGGATGTCATAAAACAGCGAACGCAGAGATAGAAACGAATAAAGACCCGGCAACGCGAAGGGAAGACGGGGAGAGTCAGTCGAAGAAAATTGGTAAGGGGTAAGGATGTGTTGTAGAGGGCGTTCGTCGTCGCAGTCGTCAAACTAATCTTACGCAGGAATCCCTTAATCCCCAAGTAATCATAACGGAATGTGGAAAAAAGTTGAATCGAACGACAAAAAAAGGATACGGTCGACGAAAAACAAAGGCACTCTTGGTCACGGTATAATGGTTTTAAAGGTGCCATGGGCCTCGTATTGTATAACTTGTCAAGCCAGTTTAAATTCCTCATCCCTCACTCCGCGCCGCAGTCCGGCTCCGCCGACATGTTCCCGCCACTCTTTTCCTCCGTTGATTTTCGTAAATTGCGTATTTCTTTTAGCCGGATCCAAACCGTATTCGATCACCGTAGCGAGCAGTTCAAACGGACAGCAGCAGTTGCTTTATAAAGACATTTACAATTTTTCGCAATATACGCGATTTATCGTCGAATTAAAACAGTCTGTCCCCGGCACATGCGTCTCTGTTTTCCTTTTAAAAACCCCGAAAAGATACGTCGCGAATGAGCAACGAACGCGTTAGAAATGTACACAAGTAATAAGAGAGAAAGGAAGAAAAAAAAAAAAAAACATTTTGAAAACAAAGTACTGGGGCTAGTAGAGAGGAAAAATTTTAAAATGAACATGTGAAGAAACACGCTTCCGTGATCTGCGGTCAAATGGTTCTTTTCGATTACTAAAATGAATCGGCTATGTGCAACGCCCGAAATTTTTTTTTTCATTTTTTTAAAACTCTGCCGGTAAATTTTTCGATAGAAAGATCCTTTTTTTCCCCCCCAAATTATAATCCCGAAAAATAAAATAAAGAATTAATGGGGAAAAAAAGATAAAAATTGATATGTTCGCTCTCTTTAATATTTCATCAATACCTTCCGTCGTTCCTTTATCAGGAAAGCGAATTATTATTAATCGGGAGTTGAAACGTTTGTTTTTAAAAAATTGAACCACCCCTAATGCGCCGAGAATCGGTTGATTTTAATCCTTCTTTAAATAACATCCTGCCTGGGGCCTTCTCTATCGAATTCTTACTTTGTTTTTATCTTTTCCACTTCTTGGCATTCACGCGTCGAACTACAGAGATACGACGTTATTTAAAAAAAAAACAAAACAATCATTCCGAAAGATTCTTTCGATTATTTAACAAATCCACTTGCACCATGAGATATTCGCCAAAGATGGAATGGATAAGTTTTAATTCTCGCGACCGCGGGTTTTACGCCGAGATTAATTTTATATACTTTAAAAGTCGTCCTTTATGGCTTATTTTTCTATGCGTATATTTCACTAAGTTGAATTATCGTACTTGTGAAATATTAATCTAAGAACGACTCTGAGAATTGAATATTTCGCGATTCGCCCGGGATAATGTGTGATTATTATTACGACGCGTTTGTTCGATTAAAAATTTCCAATTCCTAATCTCTACGAGGTTTATATAGGAGTAAAATTCCCTCCGTTTCGAATAACATATTATTCTTCCGCGTACTGCTGGTTAAAAAAGGTTCTTAAGTGTGCAGCCAAAGCGGAGCCGACACGAAGAAAAATTAACTACCATGGTAGTCAAAAGTGAAAAATAGGATTATCGACCACGAACGATCGCGCACACACTAGTGCAATTTTGAAAACGTCGCTACAAGTAGCACACACTGAGTCGCAGGATGGACCAGCCGAAAGAAATTTCGAACGCTCTAGAAACAGGCGCTGAAACGGTTGCCGGCAGTCAACCGCAGGCAGAAAACGCGCCGACCGTACCGGAAGAACAGAGTAAACCGGCGAAAGACGAGCCGACCCGGAGCGTAGCCGTCGATGGTAAAGAGAGTGAGAACGGCCTTTTGGAAAAACAGCCGGCTGTGATTCAGCAGGAGGAGAACTTAGCGGTAGTTGGAGCCGCAGCTGCGGTAACGGAGAATGAAAAAAGCGCCAACGTTAGTCAAGCGACGGATCAGCAGCAGCAGCGGAATTCGTCGACGGTCGACAGTCAGTCTCAGTCTCCTCGGCCAGCAGCCGGTGTAAATGAAGGCGGCGGTAGTAAACCATCGACCGGTCTGTCGGAGATTCAGAGGAAGTTCACCGAATTCATTAAAGGTGGCGGGCCACCGAAAATCGCGGACGACGAAAAAGTCGCAGGTAACGAGTCGATCGGCACCGGGAATAAAGCGGACGAAGGTGCAACGGAACAAGTCATCAAAGTGAACGAGGAAACGACGCGGAAGATTGTGCCGAGCGTATTGGCTAAGGGTCCGCTGAGGCTGCAGACCAGGGACGATCTGACATATCATCCGGCCTACGGAGGTGAATTCAAGTACAAGTTGACCAGCAAAGCGGAAGCGGAACTCCGATCGAAATATCCGCTACTGCCGCCGTACGTACTCGACCACTATCGACGTTTCGGCAAACCTCCGTTCGAGTTGGATGTACGCAGCTTTATGGATCGTGAACGGTTCCACGGAGTATCCAGGTAAGAGCGGGATAAGAGCAGATGCGCTCGCAGCGAATAATTGAATTAAATTTGTAAATAAAATCTACGTTTTATTTACAATTTTTAATAAAATCAGCCTCTCTTTCGGTTCCTTTTCAGCATCTTTCCTGCTACCTTCCACACTATGAAGAGAGAAAGCTTCGATTCTTTTCGAATAGCGATCACATTTTAAATGTCGAAAACCTTTTTCGATTCCCATACACGTAGTTCTCTCTTCTCTCTGTACGCAGATAACCTAACATCATCGAATATATTTCCTTAAGATTACGTTTTAAATGAAAAGGTTTCTTTTTTTTCCATACTATATTATAATAGAGTCAGAATTTATACTATTTAGCTATACTGTGTACTTCTTTTGGTTTTTGTTTTTTTTCATTTTACCCTGCCCACTTTTATTATCATAGTAAAAGTACGGATGGTGAAACTATTTTCAAAATAAGAGCAAAAGAAGAGTTTCCGCGTTTTATTACCAACTTTTGATGAGCTGAATTCAACAGTGGGGAAACCGCGCATCAGGAGATCACATTTTTCTGATTCAGAGAAATTTTTTGGATTTAACTAAAGAAACCGATTGTGTATATTCTTTTAACATTTTTCGTAATTAACTGCAGAAAAATGGTATTTAAGGAGAGGGTTCAAAACAAAAAATAAAATTGAATTTCAACCGGTAATTATTCCTTAGATCTTTTTATTGGTGTCTAATTCAATTTCGGGCTCGGAGCGACCAATTTCGAGTCGGGCAACTGATAGCTTTTTACAGTCTGGTAGGATGCAGCTTTCTTATTTAACTACACCATCCCCCTTCCGTCTATTCTATTCCCTTTATTTACTTTGTTGTTCTCTTTTCCTCCATTTGTTACGCCGCCACTTGCCCTGAAATTTCTTTAAATGCTCTTCCGTAAAAACGCTTTTCAATCTCATCCGTTGAAGTTTTCGCCTCCTTTCTAACCTACGACTAGTTCTTGTGCCCTGTTTCTTTTTTAAATTACATAAAGCAGCAACCGTAAAGCTCGGTAAAACAAAGCTTCGTCCGAATTTGATAATAATTTTTGAAAAAGTTTCACGTAAATCTTAATTTACTACCGGAACTTAGAATCTCTAGTGTATTATTATTGCGTAAAATAAACAAAATCGATAATTACCGGAAATGTCATTACGGATTTTTTCAGTACTACAAGAAATGCTCATTTAAGCGCATTTAACTTTAGAAGCAATACGAATAAGCACAACAGTAAAAGTCTCTAACATCTTCCAAAATACTTGACTATGCTGCCTCTCGCTCATCGATCATAAACCGGCATGCAATATTCTTCTGTTTAAATTACATGCGCAGTTTTTAACAAACATTTTGCATTTAACATTTTTTTTCTTTCGGTTATTAATTAGATCATATTTTATCGTACACGGAGAACAAACGAATGCGTGAAATCGCTTACGAGTATTTTTAAACAGTTTTTTTCCACAAACGAGTATTTTTAAACAGTTTTTTTATACAAACGAGTATTTTTAAACAGTTTTTTCCACAAACGAGTATTTTTAAACAGTTTTTTTATACAAACGAGTATTTTTAAACAGTTTTTTTATACAAACGAGTATTTTTAAACAGTTTTTTTATACAAACGAGTATTTTTAAACAGTTTTTTCCACAAACGAGTATTTTTAAACAGTTTTTTCCACAAACGAGTATTTTTAAACAGTTTTTTCCACAAACGAGTATTTTTAAACAGTTTTTTCCACAAACGAGTATTTTTAAACAGTTTTTTTATACAAACGAGTATTTTTAAACAGTTTTTTCCACAAACGAGTATTTTTAAACAGTTTTTTTATACAAACGAGTATTTTTAAACAGTTTTTTTATACAAACGAGTATTTTTAAACAGTTTTTTTATACAAACGAGTATTTTTAAACAGTTTTTTCCACAAACGAGTATTTTTAAACAGTTTTTTCCACAAACGAGTATTTTTTAACAGTTTTTTCCACAAACGAGTATTTTTAAACAGTTATTTTTCACAAACGAGTATTTTTAAACAGTTATTTTTCACAAACGAGTATTTTTAAACAGTTATTTTTCACAAACGAGTTTCTGTCAGTATTCACTCCTATAATCACTATTTTTAATATGTACGAAAAATTCATTCTGTATATTTCTTTTTCCAAATATAATAAATTCAGTCTTTCGAAGTTTTGATGGTATTTTTAGAAGTGACCATGTCCCTATCATCGTATCGTTCAACAATATTCTCCCAGCATCCTTTTACTTCAAACCCTTCTATGCCTCCAAATGGTGTATCCCCAAAACTAAAATTCAGCCGTTCTGTTAACTTTTCTCTTTCCTTTTTGTACCATAACTTAGATCCTATCTCAAAGTACAATTACTTTACTGATTCCATCTTACTCGCTCTTTCTTCCTCATCCGCTCCTGCTCCAATGCCTTCAAAACCTCGCCATCATACAGCTTCCTCCTTATGGTGGAACGATAACTGCAGGGTGGCTTTTTTAAAACCTTCCGTCACCGTTCCTCCTTTACAAATTTTATTGACCATAGAAAAGCTAACGCTAGAGCGCCAGATATATCCTTAAAAACAAGCCAAGAAGGAATCTTGGAGAAATTTTTGCTCTTCCTTTTCCCGGACCACTCCTCTCTCTCAAATTTGGAAAATGGCCAAGGCCTTCAAATCTCCCAAATCCGAACACCCTTCTTATCTTAACATATCTTCTGAGACATACTTGAATCCTTTACTGACACTCTGGCTCCTAGTTATGTTCCTTCCTTCAGTGAAGTAAGTTTTCCTTCTCTTTTTCTCGCAAGTTCATCTCACAAGTTCATCTCACTTCCTCACTTCTAATTTCCATTTTAATGAAATCCTTTTTTTATTGCAAAAATTATCCAATTCGACTCCAGTAATCCGGTAAAATGTCCTTCCTTGTTTTTAAAAATCTTTCTAATTTCTCACTCAAAATTCTATTCGAAATTTTCAAAAATACACGGTCGCTGCCTTTGTCGATGTAGTCTCTGCCTTTGTCGATGTAGTCTCTGCCTTTGTCGATGTAGTCTCTGCCTTTGTCGATGTAGTCTCTGCCTTTGTCGATGTAGTCTCTGCCTTTGTCGATGTAGTCTCTGCCTTTGTCGATGTAGTCTCTGCCTTTGTCGATGTAGTCTCTGCCTTTGTCGATGTAGTCTCTGCCTTTGTCGATGTAGTCTCTGCCTTTGTCGATGTAGTCTCTGCCTTTGTCGATGTAGTCTCTGCCTTTGTCGATGTAGTCTCTGCCTTTGTCGATGTAGTCTCTGCCTTTGTCGATGTAGTCTCTGCCTTTGTCGATGTAGTCTCTGCCTTTGTCGATGTAGTCTCTGCCTTTGTCGATGTAGTCTCTGCCTTTGTCGATGTAGTCTCTGCCTTTGTCGATGTAGTCTCTGCCTTTGTCGATGTAGTCTCTGCCTTTGTCGATGTAGTCTCTGCCTTTGTCGATGTAGTCTCTGCCTTTGTCGATGTAGTCTCTGCCTTTGTCGATGTAGTCTCTGCCTTTGTCGATGTAGTCTCTGCCTTTGTCGATGTAGTCTCTGCCTTTGTCGATGTAGTCTCTGCCTTTGTCGATGTAGTCTCTGCCTTTGTCGATGTAGTCTCTGCTTTCGATAATGTTCATCCTCCATCCCTTAAAAATATGATAATTTCATCCTCCATCCCTTAAAAATATGATAATTTCATCCTCCATCCCTTAAAAATATGATAATTTCATCCTCCATCCCTTAAAAATATGATAATTTCATCCTCCATCCCTTAAAAATATGATAATTTCATCCTCCATCCCTTAAAAATATGATAATTTCATCCTCCATCCCTTAAAAATATGATAATTTCATCCTCCATCCCTTAAAAATATGATAATTTCATCCTCCATCCCTTAAAAATATGATAATTTCAATTGGCATTCCTGTTCAACTTTCCTCTCTAATAATTCGACTCTTTCAAAGCAGAACCATTCATCGTTCTATTCCTTCTTTTTCCGACTCTAGATGTTTGTTCCGTGGTCTTCCTCAAGGGTCATATTTAAGTCCTACTCTTTTTAATATCTATTCGCCTTCCCGTCTCAGCTTCTACACTCCTTTTTGCAGACGATATTCTCGTTTATTACTCCTCAATTTCCATCATCTCTGCCAATGATGAACTCAATAATTCGTTGAACATGCTCGAATCCGCTCCATCTAACGTCCATCTAACGTCCATCTAACGTCCATCTAACGTCCATCTAACGTCCATCTAACGTCCATCTAACGTCCATCTAACGTCCATCTAACGTCCATCTAACGTCCATCTAACGTCCATCTAACGTCCATCTAACGTCCATCTAACGTCCATCTAACGTCCATCTAACGTCCATCTAACGTCCATCTAACGTCCATCTAACGTCCATCTAACGTCCATCTAACGTCCATCTAACGTCCATCTAACGTCCATCTAACGTCCATCTAACGTCCATCTAACGTCCATCTAACGTCCATCTAACGTCCATCTAACGTCCATCTAACGTCCATCTAACGTCCATCTAACTCTAACCACTTCTTCTAAATCTACTTGTATGGTTTTTTCCTTTCGTCCATATCTACCTTAATTAATATCTCTTTAAACAACTTATCTATTCCATTGGTTAGGTCCTTTTGCTATCTTGGCTTTTTTCTAGACAGCCAATTATCCTTCCGAGAGCATATTTCTTACTTATATACTTCCTGTCTTAAAAGAACTAATTTATAACACATATAGGGGAGTAAATTTCATTGTTGCAGCGATTGAGCACGTAATAGAAAAAAGATTAGTTTTTTTCATATTACCGCCAGCGTGAAAACGAGAAGTCACCAATGACATATATGTATATAAATGACATATATGTATATAAATGTTCGTATGCTAATAACCACGTCATTCTTGTAGCGCGATTGGTGTAAAAAAATTATGTATGCAAAATACGTGAAGCAGTTTTTCTGTGACCTTTATAATATACTAGCTGTTGCTCACGGTTTCGCCCCTGGTATATTAATATCTGTTTAATTCTTCACCTAGAAGTTAATAATTTTTTGATTTTATCTGGCTTATATTTTACACTATTTATTTTTTTTTGTTTTTTATCTATCGGGTATACTTTACCTGCTTCAATGATAAATTCTCACACAGGTCGGCTAAATTGCGCCAAAAATGTATATACACTGAAACTTTCCCATCAGTAATATCCACCGTGGTGAAAATGAGCATAAAATTAGTTCGCTCCTGATATTATCATGCACAAATAAGAAGACGGGCAAACGCGAAAAGCGAGTTTATTTTACACACACACATACCATATATATGTATATATAGGTTTTTGTGTGTTAAAATCGTTTCTTTTTCTTTACTCATTGAACTTCCAATAAAAATGGTCGCTGAAGGCAGGCTTTTATTTAAAAAACTAAATTTAGAGTCCGAATATTTATTATCGAACTGAATTAACATCATAAATAAGCAATTCGCTTATGCCCACATTTTACGTTTTTGAATCATATGTTGTACGTAATATATAACGCACGATAATTCTGAAAAATTTATTACTAAGATTTTTTAGATACCTCTGGTGGTTCATTTTTATTACTAAGATTTTTTAGATACCTCTGGTGGTTCATTTTTATTACTAAGATTTTTTAGATACCTCTGGTGGTTCATTTTTATTACTAAGATTTTTTAGATACCTCTGGTGGTTCATTTTTATTACTAAGATTTTTTAGATACCTCTGGTGGTTCATTTTTATTACTAAGATTTTTTAGATACCTCTGGTGGTTCATTTTTATTACTAAGATTTTTTAGATACCTCTGGTGGTTCATTTTTATTACTAAGATTTTTTAGATACCTCTGGTGGTTCATTTTTATTACTAAGATTTTTTAGATACCTCTGGTGGTTCATTTTTATTACTAAGATTTTTTAGATACCTCTGGTGGTTCATTTTTATTACTAAGATTTTTTAGATACCTCTGGTGGTTCATTTTTATTACTAAGATTTTTTAGATACCTCTGGTGGTTCATTTTTATTACTAAGATTTTTTAGATACCTCTGGTGGTTCATTTTTATTACTAAGATTTTTTAGATACCTCTGGTGGTTCATTTTTATTACTAAGATTTTTTAGATACCTCTGGTGGTTCATTTTTATTACTAAGATTTTTTACATAGCTCTGGTGGTTCAATTTTATTTGGAGCGGCTTACATGCGACGAGATATCATCAACTCAGATTCGAGCGAGATAAACGAACAGCAGACCGTAAATGTGTATTATAGTTCATTGCAGTGCGAACTTTTAATGAGAAATTTTATATGTTTTAAAAAAATGAATAAAGTTCGTGCAATTTTTTTCGCAAGAACTTTATTCATTTTTTTAAAACATATAAAATTTCTCATTAAAAGTTCGCACTGCAATGAACTATAATACACATTTACGGTCTGCTGTTCGTTTATCTCGCTCGAATCTGAGTTGATGATATCTCGTCGCATGTAAGCCGCTCCAAATAAAATTGAACCACCAGAGGTATTCGAAAATTCTTTGAAAACGTCCTTTTTTTATATTTTCAGCGTATACTTAATGCGTTAATGTTAAATTTCTTCGCTATAGACACCTCCAATTTCCGTGCAATTTAGGCTAGCAAACCTTCTCCCCACAATTAAGATTGAGTCAATTTATAAAAAAATATTTTACACTTAACAGACTATACACCGATCTTTGCGCAAAATTGTAATTTAAAAAACCTGTTTGTTCTAAAAAGTATATCCGTTCTTTTTTAAAAGAATTTAACCTTAAAGTTTGAATTTTCAAGAAAACTTCATTATTTGAGTAATGTTCATTTCGAATTTCAATGGTTTCAGTTGCAGCGTGATTTTTAGTTTTCTTTTGAAAAAGGCTGGCTGTTACCCATTTGTCGCCTTCAGAAAGTTTGAAATTTTTTATGTATTCCCTTACCATTATATCGATAAGCTAGATTTTTCGGTAATAGTTTCAGCGATGTGTTAATAACTGTTGGAATATTCAAATCATCTATATATATATACATATATATGTATATATATATATATATGTATATGTACCAAATTCTGTTTTTCACGAACTTTTTTTACACAAATTTGAAATAACACGATCAACAAAAAAAAAAAATTTCTCTTTTTACACGACTGATTTTGAAATAACACGAATCACGAATTGGGAAACAAAAATTTTTCTCTTATTACAGCACTGGGGAATACTTTTTTCACTTTATGAATTATTAGTCGATAACGCTTTAAGTTATAGTGACGAAGAAGATCTTGTTCTAACTGCAGGTATAATCAAAGAAGGTCTTGAATTAGCAAGAAAATTGGGTAATCATTTTGTTCAAAACGATTCTAATGCGGAACGAGCCGGAAGTTTTCAATGTGTCTGAAATCATTAATGACTGCTTACGAAGAATTATACAGTGGCCTTAATCTAAGAGGCTCAATTTCCTTGAAAAGCCGATAGAGGTTAAAGATCACGATCAGGATGTTTCTAATGGCAACATAAATGTTATATTTTTAAATTACTCTATGTTTTAAAAGCTTTTTGCTACAAATTTTTTATCTCTGACACGAATCCCCAATTTTTCCATTAATGTAGTGGTTTTTTTTACACGAATTTTTCAGGAACGCATCTACCGTGTAAAAACAAAATTGCCTATATATATATATGTATGTATGTATGTATGTATGTATGTATATGTGTGTGAATATGTATATGTATGTGAATATGTATATGTATGTATGTATGTATGTATGTGAATATGTATATGTATGTATGTATGTATGTATGTATATGTATGTATGTATATGTGTGTGAATATGTATATGTATGTATGTATGTATGTATGTATATGTGTGTGTATATGTATATATAAATTTATTTGATTCTGTGAAGAATGACATAGTGTTTACTAAAACCAGTTCTATAGTTTTAGAAAGTACTATTACGAAAAAATCCAGCAAATTTTACATATACATGTACATGTGTAAATTTGTTACCTTGATCTGTCGTCTTCATATGAGACATACACAAGTTTCACAGAATTTTCAAGGACAAACATCAAATTTGATTTGCAGGGATCACGGGATGATTAGTTACTCGGAGGGCATCAATCATCTGTTATTTTCTTGCAAATTATTTGACAGACGCAGAGATACATTTTTCAGGCACTTAATTTCCTTGGCCGTTTTTCCTCCTTATAACGTACAGTATTAGCTTTGTTGTGGGGACCAGGTTTTGGTCGCCTTATTTTGGTTCATAATCGATTGCAACATTGTGGTTTAGATGGCAGTTGTTTAGAGTTATTTATTTCCTATTTCGTTTATGTATACGCTTTTATACTATTTTATTTTATCTATTTATTCATTCTTATTTTATTTTTTTCCTTGTATTTTATTTGTATATTTCAAATAAGAAGGTTGACTTCTGTTTAAGGAATATTTGTGTCGAAAGTGGCCAAATAGTTTAGATGCTGAGCCGAAAAAAAAAAAAAAAAAGCAACATACGCATATTAAGAACTAGGTGAAAAGCGGTGAGTCGTACAGGTTGGCATATGTACAGGACTGCCAATAAATAATATGCGCTTCTCATTAGACACTGTACGGAGCTCACACTTGAAATTTGTAGCACACTCGAAACGCGATTAATCCTTATTATTTTAAAAATCGGGAAAAACAACAACTTTATGTACGAAATATGTTAGTATTTTAATTTTATTTTTGTCTGCTCATTTAAAGTTTAATCATGGTATCACTGCAAATATTGACAAGGTCGCCTGCAAAGAAAGCTTTGATCTATTCTGATCGAATTTTAGTTTAAAAAAAGAGCGAATGGTTGGCAGTTTTCAGGTTTTTCGGGTACGACCTTTGCATATTATTCTGGAAAAAAGTTGAAAATGATTAAATTTAAAAAGTATTTCTAATCAGTTTCAAATACCTCACGACCTGTAACGCTTTCACTTCCCGTGTTTATAGCTACGCCATTTTAAGTATTATAGAATGAAGTTCCTATTATTATGGAGGTGCATCGCGTGGTCTGTACGATCGCCGAGTGACGCATTCGCTTTACAGGAAAATGATGTAAGAGTTTTCGAATATTTATTTAAAAATAATAACATAACGTGTAATCGTGGTAAAATCGAAGAATTCGGAACCGGTTCAGAGCGTACGTGTAATCAACGTATTATTAGGAAGAGGCATGAGTGAGCAAAGTAAGTGCAGGTGGCATAGCTTTTAGGGAACATGCAGCGAGAAGGATGGGGAATGGAGTATAACAGGTTGACATGTAAGCTGTCAAAAATAGCGGCATTATTTATTGCCTTTTTAAGCGAATGCTTTATTACAACAAGCGACCAACTCTGTATCAAATGTAGACCCACTGGCCGTAGACAAGAGTGTACCGGTGTGCGTGAACAGATAGAATCGCGGGACATTCTCCAGTTCCGTTTCGAAGATTCTTTTAATACGGGATTTCTTAATTTTTCTCCTGATCTTTTTTTTTTCTTCATTTTTTTTATTTATTTTATTTTACTCTTTTTTCCCTTTTTTTTTTTTGGTTCTTTTTTCCCGCCGACTATATATAAATAGACGAAAGAGATGGCCGCAGAACAGAAACCGAAATTCAACAGTTCGAACGCCAACTGCCAAGTCCATAACTGGTTTTTCAACATTTATTCCCTAATATACCCCCTTAATCGTTAGCAACGGAGCTATTTTACAATTACTCGCGACCCCGAAAACCGATTCTCGCTTCCTCAATCCGATGTTTCCCTTAAAAATCCTTCTCCAGATAACCATCTTATCGTCATTGCGCGCTATGTACATTTTCCCGAACATAATCGAAAATAAAAAAAACAGACCCCCCCCGGGAAAAAAAAGAAAAAGAAAAAGAAAAACAAAAACAACTCTCAACAAAGAACCGAATATAATCGAAAAACAGAATATGCCTTCGAATATTCCTCCAGGATTTATTTGTAATTTTATCGAAACTGAAATACTGTTGCTGAACACAATTCGATCCGATCTACAATCTAGGTGCTACGTTTTCTTAAGCAATTACCAAATTAAATCGGCATTTTCTTTTGATTCCACTAGCGTAACCTGTTAGGAAAACGCCTGCTTTAAAGGAACAATATTAATTGAAAATCGCGCAGAGTAATATTTAAATTGTAACATATTGGGGGTAACATATTTAACGCTATGTAGAAATTGTGGATTTTTCAAGAGGGTTGTTCGTAATAATTTTTTACGATAAACCGTAAAATAAAATTATAATTAAGGAAAATTTATATCGGCTGGCTCCCTTTTGCTTCATCGATTACTTGATGAAACATTTTTGATATTTTCTGTAATTCTTTTCGTTCGTTTTTGCTAGTATGTTAACCGCAAACAGAGAGACAAATTGGAATTAGCTAGTTAGCTGTATATTAGCGATATTTTGACTTTAGATCTGTTTGGAGAGAATAACCTAACGACACACATTCGCAATATGCTAAAATCTGCATTTTCGAAGCTTTACGAATTTGATGACAGTTTCCGATTGGCTAGTAGTAGATCTACTGAGTTTAAATAATTCTTCCGAGAACTTTGTTATGGAAATCTAAATTTTACTAGCAGGCACTGAAATAAGACCTCGCTCAATTTGGTGGAGTCCTTTAAGAAGTATCACACGAATGCGATAAAAGGTCTGCCCACTACCATTAAAACATACTTCGTATTATCGATGAAATAATATATTCATTAAATTGTATGATTTGAAATATTAGCGGATGATACGTAGTAAAATAAAATAATTCCCATTACGGAGAATATTTTTGAACTGCGTCAGTGAAAATGCGAGTTTTTTAAAAATTGTCAACTGAAAATGTTTTCAACATGGACAATGTGCTTTTTCCACCATTTTCAGAGTAGTACGTTAAAAATATGTACGGAAAGGTCGAACTATTTGGAAAACAATTATTTCCAGCGGCGAGCCCAAAGAAATTAAAAAAAAAAAATATATATTTTGATAAAAAAAGACGAAATTTTCTGCCATCGCTTCGAAATTTTTTTCGATTTCACATTATCAAAATGACAAAAGGAAGTACGAAATAACGTAAATAGCGGAAAGATTTTTATTCTTTTTCTTTCCTTTTTTCTGTTCAATTATGTACCGAACACAAAAAAAAAATTTTAATTTTCTTTCAACGGAAACAAAACTCTTATGTGTACAGAGTCGACTTTTTTAATTATTCTAATTGCTCCTTTCTGATTACGGGCGTCGTGAACAACATTTAGCCCGAATAATAATTTAATTACTATACAAATTAAGTGCTACATGCAATTAATAATTCTTACGCGAATTAATAATTACTCTACACGAATTAATCTCGTATTTTTTAAACTTTTACCGGGACCTGCTTAGAAATTAAAATTATTTTTAAACGTACCTAATAATTATTAGAATAACCAAATTAATTCAAAACCGTCTTTGGACAATTTAATAAACTCTAGGATCGAAATTTGGAATTTTTTTACTATTTAAAACTACAGATTAACAAAAACTTTATCCCTGATATCGATTTTAATTATTACTAGATTAAAGATAAAAATTTAATCCGAAAACGGGCGTTAATAATTAAAAGAAAAAAAAATATTAGCAATTAAAACCAAAAAAATAAAATTCATTTCAAGTTAATTATAACTAAAGAGCGCATAAATTTGTAGGCTAATTTTTATCGAATAAAAAAAAAAAAACAAAAACAAGTCGATATTTTTTATTAATTCTTTTTGTCAATAGTAATTACTAATTTTTATTACGAGTATTTAAGATATTCGAAAAAAAATTTGAATTATCGATTAGTTTTAATCGTTTTTCAATCAACGCAAACGAAATATTTTTCTGAAAGAATGTTAAATAAGATGTCACAGTAGCGTACCTAATTGCGGTGATCCCAATGTGACGATTATTGAAGAACGTTTAAAAAGGTCGGAAATATTATATCTTTTGTATACTATGCCAATTTTTAGTCAAATTTCGATATAAAATTTTGTAGATATTAATATCGTTTGAACGTTCTTACTACTCCACTTATTATATAGTTCACACTTGAGCATTATTTTGCGTTGTCTATACACATCCGGTTTGTTAATTAGTTGATTCAATAATGAATAAAATTACAAATACAAGGGTCTCTCTTGATTCGTGATATATTTTTACACTCCTTCTTCAGCTGAAAATGAAATAGTCTCGAAAAACTGCTTTTATTTATATGTTTAATTTTTCTTTTATTAGCGAAAATACACTTAAAGAACGTATCAATAAAAAATTTTCTGCAAACCGCACTTCTCGGCCGAATATGATTTTTCCGTATTTTCTATTAATAGTATGCGTAGAAAGGTTGGAAATGGAGAAATTTTGGGAAAATACTTTTTCCATATAAAAGATATGCGAGATTTAACCGATTCTTAATATCGGGGGAAAAATATCATTGGAAGGTCTAAAGTCATCCCAGCTCGAGCTTCTTCGGCTGGGTAATGCCCTCGGCTGGCGTCCCCTAAAAAAAACAAAACAGAATGGTTGTTGTAGAAAAAAAAAAAGGAAAAAGAAGGAGGACTTTGCAGTGAGTATTAATTATTTAACTCTCCTTCCTATTGTTTCTGAGTAAGGTCCCTGGTTGACAAGCCCAAAAAAAAAAAAAAAAAAAAAATATTTTCGATAGTGATAGTTTGGACAAGAGATTGCGGCTATTCTTGCATGAAACAGCTCCTCCTGTAGGTTCGTCCGCGAGGAGGTGAAAGAAGAGCAGGAAAAGGGGAGGGGCGAGATATGTCGTAAATCAAAAGGAGGCTCCGGGAGAAATTGGAGAGCGGCAAGTTAATAGAAAAATGATAGTCATTTAGGATTTTTTACGGCGATTAAGAGAGGCCGGTGCTCTGATGCTTCGAGACTCGGCTCGGTTGGCCCTCGTCATACAGTCATCCAAACCGCATCGGCCGTTTAGCGCCATTACGAAGAAGTCGGCCAAGTTGTGAAACGGCGCTGAAATCTGCACTTGCACGTTCAACTTTTATGTTCCCATCTGTTACATTACAGCGAATCAGTCCCCTACGCGCTTTTCTTCGAATTTCATTTAAGACATTAATTACTTCTCGAATTATACGCCGACAACGGGATTCGCATCGTTCTTCAAAAACTCCTCAGTCCGTACGATATAATCTGGATAAGTTGCGCTAAACAAAATACGCTTCCGTTTCTGTCTGTCTCTTTTTTCTTTTCCGTTCATTCGAGATTTATCGCGATAACTTGATCGAATCTCGACTTTTACTGATGTTAAAAAGTATTACAAACTGTTGGTTGCTGAACGTCTCGTTTATTTGCAAACCGATGAGACATACCCTTGCGTGTTTTTTGTTTCGTAAATGTTCCACCTTCACATGTCTTTTAACCGTTTATTTCTATAATAGTTCATGCGACAAAATAATAACGCATATGCGCGAACCTATGTGTATATTAAAAGAATATGTTGTAGGTCGATTTTAACCTTTTTTACGATACTAGATGTACTTATTAATGTACAGAATATGATAATCCTAATAAGATAAAAAAAATATCAAAATATGCAATAATTCAGGAATAGTTTTAAAATTGGACTGAAAATTATCATTTAAGAATTCGTAAACACCGGAGATGACCCTTTAAAAGTGTAATTTAAAATATAAAGCAAAGAAGCTCTTTCACTAAAATAAAAAAAAAAAAAACACGAATAATAAATTATTTCCACTCCCGTTTTGGGTATAAAATCGCTGAAAAAAAAAAAGTGATATTCATGTAAGTAATAGCCCGAGTGAAAAAGTTGAGAGAAAACCAAAATATATCTTAAACATGTTCTAAAAGAGCACTTTATACGAAAAATATAGTAGCCGAGCTCATATATATTTAGACCCTCAAGGCGCCGAAAGTTCGAAATTTTGGGAAAAAATCCGTTTTTCCGGGCATGTATCGATGGAGAGATTGTTATTTTTGTCGGGAACAAAACCATATCTCATTTCCTTAACGAAACTTTCAAAGTTTGTCGGAAAGTTGAAAGAAGCGCGAAAAATGACATGTTGGTTTGCGGCGCGAGTTCTATAGTTAAAAATTTCAAACAAGGTTAAAAATATACACGCGTTCCCATTTTTTTTTTCATCTAGTTCCGAGCATCCGGGTTTCCAACAAAGTTAGACCCGTGGTACGCCAAAAGGTTGAAATTTTGGAAAATAACATTTTTTTTTTAAAGAAAAAGTTACTCCATTTGATAGGAACTAAACTATATTTTTTTTTTTTTTTTTTTTTTTTTTTTGTAGAAGCAAAAATCAAAATCCTGGTGCTTAAGTAATTCGGAATAAAATTATTATAAATACAAATAAAAACTATTCACGTAAAGTATTGCGAAGATTTTTTTTTTAACGGGACTACTGAGTCCGGTCAGAAGACGATGATTCGAAGTATATCTAATAAGATATCTAAGGAGACAGATAGATGTTAGAAGGCAGACACGAATGCAAATGTAAATGAACAGAGACGGAAAAAGATGTGATAGGCAGTTGTAAATAAAACGGAGACCCCCGGTTATTCTTTTAAACTAACGACTTCGGTGTAAAATATATATTTAAGAGTTCCGCTAGTAAGAAACGGATGAGGATGACTAATATTACTAATCGGTCAAATTCTTTATCGACTGGCCTTTCCTTTTTTTTTTTTTTTGATTTAATATATAGTTAGCTATATTTAAGATATTACCAACTAAAATAACTCCCCGTTATTCAAAAAACGTAACATGAACTGATTATTGTATCTTTCCTTTTCATTTCTGTTTAGAAAAAGGTACACTTGATGATATGCTGCTTTAAAGTTTCTTTTGTTATCTACAGTTTTGATTATATATGGTGATCGTATTCGAAGTTTATATGCGTATATATCTTTTAATTTTCTTCTTAAGTAACACTCGTCATATTATGGTATATCAGGTATAATGTTTTTTTCATCGTAATATAATAAAACAATCAAATTCGGAGGTGGTGAAATCGTTAGCGTAATAGGGTTTAAAAAGTTTTGAAAAAGAGCAATAAAGTCACGAAAATTTTTGAACACATAAAAATACATATTTACAGCAATACTGGATGAAAAACATATGCGACGCTACAAATTTAAATTATGGTTGTCTTTAAACATACCGGAATCCTCAGCGCATGAAATATCACACTTGACTGACCTTGTTTTTTAACTCGTCTCTTTGCGTCACCAAGTGTGATTGTATCTCTCTCTCTCTCTCTCTCTGTTGGAATATTTCGATGTTTTTTTTTTCGTCATAGTATAGCGTAGCGAGTTTCGAGTTTTTGTTTATTTTTTTTTGTATCGACCTATTTCGAATCATGTAACTTCAAAACATTTCTACGGAGGAATGGAGTCTAAATATCTTAAAACTACCCGAACTGTATTTTAGGTTTTTTTTTTTGCAGACAATTCAAAAACAAAAAAATGTATAAATTTAGCTAATGGCTCATTTTAATTTCAAGTTCCGAAAATTCAACTTAAAAAAAAAACCCTATTCGGCGAATATGGGGAAAATTAAAAAGAAACCGCAAGAGTTAGATAACGCTGGCCGTCGTATTTTTATGAAACGTGGTTATTTTATTTTTTTCCCCGTAATCCCATGTTCCATGGGTAGTAGGGTCATTTATTTATTTAAGTACATATCAAAATTTAATAAGGCACGGAGGTGAAAACTGTTTAAGTTTCGGATTCCTCCTCTCCACATTTTAAAATCTTTAATATTTACGTTAATATAATTTATTTTTAATATAAGTTAATATTAGTTTTCCAATATTGCAATTCCTTCTTAACAGATTCATTGAATACACTCATATTTGTTCTCTGCAAATTTTCCTTTATTTCTGTATTTAATATGTTAAATCCGTTCAAAATATGCAGTATATTGTCCTGCTTATTACATGTAATACAATTTCCCGTCTCCACTATATCAAACCTTTTGCGGTATATTTTAAAATTTTCTGTAAAAATTATAACATTTGTAGATGATTCAGCAATAATATAATAGCAGATAGAAATACAGATTTAGAAGAGAAATGTAAAAATATAAAAAACTTCCTGCAAGTATATAGTATGAGCAAAAGAAATCTGATTGCATTTAACTACAACAAAAACAGACATGAACGACTTCATTTCACAGAAAAAGATCAGTTAAAATACCTAAATGTTCTAATAGCAAAAAAATCTGATTACGTTCAACTACAGCAAATAAATAAAAAACAATTACTAAATTTAAAAATATATTCACAAAGCTGTTTAACAATAACCACCAGATGAAATGCAAAGAAAAGGAATAATATTATACATCTATCACATGGCAGTGTAATTTACAAGGAAACGCTGAAGTTTTGTAAATTCCAAAACTTTTTAGCCAGTATACACAGAATATCATAACAACGAAACTAATTATAAAACGTGATTAGACACGAGGATTTTATACAGAAAAATCGATATTATTGAAAATTAGTTTCCCTAATAATTTTGAATTTTAAAATATTTCTTTTCATACACACACACATACACAGATACTTGTGTGTGTCATTGAGGAACCATCACAGTTGCGTCCGAGCGGGACTGTAAGCATCTAGTATACATACGTCGATGTGTATTCGCCATTTTTTTTTTTTTTTTTAGGACAAAATAGACTCGAGGTTTTTAACTGCCTGAGCTCCCGAATAAAATCTTTAAAAGTATTAATTTTGCAATGCGCAGTTTAACGTTGGTAATTTTAGTAGCAGTTTAACTTTTAAAAAAAATAAAAAAAAAACCCTTTGCTGCTCCTATTGGTCAAACATAGTTGGACAAATAATAACAGACACACAAACGGAAGATGTAATAATATGTAATAGAAAAACACACGCGAAAAATCGGAGAAGAGAAATCGGAAAGAAAAAGCCAGAAAGTTAAGGCGCAGAATCGAAAGCGTAAATAAATTAAAATTAACGACTAGTCCACTGATTGGTGAAGAGTTGTGGAGGCGAAAAGAATAGCACAGTATAGGCAAGAAGACCGAAGAAGAAGTCGATTAACGAAGTAAAGACATAGTGGCATATAAGAAAAATTCAAAGGAAATGCTCGGATGCAAATAGTTTGCGTTTTCCATTAGTTTGAAAACGTTCGTACAAGTTCTATTTAAAACGGGTTTATTTGTTTATTAGTTTCTCAAACGCGACAAGTAGCTTTAAAGATTCTGCTTTTCGATCAGAATTTCAGTTTTACACGAACCAGCTGCTATTTCAAACATAAATTGCAACTACAGTTGAAAAATAAATAAATGCCCTCGTCGACGCACATGACTACATCAGTCTTACTCGACCAGATGTATTAAGCAGTCCTGTAAATCCATATATCTACGTAAATATACCTTCCGGGTATATATGTGTAATTCAAAAACAATTAAGGAATGAAAATAAATCTTCCGAAACCTGTACTTTTTCGCTTAAATTCGATAGAACGTTTTTGAAGTATCAAATGGGAAGATCCGAAAATTTAAATTTTTAGCTGAATTCGATTTTAGCTAATTCGATACGTCCAAGACCAATTTTTTATCATCTTAAAATGTAGATGGAGGCAAAAATTTTATCCGTTAATTCGAAAATAGCGCAAATACTCGATAGGCTCTCGACAATGAAGTTAACGTACGTAATGTGCTAAGAAACTACTCGGCAGCACACTGACGAGTGATGTTAGTTCTACATCATTTAGCCAGAAAATATGAAATTGAGAAAAAGCGAGAATCTGTCCGAAAAAAATAATGCTATTGAAAGTTTTTAAGGAGTATTACTTAACAATCGGACACATTTCAGTTGATTTTTTACAGCGGACATTGGTTTACTTTTTACACGGTTAAAATTACCAGTTCGCCGTAGAAACTGACGATGTGTATAGGAAATTAAATGTCGTATGCTCTTTATTTTAATTTCACATCACTTAATAAGAATTTTTACGCTTAATGAAGATTTTAAAAAACAATACCAAACATTTCAATTTTTGATCTTTAATGTTAATCGTAAAGAATCGAGTATCCTATCATCATAAACGCAGGTAGATTTCCAAGGAAAGCGAAGAAACAATCTAATTTCTTTGAATTACCCATCGAATGGTAAATTCGAGTCGCTTAAAAAATCTTAGTCATTTGTAATACAGGCTTCGGTTTTTTTTTTGTATCTTCCATAAATCGTGAAAATGTTTACAAGTTTTTTGATAGATATGCGTTTTTGGAAAATGCAAAACAGTAGTCTAAATTAAACTTTTAATGAAGTATTAATGAAGTATTAATGAAGTATTAATGAAGTATTAATGAAGTATTAATGAAGTATTAATGAAGTATTAATGAAGTGCTAATGAAGTGTTAATGAAGCACTAATGAAGCACTAATGAAGCACTAATGAAGCACTAATGAAATACTAATGAAGTATATCGCATGTGCAGGATACCGAAGTTTTCAAAATCGAATTCTGGCATTTCATCAAAAATTGGCGCGTAAAACATCTTTCAAAAACACCTAAAACTGCATGCTAATAATCGCAAACGATATTATCCATACTGTTAGGCCGCGCACTCGAACTCAACAGTATTATTTTCAGTTTGCAATTGCGCAATTATATTTATAGTCTTTGCAAACCTCTTCTCACTGCTACTACACTTATAGAGTGTACAATTCGCAAAATCTGCGAAAATCGTTGAAATCGTTTACGCGATCTTTTGAAAACGTGTGCCGCTTCTAGACGACAAAAAGCCTTCCGAAATCAAACGGAATACAATTTTTGAATATTTCCTCCGACTTACATACACAGATATCACAGTATCTTCGCCAGCGAAATTCTGCGCACGGCGAAAGTTATGGGGAAACGGTCGTGGCATTGCAAATTTTTTGAATGTAAACAATAATGCTGGGAGCGCACAATCGATGCACCTCGTTTCGGCCATTAGCGCGGTAAAAACCAACGCGCAGGACAGGACGGATCGTGAGATTTACCGACAAAATACTCGGCCCGTCAACAAGCAAGCCATAATTAAAAGTACCAAACACTGCTGTCGTACGTCGTAAAAACGGAGAATTAAAAATAAAAAGTAAACATCGTAAAATAACTATAAAAAATGTCCTTGAGTCGTAAAAGCCGCAAAGGAGAGGGGTAATGTTGGCGTGACGGCGGCATGTGTAGTAGACACACGGATCTTCCGGCGTACGCAGGATCGTTATAGCGATGTGTTACTATTAGTCGTCGGGTTAAATGAATGAATTTACGCAACGCGATGTGATTCCGTCTGAGACGCAGTGGAATTATTGCGCTGAGGAGAACGCGGTCATCGGCCAACGCCAAACAAACCGTAAAATTTGGAGCGTGGCACCAGAGGCCAACCGTTCGAGCTATTTAAATACCGTAACCATAAACAGAGACCGTTAAATGTTACACGACTGCCCGTAATAATTATCGTAAAAAATGCGAGCTCCAACTCGCACACTGAAGCAGCGCAGACAGCCCCATTTACTCACACAGGCAGCTAACAGTATTTACCGGTGACGTCAGTTCCCGTCCTCGCATCGATTTCATTGTCGAAGACCCTTCCTTAAGAGTCTTTCCGGTGAACGGTATTAGCACGCTGTCTACAGTCATAAATATCACCGAAGCCGACCTTCTGATTTATATCTTCTTCCACAGAGAGCGCTAAACTTAAACCGGTTTGATTACGCTATCTATGAACAGAAGCCAGAAACTAGTTCCTATGAAATACTAACGATAGAACAATATGAAGCCGCCGCCGTTTAGTGTCGATAACTTAAACATAACGAGCAGAGAAGTCTACCGCGAGACGATTTTGTCTTCCTCTTTCTTTATTAATATTAAAATAAATTGTTTTCAATTAAATTTTACAATTGTTTTTTTTCTTTATTTTTTTTTATTATTTTTTTTTTTGGTATCATCGATGGTACCGCATTAATTCACTTGAAATTGCAGAAATACAAGATTTTTAATTAAAATGCAAATAGTAAACGTTTAAAAACGTTATATTTATATATATGTATGTTTGTGTACGCACATGTTTTTATTCTTTTATTACCGACTTTCAAAAAAACAAAAAAATACGTTTGTCTCGTTTATGATTTTGTTTTTTTATGTTTGTCCGCGCATAACTTATATTCATATGGACCGATTTTACTGGTTCTTTGTCCATTAAAAAGTACACCATTCAGCGGTAATACCATGTAAGTACTGATGAAAATCGGCGAATATAAAAAGAGTATTCGTCAAAAAACGTGAAAAAATGTAGTCTCTTTAGATATTTTTTTATTAGTATAACAGAGACGATTGACCAAAAATGCTACCAATTTGCTAAATTACCATAGAAAAACGTAACTTTGAATAAGGAAAGCGATTATATATTTTGATATTTTGACCGTAGAAATGCAGCTTAAAATAAAAATAACGTTTTTTTTTTTTTGTTTTTAAGCATAAAATATGGAAAATAATGTGTTAAAATAAACTTGATTTTTAGCAACAAAAAAAAAATTTAAGTATAATGCTAAAAACCGTAAAATAAAATGTTTTTTTAAGAAAAAAAAAAAATACTGATATTTGAAGATTTATTATAAAAATTTAATAAAAAAGCACTAAAAAGTAAAAAATTCGATAAAAAATATATTTCAGGGGGTTATATAACTTAGGTGATATTATCGCAATTCTTACGCAACATTAATTTTTTGGAGCCGCAGCATTAGGTAAATTCATATTACAATAATAATTAAAAACTGCATTAAAGTATGTTTTTATTATATTTTTATTATATAACGTGTCGCCTAGAGTAAAAAATAAAACATTCGATTCGAAAAATATTTTATGTGGGTTTTTCTTACGGATATGATATAAAAAATTTAAAAAAAAACAAATTATTACCTTTTTCAGAAAACCGATATTTTGATAGTGGTTCAACGTCAACATGTCTAATCGAAAATCGAATAAAATTATTTTTCCGAAATAGTTAAAATTTTACAAAATCAATATTTTTTGTGAAAATGTTTCACTTCCGTGGTCATGTCGTTTTACTCCAGTGTTTGTTTTTGCACTTTTTTGTTAATAATCGAACTGTTGAATTCCTAATTTTTCTTTTTAATTAATTTTTTGAAAGCTGTTAGCAAGCGAATTCGTATATATACATATACATATACATATATACATATATATATATATATATATATATAAACTCGGCCATTTTGGCCTCGCAAGGGGCTGTGCCCCTTGACCCCTCTTGATTTCATATATGTCTCTTTCTCTTCTATACTTTGTGTAAAATGATCAAAATTTACAAGGTAATTCTTACTGGCATCAACGCAAAAAAAAAAATAAGACAATCACAAAAATCCTATCCTAACATTTAACTTTCATTATATAAAATTAAGACATTTTTTAGTTGCATTTTTCGTTACATATTTCGTTAGATAAAACTGTGATATTTTTTAAATAACAATAACAAAAATCTTATAAAATATAACAAACGTTACATAAAATTGTTACACTTTTTTCTAATGGGGCGTAGCCTAAGAATTACGTTGTAATTAATATATATTTAAAAAATCCTCTTTTTAATTCATAAGTACAGGTTAAAACGGAATATTCCTTACCATATGTTTTCATATAAGTGTAGCTATTCATCAGTGGTACACGGAAGGTACATTTTAAAAAAGTCCTCTTTCACTGTTGACTGCTCCCTGTTTTCTTACCAAAACGATTTTTATCACGAAAAGATATCGTCAATTGGCGAGAATTGAAGATTTCGATTGCAAGCTTTCTTCTAAAACGGTGTTTTAAAAAGTGCTAAAACCAAGGCCCTGTCCATGGGGGGGGGGGGGGGTCCCCCCTTCCATGAGAACTAAAATAGTTATTATAAATAGACAAAAATCTGAAAAAAATCAAAAATTTAAAATAAATATTGATGATTTTTTAGGGTTTCTTACTTACCTTTAAAAGAAAAAAGAAAAAATATGCTCCATATTTTTAGGTACTTCATTAATATTTTATGCAAAATTTTTTATTACGAGTATAATTAATAACATATGTAATTTTTATTAATGTTTATACAGTAATTCATTTATGTAAATTATTAATATATAAATCAAAATGATGGAAATTATTAATAGTACGAATATTAGTGAAAAATGTATTGTTATTTATAAAATAAATATGTGAAGAAAATTTTTCTTTCCATAATCTGGGCACGGGCGTGGCTAAGACTCGTTATATTAAACAAAATTCGACAAAAATACAAATAATAATAATAATAATAATATTTTTAACGATCCTTTTTTTTTTCTTTTTATTGATATTACGAAACTTCTGTGTGGTTCTTTGCGACTTCTGCCTAGATCTAAGATGGTTAAATTTTAAAGATTCATATTAAATGCCCGTTTTGTTTTTGAACGCGTAAGCCAAGCGCAAAACTGAATTCAAATTTTTTAAAAACTTGTCCTCTCGTTAGTTTGACAGCGTTACTAATCGTGCCTTTCATTCAATTGAAATATAAAAAAGCATTATGCAACACACCATTTTCTTCGAAACAAAGTAATATCGTCACTGTGCTTGGTAATATTTTAATAATTTCAATTAAAAATATTTTGCAAACGTATTTTTTTCTTGTCGGTTTTACATTGTTAGAATTATCAATTTTATTACTTGCGATGCGAACTTTAAAACAGATGTTAAAAAAGAACAATCAAATATAGCAA
Organism: Icerya purchasi; assembly: GCA_039619475.1. Classification (NCBI taxonomy): domain Eukaryota; kingdom Metazoa; phylum Arthropoda; class Insecta; order Hemiptera; family Monophlebidae; genus Icerya; species Icerya purchasi. The sequence continues at coordinate 396,578,124 of CM077115.1, read as the reverse complement.
AAGAAAAGGGTAATATCAATTATTTCATTTGCAAAAATAATATTAAGTATAATCTAAAATGTCACATTGTGCTTCACACATGGTTCTAATTCGTTTTAAATCAGAATTATTATTAGTTTTTGACACCCGTCAATTTTTTATCTACATTTTTAATGCGCAACAACAAGATTCGAACCAGGTCCTACCTGAATCTATTCCCATATGGCTACTGTAGCTGACTTAAAATCAGAAGATGATGGGAAAACAGGATCTCATCATCGTTACTTTCACCATTTGATCGGTAATGTCAGAAGAGCCTAGTATAAAATAACATCTTCATCGGTGTGCATAGCAGTTCATTGTTTACTTTCAAATGTATTCTCATTGCGTTGTTGTTAGCGAGTCCGTTTTGCGATAATTTGAACGAATTAATTTATGATAAAAGTATTTACTTTATTATTCACTAAATAAAATTTCATTCGAAACCTTAAAGAAATTCATTTAGCTTATTTAAGTGTGAGTTTTGCAAACATAACGTATGGGTCACATACCTGCACAGATAATTTTTCGTACCTTCTAATCAGAAATACGAAAAATCCATCGAATAAATAAAACAGAATTTATAAAATTTCCGGTGAAATCTCTTTACTTCTCGTTCAAAAGAAGTAATGAAAATTAAAATATTTCACAAACATTAGAAAACGTTAAAGTCCGCGTAAATAATGTTCTAAAGAATTATACAGTTCGTGTTGAACGCTATTCGCATTACTTAGTAATTCCTGTTTGTTTTCCCGTCAATGATGAGTATCGATTTTTTATAATTTAATCATTAAAAGTTAATTTTATATATAATCCCAATAACATTTTTTCATTTCGTTGTAGTTTTGCAGATATTCTCTCAGCTGATAATTATAATCAATATATGTACGTTACACAGCCTCTCCTAAAAATGTTTACGATCCTATTTGGAATCCTCGTAACGAAGTAAACTTGAATGAATTTCTTTAAGGTGGCGATTAAAATTTATAGTAAATAATTTATTACCCATTCTAAAGTCAAACTCATTATATATAATATATGTAATAGAATAAAAATGACTATAAACAATGCCATTTAAATTAACGCAAAAATTTGTAACGCAATGAGAGCACATTTAAAATAAAAATAATGAGAAAATATCATTGTAAACTCGATTCTTTTGGCATCGTTGGTTCAGTAAGGAACAGAGTTAAGAATTAATCGCTAGTTCCGCATATATGACTAATTAAGTAGGTATTCTTATGGTAACAATGCTCAATAAAGGAAAACGCAGTAAACTCCGAAAGGTTTTCCGGTCAGAACCCCCCCCCTGACGATTTTAAAAAACATTTGCAATACTATTTTAAAAAGTAGCAATTAAAATATATAATTTCGGACATTAATATAATTTGCATATATGTATAAGCGTATAGATTCGAATATTCCATAACACTGTATATTAACAGCATGTAAGCATCTTCAGATTTTGTCATTATGACTAGCCCCAAATATTATCCATTGCTACATACGCCACTACGAAACTATTAACAAATAAATAATAAATAGAGCTTATTTTAAGAAATATTCTATTACGCACAGGGTGAAGGAAGTTTAAAAATGTTAAACATTTTAATTTATGAGGTCTCCGGTTGCGTTATAAGTCGGGTTATCGTCAGGTCCGAATCTAAAGAATTACTTTAATTTTTGCTCTTTTCAGTTTATATTTCTTAATAAAATTTTAAAATTTGATAATGATAACATTCATTAATCAAATATACACTTAAAGAAATTACTTCGTTTAAACAGATCTGCAGGAATCTTAATCAATAAAGTTAAATAAAATGGTTTAGACTTAGGTATTTTTGTTATTCATCTTCTGCCTGTTTAAGCTTGGGGCCTGGTTATTATAACCCTAATTATTCCAATGAAATTCATTTATTATTATTAAAAACAGATTCATTCCGAAAGAAATTTGCGGTGTATTTATAACTTTTGCTAATTGCGGAATTTGTCCGCTAACTTTAAATCGATAAGATACGTACGAATGTATTGTTTCACGTATTTTTTTAAGAAGTTACAGCAGAAGCGAAAATACTGAAATTTTCAACAGATATTTTACGCCGGTTTCCATTGATAAATTAAATATGTGCCTGCCTTTAAAAAAATATTACACTCAGATCAAAGCAAGAACGGAGGAAATTATATGCGTATAAATCTCATAGGAGAATCGTTTAAGTAGTACGATTTTGGTTTTTATACAAAAAAAGAAAAAAAAGTGAACTATGCGATCTAATAAATACAATCGGTTTTCTCCCTTTATTTACAATCGCACGCCCCGGAATAATTTTAAATAATGATCCCAAAAAATATATATATTTAATAACTTTCATTAGAAATATGCTTTTTCGCATATAATTCGGCACGCCTTGAACTAATAGGCACTTTTCACTTTAATCTATTAATGTTAAAAGATGTAGATGATTTTGTGATTTTAAATTTTTCTTACATAATAAAATTCAAGCGTAACTTTAAAAATATAAATCAGCTTAAAATACATAATCCTTTCATACAGGAAAAACCTGAAACAGATTTCTTCATCCGTTATATTGTCAAACTGATTTAAAAAGATCGATTAATTTTAGGCTTTTTACGAAACAGGAATATCTTCGACGAATACTAGAATTAAAATTAGTTGTAAAATTGCGCCTGTGTATATTATATGATTGCTTCCGTATATATTAATTTCATTGTATCTGGTATCATCTTGTTCAAAAAGAACCAACTACAATGCAGAAAAAGTATCGAATATTAATTGAATTAAAGGTTACATATAAAAGTTTCTACATATAAAAATTGGGGACATAGAATTTCCGGTTAATACGGTAAAAAATAAAATGCTTTTTGACAAAAAATAAATACCGACTTCAAGGTTTATTATAAAAATTTAAAAATGCACTAAAAAGTAAAAAATAATTACTCCCGATAAAATATATATATATCAGAGTGATATAACACTTAAGTGGTGATATTGTAATTCTTATACAACATTCACACCATAATTAGAGATGGAATTAAATTCATGTTACTATATCTAGGAACAATTTTATGAACATTTAATGCAGCTTTTAATTATTATTTTAATATGAATTTGATGTCAAGTCTAATAAGTATATTAATGTTGTATAAGAATTACGATATCACCACTTAAGTGTTATATCACTCTGATATATATATTTTATCGGGAGTAATTATTTTTTACTTTTTAGTGCATTTTTAAATTTTTTTATAATAAACTTTGAAGTCGGTATTTATTTTTTGTCAAAAAGCATTTTATTTTTTACTTTTTAGTGCATTTTTATTCAATTAAATTAAAACATTTTAATAAGAACAGATATTTCCACGGTAAAAACATCAAAAGCTACATTTCCATGGTAATTTGGCAAATTTATAGTATTTTAAGTCAATACATCTAATCCGACGGTAAAAACAATCATGAATGAAAAGCATCCAAAAAGCTTCAATCTCCCGCATTATTAAGGATAACTCAAAAACTATCGGTCAGATCTTGATCAAATTTAAATGGGACCACATGGCAAACACCACCTTTCAAATAAAAGAAGAATCATCAAAATCGGTTCATCTAGAAGAAAGTTCTGTGGTAACACACACATAAAAAAAAAAAAAATACAATTGAATTGAATACCTCCTCCTTTTTTGAAGTCGGTTAAAAAGGAATTAATTCGCTATAGCAAGTATAAAACGGTTAACTTTAAAAGCTTCTAAAAATGTTGCTGGGTAATTAAGGGGGGCCGTTCGGCTCTTCTGATAACTATTTCCAAAACGTTCTATATTGATAGAACAATTAATATTTACTGGAGATCAAAAACTGTTCGCGATATCAATGACCACTGCCACAAAATAAGCAGCGGAATTTTAAAAAGAAAAAAAAAAATGTTTTCTAATGTAGAGAACGAAATAAAAAATATATTTTTCCAGTATAAAATCGTATATTCGATACATATTTAACTGCAATTTAATTATTGTTTCATGTTTTACTTGTTAGCGTTGTATATGTATAGGCGTGCATACGTATAATTGTAATAAACAAAATTTTGCCGATTACACGTTTAAGAAGTATAAAAATATCGAAGTAAGAATTAAAACTAAACTGCGCCGCTGATTTTCGACATGCTGACTTATTCTATCTACTCGGTTCCTTTACATCTGCTCCCTTTTTTCTAGGCTAACTTCCAACTTTTTATCATATCTGTTTTTTGTTATTCTACAAACAAACGCGTTTCCTGAACAGCGCTCAATGAAATATTAGATACTGGTTTCTTTCAGATCGGTGGTTTTATACACAAATCCCCGAAATATACAACTTAAATAAAATTACTAAAAAGAACAAAACGCATAAACATAACGGCATGTTTTTATAACAGATTTCAAGTATAAAAATTTCTCTTTGAAAAAGAAAACAAAAAAACCAATTAAATTCTTTTATAATTTGTTTTCCGTATATGTTTCTATTCGATAAAAGTTACGAAACATTTTAATTAGATATTTCGGTTTAATGTTATTTTAAGTTGATTTGTAATTCTGAAAATCACTTGAACCCTACATTATACATACATACATATATATATATATATGTATATATATGTGTATGGGATGGAAACTTTCATTTATGCCGATAATAAATCGTGCTAGAATTTAAAATTCTATTTCCTATTCGACATTATATTCATCCAATCGTTAGCAAGTTCGAGGAAAGCAATACAAAAAAAAAACAAAAAAAAAAAAGCGTCTTGATTAAAATAAACCTTAAAATAAACCTAAAAATATAAACATCTAATTCCGCTTCTCATCCTTTTTTCTTGGACCAATGTCTTTTTTTTTTACGAACCCAACAAAATAATAATAATAAAAAAAAAAAAAAAAAAAAAAGCCTAAAAATAGTCTACACAGGGATAAAAGCTATAAAAAAACGAAAAAATATCTCTCTCATCTGTGACAATAACGTAATTCAGTAAGAGTTTGAACAACCTAAATAAAAACTAATATACATATTTATATAAAGTGAGCGTTAACGTTGTTGACATAGTTCGTTTTGTAACGGAATTGTTAAAAACGTAACATACAACGATCGGGAAATGGCAATAACGAAAATCTTTCATCGGAAATGCAGACATTTAAGAGCATTAATTAAAAAGCTTTTTATGTGAAACCAAAAATAATTAGCAAACGGACAAGTTTTGAATGATTTTTTGTTGTAACGAACTTTCGAAACTTCTGCATCGTATTTTTTCCTCGATGCAGGTTATCTCCGATTTTTTCCTCCCTTAAATGTTGTCAATTAAAGTTTATCTCCTTTATAGAACGTGTAATGTTTGCAAAAAGAAACGTAAAACGATACTTAAAAACCCTTTTGCATCTTCTTCGTTATTTCGCCTGCCCGGCGATGATCTTGCTTGTATTTCGAAAACCGCTCTAATACAAATACCGAAAAATATACGGTGGATATTTTTTGAAAATTATATTTCTTCAAACATTCCAAATTTGTCGAGGGATTGTAATTTACAAAGATCAATTGAACGGCGCAGAAAATAGTCAAACAAACGTTCGCTACAAAACATTGACGAATGAAGATAAATATGTCTAGTTGGTTTCAAAAGTATCGCTAACATTTAGCTTTAGTTATTGTTACATACTCTTAATAAAAAATGATATTTTAAATTGGCAAATTTTGTTCCGTTGAAGCAGTAACCTTTCTTTTTTTCTTTTTTTTTTGTTTAATTTTTGGGCGTGTTAACTACGAACATTAACCCAGCGCGCATGTGAAACTTTAGAAGATGCCAATGTGCCGCAGCGGGAATCGAACCAGGTGCTAATCAAGCGAAACGTCACTGCCTATCTACACCAGGTTAGCTGGGGCTAAAACAGCAACCTTATCGATCAAAATTTTCAGTTTCACAGCTTTCTGAATTCCTTCGATTTATTCGCTAAAGTAATTTTATCAATATTCACTGCGGAAGATATTAATTTTCATAATGATTGTTTCGCAGTTTTTAAAATATCCGCGTAATTTGCGATTATTTTACAAATTTACGGATTTCCTTTTTTTGCGTTTTTTTTGCGTTTTTTTTGCTTTTGAATTTCCGTAGCGTGTGCGAAGCTTGTAAAAAATATATGGGGGTGTTCTTGCAGACGTCATGTGTTTTACGTTTAGAAGCCCGGAATATGTAGCTCTCATTGGAACGGACTTCTTACTAGTGCGAGAGCAAGAAATCTGCTGATTATTAGGCGGGAGAGTTGAAGAAAGAAGATTTTCTCTATTTCGCGTAAATCGAAACAGCGCTAACAGATTAATACTGTTCGACAAGCCGAAGCACGTGAGGATGTGTAATTTGATTCTCTAGCTTTTCGAATTTAAAATTTTACGAACAGAAGAAAGAAACAACACGCGTTATCAAAATATCAGTTTCAACGGTTAAGTTGTATAGTAAAATTGATTAACACCACTGACGGACGCACGTACACCGACGCACATTCTCAATAAAGAATAATATAGGAAATTAGACGAGATTAATAAAGCACGGTTGATTACAAATTACCTACAAAGGTCAGAGAGATCGTGGTTAAGCAATGTATGCGATGTAATGAATAAATTTGTTTCTATTTGTAGTCCTTATCAGTGTTTCAGTCTGCTATTAAATCAGGTAAGCTCGATGATTGCACACACACGCACACATACACACACTGAATAATAATCAGAGTAACTAATTAAATGACGCGACATTGTTTATCATCGTCATTAATTACTAAAAAGGTCCCGACATCGTAATCTCTTAGTATTATTTATGAATTTTCTTCTTTATTCTGTGCAGTCGATTGATCTACATAATAAGTATTATTTTTATTTTTAAATCGTTTACCTTCCTAAGTTTCGAAATACATTAGATGCGAACAAGGGAGGAAAGGGTTAGCGAACAATTGGTGCAAATAAACAATTTTTAATCTGGAAAGTCCGTTTTAAAGAGAGTTCCATATTAATTAGTACACGCTACACTTCGAGAAAACCCCCTAATTTTACAATTTTCAGTTTCGAAACGAATCATCAAAGGGCCGAACGCTCTCTGTAAATATGAATTCGAAGTTAGTTCGGCATTTCTCGTTGCGTCAACACGCACAGTCCGTTTACGGCATCATCTATTGCCATCTGAACAAACTATGAATAATACTTTGTGTCTGTAGATAGCGCTGCAATGTTCACTAGTAGGCAATTCGTCGTGTCGCGTTAAGTGTTTTCTTACGTCTTTCCATGATAAAAAATAGCGATTTCCGATATATTTTTAAATAATTCAGACGACGAAGTGACGAAGACATTTTGCAATACCAGCGTGACCTTCTGTCGTTGACAAATTTCTTTTATACGCGTAAAATAATTTATTAAAATTAATTTATTAAACTTCGTAATTCGGATATTGCATACACAAACTTTTGAAATGTCTGTTTTTCTGAGTGAAAGAAAAAAAATTACAGTTTGCGTCGAAAGGAACAAGAAATTTCGTTCGAATTTACGTTTGCTAACTACATTTCAGAATCATTAAACGAAGTTATGTTACCTTTTAAAGAAACGCTAGCCGATGCTTTCTTTTTAAACATCGGACTATGTTAATTTTAAGCAGCATACTAAAAATTTAAAAATCTAATCTCGACAATAATTTATTATTAAAGTTTATTAATGATATTAAATTACGTGTTTAATTGTGTTAAAAATTGTTTCATTTGTTTAATAAACGTTGTAATAAAGTATATATGTATATCTAAAAAAAAGAAAAAACATTCGCGTTATTTATCTGATTTAAAGAAATGTAATAATTAAATGTAGGTGAATACATCCTGTTTGTTAAAACTGTATAATAAAACAAACTTTAATAACAAACAATATAGAACAATAAATTAGATAAATACCTATTTAGTTAGGTATTTATCTAATTTATTGTTCTATATTGTTTGTTATTAAAGTTTGTGTTATTATAAATGTAATAATATGGAAGCGATTTTGCTTCAGGAACATAATTTTAACTGCCGTAGTATAGAAAACTATTTGAATTTTCATATTCTGCTTAGTATCTTTTATTTTTTAAATATTTACACCTGCAGAAATTCGTTGTATTAATATTAATTGTTTTGTTTAAAACTCGGTTTCAAAAAAAAAAAAGAAATAAATAAATAAAAGGATATCAAAAAGAATTAAAACGGAAATAATTGAAGTTAAATTCTGTAATAGCAATTTGACATAATCTATACATCATGCGAAATATAAAAATGTTCATTATCACGCAATTTAATCGAAATGGTAAAAGTAGCGTTTTCGGAATAAGAAAATTGTTCCCATCGCGTACAATTATTTCAAGAGAACATAATATTACGAATAAGCTGTTCGGCAAATGATTTCAGGAAAAAATACCCCCCCCCCCCCATCCCCATCCCCCTTTAAACTAAATTGAAAAGAATGTAAGTGCACACATCATTGATTTTCGTTCAATTTTTTCACATTAACCAAAATAAATATCTTTTCTCGCATTACTACAATATTGTTCGAAAAGTGCCGTTTAAAAAAAAAAAAAGATTCTAAATAATAATGGTCGCCGTTATTTAAAAAATGAACAACTTCCGATTAAAGAAATCTATAGTTTTCGAAATTAAACTATTATTATTCGAATGTAGAATTAATAATTTTAAATTTTAAAAAAATATCACAGTTGTTAAGGCTTAAAGTTATTAGCTAACTCGCAAGATTTTAATGTATCTGGAATGGCAAAGTTTAAAAACGGTCGATATAATACTAGTACATTTTGAAAATAGGCAATTAATACTTTTACATTTAAATATATATATATATATATATATATATTTTGGCGGCTCGACGGCATTTAAGAAGTACTTTTCGGTGTGATTTTGAAAATTCCATTTGGTTCTGAATCTAAGGTATTTCATATAAAAGAAAGAAAAAAAAAAGAACGTTTTTCACAGAATTCTACATTTGATTTTGAATAAAGTAATGATGTTAATAGTTTATCGCAACTTTATTATTATTACTTTTCTTTCGGAGTAGTGTTTTTCGGTTACTGAAAATAAAAAAAAGCACTTAGCACAGTGTTAACGAAGGCCGTCCATTTTAAAATAACCAGTGCTAATATAGAAAGCGAATATCGAAAGCTTGAAAATCGACCGACAGTTTATTTTTAATTGCACATTCAGTTCGGTTGCGGTAATATTTTGGAGTTCACATATATATATATGTATACATATATATTTAATAATATAATGGCTACCAGCATTTTTAATCGTTTTTTAAAATGAATAATGAAAAAAATTACAGATCGTATTATTTATGACTTCTTCTGAAGTTATATCAGTTTCAATATTTAATGCGGGTAAATTAAATTATCGGATATTTTCAATAAACTCTGCAACAGTGTAGTAGAATAAATTTGGAGCCGGCGGATATTATAATTTTACTAAAACGCGCACCACCTATGTATATATACTATTTTTAAATTAAAATGATGGTAATAAAAAATGTTTAAAAAAAGGAAACATTAACGAGTTGTTGATTTGAACTAATTAAAATGATATAAACTGACAAAAACAGTTCACACCGGGAAGAGATTTATGTTTGGATAAATTTTCTCTCGCTTAAAAGACCGATATTAATAGAGAAAGGAAGAATAGATGAAACGTATGCGACGATTATATAATTTTGTTTGTAAAAGCAAAAGAGCTTTGAATCGAAAGTTGGTATTTAATAAACTGTAAATATTTTCCACGTCGACCAGTATCAGGCAGTCTGCAATAATTATGGCCGGCAGTAACAATATCTTCTTGAAAAAAAAAAAAACAGGAATGAAATGTCATTTAAAGGTCAAATTTAAGTTCTTGAAATCACTTTAACGTAAACCTCCTTCCATGTATATATTTAAAAAGCACTTAAATTCGATATTGCATACAATTCCCCGTGCATACTAACGATATTATAATTTTTCGTAATATAATTAATAACTGATAATTTAGTTTTGGTAATTACAAATTTACTATTTTATAACTTAGCGTTTATCTGTATTAATTACTGGTTTTGAAGAGGCTAGCTTTTGACTTTTACACCTCCTGTGTTACAAATAAAAAATGTATACATTTCGTGTTGAAGCATTTTTCGGTGTAAAAACTAGCTGCATAGCATATAACGTGGAATATTGCCACTTCCCCCAAAAAAAAGTACATAATTTCATTTGAATATTTAAAGTTTTTTTATTTCTTCTACTAAATCAAAGATAGCGCTGCTATAATCATGTCGATTAGGTGTATGATTAATTTTCCATTTGAAAATTTTTAAAAGATAAAATCGACCAATGTTTTGCACTTTATGTTTTCCAGATTTGCAGATTTTTAAGAAATGTTGAACGGAGAAATTATAAAAGTTCCCAAAAAAATCTCGAAAATGTCTGTTATATTCAGTTACCAGGTACCTAATGGCGCGAGAAATTATTAACCATGTCACATGCAATGTCTACAGAATATGCAGTTACATCGAAGTAGAAATGTACTTTATAAAAATTACCTATATCCGATGGTTGATTAATTTGTCGTGTAAATATTTTATTCTCGGCTAACGTTATTTTCGTTTCTTATGAAAGAGAAAAATATTTATCGTTGAAAATATTCTTCATCGTATCAGTCTAAAAATATTTTCGAATTTTGTAATTATTAAAATCCTGATTTCAGTTTCTTTTTTTTTCTTTTATCGTCAACGTGGGATGAGCAAGCAGTAAATTCAACACCAGTAATATGAAGAACCCGGACGAAAGATGGGGTTATCAGAGTGGTGGAATATTACACCAAAGTTGTGGAATATGTAACCGGAACAATTTAGAAACGAAGAATAAGTGTAGAATATTTGTAAACCGGTAAAGAATTGTTTACATAGGACTGAAAAAATCACATAATTTAGAATAATGATGAAAGAAATGTATATACATTTTTACAGAGAAGAAAATAAGAAATATAAGGCGCGAAAATAAAATTGTAAAACAGTTTAATGTAAAGCTATTAAAGAAGTAGTTGTTTTAATTTCATATCAAAAGAAGTAGACGAATTTCAGGGTTCCACTGGGGTAGGTGGTGAAATTTCTACCGGACATATAAATTTCGTGAAATATTATTACAATTCTATTTACAAATTTTTGCAAACACCTAAAAATCTAATATCAAAATTATTTGATATGTATTGGAAATTTAAAAAAATTTCATAGTAATAATGTTTCGTCACAAATGACTGTCGAGTGACGAATAATAAATATATTTTTAAAAAATCCGTGAAAATATACGGAACCGGTCGCTTAAACATCGATACAATTTTAATTAGAATAAATTTAAGTGCTGAAAAGGCGAGGTTGTCTTAAATAATAAAAATAAAAAATAGGCATATCTAATACAGGAAACCTGTATCGCAAAACTTTGCCATACAGAAACGCCTAAAGAGAATTTACTTTTTTTCCGAAGCAAAAAAGAAAAAGAAAAATATATATGTATGTGTACATGTATAACAAAAAAACATATGGCTTTTTAAGTTTTTTAGGGAATTTTATAATTTTCCTATTCAATATTTCTTAAAAATGTGTGACACCAATCGATTTTGTGGTACTATTGAGGTTTTCAAACGGAAAATTAATCATACGTTTAATCGGCATGATTCAAAAATCGCGTAAAATCTTGACAGCAACGCCAGCGCTATCTTTGATTTAGTAGAAGAAATAAAAAAAAAAAACTGCGGACTAAAATATATTCGAATATAATTATGTTTTTTTTTTTTTGTGTGTGTTTGGAGGAAATATTCCGCGTTCTATAGAGCTAGTTTTTACACCGAAAAATGCTTCAACACGAAGTGCATACTTTTCTTTATTCGCATCATAGGAGATGTAAAACTCAAAAGTTAGCTCCCCTTTGTCTCTATAACAAGTAAAATATTGATAAACATGTATAGAATTGTAAAATAGAGCAATCAAAACAATATTACCAGCTGTACATTAATTATATTACGAAAATTGTTGCATAAGACGCGTGGAAAAGCGAATTTAAGTAATTTTTAAATATTTACAGGAAGGTTAACGAGCCGGCGTTTAAAGCGATTTTATGCTACTGATAATTAAAACTTTAAATAAGCTCTAAATAACGTATTAATTAGTTCTTATTTCGGAGTTAGTTTTCTTCTGTAACTATTTCCTTTAGCAACTCCGTTTGAAAGCAAGCTTTTTCCTGTCAACACTGTAAAAAATGCTAACCGATTTCAGGCACTTTTCGACTGATCTAAAAATTAATACGAAACGATAAAGGAACCGAAAGAAAAAAAAAAAAAAAAAAAAGACTTAAAATTTCCCGAATTATTTCAATTATACTCGTGTTTCACTAATTGCTCGTCGATATTTTCAACACGACTGTATTATTAACGTTCATGATTGATGAGCTCGAGAAAGATATAAGAAATTAAAGGAATTAATTTTTGTGTAACGTTTTAAGCTATTACACGCGCGAATAATGTAGAAAATAATCGCTATTTTCATCTCGACAAAGGCATGAAACATCTCAACAACCAGCTTTGCTTCTACAGAACGCGTCAATTTTCATCGGAAAAAAAAAATATACCAATTATCGGGCTTAATTTTCCAGCCGTACTAAAATAATTTTTCCCATATTAATGGCACGCAATGCTTCAATGTAGTAGTAACAAGAGGAGCTACTTGTGTAAATCCATTTCGTTTGTTTAAATTTTTTCGATAGACGAACCCCGTCTTATTAAGATAATTAAAGATGATGTGTTTTGATTTGTTCTCGATCATCTATTTTAAACTTTCAAGTAAGTTCCTTTAACCACATGATTTATGCTCCTTTAATATTATCCTTTTAACGCCATTCGTTTTATTTTTTACACTAGAGGCGGGAAATCTTCGAATCGATAAGGCGCTAATTTTCCGAGACCATTATCGGAAATACGTATATTCATATACAAAAGAAGAAATTATCACACTGCCCTTTAACATAATCTGTGCAGGTTTTTGTAGGCATCGTATTTTAAAACGAAAATATTATAGCTTAAGGAAAACGAAAGAACTAAATAAAAAAAGAAAAAAAAAAACGTAATGCATAAACAGTAGGCGCGTATTTTAGTTGAATGGAAAAGTATGGGGATTGCATTGGCTTTACCTGCAGTGTAGATCTGTGGGGAATAGAGAGCTAAGATCGGCAATCTAGTGTGTGTATCATATCAAAAAAGTCATCTGGAAGCGGGTAAAAGTAAAAACAGCTCCCAAACTTCCATTGATTCAGGTAGGCCCCCTAGTAAGTGAATTACGAAAAAAGGTTCAACTCCGTACTACAAACACAAAAAAAAAAAAAAAACCAAAACAAAGGGACACTCGCTTTAAGGTACTTAATAATGTGCGAAATTCGAAAAATATTCAAAACATTAAGTATTTTGAAGAAATATCTTAAATATTCGCGACTTAAATCGGATCGCGGCTAAAAAAAGAAACAAATACAACATAAAACAGTATAGCGCATTAACGTGTTCGATGTAGCTGAAGCCTTCTGTCTAAGATTATTCTAAATTTCCGGTCGGAAAAAGCGAAACAGTTGTTTTTATAGAGCATACACACTTTCGAGGTAAAAAATTCTTGGAGGAGGCAGTTATATTATGTTGCTTTCATTTGGAAAGGACGGAACGGTTTTAATGACTGCCAGTGGATGGTGAAGAGATTTATTAAGGAGCCGTCGTCTCGCTCGTCCGAACTTCCATCTGAGGTAAAGAAATTTAAATTTGAAATCTCTCCCCCGCCGCCTACCGATGTTATCCATCCGGCGGCGTCCGGGAGCCCGCGGTTAGCACAGCTTTGCAAACAAACTCCGGACAAGATGAGGGACGCTGTGCGTGTTGGTCGTTTCGATTTCAAAAAACACAACAGAATAATTAGTTGGTCGTCGCGGGTAAAAACAACCGGGGAAGGAAATGAAGTAGACCCCATCGTGCGAGAAAGATGGTCCGCACTAAGAAGTGGAGGGCTAGTGCGATGACGGTGCAACCCTTTTCTTTAGAAAGAAGGGCTTCATTATTTTTCGCTGTAGCTCTCGAAGAAAACTAATTACTCTGGAAATTTCAGTAGTATCCGCTGTCGTTTTTTGTCGTTCTACTTTTCTTCAAGTTCGCCACCATAAAAGTCTTTCTACCGTCTGGCTTAACATTTATTAGCGCGTCTTGCGAGCTTTTTGCACCGCTTTCCTCTCGCCAACTGTTTTCAGATTTGCAACGCTTAAAATGAAGCTGAAATTTTAGCGAATGCTGGGAAAAAAGGGCTGTTCGAAATTTTAGAGGGACTGGAGATTTTTAACTCGTTCCTTTTTCCTTAATGCGTTCATCAATCGAAAGCGGTCCGAACGAAATATTAATCGCGTCGGGGGACTTTAAACTTCTTCCCCTCGCTTTAAGACGGGCTGCATCGTGAGAGAAGGAAATTGGATTGTAACTCGTGACTAGTTACTTTTTTTCTTCTTCTTTAAGAAATTTGTTTAGGGGCGGCTGTTTTAAATTGATTGCCGACGACTACCACGACAAGTGACTATTATATAACACTAAGTAAATTAAAAGTAGTAGTTGTCGAACGGGACTGAGCACTTCAGGCCGAGGAGTAAATGTGCCGGGACAACTTCATCCGACAAAGAATACCGGTAGAACTTGGTCATTTCGATGCTGCCAGTGTATACTTGACGTATCTTTTGCGCACCAGCAGAAAGGTTATACCCGAGACTAAATAAGCAGCTTTCCTCCAAATATTATTATTATGCGGAGGCATTTAAAGAACTTTCGAATAAATTTAGAATAGCCCCCCCCCCCCCACCGGTAATATTGTACATCGTTCTCTAGGCCACAAACAAGAGGTGCTGTCAAACTACAATTTTTCCGGCGCTTTTGGACAGATATTAACGTCGATATAAATACTATAGAATATTCGTATTTCGCTCGATAATTTCACTAATTCGCGAATGTTGCCATAAATTTCTACGCCCTAAAAGGTATTAGCGCAATTTTAGTGTATGCCGTAAATTAGTTTAATTTCATTCGGTACTGTGGCATGCTTCCGGAAATATTAACGTTCGTCGGAGCAAACTACTTAATTCGTGAAAAATGTAAACACTTTGTTCAAGTTCTTAGCCATTTTGTTCGATAATGGCGCGGCTTCATATAAGAATGTTGAAATTCCGAGGAAGGAAAAACTTCGCAGAGTTCGTTAATAATGTGCTAGAAGTAAAAATCTTTTTGAAATTTCATTGCAGCGAGAGTTGCGCCCTAAGACCATGTAATGGAAGACAGTTGGATTACAATGCGCCCTGGAAACTTCGGCAGGTTAATTATCTGGTAGATGATGATTTTCGGTTATACTAAATTAAATCATTTTTTTTTCATTATGCGAAGACTTAGTTTTCGTAGAACATTAAGAGAGAGAAAAAAAGATTAATGACATAACTGTCTAGCTATATTATGCTGAGGGGAAGAAGAGGAATTTACATTTATCGCGACAATGACTTCTTACTCAGCAATGACTTCTTTTACATAAGTGTAGAGCAGACGGACTTGCAAGGTAAATATGTTAGCTGACAGCCGTTGTTATTACCTCAATGTCATCGATGTCGTCAGTTTTTTCACTAGTGACACTGCGACATTTGTATCGATTGCGACAAAACAGAAGATAGATTCGAAGTAGTCTTCTGGTGCGGTTACGGCAGCTGGGTAGTATACATTTTTTTGGGGAAATGCACTAAAAACAAAAGTCCGGGAGCCAGTTCCGGTCTTCGTCCATAAAAGCTCACTAGTTAAACGGTCTCGCTGCTATCGACACTACCAGACGAACATAGAGCTTCACTGCTGACCTCTATCCGCATTTCAAAGCGGCGCGTTTTCGAAGTTTTTCCTTTTAATTAAAGAGCTCGACTTAATTTGCAAACGTCCCTCTGCTAGCGATTAAAAAAGCGCCAAAGTATAAACTCCAAGTTGGTCATAATTTGTAGGGCGGAATCGGCGGGGCCGAGGGCGCCCGTAATTGCGTTCGTCTGCGAAGCGAATGAGCGCGATCTCGAGGAAACCAGTGTCGAAGGGCCGGGAAAACTGCGGTACACGAGGTAGTGTAGTAGGCGATGGCGCGAAATTCCTCATCGACGAACGGAGCAAGACGATATTGGCGAGTTGTTGTTTTTTATGCGAGGCCGCGAGAAAAAGTTGGCTACTGTTGCCGACTCGCGGGAATAAAGAAGGCGGCAGCGCGGTTCGGCCAGGGCCGAGGTTCCAGTAAGAAGCCAGAGAAAGTAAAACTGTTAAAAAACGAACGGGGCGTCGGTTAATAATTCAGCGATCTGGCGCGGAACGGGGCCAGGACGACGTTTGGATGGCGCGGGGGCCGGTTATTTCTTCGGGGTGTCATAAAGCACCGGCAGCGTAGCACGGTAATGCTCTTAATTATAACGACGGAGCCCATTGGTCCTGCGCTCATTCCGTCGCCGCGTTACCTTTGGACTGCCGCCGGTATCTTTTGTTTCTAGCCTCTCTCCGGTATCGCTATCCGGATAGCTCGCACGTCCGTCTCTCTTCCGGCAGTCGCAGTCGCGTCCTTCGCTCTCTATCTTTCCCCGACACGGATGTATCTATCTCTCTCTCTCTCTCTCTCTCGGTTTCTGTTAAAATGTATATATGAAGCGGAGATTATTGTAGCAAGCGTATCGGCGCAAGATGTACAACTTAAGGAAGTAAACTATCTTCTGGCGCTATAGCTCTTCCCGAGACGTAATATACGAGCGTTAGCCGCGCACGGTGCCGCACCGGTAGCGCACGGGGAACCGCGTATACGCGGTATATATTTTCTGCCAGTCGACCTAAGTAACGCGGCCGAGCTAAAGCCGAGACGCTTCCGAACCCGAAAACCGCATAGAGCACATATGGGCGCGACCCCCTGTGCTCGAGGAATGTAGCCGGGCAGATTAATGTGGACGACACATAACTGACGTCCCTCTTTCAACTAATAATCTGGCGAAGAGTTACCTTGCGGCCCATCTACCGCCGTGTCACTGCCACCGCCCGTTAATTAATTTCGCTCACATGTCGTCTCAAAGCTGTCTGCGATCCGCTGGAAAACTCTTGAGAGAAGTTTTCGATGAATACTCAATTAAAAACGCGTCTATACGTCGTTATATCGGAGGACGACGTATCGATAATGTGAAAAATTCAAGTCGCTTTCTCGAAAGATCTGGCAAATTTTGCAGTTTTTCTTCTATTTTGTTATTCGGCGCGATATCAAACGGGGAAATAAATAAAATAAAATGTAACTTCTCCTTTGCGATAAATTGCAAAACGAAAAGCGGTCAGCATTAAGACGGCAAGTTGAGAATATTCGCCACATCCAGAATAAGCGATAAAAAGTCGAAATCGACGCATGTAGAGTGGTCCTCGTGGCTCTTCGATGAGCCAAGAATTCCTTTCGATGACATATACATGTCATCTCCGTGTGCTTCTTACGTCGCAGTGGCCGACTGCGCTCTATGAATTACTATCGACCGTGTTTTTGTAGAATTCCGTCAACAAATTTCATTATTTTTTGTCATTGACGCGATACAGTTCTATTTAAATCGAGCGAGTTTGTACCACGACCACATGCTATTAATCGGTATAACGTAAAAATGATTACGCCTAAACGTCTATTTTAAAGTCCTAGCTTACCGCAACCAATTCGTAAAAATAATTAAATACACCGCTAAGGAATGCGGAAGCGCACCACGCGACCGAATCCTCGGGAAAGATTAAATACGCTTCTGAAAGTTACAACGAATGAAAAACTTCAGTTAAGAATAGGATTTAATGATAACTCTAAACCGACTGCTGCGGAAAAAAATAACAACATTAACAATCCCAAAGAAATATAATAAATAAATTCCCGAATAAGTGTGAATTTACACTTTAATTTAACTTATTCTAGAAACGTTCTCGGCCTATATCACATCAGCTAACAACACACTGAGATGTCTCAAGTAGAACTGAAAAAACTCACACTGCCGAAAAATATTAGCACTACGTATGCACAGGAAATTTCTAAAATAACACCTGTTTATTTCCATTTGTTAAAGTAAATTTAATATATTTATTTTATATTTATTAATTTTAATAAACAACTTATGGACTTAGCTACCCTTAAAGAGAGAAATTGACGTCTCTTCTAAAACTGACACCGGCACGCACTGTGGTTTCTGTATTCAGTTGTACATATATGTTTACTTAATTGCCGGCAATCGTATGATGGTTGTTAAAACCCCGGCATAATGCCACAGAAGCAGTCAGAATTTAAACATGCATTATTCCACTCGATATCGAAGTCCAATCACTTGCTTAGACAGTCTGTCTATATTCTGTTATTTCAAAAATTTCGTTTTTTAATGTGCAGAATAATTCTTGTTTTTTTTGTTTTTTTTACTGATATGGGAAAAGTTGCATAATTTATTAGTTTGAAGAAGTATCGAAATGACTTCGATAGGAATTTAAAAAATATACTCTACACAAAGTAGAGGCTTTTATAATTAGTAGGCGCCGGCTGTCATGTTTCCACGACATGCCCGCCATGGAAAAATGCTCTATTAGCTCACGTTACGAGCAAATTTTGTAAAAACTATTTATTTTTCATAAAATCGACAGACTAGAAACGGTTCGGTGAATGATGTGCAACTGGGTGTAAAGTGAGTCCCATACTCAAGCTTTTCATAATGCACTAAGATGTTGAATTTCATTGAGTGCAATAATCACTCTTTCATTTCTGTTCTTGTATCATTAAATCCCCACACAATTCTGCAAAGAGAACCGTGCAGTACACATAGTTTCTACCTTATCCATTGTGCTGATTATATTTTATGTTGTTCAATTTATTTTCATACATTATTAGCAGAGTCCCGAGACATTCCCGTTTTACGGTTGATGTAACAAGACACATTAAACGTTTTAATTAATAATGCACACACTTTATCCTTGATATTATGTAGTAAATCATTGCGATTGTTAATTATGTAAATAATACCTACCAATAAGACGGATGCTATGTAGATATCATCGGTAATAAATGCAATTTATGATGTGCGTAAAAAGGGGCGAAATTTCATTTACAGATGTTCAGAAAAGCGGGATCGTTCGTAAAAATGAGACGTTGTTTTCCTTGCTCTGATATTAAAATTTAAAGATCCACCAAAAATAACAAGGCATTTAATATCCATTTCCTCTAACAACTTCAAATCTCTTTACCCTTTTTTTTTCTTGTTCATGGAAGCCACCGGGCTCCTCTTTAATATCAGTTTCCAATTTCTCGTTACAGTGTTCACGCTTCTATGGTTTTTATTTATTTTTTTCTTCCGAAACAAGCATAAAAAGGGGTGCAGTTGTCGAAAATTCGCTAAAAAATTCTTCAAGATTCGAACGGATGCAAACGATTTAGAGATCTCGTTTTTTACACCACAATATATGTAAATTCGCGACGTTCAAAGGCCCACATTAGCGTAAATCTGAAGACAAATTAAGGAGAATTTCGTACATTTTTTATAAACGCTCCTTTCTCACCGAGCACATCTGATGAAAGAATAAAATGCACACGGCTACAAGGAGAAATGATGAAAAAGAAGCCGAATTTATTGATAATATTATTTTCATCTTTAATCATGCTTCTTAGCTACATCAAATACTCGTACAAACCGCATTATGAATAAATGAAATGCGTAACTTCAGAAAACAAAATCATTATAAACGGTTTAATTTTAATTACGCCAACTTAATAATCGATTTAGCCTCTTGTATACAGATCATATTTTTAATGAAATGCGACATCTCAGAGTTCTTCGGATGGTAAGGATGACACATCAGTTCCTATAAGTTGCATATGCGTTGTTTAAAATGACTATCTATACGAAAAAGAAGTGAACATAGAAGTGTGTGCACACTCGTTTGTAATTCACGAATTAAATAATAGCGGAATTTTCAGCGTTTCATATCCGATTTTTACGGATTTTAACCGCATATATTATGCGCATAGAACGAAATATTATTAAGGTTCTTTTTATTTATTTAATTATATTCATCGGCGGGCAATCCTTCGTGTCAACTGTGACAAATGGAACACCTAACGCAGCAAACCAAATTAGATCGGAGGTTTATAGGAAAGTTTGTTAATTAATGTGAACGGACATATATTCACTTTTAAATCGATTTTTAATGTGATTTTAATTGTCTTCAAAACAAAGTATTTCATTTTTTTTTTTTTTTTTTTAATTACGAGAGACGAAGGCGCATTTCACACTTTATATTTCTTAAATTAAATCTCCTTATTTATTAATTTTTCGATTTTGAATTATTCCTTTTTGTTGTTCGCGTAAATTATTTATAGTAGATTTTTGTTAATTTCCTTTGTTGAAATTTCAATATATTCGTTTAATAATTTCTTTAGTTTTTGAAATTTTCAAAAAAAAAAGTGACTTCCTAATTTTTGTTTGTACATTTATATCGAGTTTCAACGTTGTTCAGTCTTAGAGCGGGAGAAAAATCAGGACTACCAACTGATATAGGATACGATGAAAAACCGAACGGAGGCTCGTAATAGTTGGTTCGAGTCGGGCGATGATGATAATATTGCGCGCCGAATTATTGTTAAGAATATGTAAAAAATACTTTTTACGCTTTTCCTTCCAAATTACAAAATAGATCTGTTACAATCCGTATTTTAGATTGTATTATTTACCATACGCTTTTATTCTCCTATTTATCTGCGTATGTAAAATTGATCTCTCTAATTCAGTACTATTCCCCCCCCCCTTGCGATAACATACGTTTAAAAGTGATATTGCACGCAAAAACCAAACACTGAAATATCAGACGGCCGCCCTTCGCCCGCGTCTGTTCTGAATATTACGCATATAAAGGAGCGGAATCAAGAACGTAGACTAGTCGGCGAATGAGAAATTTTTCTATACGCGTTATTGATAAAACCGAGAATACAGTCGCGTAAGCCCAGAATTCGTATTGAAATCATCGTCCGCCTGTACAGCGATCAAAATTTCTGATTTAGGTGTTAAAATTCCGATGTACAAGTGTACCGTAATTGTTTAAATGGAAAACCACAAAGGCTCTGCCCGGCTCAGGTATTTATCTCGCGGAGTGAGTCGCTGATGAAGCCACCGGTAGTGTCATGGTGGTTTGTCCACTTTGCCCCAAAAAATGAAACAAAAGAGTTCTTTGAGTTACAGAAGTACATCGAGCATTGCTATTAAAATCCAACACCGCCGAATCGGCAACGTTCTTTACATAATGGTCCGGTAACAACAGTGTTATTATCTGTGTCGCTGACTACTAATCTCCTTTTATGTTACCAGGGCTGATGCGATAGAGCCCGCCTTCGGATCTGGCTATACTAAGTGCGACCTCGCTAAAACGTTAACGTTGTTTTTCGTTGCTTCCTTTTTTTCCGAAAATTAATCGTTTAATAGTATATTCCAGGAGGGTTGGGGGGATATCGCGATCGATTTAATTTACGAATTTCATCAATTACAGCCGTTCTCGAAAAACCGTGCAGAGATATACTGTACCTAATGATGTATTAAAGACATCGTCGTTCAGAGTACATTGGAGGGAGATGTAAATATCCAAAAAAAACAAAAAAAAACACGATCTAAACTCCGCCAAAAGACTGGTTCTAGTTGTTTTCAAAAGGTTTTTTTTTTTTTTTTTTTGTCTATTTCGATCGGATTTAACTACCATAGTGGGATGCTCGATGAAGCTCGGTGCGAATGAGCATATTAGGATCGACCGAGTCGCCTAATTAAAGAAGTGCCTGCGAGGGGAAAGGAAATTTTAATTATAAAGTACTTAAAATGGCCGATTATCGTGCAAAGAAGTCTATGGCCCATCAACGAGGCGATTTTAACTGTCCAAGTAAATAAAAAATAGGAGGTTTTAATTCTTTAATTCGCTTCGCATAGGAAATTATTCGGAGTAGTCCGGGCTTGTAAGTGTGTGCGCGCGCGCGTCCACTAATACATTTGACGGGCGATCGGCAGCGTGTGTGGCTTTCGCTAACTTAATTTGTAGAATTCGTGGTCAATCGTGGAACAGATAAATTGCTGAAAGTCTTCGTATTGTCGGTTTTAGTGCGTAGTCGGGAATTTGGGAATTCGCCGGCTACGGCCGTTGCGGATCGTGAAGTAAATTGCCGAGGGGACTTTCCGAATTGCCTCCGGAGGCTCAAAATGGGGAGGCGCGCGTTCCTGCGCGCAAGGATTATAGACTGTCGGACGTTGTCGCTGTAACAACGGCGGAATGTCGCACGTTGCACCGGCAGCACTGGTCGGCGTTGCAACGGTGTGATAATAGTATTAACAGTGTGGCGGGAGCTGACTTTGTGTAATCATTGCTATTATATTGTCTCTATATTAAACGGAGCAGCGGCTCGCCTCCGATACACGCTGAACTAATCTCTGTTTATACGAACCGAGCGGCAAAGGTTGTTAAAACTGTTTTATCATCATCGTTATTTCCAATCGCCTGCGATACATAACCACTACTAATATGCCGCCGAATTTTATCGTCCTCGCTGCTATTCGCAGCCATCACAGTTCGGAACAGTTCTTGCTCTGCGAGAGCGGCGATTTTTTCCTTTTTGCCTCTTTTAGAAAAGAGCAGAAGACGCGCTCGCCCGCCAATTCCGACTGCCCGCTAGGCCCCGAACTGGTTAATTGCATTCGAACGAGTCGATACGGTAATAAAATGTGTCGAGCCGTCCAATAAAACAATAAAATACCTCGCGCCACGCACGCGCTCCTTCTAATCCGCTCGACCGTTACGCGACTTTTGCCGCTTCATTTTGCAAAGGGCTGCTGCCGCCGCCACAACTGACAAATATCCAATCAAGTCTTTCCGCCATCGAACGACTCATCTGGCGGCAAATATCATGCTTCCCGAAAGAAGTCTGCCGAACTACAGCCAACTAATATTCGGCACGATGAGATTGCTTACGTGCACCCCCGCTGCTCTACACAGAGTAAAAGTGAAACTGTTAGGCGGATGCTATTTTAATTAACCGTCTTCCACACATGATCGATTGAAGTCGGTCGGGAAAGTTTTTGACAGCTAGGGCACACACCGAACAGTTGTGTATATGTGGTCGTCTGAACGGGAAAAAGCAACATAAACAGTTTTTGAAAAGCGCATTTATCCGTTTTTGTGGAAATAATGACCGGTTCGTCTATTAATTATTACCATTTAAGCAAAAAACCGAAAAATTATAGAAATGAGAACTTCTGTGGACAATAAAAGTTTTTTGACTTTTAGTAGTTTTTTTTTTTTTTTTTTTATTATTTATAGTAAACTTACGGGATTGTGTTCAACCTCTACTTTTAAACAACTTCAAAAGAAATTGAAAAATTATTAAATTTTTCTGTCTTTGAGAACACCGGCTCTTCTCTAAATGTAGAGGTAATAAGAGGACGGCAAAAAAAAATTATCTATATATTTATTAATGCCCTTTAATTTTTCGGTTTGTGTTGTATAATTTTACAAATCATCGTGTGCATACAGTATACACCCACAAACGTATACAGTGAGTCACAAGAATATTCGTACACCGACGAGGAAAATAAAAAAGCGTTCTTAAAACAATGAAAAACAATTTTAATGACAAAAAAGTCACATACTCGTAGGTACGAATTTCCGTGTAACATAATGAAAGACAAAAAGTAAAAGAAAGTCGCATATCATATTTGTAAATGGAACAAAAAAAGAAAAGAGTTAAACGGGTTATTATACTAGCAATTTTTTTTTTCATTTTTTTTTTTTTTTATTGGCTTGAATAACTATTTAAGAATGATGTTCAAAAGTGATTTTGTAGAAAAAAAATTCGATAAACAACATTTTCGGCATATTTTCCAAGACGTCTTTGTTATATAGTAAACGCTTGTTGAAACTTTAAATGTGTTTTTCTCAAAACTATGTTTTTTAATAATTGTGTACATCATAGCTCGTTCAATTTTCATCGGATTGACTTCAAATTTTAACTGTAGCTTCTCAGGTAGATTGTCTACACAGGGTTTTAAGATTGATAAATAATTACGCTTGCAATAAACAATTTAATGTCGATTATTTCTCAAAAATTAAAAGAAAAAATCAAACTGCTGTCAATTTGCGAATCTTTTTTGAAAAAAATTAAAAACCCTATGTACTTCCTAAGAAAAACTAATTTAAATTAATGAGAATTTTTTTTTTTTCGTTCGAAGTGGAATACAGAATTCGCTACAGTGTACACCAATTTTTTTCTCGGAAAAAATATGTTTTTGCAGTTAGCTAGTGCAACGACGCCATTTTGTAAAGCCATATGAAAAATATTCTTGTATGCCTTAAAACATGTAAAATAAAGCCTGAAAATTTTATTTAAATACATCGAGTAGTTTTCGAGAAAAAAATTCCCAAAAAAACAGGTTAATTTTTCATTGCCTCAAGGTTTAGTATAATCCCTCAAATAGAACACGTCACAAAAATATTCACACAACACCAAATTATTACATTTAATGATTTACCTTTTGTATAGTGATGAATTTTTACATCTCCAAAGGCGTATTTCGACACTTTCGCGGCATTTTTACTCGCACTTGATGCACCGTACTCGTAACTGGTGCGACCGCTTGTCGTCAAAATTACGACTCAGCGCTCTGTACGCTGTCCGGACGCAGCCGGATGTTCATCATCCGTTTTTGGAAAACCCCGAGTGCATCACATTGCGCACTGCGTTCCGTTGTACGAACGATTTTGTGACGTGTTCTTTTCGACTCTTTTTCTTTTCTTTTTGATCTGTACGCAAGCGTGATATGTGATTCTTTTTACTTTTTGTCTTTCATTATGCTACACGGCAAGAATCATACCTATCAGTTCTTATTCATTTTTTCGTCATTAAAGTTGTTTTTCGTTGTTTTATGGACGCTTTTACATTTTTCTCGTTGGTGCACGAATATTTATGTGACTTGCTGTGTATTATATATGTACATACATACATATATGTCTTTAACAATCTAAACTGGCAAATGCTTTATCTTCTTGACGGTTATTCATTTTAGTAAACCATTTTTTTTTTCACAATACGCTGGTTTATTTCCTGGAAAACATGTAATTTCCATAACTGCTAAAGTACATCGGTAAATAAGCAATAAGAGAAAAAACCTGGGCTCAATCACAACAATAAAACAATACGATTAACGAAAGTATTGCAAAATATTCCGTTCCCTTGCGGGACCGTAAAACACTTCGATATTAAGTTCCCGGTCGATCAAACGATGAATAATTTTCAGACAAACAGATGAAAATGTCCAAAGCCCCTATAGTACGTCACTGCCCGTTTTGGTTATTGAATTGTTAGGCAAATTTTTCCTATTCATCCGCAGTTCTAGTATTATTTTCAGTTTCTTGTTATTATTAATTCTGACGTATTTAGTGGATCGAAGTATGCGAAGACGAAAAACTAAAAGCTGTTTTGTAAGAAATTCTCGTTAATCAAACTTCGGCCAAGTACCATCAAAGTCAAGCAGTTAAAGAATAATGCACGCTAGATGTAGACGAATTTTACGTATGTCGTAGTAACAGAAACATTATTTTCCCTTTTTCCGATTAATAAGAAACTTCGTTCCAGAAATCGTTAGGTATTCACCGATTTTCTTTAAATTTTTTTTTTTTTAATTTTACCGAAATTTTGAATAAAACCGTTGCTCGTTAAATTAACCATAGAGATTGACAAGGAACAACTGAAATACATTAACGCTCTGGAACAGCGTTTTCCGGATCATCGTCAGTCGAAGGACATGTCAGCGGAAAAGCCTAAAATTAATTAAACTTATTCATTTATTCGGTCTACCAGTCTCATATAATTAAATTATCGTCTCTGAAGAAACAAAAACATTACGCAACTCAAGAAACTTGTGGCCTGTCCGTTGATCGAAAATAAGTCAAAACGCGTTAATACATTTTTACGAATAATATTTTTAAAATTAAAAAACATTAACGCAGAATTTTGTATTAATTGAAAAATTAAAAAATCACGAAAAATATTCCGACAGGTTTCGGGGAACAACGATCCACATTCATGTAAACAACAGTATGTTAATAAAGAATTTTCTATATTAATTTTTTTAATTTTTTTTGTAATTTTAAAAATAGATATTATTTATAAAAATCAAGTCATTTCAATTATTCAACATTTAGGAGAACTTTTAAATTTGGAAATACATTTTAATTACACATTTCGTGTTTTGAATTTGATAATCGGGTTTTGCGATACCGCTGCAAATTTTATCGCTGAAATTCAGTTTTACTTAATTAATGACGCGATTCACTAAAAACAATCGATCTGGTTGTCAACGTAAAAAATGTTTGTGGCAATAGTTCTAGTCATCTTCGTCCGTACTGGCCACGGGTAAAAAGCGGAAAATTGCTTATACCTTATGATGATAAAGGAGAGAACAACAGGCGCTGAAGAAATAAGGAAAACACGCAACTAGCGAATAGTCCAGCTTTCGGTAAATTCTTTCGAATGAGATTAGTCTTCCATCGTTTGTAATCATTTATCGAAAAACCGAAATAACTATCGACAGTTAATATACACTATAATATATCGATATTGCAGAATTTAAACTTTCTTTAAAAAGGCACTACGATAAGTTTAATAAACATAGTCACATGAAATATAACTAAAGGAGCGCGAAAAACGGAAATGTAATAATTCGCGGAATAAATAAAATTACAAATTTAGCGACAAATATTTTTGTCGGTTACGCATAGTCCCGAACTGTGTCGTCTGAGGAAAAGTGTGGCGCGGAAGCTACGAAACAATTCGGCTCAGTTGCAAACGAAGAAGAAGCAGAAGGAGAAGAAAAAGTAAAAGAGGTTTGAAGTAAAAATGAAAATTTATGTTAATTCGCATAATTCGTAAGCCACTACTATTATAAACACATTTTATGCTGGTAAATAGCATCGATCTGGGTTGGCGAATCACGCGTTGGCAGAGCGGACGTAATTAATTGGCTTAAATTTGCAACTTATCGCCCGGATTCCTTTTGTTGCGTGTGCGCTTACAAACTGTCGGGCTATAAAAAACCTTAATTGTTTTAATCGGAGACATTCAAAACTTATTTCCCTCGTATCGCAAAAGGCGTATTTACCACACACTACTGGTAAGGACAAAAGATTATACTATTTTACTACGCATACGTTCGGTGGAAATCCCCTCCCCACAACTGTTTTAGAAATATGAAAATTATTGGAATGCGGATGATAAGTGAGAGCGAGACCCTTTTCTATTTGCCAATGTCTAATTCCTTACAATCACACGGGTGGCAGCAAAACGGGTACTTTCGTCGTAATTTTCTTCGGCAACGAATTGGTCAAATTGGTATATTGCGCGAACATGTAAACACAGCGTACCCCTTTCGAATTGCCGCAGTCATACACACTAATGAGAGTACTCTGAAATCGGAAACTTTTTGAAATTTTAAAAGTGCAATCGCTTTAGAATCGGATTCCGAATGGCAATTTTAATAATCTGGAATTTTTCAAACCGGTTTTTAAAAGGAAATAGTTTTCAGGAGAAAATGTTTTTTTTTGCAAAACTAACAAAAAGGGCACAATGTTCCATTTTCTATTTTTGGCGGAGCGGAGTGAAAATCAAAAATAAATTTATTAAATGGTTTTCCGAAATTTTTCCGCGCCCAATTCTCTGAAACGGGGAAAGGTGTGCCGAATCGGACAAATTGCAATCTTCCGTGTGGATGTGTGGTCAGGATAGCGGAACAGCATTAATTCGCCAAACTGCTCGCAGTTTTCGCCGTTTATTTTGAAAACGTCTGCACCCTAGGATCCGATTAGAAATACATTTCGTTTTTGTCGCAACCACCGGTCTCGTCTGCTCTACGAATTAAACGGGGGTCGTTCCGGGCTGACTCTGCTTTTAGAGCGAAAAGCGGTCCATATTAAACACCTTCTTGTTGACTTTCATGGATTTTCCGACCACACCGCATTCGCTTCTTTTCCCGATTCTCTGGTAACCGGGTTAGCGGCGGTAAAAAATTAACAGAATTACACGTCAGAAAATAAAATTCCCGCCGCAATTAGTAATTTTTTTCGTATAATTACTTCCAGTATTTTTTTTTGTTTTTTTTTGGGAAAATTTCACGTATTTATCAAGAGGTACACTAAAAATGTGGTAAAAGAAGTTGGAAACCACAAGTAATGAAGGTTAATTAATTAAGAGCAACGAAGAAGTTGTTTATTAGTTGCTTTTTTTTTTTGTCTAAAAAATAAAATATTTAAAATAAAGAAAAAAGCCGAATTTTTTCGAAAACATTTATTAATAATTGTTGACGCGGTATTTTTACAATTTTTAAAAATTCTTAAAAAGGAAACAAATCTGTTCGCTTAGAATAGGGTTTTTCTCTCGTTACGCGATTTTGACTACAAGTGTACTTTCGTTTTATTCGAAAAACTTTTTTCAACTGACGAATAGTTTTAGCGGTCGACTTTAAAGGAATTGTAAGCCGAATTTCCATCGATCGGTATACGCCTGGTTTGAGCGCACACTCGTCAGAATTTCGGGAAAAACATTACCTCGGTCGAATTAAAACGAATTACACGTAAAAGTACGGACGAAATATGTTCCCACTTACCTATTTCTAGCATCTTCCGCTTCAACTACCGCCAGCTGCTGCTGATTGATTATTTCGTTGACGCGCGTACGTTATTTAGGAACGACGAATTGCGTAGTAAAACTTGTGTGTTTCTATCCTCGAGACCGAATGAAATCATTCGACGACGAAGTTCACTTTAAAACACGAAAAAAAAAAAAATCACAAACCACCGCAAATTCACGTACACAGAATATGCGAAAAAGAAACATTTTAAATGAAGGGGACAAGAAAAAATATACATTAATAACGAACAACAACATTAAAGATACGAAAAAAAAAAATAAATAAATAAAAATAAATAAATAATAATAATGAGAAAAATAAAAAACACACACGCGAACATGAGCGAACACAAGTTGTTGCGAAGTAGAATGCTAAAAAAAAAAAAAAAAAAAAAGAAGGAGGGGAGAGAGAAAAAAAACAAAACAGAATTGCAAAAGCTGTAAAAAAGGCGGGAAAAAGAGAGACAAAGAAAGAGAACAAATAGAGAGATGGTGAGGGAAGAAAAATGGTGAGATGGTAATGAAGAAGATAGCGTGTGAAGGAAAAATCGGGAGAAAAGCCGAAAGTGTTTTAGTTGGCCTGCTGCTGCTGCGAAGCTGCTAAGGCGGCGGCGGCCTTTTGGGCTTGCGCTTGTTTCTCCTGCTCGTTTAGTTCTTTGATCGCCTGAATTTCTTTTTTCAATTTCATCCGTCGATTCTGGAACCAGATTTTTATCTGCCTCTCGGTCAGACACAACGCGTGAGCCATCTCTATTCTTCGTCTGCGCGTTAAATAATGATTGGTGTGGAATTCCTTCTCCAGCTCCAGCGTCTGGTATCTGGTATAGGTCTGGCGACCTCGTCTCCGCATACCGTTCGCGCCTGCACAAATAATAAAAAAACTTCCGTTAGCATTTAGAAAAGTAGGAAAGGTACGTGTATTTTACGGGGCTAAACTGGAAATTTTACATATAGCTCACACGATTGCGAAAGCAGCGGTAGCTGATTCCCGAACTTGCTAATAGTATAGCGGTTCTTGTTTTTTTTTTTTTGATAAACTGTAGCGCACTCAGTCGCCAAGTTTGACGAAGAAGTATTAATGCGCTCGCCGATTCCGAAGGTGAATCAATATGATACGGAGAATGTTTCGGTTCGAATGTAAAATTAGTCCCGCTATCGAATCTCGCGGCATTAAATTTTTCAACAAATCTCTATTCTAGTCGGTCCAATTTATTAAGTACATTGTTCCCCGGATCGTGGTCATATGCCGAATCTGAAATCGACAATATTGGTTGTATCAGAGAAATCTAAGAGATTTCACATCCATTAGATGTCGTGAACAGGTTAATTTCACAACCCATCGTGTACCCCTTATCAAAGTATGGGACTTACTTTACTTTACTTCAGTTTATTGCTTAATTAACTACATTTTAGTCGCGCAATTCCAAGGCTTGCGTACCGTGCCGAAAATGTAAAATAATGTAGCGGAGGAATTTGGAATATAAAGGGCAAGAAACTAAACTGTGCACTGGCTGCTACAAGCTCTACGGCTTATTAGAAACAATCGCCGACAAGGGGACCGGAACAGCTTTCACAGTAATTTTCACTGCTCTCCATTTAAATTTTCTTCTTCTTAAGACGAGGTTCCGGTAGGTTGCCGCGCGCGTCCGAGATTGCCGGCGGAAAACGTTTTACCCGCTTTTTCGGGGTAGCTTCGCAAACCGAGTTATTTTTTCGCAAAAATGATGAAATTGCGGCATTTCATTAGCCGAGTTATCACGTTCACTTCGAATTCGGTTTTCCTATAAGCTTCAATACTTCAATCTGTGTAGAATTGCTCGAAAGAGAGCTTTATTAAAGATGATAAACAAAAAACGAAAGAAAAATACGAGACTGCATTCTTGAGAAAATATGAAAAATTTCATAAATTACACTGGCAACGATCTAACGAACAGAATTATGTCGCGACCGAGAGTTGGCGTAAATATCGTTTACGTGCATTATATTCCGAACTGACACCCGAGGGGTTAGCTTATTAAGGCGATCCGAAATATTTACAACATTTTCAGGAAAATAGTTTTACTAGTAGCTGTCATAACCTTCTTTTCGTTCCTTCGAATTTTTTGCTCTGCTACCTCCTCGCTACTATGAATATAACGCTACGAATAATTGCCGTTTTATCAGTTTACATTTCCCAACTGGGACCAGTAGGCAAACTAATTAAAAGTCGTATTCCCTAAAACAAAATGATGTTATGTATCTTAACGGCTCAGGTTAAAATGCTCTACCGTCGTACGATATTCCAGGCGGTCTCTGCTTGTGCGAAACCGTGATAAAGACGGAATGACCGAGAAAATTTTTTTCGTCTTTTTAGGGCCAGAGGAAGCGGGAATTTAAAACTGTTTTCGGATAATTTTGTCGCGAGCGAGTCTCTCTACGGTTGGCCGCCCGGGGTGGTTCCAGAGAAAAAGAAGAGGAATCAGTTGGCTCATTTTTCTTAGAACAACAACAGAGCCTTCAGATAATATCCCTTACTATTTCCGAACCGAAGTGCCGTCCCCGGGGACCTCTAACTCAACTTGCTCCACCTCCGCTCTCTTCGCATTTTACTTCATTTCGTTGCTGACTTTCGCTCCGCCAACCGCCCTTCAGTTACCATTTTGTTCGCTCTGCCTTTAAATTTATAATAGCTAACTGTTACCCTAATAACTGTCTTGCCTCTAAGTGTATCCACGAGGAATTTGTCAACTATTTTAACTATTATTATACATATATCTATCTATATATATATATAGATATATATTTATATAGTTATATATACATATATAGGTATTATTTTTTCTAATTCGGTTTTTTTACTTTCTTTCAAAATTGTGTTTGGCTAATATTACTACACCTACTAAGGCTGAAAACAAAGTACTTTTTCCCTTTCGCCGTAAACATTTTACCCCTAGTAAATGAAAGTGTGCTTTGCTTCTTCAAGTATATCTGTGTTTGATATAAACAGTGCACGTAATATTGCTAATTAATCATTTCCGCGTAATTAACACTAAACTAAATGCGATTATAGTATAGCTTCCTGTGGAAATGATCGTTAAAAATCGATTCTAATGACATTGAAGAGAATGAGCGAATTCTTTGTAACAAAAATACTTTTAACTTTTTAAAGTCAAACATTTACCGCTACTGAAAACAGTTGTAAACTTTATTGAAATTCGAATAAAAACATACTGGAACAAAAAAACTCGTGACGTTTTTCGTCACACGCCTAAAAGATACTTCATTTTGTGAGAAATAAGCTAGATTATTTGAAATTCTAAGAATTGTAAAAGATTCTCTGGCGCCTATCCAGGGGACTCAGATTCTGTCCGTCTATATATTACAAAGCATGCTTTGCCAAGACTATCTGTCCGTAACAGTGTGGGATTGGAGACGAATTGGAATAAATTAAACTATCCCCTATGTGTCTCCTCTGAAATTCATTTTGAAATTTTTAATACATATATATTTTATAAATAAAACCGCCGAAACTTTGGAGCACTTATTGAACTTACTTTTTAGTTAATCTTAGGAAGAAATCTTGCCCTTCGGAGGAAAATATCAAGCTATTGTTTTATTGAGCAGCGGAATTTCCGAGATAAAAGAGAAGAATGGGCAACATAAAAAGTGATTTTCACGAAAAATCGGTAATTTAATATTTAGATAAATTGTTGGAAAGACTTGTGTGCTCATGTATCTTTTCGTAATGAAGCAATATGAGCGGCATTTTGAAAAACAACGTCTTCTAACGAAAGAAAAAAATGTCGATTAAAACAAATGATTAGCAGTTCTATGACAAAAAAAACATAAAGCTGAGAGTAGTTATTTTTTGAAAATATTTAAAACGAAAAAAAAATCGCAATAATAAGAAAATGTTTGAAAAAAATATATATCCCCCCCCCCCCCGGAAAAAACGTTTAATAAATCCAAAGAATAAATTTAAAGATATTGGAAAAAAATAATTGTGCTTAAATATCGGCAATAATTAAATTAAGTGGCCGTTGTTTTTCGATTTGTTCGATATGCATGTATCATTTTAAACTGGACAAAATCAGAAATAATCGAATCATTCCGACGATAAATGTTTATTCTCCCTCTAAGTCTTTCCAACAATACACTGAACTTTTTTCTCCTTAAAAAGTTTCTACGCACCGCTTCAACATATTTACCATGATAATATTTGGAGTTCTACTACGCGAATAAAAAATAATTTGTGATACAAAAAAAAAATACTTCGAAGAAATTTAAACTTTTGCACCCGGTTTATAAAGAGCGACTCGATAAAAAAACTTTTCGATATACTTTACCAATTTAATAATTTAATGTTTTCTAATTTAAAAAAAAAAAAAAACAAAACCCTTAACATTACGATCATTTTTTGCCGAATTCACTTCAAACATGTCTGACGACTGCATTTATGGAGCGCGTAATTTTTGCTAAAAATTCGATATAATACAATGTCGCTGAACTGAGTTTTGCCATCACCGGTTGCTCGGCGCACTTTATATTTTAGAAATAAAAAAAAATCAAATTCGAAGAATATTCGACATTATTTTGGTTTTCGAGAATATATATATATATATAAAAAAAACAAAAAAAAAAACTAAATTCCGAAAAATAATTCCAGCGCTGTTTAATAAATTTTTCCTCGTTGGTGGATCTGCAGACACTCGAACATAAAGTTTACCATTGTGTTATTTTATTTTATAGAAAATGAAACGGCGGCGAGCAAACACAAATAAACTGGAGAAAATTAAGTTATTATTTACCTCTTGTACACGCAATTTTAGCAAGCTTCGACTAGACAGAGACCGTCTTCGGAGAGAAGGAAGACCTTAAAAAAGAGCCCCAAAAAAAGAGAAAAAAAAAAAAGAAAAAAAACGTCGTTTGTCGAGAGTAATGTTATGAAAAAATTTTCGCCACTTGTAATATTAACTGTATACGGAATAAATTATGGAGACAATCGAGACACGAACTGCTGCGCCTCCGCATTTCACGTGGCGGGGCTCCAGTACGCAGTTTCCAGAAAATTTCCAAATAACTCACACGCATATCCATTTTTCACATTCCGTTTTGTTTTCTTGTTCGCGCGCAATTCCTTCACGGTTTTCGTTTTATTCGCCGGCTTGGCGTGTTATTATTTTTCTTCCGCTGCAACAACTCCAACACTGCGCTCCGTTATAACGGCGATTTTCGTTTATCAGATGTTCCAGCTCCTTATCTAGGCTGCCTGGATCAGGATCGGGATCGGGCCGAAGGTGTATGTAGAGGTAACGGGTTTCCATAAATTTCAGTTAACCGGGGTAATACGGCATACGCTAGCAGCGACGTCGGGTTTTTCTTTGGCCCAGTCTGGTCTTTTTCCTTTTTTTTCTCCTTTCCCTAAGTATATCCTATTATAAATTCAGCTCGTTTTTCATTCGTTGCATTTTTTATCTTCGCAACCGTTTCACTCTCTATTGTAATATCGTTCGTGTTACTACAGACACAACAAACGGAATACAGCGGAAAATAGATGAAACTTATAAATCATCCGAACCAGAGCCTATCTGCTTTTGCGCACCGCGCGCAATCTTCCTGAGCGAGCTCACTCCACCCCCAAAAATTTATAACCCTAACTTAATTGGTTTTGGCTACATTTTAGTGGCACGGCGGCCGAATAAACTTCACTAATTCTTTCTCCATTATCTGCCGGCTACCGTCCTCCCGACGCACACTGGCACACACCAGCCACACGCACTCTCTTCTCTGACACCCAATTCGTTCGAATTATATTTCGGCAATAAAAAAGCAGGATTTTCAGCCTAGCAAAAGAAGCACAGCCGGACTAGATGAGGTAATTTCAAATTAGTCGGCTCGTCCGCTGGAAAATTGATGCCCGGCAAATTTCTCCGCACTTTGCACTATTTTATCTGAGCAAGTCTTATCTGCGTCGTTCATAATCGCGCCTAGAAGAACCGTTCTCGCATCGGAGCCGAGACCGCCTGTGCAGCCGCACTTCCGGCTGGAACAGATCTGTTATGCTGGAACCGACACGATATTTTCATATGCTTACTTCAACTGCTTAGAAATTACTTTTGTTTTATCTGCAACTTCCGTTCGGTATGCATTGCGAAATTCACATCATCGCCGAAATCTAATCGTGACCTTAAGTTGATTGAATAATATCGACGGTGCGCGCTAGGAAAAATTATTTCCTTGTTTTTGATTCGCCGCGACGTTCGACGCACTCTTTTTACTTCTGGACAGAAGTTCTCTCGTCAAATTACTTTATCCGGAAGTAGTAATCTATTCCGTTTTTTTTCCTTTCTCAAGCCGGCACCACACTGGCCCGTACGGTTGTTAAAACGACACAGCTAAACTATGTATCCTTAGATTTCGGATCCGGTTCCGCGCTTTGCTTCTCCAGGCTGAATAGTAGATATGCAAAAAAGTATATTGCGAATGTTTTTGCAATCGCCGACAACTCATATGTATCCCTATTTTCTCCGGGTATTTAGTTAATCTTTTCTTTCTCGTTTCGCCGCCCATATAATGTTTCGAGGTGTTCCTCCCCCTCCGACTTTTAATTTTTCACCTCCGTCTATGTTTGAGAGTATTTTTTTTTTTTTTTTTTTTAACGGGCCCTTCTTAAGAAGAGGAATACAACGCAATTAATAATCGTTTAAACAGGTAACCTGACTAAAAGTAAAGTAACATTTTAAAAATGATTTTAGAGGTGTTATACATATACATATACTATATATATATAAATATATATTTATATGTGTGTGTATGCAATGAATATTGATTATAACAACATTGAAGGGAGTGTGAATAATCTGGTCCTTACAACCGGTTTCACAGCCGATTATCTGATTTCTAATAAATTATAATTTTTTAATATCCGAGATTTATTACTGAGAACCGTTATAAAACTTCAACGAAATACATTTTTAATGATTAAACAAATCATCATTCATTTATAATTATACCACATAAAATCTTGATGAACTGGAAAACGAAAACGCCGAATTTTTCGTTCTTTATAAGTGTGATGATGCAAAAATAAAACCTAAATCAGTATGAGAATAAAAAGAGGAAAAAACGACTAAAACGGCGGCAATTCTTTTTTTTTTTTTTTTTTTTTTTGGGCTCGTCAACCAAGGACCTTTACCCAGAAATAAAAGGTAAGGAAAGAAGTCGGTTATATTTTGATTCGATCAGAGATTTTAACTAAAAAGGAACAAATAGCAGGAATAATTAGTGGGGAAGGAAAGGACAGGATATAGGATGCACAATAAGGGGTAGGAAGTCCAAGTTTAAGCAAATAAGAATATAAGGCAGAACGGTCCACCGAGAGAGATGAACACTGATATTGCTTTACATTCAAGGAAAATTTGTAATTTTTAATTTTTTAAAATCTTTCTTTCCTTTTTGACGGGGGTTTTCGTTAGTATCAAATTTACAACAAAAAAAACAAAAAAAAAAAACGGGTATACATTTTATTTTTTCCACTAAGTAAAAAATCAGCCGGATCTATTTTTCTTTAAAATTTAGTCTCTCATTTTTTACCAGCGTTCCAAAATTTTAGTTATAATGGCCTACTTTTTTAATATAATAAAGATGTTGAGTTGTAACCGGTTTTCATTGTATTTCGTCCGATTTAAAAGTGTTTATAATAAGTAAGTCGGTGACATCGTGTCGGATCTATTTGATCTTTAAATCGGTATGCAATTGAAGGTGGACTTCGGACAGTTGAATAGTTTAC
This sequence comes from Icerya purchasi, assembly GCA_039619475.1. Taxonomy (NCBI): domain Eukaryota; kingdom Metazoa; phylum Arthropoda; class Insecta; order Hemiptera; family Monophlebidae; genus Icerya; species Icerya purchasi. The sequence goes on along the minus strand of CM077115.1, from coordinate 396,541,519 downwards.
GTATTATTCTGAATTTCAAAGATCTAAACATCCGCGCGTATCCGAGTTTAATTAGACTTAAGTACATAAAAAAAGGAATAATAATAAAATGTTTTAAACGTGTTTCTTTTATCATTATTATAGGCAAAAAAAAAAACACAGGATGAATGGGAAAGGCCCATTAAAATATTATATTAGGTCTTTTTTTCTTCTTTTTTTTTGACCCTTGATAACATAACTCATCGGCTAAGGTGCTTGCGATGTGAAGTCGGCGTTTACGAATTAAAGATGTTTTGTGAAAAACAATAAATTTACATTTTACAGCGTTCCGGAAGAAAGCAACTGCTGAAATCCGGAAGATGCAATGAAATGCCGATTTTTCTATTGATCATGCTGTGATCATGAGCTGTTGCTTCAAACCGCGTAAGCATAAATTTTTCAAATGTAATAACATTATTATTATTTCATAAAGTTGTTATATGTTGTTCATTTTATGATCATAGTATTCGTTTGACTTCTTACGAATAATAATATCGTGCTGCCGATATTTTTTTTTTTCTTTCTTCTACATGTTTCGGCCCGGCAACCGCGCGGGTGTTATGATTTAACGCTGCAGTTCAACGAAGGATAATACGATTGCAAATTGAGTGTAAAGCCTATCATGGCAGTTACAGAGGGCGAAGAATACGTTAGAACGATATAGATGATATGTTGGTCTAAGAGCTAAAAGTAGAGGAACAGAAACGCTCAGCGCAGAAAGCGGATTAGAAAATAGGATAAATTAAAAACTAGAGATGGAATTAGCGAAGAGAAGGATAACTGTTTTAAAGAAAAATGAAAAAGAGACGAAGAGAAAAAATTAGAAAAAGGCGCAAGAGGGAGAAGCGAAAGAAGATGACGGAGATGAGGAAAGTCATGCTTAGTCTGGAAGGCGGGAAAGGCTGAATTTGCGGAGTGAGGAAAATAAGGATAGCGTCGTAATTTAGAGTATCGGTTAATTAACATTAAAAGCACAGATAAGAAATTAATCGTTATTCAACAAAACAGCTTGTACATTGAATGAGACCAGGCACGTACAGGTTTAAAAGTTCGAATAGAAAGGATATCCGTCGAGGTTGAAGGAATGCTTCGAAATAATGGCTATAAGCAGTGACCAGAAGAACGCAGGAGCAATAAGAAAATTATTAAGGTAAAGCTGGAGAAACAGACGTAAAGGAGAATTGACTAAAACAGCGGTGAAAATAGAGCAGAAGTTTATGGGATAGTAAAGGCGGCGCCAATGCTTCCGCAAGTGAGAGAGCGAAGGATAAAAGGCAGAATTGAGGGTCCAGTTGAATTCACTAATAAGAAGGAAAGAAGATGCACTAATCTAGAGAATGCAGCGAGTTTGAAGTTATTAATCTATGTCTGAATAACTGCATGTACGGCCTTATTAATTAGCACGGCAGAGCGATGTGTTGTGGGTGTGATCTCGTTAAATCCCCCAAAAACTCCCTAACTCTGGCTTTAATTATGAAAAACCAATGTGCCGGCCAGACACACTCGTATTAAAGAGCGTAATTTATGATATATCCGACTTTAGACGGAGCGAAGCAGCTCCGGTCGTTGATAAATTGTAATGCGTCCGGACACACGCAAATCAGAGTAGTCGATTGGGCATCCACAAACTGCGGACTTTGTTGTCCACATATCGTCGGCCGATGAGACCGCGAACAAGACACCGAAAACAGGCCGAAAGAAATCTTAGGTGCGCACATTTGGCAGATTTGGTAGAGTTAGCGAGCGAGGACTTTTGGACATAGCATAATATAACCACGCCTCTCCGATGTTTATTAAGCACACCGGCTTTATTAAAATCGGCATAATCCGATGATTGCTGCCCGCTCCGATGACAATGATGAATAACTCGCATGCTTTTGCAGCCGATTATGGCTGAAGCAAAGATGGCGGATGCGGAAGACTCTGCTGCTGGCTTCTCCTAATAGTCGGCAAGTAGTTTGGTGTCTGCCCTATGGCCTACCTGGTGTCGGATAATCTGTATGGCCGCCACCGTCATCGCTGCCAACGACAGTCTGACGATCGGACTGGGGCTATAAATCAAGCACCCGGCCAGATGTAAGATGCCGATATTATTAATATTATTAACCGTGTACGCCGTGTAAACACGTATAATACTGTACAAACAAAAACCAGTTATTTCGCCTAATCAGACCAATGCTCCTTTTTCAGATCGAATTCTAACGCTACACTGTTGAACGGTTTGCAAATGTGGAGCAATGGAAAACACGCGCTTAAAAGGAAAAGGTTCGTTCTCGATTAATGTAAAAAAAACATATCGCTATATTTTTTCAAAAAGAACGACTTTCCTCTATCTTCGTTGAAAATAATGCGTTTAATTAATTATTTCGTGCGTGTAGGCCTTTCTTTTCGTGCTCGAAGGATATGGATCCATTTCGTGACTGTCTCAGAGCCAACTGTAATAGGTACTTGACGATGCTCTTTGTGCATTAAATCGTTTCTCGGTTAAAATACCATTTCATAGGTTTCATCCGGATAACTTACCTCCCATAATTGATATTCGCGATACGGCAAAAGACTACTGCTGATCTATATTCTTTTTTATATACAGCAAAACACCGATTATCCGTGTTAATTGCGGATTCACCGTATACGGATACGGGAAAATTAACCCGCCGTCGGCCGTTCCGCGAGTTTTTATGTATCCCGAGCCTTGCGACCCACGTAATATGTGGGTGTCGGGAGGCTCTTCACTCCATTTCATATTATGAAATGATGGATAACCATCTACAATTGTAATTGTATAATTTTCTGTTTTATTTTCTTTTGCTTTATAATAAATACGTATAATAGTGTACTGTAAAATGATAGTTGTCATATAAAACCCCTTTTAGGGAGAGACTGGATTATTTAGATTAATTGAATTAAGTAAATACGATACATACAGACGATTTATAAAATTCAGAATTTTTATTCATTTTAAATACCGTATATTTGACAAGACGAAGAAATAAGAACACAACGGGTAGAGTAGAAAAAAAAAATGAAACGAACGTAACGTAACGTAACGTAACGCGCGATATGATAATACTATCGCATGCACATACTATTAATATGAAGCGGTTTTCATGTACTACTAAGAAGGAAATTTCACTATTGCGAACTAACATGCTGGTTGATTTTCATTATATTTATTTCCGAATTATTCTGCTTAAACGAAAACTACATACACAAACCATTAATTTTTTTATCATCTTTGGTTATAAACTTGAACTCTCAAAAGAGGAGCTAAATTCTTATTTCGCCTTTCTGATAACATTTCCCCGAAAAAAAAAAAAAAAAAAAAAAAAAAAATCGTTTTGGATTATTTTATAATTAATAATATTCCTCGTTATTTATGAATAGAAAAATAAATAATAAAAATTCGCGAAAGTATTAAGAATAGAGAAATTATACACACCGCAGATCTTTCGGAGATGGTAATACTTTTTTTTCTACAAAAATGGATTGCGAGATTTCGATATTTTTTAAATGCGAACAACGGTTAAATTTGAATTTACATCGCAACTCGTAAATTAATTTAATGGTTTGCGAATATTTTTTTTTGTTTATTTTGAATATTCAACAGTTGATTCTTCTTATGAAACAACATTTCCCTCGCTGCCGTAAAACTGAATGCGATAGAAATGGGTTTAGATAAGATTCTGAGGGGAGCAATAAAATTTAAATGAATCTTGTTTAATTGTAGCGTCACTAATCATTTTACGCAGTTCAAGCAGTTTTCCATTACAGCTAGTAGGCAAAAATCTCTTTTTTTCTTCGTTAAAATCAATAAAAATTTTAATTACAAAAAACGGAAGAAAAAAATACACGGCAAACAAATTAGCCACCTTTATTACGATCGTTTGTTCTCCACTTACACCTTTTTCGCCATTCATTATATAACCTTTTGACATCGTCCAATAGTGGCCGACAATTACGAGATCCGTTCGCAAGTATTCACTGATATCATACATCCTTAAACTATTGCGCAACTGTGAGTTGTACTGATGACGTAATACCCACGAAAAATTCGCTGGTCCAGCGGTTTTGAGTATAGCCGCGGCAGAAATTAACTGAGGGATTTTCACTTCAAAATTTACGTCACGCGCATTTTCAAATTTTAAGGTAATTAACGATTTTTAGTTTTCGATATTCCCCCCTTTTCTAACGACTTAAAATATTATCCATCAATTTTATTCTATATTAAAAAAAGAAAGCTTATAACATTTTAGCCGGCGATCATCCGAGAGCGTTTTCAACTCTTATCGGCGAGAGAACTTTTCAAACCTCATTTTCATATTTAGAGTAAATGTTTAGTTCTATATTCTGTTACCGTTATTTGCTACTGCTAAGTAAACTAAGTCCCGTATATCCTTGATAAGGTGTCACGGATTGCGAAGCTTTCCATAATGGTACCAAGACTAACGGATCTGATGAGAATACTGGGGCCAACTCCTTTCTCATCGAATCTGTCTTTACTTTGCCAGATTTCTCTCTCGGGTATAAGCAATATTCAATTTCAGATTAAGTAGAAACATTAGGAAGCGACTTGGACCCGGAACGAGGCAAGCCTCGATAATTTAACCTCTGATTTGGTAGCCAAGCACCTTAACCACTAGGTGTTTCACCAAACTTGACATCGATATTTATTATTATTTCGTTTCCGACCACATTTTGCTAATACGTAATGAATTCATCTTGGATCTCTGATTACAAACACAGGAGGATGTGAGACATCCGCAGACGCAATGGCGAGAAGTGCAAAAGCTAAATTAAAAAATATGGAAGGATACAAATATAACGAAGAACACCAAGTTAAAATTAGTGAACACATTGATCTTCTCCGTTGCGAAATATGCATCAGAATCTTGGACTATTAAAAGAAGAGATGTAATTAAAAGCCTCTGTGAGATGGCAGTGTATAGCAAAATGCTGCGGATAGCGTGGACGGCACGCCGAACCGATCACTTCTAGAAGAGCTGAAGATGGAAACCAGGCTCCTGCAGGAAACAAATCGGATTATGATCCTTCGGTAACATAGCCAGGAACATAAATTCCATGGAATGAAACATTATACAGGGCGCAAGGAAAACGTCCCAGAGGAAGATGGCCACTACGATGGGCTGATGAAGTAGATTCACTAACCGGGTACAAGTTGTCAGAAACATTCCACCTAGCAATAGATCGAAATAAATGGAAGGAAACGGTAAAAGTAATATGATGCTATCACGTCCTTACGACAATGGGGACTTGATGATGATGATGAGTAAAAGCAGAAATAAAATTTTGCTCCATGCATTACATTTTCGGTTAGCTAAAGTAATACGTATAATTATAGGAAAAGAGGTTTTTTTTCTGTTATTGAATTTTTTAGGCTGTTCAACTTGCTAGAACTTTTCGATGAGTAAAAGGTGGATTTATTAATTATCGGTAAACAGGTTAAAACGCTTCTACTGCGAGAGCTATTTAATATGCAAAATGATGAACGAAAAAAACAAATCGGGAAATAAACAAAACTGAAAATGAAACAAGTTGAAATTTTGTATATAGCGCGAAAAAATAAAAAAAAAACACAAAGGATGTGGAAAAACTGAGCTTGTTTAAAACCGCAAAAGTACTTTTTCAGTACAACTGGTTTTGCGGCGTAAATAAAATTGAAAAAAGAAAAATTCCCGCTAATTAAACGGAAAAACAATTTTTTAACCGTCATAATTAAGAATTATTATAAATCCGCTCCGGGTGAATTCTGCCAATTTCGGGAAAAAAAGTCGGAGAAATTTCTTTTCCCGTTCGATATTTCGGTAAATTCGATAATCCAAAAAAAAAAAAAAATTTCTCGGAAATAATAATAAACCTATTGAAAATGGCCGAATGATCTGAAAACGACGATACTCATCAAGGATGTCGTCCCCTATGGAAAGGAAATTTCGAAAAACGAGTTTAGCATGCTAGACAACCTATTTATTACTTTTTCACGCCCCCCAGCCGTGCTTGGAGGGACACGGTGTGAACACATTGTTGCTGCCAGCTTTGTGATGATATTCTTCTCTCACCTGTTTCAACCAGTGTTCCTTATAGTGTGAGACGACTTGCAGGACATTTTCACGAAGAGGAGAGCTCGATAACACAGACTCGGAACGTGATGTACGTCTAGGGAGCTAATTAAAAACCCGAAAGGAACTCTGACCTAATTGATAGTCATCGAGCGGCGTTAGTTAACCAACGGCAACATTTCGGACGAGACGTCGCGCTATTTCATTTTGACCATGCATCCTTATTTTTGGAGTATTTACTCATTCAAACAGTCGAACCGTACACCCGTAAATCACTGTTCTCCTCGCTAAACGCTATGCTATCGGCCGACCTGTAATTAATTCGCCGTAAATAAAAGACCGGATCATCTAGAGGGGAAATGATTGAAATTTTTATTATACGCCTGGCAAATCAAACGTTAAACTTTGGGAACGGGGATTTATTTAATGGCTTCATTAACGGCGTTCGTTGCGTCGACGTCCGTAGTCTAAATATTATCAGTTCTATTCGTATAACGAAAAGGATAAAATAAAATTGCTCGGTACTAACGACATTTTTAGCTTTTAATTTTTAACTTTTCATTTTTGCTTTATTTCCCTGTCTTTCGACTACCATTTTTTAATTGTAATTTAACATTTCCGGAATTAACGAAAAACTTACAAACTGTTCGACGCGGACAAAGAAGTGTGAATTTTCGGATGCAAGTTTTTTTACATAATCATCTGCTCTGTCTGGGTGCAATCTAAATATTTTTAGAATCCGCTGTTTATAAGTATTATAATATCTTTTAATACAACATTTTCGTGCAGTAGGGAAAATAATTTCCGTTTCCAAATTTTTGTCTTGACCGTGTGGTTATCATTAATTAACACATAATACATATGTATATATATATATATATATATATATATATATATATATATAAAACACCGATACGTAGTCAACATACACACTTGTCGATTGTTTTCCCTTCGTGGAAGTTAAAAATAAAATGAGATAACGTTCTAGAAAAGCTAAACCAACTGGGATCGTTACAAATACAAAAACTATGCATATCATTGCGGCGATTTTGTTACATTGTGGCAGTATTTTTTAGGCAAACGACAATTCGAATGGAATTATGATAATAAAAATAAGCGGTGGAAATTTTTTGAGTTTTAAAAAATTTCGAAAAACAGCAATAAGGACGCAAACATTTTTAAGCATACTTACCTATATATAGTATATATACATTTGCAGCAATGCTTCGGGAAAAATATATCATCACGATGATAATATTATATGTTCAAAATGGAATGTTCTGAATTTATTATTATGCAAATTTTTAATTTATCTTATTATATTTAATTGCCTAATTTTAATTTTCTTATACTGTTTTATTTCTCATCGATAAAAAGTAAATCTTTAAATGCTCTCTTAATAAAAAAATTAACGTAGTATTTTCTCAATTATGTAAAGAAAATAGGCTGCGATGATGCGGTTAATAATTTAATAGTGTTCTGTAAAAGTGAATAATAATTATTCGTGTTTTTTGAAACAACACCGTGAAATATTCGAACTTCTCTAGTTCGGTACTTGTTAACCAGTTTTTGCCAACTCGGCAGAAAATAAACAATAGTTTAGCCTAGCCGGTGTGTCCGGTGTAGGGTAGATAAAAAAAAAAAAAAAAATGGTCAAGAAACGTACTGGGCGGTCAAAATTATTCACTTTTATAAGATTTGCTCGGTGGTCAGCCATTAGACTGTTGGCCAGTATCGCTTGGCTTCCAATTACTAGAGTTGGCCAATTACTCAGAGATTTCGTGTGTACCCTAAAATAGAGAGTTACCAGTTGGCGTCCGCCCCGATTTAGATCTCTTTTAGATTCGTTATCAGTATGTTTCATTTTCCTGTCTTTTCTAACTGAAGATCACTGCAGAGGAAAAACAAAAAAAAAAAACAACATATTTCTAGCATCTATAATTTTCAATTAATTTTATTCATTTCGAAAACAACTTTTTCCGCGAAGTAAAAGGCATTCCCAAATACAACTTCGCTCAATGTTGGTGTGCTCTGAAGAATGTTGCAGTGGTAAGTATAGCGCGCACAACATTGTTTTACATGCATGTATACGCAGATGACGAAAACTGAAGTCTATACAGATATGGTAAATGTTGTTTTTGCGCGAAGCCGTAAGTAACTTTCTTCAGCGCACGCATGATAATGACTCTAGATGATAGCTGCGCACACGAATGACTGAATTTTTGGTCGGTATGACAATTTTGAAAATGGTCCGTTAGTAAAAACGCCCCGAACTGTCTACGTGAGTTTATAGGAAGACATAATGTAGGTGTGCGATTGTTGCACAAGTTACCGCCGAAATAATGCCTTTACTTACGTTAAAGCGCTACATTTGATTTAATAGCGAGTGCTGATTAAAGAGGGACCTGATGAAAACATTGCACACGTTTAAGAGCGTTTACATTTTTTAAATAACGGCGGGGCCAAGTAGGTGTTTTTCAAAAAATTTTAGACTTTAAATGAAACATGCACTTTATCAACTGGCAGCTTCTGACTCTAGCGCGGAGTTCAACTAGCGTCGGGACTGGAACGAAAACACATTTAGGAAAATTTAGTAGAAATATGCTAATCGAATTTTTTGCGGTAAAAAGATTTTAGTTTACTAGTTTGCCGCGATTTCTTTGCAATTTTAGCTGACGCGTTTCTATGAGAAAAATTTTGAAATTATCTTAAAAGTGTCATTTTTAAGCCGTGTAAAACGCTGCGTTTGTCATCGGAAGGTCGATTCTCGGCGGTGGAAGCGGAAAAATGCAGTTTACGCATTTGGCCAGCGTTCGATAGAAATGTATTTTTAACCGGAACCGAGTGTCGCGGGTCTGGTGCGATCTTCCGAAGCGTATGAACGCGAGTTATGCTCATCGAGGTTTCGATCAGTGTTCAGCGTTAATGAATTTATTACAGTCACGTACGGAACGAATGCAATGTGTTTTTGACACATTTCAAAATGACAATAATTGGTTCGTCAGAGCGCGTTGTTCAAATGTTAATTTGCGCGGCAGCTACCATAATAATTCATCTATTTCGTCTGTCGCTTAATTACGCAATGCACTGCACGCTACCGATATGGTCGCAGCGTCGCTTGAATTAATTAGCTCTCATCTAATTTTTCCTCCACTCGAAATTCCACCGATTGCCCGTGTTCAGCTAACTTTCTACCTAGCAACAGATGTGCTGCTGGCCGGCTGCAGCAGGTAATATTAACTAGTTGCTGCCAGCCAGTAATTACAGGTGACCACCCGAAAGTTACAGACATCGTAAATCTAATTGGCAACTTCTACGCCACTTCACAGGTAATAAATATTCGCGTACGGTTCTTCGCTGTCTGGTCCGGCGAAGGTCAATTATCAGCAACTACCGTCTGCACAATTTTCCTCCTGATGTTGTTTTAAATATTACTCGTCTAGCGCTCGAATCACACAATTCGCCATTTTCACAATTCGTCCGTTCATTTTTCTTTTGCTTTTTCCCCGATCGCTGTTTACAGAGTAGCCATCAACCGGCCTTGCTGAACTTGTTTATGCAAATGTACGCTCCCGTTACATGTTCGTTTCGGCCGATACCGACTTTTCCATTTGAAATGAAGCAGGCGCTATTCATTTTACCAGCTGTGTGCCGATTCAATGTCCAGAATTTTCCGCTTCTAGCAACGGCTTCTGTATGCGATACACCGTCTGATATTTTGTAATTAATGTGCACTTTCCCAATGCGCATATTCGGACGTGGAAATTCATACTTCCCCAGCTGCCGAATCTGCGAGACGTCCTCCGGTTCACTTTTATTTATATGTACCTATATATATATATATATATATATATATGTGTGTGTGTATACTCTTTTTTTTATGTTTATTTTCGCTTATTAAAAAAAATTGCTATGCAGCGATATTGTTTTGATTTCAAAAAAGTATCGACCAAAAAAAGTTAACCAATCACAATACTATTCACACTTGTCCAGTGTACTGCCTCGTACGTAATTGCTTCGTTATTATATGTATTTTACATCGATAAATTTTTCTTAGTTTTGTAACACGCCTATTGTAAAAGTTTCAAGTAAAAACGTATTTTAAAACGAGGCATATCATAGACAATTGCGGTTTTAGAAATTCTCCCGGGGGGATTTTCCGTCGTGCAATACTTTAAATAAACATCTATCCTTTATTAGAATTTTAATCCGATTTTGTTACATATATCTCATTACTCTAGTTATCGAAAATACTTCACTAAAATTAATATCTTAATAATACATAAAATTCTATTGTTTTCTGTTCAAAACGTTTTGAGGATACGGTGTCTGTAAGGATAGTTTCGGTGGATCGTACAGCAGAGCCTTTTTTTTTTTTTTTCTTCTTTGAGCATGTCAACGCTATAGGAGACTGGTAGAACTCAAAATTTTCAAATATTAGATATCAGAACGTATTATGTAGTTTGTGAACTCTAGAGTTTGTTTTCAACGTCGTTTTAATCGAAAACCCTAATACTGCTAGGGGTGTAAGAACTTGAAATCAATATTTTCAAATTAACTTGATTCGCTCCTTCGCTAGATGATTTGCGGATAATATTCAGATTATTATTTTGTAATCATTACCATATTATGATACAGATGTAGTTTTTAAATTTTAGAATCGTGCAAAAATGTTACTTTATTTAATTTATTTAGAATACTTGACTACGCAATTGAATATAGCTAAATCGTGTAATATTAGAATATTTTACTAATGAGAAGGTATATGTGTGACAGAAAAACGCCGGCTGGAATTTTGATAAACAGGTAGAGTTTATTGATTAAATAAATAGTATGAGACTGACGGAATGCTATTTTTTTTTCCTTTTGGCCGCGACAACACGGTACATTTACCCAACACAAAGGATTAACAAATGATGAAACGTTGGGATTTGAAAGTTATATCAGGAAGCGATTAGAAACAGAAGAAATGAAGGTAGCCAATACGGGAACAACAGAAGGAGAAAGAAGAGCTAGAATGTAGTGGGCACATTAAGGGGTCGGGAGGCCAAGACCAAGCCAATTAGAATAAAGGACTGCGCATTCCGAGAAGATAGAAGAGCATTCGAATACATCACAGGTCAAATTTAAGATAGGAGGATGGAAGGAGCACATGGGGGACTGAACAATATTAAAACGAAAAAGAGGGGCAAGAAGCAGACTGTGATTAAAGCGAAGGTGAATTATGGAAGAAATAACAGAACGGCTGATGCAGGGAAAATTATTAAACCAGGAAGAAGTGGGTGGAGAGGGTTGTATAGCGAGGTAAACGAGTTAGGATTGGATAAAAGAGACGGATAAAGATCAGTCCAAAAGTCATGGCGAAAACGATAAGAGAGAGGACAAAGACATTGGGAGAGAAATCTGTCTACGAAACGGCCATTTACTGAGCAAATTAAAAGATGATAGCAGTGATAAAAAAAGAAATGATAAATGTGCCGGGGGAGGGGTAACACCTAATACGTGATATATTGTGTATTTTTACCGACATATCATGCAATTCTTAGTGATTTAATAGTTTGAGATATGAAAATTAATACCTTTTTTCTTGATTACATGTAGTTTTTTTTGTTTAAGTGTTCTGTTTAATTACTCGACTGTAAATTTAAAGTATCACCTAAAATTACCAAACAGCGTATAGATTTCCTTTTACATCGTTTTTTAAGCATTTTGCTTATTCTATTAAAAAAGTCTCTCTACACGTTGCACGCAAAATCATGAAACTTTTTCAACGGCATAACCGAGGAAAGATTTATTATTCGGTATCCGAATATAATGCTACTGGGCGTTATATAAAATGCCCGAATTTCATCTATTTTACGATTTTTGACTATGATATATGTCAAAACAAAGTATTCATTCAGCTTTTTTCTTCCACTTTTTACTTTAGAAGATAACTCTGGCAGAGTTGAGTTGTTTATAACGTTATTCAGAAAGCTAGCAATTCTATATTTGTTCGATATATTAAAATACGAAAAGCTATAAACATTCTATGTCAGCGTGCTCTGTCATAAAATTCCATATCCACGCGTTGTATTATTTTCATATTTCATCACTAAAATTCCATCCCTGGTCGATTCTGAGTACACAAACGGTATGTGCAGGCCGGATTTACCGGAAACATAAATTGTGGTAATAACATTTTACACGCATGTAAGGGTTCCAAAATGTGAGAAACTTTTTTTTTGTGTCCTAGGCGAAAGTAGGTATACATTTTATCCACGGTTATCGTTACAATTATTTGGATTGCTGTACCATGGTTTAACTATTCAAAAACGTAATGACATTTACATAAATGTATTTTGCGAAGGAAAAAGCATAAAATATTTCTCAAATCGTCTTCATAGAGACTGAAAAAAAAAAAAAAAGAAAAGAAGAAAAAACATTTTACATCGTTAAACCCAGTCGCGCAGAATCGGTTACGAAACACGTTCTTCTAGTTTTAATTACTCTGATTATGCATATTCTGGTACTATTATTAATTGTAAGCATTTTAGCATTCGTATAATAAATTTATTAAATTAATTAAAAATATATAACCTCTCGATATGTCGTGATGAAATCGAAAATATACAAAAAGGGATAATAGAAACACAGACTAGTTTCGAACTATCTCGTTCACGATCACGCAGTGTGTAATTAGTTTTAATAAAAGATTATTGATAAAGATGTGGATAAATGAATATATAGGCCGATGGATTATAATTAAAATGAGAATAAAAAATAAAAATAGAATAAGTTATTAATCAATTATTGTAATTTATATTAAATAATGGATTTTTTGATGATTTATGTTTAATGTTTAATCTTTATATTTCTGTACGTAGTATTTTTCAGAGAAATATAAATGTTCAGTAATTTTTTTTTAAATTTTTAACATATACATAAATTATTAGGTCATGTTTGAAGTAATCGAATATGATTTTCCGTTATTAAATATGACACAAGCACAAATGTTGAGCGTTCAGTTTCGTCATTTACTATATCGCCCAGCCTGTAAAAACGGCCAAAAATTGAACGCTCAATATTTTGGCTTGTGTCATATTTAATAACCGGAAAATCATATTCGATTACTTGAAACATGACCTAAGAATTTATATATGTTAAAAACTTTAAATAATACGGAAAACACACCTAAATTTCGCTGAAAAATACTATGTACAGAAATATAAAGATTTAACATTACACATAAATCATCAAATAACAAAATCCATTATTTAATAATAATAACTTATTCTTTTTTTATTTTTTATTCTCATTTTAATTTTAAAAACTATCGACCTACATATATTCATTTATCGACTTTTTTATCAACATTCTTTTATTAAAACTCACATTACACACTGCGTGATCGTGAACGAGATATTTCGAAACTAGAGTGTTTTTTATATCTTTTTAAATTTTATATTTTCGATTTAATCATTGAGAGAGCGGTTTTGTAATTAATATTCTGGTATGTTTACAGTTTTTGGACGAGTAATATACTACTTTATGAGTCCGGTTAATGGTACCGGTTCTCTCGAGATAAAAGTAAGCGGTATTGTTTTTAACGGCATTACGCGATAATCATTGAAGTGTATGCTTATTCGTTCGGTGAAACGTTGCGTTTTTTTTTCTTTTTGGAATTTTCAGTATTGATGTTTAGTAAGCTTTAACGGTAAATACGTAACTGATTTTAGCTCTAATGGTGTTTCGTACCGAAAATTAGCAGTATACTCGTGCTTTTCCGGATTTTAGAACTGGTTTTTCCACAGTTTAAAGGAACAATGTAGAATTTTTATATCTTTCGATTTTAATTTAAATAAGGATTTTTTTTTTCATTTATTATTATTATTAATATTAATTTTTTTTTTTTTGAAAAGTTCTTCAATAGTATATCTGCAGTGAGTCACTAGCGCACATTCACTTTCGAAATTCCATATCTGATAGCATTAATTTCGTATCGATTTCAAGGGGCTTTTCATTATTATTACTATTAATGCTATCACTATTATTACGGCAAACCTGGTGAAACACTTTCTACACGGCTGTTCTTAGAAACAGACGTTCTTTGTTGGACGGAGAAATAGCGAAAAATATCTAGGCCTTTTTTTAGAGCGACAATCTAATGGCGAACAATGAATTTCTAAAGTCGAATTACATCCCCCACTGTGTTCTCGATGTAATAAATCCAAAACTGCCAACTAATATAAAATAGCCGAGAGAGAAATTCTGCTCAGGAAATACCCTTTGGAACCGTTTATGTGTTTTTTTCCCCGTTTAGATCGGCTTTTGCAGAAGGGTTGCCGGTTAAAAGGAAATAAAAAATGAAAGCAGGAAGAATAAGGTGAAAATCGCGATTGTTCGAAGAAACGGTCGCCGGTGGTGGTGTAGTAAACAGGCGGTCACTAGGTAACAACATATAAAGGATTAACTTTCACTTCTGCAGATCTTCCTTCTACCTCCCGCGGTTATCTGAAAGGAAAAAAGGATAAAGGTTGTACCTTTGCCGAAAAGACTGTTCGACCGATCTATTATCGACCACTTTTTCTCCTTCTTCCGCAAGCTAATCCGTCCTTCCTTTATTAATTACGATGACGACGAATTCAGCAAACAATTTTATAGCTGCTGTTATCCTCTCCTGCGCCTAATTTTTAATGTCATCATACGCTTACCTGAGCGGATTCGTTTCGTTAAATAATCTCTATCGCACTTAGCGAATCATAAAATTCGACCGGCCTAATCCGCGAACCGCTCTTCTCACACATCGAAATTTATATTTCCTTCGAATAATGCCCGTTCATATATTTAGATGTGCACTTGGTCCAAACCACACTCTTATTCGGCGTACAGATTTAATTAGGAAATTTTCCTCGATTAATTTATTTCCGGCAGCCGCGAAAGTGGACCACCGAAAGGAAGGACACTCGCAGCATTGTATACGAATAGTTTTGTTTTATGCAGAAAATTATACATTTTATCATATATCATAGGGCGCAGTTGCATTTGATAAAACGGCATTTTAATACTTTCTTTTTTTTTTTCGATTCCCGTGTTTACTGCCAATGTTAAATTTTAAGTAGCGAAATCGTTCTAAGCCTGCTTGCATATTTACACGTTCATCGGAGGAAGGGTGTAGTATAATGTTTGTTTAATTTCTCGCCAATTTAACCGTTTTTTATTCAAGCAAGTAATTTTTGATGGATTTTCGTATATATCTCTGCTTTGAATTTTATACTGGTTGCACTATTTCCGGTCCAGTACTATCGAAAAGATATTTTGCGAGTGAAGGATAAAAATTGTTAGGTATTTCTTCGAGAGTTAGTGCAAAAAGGTCTATTTGAAATACTCGCAGTTTCTTCGCACGTTTAACGGTGAAAGCAGTTTAAACGGAGTAATTTAATTTTTGGAATTTTCCTCCGCGCATATAATGTATGACGGTTCGGAAACGATCGAAACAAAAAAAAATTAAATATGCAACACCGATCAAGTACGACTTGAAGAAACGTCGAATTTGGAAAACTTAAGGCACTTGGTGTTAGAGAGCTGAAAATCGCAAAAACACTTCAAGTTTTACAACTAAATAAAAGGTGGAATTTGAACTGTGTATTTGAAAAAACAATTTATAAAAAAATTACCGATATAAAACTATTTAAACTGCTCTTTCGGGACAAAAAATCTTAAAAAAAAAACATGTTTTTGTAGATAATAATCTGGGAGTGTTTTGAAGAAATCGAAATACGATGTATCTCAAACAAATTGTTGATGGTCAAAAAACTTATAACTTCGTATTTAAACTTTAAAAAAAAAAGAAAAAACTAATACATTTGTTTTTTAGCCTATATAAAAAAGTCACTCTATTTGAAGTGAATGAAATCATATTTCGTTTCTTTATCGAAATTGTGAAAAACCGTGGTTCTGCCCCATTCATTGGGGTTAAAAATTTTGAACCAGGTTATGAATACTTCTCTAGTTTAAAACGTTCCGATTGCTAACTGCAAAATTCGAAAACCATCTAAATTTTTTCGGAAAAAGTATTTCATTTTCCGTGAGTTATACACATGTACGGGTGGAAAGATATTTGGAGATAACAATTATTTCGTCTTCATAGTGAAACTTTTGAACTTTGTAAAATTATAAAATAAATTATAATTTATGCATAATTAACACGTTAAAAACGAACACGCTTCTAGTTTAATGTTTTAGCGTTTCTTTCAAGTCGCGGGGAATATCTTTTAGTAGAAAATTTCCGAGGCAGCCTAAAATTTTGGTCTTAACCATATTCCGGTACATACGTACAAAACACCGGTAAGATTTGTTTATTATCATTATGCTGTTTTTTTTTTCTTTTTCATAGATACGAAAAATGGAAGAAGCACGAAACGGAAATACTATAAAAATACAAATAAATCATTTATTTATCGTAAAGATTTTTTATTTCTTTTTAAAAAGGGTGTTGTTTCAAGAAGACAATTCGAAGGGGTTTACCACATCTGATAACACAATTAAGAGATAAACACACTAGTAGGCGAGAACGAATGCAAAGTAGATGTGACTGGAACGGAGGTGGAAAATGGCTAATCCGCCGTACTAGATAAAGCAGAAGCACCTGCTTTACAGCACTGCACGATACTCCGTTGAAATAAGTACTTGGATATAAAAAAAAAAAAAATTAACAGACTTTTGCGACAAATATTTCAGAGTTCCGCTAGCAAGAAACAGGTGAAAATAAGAATAATAGTGGATTAAATTGTCTATCCAATGTTGTTATTTAAATTTAGCACGTAGTCAGCCATATTTAAAAAGTTATATACTCGCAACTCTCTGTTTCGCTTAAAAAGGTTTCACCTAAACAAATTGAAATTGCTCCCGTAATAGACACATTTGTTTGATCTTTGTCTATCCGTATTTTATGTGTTCTTCGGAGTATTTTTTGTATTATCTACGATTCCGATTATACGTGATTGCATTCGTTATTAGTAATATATATATATATATTTTACTTTTGTTGCTAAAAGAAGTCAAACCCATCGCGAATTACGAGGATATGTATAATTTTTTTTATTACAATTTAATTAATCAGATTTGCCGGTAATGTAAAACCGCGTACCTCTTTAACGAGAAGCTTCCTAAGTTATGAAAGATTTCGAGAAGAAGTAATAATAACGCAAAAATTGTTGCGCCTTCATAAATATACACGTATATACGCTGGAATACCGAGTGTACGGGACATTACATATATATGAAAATAAATTCAATTACCTTAAGCGCATGAAACATCATGCTTGGCTGACCTTGTTATTATTCTGACGGGGAAACAATTTTTGTCCAGTATTAATTTTAAAATGCTAGCCATCTTTCATTTTGCCGGATGGATGTTAAAAATTCGAAATATACTTTTTCCATCGTGCGCTAAAGTATTAACGGGGGAACGGTTTTACCTCGATCATTGTTTACCCATTTCGTAAATTATTTCATTTTAATTATTTTTCATTATGCTACATAGTTTTACGGTAGTTCCAGCTTCTACCTCGATGACTTCTGTTGTTGTTCCGGGACAGAATCATCCGCTACCTAAATTAATAATTTCAGTTTCTCTCATTGGCAACTGAAAATTCGCATTTCGTTTTCCAAAACTTTTCATTATAACCGGGCAAAAGTGCGGCTTACGTTTCCCTACGTGTAGGAATAATTATTATTATTCGGGAGAGAAGAGTATAACCTGAGCTTTTGTTCGCTTTTATTCGCAAATTTATTATCTAAATTTGAAAAAACTTCTAATCCGCTTTCGGACAAAACTGAAAGAAGAGAACCTTCTAAATATTCAATTTTCAAAAAAAAAATTTTAATTATTCGTGATGTCAGTAATAAAAATTAAAAGAAAAAAAAACGTTTATACCTACACACTAATAAAGTTTTTTCGTAGAATAAATTTCATAGCAATATTTACAAAAAATGCGTACATGCTAGTAATCTTTTCCGATTATTCAATTCCCAACTGAACTATTAAATGTTTCTGTAGCCCCGGTAAAATTTGAATATTACTATGATTCTTTAACTTTTATTTCTGTAATTTCGTTTAATTGAATTTAAAAGACACACACACACACACACAACCTTCCTTCCCTTCACTAAACTCGGAACGCGAGCTTTCACCTTATTTCCTGCGTGTACTCGTTTGAAAATTATGAAAAATGCTTCCGAAGAAATTGGTGCAGCTAGCGCGGCGACAACGCTACAGCGAAGGGTGTGAAAATAGCGGTGCGGGAACGATGACGAAACGATGCGTATAATATAATGTTGATTTTCTGCAGAGACAAACGAAAGTATCGAATTGAGGGAAAGTTTTAAGGATATGCCGGTGGTGAAGATAAATGGAACTCTTGGGATATATTGAAAAAATAAACTTTATTTCGACCGGGAAATGTCTTGGCGCGACGCATCTCGTCTTTTATTGGGTGGTTATGCGGTGCTACACGTGTGCGTGTGAACACCCGCGTTCGATGAACGATGGCTGTTTAGGCTAGAATTCGCTCGTAGGACCGGTTAAGGGGAAAACTGTAGCGCGCTTCGGTGTAGAGAAATCAAAACAGGAACGAGACTAGTCCGACTATAGTTTGAAAAAGGCAATTTCATGCACACTCGCGCGCGCGCACACATCCAAATGTATTTATAAAAGAGGTGATTTTCGGTGTGTCGTACTAGCGACGAAGTCGGGAAATATTCGAAGGTTTTCCTAAAACGAGCGTCTGGCGAATGGACAAATGATAGTGACAGCAGAACACACGTTTATTCGATGGAGAGAGTCCTGGTTTATCGGTGACCTGCCCCTTTCCCATTGTTTCGGATTTTTCCGAAAGGCAACAATAATTTAAATAAATTTCCGATAACCCCCCGAAATTTGCGTTTCTATCGGCGCTGATTTCGCGATGCGGTAAGTACGCGTTCGGTGTAAAATTTTCATTTACCCCCCGCCCCCTCGCCGGAGAAGTGGACACCAGCTGTTATTTCAATAAGTAAATATAATTAAACTGGACACGTCGTCGACACTTTAGTATCGAATGCTAGCTAGAGCAAAAACAGTTCTCGCTATCATCCATCATATCGTCGAAAGATTAATGGCTTCTACGTGATTGCATTTCAGATATTCTGAAACCGTGTTTTAATATTTAGCCAAGACTATCCAAACTACCGCGGTCGAAATTGTGTCCGTTAACTGTTCTTCGCCCCCCACACCACCGTATCGGTTTGCTAAATCGTTTATACGAACATTTTGAAGAGCTTTTTTCCGTTTTTTATTTATATCCGTCCCTCACCTTAGATGAAAGGCTCGAAACCAGAGGAATCGTGAATTTCAAAAGTATGAATGTTATTAAAATCATCGGACGGCACAATACGAGTGAGAAGTATTGCAGTAAAAAGATTTCCAGGTCCGCGACGGAATATGACGATAATTAAGTAGAGTGATTGGAGGGCGATTATTTACGCCGAATTCAGTGTTAGAAAAGAAAAGGAATGACTTATAGCCGAGTGTAGAAAATATTCAAACAGAAATGATATATCTAAAAAAGTAGATAAAAGAATTTAAAAAATTATAATTAATATTTGTAATTAAAATCACTTAAAATTGTTGTATTATTGGAATAATCGTATTAATCCTGATCAAATCCGTGTGCACGGGAGGTGATTAACCCCTAATTTAGAACTAAAATAGTTATTATAAATACACAAAATCTGAAAAAAATCAAAAATTTTAAATAATTTTTCAGGGTGTTTTTACGCTAAAAAAGAACGAAAAAATATGCTCCATATTTTTAGATATTTCATTAATATTTTATGCAAAATTTTTTGTTATGAGTATGATCAATGACGTATATAGTTTTTATTAATTTTACGCAAATTATTAATATATAAATCAAAATGATGGAAATTAGTAATAGTACGAATACTAGGGGAAAAATGTATTGTTATTTATAAAATAAACTGGCTGACCTGGCGAACTTCGTACCGTCTCTGAATCAATAAATGTTGTGTTAACTTATTGGCTGAATTAAATCCAGTTTTCTATTAAGATAAAATTAATACTCAAAATGAATCGAGTTCACAATAAATGTACAAAAATCAGAATGAAAAGTATTTCAATTACATTGAAATGAATGTAATTCATGTGGCAGCAAGGCATTGCATTCCCCTTAATAACAAAAATCACGGTATAAATTTACTTTAAAAAATTATTAAAGTAAATTACTTTGGATACATGTTTTTTCGGGCTACATCATCAGCTAATAACGCAGAGTACACAATTAATTTATATACTTTATTAAATAGAGTGTGTGTACTCTGCGCTGTTGGCTGATGATGGGCTATACACGAAAAATCGTGTTTCTAAAGTAATTTAATGTCTAAAAGTAAATTTATACCGATTTTTAGGATTTCAAACACATATAATGTACGGAATAATCCGAATAAGATGGTTCAGAAACGACAAAAATATTCAATTATACAATAGAGCTTTGAAACAGTTTGACTTATCAGAATATTGGATCATAAATTATTAAAACTTCTATCTATGACAATTTACAACTTTAAGCTGAGCAATTACCGTGGGCGGCAAGAAACCGTCTAGAATATATAATATGGAATTTAGAACGACCTCAAAAATCACCCTTAAAAAATTCATAACTCATCATAAAAAGCGAAATTCAATGTACAAAACAAAACACAGAAGCCCTTTCATAAAATCCAAAAATTACGGTTAAACAATTATTTAAACCCCTCTTTTGGGCCAAAAACAGTAAAAAAAATGAATTTTCTGCATTTTTTTTTTTCAATTTTGTATTTTGCTATTCGGGGCGGAGACAAATCGAACAAATCAAAGATCATAAAAATCGGTCCAGCCATTCTTGAGTTATAAATGGTGTAACAAACCCGACTTCGTTTTATCTATGTATAGATGTGCGAAGAAAATTGTCAACCTCCCCTTCCAAATTCTAGGCACGGCCCTGATCCTGATGTCTTTCGGAAATCAATGCTTCTTATTCACGAGGAACGGTAATAATATGTATTGAAAACGGATTGAAAAAAGTCCAAAAAAATGAACACTAAAATATATGTATACATATAGATTTATAACTTTATTTATTTTTTCCATAATTTACCATCTACCCCAAGATCAAGTTCTAAAGCGGCGACTTAGACGGACAATAATAGTACACGTAAATTAAATGAGTATAAAACCTCAAAACTAGCGCACTGCAGTAGCGAACTGTATGTTTTAATATGTTTTAACCAATTCTATTTATTAAACTAATTAGAAAAAATCGTGCGTCACGAAACATTGTTTTTAAGGTACTCATCATCGCCGGGGAATCGATTTTTTCATCCGTGGAAATTTATTTTTCGAACACACATTCAGCTCTATTATTAATATAAACTTTAAATTTGATGAGATAAAGTGCTTAATAGCATCACACATTATTCTAACTGTAGGTCACCTTTCAAACACACACACATATTTTTAGATGATTTTAAGCGGAGATAACGTAAGAAAATAAGTGTGCAGAAACGAAAATCTTAAGCTATTCAAATCGGCATCCAGTTAATTGGTAGTTAATTTTTCGTCGGTTAATATTAATAATCGATGTATTGATTTTTCTTTTTCTTATTGTCACATATATAATAATCGATTTTTTATGAGCCCTAGCATAAAAATTGAACAGTCAGTACTATAACATATATACATATGTGCGTACAGCGTCACAAATTGTCCAATCACCTATTCTACTACCTGTAGACCACTTTAAAAACATAACATTATATTGAAATAAGAAACTTTTCAATTCGTCATAGGGCGTTTGCAATCTACCTAGTTAACGTAATTCTCGTTTTTTATTTTATTTTATCCTCACGAACGCAATTAAACTGCACTCCAAAAAGAGAGAAAAACTGGCCCTTTTAGTTAATAAAAATATTTTCGAGTTCCGAGCAATTACCATTTGTCGCGGTATTAATTTCGTTGCATTCAAACCGGTCCGAGATGTAACGTACCGTCGTTGACAGAATTAAAAAGTTGTATCATAGTTCGACGTAGAAAGTGAATTTGGCTAGCTCTTAAGAGAGATATATTTATTACGCGACTAGACAATCGGTGTGCGTGTTATATTTACACTTCTAAAAGCAAAGCACACTATACACAGATGAAAAGAGACATCGACAGTTACGAAAGTGGTGAGTTCGAAAAAGTCGACCAAAGGAGAATGGCGGTAAATTTTAAGCATTTTCCGTCCGCCGGATAACTGTTGATGACGCGATAATTTCATCTTCCCTTCCAAATTTTGTGAGCGGGGGGGGGGGTGTTTAAGTCTTACAGATTGTTCCTTCTTTTTAGTTTTTTCAGATTTGCCGAAAGCAAGAGATGATGCCCCTTGGCTACATTTTATGACTAATGGCCGTAGAAGAAGGCTGATAAACTAAAAAAAAATCGGAAACAGAAAAAGTTAATAAATAAACTCATTAACATAAAAGTGTAGCAACACCGTGCGAATAAATACAAATATCGTTTTCGGGCTAGATATTTCAAATTTATTGGGTCATCACTAAAAAACGTGTTTTATTTTCCAGCTGAAATTGCGGATATTAAATGTTCCCGACTATATCTGTATATCATTCTTAAAATGTATATATGCTCATAATTATTTATTATTTCATTAACTAATTAATAAACATCATACATACATACATACATACATATACATATACATATACATATACATATACATATACATATACATATACATATATATATATATATATATATATATATATATATATATATATATATAAGTAGAGCATAGATAATCGAAGTAAACGAAGATAAAAAAAGAGGTTTTCCGAATTAAACTTTTAGAAAGAAAAAGTAGTCATGATAAGCTTCTAAGTCGACCATCTTGATAAATTAATAAATAATCTGAAATGCAGAGGGTTTTTTTTTTATTTCTTTTCAATCTCAACCGTATCGCGCCGGCTCCCTTATTTCTAGCTTTAAGTATTTTTTTCTTTTTTAGTCGTTCCCGTTATCCGATTAAAGTGGAGCGAAATCGTTTTCAGTGCCAGGGGGAATGCCAAAGTACGGTTAAAAAATTAAGGAGTAATAAATATTTGTTTATTCACTAGACCGCCTAGCGTATAAAAAACATACCTGTCCAAAAAAAGTAAACCCCTATTATCGCTTTTTTTTTTTTTAATTTTCACAAACGTCCACCGAATTCCTGGAGCGCGGCATTTTTCAGCAATCCCTCTTACCGAGTGTCTGTTAAAATATCGCCACATTCACGTATCTGTGTCTTTCGTCGGAAATCTCCGATTTATTAAATATTTACAAAAGCCAGACAGACAATACATACACTTTCGGGTACCGGCGGTATGAGCGCATTTAATTTGCATACCTTTCTTTAGGCGTGTGGAGAGGTGCATGATAAATGTGACGCGAGAAATCAATTGCGAGCCTCTGTGTGTCAGGCATAGTTTTAAAGTGGTAGGCATTCGGGGTGTTAACAAACCTTTTGTAAATTTACGCGCCCGAAATAAAATGGAATCTTTCCATGGCTGGCCTATTTCGCAGATGCGGCTCCGAGGTTCGCTTTTAATTGTGCACTTTGAAAGGCATGCTGGCCGAAGGAATTAAACGACCCAGAACGAACTGTTCTAAACCGCAGAATAACGATAATAACTACAATAATAAGCAAGCTGTTCTCGGCGCTGACATTAATGCTGGAAAATACGTTAAATGTTCGAAATTTTTAAAACGGCACCCGATACGCGCGAGTCCAACAACTATATGCGTATGTGTGTATGTGTGTGCGTGTGTACGAAGCGTGGTTATATTTAAAATGTTGGACACATTGTTAGCGATATTTTAAAAACCATCTTCATAAACTCTACTATAGAGTGCGGAACGCCATAATGACCGAATGGCTTTATTCTGGCCGCCGATAAATAAGCCACTGGTTTCCGGCTATTCTCGGAAGAATAGTTAAAAATGATTTACAACTCCGCGGCAACAACATAGGGTTATTAACTGAGAAGAGCCATTCGCGCAACCAGTAACATGGAAACTGTCAAAATTCGCTTTCCATTCTGAAAGCTCGTCGACGCAGCAGGAGGTCTTAGAGGTTCGCAGATAACGCGAAAATAAATTATGCGCTCGCTAATTTTGTTTACAGCAATCTAGTGAATAATTCGAATACTTGAAAAGTCAAAGGCTACACATTTCGAAACTTCCCCGAAATTCCGGGATTTTATTCAAAAGTAATTCAAATTTTGAAAATACCGATGACTCGTGAAAGTGTAAATGACAAAGAAAAAGAATAATTAAGGATTTAAAACAAAAAAATTCAACTGTCGGCTGGACAGAACTTTTTCATAGTGAAAAAGAAAAAATCGGGTACAAGAGATCGGCGAAAAATCCTCTAGTGTTATTTCTTCTATTTTTTTTTTTTTAATGTTTAAATATTCAATAAGTTCTCAACCCCTATCATTGCTCAGTTTGCACGTGCGTCTATAGATTCATTCTGTACGTCCAGCTAAAAAAAAATTCTTCATTGGTTTTTTGATTGTTTTTCCAGAATAGCGCAGAAAGCAATTTACATTGAATTAAAAAAAAAATAAAAAATAAAAGTTATTGTATACATAAATCTAGAACATAAATTAAAAAATTACAGAATTAGATTCTTTAATAATGAAAAGAATTTTATGAAATAATACTCACACATATATATATATAAACTCGGCCACTTTGAATTCGCAAGGGGCTCTGCCCCTTGACCTCTCTTGCTTACATTTCTATTTCTTTCTCTTCTATACTTTGTACAAAATTATCAAAATTTACAACGTCATTCTTATAAAAAAATAACATAATCACAAAAATCCTATACTAACATTTAACTTTTGTAACATAAAATTGGGACACTTTTTCCTAATGGGGGCCGGCCTGAGATTTACGTCGTAATTAATATATATATATATATATATATATATATATATGTATGTATGGATATATATGTATAACTCATCATCCTGACTATGGGAAAATAAACCTTCCAGATTTTAAAAGGCAAATCTGATAAAATTAACTCAATAGTGCAAAATGTGCAAGAATGTCAATAAATTAACAATTTCTCAATTTGAATAAAATCCTTTATCTAAAATCTACACAATAAAATTTCAACATATAAATATATTAATCATCGTATGTTATTTTCGAGAAATAAAAACTTTCCTCTACCACGGAAATCGATAAGAATTCGTAGAATTGATAAGACTGACGGTTTGCACTCAACTTTTATTACAACTTCCAAAATTCTATATGTATAACGCATATTGCGTAACGAAAAAATGCAAGATGATTTCGAAATAGCAACGAAGAAAAATGTAATGGAATTTCTTGTTACTTCTGACGTAAGAATGACTTGCGCATTATAATGTAAGTATGCAGACAGAAAAAGAAAAAAAAATGAACGTGTCGGTGGAAGTCACGATGATAATTCCTTTCGACTACTATCACAGATGGCGGTCCAGGATATGGTAAACCGAGATTAATTAAAATAAAAAGATAGACTCAGTTAGCGGACAAAAATCGTTTAATGCCGGGCCAAAAATATAGTTTATATTTATTCGAAACGATAGTTTTTATCATTTTTTTTATAACGAAACAATACGCGATAAATTTATTTACCGGGATAGAATTATACAAAAGCACCGACATGTGTCGGAGATTCGGCGGCTCCGATCAGTGTGCTCTTTAAATTCCCGCTACTGTCGGCCGAGCCTTGTACGCGAATGGAAAACAAATCCTAATGCGGTAGGACTTCGACTGGTCCTTCGTTGCGAGGAAAATTCGTCGTCTTTTTCGTACGTTTTTCATACACAGCCGGCGGCACGATGATTATTAAGCCGTGAAGGTCTGTTTAAATGACGGCTCGGAAAGAGGAAAAAAAAGAATGGGGAGCGAAGAAAACGGAATAAATGTCTCAGTAACAAAGCGGAACATGGTTCGAAGGGGCAGAGCTGGATTAATTTCAGCGAGCTGAACTTGTGGATGGAAGTGAACTGGCAGCGAGTTGGTGGAGCGGTTGTGGAGCGACGATGCCGTGCGCGGTATAATAAATAGCAATTGCAGTACGTAGGTGGAGACTCGATGATGACATTAAAAAAGCAAGCAACCGACTAACAAGTGATCGGCGGCTGTGTGTTTTATTCGGCCGGTTATTGGACAAGGGAAACGCGGCGCCGGCCGAAGTAATTTGATTTGCAGCTTCATTTGGCAAAGGTTTAAAAGCACGCGCCGATATAAATTACCTGGAATTCTAATGTTGCTCTATTAGCTCGGTCGCCTTCCACGATCGTTCACTCGCATAAACCATCCGCCAGCAACCTATAATATCTTATCTGCGACCATCGCCATGCAGGTCCTAGTAACAAGGCAAGAGCGCTCTGTACGCACTGCGCAACTCTGGAATCGGCGAAAGGTGTTTCGGATATTATAATCAGGCGCTGCAGCGACTGTACGGCATTTTAATGATGGTTTATCGGTCTGTCTGGAACCGTTTGATCTATGTCTTTTGCAGGAACTGTACGCGCTCGGGAAATAGCAGCAAAATAAGAAACCGATAATTCGACCAGAGAGACCGGTCGACGCTGCACCGAAGAACGCTTATCAGAATCTCGCAAAAGCAGCTCTCTACCGTTGTTACGCTGCCATGGCGCGTTTGCCGGGAATTCTGCAACCAATGGCGGCTTGCTTACTAGCGGCGCCAACGTAGTAACACAACAATAGCGAAATATTCGCCAGCGACCTAATATCCGAAAAGCTCATTCGTAAATATTATCATTATCTGCTCTCTATGATATATTTATCGTTCATACGAGAATTCCCGATAAATATCTCCTGTCTGCCTTCTTCCCGTACCGTTAGCCGTAAATAAAGAAAAATTATACCGAATTCCGAGTTTGTAAATTTCCCGCCTTTACCCAAACAACGTTTAAAATAACCCTTTTTTTTTTCCCCTTTCTTTTAAATACCGCTTTCGACGCATTGCCCTCCCGTTGACCAGTTTACTCCTCCCGCACAACAATACTCTTTTCCTTCAACTCTACACATCCTCTGCTGCCGAACGTGTATGATACTACGCTAATCTCTGGCCGTCGTTTCATTAATAATGTACACTATCTCCTCAACTCTTTTTATTTTCTCTTTTATATACTTACTTCGATTCTTTAAAATTTAAAAATCACAAAAATTATCCATGTTGCTCGGATGCTGATTGAGCGCTGAGCGTTCGGGCGCTAAAATAGATCGATGGTTTTTCGTGCACCTCTTCAAAAGATTAAACGGATAATCGCGAGTAAGCGAATTCAATTTTTTACAACGTTAAAATGTCGAGTAGTCCTCGTTTGCACTATACAATAGATAGTAACCGGTCAGCTTTGGATCTATTCTGAGCTGGAAATTAAACGCACTATTAACGAGACAAATATCGAAAAATACTCCGATAATATGCGTCTGATGTGAAAGTTACATTCGCACACACTGCAATTTGAATCCGGATTCTAATTCAAAATGACTTAGATTCAGAACACGCGTGTATTTTTTTGGATTTTCTGAAAATAGGCGAATTAGATTTTCCCCCCGCAATCCGAGAAAATGTAAAATTCATTCCTATTAACCATCAATGTATTTCATATTCATTTGCTATTTGATCAAAGTTTACTTCCTAAACTAAAGTAATAGAAAAGAACCAATCGGTTAGTATTTTTGTTTCTCCAGACATTTGTTGCTACGGGTTAGATGGTCGTAGGATATTTATTTTCGCCGCGAAACCGGTACAAAACCATACCGAATACGTATTTGCGCGCATTGGTAATTTATATATAGCTTAAAAATGTTCGGTATCTTTTTTTTTTCGTTTTATTAATTTTCGGCAGGACTGTTGAATTTGCATCTAGCCATTTTATTAGTGCACAATACTCATTCGCTAAGTACCTATAATTTAAAAGGAACTTGGCAGTTTTTCTCCAGCCGGGACCTTTTAACGTTATTTTCCAATAGACCCGGTGTACATAGAAAAATATATATATTCGAAAAATAAGTATTTCAAATTTGTAGGGGACACAACTTTTTTGAATTGTCCGTATAACTGACTGCTGTTAATAACGAACTGTTTTTAAAATACAACCCCACCAATGTATTCGATCCATCGTAACTAACGGACGGTAGACAAAATGTATTTTTAGATAAAAGTGTTAAATATATTTAATATCAACTTTCTTGGTCGTCCGCCTTTTTGATTACTTCAGACCTTCTATACTTTTATACGACTGCACATAGGCGTGCGCAGACTTTATCCTTTGGGGTTACCGTGGATGAAAAAAAGTATACGAAATGGTCTTTCAAGTCAACTATATACTTTGAAAAATTTTTTTCCAATCTAGTTTAAATGAATATTTTTGAATATAATTGGAATATTTGTATATATTATGATGTATATACATCCCGGGAAGACGTGTAAGAGGTAGGCCAGCTGACAAGAGATTCCGGCTGCGCCAGTTACTCAGAAATGAAAATGACGACCAATAACCGATACGAATGGAAAAGACGAAGCATAGGGGCGAACCAGTTCACGGACTGCTGCACCAGATGATGATGACAGAGAATATAAAGATAATCAATTTTATTTTATTCTGATATATTTAGCTACTTTATTCAACTACTAAAATTTACATAATACTTATAATAAACAGTTTTGAAGTTGTTCAAACCCCTGATTATCATAAATTAAGTATGAAATAACGGTATCATAATAATATTTTAAGATTTTTTACATATTGTATTTTGACAAAGTCAAATTTTCCAGAATCTTTGTGCGCACGCCTTTGCGACTACAGTCGGAAGTACACATGTTTCGTAAAAACTTCACCGTTTGTTTAGTCAAATTTACTACGCTGCCAGACTAAATTAGAACGCTCCAACGCACATTTTGTACACGTGTCGCTATTTAAAACTCTCCTATTTTAGCTAGATGTGCAAAAGTATACTTCTACTTCATGATCAAGCCATGTTCTGCAGATATTCTTCTTTAGTTGCTGATGATTTTTTTCCCCCTTTTTTTCTTCTTCATATTCACCTATCTCTATATTCCAGCGATGACGCGAGAGATAGAGATGACGAGGAATAAAGTCACATACTGGACACTGTGATATTAGTTTAGAAGGAATTCTGAAAGTAAACAGCGGGAAAGATTATTCTTGCGAATCGAGAACGGAAAGATCAAGCTACGAAACGAATAGAACAAAAAGAACAATACGGCTCGCGACCGATTATTTGCAAAATGGAATTTAACGAAATTTCTCTTAATCTCTCCGTTGATGGCGATCTAAGTTTTCAAATTCAGCTGTACATTATTTACTCGAGGTTAGAGTTATTCGAATAATGCGCATTTCGTGATCGAACCGTGTGGCGCGCGATATATATGCAAAGGGGTTTAGGATGTGTGTTCAGAGTAAGTCAGGAGGAGGGTCGGAAAATAAGACGTATCGAGACGGAACTTTTTCCGCTACAGCGACATGACAGACAACTGAGAATAGCTGAATTTATTTCTGGCCCTCAGAGCGACAGAGCAGAAGGATAAAATATGCCTTCTTGTCCTCTGCTCGGCCAAAGCCGGTCAAAGTGTACTACACAACTATTGGCTGGACTGTTTGAGCTCGGCGCGCAACACGTCCCATTGCCGCAGCTGTCTGCAAGATACCAGAGTTGTTCCATGTTTACTCGAGCAAACCCGGATTCCGTGGAACAAAATAAGATGTTCGACTTGGTCAGCAACGCATAAATAAATGTAGCCGGCCAGTCCGGAAGGAGCGAGGTGGGGGCAATCGATATTGCCGCATGAATATGCCGCGCGGCTCCGTACTCGCATTAAGATATAGTGGATGTTTTTATGCGTAGCCGGATAGTAGACGTATTTTCATTCCGCTATAAATACACGCACAGAGAGATCTGTGCATGCCGAGCGAACAACACGCTCACCGCAGACCATCTCACAATTTCACACTTGAAATAGATTTAAAGTTGAATTATAAGGGCACCGCCGCACTTTCCCCCCTGCACCGTTTTCCCTTCGCGCACGAAACTCGGAAAAGAATGCAAACGGAAATTTATGTTCAGAAATGGATTAGCCCCTCTCGCCCCGTTCCCCGTGCCACTTTCCTTTCCAAAATCGATTCCAGTTATTCCAGCCTCCTATGTAAATTTATTACGCAGAGCTTGCTTTTTCCGAGCCTTCATTTTTCATAACATTCCGCGCCTCTCTCCCTGCCTAACTCCCCGCTTTCCTAATAGCCGCTTTATTTTAATCCCCCCTCCAAGCCCACCAATATACACACAAACACGCGTACACTCTTTCTTCATTATTATTCCCATTAAAGTCGAGTCTCGTTGTTCGATGTCTTTTTTACTTCGCTGAATCTTTCGCAACGTACTAGTTCACCCGTTTAATCATCTACATCCCGAGTCCCATTCTTGGACCAGATTAGCCCCCTTATTCGAGAATTAACAATTCTCGCACCGGAATATGAAATATATGTATTTCGTGTCTACATGATCGTCGGTTGCATCATTGTTAAAGAAGAAAGCGGTAAAAGTTGCGCTACAGTCTTGAATAGCAAAAATAGAAAATTGCTTCTTTTATGCGGAAATTTGCATTCACAAAAGCATATCGATTAGAATAACAACACTGTTAAGCGATATTTAATTCGCTTATCGGAAATTCATCTTTTGATTGTTACTTTAAAATGCTCGTGTACTATTTTCTTGAATCCTACAATCCAGCATTAATATCTATTATCTACCGACACCTAGTAATCTCCATCGTAACAACGAAGCGGTGGTTTGTGACGCCAATCACATCTTTTTTGATGGTTCATTCCTTTTCGTCGAACGTTGTATTCTATATTCTTGTTTACTGAAACTCCCTACTCCTTATTGTGCATCTTATATTTTTTCCTTCCCCTCGCCATCCATAATTTCATCCATTGATTCCTTTATATATCTGGCCGTATCAAAATCTAACTGACGGCTCTTTTCTTTCTTGTTGGTTCTGGGTGTACGTCCTTAGAAGGAGAAAAAAAAATCCATCGTAACGGCTGATCATCATTCTTAGAAGATACGAATTATCTCCATTCACATCTACGTTAGAACGTCTGAATATCCTAAAGCCACTCTCAATATGCTCTATAAATCCGTAATCCACTCTAAATTTGATTATCGTGGCTCCTTGGAGAGCAACATATCTTCTAAATTATATACAAATGTACCTGTTCGTTGATCCTACCTCGCTTACCGTTTCCTTACTAAGCGTTTTTCCTACCCCCTCCAATTTCAAGACTGGTGTTTTACCTTCAATAAAACCCCCGTTCTTTTTCATGTTTTCTCCCGCCGAACTAAATTTTGTTCCCTTTTCATTTTTATTGACAAATCACCTTCATTTTTCTGACGCTATCCGCTCTTCAAATTTTCCTCTTCTTTTGCCTTCCGTCGTAAAGTCTCTTACTTCCAACGCAAAAATTAATAAATTTCGATCAACCAGTAGCATATGCTTTCCTCAACCTGTCCTGGAGCTAAAACTGATTGCTCTAAAATGAAGGTGGTGCATCCGTCTTCATTCTCGTAATTATTCAACTGTTTTAAAGTTGCCATCATTCTGTTCTATTTACTACGTAAACTCGTTTTGGAAATTTTACGTACTGTTGATTCATTGTTTTCGTTTCTAAACTCTTTCTTTTTAGTTACCGATAACAAATGAGCGCGTACTCGATTGTATTTCTTATCTATGCATTTATTCCTCTTCGGACACATTGCCCTCTTATTTCCGTCTTCTCTCACTCAAATTCATTGTGTAAGCTTCCTTTCGGTTTGGAGCTATGTTAGTATTAAGATTAATAAAAGTTCTGGACGTCTCGTCGGGTGATTTGCTTACACTGAATTGCTATAGCCAAAAAGATCCAATTTGAAAATTGGAAATCTTTCAATAACATTTTTATCTTCATTCGTTATATTCTGTGTATTTAAACTTATCCACTATCACCTCTTCGCTACTTCCCGCATCTTTCTTCTCTACTATTTCCTCGTTTTATCGTCTTTTCTTCCGTTTGTCGTCTTCTTGCTTTCCGATACGGAATCTAATATCTATTATACCGATCATTTCCATTTTTACGGTGGTACCCCTTCTTATATTTCTCCGAATCAATATCTCTTTGCGATTCCCGCTATTCTTTATTTTACGATGTTTTCTCTGTTGACGGGTAATCGTTCTTCGCGCAGATGAGCACAATAAAATAAAGGAAAGATTTCGTGAAAAATGGAGAAAATATAAAAATAATAGCGGTAGAGACTTCACACGACAAAAACCGAAACAGAAGTGTAAGTTTAAAGGTTTCAGCTTTGGAATAAATCAGAAAAGATATCCGGATGAAAAAAAAAAACTAAGGGAGCTGGAAGTAAAGTGCTTTTTATGATTATATACAAATAAATGAGTTAAGGAATATAAAATTGGTGATTGATTAAAACGGCATTTATCAAAAATGCGACAAAATAAGGAGCAAAAAGTTTGAAGGTGGTAGGATTTTCGAAAAAAGAAGGAAGATAAGGAGAAAGAAAATTAAGAGAGTATACTTCGGGAGCATTTCGAGATAATTTCGAAAGGAAGCACCCGAAACAGTTTTCATAAATACTAAAACAGTCAATAGCGAGATAAGATTAATTTCTGAAATTAGCACGAGAGGCGAACTGACTATAAATCTCATGAATGGAGAAGGTAATGACGATCGCGTACTCGAATGTAATTTTATTATCAAAAGGAGTTTCACAAGAGGGATTGGACCACAATCGTTTTTAAACTAAAAAGGCATGAAGTAAAAATGAGACAGCCTTTAAGAGCAAAACATACGTTGATATGATTAACTTCTTAAAGAAAGTATTGAAGAACTCAGTATTAATAGGCGTATGTACATGTCCGTAACTGCAGGCACGTGTACCAGATGCCGCATGTGAACTTATGTTATCCATTCTTTGAAGTTGGTCAGAATTATATTGGTTCTATAAATATAAATAAGGCATGTGTTGTCGGAGGAAAAACCCGTTACATACACTCAATTCTCACACAGTCTGCTTAAGATATTCCCTGCGTATCGTTTCAAATTGCAACCATCGAGGATCTGTACTTGATGTGAATCATGTGGACTGAAACAACTAAGGCCTCTTAGGAAGGTATGTTTAAAGAAACTTAGATAACCCAAAACATATAAACTGGATGTTTTTATAGGGAATTTAAAACTTCGCTGTGCAAAACTTTATTTTTCTTTGATTGTTATCGTATTCTCCTTAGTGAGATCATACGTCTCGTATTTATCGGCTGCACGTTCCCAAACACAGCAAAATGCTAAATTAATAGGAGGGTTAATCATTAAGTTTTAATGTCCTTAGTTGAATTATCATTCAAAAATGGAAAAAAAAATTTAAAACTTCTCATCGAACTATACTATAAATTAGCATTTTCAGATAATTGCGCTTATACCGTCCATTTAAATCGAACGATATCTTCTAAACAATTAATCATAATTAGCAATTTTGTAAAATACAAAATTAAAAATGATTAACGTTTACGCAATAGTAATCTCGGTTGTTGAGTATTAAACCACACAAATGTGCAGCGGTAAAAGCGAAAAATTACAGGTAAAAATTAAGTTTTTCCTTCTACGCGCTATTATTAGAAAAAAATTTACGACATTTATAAGTACTAAAATGAAATATTTTAGCAGGTAAATTTTTCTTATCCCGCGATATATTTCAAAATTCAATCGTTTTTGTAGAAGTAGTACTTTGATGAACCGGATGGAAATATTTAGGAGAGAAATGAGCAGATAAATCCATATACCTGTTTGTTGAAATTTATAAATATAAAATAAATACCATAATAACGAACAATGTTTCTTTTTTTTGTTTTATTTGAGGATACTCTGTTTTGTTAGCTGATAATGGGCTATGCCCGAAAATGTTTCTAAAATAAGTTGTTTCGCCGTTATTGAAGTAAAAGCTATTTTATACTTTTATTTTTGTTCAGGTATTTGTTTTATATTTATTTAGTACAGGGGATGTTCTCAGAATGAGTATAAGGAAAAAGCCTAATTTAATTGATTAGAGCATGTTTCACAATAAGTAACTTTTCGTCATAATTCGGCTATGCTCAACTTATTAAACAGGGATCACCTTTAAAAATTTAATACGACCTCTGTGATCTGCGGACTTGAAATTTTTTTGCCTGCGAAGATGAAAAACGCGTAAAATTTATAGATCGCTACCGGGTGCCCAATGTTTTCGATCGATACGAGCGAATGGACGAAAAATTTAAAAATTTGCTTTCAACAAAAAAGGAAAATTTTCTTTTTTCTTTTTATTCAGTTCATCGACGAGAAGGACTTGTAAAAACTCTCTGTTTATAAAGAGGAACGTAAAAAATAAACAATAATAACGAAAATTCTCGCGTAAAAAAAGTATGTTTTATCCTCTTTTTTAAAAGTAAATATATTCTTTCGCCGAAAATAGTACTTCAGTAGCAACACAACTTCCGTGAAAGATATCGCGAACATTTCTCGAAAATTTGAAGCGCGCTGCACGCAAAAAATATTACATTTCTCGGATATACCGTAATTGGGAATTATCGCTAGTAATTCTGGCGCTTTATATTATTCAAAAACAAAAAGAATGTCGAGAATTATTTTCCGTTCACCAGCGTAGTCGGAGTATTTGTTTCTGCGGTATTACTTTACGTACTAATATACATATATATATATATATATATATATATATATATATATATATGCTCCATAAAAAGACTGGCGTACGTTCCGGTACGGTTCGGAGAGAGTAATAATTATAACGAAGAGAAATTTTATAAAGTTCCCGGGAAATAAAATAATAAGCTGAAAAAGAAAAATAAAGGAAAAAGACGAAATGGGGGAGGGTTGGGCGAAGGGAGAAAAAAATGTCTCGTATAGTTCGATAGAAATAGCGGAAAAATCCGCCTCGGAGGGGCATGAGGGGAGTTTTTATAAAGAGCTTTCGGAAAAGCTTTCGTCGTCGTTCGAGAAACTTTGTAATCGGATGAAATAGTTCAAAGTTCGGTATTTTTAGTTGATAACGAAGCAGCGAAGAACTGGTGCTAGCAGTGTTCCGAAAAAGCAGCTCAAGCTTGTCGTCAGTAAATAAAAACTTCGAAAGTTTATCTAGCACGTCTTATTCTTCTTCTTAAAATGACTATGATCACGATACCGCACCGAGTTGGCTTAAAGTTCACTCTGAACAACATTCTATCTCTCTGAATAGATAAAATGGAGGGAAAAAGATGAAAAAAGAAACAACGAAAAACATCGATTTTACGAAAATATAAATAAAAATGACTGCACATACGTGCGCGACGAAGACTGCTCAGAAATGCAATACGGACGTCTCTCCGTTCATGAAATTCAAAACAGGGATTCGGATTTTGTTTTCGCAACGACAGCGACCGCGCTTATTCAGCGTGGCTAATGTCGACGTTGAGGATATTTTCGTTTCTCGGAGGCCGGGGAAAAAAAATAGAAAAGTACAAAATGAGCAAAAGTTTGCCAATAAACGCTGTACGTAGGTTTTGTAGGGGGAAAAAAATACATTATACATAACGAGGCCGTGCGCTGGCTTCTGGTCGATCACCTATACTGTTGCAAATGAATGACGATCGGTTCTCTGTGCCAGTTGAATTCCGCAGTGTCGCTTTCCGATTCAAAACTGGAGCTGGAACGTTCCAGCGGCGATAGATAATTACAGAAATATTATTGGAATCCGACCGAAGCTGAAATTCTGCCCGCAGCCGAACGTTGCCCCGGTTCTAAATATTTTACTAGATATTTACCCCCGACGCCTTTTTTTTTTTTTAATATGTTTAATTTTTTACAATTAAAAAACAACTCTGAAAAATAATTTTATCCATTACTTGATTTCTAAATAGTAAAATGAAATTGAAATGGTAAGAAGAAAAAATTCTATTCTTACTAGCTAATAAATTATATTATTTACAGCGTTCTTAAGTATGAAAGAAATGCTGCGCAGTCGTGTAATATGATAGTTGGAAAAATTAATAATCTACCTCAACATAAAAAGTTTTTCCTCGGTAGCACCGAAAATTGTTCACTTGCTACGCTAGTTGAAAAAGCATACACAATTGGATTGTTTTTTTATTTTATTTTTTTTCAAATAAATCCGAATATTTAAATATACCACATCCGAGTTTCTTGAAAATAACGGTTCTTTTAATTATGACTGGGAATATTTTTTAGATTTTGAAAAATCTGAAAATGTGGTTAGTCGTTTTTTTTTTTTGAATACATCGACACCATCGATTTAATCCGAAGCCATTCGGACTTTACTTATATAAAAAAAAAAAAAAAAAAAGACTACTTATATTAACACTTTCGAAGTAAATCCGAGAGAAACGATTAACTATAATCTAACGAATTATCGTGTTAGTAAGTATCTCCGGTCGTTTTGTAGTAATATTTAGTATCTAACACAGATAGTAATTGTTTTTAGCGGAATTTTTATTTAATAATTTTTTTCAAAACACTTCATTAAATAATAAAATTGCAAACTTTGCTTAATCGTTCTCGTAAATTTTCAAAAAAAAAACAAGACCAACTGAAAAATGTTATATTGAAAACAATCCGCGAATCATAATATTTAATTCCTACACCGAGCGGCTACCTGTTGTTATCAGGTTTTCCGGTGAATAATATCAATAATCAATAATAATCGATAATAATTAATAATAGTCATAATGACGGGATAAAACTTTTTTTGAATTTCTTTAGTACTTTTTTTCAGGATGTTTTCAGGATTTTTTCTTTTTATTCCTACACCTCTTTACGAAAGAATTCAATCTAACCGTGATACTTGCTCCTCAGTGTTTCCAGTCCGCGTTGAATTTATACATAGAGCGTGAAAAAAAATAATAATGAAATAACGCCTTAATTAAAATAACAAGGATCTATATTAAACAATAACTTAACTTTAAAAAAAATAAATAAATAAATAAAAATAAAAGGAGTCTCACCTTTGCAAAGACATTTAATAGCGTTCGTTTTTTTTTTTTTCAATGCCCGATATCCTCTTGCTCGTATTTCCGAAACATGCAGAGAATTATTAAAGTACGTAATTGCGTAATTACTTATTAGGAATTTCATTTCGAGCCTGGGATAATTACATTTTAACTGCTTCGCCTTTAAATTATTTTTTTCCTTCACATTAAGATTGAGGCATGTTTTATACTGGTTGTGACATCGGTCGCTTAACAGTTACTTCAGATCGTTAAATATAGGGATATCCTGCTTATTATTAATCAGCTAAACGGAATGAATAAAATTATAAATCTTTGTTTGTATTTCTTTTTTATTATTTTTTTTTTTTTCTAACATAGGCGACCGATGATGCGATAACCTTTAATAATATTTAATTTCTTTCTCAATATTAATCGTTTCGTGTATTTTATGAAATGATTTAATGCTTGTTATTCTTATTTTATTTGATATTACTATTCTAATGCAAGCAATTAGGCAGAAGTGTTGTTTGGCCTACCGGTGCTAATTGTCTAAACTAACGCTGGGGTTTGTCCAAGACGTTATCATTTCTTGAAAACAATTCAGAGTTATTTCGGAAAAAACTCTAAATGCTATTTCTCGTAACATTGGTAAACTATTCCGATCACTTTTAATCTTGTCATTTTAACCGCCATCAAGAAAGACATAAGCTCCCGAAAGTTCCAGATACACGGGCTCGTATTTATTGCGAACCAGTTTAACAGTTTTCTCGTGAATAAGCAACGAACGGTATCGATATATTATAATGAATAAAGAACAGAGATGAATAAAAATAAAGAAAAAAAAAAAACGGAGTTCAAATTAGAAAACGATTTGAAATACTTATTAATCACTTAACGTTCTTTCACCAGCGGTTATTGTTATTTGATCAGACCGGACAAAGTTTATTTTCAGCCTGTTGTAGACCGATTTATTCACATGACAGAATTAATTATTTCAAAATGAGCCGAACAATTACCAGCTCTGCATATTATGTGTTTCTTTTTAGTTGTAGCCTCATTTAAAAATTCGAATGACGAAATAGGGGTTTTTTGTTGTTTCTTCGGGCTCTAATATTGCTTAGAAAAATTCAAAGCGCATCAATCGCGCTTTTAATATTTATACGGTAATTTTATTCCGAAACGAATAGGTGATTTTCCATCATCGAACTGATTGAGAATTCCAGAAAACATATTATTAACATTTTCCTGTTTTCCGAGTAGTTTTTATAATATCCTTCGAGGAAGTTTATTTGTCTCTTCACTGTTTATTTGTTGTTGGGTTTTTTTTTGTTCTCTTTTTTTTTCACGCGCATCCAGCGCGTTGTGGTAACGGGGAAGTGGCAAATTTCGCCTCTTTCGATGCTGCATTTTCATTATTCAAATTTACATAAACTAGAGAATGCTCCAGAGATACACAAGTTTCTTATAAAATTAAAACACGCCTATAGTAGTTCAACATGCCGGTGTTTAAATAAATAAAAAGTGGAGCCCCCGGTACACGGCGATAGTAGCACATTGCGTTTGTGTGTAAATTGAACAAGGCGGAAAAGAATGGGACGTATTATTCGAAAAACAGGTAAAGCTGGAATAGATGACTCTCGAGCAGCAACAGCAGCAGCGTGGTGGTGGTGGTGGCGGCGGCGGCGATGATGGTAGTAGTGGTGGTGATACAAATTTACATTTATAAAGCCTAAATCGGGAGCGACTGGCGAAAAATATAATAAAGAAAAAGAAGGACGGCGTAGAAAAGAAGCTGGAACGGGTGCTGGAGAAAGACAGGAGACGGCTGGAGAAGACGAAGTGCGGTCGGATGAAGAAGGAAGAGGATGTGATTTGTTAAAGTTATTTTGCATTTTAACTGCATCGTAACTCTATCAAGACATTTTAAGTTAGTGGCGGCGCAGAAAACTCGCGTCAGGCAGATTCCGAAAGCCGAACTTTATCTGCATTTAGATTGAAAAAGCTCCGACACCTTGTGCACCGGCACCTCCTGCAATTTTCCGCCTTCCTGCCTTTTCCGATGCCGGTCGTATTAAAAAGCGCGCCAACACGCCTCTTACATCTCCATCATTCAGCGAATAGAACGGCCTGTTCTCAGAACTGACAGCTAATACGAATGCCTATATAGCCTTCCGTGTTAACAGCCGTCCCCCCTCGTAATAATGTAATTGTAGACTTCGATCTCGCGCGCCCATTCTCCCAATTTAACTAATAGCCGCCTTTAATAGAAACACGACGACGACGACCTAGTCGGAAATGATTTGAAGCGCAAAAGGCTCTCATCGGTTCCCAGTTCACTTGTAACCACTGAAGTCGCCTTCCAAACGGCTTGATTAATGATTTTCTTTTCACTTATTTTATTTTTCGATGACATCAACAAAACGTTCTGCGTTTTCCTTGTCGATTTTGAAAAAACCGGAAATTATACGTTCGCTTTTTATATTTCTCTATTGATAATTTCTCATCATGTGAACCGACTATATATAATGATTCTCTTTGTTTATTCACAAGTCTTCCAGTCATCAATATCGGCGAGGTAGAATCGGATGTATGTAGCATTTTATGAAGACCTGTCCGATGTGGAGGAGAGTCAATGATTGGTCCGTTAATAATGATTTTTAAACTTTTCAAACGTTGTATTGGCCTGCCCGCATCTTCTTTTGATTTCAGTATTTGAATCAAACATGTCCGTAATATAACATTTACAAATACTTGAATTGTGTTTAACTTCTTCTATGTTTTTCTTCCCATTAATTTCAATAGTTATGTTTCGATGTTGTTTGCGACTAGCATTTGAAATTGAAAAAATACAAGTGATCATATATTCTTATCTTTTATATTTCGTTAGCTCGACCTCGAACGTGTCGAGCTATCTGTACAATCGAGCTGCGCAGAATAACGATACTAGTGTACACTCAAGACTACACTTGCAACTGATATCGTAAATGCTTGATTATTGCGTGCGTATGCGTGTACACAGTTGTTCACTAGAAGCACCGTATTTAATGAATCTTTTAGGACTCTTTTCAAACGCAGTTTAGAAAATCCCCCCCCCCCCCCTACCCACACATGTTGTGGCTGAAGCGTCGATATCGGAATCTTAGATACCGGTAAAATGACTCTAAAATGACACCGGTTGGCATTCACCGGTGTGTCTTCAGAATCAAAAAGATTTAGAGGTTAAACAAGTACCAAAAAACGACGTAAAGCTGCGGATTAGTTAATAATCGATCTTACAAGTCTCTTTTTCAGAGTTAGATACAGCGTTCGTCTTTATTAATATTTTTCCACAGGCGAATTGTGTTCCGATTTGGACGGTATATTCTTTAGATTAATCTATTTCTTTTTTCAGCTGAAGATGGGAAGGATAAAAACGTTCGTAGCGCATTTTATTCGATGTGTTTAATTATAATATTCCGATTTGTTTATGTTTGTAAAGTAAATCGTTAATTCGAAATGAACGCCGGTCGGCGTTCGATTTCGTCGATTAGCCCTTCACCGGTCGTCGATGATCAATTATTACGATTTTTACACCTTTGCTGAGACTGTAGTTGTCATCTTCTGCTAACAAGACGATAATAAAAGAAATTAGGGTATAAATTGCGTGGTAAAATGATAGCCTAGCCATTTAACGAATTTCCTTCTTCAATTCAACCTCATTCGCGAGTATATTTATGTGCAGCTGTCGGGCGCTGAAAATTATGATTATTTGTTAGAGACACGCACGACACATCGAGCGGTAAACAGACGTTCGAGTTCAATAGCGGAGAAAAGCAAAATGCCCGTTTCAAGCGACAGGGAGCGATGATAAATACGGACAGCACGTGCTTTTATCGCTTTATTTCACTGTGAAAACTGTTCCATCCGCGGCTGTTGACCGATGTTGTTGGTCATTGACATTTGAAGAAATTTACTGCAATGAATAATTTTTGAGACAAGTTCAACGCGAAACAAATATCGAAATACACTTTTTACAAACGAGTCACGTACTAAAAGGGATCATTTGCACTCGAGAACATTCCAACTACTAACAAAATGAGCAGAAAAATGTATTGTATTCGAATCGTTCGATAAGTTTTTTTTAAAAGTTTTATTAATAAAAAACTTTTAAAAAAACATTAATCTTAAAAAGAGCTTTGAGAACAGAAATGCTTAGAGAGGTGGGTAACGAAAACAATTGCGAAATTCAAATGATTTATTTATTATCCTGAAAAGCGACCGTTTATCAGCGCGCTAAATCGATTGTAGCCGAACGACTTTCTGTCGTCGAACAATATTGGTTTGTTTTTTTGTTTTTTTTTTTCTAATTCACTGGCGATAAATTGTCATTTGTATACGCTTTGGAAATTTTTCCGCTTTCATCTTGATTGGCATTTTATCTCTTTTTCTTATTGACATTATTTGTGTTGTCGCGCCTTATTTACTTTTTTTTAAATTGTTGGGCTACTGAGCAGTTCTTCACCCGATGATCGGTCATAGCTTTTAAACGATAAGTCAAACTTGCTTGATATGTATTTTGATCGATAATTAATTTATTCCTTCTTAAAAGTTTCCTTAGAAATATATTTCGCCGAAATCTGGTTTAAGAGCCATTTTGAGGAAAAAAGGTCGAATAAGTTAAACTTAGCCCATTGGAGGGGTAAGTTGAGCAAGGCCATGAAGTTGAGCGATTAGAAAATTAAGCTACGCAATGACATGAATATAGTTACTAGGCATGTAATAAAATTGTTCTATTTTACGATCAACTTTAAAACAAAAAAAAATTTTGAATAGACTCATTACTTAAAATCATACTTTTACAGAGTTATGTGTCAGTTATGTAATGATCAATGCGATTTAAATATAAAAAAAAACATTAATGTGACGTAGGAAATTAATCATCGTTGTCGCAATTAATGCAAACACAAATAAAAGTAGCAATTTGGCGCACATTTTGTATTGCCTATTCCCCACAAACACTTGGATCCCTTTTTCCCTTGGTAAACTTTTGGAATAGTCTTCGCAAAAAACCAGGCAAGCATAGAGTTACCTATATTGCTTTCATCGCTTGACTAAAGAGTGTTTTTAAAAACACTTTTCTTCCTTTTTTATCAAGCTCTTGATTTTGTCTTTTAACTTTTTTAATTTTTTGGTTTGTTCCTCTTGTAACGTGTTTTTTTGTCTGGAGTGTCTGTTAGAAAAGTTGGTTTTCTTCTAATGGGTGTGACCATCTTTCCTGGACCTGCCTTAGGTATGGTAGAACACCTGAGATGGGTCTAATTGCACAATTTTTTTGTAGGTTGTACCGGCTTCTTCTTCAGATTAACTAATGGAGGTTTTAGCATCATCAGGTTCACTGGCACGCATTATAGCTTATTCTGAAGCTTTTTTTTCCAGTTGGACAGATTCTGGATCTGGATGGTCAGTTACAAATGACGGTGAGAACTCATCTCGTTACTAAAAGCGTCCGCATCAAGTGAGCATATGCTCATCTGAAAACCATTCATGATGTTTATTATGCTCGTGTTTGATTAATTGAAAAAGCAGAAATTTTTTCATCGGTTAACAGTCCGTTGTCATAACAACAAACCTTTCAGGTGAAATTCTTTCGTCTTTCCAGAGTTCAGTATCTCTGATTTACAGCAAAACACAACCGATAAATTAATATAAATACATATTTTCGTACTTTTCAATTCAAAGTCATTAGAAAGTTTCTAAAGATGTC
Organism: Icerya purchasi; assembly: GCA_039619475.1. Taxonomy (NCBI): domain Eukaryota; kingdom Metazoa; phylum Arthropoda; class Insecta; order Hemiptera; family Monophlebidae; genus Icerya; species Icerya purchasi. The sequence goes on along the minus strand of CM077115.1, from coordinate 396,498,485 downwards.
TCATCCGCTAATATTTAGTTAATACGAGAAGCAAAAAGGTTGGTGGTCGCGTATGTATGTAGCTTTAAAGTATACTTGGAGAATTCTTGTCGGATGACGAAATGGCACGGGAAAAAAAAGGGGGCAAAAAAAATTCAAAAATTTAATAAAACAACCGAGTGATATACCATAAGTGGATCCACGGAGAGGGAAATGGCAGAACCATAATTTCGATGAAAAAATTTATTACAACAGAGAAACTTAATTTAAACTATGCAAGATTTGTATAAATGTTATACCTGCGGATTTAATGATAACTAATGTTTAATAATACTGTTTTCTAGTAAAACTATTAATGTTACGCTTTTATTTTGCTTGTTGTGAACATGATGATCTGACCGTAGCGTTCATCATCTCTTCATCGCAACAATGAGTTAACATTAAAAAATAGCAAAGTATCGCAATTTTTCAAACAGCTTACTTGGTAAACTGATACATATATACACATATACGTAGATACATATTTATAAATATATATTAATAGTGTATATTCGTAAACGAGTTATGGCTGCTAGTAGGTTTTGTTTTATAGTCGCTAATAATAGCTAGAGAGGAGCGAATTGTTGCAACATTTGTTGCTGATGCCTGTAATTAAATCATGTTGTTCCCCTCGTTTTCTATTACGATAATCGCTATTCACCGACATACACACACAGACAAGATAGAGCAATAATTTACCGGCAACCACGCACCACTACGGCCACACCAAGTACTTTTTCAGCTCGCTAAAGAGCTCCGAAAATCTGGCCATCTGCAGCGAAGAAGATATTCAAACAAAATTTGCAGCTACCAGGTGCTGTTAGATTTATGATGGTGTCGGCACCGCCGAACCTGTACACATCTCCGAATTAAATTTCGATAACTCAGCCAGCCGGCTCGCATTCGGTAATTATTCCAACGAAAATTAATCGCAACAACGCCAACACATTATTCTCAATTAGTGCTCTCCGTCTGAAGAATCAAAAACGACTGCTACCTAAATTATTTCCCCAAAACAAAGATAACGAAGGGAAAGAAAAAAAAAAACGTTTTTTAACGATACAATAGCGGATACTGCAGAAAACACGGGCTAAAAAGAGCAAACAATCGAATAAGCACGAGACCGTTTCAGATATGCAGTTCACCCCGGTATGTAGCTTTTGGCTTAATTAATTGTTGGAATACCAACATCTGGAAGATAATGTTGCCATTTAAAAGGAAATGGAACTATAGAAATAATGTGAGAAGAAGTAAAATCGGAATGAAAAGGCGTAACTAAAAGAAATTCCAGCATCGTTGGAATTAGAACATTTTCAACAGATGATAATGAGAATCGTTCAAAAGCACTTTTGTGCCGCGAAAATCAGCTAAAATAAGTCTCGGTAAAAGTAGATGAAAGAAATTTACACATTAATATATATATATATATATATATATATATATATATATATTAATTACAACGTAATTCTTAGGCTACCCCCCATTAGAAAAAATGTTCCAAAAATATCCCAAAAAAATGTTCCAAAAAAATGTCCCAAAAAATGTCCTAATTTTATGTAACGTTTGTTATATTTTATAGGATTTTTGTGATTATGTTATTATATTCATATAGACAGATTTGGAATAATGTTGTAAATTTTGATAATATTATACAAAGTATAGAAGAGAAAGTGACAGAAATGTAAGCAAGAGGGGTCAAGGGGCACAGCCCCTTGCGAGGCCAAAATGGATATCGGTGGTGAATCTTGATTTTTATCCTGGTACTCAGATGAAAGAATATTGAAAGGGAATTAACTCAATATACAATCGCACGCACTGAACGAAAAAGAATTAAGAAATAATTTTTTTTTAAGAATTTCATTAAATTTATTTAAGAGAAAATTGATAAGATAAAGGAGTATATTAACAAATCAATTATAAAATTTTAAAGTTTCACTAAGAGACCTGACCAGAAATTTAATGCTTCGAAGTTTTACTTGGCCATACTTTTTTAAATAGTTTTACGTTGTGTTTGCTTCTCAACGCGCTCTTATTGACACGCTAAATCCGGGAAACACTGGTATGGTGAAGCAAACCCTGAAAGCCAAGCTGATCATGAAATCGAAATTCAACTACTATTCGACGGCAACGTCTTAAACATTAAGCATTTTTCTTCGCATGCACAAATAGTGACTTTTCACACTTTTGACTCGCAAGCTAAAAACTATCTCTTTAGCCAAGTTAATCTCTGCTGCTAGTAGCGGAAAATTTCTTTTTCAATTTGCTTTGGTACTTAGCTGCTTGATTAGAAATATCGGACGATTTACCACTGATGTATAAATATAATACTATTCGTCGACCCATTGAACTACGTAATAAGAATACTTTCTTGGCGATAATATTTTATAATTCTTATAAAAGAGGAGGTTTTATCTACAAACTTTTTGAAAAATTAAGTATATCTTTTATAAGCATGGTATATTTAATTTTTTTTAAAAGGTATGTAGTTAAAATCATTTCTTCTACAAGAATTTTAAAATATTATCGTCAAGGAAGTGAACTCGTATAATAAGGTTTGAGAAGTCAAAGTTTAATTTATGTACATATCTCCATCACTTTTTTTTATCCCAAAAAGGTTTCATTCTGTCCGGAATATTTCATTTTGTCCTAAAACGTTACATATATTGTATATATAAGTAGGCAAAGTATCGACAAAATGAATTGTTTCCTTGGTTAATTATGTGATTTTTACGTTGGGGTTAATTAAAAATTCTGCTACGTTCTTAAGTTGTAGAAGTAATGACAGACATTTCTGCGCAAACCGTAAATTAAATTTATTAGTTTCGAATTATTTCTTGATTAAAATAAAAAAAAAAAAGACTGACAAACATTTCTATACAAACCATAAATTAGTAATGAGAGACAGAACACGACACCGTTTTCTTTTGTATTGAAGTCAGGAAGAATGACGTTTTCAATTTTCCTCACTCTATAAAAAGTGTAGAAGTGATAGAGCTGGTCCAGGGGTGCCTCCAGGCGGGTCAAGATGCGGAGTTCCTTCAAAGGTACGAAGAGCCGAATATATATATATGTATGTACGAATGTATATTTTAATTAATCAACTTCTAATCTTGTTACATATTTCCCGATTTTTCTTTGAAAGATATCCATTATAAAATGCTACTGATTCTGTATTTAACTATTTTTCTTGTCAATAAAGATTTCTTTCATCTGCTTTTACAGATATTCTGTAAATTACCTCTGCTTTAAGAACAGTATACGTATTTATTACTCATATATACATATATAAAAGAAATGATAAATATATATATATATATATATGTGTGTGTGTGCATAATCCTTTGAGCATTGCCATGGAACACCCCTAAACCACCGGATTACCAAATATTAGTTCTCCCGTAATATTTATGGAATAGGAAATTTCAAGAGACTACGACAGTCTGAAATTAAAAAAAAAAAAATCTTTTTTCCTATAATTTTTGTTACAACTTCAGTTACACATTTTATAACGGTTTTATGTTACTTCATAATTTTTTTTTTAATATTACCTCTACTGCAGAAATGATGTTCTATACATATTTTTCAGGATATAGTATTCACTTCATTTCGAAAATATAAAACAGATGCGATCAGTACTATAAGTAATATAGAAGTCTTTTCTCTCAATATTTACCGCAGGCGTAATGTTTTCTTTTTTTTTTTTTTTTTTTTTCTTTTGAATCTCGTCAACCAGGGACCTTTACCCGGAAACAATTAGAAAAGATAGGAGTCAATTATATCTTGATACGGTATTATCAAATATTGTTAGGAGCAAGGAACAAATAATAGGAACAATACGTGGAGAAGGAAAAGATAGGATATAAGAGGCGTAATATGGAGTAGGAAGATCGAGTATCAATAAAGTGGAATAGAAAGCGAAACAACACTCAGCAGAACGAGTTGAACACTTAAAATAAACACCTGATCGGCATCGTAAAGACGCTCTTCGTTTGCGTGAAGAGGACAATATGGAAATGCAACCAACGAAAAACGAAAACGGGAGCAAGATAATAAAGTATGGCTTAAGAACGCAGACATGTAAATTTTCCGTCACATATATTTCGAGGAGACTACGTTTTGTCAAAAATTATGTTCCCGACTATTCTCTATTAGAATATTTTAATGGGCTTCCAATTCAAAAACGTAAAAACTGATGTGCTTAATTATTAGAAGTGTACAACTTGTTCCTCTTAAAGATTTCATTAGCTTTCCTGCGTTAGCAGTCTTATTTTCTAGTTTCGGGGATTTTAGGAAAGTTCACTATCGAGGTGCTCCTTTTTTTTGTTTATTTGGGCAGCCCAGTGCGCATTCGAAAGCAAAAAGAAAAATTAACGTTGCAATCTCATATTCCGGTTAAAAATCCAAACGCGAACCGGCTACCGCAGCATATTAGGCGCAGTGCGGTTTTTCGATCGAGTAGAAGAAACTGGTTGTTCGGATTTTGCTGTTGAAAGTGTAAAAAAAATCACTTTTAGATTATGATAGGCGACCCGGAAAACAACAGAGCAACGAAAAATCTAAATGAACTGTTGGTAAGAAAGTTCATTTGAACATTACACAGAGTTAAATGTCTAGCAGTATCGAAAAAAGACTGTGATATAAGATAAAAGTCTGTCAATTCGTAGCAGGAGGAACCGAAAAACTAAATAAAATCTTCTATATTTCGGTAAAATGAAGATTTTTATTGCCGATAAATCCTTGCAATTCTCTCGGTGCTTGCTGACTTCTTTTAGCGTGTGTGACATTCGATTCTTTTACCTCCTTCTTTTCGCTGCGTTTCCGTACTACTTCTTAATCAGGAAAATATTCGTATTTAATCGGTTTTTCCATCACCGCTATTTAGTCAGCTGAGATGATTCAGTGCATCGGTGAAATAAACAACGGTTTCTGAACTGAGAGGTAGTATGGGACAGTTTAAAGAATAATACATTTTCGGAATTGCCGCAAGTACAATTTCTTTAATGAAATATTTGTGTAAGATGTTGGACAACAACGAGGAATACAGGTAATCGGTGTGAATAATGCAAAAACGGAAGCAAAGGAAAAATTTTACGCGTCATTTGAAATTTTCAAAGTGGGTAAATCACACTTTACGAACTGGTAAGCAAAAATAGAAGACTTTTATGCTCGGAAGAAAGATCTCGTTTAAGAATTTGAACATCTTTGGTTATACATCAGCTGGTAACAATTTCAACAGTCAACGGTAGCAAGATAGTACGGAACCTTAAGCGCGTACTGTGTTGTTATTCGGTGGTTAAAGTAAATTTCTTAACTGATAAGAGATATCGGTCGTTCGGGTCGAAAGGCTTTTAGTGCAAAAGAATTAAAACGAACCGGTAAAAGAGAACAGCAAATATCGTTCGGATTTACACCTGCCACACCTTCGTCCAAATGAACTGCGTATCCCCCAACAGCATCTGGTTAAAATTGAATTTTTTTTCGCATTCCGCGCTATTTGTTTCTCCAGGGCGACGAGCAAACCAAGGAAATAGCGATTGCAGCGGGAGGAAAAGTGAAAAACATAGGCTTGGAAACAAAGCGCTGGAATAACGTGTTGATCCCTGCCGGCAATTTAAAACGGGTCACCGCTGCAACGCGGCCATGTGTCGGTTTCCGTCGAGCGAGCGAATATTTCATCGAATAAGCACGCACCGGCAGCCTTAGAGCCTTTGCCATGTGCAGACGTGTACGAAGTCGGGTGATCGCTCGAGCCGATATCCGCGAAAATGCTCTCATTAATTCCAAATTACGCCCTCTGTTAATATCATATCGGCCTTTTCGGCGAGTTTCTACCTTTTTCTTCTTCCGTTGCTTTTAGTGACGTGTCTTTGTTTCAGCATATGCATTCCTACCGACGAAATATTTCCCGTAATCGCGTCCCATTTTAAGGTGAGCTCCAAAGAGGGGTCTTTCATTAGCTAGCTGCTTTTTTTTGTCACAAACGTCCGACGTTCGACTAAACTTCTTTTAACACTCGGCTGGCCAGTCGGTAGCAAAGAGATCGTAAGAAACAGAATTCTATCGTCAATGCAATCTGCACAACATCATTCCAATATCTCGGTATCTCAGTATCTCGGACACGAAATAGATCGCGAGCACGCATCTATGCCAATTTTAAAAACTAAACACAATCTTCCGGACAGCTAACAACCCGGTCGAAGCGTCTGATTATTTCGTAAAACTTCTAATCTGATTATACAAGATTCTCTAGCTACGACAACTTTTGAAAAATCGGTCTCGTGCATTGAAAAGATACAGTGGGCCTCTTCCATTTTAACAAACCGAATTGATCGGGGTATAGACGAATGCTGGAAATAACAGAAATTTACGTTAATTTTTCAGTAGTAGTTTTTTAACAGCAAAACGCTTTGATTCGCACCCGGTAATTTACAAAAATTGTTCTCCCTTTCATAGACCAGTTAAATCGTCTTTTAAACGAAAGTCAACAGAAATATTAAAAAAATCATATCTTAAGAATGTTAAAATTGTTATCGACTAAGATTTTACATTAACAAAAAGGGGAAAGTTAAAACGTCAATCTGTGATCGAAATTATCAACCGTCCCATCCCCAGCGATTTACCAGGAACAAATTACTTTTCCCTTTTACATATTTAATTAAATCTCTTTTTTTCCATAGACGCATCAAAAATACAATCCCTTTTGCGTGTATCTAGAGAGCTTTATCTACTTAAATCAGCCGTGTTGATATTATACAGACACACGAGTAGACTGCTATGGAGTTATTATTGCGCATCTAAGATTTCATATTAAGAAAATGAGTCTTTGTAAAATTAAGCTGCCAGTTGATTAGCTCCGAAGGACGAGATGAAAGAAAAGTGTGCGCTCAATAGTTCGCCATTTCGAATCTCACCGGCGTCTTGTGACATTTGTACACGCATAAATTCGGTATGAACGGCTAGAAAAACCAGCGCGGCGATACTTTACTTGATTGGTTTCCGTGAATCGCTTATTCGCCAGCTGCGGAAGTAACTAAGAAGTTGTCGAATTCGGCTCCGGCAGTGTTTCTTTAGAAGGAATCTTGGGAAGAGAGCGGTAAAAAATAGAGCACATTATTCGGCGCGACACATAACACACACACACACACATACAGGTCGACGCAAAAACCGAAAACGGTAAATTAATTAGCGGCCAAGAAGGATAATTTCTGGGAAAGTCGATGGTCGTTAGAATTACCAGCACACGCTGCTGCCCGTTATATAATATTAGCGACAGTATTATTATTAGCAGCAGCGATACCGCCACTCACATTCCGCAGAAATGGTAAAAGAAGAAATGTCCGTTATCTGGAATATGGAGACGAAGGCGCCATGCTGATTGCCTAAGTAGCTCTACACAAACCCTTTTTTTGAAGATAAAAGCGCCCATTTCGCCATCCGTCGTACTCTGTGTATCGTTCATCTAAGTAAAACACATTTGGCATAGTGCCTTCATTTAGAGAGACTGTACACCGCGCGAGATATATACGCCTTTTCCAGACCCGCCCCTCGCGCCACTCGCGAACCCTCCTGCTCTTGCTGCCCCTCGCGGCGCTTTGACAACGAAATTTATTAGCCGAACCGAATAATCGTGATACGAATAAAATCCTATAATAATAACATTATCGCGAAGCAGCAGCCATCTCTGATCGCGTAGCAAAAATAAAAATTTCCCTTATTAGCTTCCGTCCCGACGCCTCGCCCAGCAGCGGGAAATTCGTTTGAACAGCGGCGGCCCTTTCTTCCGAAAAGCTCGCAATCGATAATGTTCGAAAATTCCGGAAAATTAACAAAAGCCGTCAACTTTGCCCGCCTAATTTTTCCTCTCGCCGTTTCTCAGGTAGGAGAATTATTTCTGCTGAATTTCACACCGGTCACTCCTCGTGCACACGATCCGACCGTTTCGATTTAAATAGAAGTATTTTTTTTTTAGTATTTCACTTTACGAGTTTCATCTAATGAAAACGATACTGAAAATAAAAAGTTCCGAACGTCCTCATCAACTATACGTTTGAAAGAAATTTTTTCCTTCAAACGAATTAATTCGAACATCTGCAGACTACTTTAGATATTATGAACTCGCTAAAGAATATTATTCGCGAATTTTTACACAGTTAAATATTTATCACCTTATCTTTTCTCTTGCATGAGCTTTATTTACGAAAATCTCGCATCTGGGTGAGCTGGACATATTTTGAAACTACCTAAAGCCGTTTTGTTTGGTTTTGTTTTTTTTTTTTTTTTTTTTTTATCGGATGAATCAGGTTATTTACAGAAATTTGGTAAATGTCGCATTCTTCCCTACACTGAGAATGATATATGCTCTTTACGTGAATAAACGGCGCTGCTCTTTTTTTTGCACATTAATGTAAAAACTGTTTCGGGGAAATTAAATTATTTCATTATCAAATTTCGTAAATTTTTGGATGGTTATCGAAAACATTTTGTGAAAAGAAATTTAAGAAATCCGAAATGCTATAAAATGTACAGTCAAATAAATTACGCTTTCATAGATATCACACTACTATGAAGACCTCCATGTTGGTTCCGATTGCGAGCGATGAAATTACGAAGAAACTCCTAAAATGAATAGGTGAGAAAAACGATAGACGGGGAAAAGCTTTTAAAATTTCCGTTGTAGACCGGATATTTAAGTTAATGAACGATATCATTAGTCAAATAAAACGAAGAGGAACATATCTTTCATCACCCTCCCCATTGTGTAGTCTAAAGTTCGAAAAGCACAACGAAACAAAGGAAACTTGTAAAGTTTCCTTTTTTTTCATCTTTAAAAATAAAATTCGGAGTGTCTGCTTTTCATGTTATTATAAAAAAAATTTCAGTACAGTACTTTTAATCATACCTGATTGTTAGAATTATAAGTAATACGAAAATTAAATATTCCAATAATAAGTAAATATTTATAAAAAATATATCAATTTACTAACGTTTTAAATCTTCAGCCGAAAACAACAATAAGAGGATGCAGTTTGCCTTTTTGTATTTTTGCGTTTTCAGCTGATGATGGGGGCCGTAAATTGTTACTAAAAATTGATATATTGGCACTTTTTGGTTATCGTATTATTTGTAGAAGTTTCTGTTTCTTTACACGTTGCTAAAAATAGAGTCAAGGTTATAAATGAAGCGTTGCTCAGTTCCGACAGTAAACATTCTATACGAACCATTTTAGATGCTTGAAACTATTCTCCAGCGAACGTTCATATATTAGTGTAAACAACATCGGCGAGGGAAAAGAAGTTGCCCACAGTCGGTCGGGGGACGCAACAACCCCTAACATCAAATTGCTTCCAGTGTAGCTGTGTGTCGTCTGCAACGAGCCGGTTCAAACGTGAAGCAGAGTAGGCAACCAGTTGCGCGAACACCTTTTTCAGGTTGTCGACAGATATAATATAGAAGAAGACTGTTGCAGGCCGTGACTGCTAAAGTGCCCGGATGGTGGCGATGATGCGCGCTCGACCTGTTAAACCGATTTGTGATTAAAAATACTTTCGGTCACGCACCGAACCGCGTAAAGAGCGTTTCTAATGCGAAATGATCAGTTGTATCCGGATGATGATCGGGTATTAGACGAGAAGACAGTCGTAAGAAAGCCGAAATGCCTAATCGGAGTGAGCCGACATCCCACGTAGATAATCAGCATGTAACAACGCGTTAAATAACGGGTACTGTTCGTATTAAACAGTGCCCGGGTCATAACCGTCTATTTACAGTGATGGCAGCGTGCGAGAAAGGCTTCGCGTCTGTCTTATAATTTAGTGACCGCGATCTTGTCCGTCAAGTTGGATGGGAACGGACGCCTTGATCGTGCCTACCTGCGCCAATCCTTATCAGTAATTGCCGCCAATCATCGCGGCTCAAAGTGGATTACGTGATTAACGGATTACCTGTCGTCCTTCCTTCTATTCTTCTCGCGGTTGCGCGGAGAAATCATCACGTAAGACGACAGACTCTCGTTCCGTCCGATTCATGCAGTCAATTCATCAACGATGTCGAAATGTTTACCGTTATCAGTCGGAAATGTTCATGAGTGAAGCCTACAACATATCGGCAAACTTTCGAAATTCCCGTTCGCACGACATGGCAGCGGTAAATCTGGACGGAGATAAAAGAAGCGACCGGCATGTAGATGAAAATGTTGAAATTGAAAAAAGGGGACAAAAACAATACTTGTAATATGAACTGAAATAGAGAGGACTGTTTTGAGAACAGGATCGTTTTGTCACTACTACTCGTGAGAGATTTATCTATTAATATTTTACGATTGTTGGCGAGGAAACGGGAAAGAAGTACGAATGGACGAGAATTAGACCACTCTGATGTGCCCTTCGAGGAAGTAGCTGACGGATAAGTAGTTTTCGGAGAGTACAACTTAAAAAGGAATGAATCGACTGTACAGGGGCGCAAAACTTTGTCCAAGAATGAAAAAAACTAAAGTATTAAAAATCTTACGGAAACCAAATTGTCAACTTTTGACAAATTAAAAAAAAAAAGTCAAGTAAATTTTCAAGTAAATCTTGCAAAAAAAAAAAAAAAACCTTTAGCATTTGAGTTTTACTAATATATGATTCTTCCATAAGCACTGAAAGGATTGTTTTTCCGTTAAAGATCTCTCTGCAACCGAGAGATTTGTTCGGACGCGTTTGATGTGTTGATGACTTTTTGTTTCTCATCAGATATTCAGCGAAATATCAACAGATGACAAAAGTTTCTTAATACAAAGATAGTGTAAACTTTAAACTTTCTCCGTCATTTATCGCAGAAAAAAAAAAATATGAAAAAAGTTATTCCTTTAGCGTAAACTGTATTTTATAAATAACAACGCTGTTAACAGAGTAATTTTTGCGTTGAATAATACATTTATAATATAACGAGCGAAGAAATAAAATATTCGCCGGTAGAAACAGCAGACGATGAGGAAATTAACATTAAGCGAAAACATCTTTAGTTGTTGAAAAGTTCAACGAATTCAGTTTTATTTATAACTCTTTTATATATCGAATTATGTTTCATTTCAGAGCCTCGTCAACTTTGTCCGCAGCGTCCTAATGAAATTCTCATCATTTACAACATGCAACATACTACAACGATTTTGTGATTTTAAAAAATGTAGCAGGAATAAAAAAAAGATAAGAAAAATTGTTCTAAAATATTTGTATAACACAGTACAATTATATTATGATGGTGTATTAAAGTGAACTTATTATGTAAAAAAAAAAAGAGGGAATATGTGTTTTTTGGATTATGTTATATTCTTGAGGTCTGCACGGATTGATAAATTCTACTTTGAAAGCTCGCAATTGACGTAATAGTTTATACTACACGGGGATCTACTTGTTTACGTAATAAAACATATTGTACTCTAAATAAAATTGAAATTAAACAGAAATTTTCCCAGGGAATAAAATTGGAAGAACGATAGCACGGAAAAGAATATTGCGTTTTAGCGGAAATACCATTGAGAGTATTTATCATTGTAAGAATATAACAATACTACATATACATATGTATATTTAAACTTCGATCCCACAGACTCTCCTAGGAAGACACTACTCGAACCTCCGGACTCGAGTCTACTATAATTTTTACAGACGAATCACAATTAACCGAGTACTTTGTAACAGTAAATATGTGTCACAAACGTGACACGAAATCGTTCCACATTTTTTTACAGAATTGTTATACTGCTGCCCCGGCATAAGAATTAGTCGTCAATATATGTACACATATTTTTCCATAAGTAAGCCTTACGACGACACCCTCTGGACTTGATGGTTCTAGAGTAAATTTCAACTGACCATGTCATTTTAAAAACAAGTATATATATTAACGTTTTTTCACAAGAATAATGTTGGCATCGTTGGACATTATTCGTTTATTACGAATGTAACAAAATACGCTAAAAAAGGTGGTGGATAAAATTAGAATATTACGTGATAGAGATCGAGTTAGATTCCGAAGAGTAAAAATATAAATCAAGAGAACTCAAATTCAATAAAAAGAAATATGGAGGAAATAAAAAAATGAATGGAGTTCCTTTTTTGTATAAACGCAAAGACGAAACCAGTCGTTAATGGCTGAAATAAAAATGTTACGAGAATTACGAACGAAACTGAAAAAAGTAAGGTAAAACAATAAATGTGCCGGGGGTTCACCAGTTAGAACATTACGCCAGATGAGAGAATTGTAAGATATACTGAAACTAACAACGAAAACATCGATCAGATTATTGTAAGAACTGGAGAAAAAATCAATTGTAATATTAAAGAGGAGGGCCTTACCGCCTCATACATAATATATATATATATATATATATATATACAAAAAATAAATCGTTACCGAGATCAATCTTAGTAAAATCTAAAAAAAAAAAAAAAAAAAAAAAAATCTAAATTGATGCAGTCCTAGAAAAGAAAACGCAATAAACGATTTATGATAAAGAATATCATTAATTTTTATATAAATGAAAATTCACCCAGATATAATAAATCACTTTTTTGGGAAATGAAACAAAAACCGAAAATTCTACAGTATTAATTCACATGGGTCAAAAGAGGAAAAATCTTCGTTCGAAAAAACGCACAAAACCCAATAATCTTAAATCGTTAAATGATTTAATAAGATTTATTATACACGATATATTCCGGATGTACTGCTCGATAGATAGTAATGATGATCAAATAAATCAAACAATTGAAGACAAAACAAAAAAGTAAAGATTCTAATGACAATATTTAAGATTACTATATAAATTTAATTTTCTAAATATAAAATCTTTGAAAAAATATTTTAATGGGCTACAAACAATAATATTTTATGAAGAAATACAAATCATAGTCTTATTCGAAATAAATATAAAATAAAATGAAACTCAACTATTTAACCTCCATGGTTTTAAATCTCATAAAAACTGCAGAACACAAAAACGGGGATGGCATAGTAATTAATAGATATATATATGTATTACGATAAAATGAATATACAATGAATTAACTGTGAAACAAGTACTCTAAAACTGAATTAAAATAACCGTAATAATATTAATAGCAATCTATACATAATAAGATGAACTAAATAATAACTTAAATTTCATTAGAAAAAAAAAAAAAAGATTATATTAAGTAGGTATATATGGCGACATGAACTTCCAAATATGTAATAACTCTCTAATAAGTACAGAAGCACACTGGAGCGGATTCAAAGAAAAAATTAATAATAAGGTTACAAGGATTGAAATCCAAATAAGTAAGATCTTAAAATCATGCTTAGATCATATACAAGAAACAAAAATTACGAAAAGGAAGGTATATATCAGAACACAAAATTTCCGATCTCTACCTAATCTATCGCATAAAATGCGAATAAATACTAATATAAATATAATAATACCAGAAATAAGCGTAAAAAAATTATAAAAAAACGCCCCCCACAGAATAATATTTGGGGAAATGGGGAAATGTAAAAAAATTCGACTAAAGATGAATAAAAAATTTCAGGAAATTTATTTTAAATGTGAAAATTAAATATATATGAAAAGGAGAACAATAAGAAAAACACTGCTATAAAATCATTGTTGACATTTAAAACCAATAAATGATACGAGATAAACTTTTTAAAATTCGGATATCCAACACAAACAATAAAAAATATAGAGAACAATATAAAAAAATTAAGAATAAAGTTAATAAAATGGTTAAAATGAATAAAAATAAATACGGTAGGACAATAATAGATAATGCTATGGAAGACCAAAATAAGACATGGAAAAACGGATAAATGATATAAATAAAAGAAGCAATCCGGTTGATAAAACTTTAATACTTCAAAAACTATAACCTAGAATTATTAACCGATAATTTTTTTATAAATTATTTTAATAATACAGAATACAAAAAGCGGTGAATTATTTAAAGAAAACATCGAGAATAAAGAATCTTTCAACATCTTATTTGTTAATTATAAAATATAGTAATTTATAACGAGTATACAATTATAACAAACAAATTTAAGAATAAAGTGAAGGCTTACTTAGATAACCCATCAACAGCTAAGAACACAACTCGCTATGTGTGATCAGAAACAAATTCTAAATCACACTGAGGTAAAATGGGAAATAAAACGGTTCATATAGTATAAATCAACAATTTAAAGTCGATTAATCATAATTGTTAGAATAAGATGATGTACACAGACTACAATAAATATCTAAAAAAGATTATATTAAACATTTAAATAATACAAGTATAAAATGTAAATATTAAAAGATTTTTTTTTTTTTTAATTTTATACATATTAAAAAGTGGGTTATTATTATTATTATTATTATTTGGTATTTGGTCGTTTAATATATTAATTTTGTGTTTATTTATACAATACAAACAAAATTAGAATTGAGACATATTAACTATCTTCAAAAATAAAACGTGATACGAAGGGTAATACGAAGTATTCAGATATAGATGGGAACATACTAAGAAAAATACAACATTCTGAACTCAAAATCGTACTTCTGCTATTTACTTAATAATAGAAAAAAAAAATCACTAGCGTATAATATCAGGAAAATACGACACTATAAAAATCATAAATTTAGTAATTCGAACAACCATGAAAACAACATCCAAATAAACTTACTGTGCAATCCATTAAACGTATTAAACCATCACCAAATATGAAAACAACTAAAATAGAAATAAAAAAAGTGTCTTATCGATAACAACAGCAAACAGTAACAAAATAATCACGATTACCAATATCGAGTATATGTCATGTATAACTAGTAGGTAATGGATATGTACAAATATACGCATGTATGAGACAATTATGGTTTATGTAGGTATCTATATTGAGTATGAGCAATAAAGTGTGTGGGTCATGCAGCCGCATACACACATGTATATTATATATATATATAAAAAAAAACAGCATTACCGGTAACATGCCTCTGAACTCGTTAAATACGTAACAATTGTATTACATTAACCGAATAAAAAATGGAAACAGGTGTTAATTTATAGAACCCTGCCGACAAGAGCTACATGCTTGGCACGATCTTCAAACGTAATAAAAGAAATAAAAAAAAAAAAAAATCATCTTTGAAAAAAGCACGCGGATATTGAATATTGCATCAGTTCGAGGGACTATGCACCGAATTAATAATAATTATGTCAGAAAAAGAGACAAAAACGGAGACTTTCTACGAGTTTATGAGCAAGAATTTAGTTCTCGAAAGACTCTTTCCCGTGATTTTAACAAGTGCATCTTGGCGCAAGAAGATAAGTGCTAAATAAATTTTCAGTTGAAATTTACGGCCTTATTATATCTTAATTACCGTTAATTTAAACAGCGCAACGCGAGAAAAAATGAGAGGATAATTAAAATGGAAATATCGTGTAGTTTTGAAAGGGCGTAAAAAAATTCGTAAGAACGACGAATGCGAACAGGCGTCGGCGAGTACACCGCCTAGATAAGGTAAAGAGTGAGGCTAAAAAGAAGCAACGCGGCTAGAGGGGAAGGACGGCGACGAACATTACGGGAACCCTACCGGCTAATAAAACGTCTGCGTCTGTATAGGATAGGCTGCAAACAAACAAGGTAATAGATAGGCTTGACACGTAAGGCGACGCAGGATCAAAATAAGGATTTATTATCGGCGCGAAGACGCTGCTTGTAGCTTGAAAGCAAGGGGTTCATTTGCCGCATCTGATACACCGTTATGAATTTAAGAAGATTGAAGGCATTAGCGGGAGGGTATAACTCCGATACAGATGCGCGTCGCTATCTGTAATTCCAGCTCGTCTGCTAACTTTCGTATAACAACGCTGAAGGATTTATCGGTAAGTCTCTGAAGGCAGAAGGAAAAAATCCCGAATGAAGAAGAGAGAAAACAAGAAGAAAGACGAAACAGGGAAAACGACGAACTGCGCAAGAAAGTACGCGGCAGTGCGCTAGTATTTCTCTCGAAAAGAAGATACCATCATAAACTGGAAAAATAAGTAGACACCGTGGGCAGAAGTGAAGTATACGAAAAAACAGAAAGCAAAAAAAAAAAAAAAAGGGCAAAAGGATAAGTGTGCTGAAAGGAAAAAAAACGTAAAACAGGTCTGACGTTTATAGGCTAGGAAACACAACCGCTTCTACAATACCCGCGTGGCCGGCTTGCCGCCAATACATCGAAATTCCAGTGTGGGTGAACGGTGGTAAAGCTGGTCTCAATAATAGAAGTGCATGAGGAAAATAATTCCCGGAATTGATTTCGGCCGGAAAAATTGATAATGACTGTTCTGAAAGTATTGCAAAAAAAGGTGGTAACGTGAAATGAATCTTTTTCCTACAAACCCTTCTGAAGGGAAATTATTTTGACGACAAGACACCGCGTCGTGTCTCTATATGAGCGCGAAATTTTTCTCGGAATATAATCTTATTTCGGAACATTACATGACAACGAGAAAGCAGCAAAATTCACACTTCGACAGTTCTAATTTCACTACTGATAAACCAACGACGACCTCGGCTAGGTAGATTGAAGTTTATAACACTAAGTTCACGTCTCGATAATTTTTTTGGTTAACTGTTTCATGTTGCTCAAGTGCAGTCGAAGCAGAATACATTTTGAAGTTTTTTTTGTGTGATTAATAAGATGGTTTTTAACGCCCTAAAACAAGAACCTTGTTTCCGGAATATTGAAAATGAATTAAATTCGACACGTTCTGTCTGCGCTACTTACTTATTTTTTAATTTTCTCTCACGTTTAATTACCAGCTAAACACTATTGTTTAAACACTGCATTTCGGTCTAATGAAAGTTAGCAAACTGGAAATTAGACACCTACCGAGTAAATAGCGCTTATAGAGAGCCCAAGGGCGAGCTGCGTGCTGAAGAAGTTCGGAAAAGTTAAAGACTGACCCTACAACATCCTCCATTCGGATCCCCATTCTTAGTTCTTTATAAACTGGTTAATCTCGTAGTTTGCTTATCTGACGATTCACGGAACTATTCTCGTTATGTTTTACTTAATTCCAATCGCATTCGATCGTATTCTTCAGAGATGAGCCGTCTGAAAAATTACCCCCCCCTCCCCCGCTATATGTTGCTGTTAGAATTTAACGAATTAGTAGAGATGCAGTTTAATAATAACGCAAACCTTACCTAGTGATTAAAATATTCCGTAGAAAATTGAGTGCAGTGGCCTAATGATAGTATTGGCGACGATTGATAATGGGGAAAAAACTTCATCAGACAAGGCCTAACTATATAAAACTATATCTGAAAACTTTCGTTTACGATCGGAGATGCTTTTTTTCGACACGTACGAAAAGTTTCAATTACTTTTTTACCATAATTGTTTTGATCGCATTCAGATCCGAAATTAAATCAGCTCCTGGTCAAATAGAACTTGCACAATTGTTCAATTTAAACAATTATTCTTAGCGTTTATTACTGCCTCGCGCTTAACTCAGAATCCGAATTGTAATTTTAATCAACACCTGCAGATTGAACGAGAAAATTGACATTTCGGTGAAATTTGCACCGTCAGCAGAACCCGCTCGTAGCAACTCCCTTTAAATGATTCGATTCTTCACCTACCACACGCTGAATTATCATTTCCACAAAAATGGTGGTTAAATTTTCGACAACTATTCATTTAAGAAAAATACAAGACGATAAAGTGCAGCTTCGATTATATTTTAGTAATATTTCACGTTAAAGTTTATTACATGAAACTTATCGATTGCTAGTTAGGAGAAAATAAGCAAAACAAACGAACGAGGTTAACTCGAACAGTTAAACGTTTCGTCGGCATTTCGAAAGATTTTTCACAATTAACTTTTTTCCGTAATGCCCCCTTGCCGTGCCCGGAAAAACTAGAGCCACTCGATATTACATGCTCTCCCGGGTAATGTGATATTTGATCAAAAGTTGTGATCGTTCGGCATGTCGTACAATAAATAGCCCGGCGATAAGGGTTCATCCCCAAAATTCGAGGTAATAATATAAAGTCAAAGTCGAGGCCATATATATCAGGAGGGTAAGAATTTATAATCCTTTATTGGATGAAGTCGTAGTTCAGGGAATATACTTATTTATATTACACGGGAAATTGTCCACTATCGCCCAATATAGGGCGATAAATCTAAATCTTGTCTATCCCTCTGAACCATCGCACGTAGCCGCACAATTGCTGCATCGAATCGCGTTAAAGGGATGCGAAATAGCATCAGAAATATCTCATACCACATGACAAAACACGTACCAGCAATAACCGCAAATATCGTCGGACCAACGAACGGCCAACTTTATCGGCCCGCTTCAATTTTTTTTAATAATATCCTCGCAATATTATTACTTACTGCCCCTCTTATTTCCATATTACATGTAAAAATAAATAAATATTTCTTAATAACAATATCTACACAATATACAGAAAAATCAATAAAATGCTCTTTCCTTTTCCTTTTTTTTTTTTTTTTTTTTTTTTTTTTGTAATACATACATCAATGAAAAAAAAAAAAATCTTATTTTGTGCCTGTTTGTGCGTATGGGGGAATAAGCCACCCTACACATACGACTGGTGAAAAAGATAAAAGAAATGAAAAACGAAAGCAAAGATGTGAAAATGTAACATCGCAATTACTGGAAAAAAAAAAACAAAAAAACATCGGGATTAACTGAAATAAAATGTTTTACCTTTTGCGACAGATTTTTGAATACGGACAATAATTAATGTTGTCATAAACCTTTTTTTTTCAATTAGAATAATACAGAATTATACATTTAAAGTAGGCTTGTTTTCAAAACGTTCCATTCTTATTTCTATTTTGTTCCGTTGTATCTATTTTGTATTTCATTAAATTGTTTCCTAATAGATATATAAGTCACGGTGTTTTATGTTTCGCAGGAATACAATATCATAAAGTTAGACACTGTGTAATTTTTAATCATTTACATTAGGCTGGAAAATTAATAAGTTTATAAACTATATACGTGAATATAGTTGATAGAGAATTAAAGGAAGTTCTGATTTACTGAAATATTACATTGTGAATCTACAATTTAAATTATGAAAATATTATTAAACTCCGACTAGTTTCGAACAAAGGCAGTATGAAAGATTATATGATTATGTTGTGAATCCATTTAGCGGTTTAATTCACGTAAAAGCTTTTTGATCTAAATTCGGGATATGTAAAACCGGTAATATTTTTATAAAATCTTTAGGCTAAGGGAAAGACGAATAATTTTGATTTAATCGAAAACCGTTTCCGGGAAAATGAAATTGAACTACGAATTCCGAACATGTCGATTTAAAAATCTTACTTTATTGTATTTCCGTAGTTTTCATAAACTAACAACAGTTTTCATTAGAAATAATAAAAATTCAAATTTTTTCACTCGGAAAATCTTGAGAAAATGCCGAGAAAATTTGTTACACAAAAATTATTAAAAGCTTGAAAGTATCTTACAAATAAATTCTACCGAAAAATTCTTGTACATGTACTTTTAAAAAAATTTACCACTCTGTGTTTATTCTTAACAAACTTATTTCACCTGAATATTACACCTAGCTTAAAGTTCCGTCTGATCACTCCCTCTAAAACTCCGTATAAAGTACTTGAAAACACATGAAAAATTTGATAGTTACAAAAAAATCTGCTTTTATATTAATTATAACCAATTTCTACAAGCAGAAAATTTGAGGACACGCTTAATCATGAATACTACGTCGTGAACAAGATTAAAATCTAACATTTTTTATTGTCTTGAAGTTTTATTCCCATCTCAGTTTTGCAACAAAGCCGATTCATTTCTAGAGTGTGAATTATAACGTGTGATAGAAAATGGATTTTTTACAACACTATACCAGGGCAAATGGTTGTTCCTGCTAGAGCTAGTACTCTAGTCAGTAGTCAATACTATCTTCTGGCCAGCCCCCATTAGAAGGTAGTATACGAATTGGAACAACCAGGAGAGTCTTGTACGTCCACGTCGTGCGGGGTGGTAATTCTCTTTTCGGTAGGCTTGGTACTGATGGAGAAGCTAAAGCAAGACTTTCCAAAACTAGTGGGTTGGTGGTGGGACTGTACCTGCCAAGTACAGATCTCATTAAATGCCACCCTTCGATCTCATCTGCAAGAAGAACAGCAGACCACTAGCAACTCACTCATAACCCTGGGCCCCAGGCAAGTATTAGTACTTGGAGTGAGTAGGCGAGTATCCAGCGCCTTAAAACTGGAATTGGCCGGCGGAAGGCAAGGAGAAACCACCGCTGTATACTTCTCGAACATTTACGATGGAAAACAAGAATAGAACAATGGCCCTTAGTCCGGGGCACCCCTTCAGTGGGGCGAGGGTGCGAAGAATATCCCCGTTGCTTCCCATTGTAAATCAGGAGAGAACAAATCAAGAAAGAATAAATGTTTTTAACGATTCAATTAAAATTGCAACATGGAATGTCCGGAGTCTATTGCAAGTGGGAAAATTTGCAAATGCAGTCAAAGAAATGAATAGACTAAACATCAAAGTTCTGGGCCTGAGCGAAATTAGATGGCCGGAGACTGGAGTCCTGAAAGCTGAAGGAGTCCATATGTATTTTTCTGGCAGTACTGATGGCACAAATAAAAATGGAGTTGCAATTATTATTCCAGATAAATTAGCACCTTCTGTTATCGACTTCATACCACTGAACAACCGCGTTGCAATACTTATTTTAGCAACATCTTATCGTCGTATGAATATTATCCAAGTTTACGCTCCGACTGCAGATAAGTCAGATGATGAAACTGAAGAGTTCTATAACCACCTTCAAGAAGCTATCGATATTACAAAGCCTGGGGAAATTACAATTGTAATGGGCGATTTCAATGCAAAGATTGGAAAAGGTGAGGAAGGAGATCTTATTGGCAGACATGGGCTTGGCACCAGAAATGAAAGAGGAGATCGACTATCGCAATTCTGCACCGATACACAGCTTATGGTAGCAAACACCTTCATGAAACATCATCCAAGAAGATTGTATACCTGGAAATCTCCAGCTGATAGTAAAGATAATATTGTTCGCAATCAAATTGATTTCATACTCTTAAATCGCCCATTCAGGAAATTTGTTCAATCGGTCAAAACCTATCCTGGTGCAGACATTAACTCTGACCACAATCCTGTTGTTATGAAATTCAAAATGGAACGCCAATTTATTAAACAGAAAAAGGATTTCAAGGGGAAAACGGATGTAGGAAAGCTGAAAAATCAATCATTCAAATCTGAAATTGGACACGCTATTAAAGAAAAGATTGAAATCTTGCAAGAGTCGAGTAAAAGCGAATGGGACGAAGTAAAAAGAGCTATTTTAGAGGTGCAAAAAGAAATCGGTTTGACGAAAAATGTCAAAAAACAGAAATGGATGACGGATGAGATTCTGGACTTAATGGAAAAACGAAGAAAGACAAAAAATAACCCTCCCCAATATAAAAACCTGAACAAACTCATCCGAAAATTGTGTAGGAAAGCAAAGGAACGTTACTGGAGTGAAAAATGTGCTGAAATTGAAGAGCACGAGAGGAATCACGACCTGTTCAACGTTCATTGATTAGTGAAGGCAGCTACAGGTACCTATCGAAAACAGGGTATGGGTTTTCTACGCGATGAAAACTCAAAACCAGTCATTGGGACAACGAACAAGCTAACTGTATGGAAAAATTACGTCGAGCTTCTGTTCAATGATACAAGGAGTACTACTGCTCCAAAAGAGTATCTCGAATTCAGCGATGAAGGACCACCAATCACGCAAGAAGAAGTACGATATGCAATCATGAGGCAGAAGAATGGTAGAGCAGTTGGGCCAGATAACGTACACGCTGAAATGCTAAAAATTATAGCTGAATATAGCGAAAAAGGGCTGCTGAAAATGACCAGGGCCTTTAATCAAATCTACACCTCCGGCTGTCTACCTGAAGAATGGGTCAAATCAACATTTGTACCAATCGAAAAAAAGAGTAATGCTAATTGCTGCGATGAATATCGTTTAATTAGCTTGATGTCCCACGCCTTAAAAATCTTTCTTCGCGTTATACATACAAGAATTTATAAGCGCTGCGAGGAACAATTGAGCAATACCCAGTTCGGCTTCAGAAACGGTTTTGGCACCCGCGAGGCCTTGTTTGCAATTCGAATACTAACTCAACGCTGTCGTGACATGAATGTTGATGTTTACGCATGCGCCATCGATTATCAAAAAGCATTTGACTGCGTAAACCACGAAAAACTGTTCGAAATTTTGAAAAGTATTCCTATTGATAGGAATGATCTGAGAATAATAAGGCACCTATACTGGAATCAAACTGCCGAAATTCGCGTTGAAAATACCATGTCAGAGGAAGTAGTGATCCAAAAAGGAGTGCGTCAGGGCTGTGTCATGTCTCCCTTACTCTTCAACGTATATGCGGAGGCAAATATTTCAAGAAGCATTAAACGATAATATGGGAAATCTTAAAGTAAATGGAGTCACGCTGAATGAGCTACGATATGCGGATGACAGTTTAATTCTTGCCTCTAGCGAGAAAGAACTACAACGGATGTTGAATAAAATTGTTGATAAAAGCCAAAGTTACGGATTAAAAGTGAACATCTCCAAAACAAAAGTGATTGTTTTTTCAAAAATCAAAAACCAAATCAGATGCAAAATCAAGATAAAGGGAGAAACGATTGAACAAGTTCAGTGCATTAAATACCTAGGAAGTATACTAGAGGAAAACTGTACATCAACTCCGGAAATACGCAGCAGGATTGAGCAAGCTAGAAGAGCTCTCACCAAAATGAAAAGCTTATTCACCCATCAAGACCTGAGGCTCGAACTTCGAATCAGACTGCTAAGGTGTTACATGTTCTCTATTTTGCTTTATGGTTGCGAGAGCTGGACCCTGAATACACCATTGGAAAAAAAGTTTACCGCATTTGAAATGTACTGTTATCGGCGTATTCTGAAAATATCATGGGTGAAAAAAATTACTAATATCGAGGTACTTCAAAGAACGGGAAAGACCCTTGAATTAATGCTTACCATCAAGAAACGGAAGCTACAGTACCTCGGACACATCATACGAGGCCCCAAATACGAAATTCTGAAGGTCATTTTGGAAGGAAAGATAAATGGGAAGAGATCGAGAGGAAGACGACAAAATTCATGGATGGACAATCTTATCAACTGGTTCGACTGTCCTTCTATACAACTCCTCCGATCGGCCATTGTAAAAGAAAATTTTCAATCGTGGATCGCCAACCTTCAATTTGGAGACGGCGGATAAAGAAGAAGAAGACCAGTAAACACTGTAATACCTTTAAAACTGCACCACGACAAGTTATCGCTATCGTTACAGTTAGAGAGTTCTTAACAACGATTTTCTGAATATGGATGAAATTATCACATTAGAAATGTAACAAAATCTTCAACCAACAATATAAATAAACCTACTATTAATAGTGATAACATATTTCTATAATGTAAATAAGAAATTTTAAAATTTAAATTTCACATCAATATGTTTTAGTAGCAATTTTTTTCCTTTTACCACTACCAATACATACACAACTCTAGATTTCCGAAAAGACAGAAAGTCGATAAAATAAAAATAACTGTTTATCAAATATAACAGGTATTTAAAAGGAACAAATAGCAGTAAATAATTAACATAATACCTGTTAATGTTATAAACAATACGAAAATAATTATCTTAAGAAAGTTTTTAATATTTTTTATAGTACAAATCATTAAGCTATATATTGCGTTATATATATATATATATATATATATATATATATATATATATATATATATATATATATATATATATATATATATAACCAAACTAAAAGAAATAGAATATAGTTAACTCTTAACATTAGAACAAGATACGTTTCAAAATTTCTTTATCAATATTAAGTCAGCTTATTCTTACATTAATCGGGGATCTTAGATGACAATAAAATAAACTTTGAATAGACTTATAAAAATTTAGATTTTATTTTTTAAAAGAAAAATAAAAATACATTATCTATTTTTTAAATACGGATGACAAATTGATTTTAAATGTATACAAATAAACCCGAAATATATATATATATATATATATATATATATATATATATATAGGTTAATTAATGCAATAGAGAAAGTTACATTAAGACAATTAATTCATTATATATTTTTATTAATTAAACTATGTATAGAAAAAATAGAAAAAATTTTGTGAATTTGGAACAACCTACATCAAAATAATAATATTTGAACAATTAATAACTCTTGTTGCGTTTTTTATAAAGCGGTTAGTACATCTTTTAATCGGATACAACATTTTTTCTTGATTAAACAGAAACAAACTAAACCCAATGTGAATGCATAAAAAAGGCCCATTCTATACACGAGAAGATAAATTGAAAAGTTATCAAACTAAATAAAAACACACGACACCTACATTCAGATGAACTGACTTGAAAAAAACTTTGGGGGTAAAATAATATTTTTATTAGGTTCCATAAACATAACCCATTGATGAAATTGTTTTCTTACACATAAAAACCATATCTATTCAATATTCAATATATATATTTATTGCGAATGTGTGTGAAAATATGTGTATACATTTTTATGTTAAAACTAGAATTTTACTCAGAATGAGGTCCAGACCTTCGACCCATTTTCTCCTCTTATCTACGTTACTAGTATAATGTATACTTAAGATTACGTGTAAAAATTGAATAATTTCATGAAAATAATTATAAAAAAATATATATATTACAGGGAAGTGATGCAAAACGTTATTAAAATTTTAATTTTTGAACAGGAGTACATACAACTAAAGTTTAAAGTAAAACTACATAAAGCAACAGAAAGAAATAATGTTAATATTAACCTATAAAAAGTTGTAAAAAAATAAAAAAAAACACTTAGAATACATGATGTACATGCATATGTCAAATATCTTGTTGATAATGATGAAAGAAATGTTAAACATTACTTATATTTATATTATAAAGAAAATCAATGTTTAAAACAAAACGTTCTATTATTATTTTTAAAAATTAAATTTTTTGCTATATCATTTCAATTTATTTCTACTGCGATTGAATTATGAATATTAAGTTAAAGCCGCAGAATTTAAACGAATTTGATAGCTCTTGAAAAATGAACATTCCTTAAGTAATAAACATTGAGAACAGTTCGTAACTTTAAGGGGGCCGCTGACCCTCTTAACCAACCGGAGTTGGCGCCTATGCTTACATTAATTTATTAATTGGATTTGAAGGCGAACCCTTCAATCAATCGTATTCTCGCGTTGTTTTTGTGCAGTTTATATATATATATATATATATATATATATATATATATATATATATATAGGGGAGAAGGTGTAATAATTACTTCCCGCATAAAAAAAGAAATTTTTGTGGATAACCCGCTTACCGGAAAACTTATTACTCAATTTGTTTTTTGGCTTGTCGTTAAAAAAACTTGTTTCACTTATTTATAAAATTCAACAACTATTTTCATAAGTAAGTCGCAGATCGAAATTTAACCAGGAAAGTTTATTTTAGTAAATAAGGGGGGGGGGGAGAAAAATGAGTAAAAACCTCAACTTCAAAATTATTAACTTCCGAAATAGAAGAAATGGTACCCAGAGTGGACATACGTTTTAGTTCGGACAGTAATTTTAGAGGAGAAAACAAACTCCAGAAGCAAAAAGTTATACGGATTTCGCTTTTACGATAAAAGAATAAATTTTATCAGTCTGCCTTAATAGCAGCCGCTTAAAAAAAAGGTATTCAACTGACGGGGAACCGTAGTAGAAAACAGTAAATTTTATCAACTTCTTAAACTAATTTTAGCAAGTCTGAACAAATAGACTACAGCTGTCTAGCGCTTGAACAGAAATACTTTTATCGCCTCTGGATTTTTCGCTTTTCAACTGGCGAAATTTTATTGTTTTTTTGTTCCTATTTCACTGAATCCAGCAGTGCCATATTTGAACTCCCCCTGGCGGACGGTTCTTTTCATAATCCCATTGCATGTATTTCTCATTAGAGCGTATTTTCATGAAACGATAATAATTTTTACAAGTAAATCACAAGTGTAAAAAAAAGAAAATTGAAATAACACTTGATGAAATAACTATTTTAATCTCTTTGATATTGTTTTCGGGCAGGCAATTTTGAAAAGTCAAAGTTCCCTTCCTGTTTTCAGTACGCTTTCGTAGTTATCTGTTAAAATTATTACGAGCAGTCCACTTTACGATAGAAACTGCAATAGGGAAATAACCGAGCACTGAATTGTGCATATTACATTGTCTTATTGTCTCCGACATTATCAAAACAGGTAGAAGAATATAAAGTATACCGATAATAAGCTCGATATAGAGCGGTAAATAAATCCGAACCTCGAATAAGCCAATGAAATCGGCACTTTTACGATCGATAAAATTAGAAGATGGAATATACGCGTAAATTCAACGTTAGTCCTTTTGGAACCGAATGTATCTTTGAACTTAGTCACGGCCATAACGGCGGGAGCATTGGATGCAATTAAATGATTGGATAAAATAAATTTTACAAATGTTGTTAAAACAATGTGTCCGATACTCGCTTTGATTGGATATTGGAGAAGCTGCTTAACTGCTAGTGGACGGCCAATTATACTCGGCCCAGTTGAAACGGCAGAAGTATCATTAATTTTAGTTGTTCTTTTTTATTTCTCTTCTATTTTCAAGTAAATAAATAAGATAACAATAAAAAGAAATATATAAAAAGAAATCAGACCGAGAGAAATGCTTAAAATATTCGCTAATGAGGTCCATTCGGATGTTTCTCATCCGCTAAGGCAAGGCCATAAATTTCCGTTCGTCCGGAGCATTACTTCGATCTAAATACTTTACCGTCGATACGTGCGCTGAATTCAGAGGTCCCGGCTTCGTTGAGCAACTTCGCTAACATCCAATTAAAATTGTCCCGCTCTCGAATGTATTTCCCCATTTAAAGATAAAATATTCCTCGCAATTCAGACAAAACTGCAATTAAATTGACATTACAAACGGCATTAGTCACAATTATATATCTTCCTCTTCGATTATATAAATTTTTTAAAACAGACCTCGAGAATAATAAATTGGGAAAATTATTCACCGGCCATCTCAGTTGTGCTACTAGTGTCGTCATTGTGTGTCTAAATTTCGTTAGACATTGCTCGATTAAAATCACCGATATGGAAAACGCAACAATCGCTACAGTACTAACGATTATTTAAGAATGTAATCTGCGCAGAAAAATTTTGAAAATCACGTTTTCCTAATGTTTTTGAAACAAACATGGACCCGTCAAGTGTAATTTGATACTTTAACCGCGCTGCGCAGACATAGTTGTTCTTTTTACAGTTTGTCTCTTTGTTCGAATCGAGCAAAGTGCTTTCAAAAATAAAATTCACACTACCGAGTCTCGATGCAAATGGGAAAATTCTCTCAATCCATGTTTAAAGTAGAATCGATTAATTGTGATAATTTGTTATCCAAAAAAATAAAAAATTTACAGGCATTTCTATCAGCAGAATTGTTGTAGAACACTACGCGATCGCAAAAATTGCAAATTGTATCGAAAATCAAACGATCAATTAAAACAGAAAACAAAGAAAAAATAATAGGTACCTAAAGGGGGAGTAAAAAATTATAAAACACAAGTAATTAGCAGCACTGCAGAGCGTCGGAGGAATTTTTAGAAATTATACGATGTCTTATATCTCTAAGCCGATGCAGATTATCCGGAAAACAGTTACGATGATGAAAGTGATTTTGATAAAATTGTTGCGGTGAAAGAAAACATTTTAGATATGGATAGTAAGGAGACACGGAAACCCCAAAAAATTTTTGCCAAATGTAAAAATTTAATTTTACCGGTTAAAAGCACAGCTAGATAAAAACTGAATCGCTTCTTGTTTTTTAATAACTACACGTCGGCTAAAACGTTTAATAATTATACAATTTTAGTTTATCGTGGGAGTGCACTTATCCATTTGAGTAGAGCATTTTTTTTTTGTTATTAAAGATGTGGCTTAGTGAAGAGATACATTAATAATATCGTAATTTGGAGAATTTTTTTTTTTTTTTTTTTTTCAGAACAATCACTAACATATTATTGTATGCTAATCGTAAAACATTATTAAAAAACAAAAAAAAACATTACAATACACTGTGTTTAAGAATTTTTGTCCGACTATCATCGAATGCGACGCAAGCCGAGTTAAATATTATTTTCTTCCTGTTTATTAATATCTTAGGAGTAAAGAAATATTTAAGGAACGCGATTTTACCGTTTATAGCGGGAACACTTGAAAGTTGCAATCATTACGAGAGCGCCAAGTTCTCAGAATTTGTATAATTAAATATTCCAGTCGGTAATATTTTATAACGTAAGTAAACTTGCGGTCAGCCGCATTAATCCGCAGGAGCAGGTAGAAGACAAGACCGGAATTTCGGGTAAGAATACGTCATTCGTAATGAGTTCGAGCAAAATAACACCTCGGGGGTAGCAACCCTAAAGTCATCAACCAAGTTTTAATGATTTCCCAGAGCAATTTGTAAGTAAAATACTTTGAGCTCGTTCGCTGTTACCGCGGGCCATATAAACACTGCTTTCCCACATTCAACTCCATCTCTTGACGTTGTAACTAAAATCGACTTTACCTTTTTCACAACATCTACCTACGTGTAAATGCGTGTACCATATTATAGTCAGAAGTACACAGCCGTTCGTACCCAACTGTTGATTACTAGGATTGGAAATAGTTTGTAGATTGTTTTCGGGAGGTAAAAGCTATGAAATCGCGAATTATTATTACATATGTAAAAGAACCTATCGAAAAAATTATAATCTTTAAACGTTGTTAATACGATATGAAAACATACTTATTATGTGATATGGATTTAAACAAACCGCACAAACTTTAATACATAACGGCTAACAACTATATACCGGAAATACTTTTGATGTCCTCTTAAACAAATACCATAAATTTATACATTTATTCACCCTTCCATCTATAAAATAACGTAAGTTTTTAAAGCATAATAATCTTAAAATATCTTATCACAACGATAATAATTTATATAATAAATTGATTAATTACACTATCTAACGAATGTAATAAGTTTAATAATGCAGGTATTTATTAATTAACGTGTAAAAATTGTAACAAAATATATGCAGGACAAACTAGAAACTCCTTCATGTTAAGATTCAAGCAGCATATATGCCTTTAAATATGGATACATCGAAACCTTTGCCAAACACTTAATTTTAGAAAAACGTGAGATTTATAATGACATAATTAAAGACCCGACAATACCTAAAATAATTAGAGATAATAGAAATCTCGATTTTGCTGAAAATTATTATATTTATAAAAATTTGAATAACATTATTAAATAAATAAATAAATATATTTCATTTTCATTTTTTCATTAAATTAATTTACATAAACCGCAAATGCGCTTAGTTAGCGCGAGCAGCGGAACTATTGGTCATTATACCTGGACTATAAATATGTGCAATTATTATTGAGACAGGGAAACGACAATTTTGTAGTCCAGGTTTACATAGTAATAACGTACGGTTACAACAATTATTCTTCACTAAAAGTAAAATCAACAATCATTAATAACAACTTACCAAGCCATAATCCGTTATTTAAAGTTTAGTTATTTTGTCATTGTTAGTCTCATTTTTTAATAATTTTTTAGTCATTTTCAGTAATTTTAGTCGTTACACAGACAATTAATACTTCGATTTTTTTAGTTTTTATTTATGATTTTTAGTTTCTTGATATATTGATTATTTACTCGTTTTTATTTTGACTATCGATCTTTACTGTATTCTAATAATAATTTTAATATTATGTTTATATTGCGCCACGATTATGGATTAATATCCGAAACTAGTTAGAATTTTTAACTATATTGTACATTATTAAAGTTTGAATTGTTTGTTTATAACCTTTTATTTGTTAAACAACTTTTTAGGTGAATTAAATATATTAGTTCAGAAAACAATTACAATGGCGAGTTTGTACGAAGCAGTTTAAATTATCCTCTTTTTTTTGCATGTCTAATATTCCGTAATTCTGATTAGATAGTTTTAATACGAATTGGCGGAGCAAATATTTTGATTTCTCCATTATCATGTTTTACACTGCGTTTACAATCATTTATGCGTGTTAGTAGTAATTTAAGTAAACAACATATTTTACTTTCGTAGAATGTTCATTATAATTAATGATAATTTAAGCACTGGTATGTATATAATGATTTAACTAAATAATTCGAAAATTGTCAACTATTACTTCTGGAATCGGTAAAAAGAGGACCAGATTATTAATTTATTCAAATACCACACAAAAGTATTTAATCCACGTTTGCGCGATTAAGTACTGCACTTAGTATGCATATATGTTAATATTAATGTTCATAAGTGGCGCTTTATATATTTTTTTTTTCTTAACAATAAAACCTAGAGTATATATTTTTTTAATGTTTATTTCTAATCTGTACGAAATAGTAATTTGAAACTTGGCCACAACACTATCTGTCAGTTCAGTTTCATTTAATCATTTAATGCTTTTATGAAATAATTTGCGGATAAAATAAATGTTTTTTATAATGCCTGTAATTGTTTACTTCTTTTTTTTTTTTTTTCGGATAAGATATGATGTTTCTTTTGTGTTACATATTTGGTGGCATTCACATTACCTCTAGAGTGTAGTCAATTATACATATGCCTGCAGGTGAACTCGGAACATTTCGTTTCATCGCCAATTTTTTTCTTTTTTAGATATTATCTTTCGTATAAACTGCTATTTGTGTAGGTATGATGTTTTTAAAATTCCTGACGGATTACATTAACGTGAAAGTTTTGAGGAACCGAGTATTTTTTGCTAACGTAAATGCGAACACATATACAATATTAAACAGTATTACTACAATTATTAGTTACTATTTTGATTCGCATTTGAGTGGAATTCTCAGAGCTTATACAGGGATACAGGAATTCGTGAGACACTCTGAGCGTAAACTGCCTTAAAATTTTTGAGTTTGTTCGTTTACATTTTGTAAGAACCAGAGAGATTTTGTACAAAATCACACAGTGGAAATAAATGAGATTAAAAGTACGCTTTTTGCGGCAAACGACAGACCGGGTAAAAAAATAATAATTTAACTGCTTGAGAGATAGAAGAAATTCTTTAATTTACCTCGATGAATCCAGAATTAAATATGCTGAATGCAATGAAGAAAACATAGAACGTGAAAAAATCGCAAAAAAAAAAAAAAAAAAGAGCGTTGATCAATACATGGGCGAAGAACATTTCTGAAGGAAACATTCAAACTTTTACGTGCTGAAGTGTGCAATTAAATCCAAAATCACAACGGTTAAATTGATAAATAATTTCTTTAGCGGTTTTACATTGGTAAAATATAGTTTATGAGATATTGTTACAAGAGCACGCGCGTTATTCGTTTACGAATTACGTAAACCATCACACGACGGGTCGCATGCTGTGGAATGGTTCGTGGCCAAACGTAAAGGATCTTCGGTATTCGCGCATTTCGCATCGTAGAGTGTAGTTAATAGTGAAAAAAATTCTATACCGTTATAATGAATTTTTTGTTTTTCGTTCTTTTTGTAACTCGCTTTAATTTTCTCCAGGCTTAACCGCACATTTAGTACAAAGATGTGTGTTTACAATCCGTCGTGCTGGGTAAATCTTTTTCACAACCCTTCGAACGGAGTCGGTACCGCAAAAAGAAAATATTCGAAAAGTCAATTCGGAGATTTTTAAGCATTTCTAGCATAACAAGTACGTCGAAGCGATAAAAACTGAAAATACCAAAAAAAAAAAAAAAAAAAAAAAAAAAAAAAAAGAAAGAAAAAAAAGAAAAAGACAAAAAAAACGCACAAAAAAAGGACAAGCAAAATCTTTAACCCTCTCGACCGAAATCTTTATCTGTAAACAATGGAAAAACCCCTCCGGCGAAAGTAAGAATTCGCCAAACCCTTTCCAAACTTCACCTGGACTCCAGAAAGGATATCTCCTCCTACCCTATAATTCAGGCAACCTTTCCGCTCGTTTTGTCTTTGTCTCTTACACAGTAACTCTCGAAGACCTCCTTCATATCCTTGTCCGAAAGGACTATTGCACTCTTCTTAAACATAGGTCCGCGTCCATTTTTTACATTATTACGCGATGACTCGAAATTATATTCCTCGTACACATTCGGTAACTTTCACAGCCTGGCATTTTTTGTTCATTCTTTCGCCTCTGGGAACGGGTTATGCCTTTAGAGAAAG
Organism: Icerya purchasi; assembly: GCA_039619475.1. Taxonomy (NCBI): domain Eukaryota; kingdom Metazoa; phylum Arthropoda; class Insecta; order Hemiptera; family Monophlebidae; genus Icerya; species Icerya purchasi. The sequence continues at coordinate 396,466,040 of CM077115.1, read as the reverse complement.
CGAGATCGGAGCATAAAAGGTGATGGGTTATCCTTTTTTTTCCAGTTTTTATTTCCAGAATATACTTTTTTGTTATTCCTTTCTTTCTTTTTCTCTTTTTTTTTTTTTCATTGTTTTGTTTCGGTTCACACTCGTTTCGTAACTCGTTAGGTGTCCAGAAAAAATAACAGATAACAGGTACGAAGGATCGAGAGTGGATCCGATTTTGAAAATCATTTTCGGCAGAACATAGTCTACGATGCGGCCGCATATTAGGTCGTTTATTGCGCCGTTGTGTTTGAAGCGCGAATACAAGCCGTAAAGTTGGCGAATGGAAAATGGAAAATGGAAACACACGCAACGCGTTTATTTAGGACGGAGATTCGGATACGAAAACGCATTACGTAAGTCGTTATTTATTTTGGATATTTTTTTGGTAAAGTTCGCGTTTTTCGACCTATTCCGGGGTGAAAAAAATTAAGAAAAACTACTTCCGTAAGATTCATAAAGAAAAAAAAAAAATCGTCAAATAATTTGAGAATAACAAAGTGGCGAAGTTTTAACATTTTTACGATTTCCAAACCTGAATAAAAAATTACTTTTCGAAACATAAAAATGTCTATACGTAGTGCTGTTTTCTTCCGTTCGAAGTAGAAACGCCGAATCTAAACGATGCGTTCCAAGTAAAAATCCGTTCTGACTTTTCTCGTGAAATTTTATTCGGTTAATATTTTCTTCTATAAATACTAAGATATCTAGATGTCTCAAATTTTTCCTTCCAGTCGCTGTATCAAAATTTAGATAACTGAACAGAATCTATAATTGTACGGATATTATTCTAGTTTTAGGGCTGCGGGTAAAATTTATGTATTGTAATTCCCCACAGATATAATATTATGTGCATGTTTATATATTATATACTAATTACCATTATGATATATTTACATTGAAAAGTTGCTTTGTAAATATTTACATCAACCTAATAACTCTCTACGTCTATGAAATCTGTGGTTAAAGGTTTTTCCCGCGACTTCTGTAACTGCTTTACTTAAACCTCTCAATATTGTTTAAATTTTAGCAACATTTTTATTGTAAATTAAACTCGATTATTTGGTATTCTATGCAGATAGATGGTATTTATTACTTCGATTCTCAGTGATCTTGAATAAGGTTATATACCTATCCAGCGCCGTTCTTTCTTTATCTTTTGTATTATTTTTAAACACCATTTCAAAACTTTTGTTACAATTTTTTTTCGTACACTTACTACTTTCAATAGACTGATTGAGTTATAAGATCATGACATCACTCTCGTAATTTGAAATGGATAATTATTTTGAATGCCCTTAAATATTTAGTATGTATCGGAGACTATATATCTGCAATATTCTCGTAATTTAATTTCTTCTAATAACGTAGCGACAAAATAGAGTAAAACTAGATTATCAGTATCACTGAACCTAAATTATACTGGATTTTATTGGGCGGATTTTTTTTTTTTTAGAATTTGATATGTGTTCTTATTAGTACTCCTTGTACCGCTTTTGAAATAGTAAAAGAAATTTGATTATCTTGAAGACCGGTCTTTTACAAAAAATTTTTATAAACGAAACTACTCGTAAGTAGCTGTTTAACATTAAATTCTTTATTATTGTAGATCCGTTTAAAAGTGAGTTCTATTAAGAAAATTCAGTTTTAGAGGAGGTCTAGTGGGTCTCCATAATTACATTTTTTAAAATTGTTAAATAATTATCATACTAGCTGTAAACGGTAAATTTTCTATTAAAATAAATTCGGAGTGCGACTAATATTCTATTTTATACCGAAAATCTGTTGCACTAATTTAATGCGTTCTCTATTTTAAACTCTCATTTTTTATAATTGAATTTATTTATTTTACGTTCTTTTGAGTAGCACCGGAATTTACTACATATATCCCCTTTATTAAGATCTATTTTTGATTTCATTGCATAAATATTTACTTTTTCTTTGTTTTTTTTTTTTTTTCTTCAAATCAATAAAACGCGAACTGAATACGGGGCGTCATTAATTTTTAATAATTTTAAGAATTCATTTAAATTTTTAAATAAAATTAATTTAAATAATTACTAAAATATCAAAATTTCTCGCATTTTAATAGTCTATATATGTTTGTTTCTTCTTCTTCTATTAAAATTACATATTTTATTTTTTCCCTTCTAAATAGTTATTTTAAAGTCATTTAATGATTTCTCATATTAAAAAATTATTGAATATTAAAATACTAATTGTTTTCAGTTAATACTTGGAATAAGTGTCACTCGTGCATGTTCATTAAATTAACTATGTTCTTAATTTCATCTAATATTGTTTATCGGGTAGCAGTTGAAAACGAATTGAATGTGTTTCGTAATAATTTATTAATATTAATAACTCGTTTAGTTATTTAAAATACGAGTACCATTCAAAATTCGCCTTATTTCTCCGGACCGGAGCTGTTCTAAAATAATCTAGTTTGCAGTCCGAGTAATGCAGTGCATTTTACCTTACATCACTCCGATATAGGTCCCTTATTTTTGTTGCAGTGAAATCTGTGGTGACTGCGCGTAATGAATTACCGAAATCGCTCTTGCTGGAAATACATTTTTGTGTCCTTATTATTCATGATTAATCGTGCAAAATTATTTTTCAATAAACTCGCTATCACTTCGTCATTTGTTGAAAACTCTGCCTTTCCACCTTATTTATCTTTTATTTATTATCATTTTTTTGTTAATGCAATAATTTGACGTTTTCGTAAGATGAGACTGAAAATATCACGAACCAAATGCCGAACAAAACTATTTTCACGAATAATATGATTTCGTATCGATCGACAGTAGTTCTCCGTGTAATACATTCGGGGTTCCGCCTTCGAAATTTTCATCAGTCCGATAATGTTGAAACTGCCCCACTGTTCATTAGCATGTTTGTCAACGTGGTCATTGATAAGCGATATCACTAAAAAAATGTTTAATAAAAATCAACTCCACCGGCTTATATTCACCGATTTTTTGACTACCTATTTTCGTAGCGTTTCATACACTATAGACTATCAATTCTACGAAATCATTTTTTCATGTTATTTGCTCCTTCGAACGGTTATATATCATGTCGGATCTCTTTCAACCTTATCGTCTATGGTTGCGGATGTGGGTCCGTTGATCTTCGAGTCAGTTAAATTCAATCGATTGCACCTTTTCCTTGTTTGTTTACAAACACAGTTTTTTTGCCTTTGGAATTTTTTTACATATTTCTTCGAATTTGCTGGCTGTTTACATATTCGTTTTAAGGCGAAACGCCATACTTCTGGAGAAGCGCCGGATAACTATTTTAGTTTCCTGTAGTTGTCCTGCGTTCTCGAAAATCTGGTTGGAAACTTTTATCCTAACTATTGAAATTTGGCTGATACTTCTGTAGGAAATTCTTTTATGCATACTATCTTCGAACGTTTGGTTTCTTTCAATTCTTCTTCGATCGATAAATAAGAGACAACATTGAAATTTTATGCGGAAACATTTGGCAATTTAGTGGCGGTATATAATGTATGTATATAGGATATATACAAAAAAAAACCAGTTAGAATGGGAATTCTTCTTAAAAGATTTTGTCATTTATTGAAAACGCAGAGAAAAAAAAAAGGAAATAATTAAATAGAATGCCAATTTTAAAGACTGACAAGACAGCGTTCTCATGCTGACATTAAAAACATAAAATAGTAAATAAGACAAATAAATGTATATAAATTATCGCAAAAAATATCGTAAAGAAAAACAAAGCCTTAAATAAAAACAACTAAAATAGTAATTAAAAGCTTTCATAACAAACATTAAAATACGCGGGATAAAATTAATAATATTAAAAATATTGAAGCTAATAGATACATATATATATATATATAAAATATATTACCATTCTATAATAATAAGGAAAATTTTAGGGATTAGCGTGAATACGGAGCTCAGATATTTCTGATATAAATTTAAATTTATATGTTAAACGAATTAAATAAAATGGCGCCGCAGAAAACATTAATGTCCAATATGCGTAATGTTAAATATACCTTTTTCGAATGAGTGAAACAAGTTATTACAAATCAAGCGCGTGAGCAATATTAGTAATGAAAATCCGAGTTATTAACCGTCTCAAAAGTTATAAATATCAAATTTATTTTAATATAAAACAGCTGTTTGTCTTCGAGGGGAGCGGGGAGATGATGTAAACAGCTTTCAATGCGAAAAAGTAAAGAGATTCCTGATCATTATCGAGGTTATCGGACGACTACATCGCGAGGTGCAGCGACAAATTGGAAGTGTACTGCTATTTAATTGTATGCTCTGTATACATCGCCCGTCAACTTTGATGCAATTTTTCTACTTTCAGTCGAACAAGTTTCGATTATGAACTTAGAAACAGAGTGTAATATCATAAAACTGCTTCTATGAGTTCCCTTTTTCTGATAATTTAAATGTACAAACCATGACATCAACGTTGATGTACGATGTATTCAGAGCGTTTAGGGTCAAACAATTACCGGCTTTTATCGAGAATTTTCTAAATCACACAGGCTAGAGCCCAACTACAATATAAAAGTAATCAATGAGCGCAATCGACAGTCGGGGTAGTTGGAGCAGCGGAACGGTGAAGGTCTATAACAAGTTTTTGTCTATTTACATATTTATCAATTTTTTCCGTTAGTTTTTTTAAACGGCTATTCGGAAACTTTACAAAAAATTCGCTCTTTTGCAAAAAACACGCAAAGGAATTATTAAGACTATTTCTATACCGAAGAAGAAAAAAACTGGGGCCAAATTCAGCGCTGCTCGACGCCCTAGAATTCTCGCCCGAGAAAGACCAATTCGGTTATAATAAAGTTCAAAGCGGATAACTAGTTCATTTGCTTATTCGCCAGCACACTTTACACAGAATTATTCGAAACAAGATAAGAAATATCTTTGATTGTGTAGAGTTTTTTATTTTTTAGCGAGATACGGAAAGTAGAGAGAATCATTTCAGAGGAACACTTTAACGACAGATAGCATAACTCGCGGGACTGAATGAACGGTCGCGACGTTTCCGGGAGAATGTTGTTCAGCCGTGTATAGACGAAGAATCGGACAGCGAATAACCTCTTTCTATGCGAACAACGTGCACACATTCCTATATAACTTTTAATTTCATCCACTTCGAAACAAGTGCGAACGCTAAAATTACTCGCTTACCGTAAGATTTTGAAAATGTAAACAAACGATTTTACCTGATCATTTTTTTCGACCCACATGCGCCGCGATTAATTTCCTCCGCGTAAAGTTCGTTCAAACGAAAGAGCCAACTTCAACACTATTCAAGTCCGACTGGACTGCGTATAGGGAGATCCGTGTCTCTCTACAATAATAGTTTGAGCGATTAACAGACGGATTTCAGTTGTTATAATATTCCCTTTTATTTTCATTTTTGTTTTTTTCCTTTTTTAAAAACGAAAAGGTAATAAAAATGATTTTAGAAGAAGGAAGAAAAAATAATAATAACGGTAGTAATAATAATAATAAAAATAATAGTAAAGGAATATACGGCGTATGTATGTGTTGGAAAAGCCATTAAATGGCTATGAGCGGACCGAGTTTGGCATAGATTCTTCGGACTTGTCGAGTATTTCTGAGCTTGGCATAGATACACACATTCGAATTCAGCCTAGTCGAGTCGTCGAACGCTTTAATGGCTGCTTCGACCATCACCATCGCGCTGCTGCCGGTTGCGCGGCATCGCAGCGAACCGAACCACTCGGCTTGCCCCACCTAAAATGATATTCGTCTACACGTATCTATAAATGGCACTAGTCCCAGCAGCCATCTTTGAAATCCGCCCGTTGCCTATCGGTGTACAAATCTCTGTTTTTTTAAAAAATTCCTTTTTGACGAAACGATCTCGAAAGACACCAACGAAAAGGTCCGTGTACATTTTCTCTTTCTTCATCGAAACACTTGCTAGAGAATATAAACACGTAAATGTCCAGTATTTAATGCAAGCAACAGGTGTCTGCAGTAACTCACTGCAGACAGAGATTTGCACGCTTCGACGATAAAACAATAGAGCTGCATAAAAGTAAACACTGCAGAAACTACTTGACGTTGGCGTTGAAAAGAGTCGAATATGATGAATTACCAGTGGCCAATGAATAATAGTTTTTTTACCGCCTTCAAAAAAGTAGGTTACATGTCCTCCGTTGCTTTTTATTATCTTTTTATACATGTTCCCCGTGTAGACTGATTTTCATGATTTTCCTTTTGTTTATACGAAACTAGTGGGAGCCTCATACGCGAGTACCGATGATTATCAGTCATTATTTACTGCCTAGCGCCTTCTGATAACCTGAAAAGAAACGATGCGTTTAGGGTGATTTTAAGCATGACAAATGCGACTGACTTGAACTGTTTTCGATGTATAATGTATACGTTTTTATCACGGAGACGTATATTGAAAAGAAAAGAAATTTTTAATATAGCCAAACATAAAGCGGCCGAGAAATTTTAGAAACGCCTTTCTATAACAGCTAAAGTATTTATTTATTCTTTTTGGTCAGTCGTTATTCAGCCCTTAAAAAATTTAAAAATCATAGCGGCGAAGAATGCGGGTTGTTTTAAATAAAAACATTATATCATGGGTGTTATCCAAATAAAGAAAATGAATTTGAAACTTCCGTAATGCATAGTTTTCAAGTTCATTACCGACGGAATTTGGACATTATACTCCTGAACAGATTCATAGAGCACAGGTGTTAAGCGCAATTTTTAGTTGACCTCTCTATCGCTCAAAAATAATTACCCCAAAAATTATGAAATAATTCAATTTAAAAAACAAAAAAAACCAAAACATCGTCACTTGAACTGCCCGTAAAAATTTAAAAAAAAACAACAAAAAATCATTAAAAAGTAAAAAAAGAAAAAAAGATTGACAAAATTCAAAATAACATAATTTAAAGAGGGGTTACCTATTATAATTATTCTTAAACAACATTAGCACAGCGCCAAATTCAAATTCCGGCAATTAAAAAAGCATATTAAATGAGAGTCAACTATTTACAACTGAAATTTTTTTGATATTTTCAATTTTAAAACCAGAAATTGCGTAATTTACACTCGTTTAATAAGGTATCCTCCCCAATCATTGTTGCAATTTGAGTTTGGTACCGATAAAACACTCTGTTAACGTCGTTTAAGTATTCCTTTAGCTAACTGCGAATTATTTTCTATTGCATTTTTGTGCGTTTCTAAAACAACAATTTCGAAGTCGGAACTTTTTTATAAAAATCAATTTTTTTAATTCTTTTTTTTGTTTTTTTTTTTTTTTTTTTACCAATTCCCTTTTCCAATTTAATCAAAATTCTTTATTTATTTTTTCCAATGCAACACACTTCCTTTTAATAATATAAACTGATGAATTAAAGAAGATCGTAAGAAAAAAAATGGCCTATAGCGCCGCTAGACTTTATAAATCTTATCCTGTCTAATGTTACGATATATGTATGAAAATCGGATTTAAGATCGAAACTAAAAAAAAGTGATGCACAATTCAGAGGTGGTTTTTCAGTACGTGATATTTTTCGCACCGGCTCGGATAATCCGTCAGAGTAAGAAGTAGAGTTTTCTCAGATTTTTTAAAATTTGGCGGGAAAGGTTCTTTTTTTAAAACCGCTAATCTGATTCGCTAAATTCGTTCGCATTCCGTTCTTGTCGATTATTAAAATGGTAAATATCTTATTTTCGAATATTCGTTCAAATTATGACTAACACTGGTTATAAGAAGAAACGCTCATATTCTCATATTCGTAGGAGGTTTTTTTTTATAACGCTTTAACTGACTATCAGAGCAACCGACGTGCGATTTCTGCTTCCACATTCGTTAATTCTTTTTTACGTTTTATCATAATTGTTAGTTGTGTTTCATTTCATGTTTATAGAACTTATTTAAAAAAAAAAAGTAATACCGATCTTTCGGCAATTAAGAATGGATCAGACGTAATTGTCTCGAGGCAATAACGGCGTGTGGAAAACAAACATCGAATGGGATGCAATTTTATTTATACGGTGACCGGATGGGGAGGGAAAGAATTGAAAGAGCTGTCTGAGCGATCAGATTATAAATTAGAGTTTTCATTAGATTCGATTTAAAACGGATAAATTAAATACTGGATACAAACGATGATGATGGTCATGAAAATCATTGCGGAGGAAAACTGTATTATTATTCATAAACTGTTCCGTTTAATTTGATACCGATCGCGCAACAATTATCAGTGGTGTGTCAACATTTCATAAACCTGGAGGGGGTAAAAACATAAATCACAACCGTGAGGGGGGTCAGCCAAAACATAAATCACGGGGATACATAGAGAGGCCTATATAGATTAATAAAAAAAGAATGCCGTTTTTTTTTTTGTTTATATAGATTTAAAGGGAGTATTTAATTATGAAGTGAAATAAAAACTTTTTCTTTTTTAATTTAAACGATTTTCTCTTATCGAATTTTTATTTTTTCCAATTATCCGAAATTTCTGGTTTCTCGGTTCGATGAGCACTTTGTTTTATTACTGTGACGACGACGTAATATTTAATATGGTTATTTAATTTTCTTGGATTTTTATTAAATAACTGTTTTCCATACTGGAATAATGTATATTTCTCCGAGGGAACGACTGCCCCTGTTGTCTTCCCGCCGCTTGGCACGCCACTGACAATTATAAAAGAAAAACTTCCAGTTAAAATTATCGTGAATATTTTGTTACATAATCGTACTTTTTAAAATAATTATCGCTACAATAATCCGAGTAATGGTCGTGCAAAAACCAAAAACAAGATTTATAATATATTGATTTTTTTTTTTTTTTTTTTTTTTTCGAATATATGTCACAATAATCATTAACGAATTTTCGATCGTAGGTTTTTTACTTTTTTTTTTTTTTTTATTACTGAAATTATTCTTTTCCAAATGGCAAGAGTTTTAGTAGAATTAACACCACAACGTATTAGACGATTGTTCAGAAGCATTTGAATGTTTGATATTTCCGCCGAATGCAGTATATGTATTTCCCACCACTAACCTCATTTAAATTAAAAATTTCCACATTACATCGAAGCAACTGAAACGTAGAATTTTCTACAAAAAGGGCTCGTTAAAAACAATCATATAAACAGTGTACAACAATTAACCTGCAGTTTATAGGTTTCAGTGTTCGCTGATTATATATATCCTTAATAGATTTTGATTTTTATAGCGCGCTTCCGAAGTGATAAAAGAAATACATTTTAATTTTTCGACAATTCTTAAATAAAAAGGGGGTGTTGTTCAGATTTCCGGTTCAACGGAAAACCGGTGTACTACTGCGTCGTTTAAAATATGTTTTTATCCATAAATGACGTGGAAGAAGCGAATACAATTTACTCTACTCAGATGAGTAATGACAGCAAAGCTTCCCGCGAAAAATTCTTCGACTGCTAAACTTCAGAACCGGTTCAGACACAGGTCAATGTTATCGTAAAAGTGATAAAAAGTATCCGAAAAAAACCGAGAACGAAATAAAAAGTAGAACAGTGCGTATTTGATGGGTTTTTTTTGACATTTGTTGACATGTGCAGTCGGCTCGTACTACTGGTTATTTCGAACGTTTATTTCTTTGTTCGCCATATTCGCGCAACAGTCGTTAAATAATAAAACTGAACAAATTTCAATCGTGGTGCAAATGTTTCGGATATAATAAATTGTATACATAATCCAGTATAATCGAGCAAATCAGAAATTAGCTTTTTAAGGTTTTAATTATTTTACGTAAACTCCTTTTTAAAAGCTTCCTACAGCAGCGAATGCATTTATTTATACTTTTTGTGTGAAACTTTTACGGAACCGAACACAAATTTAATCCGGTTTCATTGCAAGTTTAGGAGAGATTGCGTGTGCGTTACGTGTATGTAAATTCATCTTCATTACAGAGTTCCCTAATCGTCGTTGTCGTTTGGCACATTCAGTTTGTGTTCGAAATCAAGTTCAGAAAAAAATTCTTCGCTAGCTTTATTGTTACGGTTTTTTTTTCATCGCTTTTACAAATTTCTTTTTTTTTTTGTCGAACTTCCAGTCTTTCGTAACCGGGTTCTATAGTTGTGGTCGTTCAAACATCCCAAAGACGTATGACACTCCAGGCAAAGATAAGAATTTCTCGCTACTGCTTTAATCGTAGATTATTTAATTATTTTTTTAGTTAAATTAACAAAAATTTCAATAAAGTGCAATCTACCCCGTGTTCCACGACAGGAAGGAAATATCTGATTCCCGAAACTAAAAAGGTCGATTAACTTCAAAATCTAAATTAAGAAGTCAAATAATAGGCGCCAATCAACTCCTATTGAATCCAGTCGGATGACTACGTTACCATATCTACTGTTAGAATCAGAAGTAATGAAGCTTTTCAGCCGGTGCTTCATTTCTACCGAAATTGGCGGTAAATTAGATCACGCTAATGCTACAGCTAACGCGCGTCACACCTATAGAACCGCATCTACTTTAGTGGATGTAAAAAGTTAAATAATTTCAGCGCGAAAACACCGTTCTAAGATACGGAAATTGAAACTTCTACTTGACGAAACAAACGTATTTAATCGGATTCACTTTAGCATTTTAATTTCAATTTCAGATCAGCGAATTACGGAACAATTCAAAGTTTGCGTGCGAAAGAAGAAATGAATTGCGCAAAGTAAACTTGACTGTTGCAAATTTAACTGCAGTTGCAAACAGAATGGAAATATTCAAACGATTCGTTCCGAAAATTTAATTGGTCGCTATCGTAAAGCACGTCTGAAAAGTAGCGCATTGGTCGGAGGTTAATGACACAGTGCGCCCATTTGCGCATTTTTACCTATCAGCCACGCATAAAGTAGATTTCGCTGTGAGACATGGAAATCTCATTTTATAAATTACTAAACGGTCGAGAAATTATTTCTAACCGCATACTGCTAGAGAGACACGACGTCCTGGGTGGTATAAGGAAAATGCTGAAAAATTCGCCGAGCACGCATTGCATAATTAAAATTGCAATTTTTCTCGGCAAACGGAAAATATTTTTATTTCCGGGAAAAACACACACACACACATTGGCACTGTGCGGGGGGTGATTCGATGGTATCACATTTCATCGCAATCGGATGTGGACTGTTTACAGTGAAGCCAGCAGCAATGGTTCCGAGAATTATGGTGTATTAGGCATAATTGTAAGTGGTTGTAAAGAATGTGGGTCAGCGTACTTTTTCATCGCATACAAAAAGGGTATTTGAGATTTTTCGAAAGAAAAAAGTAATCGAATCAGTTTTTTTCGAATGCACCGGAAAAGGTCGTCGACGTTCACAGAAAAAATATCCTGAAATAACGAAAACAATGAGCAGAAAAACGTAGTCCGCACTAGAAGCAGAACAGGGAACGCTTTGAAAGGTACGAATCTAATTAAAATGAATACGAATACAATTGTACAATAATATTTGCAAAAATGGGTACGAAATCGAGCTCTATAAGGCTAATTTTATCATTTTTGAAAAGGAAAATGTCTCATTTTAAATATCAGCCCCCGTACGCAGTAATTGATCGAGTACATAGGAGACTTAATTCAAATTCCGCTATTGAGAACATATTGTTGCGCGCCGGTTTAATATCCGTAGTTGACAAGCGAAAATAAATAAAAAAAATCAAGTACGAAGCACTAGCATAAGTAAATAAATAAAAAGTTGGTAATGAATATAACTTCAGCTCAATAATCGAATGTTGAAATAAAACGTTTCCTAAAAGAGAAAAAAAAGAAAAATACCAACTCGAAGATTTACTGTTAAGAATTTAATAAAAATACGCCGAAAAGCAAAAAATAATCCTATTCTATGAGAATATAACCTCTATTGAATGAAATGTAGCTTAATGTGATATTATGATAATTCTTAAACAACATTCGCGCCTTAATTCAGAGTCTCTGTAAACACAATAACAATTAAAAACCGCATTAAATTTAAATCGTTTTAAATATCGTAATTATTAGTTGGTGTACCTACACTACCGTGACTCTAATTAAGGTATGAATGTTACGGGGTTAAAAATGATTATAAAAAACCACCTTAAAGTGTATCACTTTGAACTCTATATTATTAGGTATTATTTTTTTCTTTTCAGTACATTTTTATTTAATTTTTACTGTCGAATAATTATTTTTCAATTTTTAGTGCATTTTTAATAAATCTTAATCATCGAATAATTTTACACTTTTTGGCTTTCTAGCGGCATTTTTATTTTAAATCTCGAAGTCGGTAATTTTCCGCTTTTAAAGGTTTTATTTTACAATTTTTTTAGCACAACTACTGAAATTTTTTATCTCGCTAAAAATCATATTTTTTAAAAGCGGGCTTTAAAATTCGTTTCCGTTATTCAAATTGATAATTTTATCCGTTTTAATTAACTTCTTAAAATTAAGTTTTGCATCGATAATATTTTAAGTCGGTCGCTTTCGTTATATTAATAAATAAAAAAAAAAAAACATTTCCTAGAGGGAGGGGCGCATTTTTTCACGTTTTTTTTTGAATGACCGCCGAATACCATCGATCTGCATCATTGTGCTGACTGGTGTACACTTTTGATAAAAAAAAGCAAACCGTATTCGACGTAACTTCCTTCCTTTTTGAAGTCGATGAAAAGCTGAATGCTAGAGAACTGAAGATATTACTACAAAATTTCAAAAATTCAATGAATAGTTTTCTAGTCCAATCGTCGTGGATAAGAAAAATTAATGAAAATATCCGCAGTTTATAATGTCGTAAACGGGAATTTATTGCCCAAAAACCGGGGAAAAAAAAAAAAAAAAAAAAAGGGAAAAAAAGGCAGTTATTAGCTAAACCCATTATAATAAAGAAAAAATTATAAAAACAACGTCGATTTATAAATTCCTGCTACGATATTAATGGTGTCCCGAAGCTATTAGGCTGGAGCGAAGTTCAGCGTGATGATCGTGTCTGCAGGAGGAGAGCTTATATAATAATAATAATTTTACCGGCTGTTAGTATGCAGGGAGGGGAAAGTAGGTTTACGAGAAATGCGTACTTGCACGGATAATTATACTTAACGCACATGCGCTGAACAGGTATGTGCTGCAATAATTCCTAGTTAAGAAGTTCTTCTTAATTGCATAAAGGGGATGGATGCCTCTCAGTACTCTGGCTGGTTGTTTTTAAATGAAGTTGTATCAGAACGCGCATAGTCGGACGCGAATAATTATGCAGCTAATAATATAGGTGGAAGGAAAATAGTCTAATTATTATGTAAAGATATATTTTATTTTTAAAAAAGTAGAAAAAAAAAAAAAAAGAAAAAAAGAGTCCAGAAAAGTTGAAAAAAGACACGAGAGTACATGCGCGAGCAATTATAGGCGCAAATCGGAAGAACCTAAGTAGGAGCTGGCGGTGGCGGATGCGTCTGACGGCAGATTGATGACTATCGAACGTCAAAGTTGAGCAATAAAGAGATTCTTCCGTGCTAATAACGATATGCAGCTTTAATACTGTGAGTCAATAATGCTACTAATGAAAGTGGATAGAGTGAACTGTATTAGGCGAGGGGCGGGCATCGGGCACGCATACAAGTGATGTGTTCCAGCCTGCAGATGCATATATTAAAAAGTGCATTATTCCGATGGTCACGGTTAGCGCATAGTTCGCAGGAGAAAAAATGATGATCCCGACATCGACTAGCATCGGCCGCTAATGGCGATGAAGATGCAGGGAGCGTTTTGATGGCGGTGTAGAAGAAATTGGATATGCAGATGGCTTATGTCAAGCAGTACTACTAGCGGGCGCTGAATCGAACCAGCTTTGCAAGTGCCGACATCTTGTTTGTTGTTCTGGCTAATGTCTTAATAATTCCGAGTAGTCGTCCAACCAATTCGCTAGCACGAATTCCTCGTTCGCCTTTTTAATTCCTTCCTTTTTTCTCTTTCTTTTTAATTTTTTCACCGCATTTTTTCCATTTTTTTGCACCTCTTTTCCTCTTCCTTTTGAGAAATTTACCACAACGCCGTGTCGCTTTGTTCTTCATTCTGCTCCCACTCCTCCGTCGCACAGAAAACCGATCAGTTTTTCGCTCTAATGCGATCATCACAGAGCACTTAGCACCGGCTGCTCACTCTCGTTATTGCGCTAATTTTAATTTCCCCATTTTGAATTTTCGCTTCGCTGTCAGATTTGAAATTAGAAAATTTTGGCCACTCCATCTATATAGTGTGCTTCCTCTTGCAGTCAGTGTATAAAAACTCTTACCGGGCTCCGATATTAAAATGTATTCTCGCGCGTGTAGAAACCTTTTTTCCATTCCGTTTCGGTATTTAATTTGCTGTCGGGCTAGTGTGTGTTCTACGATCGATTTTTCTTTTTTTTTTTTATTTCTTTTTTTTTATTTCTTTTTTTTTTATTTCTTTTTTTTTATTTCTTTTTTTTTATTGGGGACACAAATGCGCAATCAGTTATGAAATATCTAATTATATATAATTATCCTCCTCGCTAAATAATAAACTAATCAAATTCCGTTGAGTAATAAATTAATATTTTTTGACCGAGAGATCGCTGGTTATTAGATATTAATTAAAATAAAACATTTATTAATAAGACTCCGAGATCACGAAAAAGCTTCGAAAACGGTGTCGGAATTATATACCTATACTAAATGTTTTTTAATAAATCTTTTATTTTTCATTAAGCAATAAATTAAGAATATACTACGAGTAGAAGTAACTGAAACGAAAAAATATTTGCTTGAATGTACACTTAGGGCTCTGAAAATAGTTTTCGAAATTATTATTCGATCGTCACGTTTAAAAGTAACACGTCACTTTTCGTTTTCGATTATATGTTATCGGCAATATGCAAATTTACGGTTTTGGGTAATATTTCGGGATATTTTATATAATCGTACATTTTCTGCCAAAAAAAAAAAAAAAAAAAAAACTAAATAAATTTCAAGGCATCTAGTAATTTTTTAAGTCTTTAAAAAAAAAGAAAGCCGGCCATTTAAGAATATCTATGAAAGAATTACTTATTCTAATAGATTATTTTTTTTCAAGTCTATTCGCAATGCCGGAGCATTGTGTAGTAAAACGCGCCGCCGGTCTATTACCATGCAGCCTGACGGTAGTGAGTATAAATCATTTAAAATTAAAGTAACGAGTACGTAATTGCTGTTTGTACATAAGAAAAAACGATCATGTTTGTATGTTTAATAGTTGCGCGCGTTACCGACTTCGTTATTAACTTCGTAATATAGTGATTGTAACAAAACACTTCGAAAGCTCCGGTATATGACAGTTTTACCGGATTCAGTAATTCTAAATTGTTTTGCAGATTACATAATTAAAAATCTTGTTAAATACAATTGTCCGTGTATCGTCAGTACCAAAAACATTTTCCGGCATATAATCTATTGCGCTACTAATGTCGTCGTCCACTTGTAACACATAGCGGCCAAGTCCCGCGTCGATAGAAAAATCTGGAATGCCGCTTTATGCGCATGTACCCCATGGCAGATGTTCCCGGAAATTCTGGTGAATACGTTTCGAAGTTCGCTGTTCACTACCGGACTGCTACAAAGAAAATATTAACTTAAAGGAAGAAATTATTCGAGAGCAGATGTAACCTTCAAATACACCGGTAGATCTTAAGCCGCTTAGAAGAACCAGGATAAAGTTACTTATCCCCGAGCAAACTCGAACGGGGCGGGTTTAGTTAATTTTTGAATAATTGGAAAATCAAAACACGTTTTCACAAAAACAAACGAGAGAAAATACCCCGAAAGAGAAATAATAAGCTAAAATTAATCGGTCCGCTCGTCAATGGTTGCAAATTCACAATATTAACACCTGTCTAAACATTTTTTTAACTTGCAACGATATCTCTTCTTAAACTACACTTGAAGGGTTTCCTTCTCTTTCTGCTGCGCACCACTCTGGAATCTTATAGATTCCCCCCTCTGTCTTTTCATTGTCTTTCTCTCATATGCACGACCGTGCCACATTCCAGCGATTCTTTTTTTTTCTCGTGATGTTAATTTTCCTTAAATGTTCTTACGCGTTATTCTTGATTCTCGGCTACCGAATTTTAATCCTACGCCATACGATGCTTTTTACGATCTCTATCGTCCTCGTTTGACTTTAAATTTTAATCAGCCGAGTAATTACTGGTCTCCAGCGAACCCCTCCGGTTGATTGGTTTTTGTTACTCTTAATTAGGACATATGCAATAAGAGGCAGGAAGGCGACTATTTTTTCAATACAGAACTCATCGTCTACGTTTTTTTCCACACTTCGGTGTAAAATCGTTTTTAAATGGAAATACTTGTTCTTTGTATATTAAACAGTAGCAGGTCCACCGTGGAAGAGGGAATAGAGGACATTTTTCCTCCACCAAAGAACCAAAGCTTTCATGAAAAAATTTGCTGTAACAGAGAGACTTAATTTATGCTATAACAGATTTGCATAAATTTTACCTATTTAATACTGTTTTCTAATAAAACTATTTTAATGGAGAAACTTAATTTATGCTATAAAAGATTTGCATAAATTTTACCTATTTAATACTGTTTTCTAATAAAACTATTTTAATGTTACGTTTTTATTTTGTTTTAAACCAAACTGTCATCGATTTTTCTTATTTATTTTTAATTTTTATTTCGCAATATAAATGAAAATAGTTCAATGAGAAATATATGTATATACTTTTTTTACTTCCTCACGAACAACGAATTCGGATCGGATTACTAAAAAAAAAAAATGAAAAAGAAGTAAATTCATTAGACTTTACTTACTTTCTTACTATTTCTAAACTACCATTTTAGATAGAATTTTATAATTTCGTTTTATTTTTCATCTGAAAATTTTAAATTGTAATAATTAAAGAGGTGGTTTCTATTTGATTTTCTTTATGAAACAAGGTATCTCTCGAATCGACTGTCTACTGTAGAATATTTTACGTGTAATTACATCCCCCCACAATGCTTCTCTGGATCCGCCCCTGATATTAAACGACCTCTTTTTTCACCTGCTCTCGTTGAGTCCTTCTCCTTGTCGTTCAACAACTGCTGGTTGATATGCTCGCACCGAATGCGGGCTTTATAACTTGCAGAGACATACAACACCCTATCATTAAAGTCTATTTTGGATCTTATAAAAGACAATTCGAGCTGCACATACGTGCACCACATGCATTTTTAGTTCTTTCGATATCGTTATCGAAAACGACTTAAAGGCTTTCAAATTAGGAAAAACAATACGAGAATAGAAATTTTTTCGAATCTTCCGTCAGAAATTTGTAAAATCTTCAGTTTACGCTATTAATAAATTACCTAAAAACGGTGAACAAAGTATTATGCTTATTCAGTCGAGCAAAAATGTGCAAGTAATACTCAAACTATCTGTTGTTCGGCGGGCTTTGTCTTTTTTCTCCTTTTTATTTGAATAAAGTTCAAAGTGTGTAATATTGTGTTTTTTTCTCTCGTGGAAAACCAGTTCGTTATCGTATCACTAATCAGAACGTGTTAGTCTCTTAAGACGATGTGCCGTGCCTGCCACAATCTATGACTACGATTGGTCAGCGCGTAACGTACATTCTTAACCGATACCGCACTTATAATGTTGCGTACCATGTATGAGCATTTACGAATAGCAGCGTATTGCCCGACACTGAAGTCCCGTACGATTTTTTAATTTTCTTCTCCTGCCACTGTACCTGTAGGGAACACGGAAGGAAAGCGCGCTCTAAGCCATTTCATTTTTCCGAAAAATGGCTTTTCGCAGCCGAGGAAACACTACCCTTTTTTTAATTACGTATTTCTTGTATATCAAGCGACGATCTCTATTCCGTATTAGCGCGGTATCAAAGTCTCCGATATTATTCGCCGTCCTAAATGAATAGGCGAAAAAGTAAACGAGCAATTTTAAAGCCTTATCTTTTGATATTCTAAAATTGAGGAGACCGCTCAACACAAAATGTAAACGTCTATAATAAGTGCTATTTGTGCATTTACAATACTCGTTTCGTTTAAATATATGTTCCTACACGTGACTTTTAATCTTTGCCGAGAAATGATCTGAAGAAAGGAAAAAAATACGACCAAATATTTTCAATATCTAATCCGGAGTTTCACTAAACTTCCCGTCTTCAGAATTGAAAATCGTATTCCGATAAATCGCTCGAAACCGTATTTATTATTTCGAAGCTGCCTCGAATAACTGAATAATCTATAAGGAGTAGGTACCTAAATGAATCAGGTCACCGACTCTTTTTTGGAACTTTGGGATTTCAACGATCGAATAATACTTTTTGTTGTCTTAAAACGAAAAAAACCAAAAAAAGGAAAAGAAAAATCCAACTCGATATTTTCGACGAAAAAAATTTAGGCGGGTCGAAATTTCGAAAACAACCGTATCAGATGTGAAATAAGCTGAAAGCTGTAAAACAACGTTTTAAGTGTTGTTTCAGTGAAAAAAGATACCGCCAAATTAGATCGAAAATTACTTTCAATATTGTAAATTTGCGCCCGTTCTTGATCAAGACTTTTTTCAGCGGCGGATTCCGCATTCGGCTTCTCTTTTACATAACTTGTCACTCTGAAGTTTATTTACTTACGGGAAAATATTTATCGTTACAAATTTCTGAAAAAAAAAAGCGTCCCGCTGCTCTCAGACGCAATGCCAATCTGAGGAATATTTTGATCTCAACTTGAACTGAGAAATCGTGGAAAAGTTCTCCTTTCGAACTAACCGAACCAGAGCATCGAAACTAAGCACAGAAGAACGATATTTGGAATAGTAGACACATTTTAATTGATAGTGTGGAAATTTGGAATGGCAAAAATCTTTAGCGCAAATATGCGGAGGCAGTAATAATCTTCGCGTTAGTCGAAGGTCCAAATTTCGCAGTGCTCGCCGCTTCGACGAATGGTAAATATCGGAAAATAGAGGGTTTGGATAATATATCGATGCACAGTTAAACTGTGTAGTTGCATTAAAAATCGAACATTTACGATATCAGTCTCAATAGTTTATATGCATACATTCTCTTAAAGTTATCGTGAATACTCCGCATTTATATCGTAACGGGAATAGCGTGTGAGTCACAGGAGCAATCCCCTAATGCAATAAGGGCAGTATTAGTAATGACCTATTGTTAAACAAAAGTTGTTTTTGTCTTTTTACTAATGCGTGCCTTTTTTTTTCTATTTTATTTTTAGTCTACTTTCATTTTGGAGACATTTAATTACTAAACAGGACGCTTTATTTGAAAAATTTCCGCACCGGTTGGAGTCGGAACACGGGGAGAGATGTCTTAATGGTGACACGAACATTTAGTGGTTACTTTGATCTATATATATATATATATATATATATACATATCGTGAAGAAGTGCTCCAAATGAAATTCGGCATTTCTATTTACGGCATTCAAATTCGATGCAGAAATATTAGTGAGCAACGCTGGCTCGAAAAGGATAACAAAACGTTTTAAGCCTTTCAGTCTTAAATCTTCATACAGAACAGTTCCGTAAATAGAAACACTTTAACGAAATGGTTTTTAAGTTGTTCTATAGATAGGTATGCGCTTACGCGATACAACTATTACTTCCTAACAGATACGACGTCGAACTAGAGACGCACATCTGGTTCGAAAGGTAACAAGTGTGTTGTATTGCGCGTCTGATAGCGTATCTGGCCGACAGCGGCCTACGAAGAAGATGGCTAATGTTTCAGAAAATGGCATATTTCCTTCCCTTTAACCGGGTCTATATGCGTGTTATTTTTATTTTTTCTCTCGCTTCTTGCCCTAGGGCTGTGTGGCTTAGAAATAAAAAGGGCCGAGCCGAGGCCGCCCGTAATCTATCTTATCTAAATCGTTAGCGGAATCTCTAACGTAACGCAGCAACAACCCTTAGCGCGCGATTCAGACCGAGCATATTGCTGAGGAGGCCACATATCACCAGATGATACTGCCACGATGCAGTTAGTTCGGTCGTGTACGGAGAAAAAAAAAAAAAGTCCCATCTTCCAAACGGAGGCGCAAACGGTCTCATTCTCACTTTGCTACTTACGGCAGTCCACAGATCGTGACATTTTCCAACTTGAATATTAGCAGCGGGAACGGAGATCTGCTCATGCACAAGACAAATGTCTTGCCAGCGAAGCGATTTTCTTCATCCTATTTTTAATATCGCCGCAGCACATTTCTGACATTAGAGACGCCATTTGCTGCTACCGCCGCAGCCTGCAACAACTTCCTAGGCCCGGCTCTATTTTATTTCTTGCTTGCGACATCGCCTGTTCCCGCTCATTTTTATTTACACCATGCCGCGACATCGTTCAAACTGCTAATGTTATATTTCCGACAAATAGCAGTTTAATTTTTCCCGTAGTTTATTCGGAAAAATAGTCGCGTCGTACGAGAAGAAAAATAACTTTCCTTCTGGACGATTACGGGAAAAGTCCTAAAAAATACAAAGAAAATTTACGTGCGATTTTCCTTTCTCCCCCTACCCCCTACCACCGACCACGCGACAGGTTCGATGACCGCTGTATGGGGATTGAGGAAAAGATGGCTTGTACGCACTAAGGAAAGGTTTACCGACGATGGAAAGTTGACGCCTGAATTGGATTATAAAAATTTTTCAACCTAGATATATCAGTGTTTTATTATATGTCTGAGAAAAATTTACGCTATTTCAAGTGCGGATGGATTAATACCGCGAATAAAAATAGAAACATTAACGGAGAAAGCGAATAGCGGAACACAGAGAAAAGGTGTAAATAAGCGGAGAACAAATATTGCTGGCTATTCCGTACAATGATCTAATTTCTATTACGTAAAAATGAAAAATTACTAATAAACTCTTTCCCTGCCAATTTTTTTAAAAATTACTTCCTCGGGTTTTTAATGCAGTATTTCTCTAAATTAATCAGTCGCATATGTGACTGCTAGACTGTGAAAGTAGTAAATTATTTAGATAAGAGAGCAGGTGATTTTTTTTTTTTTTTTTTTTGGCCTGGCTATGAATGCCATTTAGCCAAGGGCAGGTGATTTAGGATATAATATTTTCAATTAGTAGATTGGTGAATATAGAGACGACTGGAATAGATAATCTTAAGTCATCGTGATAGTCCGAAGTGGGATTGTGAGATTTTCAAAAATGATAAATAAAAAAAAATGATTTCATTTAATTTTTTTTCGTGAAATGGCAAAATCTCCGGTTCCGCTAAATATGCGGACATATGCAGTAGGTGTCGATTCATTACGCACACTTATATTTATTTCTTAAACACTCTCTTTTTATTGTCGTCGACGAAGATTAGGAGAGTGGCGCAATATTTTTTACATCGGACGCTGCGCAATATCGAATACAAGACCGATTGTGCATCATTTTCAATTAAATATTAGGTCTTCACCTAGATCGGCGACTAACTTGGAACCATTATATAAAAGGAAGCAATTGGATGATCCCAAATGGCGTAACATGACCCTGTTAGTGAACATATACTCTTCTTTATCAATGGAAAATAAGGTTTTATTATACTCAAATCAATATGGATATCACTCATTAAATACAATGACGTCATAACTCAAAAAATGCTATTTCGCAGAAAACGCAAATTAACAGTTACATTTACTATAATTTGAACGGTGTGCCCGTTTCAAAAGCAATGGTTATTTTGTCGAGTTTCTTATTTACAAATATGGTGTTCTAACCTCTAATTGTACTCATAAAATGCATTCTAACTATACACATAACTCAAATCCGCTATTTTTTCAGTTATGACGTTATTGTATTTAATGAGCGATATATTGAAATCTGGGGAGTAGCTAATTCAAATATGAAATTCATCTGAAGCGATTCCAGGCAATGGTTTTACGATTGAATCACGTGGTACGGTCGAAACAATGATCTGCATATCCTTCATATGGCCAAATGAAGCCGAAAGAATTCACAGTTTTAGATATATCCACCGACCACAACATCGTGCCAATATCCATCAGCGGCCAATCTTACCGATAACAGCGTGTACTTCAGGTGCTCTTTAATCCATAGTGAAAAGTTGACATTGTAATTTTGACCTATTTTATACATCATTCAAAAACAAAATAGTCACCATTGGTTAGTATTATATATATATGTATATATGTATGTGTATATATATATATATATATATATATTCGGCCATTTTGGCCTCCCAAGGGGCTGTGCCCCTTGACCCCTCTTGCTAACATTTATGTTTCTTTCTGTTCTACATCTACACTTTGTATAAAATGACCAAAATTTACAAGGTCATTTTAAATCGGTTCATATGAATATAATAACATAATCACAGAAATCCTATATAATATAACAACCGTTACATAAAATTGGGACATTTTTTCTAATTTAGGGTAGCCTAAGAATTACGTTGTAATTAATATATATATATATATATATATATATAGTAAAAACGTAGATAACATATTAATGATGCTTATTGTCTACTTAGATCGCATGCGTAAGAAAAAAAATAATCCAAGTGAACTCGAGATTCCAGGGAGAATATAATTAAACGTCTTACAATTAGTGAAAGTTGTCTCATGATTCAAGGACAAATATTTATCACTTACAAACGCAGATTTTCGATAAGCGGTGAAAATCGTTCTATGCGTACGATTTTAAGGTCAGACACTCCTTTAGTGCGTTTGCCTTCCAAATGATATAGGTTTCTACCGATGAAGTAATTTTCAATATCGAAGCTGCTAGCAGCCCGAAAATTCCACTTGACTACGATTTAAGTCGGAAAAACTGGTTTATCAGAGCCCGAACCCTTTTTGAAAAAAAAAAAAGAAAGAAAAACTTGCACGCAGCTGTTCGCGCATTTTACTTTACACGGACATTCATTAGTAGATACTTCGAAAAATACAATAATGTTCCACAATATCTAAACAATTTCTTCTCGGAAAAAGAAAATATGTAATAAAATTGCAGACTGTATTTTAGGAGTCTAGTTTAGGTGGACCAGACAGGAAAATAGGTGAACGCCTAAAATAAAACACAAAAATATATCGCAGTCGATGTCGAACACGCGCTATGTCTGAGTATCGAAAAGGGTAAAAAAACAATCGAATAACTCACATTTCCGCAGGAAATTGCAGGGTGTTTGAGTTTGTTTTTTATAACATTTCTTATTCGTACGCTTTTCGTTTAAACCATCCTCCTCATCACCGGTTTACTAATTATAGTCTTACATACCGTCGCACCCGCGAGCATGCTTATTCGCGAAATTAATTTATCGCCGTCGTTCACCGCACACACACAGACACAGAACAGCCGTGTTATAAACTCGACTGCGAAGATTTTTATCTCATCTACCACCTTATGATTATATCGAACTAACCTTCTTCGTTAATTTTGCAAACAGTTTAAGTTACATCTCTTTGTTTTAATACCGGCTGACAGGTAAATCGGGAACGAAAAATATTTTCAACCAAGAGCCGGTCATCGAATCATCAATAAAACTGAAACCCGGAAAAACACGCGGGCTGTTTTTTCCAAAAATGTTTATCGTTATTAAACTTTCTAATTTTCTCCGCGCTTGAACTGTTCTCCTAACAGTTCATTGGCCTACATCAAAAACAGTTATTAATGAATTATACTCTACCGTCGTATCAGATACATTTCGAATCACTTATAGGTATGATCCTTGTTAAAAAGTTTTCTAATTTTAAAACACACCGGCGACATTTTTTACTAAGTACGTGCGAAACCATCCCCGATGAACTAATAGCCTCTTCTGAAAGTCGTAAATTTAAGGCGTTCATGAACGGGAAAAACGAACTCATCCTTAAACGTACGCGTATATATGTATAACAAAAAAAGTACGATTCGTCGGATTTCGATATTGAAATTTAAGAAAATCGTATGCTACAGCGCACTGTCTATTAAAAATATTGTTTAAAAGTTACACAGCTATTGGCCACATATCAGTGTAGTCGCCATTGTAATCAATAATTTTAGAATGTTTACTATTTACTACGCAAATATTTGGTATGTTTTTCTGTGTAAATTAGCGATTATTAATAAAAGTCAGCTCGACGGAGGGGGTGTCTTGTAGGCGTAATTCATTTTTTCGAAACGAATATTAAAAATTTTATTGTACCTCGGAACGAGCAGTTTGTTTATTATTGTTTAACATGTTAAAATGATACGTAGAATTCTCACGTTAAGAAGTGGGCTGGGAATTTCGAACCGCTGCAAGTGGAAAAATAGAACTGCTCACGGCTTATGGAGCGGAAAACTGCATCCGGGAAAGTAACCGAAAACATCAAAGATGATATAAAAATGCCATCGTTTAAGCATAACGGAATTTAAAAATTACACAATAAACGTTTTCCAAATAATTTAATAATAAAATAATTACGATCTCCGAAACATGTCCGTTTGGAACAACTAAAATGTGATCATTTTGTTTTTGGTATTATTTGAAACGTTTGGATGTCTTCTGTATTAGCAGCCATCGTAAAAAACTTTTTACTAATAGTTTCTTAGGGAATTTAAGAGTGCAAAAACCATCAACTCTCACCGAAAAAGATTAGCGCGGAATTTCGCGTCCCGTGAATGCCGAGCAAACTTTCAATGAGTTTTTTTTTTTCTTAAATATATTTATAATGTTCGATATGTATACAAAACGAACTTTTTATATTTGCGGCAATATGCTTCATTGAAAATTAAAATTTTTTTTTTCGTTTTTTTTGGCCTTAACTTTTGCTATTCTGGCCAATGTAAGACAAAGACTGTACATACTTATATATATGTATACTAAGTATATATAGATATTAAATTAATTTCTCAAGCCTCGCTATGAGAATTAAACCCTAAAATAACTGTTATGGAAGAGTCTATTTTAATTGGCGATGGAATTTTTTTAATTTACGGCGTGTCTAATTGTAGTCTAAAGACGATTGCGCGATAACACGTGGAGATTTTATTAATAGTTTTTCTGAAACACTACTGTGGCAGCTTCCGCTACTTAAAAACGATACAACCATTTTATGATTTTTCATATTATACGTGCTGTAACACATAGTCATTGACATATTAATTACAACGCAATTCTTAGGTTACCCCCATTAGAAAAAATGTCCTAATTTTATGTAACCTTTGTTATATTTTATAGGATTTCTGTGATTATGTTATTATATTCATATGGACCGATTTAGAATAGAGGAGAAAGAGACAGAAATGTAAGCAAGAGGGGTCAAGGGGCACAGCCCTTTGCGAGGCCAAAATGTCCGAGTTATATATATATATATAAATATATATATATATATATATATATATTATATATTAAAAACTGTTTCTAGTGCTATAAAGTTTAATTGTAACCCTTTTTTTTTATCACGCTTGTAAAGCGTTTATTTTATTTCGCGATAAATTTCATAGTGAATTTCTACAAGAATTATGGAATACCGTCATCAGAGACATGGCGAATCTGAAATATATACGCGGTGTGTATATGTATGTATTTGCACTGTAATCGTAACTATATTGACAACAAACCGTAAAAAATTATTGGCACGTCGAAGGAGAGAAAGCTACAGAGTATGTGTATGGAGTAAACGTTTGAATCTTGTATGCTTGAAACGTGTTAACGTATTATTAATCTATACTCAGAGTGTTACAGTATGTAGTGAGGCGTAATGTCGCACAGGAAATTTTGTAGACCTCAACTGCACATTTCAGTTGGCGGTAGAAGTAAAGAAAGGAGGGAAAAATAAATTAATCAATTAGATGAAAAAAGTTAACTACCAGAATGATCAATTTTTCCAACGCGGCAGTGAATGTTAGAGCTTTCTCATTTC
This sequence comes from Icerya purchasi, assembly GCA_039619475.1. Taxonomy (NCBI): domain Eukaryota; kingdom Metazoa; phylum Arthropoda; class Insecta; order Hemiptera; family Monophlebidae; genus Icerya; species Icerya purchasi. Next base: position 396,440,122 of record CM077115.1, on the reverse strand, counting down.
TGAACATTAGGGCTTTCTTATTTCTAAACGTTTGGGCTTCCTCATTTCTGAACGTTAGGGTTTCCTCATTTCTAAACTTTAGTTCTTTCAAATAGATAACGCGACACGTCCAAATCGTACTGTATTAACGTGCGATTTTCTCGTATTGCCGTCGTTTCCTTTAGATAATGAGAAAGGCAAAGACGGAAAACTAAAGAGGTTGCATAATGAGAACAATCGGTTAAAAGCCCGCTACGGTGATAATGCTTCAGTCCGTTTGACGGGATAATTCGGTATAGGCAGAGGGACGAATTAGCGCCAAGTCGAAACAAATTCGATATGTGGTAATGTATCAGCGCACGGAGGAGAAGGTGAGCGTCATTACTAGAGCGAGAGGGGCGACTGTGCGAACAGATTTAATAGGAATTTTAATTGGCGTCGACCGATAGCCGGCTTGCGGGGAGTGCAAATGATTTAACCGGGAGAACCGATGCTAACAACCTTTTCGGCGCAGCGTCAATTAAATTAGCCGAATATATCGGTGGCGGCGGCAACGTATTGCGGCAAAATGGTGGCCTCTGTAACACCTTCGTGTCGGCCAGCAGAAGCAGCAGCGCTAATAATTCGGAAAATTAGTAGACGGCCGCGCGGTCGTGATTAAAATATCGACACAGAGACCGGCTAAAACGCGTACGCGTATTTACTTTTGAAAAAACTATTAGTCGCTCCGTTACGGCCTCCGAAGATGATCAAGTGCTTCGCCCGGATGCTGGGCAGTTCTTCAATTCTCCGATCTGGTCCTATTAAACGTGGCCCGAAACTGGTTTCATCCATGCTTGCCTCTTCGCATCGGTGCGCGTCAGCCGGCCCGGCGATTAGAATAAAATCCGGTTTCGGGCTCCAGTGGCCGGCCAGCGTGTTCAGCAGACCCAGTTCTCGCTCTCGGTATCATTGGCTCAACGGAGTCGACTCGCGATGATGGCATCGATGATCATCTCGTAACAGGACACCACCGCCATCTCGTCCGCCCGCGCCCGCCTTCCAACAAGCTTATTCAATCGCGACCCTCTGGCCGCGTCTTGGTCGCATCGGACGACATCGGCTTTAATTAGTTCGCGTGTTCTATTCTGATTTATGGACCGGTTGTTCCTTTCTCCTCGGATGATCATCATCGCTTCTCGGCGGCTCCGCGATCGCGCGCGATCAGTCCGTCGATTCCGTAGGCTCGTAATAGCGGCGCAACGACAACAACAACAACGCGTCCTTCTTCGGCCGAGCTCCGATGATGTTACACGAGCAGAAAAGCAGATCAAGCTGTAGTACGATGCTTCCACAGTGGTAAAGTCGATTGCGTGCGACGTCTCCGTCTTCCGATGGAATTCAGTCGCGGCCATGTAGAAAAAATACGTTAATAAAAGCGGCGGAAGGGGGAAAAAACCGGAGAAAAATCGTTGCCGGGGAACGAAGCGGACCAAGTTCAGAGGAAAACAAAATAAAAACGACAGCAGTCAGGCAACGTTGGTCGTTATAAAATAATCGTGATCCGACTTTATCGTGACTGCGTATGGCAGAGTTATCGTTGAAAAACCGACTCATCCGCAACGAAATAGCTGCACCGTATGCAAGTCCTTAACGTGAATTTGAATATCTCTTAAACACACCGCGACCTTTTCATTACTATTATTACTTATTGTTAAGAGCCGATCGACCGCGATGCCTTCATCTAATTAGCCTCACTCTAGTGTCGCGAAAATCGCCCTAGCACGTTCGCAATACACAAGACGACAATTGCCTACAGCTTCTTCCGCTCGCTGCCGGACAACATCGTAAAAAAATGTATGCCCGATGATATTTTCGGCCGAAGCGAACAAATTTCGAAGGAAATTATGCCATTTCCATTTGCATTGTCTTGTGGAATGCCGTGCGACTGCTTTCCTATATGAAAGTAAAAAAGTAGTCCTTCATCGGGCTAATTAAGATTCGCGATGTTCTAAGACTAATCTAACAAAAGAGAATAGCGGGCATAAGTTTCTTCTTTTTTAATGTACTCCCCCCCCCCCCCCCCCACGGTATTTTTAGTACTCGCTTATGTATGTTACACATACATAATCACTATTGGCTATCTAAAATTCAATGTACATCTTGAACGCGATTTCGCGGGGATGTTAGAATGACGACAATTGTACACCTTTACTCGCATTATCTTTTAAATTCGTTTAAAGTATATTCCTCGGATACACGGCTCGGTGCATTTTTTTGGTATTGAATATGGAAGAGCTGTGTTTTATGCTTACATTGCTTTTTTTTTTTTGCTAATTTTTTCCCTCAAGTTTAACAAGTCCAAGTTTTATACATTCGGTTCTTTTGACTTCCTTTAAATCCTTTCGATATATCTCAAATTCTTCCATTCGCGATTATCAAAAGCTTCATTATACACCGCAAGCGTTACTGTAAGCTCACCGCACCGCTGCTTTGCCCTAATTATTAGATAGCGCTTATGTTAGAAAACGGTACTAGTACACAAATTTAAACGCTTGTTACGGGGAGAACGCAGTAATTACGTATAATTTTACAATGGCTTAAATTTTTTTTCCACGTTCAAAAGACGAAGTTTATTTAAACTACATATATATATATACATTTTTTGGGACATTTTTTTGGGACATTTTTTTGGGACATTTTTTTAGGACATTTTTCGTTACATAAAATTGGGACATTTTTTCTAATGAGGGGTAGCTTAAGAATTACGTTGTAATTGATATCCTCGTACTCGTAAATTTAGAATGTCAGAAATAACTGCGTCAGATGTACAATTTGACACACAATGATATATCGCGACTAGTTGCCAATAACGTATATATGGTGGTTGAGAAAGATATAGCAAAAAAAATTTAACGAATTTAATAACTTCGGAATTAAAGAAATCGAGAATACAGAAAGTCACCAACTCCAATTAATATAACTCCGCGACATGATTTTATAAAGAGAAGCGTAAAACTTTAACGTACCGGGCAACTTAAATTAATTGTGCAGGCGAATATACATAAATTTAGTATCGGATAATAAATTGGAAAAAAAAGAAAAATCTGCTCCATTAAAGAGCGTTTTTACGATTTTTTTAAAATTTTTTTTCTCGTCGGTTTTGTTCAGCAAAATTGCGAATTATTAGCAACTGAGAGAACCGGTTTTTGCCGGTGATTTTGCTTTCTGCAATATTAATTATTTCCGATCCTTTTCACATTCATCGATATTATTATTATTCGGGTCTTTTAAATTTCTTTTTTTTTCCAATCTCATAAATTCTTCCTTTCAATTACATTACAATATTATTTAGTATACTGATCTCGAAATAAAAACGGACTTGAAATATATTTAAAAAAAAAAAGAAGCAGGTGTGAAAACGGAAAGCAATAAATATTATTTTTAACAACGTAAAAACACCTTAAAGTATTTTTTCGAATTATTTTTATGTCGAATAAAGAGATTCGACATAAAAATTCAACGTAGATATTTCCATTACACTTACACAACCGTCGCAGTTTTTATTAATTGTACCGTTGCAGTGAAAAATGAGAAATTCGAGGACTCTTCATTACATAACGTATTTTGCCCATTTACGTGTAACTAAAAAAAAGTTTGCACACGTTTAACTGAAATTATTCGTATTTAATTTAACAGCGCCTAAAACACAGCCGCCTGTACAATAACAAGTAGAATGAATGATCGTACCTACGGAATTACCGTGCAATACACGAAATGAACGATAACCATTATGCGTATTTCGGGAACTATTCAAGATAATTGTTTGTTTTAAAAAAAGAAAATTGAAAAAATTTACACGGGGCTAATGCGAGTTTCACGCCTATCCCGAAATGTACAATTCTACTAATTAACGACTGAATATAGGAAAAGACTGAAAGATATCAAAAAAAGAGCGGTACAAACAGGTAACAAGAGGGTGTATAAAAAAATAAAAAACCGGCAAGTATATCACGCAGACAGAGGTATTATTTTAATACAGATTCCGAAATAGAGCAGAAAACGTCATCAGTTTTCAGTTACAATTTTTGACTACCCACAGGTACAAAGAGAACTTCCCGAGTTCAGCCGCTACTAATTTTATTTAAGCTCCGGCTTATTTTATTTAGTTTCTTCAAGATCCTCCGCTGATTTAGGATTAAAAATGTATTATAAGGTGCGAGCAATTTCAGTAAATCAAGTCTCGGAATACTCTAAAATCTTTGGATAGCAGAATTACAACTTTTTCACATAATGTAATAATATGCTGTTTTCATTGGTTACTTTTCCAACTACAATCACTGCTGCTGTGTTTCTGCACCCGAAAGTGTTATCGAAACTGACAATTTTTTCGCAATTCAGATTAGCCGCATTTTACGGACAAAATGATATTTTTTTAAGCAGTCCTTAATTTAAAAAGTGTACGAATTTTTCCAAGACTCGCAAACAAAACTTTTAAACTTGTCAACATTCTAGTTGCAGCCGAATTTAACATAAACATGTTTTATGGCTGGAAGGGTCTTTCCGAACTTTTTCACGAGAAATGTGTACTGATTTTTTAGCAATAAAAAAGTGTTAATTGTAATAGACGGAAAATTCGATAACTGGAGGAATTTATCCGAAAGGCATTCCATATTTATATAAAAACTAGTTTTTGCAAAGACCCGATAAAGCCGAATCCCTTATTGTTCCTTATCAACACAAACCTATATCTTTTGTGTTTTTTTGTTATTGTTTGTTTCTTTTTCGGGGGCATTCTCACAAAAAAAGGTGCGTTTTCTTTTTTAGATTACAAAAGCTTTAACTTCAATCTCTCATTCACTAATGATTTTTCGAATAAGCTTTTTTTGAAAATAATACAAATGCAAACTATTTCATTAAGCCTGAATTTTCGATTAATAATTTTTTTTCCTTCTAATATTAACATCAATTTTTGCCTTATCACAAATGAATTTCATGAACTTGATGCGCTAAATATTATAAGTGAGATGGAGTAAAACTTCAAAAATAGCAGGAATACAAAGTAAGTTGTTTGAACGGTTATTTTGTGATGTTCAGCGGTGCTTTTTTATTACTGACCATCAAAAGCACAAACCTTCCTTTTTCTGCATTTTAAATGAAGATCAAAGAGGGTTGGAAAATAATGACCCTAGACATCAACGAAACGGAATAAGAAACATTATAATAGCTGGTCGCAAAAGTGTGGTCGTCAAATAGTACACACTAACGTGTACTGGAATAATATCGATTACTTAATAAAACATAAAAAAGGAAATGTATGTATATATATAACGTTTTGAAAGATATAAGAAGAGATTCGGCGATGATTTTTCTGACGATCAGCAGGGTCGTTTGCGAAGCACTATTTGATTCCGATTGTTCTCGGAGGTGATTTAAATGCCTACCTTGAAGGCGCACTTCGTATTATCCAATTTATACGTAACATCTGAATGACAATTCATTTTTGCTACCGATAAAAACGCCCTTCTACATAGTCACCGCCATGTTTACATAAAGTCATATTTTGTACTTCGGTTACAGCTCTGTTAGACATCGCAGATGTGCAAAATTCGTTTCCCCGTGTGAATAACTTGATTTTTTACTAACTTCGAAAAGAGCATATACGTTCGTCGCGTATGCGTTTTGCCTGATTGTTTTTTTATGCTTGTTTGTATATAAATTTTGATTGTTCAGACCAATATTAATTATTCTCTTTGGTTTCGGGTATTCTATATGAGTACTGGGATCGGCGAGCCAAGGATAAAAGTTAAAAAGAAGAGACTAGAGAAGTTATTAGTTATATAACGAAAGCCAATTCATTTAAAATATTATCAGTACTTACCACGGAAGCGTAGATTAGAACGAAAAGGAATTTTTAATATAGGCAGAAAAAAATTATCCGAGATGGTTGGTCTTCCTTTTTTCAATCGGCGTCTATTTGCCATTCGAACGTAAGAAATATAGCATTAAAATTTTAAAATTTAAAAAGAGACAAACTTTTGAGAAGAGCAGTGGTCTAATCGCAAATAGCGTTGGTGAGTATTTACTGAGTACTAAATTAAAATTAGCGTTAGAAAAAAAAAGATACACTTTGAGAAATACTGTATTTGTTACAGTCCGAAAAAAATTAACCAAAAAAAATGAACCTTCAAAATTTCAAAATTAATTGATTTACTATCCATTTAAACAAATGTAGATTCGAATAAAGACAACGAATTTAAGCTCGTGACTTACGGAGAACTATTACGTTTGAACATTATACCTCCGCGATACCCGGCTTTAATATTTCTGCTATAGTCGTCTGAAAATACTTACATTAAAAATCGGGAAAATAAACTGTTGTTTTTTTTTATTTTTTTTTTTTTTTTAAATAAAACCGACTTCGACGTATTCTCTAAAAGTCGAAAAAAATTATTCTTAAAAATAAAAAAATAATAGTTTCATTAAAGGCATTCGGGTAATTATTGTACACTTAAGGACATTGCGATTATTTTTAAACAACAGTGATTGAAGTCGGCATGAAATTTTAATAATTAGAATCCGATTAATAAGTATACAGTATGCAGAAAATGTTGAAAATGTCAATAATATTTAATACATTTCCACGTATCGTTTCTATTTGAATCTGCCGCCGATTCTCCAAAAGGCGTTAAAAGTTTTTTAACAGTAATCTAAGCATATCTGAATTTTATCAAACAACTATTTTATACTTTTCAGGTTTCGTTTCTTTTTGGTTCTATATTTACAGACCAAATTTTGAGGCAGGTATTACAAACTACTTTATTTCGCGATTTTTAGTGAAAAATTTATCTTATTAAAAACTGACTGATTTCAAGTCTTATGTTTTACAAAATAAAGTGTATTTCCGGTGACTAAAACTAATTTTCCAAATTTATCGATTCCGAAAAATATCGCAAATAACGAACAAACGTGAAAGGCAAAACATTAAAATACTATACGTCTACTTAGCACTGAACTAGACCGTGTTACTTCTTTTCGGCAAGTGATCCATCGGAAAAATTAAATCAGATATTTTCGTACGGATTCAAGTTCAATTGTATATTATAGGGGAAATTATTAACACTAAAATAGCACGTGACCATTGTACGTCTTGTTATTTTAACTAAGAGTAAGGAAAGTCCTAAGGTGCTTAATTCCCATGGCGTCGATCAGAGCGCGATTTAACTGATATTTGAAATCACTTGAAAAAAAAAAAACAAAAAAAAAAAACGATTTATCTTTCATAGTAGTGTAAGGAATCCGCACCGTCTGTTATATAGTAAAATAGGATTTCAAGAAATTAAAGAATATTTTCACAGGCAAAAACATGAAAGCTGCAGTCAATATAAGAATGAAAAACGTAGCTTTTTTCTATGAAATGTTTTGTAACTCCATTTTTGCTTTTTTTTTCAAGTACGCTTTTTCAACAATAAACTGCAATAAAAAGTGCCCTCGCTAAACGATTAAATGGAAAAATTGCTCATACTCTCGGTAATGCTGAGAAATTAACCAAAATTGCCGCCGCCTTTTACCATTACATTCGTCTGACTAGTTCACAGCGTTTGAACGAGAATAAACTTGCGAACAACAATAGGGAGCTCTGTTTATAAAGTTCCTTCGATGCGCAGATGTTTTACGTGTTTTCTAATTAGAACGGAAGCAAAGTCCAGCAATGTTCTCAAATTCCCGAGCAAAGAAAAAATCGGTAATGGCCCCAGATTCCTTCGCCAAGCACTTTGCCATTCTGAGTAACGTCGGAATTAAATTTATAAGAAGAAACTCTCTCCAATAACATATACACACGGATATATATATATATATATATAATATATATATGTATGTATTAGCTGTGTAAGAAAAAAAATGATATAGTCGCGACGATGCGATCAACTCGATTCTAAGAATGAAAAAAGTCGGCTAATTGAAATGAAAAACGAACGCGTCGCATCACCATCTTGTTCGCCTGCTTGCAGGATTTCTCTATATTTGGAATGTTGTCCAGCAGACCGCCTATCTGAAAAAACGCACTCTGCTATGCCGGCCATCTTTAAAAAAAACTATTCTTGACATTTCGAATAGATTTGTCATTATTGCAACCGCTTTGACGTCGTTTTCTCATTTTTCCACGAAGCAGCCCTCTCCCCCGGCTAATTTTTGTCTCGATTCCTCTTACCGCACACGTATCGGCATAGTTCTAAACCGCAGTGGAACATGTCTAAAATCCTGTGTGATGTCTTTGTTTCAGCGCTTTTTGTTTGTTTGTTTGCTGTTTGCGTGTGCATACATGTGAGAAGTGCTGGCTGCTGCTTTTATCGGAAGTTAACCTGAAAAACACAAAAATTTCGATCTAACCGGTATCTAACTCGAACGCAAACTGCCGGTGGAAATTTATGGTAGGACACGAACTTTCTGGTTTAGATTATTACTTGCTGTTCCTCGTCGAATAGCTTTTAAAATAGCCAATATTATATCCCCGACGGATATTACAAAAATGTTTTTTTGATGAAAAACAAAAATTTTTCTACGCGTATCTGCTTAAAATCGCCAAGTTCCCCAAGATCGAGCGATTTTTCCAGAATCCTATAATGTCTAAACGACCGGAAGACATTCGATTAAAGTAGAAATTATTAAACATTGTAAAACCAACACCCTTATTTATTTAGTCGGTAATATTGAAATATGTTATTTACTAACTTGTTTAACCGGTGCAGGTCTAAAATATTTCACAAGAAAGAAAAAAAAAAACAAAATAAGTTCCACCACTTCCCATTGCAAGTTTCCCGTATAACGGTTCAATTTTAGCGTTTACCGACTCTAGCACACCTTTTAATCGTTTCATCGCAACGTTAAAAAAAAAACAAAAAACAAGCAAGTCTATGAACATTTGTAATAACACCATTTCTAACCATCTACGGGTTTTTCGAATATGCGACAACAGTGTGTACTTTCTTTGTTTCTTTTTATTATTGTTTAAATAAAACATATTGGTTCAATCTTTCGTTGAAATCAGGCGAGATAATAAAATATTTTATTATCTCGCCTGATTTCAACGAAAGATTGAGCCAATATGTTTTATTTAAACAATAATAAAAAGAAACAAAGAAAGTACACACTGTTGTCGCATATTCGAAAAACCCGTAGATGGTTAGAAAAGGAATCATTTTTGATGGGTTTTTTTTCTCTTTCTCTTACAATTTAAAATAACAAAAGAAACGATATGTAAATAAATTTAAATTAAAAAAAAAAAAAAAAAAAAAAGGTGTCAAAATTCAAAACAATTTTAAAAAAAGAAGTAAATTTTGAACGGCACTTTTGGTAATTAACTGTCTAATTAGACCGATTTTCGAGCATTTATGTAATCGGAAAACCGGTTGCAAAATTTTTTTTTCGATCCTGCGCGGGAGGAATAATTAATTCAATAACCGTCCTTGTGAAGGATCCCTAGATAAATTTAAAGGGGGCCGACCGACCTGTTAGTTTCCCATCAGCGAGGTGTTCACCTGTACAGGTTAGACAGTAGATGATGTGAATGCATTAAAAAAGCTGTACTATTCGAACAGAATGTGGTGCACTAACAGGTTTTTGATTCGGCGCAGTATAGGTTTGTGATGCACCAGTATGTAGTCGTGGTGTTTAGCTACCCTGTCCGCAGGCTGTTAATCGACAGCTGTATTATATGCAGATTTTTAGGTGTCCACGGTTCGCACCGTTGTTATTCGGTCGTCATTTCTACTAGTAAGTTTTCTAGTCGCAGTAGACCATCCGTGATCGACATATATTGGCGGCAACAAGACTGGCTTCTAACATTCGTAATTATTGAAAACAGTTATCTTTTTTCGATAAAATTTCAATTTACCAGGTGGTAACTTTTTAATACATATTGATATATTTTGAAATGATATTTACAACAAAACTTAATCGGAATTACTACTACCGCCATTAGTTGAAAAAGAAAAAAAAACAAAAAAAAACAAAAAAAAAACAAAAAAAACAAACAAAAAAAAACGTTTATTCATAAAATTATCTGACGATTTTATAAAAATCTGCGTTAACTACGTGAAGTAATTATTGGAAGTTTCTTAACCGTTGAATATAAGAATAGAGAATGGGTTTCTAGACTTCATTTTCGTCAACGACTAATTAAGAGACGAAAAATGGCTCCTTCCAACGCAAAAAACCGCCGGAAATGAAGCGGAAACGCGGAAGAAAAATGAAAGGAAAAATTATTCGCAGTAACTGAAAAATTGTTTTTCTTCCGCAAATTCGCATTCGAAAAAACCGCGATGCTTTGCGTGTAACGTTGAACGACCTTGACTTGTATCAAAAAATGTCTTTTTCTTATCATTTATAAACGCTAAAAAGATGATCCCTCTATTTTCTTCTTTTTATTTTTTGTCTAGTTGGGTTAACTCGTGGCCAGTTTTCGATATTTTCAATTTTCCACAACTAGATTCAAACCGAATTAGTAATACTACAGACTGTTCAACTTGGCTGGCTCAAAGATTGAGGAAAATACGTTGTAATCCGTGATTTCTTCATTCGATCACAACTTCAAAACCGCTAAAAAACAATCACTTTTACATTCATTTTTAGACAACCTCGGCGGTACAAACGTATTGAAGGAATGGCCAACGGTAGGGTAATTAGTTGCGTTTCATTCAATTGTTAAATTCGGAAAAAAAAAAAAAAATTCCGATGTCCACGCTGGAAACTCTGCTCTTTGTCGGAAAAAAAAACAATTTAAACATTCGTGAATATAAAGTAAATGAATAATCATCGTACTGATTAGCGGGCAAAGTTTTTCAATAAAAATATAAAGATACCTATTTATTTTACTAACTATAGATACATCTTCAAGAACGATAGTAAATACATATTTAAACAATTATATTCGAACAGAAAATTCAAAAACTTTCAGTGAAAAAGGGTAATTTTATAGATTAAGATGAAGAGAAAAAAAAAGCCCGTAATTATTGATTTCAATTACGATTATTATTCCGTAGGTTAAATTTTTTATAGGTTTTCATTATTTTTAAATTCCTTTTGGCGGGTGAGTTTTTGCTTCCTGGTCGATATTTAAAAAAAACAAAAAAAAAAACGAAACACATATATATTAATAAAATAATCCATCCCTGGTGAACGGACGCACTTTTTTGTACTCCAATCTGTTATCACTGAAACTCCTTATTGTGCTTCGTATACCTTATCGTTTCCGTCGATTTCCGTTGTTTCTATCCTCAGTTCTTTCATTCTATCAATATTTGACACGGATCAATCATTCTCTCCTCCCCTCCTCTCGCTTTCGATTTGCTCTGTCGCCTTCTCCTGATTGTTCTCTTCACGATTGTGATTCTCCTCGTACATGTGATGCTGATCACATTTTCTTCGAGTGTCCTGCTCTTCGTAACGAACGCTCCCTTTTATACAGTCAGCTCTTGTCATTAGGTCTCCCTACACTCCCTATAACTCTTCCTTTATCCTCTCCTTTCCTTCATCTTCTGTGGTGTCCGCACTGCTGTCCTTTGTTGCGTCCATTTCGGACCGCCTAGTTATCTAGCTTTTTAACTTAGTTTTCTTGTTGTTGGGTCAATGCCGCTGGCGCGGCCACAAAAAAAAAAAGAAAAAAAAAAGGCACCGACTCTACATCTAACTGATTCTTTTTCCTCGTGTCGTTTCTGGGTAAAGATCCTTTGTTGACATACCCCCCCAAAAAAAAGGAATAAAATAATACTAGAGTTTTGGATAAACTCGTTGAGAAACAAATATCTACCGATTGTGGTTGGTCGGTATTTCAAAAATTGCCCATCAACCGTTTATGATATTCGCCAAATCTTACCGGAATTTCATTAATACGGGGACGCGTCAGGTAAACAATGTTTGGGAAAGCTAATTTTAATGAATCGAACAATTCGTGATATCTTGTCCATTAGTAATCAGGTAAAAATGCAAACTTTTACCGAATTAACGAATTTCGTCACGCTGTATTTTGTAAACTCGTGCGAAATTCTACACAACGGTTTAAGTTTCCGGCACACTCTGTCTTTTTGGAAACGATTGGAGAAGCATGAACTTTGCCTACTGGAAGTCATCCGACACCATACATCGCGAATGATGAGAGACAACAGTTTTAAACGGCACATAGGATAATTTCCGTTTATTCGGTGGATTTTGACACGCGTATATTTCATGGCTAGGCTCAATCTAAAATTTTGTTCGTCACGAATAATAATGATTACTAATTATTTAATCGCTACCCATAGATAAGTGTCTAGTATTTAGGGCACAGCGTAAATATTTCGTTTCACTTGTTATCAGAAGTTTGGGGTTTTTATTAAAACGAAAAAATTGTATCTTAATGCATCATCCGAAAGAGGCATATCCATGTCACAATGTAGGTATTGAACAAAAGGTACCAAACTGGATTAATTCAAGTTCACATGCTGGTGAAATTCTCTTCTAGTGTTTTGAATTATCCATTTAACTGGGAGAAATAGAAAATTGAAAAAAAACAACTAGACATTTTTTCCCCGAATGAAGTATTGGCTGGCCCATCCGCTACAAATAATGTTTATAAAATGCAATTTTTATAAGATTTTGAACCACGGGTTTAATTTTTAATCAAAGTTTTACATTGGTTCGGTTTTTAACTTCCGGCGAAAGTTTAGTCCAAAACATAAAATTCCGGCTATAATTTTCCGAGAAACATGAACAGAATTGAAATAATATGAATGTTATAATACTAAGGGGTCGGCAAATTCAAAAAAAAAAAAAAATCTATATTTTTGTAATCTATATTTGTAATCTGTGTTTATAATCGATGTTTCTAATCGATATTTGTAATCGATTTGCATAAATTTTCCATCCCTCTTCAAACATAAACTTCTTAGAACGCTTCCGTTACTACCACCTCTAAAGTGTCGCTATCTCTTGGTTCACCATACTTTTTTAAGTTCGTTCTAAGAACTTTATTACGATTTTGTTCGAGTTATTAATGCGCTCTTTTCGTTGTTCCTTCCCCGGCAAGCTATCAAACGCCCATTTTCGGGAATTGCGTTATATGTATTTCCATCTACGCTGATGTTTTATTCCACATCTTCATTCGCGTCATCAAAGCCTAGCGAAAATTCGAGACAATAGGCAAGTTTTTCAGTGGATTTCGATTAGTTTAACAATTTCATTGCGAACATGAATTATTAACGTGAAAATGGATAAAAAGGGTAGCGAACACTTCTATAAACAACATTAGGTACCGGACCGAGCACTTGTAGTTCTCAAAAAGGGGAGGAGCTGGTAAAAAAGCAGCGCCGACGAATGATTTATTATTAATAGGTGGCTTGCAGCCAAATGCGTTTACGTTTTCCGGTGAAAATCGATCGACCATGTTGACGTTAATATTTGACAGGATGTGGCGCGGGCTGGTGCAGCAATTGTGCATAAGTTCTTTCCGCGGAAATTAGACTACTTTTTCGCGGTCTCTTTGTTCCCAATTAGCGACAACGTATCTTGATTACATCAGCTCGTTATATTTTAGCCGTGTTAACTGGTTTTTGTCTCCGTCGTCATCAACGTCGTTGCTACGAGGCTAGTGTTTAAAAATAAAATTCACACCTCATTAATTTTTCACTACTGCACAGTGCATTATTATTTCTCCCGTGCGATGATAAATTCGATATGATATTTTAAAAAGCGGTTAAAAAAGCACAATATTTACTACTCGAAGAATTGAATAAAAATTCACCAAAAAGTGAAAAATAATTATTTAACGGAGTATAATGCATTTCACAGGGTAGTATACTTTAAGGAGATAGGATTAAACAACATTAATACTTATTAAGAATAGCTGGGCACGAATATTTAATTAAAAACCCTTATTAAATGAGTAATAAACTATTTTTATATAAGCTAAAAATATTAAAAACACTAGGAATATTTAACGCTATTTTTAATTATTGTTGCAATTTGAATATCGAAACTCTAATATGCGAATGTTTAAGAATAATCACGATATCCTCAATTATTTTTTTCTTTTTGCCGCTTTTTTACTGAATTTTTGGAGCGTAAATCTTAAGGTCGGTTTTTAGTGTAAATATGGCTAAGTGACAATACAGATAGATTAAAATATTGCTCTTTTAGCCGTGCTGTATGGGTTACTAAAATTCCGCCGGCAAATTGCGCCGATATGTATCTTTATTCAAGCCTACATGTATATTAATATTAATAATAATTCGAAAAATCACTCACGTTTGCCATTCTTTTAACTTTGAAATTTTAGTTGTTCATATTTTCTCCGAATTATAATGAAAACTTTTGACGTGAGACGTCTTGAAAATTGCTTGTGAAACGAAATCGCGCAACGTAACGACTATTATTTTTCACCGCATATATATATATATATATATATATATATATATATATATATATATATATATATATATATGTATATCTATATATATATATATATATATATATATATATATATATATATATATATAGATATATATATATATATATCTATATATATTTATATATATTTATATATATATAACTACTTAAACCGATATAGGCGTTTCACGTTAAATCAACGGCCCTGTGCCCTAGCACAGCCGCACCCAAATTTTGGCTAATTTTTGGTCAAGTTATATCAATCAGAGGAGATATGTCTTTAAAATGGCTCCCTCTTTTTTTCTAACACTTAAATGACTACTGAATATTAACACTCACCGTATTCGTTAGGACTAGTAAGAGACTACCGCTGACTAATTATGTATTAATAAACTAAGGATAGCATTAGAGTTAATTTGGACGGTGTCAACGGAGTTATACGCAGTAATGTTAACGTAATTGATAATATTTTAATTGAAAGTTAGTTTCTTTATTGATTTACGTTTCCACAGTAAATAACATTTGTAATGTTTTAGACTGTTATATTACTAAAAAAAAATTATCTAAATAGACCGTTTTTAAAATTATTTAAAGGCTAAGTGATAAAGATTTTCCGACCGGATTATAGATTTTGAAACTAGATGAAACTGCGGAGAGAAAATTTCTAAAATAGTATGAAACACAAAAATTATATATATATATATATATATATATATATACGAGTATATAACCAGCACTGAAATCATAAGTTTCGGTATTTTTTTTTTTTACCCATTACGAAATATATTTTAAAATTCATGAGTTAATCGATAGACGAGAATAGAAATAATCACCCGCTTATTTCAGAAATAAGAAAGAAATCTTCTTTTCATTTTTTAGGAGTCCATAGGATCTCTTGAAAATTGCGCTACAACCATTTAAGAATGAACCGACCAATGTTGAAAAATTCAAAGATAGTTGTGATTGTACATGGTATCGTGAAGAATACCTTAATAATGTAGATTTCATTAATTATGATAAAACGTGTTTTTAAGTAATATTTTTTAATTGTTAATAAAAGTCTGCGACGAGGTTTTAATATTTTAATTATTTTTCTAATTAGGTCGAAGCGCGGTATTTCCTAACCCGTTCCCTAATTAATCGAACTCGTAAGTACGTTTACGTTTCTTTAGACTTTATGACGGAGCTTTTTTTTATAGGTCTCGTTAAACTGCTACGAAAAGTAACCTATCTGCGTAATTAAAGCAAATGTAATGGTAGAGTTGAGCAGTACGACACAGAGTTCAAGTTCATTATGGATCTTGATCATTCAGCCACCCTCTAAGTTTATCACGCGTATGCCACTTTTTACGTCTTTTGCTGCCTTCCGGGGGAGCTTTAGGTCGGGGGTCTACGTTGCACACTTAGTTTTCGGTACTTTTATTATCGTTGTTTCTTGAATCAAACTCGAACTTTTATGACACTTGAAGAGAAACTCCTTTTTTTTTTGTTATTAATATAGTAGTTTTACGGAGACTTTAGATGAAAAAATAAAATTTTGAAACATATCAGTGTTTCTGTCTTATTATTTTCCCGTTAATTTAATTAATTTTTAGCACGTTTTGATTTTTTGAATAAAGTCTCTATTTGGTATTCTCTATCTTTGTGGAATATCGATTTTCACAATCCATATTTCAGCAACATAAAGTTCACCAAAAAAAAAAAAAATATCCGAGTTTCGGATATAATTTTTTAATTTTAATAAATTAGGCGATCCTTGACTTTTTATTTTTGTGCTGATAAATAATTTAATTCAAGTTACAATGCTGGGTCGGGCTAGTTTATGAAGAAAAATAGCTTACTTTTTATTACATCCCCTATAAGAAATAAAAAATAAAAAAAGGAAGAATACGAATCATACATATTAGAATTCAATGTTTCTATTTTGAAATTACATATTATATTTGTTGCGTACGTTCATTTATTTATAGTATTCAAATTAAGCAGCTTGCCTGAGCGTTAGTAGTAGCAGTTTTCTAACAAGGTTTTTTTTTCGTTTTATAGTTTGACTTTCAACAAATTATCGATGAATCGTTTAATAGTTACTGAAAGAAACTTTCGAAATATCGAATCATTTCCATTTTTTAATAAACGCCTTTGCCGACGAATATTTTGGAACGTTTACAGGATTCGGATTATTCTTTACTTTAGGGTACAACATTAAAATAAAATCTCTTCATCTTTCTCTTGCTCAATCAGTACAATAGACGGAATAATAAACGATGTTTATTCCGGGCGACGACGCTAAGTTAGTGACTGAGAAACAACTAGAGAGCTGTTCGTTTATTACGGTACCACTCGAACCGCACCCTAATAACAGTCGGTTCAGTCGGCCATAGGATTCACACAACTCTTTTAAGTGTCACCTCTCTTTTGTTCTAAGAAAATCTTTAATTTCAATCGGGAAAGCGGTAAATTAATTATTTTCGGCAATTAGTCCACACTCCGCGAAACTGAATTTTCAAAAGACAGTCTCACGCATTCCCCCATAAATCTATTTCTTCGGCAATATTTGAATTCGCGATATATTTTGCGCAACGGGGCCAGCGACTGCGCGCACCCTCGCATACGGCTCCAGAAATATCCTCATTCAGGTCGGAAGAAGTTCAGGAATTATTTTATCAACGGAAAATCGTAGATGTTCGAACGACGGCAAGAGAGAAATGAGAAGTCGTCTCGTATTAAATGGAGCGATTTGGAACGGGTGTCGGGGCAGTGGCGGGGTTTTCAGTTTGGGTAAACGCTGCTGTATAGCGGAAAGAAAATTAAATAGAATTCGAACTGTTACCGAAAGAAAAAGATAGTCTTCTGGAAAAACGTTATTTTCGACGAAAAGTAATTGAAAAACATAAGAAAGGTCGTCCTTCCGACATTTTCCAAATAATTGATCACACCCACTCGCGCCCGGCGAATCGCTCGGCACGGCTTTCGGCGCGAGTGTGCGAGTGAACGGGAACAACCCTCCTTCTTTGACGCATACGCCGTCCGTATGTGCGTACGCGTCTATTTGTGCGCGCGGATTTCTGTGGAAAATTCTACAATTTTATACATATTTTTTTTTCCCTATTTTCCGACGTCTTCGGCGATTTGTATACGTATTTGTCTAGATTATTTCAGCAATTCCGCGATGGCGAAATGTACAATTTTTCCAGTAATAAAAGTAATTTGTCGCTCATGCGTTAAATATTTACGATAACTTCAACGTGAATTTATTTATTTAAACATTCGCTTCGCCGTTCTACACGCAAATATAAACGTGTGTCGTAAATAGTATTTTCGTCGAAGGCGGGCGCCGTAAGCGCTGTTCCGAATTCGGAAATTTAACAATTGTCCGCCATTTAGCAGCGCCGATTCCAAGTTTTTTCCCGGTTCACGTTAGGTATCGCCATCATTTTCTATTTCATTAACACTTACACAAATTCGAAATTCATGCACTACGCGAAGACAATAAACAGTCTGACATTGTAGTTTCGCGGTCAAAAATACGTAAACCTGACCGAGAATGTAACATATATATACTATATATATATATATACACCTATATATATATATATATTGTAAATAGTCGAATTATTGAAAGAGCGTTAGTGTCCCATTTTTTATTTGTCCCCTTTTAATAGTACTATCTGATTTTTTCCGTCATTATCGATATATTGCATTTCAATTTTGTTAACGATTGCTTTTTAGCCTATTTCCAGTGTAAAAACATTAATCAAAATTGCGCGTTTTGGTTTGCAAAGAGAACAGTATCTCGATTGTGTTATTAATTTTTCTAACTATTTCATATCTACTGGGGGGCCGGGCGGGCGTAAACACAGTAAGTAAGTAGTGGTTTCCTTTAAAATCTTCGACATACCGCTTGCAATACATCCGTGTATACTGAGACGCCTAGTTTACGTTGAGTTCCGCAGAGCATTGCGAGTTTTACTCAGATGTGAGCGAAGCACTCATTGATTTTACAGCATTATCTGGAAACTAAATATGCATTAACAATACACCGGCAGTGTATAAACAGGAGCTGCTAATATGTATTTGTTCGGCAATGAAGGAATTACGGAATTAATAGACTAAAAGCGGAATGTGATTTATTTGTTAGCGTTTCTTTTTTTTTCTTTTTCTTTTTCTTTTTCATGGAGATTATTTTATTCGCCATAATTATTATTAGCGTAAAATTTTCGCCTTCTAATATTACGCTGCAATCGGAAAAATTTAAAACATCACTGCGTTCGACATGTAAATTTTATAAAAATCTTTTGTACATACTGATGTACATTTTTATAACTGGATGATAAATCATGCAGCCAAGCCCCAATTCTTCTATATTGACTCTGTCATTATGACTTTTAGTTTACGGTTACAATTTTATTTGGTTTTTGACTACACATTTACTTTTTAGGACCCCCACCCAAAAGAAAAAAAAATCGTTTCTATATTAATTTTTTTTTTTTTTTTCATATTCCCCCTCTCGAAAAAATTACGTTGCCACACAATCATTTTTTTTTTGGTCGCGTCGACTATGGACATTAAAACAGAACAAGTCAAATTTTTTCAAGGTAACACTGTGTGGCAGTTGGATTCAAATCAGGTCCCACCCGAACGAAACACCACTGTCTAATTAACCACGTCGCGGTATATAGTATATATAAATACATATATTGTGTGTATGTGTGTGTGTGGTGTGGTATACTTATTATATATTTTTTTTTTTTTTTGTTAAATGTGTGTAAAATCATTTGGATCGATTAAAACACGCGTTTATCGCAACAGAATAAATCCAAATTCTTCATTTTTAGTGAACTTATATCATCACTTTTCTTCTTCTTTGACTTGGGACTAAATGTCACTTGGCTTTACTGTTGATCATGTTTAAGGCAAAGAAAGGGATTTATTTTTACATGGGACCATGACATAACCGACATCCGGATTATCCATCACTCTCTTGTTTTGAGATAAACTACGAGGACGGGACAGGAATTTTTTTTTTTAAAATGTGAAATTAAAAAAAAAAAAACAATTAAAAATAGGAACAATGCTCGCAGTTCTCTAATATAGAAAAAAATTATAGTATCATCTCGTTGGATTTTTAAATAATAATAATTGCATCGTGTACTTGAAAACGGAATGTAAACATGAGAAAAAGGGACAGATAAAGCGCCTATTAGACCTCTCGTTCGGAAAACTATATATCGTAGAGATTCGAATAAACCAAAATTCCGCTGCAATAACAGGTATATTTATTTCACCGCTTAAGCACTAGACGTAAAATAGTGATATAGTGACAGGGTAATAATATTATATGTATGCGTTGAAAACAAAACAGACGGAGGAGCGCTCTATGAAAATAATAGTGCGTATATTCTCCGCTTGTTAGGGGGAAAATGAGAAATCTAATGCTGCGATACGATATATTTTCATACGTGTAATTCGAACGGAAGGGAAACGAAAATAGAAAAAGAAAAGACACTACTCCGGAAGAATGTGCCCCAAAGTTGTAAGGTTAATGGTAAGTGGCCGTCGACGGGTACGGCCAGCGGGAGGGGGCAATGGCGTAATTGAAGGGAAAAGTATAGACAAGACGAACGCGGATAAATTGACAAAAATGAAGATAAATATGTAAAAGACGGCGCGCGCAGAGCGCAGTAGAGGGGAGGGAGGGAGAGCGCGCCGTTTATACCGGGTTCCATTTTTAACCATCATTAAAGAATTATAAATTCTCCGGCCGTAAATCACGGCAGCAATGTGCCTGACTTGTTGATGGGACTTAAATTTCCCGTAACTTTCGAGGCTGCGTTTTTTTTTTGTTCTTCCTCTTCTCGTTCTTTTCCCACTTCTCTCGCGGCCTGTCGATGCGCACGTACGTGAGCTCACATGTATCTGTGCGGCTCGCTGCGCGACTTAAAGTCATATATCATGGGTCGAGTCTGGATTTTTTTAATTTACAGCCTGCGCAACGCTGTAAATGATACACAATACTGTGAAAGAACAAATAAATAAAATGCTGCGAGATAAAATGAACGGGCCTCCGTTCGTCTTCTTCTTACGGAAGAGACTGTTGTACGCGGCGCGAGGCGATAACGAAGTACACACCACCAGCGCACACGTCCGAAAATCGAAAAGCGTAGAAAAAAGCGCAAACCGGCCGCGCGGAGTGTAGAAGAAGCAAGAAGCAAGAAGGAAGACGAACGAAAACAAAAACCGAGAGGGGCACCTAAAACACCCACGGATCGTAATCTGTTTTGGGATAACGCCGGTGGCCGGGCGAAGGGAGCGGGATGCGAAACAAGACCGGCCAACGGATAATCTCTGGCCGTCTGGAGTCTTAGTCAGTTGTGCGCCGACATACCTGCCGGTTTCGTGGTATATTTAGGTATTTTTAATTTATTGCTTTGAGTAGCCGGCGCGCAGTCGAAGAACCTGCTTCAATGTGGCCAAGATGGATGACGCTGAATTAATAATATAAAGAGAGAATTCCCTCGGCGCATGGAAAACGATTAGCCGACAGTTACTTTCCGATCTTGAAGGGAAGACGCTGTTGTTCACACACTTTTATGCTTCGGAAAATTTTCGTTCGCACTGTTATTCGCCAAGTATTATTCGCCAAGTATGGTCGCGTTTTTCGCAAAGGTTGCCGAACAATACTTCATCTCTACAACCGTCTTTCGGAACCTAGCCGATCTAGAGCACGAGCCGGCAATTAAAAGCGAGATTAAAGAGAATAATCTCGGGGCCCGACAAAAGAAAGTCAGCCGCTTCTATTTTGACCTTTTTTCTTTTTTTCTTTTTCGAACGTCATCAGATCGTTAAAATTAGAAATTAAATATTTTCCAACCGCGGTGGTCAGATTTTTAAACGGCGGTGCCCGCTAACTTTTTGATATTACACGTAATTATCCGTAATTAGAATTTAATTAAACGAAACGACGCTGTGTCAAATAGAAGAAATCGGCTTAAAACAAAATTATGTCACAGTTAAGAATTTCTTTTTGCAAAATTACGTCACGATTAAGAATTTCTTTCTGCAAAATTACGTCACAATTAAGAATTTCTTTCTGCAAAATTACGTCACGATTAAGAATTTCTTTGCGTAAACATTTAACATTTAGTCAAGATTGTTTTTCATTGTAGGTGAACTAATTACTAGTGTTTGTTAATTTTATTGAATTACATGTAAACTATATCTTTTTTACCGTTAATTGTTGTTACAACGAAATCGAAAAAAATAAAATAAAAAAAAAAAACAATGCAAGGGAGGTGGTTAAAATTCGATTCTTTTACACATTTGTTTTTTTTTTTTTTACAAGAAGAACATTGAAAGGCTCATCTCTTTATTGACGTAAGTTTAGACAATTTTTTTTCGATGATTTAATTAAACACGTTTATTTCCTGATGACTCGTACTATGATAATTGTAAGTACTTTTTTCGCTTTTATTTTTCTTGCACTCTGCGTGTTTTAATCGGCGGCGAATTTCCCGGTACAGAGTTATAAATTAAAATAGACGATTTTTAAACGGCCACAATTTCTGCGAGTACGAATTTTAAAATAAAATATTAGGCAACGTTAAAAATCTCTCATGAAATTAGTAACACATCCGGATAATAAATGTTTATCGCGGCAAAACTTCCCGCTTAAATGTGTTTCAGCCGGATGTTGAAATTTTTATTAGCTTCTCCTTAAAATACACCGACTGTTCTCACCTGTTATTTCTTGTTTCGTCATTTTTTACCTTTTGCACGCTAATGTACATATTATATATAGTAGAGTGCTAGAGAGTTACATATAAAAAATGAACTCCGTCAGATTTAATTATACTGTCCCTCATCCCTTATTAGAACGTCGTAGAAAATAATTTTTTTGCGTTTGAATTTTACACTGCGCCAAACAGCCAATATGAATGTTATTCTTTTTTTTTTCAAAAAATTAAAGTGATCGGAGTTTTTTAAAAAATTCAAAGGATATAATAATTTATAAAAAACTTGACGATCAAAATTGCTATTTAAAAATTTATCAGACGACGAAGAGTACACATATCGACTACCGTATGCATCCATTAGAAATGTCTGCTTCGAACTTTATTTCAGGATGTCGTGTTCAAATTCAGATGCGATTATGAATCTCCGTTAATTATTTTCGGAAACGCTGTATTTTTTTTTTTTGGTTTTACCGAAATCCGGACACTAATAAGTACGTTGTCACAATGTGGCAATGAAGATACTAGAAATTTGAAGGAAAAAAAGATTATTCTGTTTAAATAATAAAATTTTTAAACTTTCGAGTTATAATAAAAAGGATCTGTCGGTATTACAAAAAAAAATGTTCTAAATTGCTGTTTGATCAATTAAAATCATGTAACGACATTAATACACACGCGTTTGTTAATTGTCCCGAAAAAAAAAAAAGAAATACATTTTGCCGAGGTGCTTTATAATTTGTAACATTTTTCATCAGCTACGATAGTTTTTACTGATTAAGTTTTCGCTCTGCAATGTCTAGGAAACTTTTTAAAGTTATTCTCTTTGCTTCGCTTTTTATGAAATTTCTAAGAACAGCAGACCTCTGGAACATTTGCCTGCGTTGATCAGATTTATACATTTTCAAATTCACAACTCGGAATTTAGCGAATCATATCGTGCGAAAATGGCCGCAGGTTCGTAATTTCCACGTTGCTCGAGCTGATTCTATCATTCAAACTGTCGTATCAACGTTTTTCAATATAAAGTATCCCAAACAAGTCTCGCTACTGAATGTTGCGATTGAGTTTTTGTATACTTTTCGTGGTTTTCAGCGGTAAGCTTCTATCTTTTAATTGCATCGTTATCGAACTATTTATTGTAATTGAAAGGAAAAAAGGCCAGTTCGTATTTTCGGTGGAATTAGACTAATTAGAGAAAAAAACTATTAGACTATCGTTAATGAATGTGAAATGCTACATAGCCGGTTTATACTTAAAGATGGACTCTATTCGGGACAATAGCATATTTGATATCGCTTTGATCCGAAAACTTTTTAAAAATCTGTTTGAAAGATCAAAAAGTCATTAAGCTTTTAGTGACGATTTAAAGACTGAGATATGTTGAATTTCCATTGTTCACGCGGTGATTTCGTATTACGAACGTTTAATATTTCCTCGTAGGCTTATGATGGTTTTAAAAAAGTAACTAGCACCTAAAGGAGTGTCTATCATATAGGGTCTGGGCAATTAACAACGATAACAAAACTAAATTTAGCTTCTTCGTTTTCGTATCATAAGTACAGGCATTTATACGGTGATGAGGTAGCAAAATGATGTACTCGACTATCGCACAACTAAATTAATTTTCTTCTCCTTATCTAACTGACTAAGAACGCGAGGTAATTTAATGTTGTGCTCCAAGCTGGTCAGCTTAAAGTTCCGAGATTCATAGTAAAAGCTGTGCGAGAATTAAGTCTCCGAGTAAATCGATCGCCACCTCTTGATTCGTTTATTCGTTTATTTCCGTCGATTGATTGATCGCGGTATTCACGCTGCATACGGGAATACAACATTTAATTAAACAGCAATATTGCCTTACAGGATTTCTTTTTAGCTATTTTGTGGTTTTATTTGTATGTTGACACATAACCTGTCGCGTATCAGGTCAGTTTTTCTAATCTACGGAAGATAATTGAATTTTTTTTCACAACCGCATTTTGGTCGCTTAGCAACAGAAAAGTGTGAAAGTTGCAATCGCTCCCAGGTATATATCCAATCTGAAGTTGAATTGGTTATACCAGAGAAATTTGGGAAAGTAAAGGCGGCCGAGAGGAAGTAACTGGCCCTAGTATTCTCATCAGATCCATTAGGCTTAGTTCGTTGTGAATCTTAACTTCACAATCACTAACGCTCTGTCAAGGGTATGGGACTTATTTTTATTACTTTATGTAGTAAATAACAAACGACAAAATAATAACGCTTGCGCGGAAAGAATGGTCGTTTGCGCTTGTGTATTAGAATCTTGTATACGAAGTTGGTTAGGCAGCGAGGTTTCGTTTGGGCTCTGATATCTCGATTCTGTAAATTAAGAATACACACACACACACACACACACACACACAGACAGAGAGACAGAGAGAGAGAGAGAGAGTATATATATATATATAATAAAAAAATAAAAAAATAGAATTACCTTCTTTTTTTTTTTATTAATTCTGTTTTCAAATGTCCTACAAAGTTAGTTGTAAAACTAAAGAAAATTCATAAAATATACACCCTGTCAAGAAAGTATCGGGAATTGTTAAATAAAACGAACAATTTTTAATTTTCATCCAAATTTATTTTGTCACCTTCAAAATAACATCCATTCGAAGCGATGCACATATGCCAACGCTTTTTCCACTCGGCAAAGCACTTCTGATAGGCGGTTTCCGGGATGGCCTTTAGCTCTCGCGTCGCATTCGTCTTGATGTAATCAATCGATTCGAAGCGCATTCCCCGTAGCGGAAATTTGAGTTTTGAGAATAGGAAGAAGTCGCAGGGTGCTAAATCTGGTGAATACGGCGGTTGTTCGATGATATTTACCGAGTGTTTGGCCAAAAACTCATTCACAATTATGGCTTTGTGAGACGGCGCATTATCGTGATGGAGAATCCAAGAATTGTCGACCCACAAATCGTTACGTTTACGACGGATAGCCTCTCTCAAACGTCTCAAAACACTTAAGTAAAACTCTTTGGTGACTGTCTGTCCGGCTGGCACATATTCATAGTGTACCACGCCTCGAATATCGAAGAAAACAATCAACATGATCTTCACTTTCGATCGGCTTTGGCGAGGTTTTTTCGGCTTTGGCGCGCCAATTGGCCGCCATTCGGACGATTGCTGGTTCGTAAGCGTGTCGTACTCGTACACCCATGTCTCGTCACCAGTAATTATCTTTTCCAAGAAGGTAGGATCCAAATTGGCTCGATCCAGCATGTCTGCAGCTACCTGTTCTCGGTACTTTTTTTGAAAGAAATTCAGGTCTTTCGGAACAAGCCGAGCCGCAACGCGTTGCATACCCAATTTTTCGTGCACAATCGTACGTACGCTCTCGTGTGACATGCCCAATCCATGAGCCATCTCTCTCAAGCTCACATGACAATTTTCAGCAACGATTTCCTTGATTTTATCGACGTTATCATCGGTCACACTCGTTGAAGGCCGTCCAGAGCGAGGCATGTCTTCGACCGTCTCCCGACCATCCTTGAACGCTCTGTACCACTCGTAAACCCGCGTTTTTGATAAAGCAGATTCACCAAAAGCCTTCTGTAACATTTTCAGTGTATCGGCACAAGAAATTTCGTTCGAAACACAGAATTTAACACAAGTACGTTGTTCAATATTTTCACTCATTGTAAAACTTCGACAAACACTTCAAGGTCGACTGATTTTAACAGCTGCTGTAAACACACTGGTTGACAGATCGCGCTAAAAATAGGCATCATAATACAAAACAGTTGTACCAACCTGGAAAAAAAAAATTATCTGCCTAGCTATTACCCGGGAGATTTAAATTGACAATTCCCGATACTTTCTTGACAGGGTGTATATACTACCAATGTTAACAAGATTTTGATTTATTCATAGAAAAAATCTGTAATTAGGCTACGTATGTATAAATTTATACAAATTATATAAACAGTTTTAATTAAACTAGATTTCTTTTATTGAAATAGCTTTTTTTTTTTTTCAAAATTTTTGGTATTCATTGTCCAGTATAAGAAAATTGTAGTAATTATGTAAAATATAAATAATTTGCGTTGACAGTTCGGGCATAATTGTACAATGAGAGGACAGCACATTACTTTGTTTACAGTCGACATCGGTAGTATTATAATATATGCGGTTTTTTACATTTGTAATGTCACATTATGAGGGGAGAATTTTGCATTCAAAAATTTTTCATAACTCATAATGAAGTTCACAAAATAGTTTCAAAACTATTTCAAACCACGATTACGCATTCAGCTCGTAATAGTCGTAAACGAAAACATATATAATGTGTATAAAAGAAAAAAAAAACAACATAGGAAGCCGCTGATTTTTGATTTATAAAATCCAATAGCCCGTGCTTACGTTTAATAATATATTTTGTATTAATCCTTAATTTAATACGTGTCGCATTAAGAATTATTTTTAGAACGCTGACCATCGAAGTACTCTAATAAAAAATCGAATGCGTTTACATTAAGATAGTTTTAAATTTTTCACACTGTTAAAATAAGCAAAGTTCGAATTATCGTTAATATTGTTTTACGTTTTCCCCTCTTACCGAATAGCATTGTCGAATATATTTTATTGAAGAAATTATAAAAAATGTTTTAAAAAAAAAATGGTGTCTATACAGTGTTGATTTATTTATTTATTTATTTTCTTTTTTTGTACGTGATCGCGTAAATCGTTTTTATCGATTCACTGTTGCACAACCTAGTTCGGAAATTGTTCGATGTAATATGTTACCGTATATATATTTAGTTTGTAAAAGATTCCGTGATTTAAATGCGTTTTATTAGAGCTGTTCATGAGAACGATAGTCTATATGTTTTCAAATCGCTTTTAATAATGCCGTTATAATCTTTGTACGGGGGTGCAAACAAGTGTTATGTAAAAAAAATACGCCGAACCGAGGGAATATTCCGTAAATTATTATCGAAACGAAAATATTACCGAGAAAACATCGCAACTGGCAGCTATCACGAGCATGAAATTACCTGTGCATGGAAATAATCGTTGCGATAATACGTGATAATAATTTAAAGCAGAGTGCGAGACACAATAAACCGTGACGCACACTTGTTAGTCAGTTCTTTTATAGTTGTTGTGCGTGATTTATCAGAAAGTCGCGTAAATTGTTAATCGGTTAACATCGAAATGAACTCTAATCTGTTCTGAAAACTTTTTAATATTTTCTCACGAAAAATAATAATAAACGGATGTAGAGAATTAAGACCCGTTAAACTTTGCACGATGTGGAGCTTCAATAGAAATTACGTTCAAGCGAGATGAACAGAAAAGAATAACGCAGACTCCAAACGCAAACATAAAAATAACATTTTTTAAACTATTTTTACTTACTCAAACATTACAATATCGTTTAATATTCGCGGATGGACAATTCGCGATATTTCTTACCTGAAACAAAAAGAAACATAATTTTAATAATTTGGCGATCGAAAGTTGTTACATCTTTTTTTCGAAAAATGTGCAATACCTTAAAAAATTAATTATTTCAGCATCTTTTCTTAGTTTTCATTGTTGCGTATAAAATGATCTCCAGGCTACATATTCTCTTTAATCGTATTTTTACCATGTTGCACTTTTAACGGATTAACAATAATCCGAACGATCAATGACGGCGGTTCGCACAACTTAAAAATTTGAAGAAATTAAACTTTTGCAGAGGGTAAACGCGCATTTAAATTTCAATTGATGTTTCTGAGCAACAGGCCAGAGACAGATCAAACTACGGACAGGGAACGAAACTTTTGACGCATTAAACCGGAGATAAATACGACGCGCGAAAGAGTGAATGGAAAAATTTAAGGAGAATAAAATACATGCAGATGTGTGGTTGTGAAATGGAACTAAATTGCTTGAATAACGGCTAAATATTTCTATAAAAAACTACGTAATAATAGTCCATAGATGTAACTGTAGCATTATGTTTGACAATGTATGTTAGTAAAGAGAGGTAATATTTACTATATTCTCCCATGTACGACAATGTCTGATATCTCAGATGCGTTACAGTATCGATGTATCGTATAATTATTATGCGCTACAAAGATGTAAATATTTAAGTAAGAATACTAGAGCGCAAACAGGCCAACGTTGGAAACTAAAAAGCAGAACAAAAAAGAAGATGCGGAAAGAGGGAGTTCTGACTTTGCCGAATTATTGCAAGGGAAACGAATGCGAAAGGCGTTTTTTTTCTCCGAAATGAAATAAATTAGAGGACCGAAGAGGGATTGTAGGAAAAAATGAAATAAGAAAAAGCTTATGAGATAAGGAGAGCCGTTCGGAGCAAGCGGCCGATACATGGGAAAGAAAGAAAGCTATATCGAGAAATTTTTATCGGGAGCAACACGCCATTTGCGACAAACAGTAAGGAATAAGAGGTTTCCACGAGAAGCGGGATATACGAAGAATCGGTAGACCGGGTGGAGAAGGAATAAGAGTAATAAAATTTAGAGTTAGTACGGATTTTGAGAGTTCGTCGCAGTGTGTGGGTAAAAGTTCAGCCGTCTTTTGTTTCTTTGAAAATTCTTCCGGTAATAATTATTATTATTATCAAAAAAAAAAAAAATTCGCAACTTTTTGAAGATGACTGTTCTTCAAAACTGATTTCGATAATGGTGAATAGGTAATTTGAAATTTAGATTACGCGCCAGAAAAGTTGTCTGGAGTAAGATGCTCTCTTCGGATTGGGCACTCTTAGTACACCATCGAAAAACGCCTAGTTCCGCAATTCACCTCAACTCAACTAAACTCTGTTTGATCGCTTTTAATTGTTTTCCTTAAGACTGTACGATTCGGTTCTCTATATCGTTCGTTGTTTAGGAAAACTGTCATAATTGTTAAACACTTAATACAACGGAGAAAGCTATGGCCCGAATAAATGTAACACCGCGTAATAATATTCTAAGCGAACGCTTTTAAACTCTTCCAAAAGACCAATAGAAATACACAAAATCTTAAAATCACGAGATAGTCGCAGCGGGAAAATTTTAAAATTTTTCATTAGCTGATTCGAAAAAAAAAAAAAATTACCCTTATGCAAACCATTATTTTTATCAGAAAAGAAACATCGTTATAATTAAGAATGGAAAAAAAAAAGTAATTAGCAACGTCCAAAATAATAATATCGAAAATAGCGTTTTCAAAAAATAATCCTTTCTTCTTCGTAGCGAAAACTGATATTTCCCAGCCCTGAAATTCCAGCTGCAATGTTTAATCCACGGCGATTACTACTGAACACGAGAAGAAGAGCTTTTTCATCATAGATTTATTTTTACGAAAGTAATTACGCGGGAAGCAATTGAAAAAAAACCCTCGTATAATTACTATATATATATATATATATATATATATATATATATATATATATAGATTCATGCGAACACTGGCGAATTTTATTACTATGCAATTAAATACGAATAAAGAAACACCACAAAAAACAAAAATATACTTTAACAAAAATTACTATTCACAAAAAAAAACCCAAAAAAAGGCGACATGAGGCACGTTCAACTGTGTTATTCCATATTTCAGTTAATTCAATTACAATTAATCGATAATTGTCTATTTTTAAACTTTTTTTTCACTGCAAAATTAACCAAGATTAGAAAAACAGTAATGAAGTCTCCGAGAATTCGGGCAACCTACAGACATTTTTTTTTTTTCACTGTCATTCGAAATCGTTATGATGTTTATTTTCATTATTTAAAAATTTACATAATATTAAGTAAGTTGGAACACCGGTGAGATAGTTTTCGCGTTGACCGAATCTTTAATCGCTCGACATTTACAGCGGAACTTTTATTTACTGTTCTGAAAGATGTTGTCTTCCGATAAAGAAAACTAATTATATTTCCGTACGTTTCAGAATTACGTATGTCATCAGTGTGCGCACACCAGAACTACGCATTCGAAAATTATCATTCGCGAATCAGTGATCAGAGTTTAAATTCATTCGATCGCGCTTACGAAAAAAGAAGAAATTTATCGAAAATGAAAAAAAAAAAAAAAAAAAAAAATCACAGCACGTGTACACACAGCTTCATTTGCAGCTCTAAAGGAATAGAACGGATTTTCTGAATAGCCGAAAGGTCAGTCCGGTTTCCGATGCAGTAAGTAAAATCGTTAGGACGACGGTAATAGGTTAATTATATAAGAACGCGATGATGACCGAAAATTATTCATGTCTCGTACAGACTTCAGGTAACACCCAAAAACTAATAACACGAGTGCAACTATGCAGCAATCAGGAAATCCTCGAATTCCTGCATCCGTCGTGCACGATGCGCCGTTGCAACGAAAATACGAAATAATTATTCCTTCCGATCATACATATATGTATAGCGATCGGGGGGAATGATGATTTCAATTTTAAACTCGCTCGTGCATCGATATGGCGTATTTACTATTCGTCCGTCTCCTTTTTCCTTCCTACAAATGAACATCATGTATGTACGAACGTGCAGTCACTTTGAATTAATTTTTCAAGCTTAACGACAAAATTCACGGCACTCTTTTATTTCTCTTCTTCTTCCTGTTGAAAATAAGTAAGTAAAAAATTCCGCCTTTTCCGTTGTTTAAACTCCGAAAAGCAGGAGGAAGAAAGAAAAATAAGAAGACAAAAAAAAAAGCAGCAGTCGTTATTATTTAAGCATTAAAATGAAACAGTTCGCCATTGTGTATGGAAATCTTACACCAATGAGTAAGTTTCATTTTCGTTTTGTTATCGTTATAATTTATCTTGAAATCTCGCCGCCGCACATGTACGGAAACGAGAGACGATGTAATAAAGCGAACGGATTAGTTTCCTTTCTGGAAGCACGGCGAAGCGAGAGATGATTTAAGTGTTTGCAATAGGACAGCAACTGCGCAGTTTTATATTCCGCTTTAATGTTGCCACCATGCTCCTAGAAGTTTATACGTGTGCAACCGAGTCGCCATGTAAACTTTAGAAAATGCCCTCGTCTAGACTGCAAAATGAACTCGCCTTTACCAAAAGGCGTCTCATTGTCGTCGCGATCCGTTAATAATTACCATAATCTACCGCTTCCGCCTTGTCCTCCTACACATTGTACGCACATTGTACCAGCGCACTGGATGCATCGCGCCACACCAGTAGCACTATTGACAGCGCGATGCAAAAAGCCGCAAAAGTCCGACACTGATTGAACAATTCAGTTTTTATCAATTTAAGCGACGCATTTCTGCTACGATTGCACTGCGCATCCGTTAAAAACCGCACTATTACCGGTTGTTCTGCACTCGCGGATCTTCCGCTTCCGTTTCCGAAGATGGGAAATTAAACTCGATTGAAATTTCCAAGCACATTAAAACCATAGATGATGAAAAAAACAAAAAAAAAAGATCGGAAAAGTCAATGCAAAACCGGTTGCTAAGGTATAATACACCATCGGCCTTTTCTTTCTCAGAACACTTATTCGCAGTATTCTTCGTGATTTAGTTTAATTAAACACTATTTGGGATCGTCGTAAGAAGCAAGCGAAAGTGTTAATAGTAGGTCACATTATTAATTGCAACCCATCCATTAAAATATTCTTCAACCTATCATCAACTTCTTTCCATTCCAGTCTGACATCTCTTCAAAATCTGTTTTCCGATAAAATCCTCGCATCCAACGTATATTCCGAATTCGAAATCCGTTTACCTCCTAACTCTGCAAACGAAACGCAGGAGTTTAAACAGGCCTCTCTTCTTCCGCGGAAGTGGTTTACACACTCCTTTCTTTAACTTGAAATCCCTTTTTAAACTCGAAAACCGGGTAGCGATGCTGGTCTTCCGAAACTGTAATCATTCGCTTGCTCCCAAATATCTAACGAAAAATATTCTCAGCGAAACTGTGCTGCTCTACGCCCGTTTTTTTTTTGTCCTAAATTATTCGAAAAACACATCATTTTTTTTCAGGGGAAAAAAAATAAATAACTGAAAAACACCGAACCCGTAAGTAAGTTTATTTACACAAACACGAATTACATTGTCCGTAGAAAATAACCAATTTATGTTTATCGATTAGAGATAGTTTTCTGGATTTTTGTGCGTTTCCGGTGTAATTTTCGCCTGTTTTCCGATATGATTTCGATTTTATTTAGTTTACGAATTACTTAAAAATTAATGCGAGACCGCAGTTGAATCACGTCATGTTCATTCATGATTTGCACTGTAGCTGCTAAACTTTAGTAATTTCAGAATCATCCCGTTGTAATTGTATGTCGAATGATTATTAATTTTCACGAATTTCGTTTAGAAAGAAAAAAAAAAAAAAAACATTTAAAAATCCACCGAAAGACTATTTATTTAAAACGGCGTGAACAGATCTACGCAGCATTATAGAGGAAATATCGATGATTCTATTTTTAAAAGAAAAATTTCACCTCACTAATCTAAGGGGTTCGTAGCACGGTATTACTCATCGCAATACTTATTACGTAGGCAACAACAAATGAATGCGCGTGTAATAGAAGTTTTAGCCGTGAGCGCCTCCCCTAGCGAGGAGATAGTATTGCGAGCCGCTCACGTGATGCAAAATATACCGAAGAAAAACAAAGTGCGTCCTTTACGGAAACTCGATGGAAAAGGGGAACAAATAGAAATAATTTTAAATCGCCGCGAGCAGTAGAGGCTGAGCCTTCGAGCTTGGTGTTGCTTTAAAAATGTCGGTCCGGTCCGGAACACGTCGGTTTAGCCGGACGAGACGTCACTTATTTCGACACTAATGATGGTTGATTGGTGACTCGATAACGATGTCTACGGAATTATTGGGCCGGAACGAGAGTCGATTTTTTTAAGTGAAAGAGAATTAATTTCATCAATTAAAGCAGCTGGTCGCACATTAATAACGAACAAATCGAGTCGGCCGCTGGTAATTTATCAACCGATCCAATCCGATCCGGAATAAATTAAAGCTCCCGGAATTGCCAGATGA
This sequence comes from Icerya purchasi, assembly GCA_039619475.1. Taxonomy (NCBI): domain Eukaryota; kingdom Metazoa; phylum Arthropoda; class Insecta; order Hemiptera; family Monophlebidae; genus Icerya; species Icerya purchasi. The sequence goes on along the minus strand of CM077115.1, from coordinate 396,407,032 downwards.
TTTAACGATGCCGATTCGAATAACGAACGCAGCGAGAAAGAGCGGAAAGATCAAGAGCGGAAAGATCAGGAGCGGGGCCGTAGTTGGCTGGGCGGCGAGTAATCGATTATTTCGTAATTCAAATATCTAATAATTCGCTTCTTTGTTGTTGCTCTTATTCGTGTCCGGACCCGGTACCCCGCTCCTAGTTCGCGGAGCATATTTCAAAAGGTAAAGATTATTGTCCCTGGGCGTTGAAGCTGCTCGGTCGAAGGACGGTGCGGTTGCTGTGGCCCGGCTAGTTCGTATTCGGCCCGTTGAATCGAAATCGGAATTCTAATGATTAGCCGCCGACACTCTGATTAACCGGAGTGCTCGTTGATGACCAGCAGCATTCTAGCACCAGAACGTGGCCGTGATTTCAGGTTCTGACCGCGACAGCATCTCTCCACCTGTACATGCCCATTGCCGAAGTTGTACATATTTAAGTTTTTAGCGCGGCACCGCACACTCAAGGCCCACCAACATAGTCGCTGCCGTATCAGCAACGCCCATTCCACGCAAATGCTAACTGCGACTGATTCTCTAGCTGCAACCGCTTCGCTTCCAGCGTTCCGAGACCAGAACCGTTTCTTCTTTCATTTCTTCTTTCGTATCCTTTTTTTTTTTTTTTTTTTTTTTCATTTCTCCTTTCTTCCTTCTTCCGCGCCTTCCTGCCGGTATCGCAATAATGACTGTGCATTTTAACGGGGGGCAAAAATTGCATCCGGAATCGTATCGAACACTAAATACCATGTTCTCCGTAGACGGAACGCCGAATTTATTAACTCTTCTATATACATTCCTGAGCGCAAGTGTATGTCTGAAAATTAACGCAACTTTGTAATGACCAAAGTGTAGTCTGTCGCTAATCAGAATATGACAAAAAGTCGAGCGCATTTATTGTTTATATCTTTAGCGAATTTCTTCAAATCGCGAAAGTATTAATATATTAATATTTACAATACGATATCGGCACTTGAGAAATATACACTTTATATTTGTTTTTAATCGTGTTCAATTAACAATGTCGATAACCCGGCTGGATGATGATCGTATTTTCGGTCAATTGCCAACTAGTGTCTCCGGCGAAAGCGGATTTATCAATTTCACTGTAAAGATTCCCGCGTAAAGAGAAAAAAAAGAAGATATTTATCGCGACTTCGCAGCTAGATCTCCTCATCATCGACGTGAATGCAACAGTTAATGGCTTATCGAGGATAGAATTTCTCGACAAACTGCTCTAAAGGTTCTCTCAACTGAGACAAACGCAGTCGATTAATAATTATATTTCCGGTCTTCTGCCAGCGTGTCCGAATTTCATTGATAATTACGTTAATTAGCTTGTCGTTATGTTTCTTTACGAACAGATCGCTTTATGTAATCTCAACAGCGGCCAGTTTGAATTAACGTAAAAATCCTCTATAATATAGCCGGAATAATTAACATCGCGAGTGTATCGAAAACTCTCGGCTTGCGGTAGTAAAATGCCTCTCTAGGAATTATCTATAGAGCGGCTTTTTGTATTAGTATACTGTGAAACTAAATTTGCTCGACACACTGAGGATTATTTTTACGTATAAAAACAAATACACGTGTGTAAAAAAAACTTTTTCCTTTTTTTTTTTTTTTTTTGGATTATTAAATAAAACGTTATCGTTAAACCAGACTTAAGCAGCTGCTACCGATTTTCATTAATCTGCATTGCAAAAAAAAAAAAAAGAAGATATAAATAATTTTTTTTGAAAAAAAAATACCAACTAGAAAATTCAATAACACGCAGTAAAATATGCTTCAAAAGACAGATATTGTGATTATCCTTAAACAATCGTAACTTAATTATAATCTTAGTACACCCAGATTACAAGAAGCCACAATGAATATTTCTGGTGTTTTCAATCTTATGCAAAACCGAGAGTGCTTTACGTTATATTAATTTTATACCGGTTTTTTAATTGTTGCACATCGATTGTAATTGTTTTTGACTTTTTGGCACACTTTTACTAAATTTTAGGACTATATCTTAAAGTCGGTATTATTTTTTCACAAAAAAATTTCACAATTTTTGCTGTAAAATATTTTTAGGCAGTATAAGTTAAAATGTTAATTTTTTCTGCACTCTGTAACGAGTTAATAAAATTGCATTAGTGACGAGTTTGTAAACCATGTTTTGAACAATGGTACATTATCTTTATCCGAATCTACATTTCTAGTGACAAACTACTTAAAAATTTTTAAACTGTACGTGTTGATATTTTCTCTACATTCTAATGAAAATTTCCGTTAGGTTACATTGAGCGAAGAAATTATTGTAATGACTATTCCACACTGAATATGCTTTCTGATATATGGATCTACCACAAACGGAATCGTCGGAATTAGTGAAAAGTTATTCACATTAATATGAAAAAAAAGTACGCAATACATAGGTACATATATCGGTAAATGACTTTATTCGGATTTTAGTTTTTGTTTATTCCAATTCATATTTACCTGTCGTAACGAGCACTGATAATATTGTAATTATATTTCAGCGCATCACAAAACACACTTAAAATAAACGTGCAATACAATACAAAAATAGTACCGCTAGTTTCGCCGACTAATTTCGAATTTACAATTCCGTAATGATTGGGCACTATTTTCATGAAGTAGCATAAAATGTACTAGAAACGATAACACGAGTGTCACATTTTGAATGAAAGCCGTTTATTAAAATAAAAATAATATATTTTCGGTTTTTGCATTTGTTTATACATAAAATTCTTCAGCGAACTTCTGATGTTTTTTTATAATTATGATTAAATCTTTACTAATATATATCATTTAATATATTAACGTTTCGCAAAAATTAATTTATATCATCTCAACATAAACGACCTTTTTTTGTGAAATTTTTTCGCATTTTAGTTCATATATATTCCAGGTTGAAAGTATTTATTATTTATATGGTTTGCATCAATTGTGTATGTTATGTAACTTTTTTTCAAATATGTAATTACGTGTAGTAGAGATACACGCAACAAACTATGAACGCACTGAAAATGTATAATATTCTACGTAAATATAAGATATCAAATGATATTAGTAAAGATTTAACCGTAATAAGAATTGTAAAAAATAGTAATAGATTTCGCCGAAGAATTTTATTGTAAATCAATCCAAAAACTAAAAATACATTAAATACACAATTACCGGTTAACAATCAATTAAACAATTAACGGTTTTAAATTAACACTAATAAAGAAACAGGCTTTTCTTAACACGTTTATTTTATATTTTACCGAGTATCGGTGCTAATCGATACCCCTATCGTTCACATGACACCTGCTACCGGATGAAAAAAGAGAATCATTAAAATCGGTCTAAATGATGAAAAATTTCGCGCGAATAAAAACAAACGAAAAAAAAAAGCACACACACGCGACTAAAACCCCTCTTCTTTCATTAGTCATTAATAAGAAAAAAAATGATTTGTGCAAAAACCGATGATTAAAACAACCATTGTTTATTTATTTATTTATTGATTTATTTATTTATTTACTTATTTATTTACTTATTTATTTACTTATTTATTTTCTGAAATAATTTTGTTGTTTTTTTTCTTCTTCGCTTTATTGTTTTTCATTTTATTTCACTTTTAAGAGAAGTTAACGGAATTCTAGAAGGTAATATTCAAGAGCAGCGTGGTGTGGTGTGTTTGCGAGGGCGACTTGCTGGCTAAGTCTCTTAAATAGTGGAGAGCGTGGAAGTGTAGCGGCAACGATATATGTCGAGCGAGTGCTGCGGGTGCTAGAATTGGCTGCAGTAAAACGTAAATTTTCTCAGCTTTCGGACATTATCAATTAAGCAGCGGCCCCCTTTTTGTCGTTAATTATTCGCTCGATTAATCTTGCTCGCGCTTTAAGTTAATGAAAAAACTAAGAGGAAATTACAGCTGGAAAGGCTAGCAAATGGAAGATCGTAAACGAAATTGGAATTTAAAAATAAAGAAAAAAGCCCGAATAAGAAAAGAAGCTTGAGCTGTGAGCTGTGTGAGCTGTGAGCCATGCGATAAATATCTGCGCAGTCCGAAGTTTAATTAAAATAGACTATTAATCAGCGTAGAACGTTCCGCGATAGTCACTTCTTCTTCAGAATTCCTTTAGGTAATTCTTTATATCGGCTCTGCGGGCCTCTACCGTTCTTTTCGAGAATTTATTCAAACAACGCGCTTCCTTAACTGTTCCAATAAAAAGTAAATAAATTAAACGAACGGACCGGCCGATTACGATTAAGATGGCGCTGACAGAAATATACACCTATATATGCGGTAATAAATTACCGGTTTTAATTTAATCCGAGCTTGCGTAATAATTTTTCCAGATTCAAGCTCTGTTTTGTCTCTTGCTGCAGTTCAATTTTTTAAAAACCTACACACACACCGTAATATCGAGTTTCTACGTAAAATGTAACAGGCCGTAAATCGATCAGTTCCTAGAAGAAAAAAAAAAAAGGCTCTCGATATTTGCCAATAAAAGTTTTTTCAAAAAACCATCAGTTCGATTATTCAAAAAAAAAAAAAAATGATGGATTCCCAGCGCGTTATAAATTTTTGCTTCATTAGTTCACTGAGCTTATGAATTTATGAACTAGACATTGGAAACATTAATGAACTAACACGTTTCAGAGATTATGACGTGAAACATGTAAGGTTTAGAAAACAGGCCGGTTGATTATTACTGCCCGAAAAAACTGTTTAAATAAATTCCGATGCCTTTAGAATCGTTTAATCGGTATAATTCTCCATTTTCATTTTTTAACGACCACGGTATTTAAACTATCGGGGCTTTCTGTTGCAATGGTGAAACTTCCGCGGTTTGAATGAATTAGCTTTTTTGAATTATTTTCGCAGGAACATACATGTAATATCTGTTACTGGAAATAGCGCACAGTGTATCAGTTTAGAAGGCCTATAATGTCGCCGAAAAAATTGATACCGATTTCTTCATACTTTTTTTTTTTTTCTTTCACATTATTAAAGTTATTTCAAACTAATTTTTGGATAAATTATAAATAAATCTATATGTAATCAGTCTTAAAAGGTTTGCGTTCATAGTTGTTTAAGCGGTATACCGTTTTAATTGATCAAATAAAATTTGCCTCATCTCTACATAATTTATGTTCACCATTTTAAATGTAAATAAGCGCGCAACTGTCTTTATTAATATTTATAGATATAAAATTAACAAACAAAAATAAGTATAAAATAATTTTAATAAATGAATAGTAAATACCCCTTCTTATTTTAGCGACAGAGTAAAATTCAAATAGAACTAAACATATATTGTTTTTAGTTCTGTCTCCGTGTACTTTGTGTTGCCAGCTGATGATAAATAGGCTATGGCCGAAAACGGCTCTTTAAATTGAGGTATTTATATTAATTTATTAAAATATAAATTCTTATTTTTTAATAAAGATAATTCATTTATTTGATATATATTTATACTTTTTAACCGACTTCAAAAAAGGAGAAGGTATTCAATTCGACTGTATTTTTTTTTTTTTTTTTTTTTTTTTTATGTATGTTACCACAGAACTTTCTTCTAGATGAACTGATTTTGATGATTCTTCTTTTATTTGAAAGGTAGTGTTTGTCATGTGGTCCCATTTAAATTTGATCAAGATCTGACCGATAGTTTTTGAGTTATCCTTAATAGTAATGCGGGAGATTGAAGCTTTTTGGATGCTTTTCATTCATGATTGTTTTCACCGTCGGATTAGATTTATTGACTTATAAAAATACTATAAATTTGCCAAATTACCTTTGGTGTTTTTACCGTGGAAATATCTGTTCTTATTAAAATGTTTTAATTTAATTGAATAAAAATGATGCACTAAAAAGTAACGAAATAAAATGCTATTTTACAAAAAATAAATACCGCGATACTTGAAGGTTTATTATACAAATTTAAAGATGCACTAAAAAGTAAAAAATAATTACTCCCGATAAAATATATGTATATCAGAGTGATATAACACTTAAGTGGTGATATCGTAATTCTTATACAACATTAATACTTATTAGACTTGACATCAAATTCATATTAAAATAATAATTAAAAACTGCATTAAATGTTGATTAAATTGTTCCTAACATGAATTTAATTCCAACTCCAAAAAGTTAATGTTGTATAAGAATTACGATAACACCTTAATATCACTCTGATATATATATTTTATCGGGAGTAATTATTTTTTACTTTTTAGTGCATTTTTAAATTCTTATAATAAACCTTGAAGTCGGTATTTATTTTTTGTAAAAAAGCATTTTTTTCTTTTTGTTCGTCAGAAAAATTTCTTAAACACACTACTGTCTCATCTCATGTTTAAAATAGCTTTTCATAAAATTCTTATCGAATTTTAAATATTCTTATCTGGAGTACTACATGTAACAATGTTACAAAACTTCTACTATCCCCCAGTATGTATGAAACTTTAATATATACAGATATGGAATAGCGGTCAGCTCGCGAACAGTTCACGTGAATGTAAAAATACTTCATCATTATGTTGTAGAAGAATTTCAGCTCCTCTTTCAGTTTCCAGCTGAACCGATTTCTATTTGCGTTGTCTGATAAAGCGGGAGAATTTAGTGCTTTCTGAAACTACAACCTGATAGGATAATTGTAATTTTCAACCAGCCATGCAATTACAACTATGATTACGATTTAGACTATTTCGGTTCACTGTTAGACGTGTGTGTAGGCCTTTCCTAGCTTCTTTCATTTGTTTTCGATCTGGCGCCTTCCTAATCCAGTTCTTCGCTCGCCGATTCTAACTATGTCGTCATCCCAGCGAGTTTTTCCTCTCAACCGTTTCCTATGGCTACCATTGCAGAACACGCTTTGTTCTTCATCTGCCGTTGCTTCTTCGGGCCACGCGGACGGCCCAACTTCATTCTAAAACCCGGCCATTTGTTCCACAGCATCGTTTAATTTTTACTTTCCTCTCGGCATTCCTTGCACTTCGTACTCGATCTGCGCATCTCATACAGCATTACCCTTCTCTATTATACGGTTTTTCTATTCTTTCTAAATTCTTTTTCGTAAATGATCACGTTTGAGAGTCGTACATTAGGGCTGGCAGTACACTGTACATTTTGCTCTTCAAGGTCGTCTCGTTTTGCTTTTTTTTTCAGTACGTTACTTAATTTCCTAAAAGGCTAGCCGCGCTAGCACTGCTCATGTTAGTTTCGTACGTGTTATAAGCTGTTTGTCTATTGTAACTATTTGCTCTAGATTATATTTTTACATTTCCGATTAGTAGTTCATCGTTTACCGTTATCGGTAGTTTTGCGCGGTGCTTGCAATTAGTTTTGTCTTGCCCTATTTTACTGGAATACAAACTCTGTAAGTACCATCTACAACTCTGCCGGGTTGCTACTTGGGTGTGAATTTACAGTTCGGTTTCCTTCTATAGCAGCACATCCCGTACTGTGTTGTACAGATCTCCTCGCTCTTCATTTTTGCGTGTTTCCCCGTTGGCGCTTATACCTGCTTCAGCTTTTGTTAATTACTCAGTATTTTATCGCAACATAATTCTGTCCCATATGCCAACATATTCTACCGATTTCGTTGTTTCGTGTACTAAGAATCCTGCTTCATTTATGCGATTTTTTTTCTTTTTTTTGCAACTCCTATGTGTTATAGTACATGTTGCAAGTTCAGTTTTATTACCTTTTCGCCTAACTTTCGCACTTCGCTCAGTCCCCCCACTATATTTCGCTTAATTTTTTCTAGTTCTTCTTCCAATTCTATATTTCCTAATTGGTTTTTCATCATATCTAGGTAGATTACTCTCACCGGTGGTACCTTTTCATTTATATTTTTACCGGGCGCTGAGAAGGCGTTTGTCACAGTTTGTGTGATGTCCACTGTGAAATTGGCTGCTACAATCTTTCTTATTTCTTACTACATATCTCACTGGAAAAAGTAGACTAATGTCCCGGGTCGGTTAATTTATCCCTGCTGTCAGGAAGTTTCCTGAATTTTTAAATTATTTTTTCGACAATTACTTATCTTGCTTTAATTTAATTTTATTCTATCGTTATTGTTATTATGATTTTTGTTTCTTTTTTTTTCATAATTCCTTTCTGGAAAAGCCCGGCTCTCCTTTCCATAGTCTACATTATCATAAATTAAACTAAAAAAATATACTCATTTTTAAACGTTGTTACACCGCTTCAAAAATGTGTTAGATGATTTTTCATATTTTTCCGACGTAAAAATGGCTTAGTTAAACGTAGCTTTTTTTTTTTCATAATGAAATTTTGATTTTTCTGCAGTTTTACTTCACAAACATGTTCATTTTTACTTTTCTAAATTTGCTACAAGTAAAAGTTGATTTAAAAAATTACAAATTAAGATGTTTTAAGATAAAAATTGCGCAGAAATCCTTCCAAAAGTATAACAACGTTATTCAGGCCGCGTTTTTAAGCAGATCTGGAATAAAGGTGACATTCTCTCTGTACAAGAAAAATCAGAATCCGTGCCGATAGAAAAAAAAGTAAAAAGCCCTACGCACAGTTTTCTGAAAAAATCGTTTCAAAATTGTTCGAAAACATCGGTAACTTAAAACAGGCTAAAAGGCGGAATAGCTGTATCGATAGAATAATAAATCGGTCTGTTCAACGAAATTCGGAAAAAGGGTCAAGTTTTTTTAAAGGAAGTAAATAGAATAAGCGAAATTTTTTTCGCACCTGTAGCGAGGCTGCTGTAACATACACAAAAATCCATCGAATCGCCCTGTTCAATTTCAATATTGAAGATTATCTTCTTTGTCCAGTTATTAGTTTATAATAAAACGATTAAAAAAAAAAATATATATATATATATATATGTATCCTATAGGCCCGTGTCCAGAATTTTGAAAAGGGGGGGGGGGGGGTTGAAAATTTTCTTCGCATATTTTATAAGCAATACATTTTTCACTAATGTTCATACTATTAATAATTTCCGTAATTTTGATTTGTATATTAATAATTTACATAAATGAATTACCCCGTATAAACACATTAATAAAAAGTAGGTACATATGTTATTGATTATACTCGTAATAAAAAGTTTTTCCTTAAGATATTAATGAAGTACCTAAAAAATATGGAGTATATTTTTTCCTTTTTTCTTTTTTAATGTATAAGAACACTCTAAAAAATCATCAATATTTATTTTAAATTTATGATTTATTTTCGATTTTTATGTATTTATAATAACTATTTCAGGGGTTTAACCGGCAAAAACCTCCCCCGTGGACACGGCCTTGCCTATGTATAAGAAAAATAAAAGTCGCATAACACGCTTGTCTTCTAAACTTCTTAAAATTCGCACATTACGAATAACAGGAGAGCATTAACAACAAGAAACGGGGTTACCTTTATTTTTCGTGTTTGTTTTTAACCTTGCATCGCTGACTTTCAAAAATCCTGCGATTTTTCTCCTTTTCAAATTTCGCTCCACTACAATAAAAGACGGAAGAAAAGCGCATCTCTTGCTGGTGTGTGTTCCAGAAAACAATTGGGAGCAGCAGATCAGTGCGATAGAGACTTCACAATTCCCGATGAAAATCGCTGTCAGTGGTTTTCGGTTTCGCTATAAATACCCCCTTATAGAGCTGAATTTCAACAGTCCATCGGGGTCACATGATGCTTGCCTTAAGAGTGTAAATAAAATTTTTAAAACGTAACTTGGCGTGTCAGTTATAATTAAAAATATATCTGAGAGTTCGAGATGAATTCTGCGATGATGTCCTTCAAGTTCGAAGAAAATGGAAAAAGGTCCCCTTATAACGTCGGATGTTTATTTCAAACAATTTCTAAATAGCATGATGCGAATGTAAAATTTACAAGTATTGTTCTGTTTTCTTAGATTTTTGAAATCAAAATGAGAAGAACCGATTGCTAGCTATAAGATTTGGCAAAACTCTTGAAAAAATCGCTCTATTTATGTTTTGCGCGAGAAAAATATTAGATAAAAAAAAAAAAAAAAAAAAAACACTCACAATTTGGTCGGCTTTAGAAAGCGAAAGGATGATAAAGAAAATGTAACCGCAAAATTTCATCCAAATCATGGTCCAGAGAGGATTTTTTTCAAAGAAAGCGTGCTGTGTGCGGAGATGTAATAATACTGAAAGCTCACACTTTTGTGAAGATTACGTACGTACATTTAGCAGAAATATAACAAAACTAGTGGAAATGTTGTAAAATGTTCAGCCTCTGTCCGGCAAAAGGCATTTTTTATTTTCCTTTTTTTTTTTTTTTTCTATGTATTGTCTTTCGCTTTGCCTCAGGTAATTGAAGATGCTGCGGGAATCCTGTCGAACACCTTTGCTTTATATAAAATGGCGAAACATTCCTTCATACTTTACATCTTTCCGCTGTTTTAACGGATCCATTTGGTGAACCATTAAAAGGCTTGCTTTTCAACTGATGAGCGCGATTTCAATCAGTATGCCCCGCTAGTAAAACAAAGTAGACGAGAGTTTTCTGGAGGGAAATATTCGCAAGATAATTTTTTCGTTATTATCGTTCGCTTCCCGTTTTTCTCCCGCAAACCGCTTTCAAATTCGCAGAGTACAAGATCTCATTGCACTTTGTCCGATTTATTTCTGGTCTCTCGTCGTCCGTGTCCGCGTCGAACGGGGAACATCTTAAACACTTAGCGGCGGCATCAATGAAAGCTAACAACTAAAACGGAACTTACGCAGTCCGATTCGAACGGTTCGGCGGAAAATTCGGGCCACGGGAAATTTTCGCTAATCCCCCCGGGCGACGGAGAATTCAGCTGATGCGGCTAGGTGAGCAGTAAATTGAGGACATTTTAATCTTTATGTTCAGCGTTTTAATTTAATCTCTTTTAAAGCCGCTCATTACAGCGGAGAGCTTTTGGTAAAAGCCAGAGGCCGGAATAATGCCGGTTTTCTATTCAGTGACAGGGCAGCGTGCGCGAAATATTACCGTGATTAGATGAGAAAAAAGCGGTAATGTGGGGCTCGCTCGCTCGGGTGCGGCGCGGCGCGGTGTGGCAGTGGGGAGGGGGGGGCATTCGTTCCGGCTCGGGGGTTGGAAGAGCCGGCGGGGGGCGTAGTCAGTCAGGCGGCCATAAATAAGGAGGCAATGAATGCGGAGAGAGCGAGAGATGCGGAAGGATTAGGAGGCAAAAAGAGTTTTAGCATTGTTTCTCTAGGTGTAATATGTGCTGGCTCGGCCGAAGCGCCGACAACGCGTTATTCATTGCGGTAAAATGTTCGAGGGGCTGGTGCTTTTGTTTTAATCAACCTATCAACCGATTGCCGAGACCACCAAGAACGACGCTACTGTTCTTGCATGTAACTATCCACAACCATTATTGTTACCCAGCCATTATTTTTATTCCGTTCGCTGTTACCTATTAATCGTACTTGGCTCTGCGCACCGTTTAACTCTGCTCTCTCAACGTAATGCCTTAAATGGTATCAACGCATCTATTTATACGGCCTTCGAAACTTATACATTCGGTCGCGCTACAGTCATCTGCTGAAACGGAAATGATCATATCAAGTCGTCGATGAGCTGCGCGTAAATATTCTCCATAGACCAACAACCCATATTCGTGTAAAAACTAGCTTTCGAATGTAAAGCCGAATCCCTTATTGTTTCTTTTCTTTATCCTCGGGCATACAAACGTGTTTGCGTTATTTAGATGTTTTTTCGACGGAGAAAATAGTTTTCTTTTAATTCGTTTATTTTCACGCGATATCCCGTAAACTTTTCCGATAATCCGGTTAGCGTAAGTATACAGCTAACTTATCGGCGCTTAACTGTTCCTGTTACATACGTTTGCGCCACCGAATGGCAAATAAACGGTTAATTTGAATAAATTTTCGGCGGTGAATTCGATGTATAGTGTCGGATTTTATTCCTTATTTCTCGAATAGATTTCTAATAAAAAAAACTGTAAAGGAATTAATGAAGCAAAACAAAAAAGAAATCCGATTATTAATAAACTGAATTTCTTTAATTTTAAAAAAGAAAAAGAAACAAAAACATTTAAAAAACTGGATCTTTGATTTATGATTTCTCTTATCTAAATCGGTTTTTGTGAATTCTTCGTCACGTCGGTAAATGGTGTGTCCCTTTATCGAAAAGTTTTTAGCTTCTCTTTGTCATTGGGCAATTATGGGGTCTGGTAGTTAGCCGTCATTTTTTTTCTCTAATCCAGCGTCGTTGTTCCTATCTACACCTTCATTAATGCTTCTTGGTTTTTTAATAACTTTCCAGTTCTTCGTCGCTCATTGATATCTGCTATTTGTCGTCTACGTACTACACGCTTTTTTCCGCTTTCCGCTCTTTAAAGATTCTCTCTCGCTATATCAGCTGACTGTCCCCACTCTCGTAACATCGTATTTCCTATGTAACCTCAATCATAGCCTACTTAAATGTTCTCTTCCCTGTTTGAACGTTTATACTGCGAACTGTCAAAATTAGGAATCGCCACTCCGTGTACATAGTGCTTCTTTCGTACTCTCGCTTTCCTCGTTTTCAGTACTCCGTGCTCTTGCCACCTCTACTTCCCTAGTCTTCAGTTAGGGTCTAATATTTCTCTACTTCCTTTTATAATATTTTAAGTCTGCTGGACTGACGCCATTTTTCGGCAAATCCAAAAGTAGTGCTTTAGCTCAGAAAAAAAGTTCTTCTACATACGTGCAAAATCATTTAAAATTTTATTTATCGTCAGAAAAGAGAGTAAGGCCCGCATGTACCAATTTTTACGCTACCAGAGTTGTAAGAAAAAGTGTTTAACAACGGAGAAATGAACTATTATAGAAAGGTACTCGATATTTAATATGTAAAAATAAAGCATTCTTCGTATGTACTTTTCCAACGACGTAATCTACGACGTTATACGCTATTAGAAACTGACAGAAAAGAACCGGTGTGCAAATGAATATCACTACAGAGAATAGTAAGTGGGAGTGATTTAAGAGTATTAAAGCAGAAGAGATAAATGGCACGACATAGATGTATCGTAAATCAAAAAAAAAAAAGAAGATAAAATAATCGGGCGCGCATAACAGATTTAAACGGCACGGGTAGAAATTAATGATGTAATAGAGGACAGGTGATCGAAGAATAGAAGCGATACGTAAAGAACAGAAGATGCAATGGATTATTCATCAAACCAGCAAATAAATTTACATTGCTAATTAGCAGCCGAAATAGTGACTACTATTTTGAGGCTGAAACTTGAGAATATACGCGTCGGGCCCCCGCCACTGTTCCGAAAAGTAAATACCTATGCATGGAAATGGCCTTAGCATTGTGTTTTTACGTAAGATGTTGCCCGCGAATAACTGTGTACCTAGATTACGTTTTAGGAAGAAATCTGGGGTTAAATTCGTCAAGCTGATGTTTCGCAGCAACTTGGAAAGGAAGCGCAGCCCAAAAAAATAGCAAATAAAAAATCTCGTCCCTAGTGCTCGCATAAAACTTCCTCTGCTCCTAAGAGCTGATCCAAAAACTTTGAACAAAAAGCTACGCTCAGCTAAACAAATTTTCGCTTCCTCTAAAACTGCGCTGCCTGTAACTGAAAAAAGTAGTGAGTTTTTTAACAAGCAACGAGCGTTATACACACTTCATCGATGTTAAAGTTTTCGAGGGAAGGTTTTCATCTACGATGCTGCACACACACATCTGGAAAGACTTAGGCATTTTAAACTTTTTGCATAATTCTTAATTCGTCAGGGTGGCAGCCTGTTTTTGGGTTTTCGGTGTGTTTTTTCATAATAATGCGACTACTATATATTACGAAGGTGTTTAACGGTATTTTCAAATTTTCGTAGGAAGACGTCTAAAGAGTAAGCAAGGGAAACACAAAGCAAAGAATCTGCCGTGTCAACAATGCATCGTCGTTCGGGCATAGATAGTCGAAGTGGACACATCTAGTTCCGAAGAAGAATCCCGGCACAAGTTTGCACGGTGACGTCCGAAGCTTATTGCGGCAACGAATGAAAAATATTGGGCGGCAGTAAGTGGCTCGGGCGGAAACTTTGCGCGAATAAAAATGATAATCGAGGAAAACGGAAAAAATACGAAACGAAACAAGTAGAAAAGGTGAATGAGAGAAAAGGTAAGACAAACGTTGGGGAATGCATTATTCGGGAGAGGGGCTGGGAAAATTTAAAGTTTCATAAAGCGAGAAATGAAAGCGAACGAATGCAACACGGAACGAAAGGTTAGCCGCATGCATATCGTCGTCGAGGATGATGTATGCCAGATTGCGCTACGCCGGAGGGAAGAGCGAACTAGGTAACGTAGAGATACATATAGGGAGATAGGTGTGCACAAAAGAAGGCGGAAAAAAAACGACTAAAGTTCGGACGTGATCGATTTTCTCTTCCGTCTGCACGAGCTTTGTCGCACACGTGCACACGGTGGCCCGGAAGGGAAACGAAATTTTGTACGACTTAAAGTTCGAGCTGGTTTGAGGTAGAGATGGAAGTGTTTCGCGGCAAACTTTGAAAGTTCGCGAGGCAGCGGCAGCGGCAGCGTCGTATAAAATGCGGCAACGAGTAATCTCGTGTCTGGAAACCGTAAATAACGAGCTGGCTGCCGGCTCTCGGCTGCCGGCTCCCGGCTCCCGGCTCCCAGGGGACAAACCGTCTCCGCAAACTTCTGGCCTATTCAAGAGCGCAGCGAACGGAGGACGACTATGTTGCCAATTCTTCGAAAGCTCGCCAACTTCCTCGTCACTCGTGAGCTTTTTATTGTCTCTAACGAGCGAACAAAGGAAAAAATTATTTTCGATTAGGTCACACAACCGAATCTTTTTGCGCCATCTGCGACAATAGCCGTTGCACACGTTAAAAACCCCTTTTCGTTTTCTACAGCGGTAAAAAATAAACAAAAAATCAAGAAACTCCTGCTCAGATTAGCACATGCATCATACCGGGGACATGTCTCACTGAAGCTATCGGACAATAGTGAAATTCGTTTGAAACTAGTATTTCCCTTCCGTTAATTGTACTTCTCCTTTCGAATGAAGAAATAATACAAAATCTTAGAGGCATAGCAGGAAGCACTTTTCGATCGAAAAATTGACTAATTAGGTAAAAACTGTTCTTTTTTTTTTTTATTGATAGCTGTCAGTGTCATGTATAAGCAGATTCAATCAAAGTTCGTTAGCGATATCGTGTAAAAATGTCCGAAGTGTTTTCGTAAGATTCGAATTTCTTCTTGTCGAGGGTGATTTAAACATTTATTAAGTTAATATAATAATCAAAAAAAAAAACAAAAAAAAAACAGATTTATCGATATTCATCATGCAAGTTCAGGAATAAAGTCAAATTCAACCGCTTCTTCATATATATATATATATATATATATATATGTATATATTGCACACACGTGATCATCAGTTTGAAAATATTTCTCAGCTGATTTGGAATTGCATGATATATATATATATATATATATGTGTGTGTGTGTGTAGGATTTATGGAAAAAATTTCAATCGGAAGTTTTAAGAATATTTGCATCATTTAACAACACAGAAAATTGCTATTCTATTCGAACTACGTAATAAATATTTTATGCGCAGCTCCGAATATTATTAACGGCCCAGAAAGTGCCCCCCCCCCCATGCTCCCAAATACCCGGACCAAACATTAGCACATCACGATGAAACTGCGTACAAATAGCAATGAATCCCCCTCTTCCTCACACTATTAGTTCTGTCGTGTTGTACTGACTGATCACACTGATTTAATATAAACTTCGATTCGAAGTATTTATAACTTTATCACGTATGTTAAGACGACGAGTTTTATTATATTTTTTCCAACTTCATATTATTACTAACCTTTTTTTTTTTTTTTGCAACTTTCTTTCTTTCTCGTTTTTAAATAAGATACAGTTGGTTGTGTAGTTTTTATAATGTTGGATTTTGCACGGTATATGTACAGCATAATTATGTAATATTAATATTAACGATGTAATGTACTTTAATTCTAAGTTACATAAACATGAAAATAAATGAATGTCATAAAGAGGCAATTTCGCCGAATTATTTAAGATTCTATTCTTACGAATTTAAATTTATCCAAAATTAACTATACACATACGTTAATTACGGCTAAATCAAAAGGAAATGTGAGCAACCCTGCTATAATATATGAATTGCTATCGGCGAAATCACAATTACAAGCTTATCTTTAATCATTAATTTCCTACACCTACTTTCGAGTATAGAATTATCGCCGAAATTAAGAGATAAAATTCATTAATTGTGAAAACACGAGCGTATTTAACGCAAGTAAATCGTAAAACTGAAATCTCTTTTTTTCGCTTTTAGCATCTATCGTAAAAATATTATAATCATCATTGTGTTAGTTAATTTGGCGAATTTACCTACCTCTCCAGTTCCCATGTATTTTAAAAGCATCCTCAAGCTATAGGTGTATAAAAATTAACTTTAATAATTCCTTAATAGTATTTGGCTTCGCTTATGGGAAGCCTAATGACCGTTGTTATTTCGTAGCGGATATTAGCCGTCATGTCCCTTACGTAATAAATTAATCAACCGTAAAGGACAATTTAAGCGCAATACTAATAACGAAGTTGGCAAACTACAGTGGAAATTTATAAGATGACGCATGCATACAAATTTTCCCGGCAATCTACTATCCGACACAGACCTAACTCAAATCATAATGCAGTCGGTTTTACCACATAGATTTGATTACATTTTGATCGGAATTCGTGTGGGTCATTACAAAAAATTGTGACCGAAATATTTGAACCTCTACCTCTGAAATTGATAACTAGTCTATAGCTTAAATATAATCTGCTTTTGGCCATCCGCGAAAAAAAAATAAATGATCAATTACGATCCTAACCAATAACTAAAATTACTTAGCTTTAAATTACATTTAAAATATATACGAGAGGCTTCTTAAGAAAGAATTCCGTAGTCGTTAATTTTTCTAAATGTCAGACCAGGTCTACAGGAAAATATTAACAACGGGGAAGTTCACAGTGGAAAGTGGAAGAATTATTCTATCGATTGACTTTTATCTTTTCATTAAAAAGCGACGATGAATCTTACATTTATACGGGGATAAAGCCGAAATTTTATATTTCAATAAAGAAATTTTTGTCGCGTACGGGAAAACAATATTAATTATATTCAATTCTAAATCGCTTTTTGGTTATTTTTAAAAAAGTACGTTATGCAAATGGTGAAACAGGTTCGGCCGTAACATCACAATATTCTAATGTAAAACATCTTAGTATGTACTTTTTGGAACTTACTTTATTTACGTTCCTTACGGTTTAATATTCAAAATGATTCGTTATAAATTTCCATTCTACTTAATCGCAACTTAAAGATTTATTCTTCAAAAGTTAACGTAAGCACTAAAGCTTTTTTCTCAGAAGCACTTTAGAATAGGTCGTTCGAGCCATTTTTTTTTTTAATTTTTACCTAAAGTTGTGTTTTTTTGCTTTTGAAGCTTGTCGTCGTAATTGAAACACATTGTTTCGACACGACAAGAGGGTTCTCGGTGAACATTTTGCGATCGCGCAACATTCGATGAACGGATTTTCAACTTTTTTTCGCTACTTAGTTGAAAGGTAAAACTGGAATAAATTAATCGCATAAAGACCTGTTCGTCTACGGGTCCTCATAAAACGATAAATTTTGTACAGTTAATTGAAAATGGTTGCTTAGGAATCCATTCACTCCCAGATATATATTTTATGGATATTACAGATGAAAACTGTTTAATATTACGCGCCTTGTAAATTCATTATTATAATCATTGTTGACATTTTTTCATTAGCTGTTTACTTATTAAACAATACAGAATCAACTACAACCATTGTTTATTAAAATTAATCTTTTACGCGTGAACGATTGAAACACAAGCAGTCAAATAGATAGACAGCAGTATAACCAGTCAGTGTAACGTTATTTATTTTTTATTCGATCACGTATAAATTTGGTGCATCGTTGGTTCGGTTATGTTCTACCGTTTCGCTAATTTATTTCGAAATAAAACGTTTCTCTTATTTTTTCTCTGATGTGAAATGAACTGGGGGAAGGAATAAAACGGATGGAAATGGTGGAAACTAAGCGAAGAAAAAAAAAAGCTTATTTTCAAAACGACACTGGGGAAAAGCGTATTTTTAAACTGGCGTAGTAGAAGTTGAACTATAAGAAAGAAACAATCCTTCATCTTTTTTTTTTTTTTTTTTTTTTTTGTTTTTTTTTTCCTTCATCGGCAGGTCGTTATTAACGGTTTTACCGGATCACGTTTTATAGAACATTTACCAAAAAAGTATTTTAAAAATAGGTCTACATCTAAAGCCATTATGCGGCTTGTCTCTATTGTAGGCTTACATATCAGCATCGGTTTTTATCGCAAGGTTTTCTATATCTCTTGAAATGTGTTTGCCTTCTCACGATTTTTTTTTTCTTATTTACCGCGCCGTGTACAACATCTTTCGTTAGAAATACGGAAAGTTGGGCATTATATTTTTTTAGTTGGTCCAGACTCTTTAGGATAGAAGGGATATGATAGTTGTAGAATCGTTTTGTAGTTGAGATTTAAGGTTAGGAGGCAGTTTGTACTTGAGCGAGGCTTTGGAGTAATGGACATAGAATGAGAAAATGAATCACAACAACAGGAACATTGCATGAGGAGCATAGCGGAGTAGAGAGTCCAGGCAAAATGTGACCACGCGAATATCTTGTGCACCCGATGCCAAGCCGACACAGAGCAGTTTGGTCGTTACGAAACGAAGGAAAATGATCCCATGGGTAGGTGTCGAAAAGGTCTTGCCACAGAATTCAGAAAAGGTTTTTTGATTAAATATTTAACGCCCGATAGTGGGTTCCTTTACTTTCGGAGCTTTCTTTGCTGCTCTGGTAGCAATTGTGTTTCCCAAAATGTCCGAGTGACCCGGTATCCATATAAGTAACGGAATGAGAGCTCGGTCTTTTGCAAGGACCTCATAGATGGGCGCTATTATGTGATTGCGCTTTTTGTCTTCTATATTTTCCCTTAGCAAGCTTGGAGCCAGTTACAGAATGGTTATGTTTGTGTTAGGTGCATATCTGAAGCATACGCCAAAGCTAACAATATACGGTATAATTCTGAAGATAATGCCGAGAAGGAGGATGGAACAGGAAACCTAGATTTGATTGTATTTTTGCACACCAAGGCACATCCTGCTGAACTTTCCGAACTGGATCTGTCAGTGTAGTAAACTATGTGTCTTTTAAATGACAATAGCTTATGAACAATTTCAAACTTGGATCTTCCTTTTTGATGTAACAGTGAATAATCAAATGAAGCCGTGCTGTTCGTCTAAGAAGATAAATCATTTGAGGAGTTATAGGTTAGGACCCCAAAAGCTTGGGGTGAACGGAGGTCTATATGGATAAATCGAAAGCCAGGATGCGGAATTTAGGATCTGCTTAGTTTGAAGAAATAGACGAAGATTGTGTTTGGATAGTTCTTGTTGCGATGCTAACACATAACCTTCTGCCGCTGAGACATAAGTATTTGAGATGGATTTTAAGAGTAAATTTGCAGATTTAGAATACACATTTTTATCTAATCTTAATGGTATTTCATCGAGGAATCGATAATACGCGGGTAATTTTATCATATTTTATCATCGTGCAATTATTCATTTAAAATAAACCTTTTTTTTTTTTTTTTTTTTATTAAATTCGATGATCTTAAATACATAGAGGTATATACATTATTTACTGCTAACGCACTCGGTAAGTATCACGAAACCTGAAAGGTTGGTAAACGTTCTGGATAATTTTAATTTAAATAATTTCAATTTTTTCCTAACCAGACCGGCTGGGGCCGCCCATCTAATTCGGATAGTCGCGTGTCAAATGTACACTTACCTTACAAGACACGTCTAAGTTGTTTAAATTGCGTTTTAGCGGATACATGTTACCGGATATAAGTGAAGTTTTTAATTGTGAATTTAAGAACGATGCCCGTACGTATTAACGGCGTTAGAAAAATTATAATTCCCTAGTTTTATAAAAAAAATGTGTCGCATTAAGTAAGGATCTTCTTTTTTGTCTTTTAGTTTCCTCCCTATTTTCGTACAACTACTAGAGATGACAGTTTTTAACTGGGAATTGGCCAAAATGGAGAAAACACAGAAGATGCAGCAACTGTCCCGATGGATCGCAAGCTGACGAAAAATAATAACGGAAAAGCGAACAAAAAAACGATAAAATCGTTGTACATAGCAAATCCAACGGCTACCGATGACGTTTGAGTAACTGTCTGCTGGTATATTTCAAATTGTGGT
Organism: Icerya purchasi; assembly: GCA_039619475.1. Lineage (NCBI taxonomy): Eukaryota > Metazoa > Arthropoda > Insecta > Hemiptera > Monophlebidae > Icerya > Icerya purchasi. The sequence continues at coordinate 396,386,652 of CM077115.1, read as the reverse complement.
TTTTCTCCCAGAAAATCCAGTGCAAGCACTGTCATTAAGTATCTGTACAAGATCCGATTAAATCGATGATGGTGGAAAAGTCCGTTTTATGACGTTAGTAATATTTTTTACAAGGATAAATTTCGCTCGATAAACCAAGACGCTACACAAGGTTCTAATCGTGTGTGCACACGCAAATGTTGACGTCTTCTTCTTTTAACTTGTTAATTTGATAAAAAGTTTCCTTTTACTTCAACATCTGAAGACTACTCTGCCTAAACGGCTTATTATCAGCGAGTAAAAGTACGTTATTTATTTAAGTCGAACGAGAGAATTTAAAATTAAAACGACCTGCTAGCGGAAATACTTAAATATATACGTGCGGGGTCGTTATTTCTCCAGCTCTGACTAGACAATTTTTTGCAATTAATCGCATTCGCTACTGTTTGCGATTTCATAGATATTAATAACGCGACCAAAACACCCTTCATTCATTGACCCGTTTTAAGTTTAGATTGTTTTAGTCATTACGATGGACTGCTCACGAGTTTGAGTTCGGCCTGCGTGCCATTGTAACTACGCTTGATTAAGCTCAGGTTAAAAAATAAAATAATTGAAAAAAATTGCCGGTGGAAGGTGCACAGGTTGACAGTTGAACGTTAGTGCATTAGTATTCAATAGATTGTTTTTCTCGCCGTATTAATTACAAAATCCACGTTCGAATCACGTTGCTTCACTACGGTCGTCAAACTGTATTCGATGATTTGAGGATTTTTTCGCTTTTTTTCTAAACCGAATGCGCTAATTAATTGGTTTGCGATGTTTATGATTTTCGGCTTTTGTTCAAATAATACGGTTTTCGCTACGTCCGTAAATGTCGAGTTTGCCTTGTAAAATGCCGATTTTTTTTTATTTTCTTAGAAAAATTAGCTCTATATTTTATTTCTCGTTTTATTCACCATCTCAGAATATTACGCTCTTCGCACTCTGAGAGGTTTTTTCAAATCTAAACTGACCCGAGCTCCAACACTGCCTCCTGGCATTATTTCTGGTACGAGCAATGCGGTAGAAGCTATTTAAAATTTTCTACAAAAACCCGAGATAACGTTATAACGGATAATTTTTCATCTACACGTAATGATGAAGTCGATGGTTTCGTTTGTCGCGTGTTGTGTCTTGCGTTTAATTTATATATCGTTTCAGTAAAATAGTCGCGTTATCGTCCAAATTATTCGAATATATATTACCGCTATTTATCAGTTACTTCGTCACTTCAGATCGGTGAGATTGAACCATTTTTCTTATCTATTCTGTATTATTTATCATTTAATCTTTTCATTTTCGTACATATTCTTCATTTCTCGGAACAACTCGTACATTAGCACACACCAGCACATACCTACCACGCGTGTATTGTCGTCGCTGTAATGGCGACGACAGCAAATACACCGTTACACACAACGCAATCGCTTTACACACACACACACACACAAACGCAAAACGTGCGTCAACATGCAACAACATCAACCGTTATCCAACCGGCAACTTATACACACGAACCGCTCTATACGTTGACCGGTACACAAGCGCAACCTGACGATATGCTACGTAATTGTTCTAGCGAAATCGTACAGCCGGCTCGGTTTACTCCGTCTTTCACGACGACATATAATGTGGCAGGCTCATCAACAGGTATCTCCACTGCGCAGCCCGTACTTGTTTATGCGCCGACTCCCGAAAATTTCGAATATTTACAGTCAAATATTAATTACGTACAAAATCAAAATGTCATCAATAATCAACACTTCCCTCCCTTACCGCAAAACAATGCGCAACGAACGAATCAGAGTTGTAGTGGCGAAGAAGTCGATATGCATGAGAATGAAAACAGCCAGGAAAATGATTGGCAGCAAGTTAAGGTGAGAAAGGGAAAAAAGCGGCAATCTGCTATTGCCAACGATAATAATAATAAGAAACACGTTAAAATGACTCGCAATCGATTTGAGGCCCTCTCAACGAACGACGGAAATGACTCTGATGAAGAAAGTCAAGTAGGTTCAGCCGAAAAAAGTTCAATGAATAATTCCACACCGTCCATTCCCAAGCCACCACCCATTTTCGTACATGGAGTGCAAAATTTCAGAAAAATGCAGGAGAGAATAGAGCTCGTTATAAACAAGTCCGATTACTACGCGAAGGCACTGACAGATCGCGTGGTTAAAATAAGCGTACTTTCTCCGGAACAATACCGTAAGCTAACGCGGGTTTTTAGGGAGGAAAATATTATTTTTCACACTTATCAAATGAAACAGGACAGAGCTTATAAGGTGGTGATCAGACATTTACACTTTTCAATCGATCCGCTGGTTATAAAAGAAGAATTAGAATCACATGGTTTTGAAGTTCGTAATGTTCATAATGTGAAACAATATCAGACAAAAAAACCGCTGCCATTATTCTTCGTGGATCTCGAGCCCACAGCAAATTGCCGAGAAATACATAATTTAAAATCATTGTGCAATACTATAATTAAAGTAGAATCGCCCAACAAGAAAGCATCAATCCCGCAATGTCAGAACTGTCAGCAATGGGGACACACCAAAGCTTACTGTACAAGAACGCCGGTTTGTGTTAAATGTGGAGATGGCCATAAGACTTACGAATGTAAAAAAGACCCGAAATTTCCGGCTACATGCGGACTGTGTGGCGGATCTCATCCCGCAAATTATAGAGGTTGTGAGATTTATCAAAAGTTAGTACAAAATAAAACGAATTCGGGGGTTGCAGCAAATCAACCTATTAAACAAAACTATCGACGACCAACCGTAACTTATTCACAAATTACTAAGTCTGACACTCCTAGTCAGGCGGACAATATAACAGCAAATGCAACTCATATAAGGAATTCCGGTCAAATCCCCATTAACGCCCAATCACCAAATAATTTAAGGGATGATATACAGAATATTCCTTTTGTGAACCTGTTCGAATTCCTGAATGAATTTAAATCCATGTTCCGTCAATTAGCCGAGCAAAACAGCATGGTTCTATCCATGCTTACCATGTTAATTCAGAAATTAACCAAATAATGCCCGCCTACCTGAGGATAGCTCAATGGAACGCGAATGGCTTAAAAAATCATAAAGCCGAAATTGAATTGTTCTTAACTTCCAATTCTGTGGATGTAATTTTAGTTTCCGAAACCCACCTAACTGATAAAGACTGTTTCAAAATAAATAATTACAACACGTATTCTTGCACACACCCCTCAGGAAAATCTCACGGCGGTTCAGCAATATTAATAAAAAATAACATTGTACAGCACGAACTAAATCATTTTAGGGAGGAGTATCTGCAGGGAACTAACATTAGCATACAAACGATGGGTGGCCAACTTGTATTATCAGCTGCTTATTGTCCGCCACGACATAAAATAACATTGATGGAATTCTGTAAATATATAAAAAATTTAGGGAGCAGATTTGTGTCAGGAGCAGATTGGAACGCTAAGCATACAGCGTGGGGATGCAGGATAACTACGACAAGAGGACGTGTGTTCAAACAAGCACTTGAAAGTCACAATGTCAACTATATATCAACAGGGGAACCAACTTATTGGCCAACCGATAATCGTAAGATACCGGATCTTTTAGATTTCTTCATTACAAAAGGAACCGCTAGTTATTATACAAATATAAATTCTTCCTTCGATCTCTTTTCAGATCACTCTTCTATTATTTTAATCTTCGGTGATTCGGTTATATGCAGAGAGGAGCAAATACATTTATATAACCACAAAACAGACTGGGAATCATTTAGAGATCATTTGGATACAAAGTTAAACTTAAAAATTCCTTTAAAAAGCCCAACTGACGTCGAGAATGCCGTACGGTACCTAACAAACGAAATACAAATAGCAGCTACCTTAAGCACTCCTGTTCTTAAATGTAAAAAAAGTAATAAAAATTATCCAATATCAGTCCGGAAACTTGTCTTAGAAAAGAGAAAGCTTAGAAGAAGGTGGTTCCAATCGGGAAACCCTTCGGATAAAAAGTTGTTTAATAACAAAATAAAAGAATTAAAAAAACTTTTAGAAGAAATCAAAAATAAAACGCTCAATAATTATTTAACTAAACTATCACCCTTAGCAATTGATGATTATTCCTTGTGGAAGTGTACCAAAAATATTAGGCAACCGAATAAACATGTTCCTCCGATGAAACATGGTGACGGGTCATGGGCGAAAGATCATAAACAGAAGTCGAATTTATTTGCCGAGTACTTGGCAACCGTGTTTAAGCCAAACATACAGACAAACACGGACAGGGAAATACATGAACTTATAACCAGTCCATGTGGACCATCTTTAGCAATAAAATCAGCCTCTGCTCACGAGGTTGGGTGTCTGCTTAAAACGCTGAAAAAGAAGAAAAGCCCAGCTTTCGACTTAATAAGCGCTGAATTATTAAATAAACTTCCGCGGAAAGCTATTGCTCACTTCTATATGTAACGCAGTATTTCGCATACAATACTTTCCGGTACAATGGAAGTTTGCGCAAATCGTAATGATTCCGAAACCTGGTAAACATCCCTACTCTGTAACGTCTTATCGTCCGATTTCCTTGTTGCCTGTTTTATCGAAGGTAATGGAAAAATTAATATTAAAAAGGTTACAGCCTTATATACAGTCAACTGATGTAATTCCGCAACATCAGTTTGGCTTTTTAAAACATCATTCCACGATTGATCAATTGCATAGGGTGGTTAGTGTAATTGAAAATAGTTTAGAAACTAAAAAAGTATGTACTGCGGTATTTCTCGACGTTCAACAGGCTTTTGATAAAGTCTGGCACGATGGTTTATTATACAAATTAAAATGTTTGTTCCCGAGTAACCTTTACCTGTTGCTAAAATCATACCTCGAAGATCGTCATTTTCAAGTACGTTACGAACATACCTACTCAGAAATACATCCAGTTTTAGCAGGCGTTCCTCAGGGTTCAGTGTTGGGCCCCACGCTGTACTTGTTATACACAGCAGATTTTCCTGCGACAGAGAATGTGCAGATGGCTACATTTGCGGACGACACGGCACTACTGTCATCACATGAAGATCCGAAGAAAGCTAGCAACAATCTACAAAATGCTCTTACGAAGGCTGAAACATGGTTTAAAAAATGGAAAATCGGGATAAACGAAAGCAAATCGGTGAATATCCATTTTACTAACCGAAAAGTTGAAGTCCCACCCGTTAAGATCAATAACATAGATCTTCCTGTACGAGCAACGGTCAGGTATTTAGGTTTGCACTTAGACAGCCGATTGACATGGAAACACCATATACAGGTTAAAAAGAAAGAATTAGATATCCGGGTTAAAAAAATGTACTGGCTGATAGGGAGAAACAGTGTACTGACAACGGACAACAAACGTCTAATATACACAACTATTTTGAAACCCATCTGGACATACGGGGTTCAACTTTGGGGTTGCGCTAAACCGTCAAACCTGAAGGTAATACAGACTTCCCAGAATAAGATCCTTCGGTTGTTAACCAAGGCACCCTGGTATGTTACTAATCTAACCTTACATCGAGATTTGTGTGTAGATTATGTGGCTGATGTCATCAAAGTTCATGCTAAAAGACACGCAGACAGACTCGATTCTCATCCGAACACTCTTGCTAGAGGATTGCTCGATGTTACTGATAATGTAAGAAGACTGAAACGCCAGAAACCGCAGGACCTTGTTTAAGGTAGGGGTAATCGGGTAGGTGCCGTTGGGTACTCCTCCCTTCATGTTTAAGTTCATTCACATGTATTACTAAATGTCCTTGATGGACAGCTCGTAATAGTGTATAAATATAAAAAAAAAAAAAAAAAAAAAAAAAAAAAATGATGAAAATGTATTTTTGTTAATTGCGTGCAAAACACGAATGCGGGGACACGAACACATTGTGCCTACGTTATTACGAATGTAAGTTCCTTAATATTGGTATTTGTTTAAGAAAGGACGCTTGCTAATTCACTGTTACGTAATATACGTACGGTGAATTTCAATCGTCGTACGAGCGTGGGGAATTACGATAGAACGCCATCTCACCCTGGCTTTTTCTTTTTCTTTTTCGCTGTCTCGTCTGATATCTGTAATCAGTTGCTTCGGCTGCTACGTTTCAATTATTTATTGCACGCATACAGGTATTTTTAATAAGTTAATGACCGGACTAAAGACGCTATAAAGATCGCGACAAGAAATAAATATATTTTACCTGTATGGTAGAGAAAATTTTTCATATTCCACGAAATTTTTTGTAATACCTAAAATTTACAGTGAGGTCCGAATTTGCGGACGCGTTAACTAACGACAAAATATACAAAACCTATAATATTGGTTGAAATTAATTACGCACATTTATTTTTTCTAGAATGTTGTTTTTTGTTGTTGTTGTTTTTTTTTAACGCGTTCGTCAACATGAACATTAGAATATTGTTCAACCGTGATGCTTATAGCAAAAAATAAATGAAACCGTGTTCCACCGCAAATTCATGGCACTTGTATGGGGATTAAAGTCTAGCATCGCAGATATGTATGTATACTTACTCTTTTTTCACCTTGCCTACCAATTTTGCTTTGCTTTTTATTATTTCTCTCCTAACTCTGTAAGTGTATATTGCAGTTTTCATATTTATCCTACTGAGTAGTTTAGTTACTTTATACTCTGCGTAAAATGGATTATTTATTTACTATTAACATAACAATCACGAAATAATAATTATAATAATAATGCAAATGGGACTGCAAGCGCAATATAGGCCAGTAGTAGAGCTGGCCACTAGCCTCTGCAGCCTCATTCATATTCTCATCTTCCCGCGTTAAGCCGAGAGGCATATGCTTGTAGGCGGCTAACGAGAAAGGAGAGAAATAGGAAAATGTTCCTGTAATAAAAATTTGCTTTATACCACATAGCAATTAGAAGGCAATATTAGAACCGGAGATAAATAAATACCATTATTGAAACATAACAACAAAATTAATAATTATGATAATGGCAAAATGACGGTAACAATAATATCAAAATACCTGCCAGTAGGTATAAAATGGACTTTTACTATGATAATGGAGAAAAATAGAAATGGTAATATTAAAAAGACGCTGCTTAGTGATCGCCAGGGTATGTGTCTGGAGCTGATGCTGGACATGACAGCGTACGAACCAGCAGCGGTAGAGTGCTGAATAGGCGGATCTCTACCGGTTGCCACAGACAACAACATGAAGAAATGCTTTCCGGTATCTGCGCACAACCTGAACAAGTAAATAGCCAATAATAGAGAAGATACAGAGCAGGGAAATAGCTGCAGGCATGTTTCTCCGTGTCAAGCAGAGGCCAATCGAAAGCAAAAACACAGCAAACAAAATGATTGAAGGAAATGAACGAAAATGTGATAAAAGCATATTATATATATAGCTGCCAAATTAGTAATAGAAAAAATAGGATATAGAAACAGTCTACATAATATATTCAAACCATTAAAACCTAGCGTAGAAGCTATCGAGCAAAGAATAGCAGATCAGAAAAGATCGATTATGTGACCAATCTCATATCAAAGATAGAATTAGAGCGGATTAAAGAAGAAGTGGAAAAGTATTTGCAAGGAGAGCAAGAGAAGGAATATTATACAAAATCTAACGCACTGTAAAACACAGCCAAAGTTGGAAAGTTACCGCACCCACCTGGAATAGACAAGAGAATAGTGCAGAATAACGACCTGGATGTGAATCTATCGGAAATTATGACAACGCTTATAGCTGGATACACCGGAATGAGCGGAAATGAAAAATAATGGTGTAAATCCGAAAATTAGAAATTTAACATCAGAACCACCGTAGAAAATAAAACTGAGAAAGCAGATTGAAGAAATCCGTAAAGATATAGGCAGACTAACCCAGTATAAAAATGGTAGTAGATGTAAAAGGTTAATGAAAAAAATTAGAAATATATTAAAGTGTCGACCCCGGTGATGATAGAGTCATCCTAAGACCAGTTAGATATTTGTATGGAGGAAATGAAAAAAAGATTAGCCGTGAAAGCCGCTAGGTTAGCTAGATACACAAAAAGCTAATAAAAGAAAAGAAGAAAACTACAACTTCAACGTTAATGAAAAAAGATTCTGTCAGAATTTAAATAAGGAGTTGTCTAAGAACGAAACCGGAAAGCCAAATGAACAATTAATGAAAAACTACTGGGAAACATCTGGCAACGGGAAAAACAATATAACAATAAAGCGATATGGTTAATAAAAACGGAAATGGAAGAAGCTAGAAATATAAGACCGATGAGCAATCATGAATTCAAGCTGGAAGAGATGAAAAATTGTATAAAAATTACATAACCAGAAATCACCGGGGCTAGATGAACTGCAAAATTACTGGATTAAACATTTCACAAGTATGCATGAATCATTAAAGTAAATGATTTGATCGGAAGACAGGGAGAAATACCGACATTTCTAAATATGAAGTGCGAAAACGACGGACACTGAAAACCCAGCAAATTACAGACTCATTACCTGTCGGTTATCAACATTATATAAGCTGTTAACATCATGTACTGCAACTAAATTGGAGAAGCATGTAGAAGAAAATAATATAATGATAGAACAACAAAAAGGATGCGGGAAAAAAGCACGTGGAATACAAATAATAGCTAGTGATCGACCAGTTTTTATTTTAGAAGCAGCCAGAATAAGGAATCACAATATTAGTATATGGCCCACATAGACTATAAAAAAGCCTATGATTGGCTACTACATATATCCAAAATATATAAGGTACACTCGATAGTGTCCATAGAGGTCTGTATGCAAAGCTGAACGACATTACAGATAAGCACTCCTGATAGTTGGTTCTCAGTTAATAATATTAAGATTAGAAGGAGAATTGACGCTCCAGAGCGCTATGGTTCTGTTCGGCATTAAATCCGTTAAGTAAAATCTTAAATAATACAAATCAGAGATACAAAATAAGGTATAGACGTAATAAGGAAACTCAAGTGATTTCGCATTTTCTTTATACGGATGATTTGAAGATATATGCGTCGAATATGCAACAATTACAGATGTTACTAGTATATAACCACATTTTCGAATGATATCCATATGCAATTCGAATTAAATAAATGTTGAGAACTATTCAAGTCAAAAAAGGAAAATCTGTACAGGAAGACGTAAATATAGGAATGTTATAAAAGCATTGGACGATTATGATATCTACAAATACCTGGGAGTGTCACAACACAGGGAAATTAAGCACATGGAAGTTAAAAATGTAGTTACGGAGAAGTATGTAAACAGAGTTAAACAGATTCTGAAAACAGAGCTTAACGGACGAACTTCAGTCAAAGCAATAAATTCTTACGCGGTGCCGGTATTGACATACACCTTCGGAATAATTAAGTGATCAACAACAGACATGGATAAAGTAAAAACTGAAACAAGAAGACTAATGATAAAAAATATAAAATGATAGTCCGAATAACGTTACCACGGGACGAAGGTGGTAGAGGCCTCGAAGACTTAAACAGTATAAAACGGAACCAAGTTAATAAGATGAAAACTTTTTCTTTTATAAGAAAGTAGAAAATTCAGTATTATACAAACTGATCACCAAAAATGATAATAGTTCAACTTCATTGAATCTAATGCAAGTAAAGGAGGAAATACAACTCGCAGAGGAGGCAGTAAACAAAAAGCACCAAAAGTGGAGAGAAAGTGAACTACATGGAAAGTATAAGGTTGAAATAGAAAACCTTGATATTGATACTCAAGCATCGAACATGTGGCTTAGAGTCCGACAATTGATGTCTGAGACAGAAGGCTTCATGCTAGCAATACAAGATCAAGTAATTGCCACAAAAAACTATCAAAGATATATCATGAAAAAAAAATGTAAGCGATACCTGCAGGATACGTGGGATGGATAAAGAAACAATAGAGCAAAATGACTGTAGCATGATATCACCTAGAGAATATAAGAAACCGACATAAAAATGTCGTTAAAATATGTAATAGACTATGAAAGAAGTATGGTATAACGATAATAGAACCATATTATAACCATATGCCGAAGGAAGTAATAGACAATAAAGACATAAAGATGTACGACAGAAAAATAATAACCGATAGGAGCGTAACTGAAAATCGGCCAGATTTAATAATTGTCGTAGAAAAAGGTTTGAAACAGGTAAAAATAATAGAGGTAGCAGTGCCCTACTCACTAAAAATATCGGTAAAACTCTATAAGTGAAAAGAAAAAAAAATATATTGATCTGGCTAATGAAATAAAACGAATTTAGAGCATCGATAAAGTGGTGATAGTTCGTTTAGTGATATTGGCGACAGGTATAATACCGAAAAAATTGCAGGACGCCACGTGTAGAATAGGAATTGATAAAAAAGTTTACATAGAAATGCAGAAATCGGTAATTCTGGATACATGTGCCATCGTCAGGAAAGTGCTCGGAGAAGATGCGATTAATGAACCTGTGCTATATTTGGCGAATTCGCCACCGTATAAGTGCAACGTAATAATAAAAAGACCTGTCCGGTAGAAGGCAGAGAAAAAATGATGATGATAATAATAATAATTTTTTGTTTGATTAATGTATTTTATTGTTTATGTATCTAGAAGATAATTGATCAAGACCGTTATAAGAATTTTTAAAACTCAGTAAGAATTGTAAATATTCGTACGCGAAAAATAAGGTAAAATTCAGTCATACATAATGTACACATATGAGAATATCGGGAAAATATAAGCGGCCGATATTTTAAAATTAAAAGGGCGATAAACGCCACGAGAAATTTCATTAAAAATTAGTTTATATAAATATATGTAGATTTAAATAAAGATGATGCAAATCCTTAAAGGGTTCATCGCTGGCGGAATTTTATAGTCCATAATTAATAGATGTCTTTAAAATGGATGCTGGTTAGCAAGAAACAGTTCAGTCAGGCTACAATCACTGTTAATAATGAAATTGTTGATAGAATTGATAAGTTCAAATACCTGAGATGTTACATCACAGAAAACTTAAATTTGGATATCGAAATAAAAATGAGATGTAACTATGACAGCCTTCAATAACATGAAAAATTTACTCTGCGATAAATTTTTATGCCTAGGTATAAGACAGTACATTGTGCAATCTTACAATTTTCGAATTTTGTTGTACAGTATAGAATCAGCGACGCTTAATAAAAGACAAATTGAGCGACTATAGAAGCAGTGGAGATGTGGCTAGATAGAAAAATGTTAAAGATTTCGTGGATAACCAAAACATCTAATAAAAGAGTACTAGAAATGGCAAAGACCGAAAGAATGCTGGTTAAATGGATAATAGATAGAAAAATTAAATATTTCGGTCACATCATAAGAGGACAAAAATTTGAGATCCTACGGCTTATTATCCAGGTGAAAATAGAGGGAAAAGAAGTGCAGGAAGACGGAGAACAGACTGGATACAGAACATTAAGAACTGGATGGCATCAGCTCAATCCATGATCTCATCTAAGAAGCAAGAGAACGCAAGTTTTAACTGCTATCTGATCGCCAACGCTCTGGGAATAATACGGTACATTAAGAAGAAGAAGAAGAAGAAGAAGAAGAATGAGTACAGTAAGTAACAACAATTTTAATCCATCAGTACTATCACTGGAAATTATTTACACTAAAAATTGTGCAAATAAATTCGAGTAGTTTTCTTTAAAAGAAAATGCCAACTTCAAACTTCATAAAAAACACACTAAAATGTAAAAAACGATTATTTAACAAAGTAAAATTTATTTCAGAGCAATATACTTAACTTTACTTATTAAAATGTAGACACCAAACAATAATTAAAAACCGCAATAAATATTCCTGATCTTTTTAATACTTGGCTTACAATTAAGTTTATTGTTATACTCATTTAATAATGTTTTTAATATTGTTGCAATTTGAATACCGAGTCTCTAAGGTATGAATTATTTTTTTAGTAATATAATCATAATATCCCTTCTTTAAATTTTACTGTATTAGTCGAATGAAATTATTTTTTACCATTTTGCGCATTTTTAATAATTTTTTACGGTAAACTTTAAAGTATTTTTATTTCTTTAAATAAAACATTTTTTTATTATTGCGCTGAATTTTTTAATATGTCAGAGATTTTCCTTTTTTACATATCGTTTCAAATAGTTTTTCAGGAATCGAGAAAAGAATGAAACGTGGAATGAAATTTTTGCTGCTGATGATTTGCCGCATTCCGCTATGTACACTAGAAGGAGGAGCACGGGGATGAAAATTTCCAGCGTATCAAATTTTTCGAATAAATATACGGAGGTAACTCTGTTCAGTCCAGATTTATCACGCGGAATAGGCGACACTTCATTAAATTGTCGAAAAACTGCCGACAGGTACACGGCTGTAAAAAATTATTCGTTCGAGTTGGACATTTTTTTTTTTCGATTAAATTTTTCTTTCTAAATTTTACCGGGAATAATAATAAATCTGTAAAAAAGAAACACGGTGAATAAATAAGGTAAAATAGAAGAAAGCGGCCAAGAGGGGGGGGGGGACGCTCGAACGAAATAATTTAAAGTCGCCGCCGTGACTTACAGAAAACTCTGCGGTAGATTAAGAAAAGTTTGTAAGTATTTTATGCGCGGAATTGCTCTAGTCTGTTGCGTAAGTAGTCATTTAAATTTAGCCTTATCGCGTTAACGAAGATAAGAAGCAAAGTGGGATGGTAAAATTTCGAAATTCCTTCTTGAACCGGCGCGGCTGCCTGGAAAGAAACGAGCTGGGCACCACTCGCGGGTTCTCGGCAGCAAGAGAGAACGTTTATCCTCCAATGATATAGCCGTAAAAATTACTGCAAAAGTTTCCAGTTAATTACGTGCGTACAATGTTACAAACCAAGCTAGAAATAACCTGTTCTTCCGAAGGAACAGGTAGAGGACGCTCCGTAGCACAATTAACGATGACGTAGTAAGCAGCAACGTAATTGCAATACGTGATGCAACTGCAAAATTGACTTCAACATCGCCTCCGGATATCAGATTAATTCGCCACTTGTACAATTAGCCACTGCTAATATTTCAGCGAACATCATTTGCCTATTTTAAGTTTACTATCAGCTGAAACGGAGCAAACATCGAACTGGTTTCGGTAAGCCGCTTTCAATAAAAAGTTCCTAAACTGCATCGGAAAATTAAGGAAAAATTTCTCTCTACGACACGTGCGATTTGATAGAAAACAGATTCATTCGACACAGTGTCTTTACTTACAAAAGGCATTTACCTTGACGAGGGGTTAAACATTTTTACGCATAGCCGTGGTGTTTTAAAAAGTACAAACTTTCTACGATGAAATAAATGTTAAAAAATTAGGCATCTTTGAACTCTAATAGACCGTGATTTATCATGTGATACCTGTTTAGCTATTCTTCGTTAGATAATTCGAAAAGCTTACGTTTCATCTTCATTCAAATACTTGCACATGACAATTGCGCCAAAAAAATTCAGCCGTAAAATTATAACACTACAGAGCTAAATAGCTTACATTAATTAAAAAATACTTATTTTTTTTATTTATTAAATATTATGGACACCCAGAATTTTTGTGATCAACAACCAGAAATAATAGCACTACCAGAAACGTATGTACGGGGGAAAAAAAGAAATATTTTTAAAAGAAAAAAATTATATTTGAAAATTACCGTTAATGCAATGTGCACCACCCCTGAGAAGGAAAGAAGTTCTTAAAAGATTATAGAACACGATTTTTTTATAAAACATCATTAATGTACAACTCCATATAATAAATCTGCTTAATGAAACAAAAGATACATAGCCCACTCGGTGAGTGCCAGCTCGTGACTACCAGTATTTTAGGAGTACACGCCAAAAACGGAGTAACAAACTGATGGACTCAAGCGATAGTCATAATAGCTGACCAGGATGATTTTCGACAAATCTTGTAAAAGTGAAAATACTCGTAATTTAAACGCCAGTGTATATTTGTCAATTTTTTCTCTACCGAATTAATAGGCAACGGTAAACTGATCTTTATTTTAACTAGGACCGGTAAAAAATCTCAATAGAGCACAACCTGGACATTGCATTTTATCGGAACGTGTCAAAAATCACGAATTATATTTACTTTCGCAGAAACAACACCGCTGCAATTTTATCTATCTAATTGAATAATATATATTACATTTTTATACGAAAACATGTATAAATTTAATTTATCGATGAAAAACAAAACAGTAAGAAATAAAAATTAGGCAATGCTCCATGCGCTGAGGATTTCATATGTTAAGGATAACAATAATTTATATTTACATAATGATCATAACAAAAGTTTTCAATTCTAAATTTACATTATCATACAGGGTGCGGCAGCGTAACTTCCTTTTTTAAAATGCGCCACTTTTTTTCTACTAAATTTTTTTAAAGAGAAATAATAACAGAAAATCGAAATAACACTCTGATCCCCCATTAGGGCAATATGTATGCTTTTTCCCTTGCTGTTTTATTTCAATTTTCTGTTATTATTTCTCTAAAAAATTTAGTGGAAAAAAAGTGGCGCAATTTAAAAAAGGAAGTTATGCTGCCGCACCCTGTATATATTTCCTATGTAGCATTCATATATATATATATATATATATATATATGTAGATGACATAGCTGTTACCTATGGCTCGTTCGTACATTAACATCTGCTTAAATCTATATCTAGAATTTAATAAAACAAATTTTTCTTTTATCTAGAATTAATATATATATATATATATATCATAGTAATAAAGAATTTTTCAAATCTTTATTTTACTTTATCCTACTTTTTTAAATTTATTCACTAGAGTCAACTGAGTGCCATTTCTGAGGTCCCATATAGCTTTCATCACTGTAATCACCTCTTTTTTTTTTTTTTTCTTTTTCTCCATTTTCGTCGAGTCTACCACCGCGACACGTTTTATCGCCGGCAACATTACACAAAAAAAACACGGTTCGCTATCAACGTTATAATAAACAAGTGTTCATTTTCAACGTCGAGGGAAAATTTTCAATTTCGCTAATATGTTAAACTTATTTGTTCACTTGTTCAGTGTTGATACTTTATGATAAAATTATTACTAAAAGTGAAATTCGAAAAGAAATATTTTAAAGTAGACAAAATTGTCCCAGAAAAAAACAAACGTAATTAAAACGCGTTGTTTTACTTTTTTCTAGAACAACTCTTTTTTCTTCAAAGTATTCGCATTCTAATTTGACTTTTAGTAATGATTTATCATAAAGTGTTTCGTATAACTCGTTTTAATTCCGTAAGTCATTCAACATTGATCGAATGAATAAATAAAAGCAAGTAATATTTTTATACATCTATATATATATATATATATATATATATATGTATACATATTATACTTTAACATTTTTATAAATAATCTACGGAAATGTTAAAAGTAAATAAGTTTATCACATTAGTGAAACTGAAAATTTTCTCTCCACTTTCACAACCTGTTTATTATAATTCAGGCAGCGAACCATGGCTTTTGGAGTAATGTTACCGGCGACAAAACGTACCGCTGGCAAAACGTGATGGTTGTCCTATTTTCACCACATCATTTATTCTATAAACTGTCCATCTACTTTTCCCCTTGCTTCCTCTGCCTTTAAATAATGTTTATTCGATTTTTTTCCGTTCTGAATTCTTATATTTATGTAAAGATTCTCTGTCTCTGTCAGAAACATAATTATCATCGTTCAATAAAATACAGTCTTCATCGGTATTATTAACCTATATCTGCCGCGATCTAACAAAAAGTTTCGCTCAAGATCACGCACACTGATTACTTTAAAAATATGTAAATACAACTACTGATACATATTTCTCTCCTCTTCAGCTTATATAGAATGAACCGTTATATGTCGGCTGTGAATTGGTTACCGGTAATCTCCTATAATTACACATATATTAAAGAGAACATCTACCCGCATGCTTCTTTTGTTGTGGGCGTTGCGACCCCTTCGTCGAGCATTTTATTAAAATGAATTTATTAGCGCAGCAGCAAACCACAATAATTAGGCAAAGATTTATAACATTTTCGGAAGCAACTATTAAAAGTTCTGTTGCAAGATTCTTTTTATTTCTCTGGAAAAACTAATAAAGAATCCGTTTTTTCTTTTTTTTTTATAAATTTCCGCGTTCTGTACAGCCATTAGGCTAGGACACGGCTTATATATTTTTTTTTTTTTTTTGGTTTTTTTTAAGTTGCGGGTCCCACAAGGCATACTGCTCGTCTGTGGGTAGCCAACACTATTATGGTTTATTCGTAAATATAATTACAACGTTTCTTAATATCTACTTAACATTACATATACAGTACACGTATAATACATTACACATGACAAACATCCGTCTTAATTATATCCATATAATCGATTTTCCACCATTTGCCCATATACAATTAAAAACTAACTTATTGTCTCTCATTTATGTTCTCAACCAGCCATTGCTTAATTATTAGTTTCCAAAGTGGTCCTATCTCTGTGTTCATTAAATCTTCCGGAATTCGTACCAGCAATTGAATTAAAACTTCCTCATCCATGTTGTCTATTTTGCTATTTATAAGTCTTTAGGTCAGGTATAGTACACTTCTCTATGATTCCTAGTTGTTCTGCCTCTTTTCGTCGAAGATAATGGAGTATTATTATACTCGAATAGTCGGTGATAATAATATAACATCTTTGGGGACATTTCTTTTTTCTCTCTCCACCAGCTAATGTTATTGCTAACCTAATCTTTTTTATGGATTATTTTTATCTTTAAGCATGTCTTCTGCTGATTACTAATCCTTTTGATTATTGTACTCTTTGCTCCCACCCAAATTGATATTCCATACAAGATTCGTGACAAGAGTATAACTCCAAAATTATTCATAGTCACCTTCTGTCCAGACAACCTATTCCACTGTGTTCCAATTGCAATTTTCCTGTCACAATTCAACATTTACTCTCGTCAGGTATCCCACCTATAATTCATATTGTGCACAAATTCTCCAGTCGTCCAACCTTTCCGAAATCTTGTCTGATCGCCACGACAAAATTGAACGCCTCCTACATTTCCTCAAGATCACTAACCTATTCCGCTCCATCTAACTCTTATCTTATCCGTACCTCTGGCCTAGGCGGCAGTACACGGTACGTTAATCAAAGAAGAAGAAGAGTATTTATAAACTTCAATAGATAAAGTAAGTATAATCTGAATAACAAAAAAAAAAAAAAATAATACCGAATTTTTTAGATGGAATAAAATTATCCGTTTCTTAAACACAACAAAATCAGTGTGTACACATCTTGTAATTTTTTGGCAATTAAACAAACTGTTAATTTAAAAGTTGTTGTTGTAAGTATAAAAGGCCGAAAAAATAAGAATAAAAAACAAGAAAATTAGAAAAATACAATTAATAACGTTAGGGAAAAATAATATGAAGCTATTTGAGAAATTAAATCGTTACGGACCGGTAAAAATTTTTTACGCCAATTTTTTTATTGCAGGTAAATGTACTTTATAAAAAATTAGTATGTTTATTCGAAGTTGAATTTATTCCGTTTTAGGGAAACCAAAAACAAAATTACATTGTACCCAGATTAACAAGCGAAACTCTATGCCTATATTTTATTCGTATTAACGGGGGGAATAAATGAATATCTCTATATTTTATTTATATTATATCTATGTGAATTCCGATGAGTGCTTACTATTAAGTTCGGAAATACATTTTTTTAAGAAACTGTTCTGCTCATTCTTTTACATTTTATTATAACTCGAGTTTTAATACTTTGAAAGTTTGACATTCTAATAAAAATAATATTATTACGCTGCGAATGGGTTAGAATATTTCGATTCGCACAAGTTTGCTGTAAGAGTAATTTAGATGCTCAGAGCGAAGAAGAAAAAGTAAAGTTTTCATCAGTATGACCAACATTAAGCGCCATCATCATTGAGCATAGTACGAAATTTCCATGAAATATTCAGAAACTCTCTCCCATTTGAAAATTGGTACACAAACAAATAGATGTAATAAATTTCCACTTTCATTTTATTCTGTAAGTGCTCGACAAATCTAAAATCTAGATTTTTCGGTACCAATCTTGAGCCGAGTGAAATCTATATCGTGAAACTTTTGCAGCAGGCCAGATTCAGACAATTGCCGCATGTACTGCCCTTTTAAAATCGATCATTGATCTACAATTAATGACCATCCCATTTCTTGAGTGAATAACATACACGATCAAACTTTTTGTTCCGAGATAAATAAAGCAATAATGGGATACAGTGTCGTCCTTCACAGTAACCATGAACTCTAGAAGAATAATAAAAATATTCTCTTTGTACATCACTTCAAAGGTTTTATTCGTACGTAAAGTTCTTAAACGTTTCACGTTAGTTTGCAACCGTAAATTTATAATATTACGTTTCAAATCGTGTTGCGTAAAAGAAACAATTCTTTCTCAATTTACCAATAAATCCGTAGAGCCTGCAACAGTATGAACTTGTTTTGAATAATTTGCCTTCCGATTTGTATTTGTATTGTGTCTAATCAGTGTGTCGCTCTTTTAAATTGTCACGCCTAATAATTTGGTATCATTTACAGATAGTAGCGACAGCCTTTTTCTTATAAATGCTGTTAATCTATTTACAGCTACATATTTTTTACATCGGATGTAGATTACAAAAGACGATATTGTCCGAAATTATCATTATTATTACGATAATATACATATATCGATAATTCAAATGTTTTATTCGAAATTACTTGTATAATGTATAATAATAATAATAATAATAATAATAATAAGGGGTTTTTAGCAGCAATCCAAGATCAAGCCATAACAACAAGAAATTACAGAAGATATATTATTAAAGACCCTAATATCTCGGATAAGTGCAGGAAATGCGGAAAAGAAAGTGAAACAATTAAGCATATTTTAAGCGGATGTGAACAGTTAGCAGCGCGATTTTATATAAAAAGACATAATGATGTAGATGCTATAGTTCACCAAGAAATCGGAGTTAAATACGGCTTAATTAAATCTAAGCAACCATATTACAAATATGTACCGGAAAAAATTTTAGAGAATGACCATCATAAATTATACTGGGATAGAACTGTGCTGACGGATAAAACAGTGGAATATAATAGGCCGGATATTATATTAATTGATAAAAAGAAGAAATCAAGTGTGTTAATAGATATCGCTGTCCCAGATAGTAGAAATATAAGTAAAGTTTTCGAGGATAAAGTCAATAAATATGAAAAACTTAGGGAACAATTGAAGCATATGTTGAAGATCAATACAGTTAGAATAATACCGCTAGTTGTTGGAAATAATGGCATAATACCGAATAGCTTAGTTAAGAACATAAGTAACCTAGGACTGGCGCTATATATAGTAGACATGATACAAAAATGAATTCTATTAAACTCCGCTACAAATGTAAGGACCTTCCTTAACCATCAAAATGGAGAAAATTTATAATGCTTGCTAGACATATTAGCCGTATTATAAAGCAAACCAGCAAAGGCTGTGATTCCTTGGATAATAATAATAATAACAGCTAACAAACAATATTAATGTAACAACATTTTTTATTAAATAAGAAATATCAACGATGTAAATAAAATGAGATATATACATCCGACAAGTGAAACCGTTTCTTTATAAATTTAGCAATTGTTTATCCCAAATATAATTTTTTTTCGATTTCGCTAGCTTTGAATAAAGTCTCTTAACGTTTTCCTATATTAATAAAAAACCATCGAAATAAAATCGATTTTAAAATTATGGGAAAAATTACCGAATGTTTTTTCACCATTTATGTGTAACATTTAAAAATGGCGCGTAGTCAATTATTCTCTCTGTAGCGAGGTTCGAAAGATCGATACCAGTTGTAGCTGCTTTACAAATTAATTTGCGGAACCTGATAAAGTGCTTTTACCAAAAATTTATACGGACATATGATGCCGAACGAAAGAAGAAGCAAAAACGAAACTATGTTGGTCATCCAACGTTAAAAACTCTCCAAAATGTTTGCAAATTAAACGATAATGCTTGATGTAAACTCGTTCTATTATACCGTTAAATTGTAAAAAAGAAAAATGCAAAAAGGAAAAAGAAAACAGAAAAAAACCCAGAGAATCAATAATTTTCTTTCCTATCGCAGCAACTACGGTCTCTCCTCAATTCTAGTAAGACATCAAAAGTAGGAAAAGACAATTCGCTGACATCGTCCTCTTTCCTTGCCTATCCGAGTTCTTCAAGAGTTATTATTTCGCTTGCGCCGAGTTTATTTGGACGTTCGCTCTTCGTGAAAAACGAAGATTAAAATATTTCCAAAGAATAGATTTCTGGCTCGGTCCGTTTACTCATTTTCAAATCAAACTGGGCTTTCACCTAGCGGAAAATTTAGCGAAATTTGCTTTGCGCCACGCCTTCCACTGCCTCCTTCATCTGATCAAGGCTTCAAATAAATATGGGATTCCTGAATGTTTCAAATTCCACCACTAATAGTGGAGCATTAAAGTCAATGACCTAAATAAACGCAGATCTCGCAAAAAATGAGAGTGCAATAAAAAGTGCTGTTCAATTGCGCAGAACGGCTCCAGGATAAATTTTCGTGAAATACGTTTGAAAATAAACGTTTTTCTCCGAAAAAGCCGAAATGCGAATATCGCTCAATTGATCTTTGTGTGGGAATTCGCCGACAGCAGTGAAGCAAATGTAGTCTTCTCAAAAGGCTTTCAGCCCATTTCACGCGAACTGTGCGCTAATTTATCATTTGACATATTCGTGTAATTTTTCCGTAACGTGATATTTAACGCCTCTGTAGCATAGGTTAAGAACATTTTTTTTTATTATCAGAATGTTCACCTCCCCTCAAGTTAATCCGCGATTACATCGTTCTATTACATCGTATCGTGAAAAATAAAACGAAAATTACATCAAGAGGTACGTTTTGTTCGGTAGGTAGATATGGAAAACGATATAAAAAGGAAGAGGCGTAAATTTAACATTTAAAACCCGACTCCTCGTTTATAAGGCAAGACATTAATAACATTTTTACGCGGGAAACCAAGGATATTTCACGATGAAAGCGCGCGCATCCTCGTGCTAGAGAAACCATCGCAGACGTTATTCTATCCAGGGCGATAGAAATAAATAAAAGAATTTACCGCGAAGTAACTCCTGATAATCACGTCGGAAGCTTACGGTAAAACGGGGGAAAAAAAACCGTCGTTTTCGTGCATCGTCTATAGTTTTAATTCAAGCAGTTGCTCGGCAGAGAACTAGCGTCCGAACGATGACGAAAAACGGAAGAGACGAATGGGAGAAGATTTTAGTGGTAATGCTCGAAGAAACAGAAATGCACTGGAAAAAGCAAACATGAAACTGGAAAAGTCTAGAATAGATGTGGAAGAGTGGCATGGAAACGGTTAAAGACTGCACGCTGTGAGTTGAAATTATTGCGAGGCGATACACTGTCGGTTGTAGATAAAGTGGTTCTTTTGTAAATTTCGGAATTAATAGTTGTTTAATAGACGACGAACAGGCTGCAAGCTGGTGCCGCGTATTTGAAAATGTGGTTTTTGAAAAAATTATCGATTAAATACCGATACGAAACAACGTCACCCCTACGGAAACAACCGTCCTCCGCTATTGTTTAGATGGTTCTCAGCGTCAACGGGGTGTAATATTTCACGTCGCCTCGGAAACTGGATCAAACCTTAGACTCATTGCCTGAGAATCGATTATTTATTACCTACGTCTGCCAGATGTGCGCTACAATCTCTACAACAGGGATACCTGGGGGAGGATTATTTCCGAGGGCTCCTTTCGTCTTGTATATTTAAATTACTGAAAACCAATTACGCAATTTCAGTGAAAACTGTGAAAATCCTACCCAGTAGTCCGAACAAAAGTTGGCTTGCAGCGGTTAAATACTTCGGAAATCAGCTGTAAGCCCCTCCTTTCCGTAAAACAATTACAGCAGTGTCAGTTTTAAAAAGGACTGTTAAATAATAATAAAACATATAATACTTAGGCGAGTTGTTGAATAATTCGGCGAAACTGCTTTGATTAAAATTCAAAATTATACTCGTGCCAAAGATACGTCATTGCGTAACATTGATTAATTATTATTGCAGATTGATTCGGTGTGAAAAGTAACCGAAAATAGAATTGATATTTTTTTAGTCATATTCCTTCTGAGTTGGGTTAATGTCCGCAGTTTAAAAGAAAAAGACGAACAAGAAAGCAATTCTGTGTGCCGTACCTTATCGAACTTTAATATCTGGAAATACATAGTTTCCTACTGAAAGGTTCTACTTATAACATCAACTAATAAATCTGCTCTACAGTACTGTATCGATTTCTGAAGCCAAAAAATTGTGAATTAAATTAAATTCATTCGGATTAGTTTCGATCTTTTTAAGACAAATTGTTCAAACAATTTTCACAAAATTGACAATAAACTTAAGGAGATGTGTCCATATATCCGGCAAAGCAGTACGCCAACCCGAGCACTATATGAGAAATTTCTCTTACTGTAAGCTATGAGTGTGGCAGGGGTCCGTTTACGAAACTTTTTTGAAGTGTATGAAATTGGATTTAAACTGTATAGAATTTACGAAAAAAGTAATTAGAAGAAATTGGACGATGCATTTGGAAAAAAAAAATAAACAAAAAAAAAATGACGTAGTAATTTATAATTTAAGAATAGTAAATAAAAATAAAAATGTAACGAAAAAGCTAATGGAAAACTATTCCGTCCGATCGATTTTTCTTTCAGCTCTACATTATAATGAGTTTTATCGTTCAGTTAGAAGAACCTGAAACTAACTGAATTATAAAATTACTCTAGTGGTTACGTAATTATTTGCTGTTAACGATTGTGCATAAAAGTTAAATGATCGGCCAAATGGTTTCTTGCCAGGTCAAAAAAAAAAAAAGTTAAATGACAAACGTGGAAGAGAAAAAGATATTTAGTAAAAGAAACAGGAAGAGATGCTTCAATCAAATTTTGATGCCTCTGTTACTTAAGGGTACTGTGATAAACGTGTGAGAAGTTTTGATTTTTATTCCCATTCGCGATGTTCTGAATTTTATTTTCGAGCGAGCAGAATATTCAAGTGTGAAACATAGTAGAAAGTACATTTTCAAGAATCGCATTCAAAGAGCAGTGAATTTTTTCGCATTATTTTGAATTGTTTTGAAGGAAGATGAGAACAAGGATATCAAGTTCCGTTGTTTATTTTTAGCTGCAGGCCTGCGTCACTTCTAATTGCGTGAAATACGAGAGATAAACCGGAGTTTGGGCATACTACTTCTTTTGTCAACTGACGGAGAACTTAAAATCGAATATTAACTTATTAATTCTTTCGTCTGTATTTTTAAATTTGATTGGCATTAAGTTTAATTCAAAGTTTTCAGACTGAATGAAACTTAAAAAGTTGCCGACAAATTTGTTCTTTACATTGAAAATAATAATTTACATACATGCATTTCCTGGCCCCTTTTCCAACTAAAAAAATGCTCTCCATTCAAACGAATATTTTTCCAACTTTGAACTAAAAAATTTCGACTCAAATACCTTGTGGAAAATGTGTTTTGGTAAATGTGTTTTAGAAAATGTGTTTTGGAAAATGTGTTTTGGTAAATGTGTTTTGGAAAATGTGTTTTGGTAAATGTGTTTTAGAACATGTGTTTTGGAAAATGTGTTTTGGTAAATGTGTTTTGGAAAATGTGTTTTGGTAAATGTGTTTTAGAAAATGTGTTTTGGTAAATGTGTTTTAGAAAATGTGTTTTGGAAAATGTGTTTTGGAAAACATGTTTTGAAAAGTTCAATTAAATAAACCGCAGGGAACGAGACTTCTTGCTTACAATTAAAGAAAACCCGATATTCGGAATATTATTTAAGTCGAATTTTATTTACATTTTAAGAGACTACATTTTTCGTCAATTATTTATCGAAAGGATAAATCACGTGTTTATTTATTAAAAACTTTATGAGAAAAAAAAAAAAAAAAAGCTCAACATATCGTGCATTATTCATTACACTGCGTAAGATTATTGTTTTTGATGATTCCGCTTCATTGATAGTTTATGAAGTAAAACATAGATGGCGCTAATCTCGAGAGAGTTTTAAATATCACATGGGGCAGTTTTACGATGAAGATAACTTTAATATAAGAAACGGTTACACACGTATACATTTAACAGTTGATATTTATCGATTTTTTCTTCATAAAAATTGACAAAAAAACAACATAAAATGGAGAAAAATTTACGATTCACGCGACGACAAAGGACAAAGATAAACTGAAATCGAGTAAAAATCGCATTTCCCAGTAAAAAGTTATGACATTTTTTCGTATTACAATCGTTTCAACGTGGAAGAATTTCAAGGATTCATAAGATGTTTTGGGAATTTAAAAAAAAAAAAAAATTGGCTAATAATCCTCATTTAAGCCGATTTACATATCGTCTGCGTAGTCAAACGGAATAAAATAATTATTCTACGGAATTTAGTCTATTTTTTCCATCGAGCGATTCAAACGAACTAAATCTATTTATTACTAACAACAGTAAAATTTAATCTGAAATAATCTTTAAATTAGAATGTTCACTGGCTACACGTAATAATACTGCGTGAGCAGTAAACTAAAGTTATAGACATTGTTCACTGCTTACCCCTTGCTTCAATTATTTTTTAAAAATAATAAGGAATATCAAGTACACTAAACCCTTTTGTTATTTCCGCGAATGTGCTATATGTTGATGGATGGTCTTGAATACAAGCTTCAAAAAAAAAAAAAAAAAAAAACACCAAAGGAAACACCAATTTTTAAAATTTTTGAAACTTTATCTATTTAAGACGCGGGTTTTAATTATACACTACTTTATGGTTAAAAAGTCGATTTCGTACTAAGCGAACACAGTTTTACTTTTTAATTTAGTTGAAGATGAGGCAATATCAAAAGAAAGAACAAGTAGAAAAAAAATGGTGTAAAGAGTTTTAATAGAATAGTATGCCTAACGACAAAATCATCAGGATAGAGGAGAAAGTGTAGGTGGAAAAGAATTTTTACGACAAAAACGAAAAATTTAACTCAAAGTGGCTTCTATATGTCACAGCAACTGTTGAAAAAACTTATTTCTATAATGATCTTGAGAAACTATCTACTAAAAGTCTGCATAAATCTCACAACTTTCTCTCCCCAGATGGCTTTAGTCGCTGTTAAAATTTTACATCGTTACCACCTCAGTGTAAAAACTCTCTTCCATGCGGTTAGGGTATTTACTCATAGGCAGGTCAGCCTCCGCGAGAAAAGAGGCTTTTCTCCTTTCGCGTCCTTCCTTTTTCCATATAACCAACTCCTCTCAATCTTGAAAATTCTATCACTCTTTTTCTTCCTTCCCAGCCAGCAAGCAATCGTATCGAAGTGTGAGTAGGCCAATAGTCTTGGCTTGCCTTGATAATATACCCTTTCTCACGTAGGACGGCAGTGAGGAAGCTGGGTTGCGCTTCAGTTTTTATATGTTTTTTCAACTGCGCTCCTAACTTATATTCTAATTTTCCGAATTTTTCTTAACCAACTTATCACACAGTATTATTAATCGCACCATAAATGATCGATGAAACCATGAAATCGATGCCAATGAAAGTAACTGCTCTATATCCACGAGACGAACCATTAAAAAGTTCGTCAAACAGCGGATAGCTCCCAATGGTAACAGAGGTGGTCTTGAGCCCACTCTCCAGGGTGGGATGCATTTGCGGTCAGAGACCAAAAAAAAAATAATAATAATAAAAAGTAGCAATATCAAAACATGAACATTTGCAACGTGGAATGTAACAACATTGCTCGACAACAAGGAGTTACCAGCCAGGAAAACAGTGATCATATTGTAGGAATTACGACAACCAGAAACAGTCAAAGGGTGCAGCATACGTAATTTCACAACATCGCACCGAGTAGGGCTCATATCTCACACGTCTTATATCAGCAGTCACAATCTCACCTGAATTAGAGCATAATTTCATATTCATAATCGAATGAGAAACGGAAGAAGAATAAATAAATAAATAAATGAATAATAATCGAAAGGGTATATCAAATATAAATATGATTAAAAAAAGAAAGTATTATTCGCATTTTGGGGGAAGTTGAAATGAATGCGCGCAGAATTTTAGTTCTTTGAATCGAAAAACCAAAATTCGCGCGCGAAAATCATTTATCGAATGCAAATTTACGATATTAATTTTAAATCAAAAATTAATTCATAAAATATTCATAATAGGCGTTGAGAATGAATATGAAATGGAAAGAGAAATTCTTTCTCAGTAATGTAAAACTCAACGCTGTTAAAAACGTTTATAGAATTTTAATCAACTTCACTGGTATTAAGCAATCTTTCGAATTATCGAATAAGTGCCACCTGGCAAGGCTTGAATGCTTATAGTTAACGAAAAAACACTCAAATATTGATTACGTTTTTCGGTTACCAAATTTTCGTAAGAACTAATAAATTTACCAACAGGTTAGCTATCAGTTCGGCATCATTTTGTCAGAAAACTGCGGTTATTGTAGTTAATTTCCGGTGCTATCGAATAACAACTCGGTGACGGAGAATGAATAAATTTCATTTCTGAACCGTAAAAGATAAGCGGGCGATATTTAGCCAAGAATAATTTATCCGATGATTCTGTAATTATTTAGAGGGAAAAATTAGAAATTTTCGAAAAAATTTAAAAAGTAATAAATACGTAGTTTGCAACGAAATACGAAGAAAAAAAATCACATCAAAACTGAGCAAACGGCGGTAATAATCAATATCTATCAAATGTTGAATTTCGTGGTAATTTTATCAACACGGTTTCTCCTGACGAAGCATTTGTTATCGTTTCCGAATCTTACGACATCGTATTTTCATTCTCAATTTCTCTGATTTTTACCTTATCTATTCAACCGGATTTTCGTCTCATCCTTGATTTTTCAGCTTTGCTCCGTTTCATTGCAATTGGTCGTCTGCATGTTGGACACAGATTTTTTCCTCACTTATATCTTCTATATTTTGTCTTCTACACCCTTTTACTTTTTATCTTATACGTGCCGACAAGCTTAATTCAATGCTCTTTCCTTTCCACCCGTCGCTTTTACTAACAGACTTGCTCTTCATTTCATGCTTTCCTTTCCTTATATTGCTATATCACGGTTCTCGTACCCTTTTTATCTGCTATCTTAGGACCGCGTCAACATCTAATTACTCGTTCTTTTCCTATTTTTTGAACTAATGTCCATGTCGACCGGCCCGCTTAGTCTAAGGGGGGTTACGTAAAAAAGTGAAAATAAGAAAATCCATTTATTTAAAAAAAAATAAATTTTGCATATCAAAGTTACTTTTTTTGTGTTTTATCTCTGAAGAAGCAAATTTTACTCAAAACTATTTGTCCGTTATTTTTTGGAAACTTTCAAGTGTTTTCGATATTAGAAGTTACTTTTTACATAACAAGAATTAGAATCATTAATATCGTTCTTGTTAACATCGGTTAATTAAAATTAATTTAACTTCGATGGAGGCAGCCTATTTTGTTTATTAAACCTTAAAACATAATAGTTATAGGACGCTTAGCAGTTGTACATATGTCAACGAAAGTACTATTAAAAGTCTGACTTTATAAGACAGAACCCGCGGTCCGCCTTGAACATTTTTTTCGGCCCGCGAAATGGCTAAAGTAGTAAAAAATTATGTTCTGCACGCATGTTGGAACATTTAATATAACAATCTATGTTTACATGTAAGAGTGATAGTAAACACAATAATAATAACTCATTAAGTTTCAATTTTTCATCATAAAAAAAAAAAAAAGTTCTATAATGAGTCTAAATCTAATATGGATGATTTTATATGCGGGCCGCAGTGTTACAATGCATTTCCAAAGTGGCCCGCAAGATTATTTGAGTTGGCTACCCCTGCTACAAGACGATGTCCGCTAAACAGAACCACTCTGAGATTATGCGAAAAGTTCAAAATTTTGAAATAAAATGAAAATGGTCAAATATTTTTTTAGATCTGCCGCAATTGTCCGGAGTGATTTTGACCAAGCGTGAAAATTACAAACAAACTGTTCGGGAAAAAAAATTAAAAAAAAATGAAATTTTTTCACATAAAAAAAAAAAAAAACAAAAAAAAAAAGAACACCATTAAAAATTAGATTTAACCGTGCTGGTAATAATGATTTAAATTTTTTTTTCTATCGCGTCCGCTGCTTAATTTTAATGGTGTAATATACATTCGGAGCACACGACGATGTTAAAACAACTTGATTCGTACCCGTGTTATTATAATACAGTGCTGCACTCTTTAAAATGAATTTAGTTGTAGTTTTAAGCTTCGCTCAACAGATGGCGATACAGATGTTCTTCCGGAAAAAAGGTTCTCTTAATTCGAACTATGTTCCTATAGATAGCGTTTCTGTATCTTTTCAGCCAACTACTTGTTGCTGGTGTAAAATATCTCGTACGAAAACAATACGGGGCGATACAAGGGCAACGCAATTTTAACCGGATAAACAGTAGTGTTGTAATTAATAATATTTCGTATTAAATGAAGGTTAGTAATGAAACGCGTTTTACCAACTGAAAGTGATCTAAACAATCGTAAAATTAAACTGCGAAAGGAAATGCGAATTCCTCTTCAAAGGTAATCGTTTACCGAAGCCTTTGGATAAAGTGAGTTTTTCTACTCCGCCGCCGCTTTGCCGGGATTTCTAAACTATGTTCTCCTTCTATACGGAGTCCGTTTCACTGGTGGGTATACAACGAAATACGATTGTTTTCGTCTATTTTTGATTCCATTTAATTTACCGTCATTCTCATGAAAATTACCACACGTTACAGTATTTTCACTCGATATTTCTGACTAGTTTTTTTCGATTATGTGAAATTTCGCCTAGTAAATAATTTATTTCCCGCCGAAAACACTTAAAACGATTTAAAAGCCTTACACTGAATTGTATGACCTTTAAAAAAGAAAAAGAGATTATAAAAACGAAAAAAAAAAACGAACTAATGTAACAATCGTACGTGTCTCTATATAAAAATAACGAATTCTGTGCTATATAAATTTTTGCACGAGAGACCTACTGCTAGGATTTTTGTTTTTGAAAAAACAAACCGCATTTTCGGTTTTAATTGAAGGCAGTAGGAATGCCAACTTCCACAAAAATCGAAATGGCATAGCGTCACCTTTCGCAAAAGACAAACGAGTTCAATTGAAAATGTAACATATAGCAATGGCAAAACGAAAAAGAGAACATATTTTACAATTTTGTCGTAATATGGATAGAAGAAGAAATCGCGACAAAACTTGGTAATTTTCATAATTGTCGATAATATTTGTGTTTCCGTTTTTGTTTTCTTTTTTTTAATTCCAAAATTTTTAAAAGTGTCCGGGCAAGAGAACTTCTGACAAACGAAGTGTTCATTTTTAATATTATTTTCGGAACTCCACCATATACACGTATAGTACGCATACGGGGGATAACAATTTAATAGGATAGTTTTGCGAAAAATTACAAACCTAAAATATACTCGTATGTGCTAGCTACAGGAACAGCTAATATAAATACTCGCAATTGCGCGGATATCGCATAGTTAATACGCCCCTCGAAACGATGTACGTAATTTAGAACTGCCGAAAACAGCGTGCACTAAGGATTACGAAAAAAACAAAAAAAAAAAAATACGGATTTTCAAATGACGCCGAAATAATTACTTCAAAATTAAATAACCCGTCATAAGTGACTAGGGGTGAAATTTTTAAAATACGTAACAGAAATAATCGAATACACCTTTTTTTCAGTAAAATAAATTATTTTCAATTTAAACTTCTTTGTTTGGCGACTAAAATAGAAAAAATGGGTTGGGGGAAAGAAGTACAATACCTTTGTAAATATGGTGGCTTATGAAAGCTGAAAAAATGTCAGAATACATTTTAAACTCATATACAAGTATATATATATATATATATATATACATATATATGTATATATGAAGGGAACTTTAAAGAAAAAATATAGAGGTGATATTGTAGTAGCTAAATTTGAACCCCCGGAGAGTTCAAAAATTGTAAAAAAATTAACTTTTTTTATATCGATAAAAATATCGCTCTATAATGAAATTTCGAATCTTCTTAGGAAAACTCTCAAAATTTATAGAGTTCAAACAAGGACGAAGAAAGCAGCCATAACGCGATTGTTATCAATTAAAAACTTTAATTCAATAAATTTCCTTTAGTTTATTACCGAATTTCAAAATAAAACAAACCTTTGATGCGTTGCAAAAATTGAAAAAAAAAATTATTTTTTTTTTACGAAAGTTTGTTGCTCGCTGATTTTCAGCTCGTCCTGTTTTTGGTGGTAACAAAACTGTGATTTCCGTTTTATCGAAATTTGCGAAAAGTTGTTCAATTTTCTGGCAGGCAGAGCTGAATTACATTTAAAAATTTTTAAGTCTCCATAGTAAACACATTTAGTGCGTGACAAAAAAAAAAATCGAAATCGGAAATTTTTTCTTTTCCATCTAGTATTATGTAAATACAGATTATTGACTTTCACGCTTGTCGCTCACATTCTTTAAACATTTTTCTCATAGCAAAAATGCGGCAAAAGTATATGTTGTATATATATATATATATATTTCTTGTCCGCCGCTTAACTTTTTTTGTTTTTTTTTTTTTTTTTTTTTAAGAAAATAGGAATGCTTAGATTAGTTTTCCTTTTTCGTGATATATATGTTTAAACAAGGGATGTCGAAAACGTTTTTGGATCACCGCGTCACGAAAAACGTTATCAAAGAAATTTGCACGGACTTGGTTATTATATTTGTAGACCAGCGCGGAAACTTTTATTAACTATCGAAAAATATTAACTAAAGAATTTTTACGACCTTCGAAGGATTGTGGACCACGCGCGACATCGAGGATAATCGCAATATTTCGGTTGTAGGGCATAAATTTATTATTATTTTTCTTTTTTTACGGATTCTTACTCGCTCCACAGCGTGTACATTTTTTTTATTTGTGTGTGTTATTTCAACGATTCCAAAAATCTTTCATGAAGTGAATACTAGAAGAAAGAATAATACGAAAAAAAAAATTACCACTATATGAGTGAATGATAAAATATTTAAGTACCGAAAAAAAAAAAAAAAAAAAAATCATAAATTAATTTTTCACCGACTAAGTTTTACGGTTCTTAGATTTTAATTTTTTCTCGTTTTTATAACTTTTTTTCACTTCTCCGGAAAACATTGAAATCGCGGAAACTAAAAATTGTTAATAAAAATTTAAATCCAAAGATTAGAACTGTAATAAAAAAAAAAGCTTAAAAACAAAAGACAGCCATGATTCGATGTTTTTCTGGAAAGCAGAAAAAGTTATAGGTCTTAAAAAAAAAAAAGTACTCGTTATTGTTCAATTTTTGCAAAGACAGGAATTGCTTTGGGGAAACCGGAAGCAGACTCTTGGTGTTATTTTTACTTTATCAATCTAATCAGTTGGTTTGGAATACATGTTTTATATTTTTAGACATCGATTGCCGGTCAAACTCCTTTAAGAATTAAAACTGTATATATTCTCAGCCGATCTTCATGGTTGAAGTAACACCTGAATTAAGATTAAGGGAAAAATAAAACACTACATACATATATATATATATATATGTGTATACACGCACCATGCACACATGTACGTGTATATGTGATACGATGTGAGGAGCGTACTTTTCATTGTGGATAATCGTTGAAAGGTAATTTCATTCAGACGACCGATGAACGATAGTGTAGAGGTCTGAAACGCGGGCTAGCAGTGTGTGTATACATTGGCCATTACGTGTCTAGCTGGTTAATTTCAAGTCGTGCAACGCAAATTGCCAATATGCGTGATCGCCGGCTATTTCTGCGACCAACTTGTTAACTATATCTTATTTTTATGCTCAGCTCGCAATCGTAAATATCCCGAAGTTGCCGAAATATTAGCTACCGGAAAAACAGTCCCACTCACCTTCCCTAAATCACTGACAAAAATACTTCAACCCTCTTTCACCGAGCATTCGGTTGCCGATTATCGAAGCCGATTTACCGAATTTATCGTCAACTGAAACCGTTTATTACCCAAAGTGCACAATCTCTTTTTTCCTTTCTCTTCCTCTAAATACTTCTTCTCGTAGAATGTAAAAACTTCCGGATTGTATCCGACCATAGATCATCACACTGAATGAAGGCGTTAAATATAGTTTCAAGTTGGTTACAAAATTCAGCTCCGATGAAACTGCTTGGACCGCGATATGTAAAAACATAAAAATACGTCCTAGGTATAATGAAAATTTGGGGTTAACCACAGCTACCGTGTAAATTGTCTAGGCAGTATGCTGTTCCGTTCGGGAACGACTTGATATCCCGATTTTGTAAAAATTAAGAATATGACTAAATGGCTTTGACCTCCGCCTACGGGTTAATGTTCATAGTTGACAAGCTCAAAGAAAAAAATAAAAAAAAAAAAAAGTAGAAGAAATATTATTGGTAACTTCATTTAAGCACATACTACATTTTCCGCATATTTCTTAAGATAGAAAAATAAATCTTTGTCCGGTAAGTGCATGTAAGTTTTTTACATGTTGTGTTTAATGGCGAAATGAAAATTTTCAGCTTTTTAACAACGTTTGCTTCGGAAACTATCGTACGTTTTTAAAAATTTCGAAAAATTAAGCAAGCCGTGTACGAGTCTCAAGCAACGCGCATCTATAGAGTATGGCTAAACGATTTGATAACTTTTATCCTTTACTCTATTTCATCTGTCGCCACGAATAGAGAATCTTATGTGATTTATAGTAATACCGATTCTCAATCGACGGTGTAATTGGCGGATATTTATAAATCGATCACCGTGTGGATTTTCTAATAAACGAATCTCAATTTATTAGGAGTAAATGTATACAATGTAACGCGGTTAATGTGTAGTTAATTTTCCCAGTAACTCGAAGATGGAATTTTTAGATGCGTATTCTTCTTATTTTTATAATGAACGATTTACCCACTTGAAAATCTCGAATAAACTTTTGGACGTGGGTGTAGAAACAACACTGTTGCTACTAAAAGAGGCCGATAATTTCGTATTTTAAAGATAGCCGTCCGAAAATTAACCCGTTCATAATTTCCCCCTTATGCATAAAGTGTTCTGAGAACATGTTTCCTGTACGAAATGTAATCCGGAAACGAACTTTCCGGAATTTCGAAATGCACTTTAAATATGTTACGTCGGTGTATTCGGCGTAATTTCAATCACATTCGCAGTAATCTGTCGGGTTTTTGAAAGAAATTCAATAAGAAAAATAGGAGCAAGCGCGTAGAAATATAATATTATTTTTCGGCTATTTTGAATGTGTGTAAGTATTTAATAGATTATTCTCAGTGACAAAAATTGGTATTTAACCGGTAGATTAGAAAATAATTTAACTATCAGGCAGCGATAGAAAATTGTGTTTTATAGATAGAAAAAATGTTTCATTTGTTTAAATATAAAAAGTCGTACGGGAAACTAGGCCTCTGATTATTAGATAAACTTTTGCGCGGGCAAAAATTACGAGGCGGAATGAAGATTGTTGCGAAACTGATTGCGGATCGCGCATAAATTTGAGTTGATTTTTTTTTGCGTGTTTTGTGCCCTTTTTAGCTTTTTTTTTTATCAAAGTTTTGATTTTTAATTTACATACACTTTTTTTTATTCGTTTCATACGTATATTTACAAGTTTTTTTATTTAAAAGTTTTATTTTTGCTCAATTATGCAAAGAAAGCCATAAAAAAGTTACACAGTAAATGCCGACTAATTTCAAGGACAACTCAAAAATGTCATGTGTACATGAAAAAGACTTTTTTTTTTTTGACATTATTAATTTTTAACGTAAATAAAGTTTAACGCCCGGTGGCGTCAGTTTTGTTGTTTCCAATAATATATGGCCCAACGAATTTTCTTATCTCGTTTATTACCCCGTACATATTCGGTAATAAATAAAGAAATAATTTCGAAAATCACGGTTAATATACACACTTCCGGTAATATTAACTGATAATTAATTTTTATTTCCGGTTTATTTAATAATATATTCTTTTTTTTTTCATAGAATTTTATTGCGTTGATAAAAAAAAAAAGAGTAGAGTGATCTATCGAGTAAAAACCATCTTATAACTTAAAATGTCATTCCAGCTTTGCTTTTAGACACTTCTAACGACTAGAAATAAATAAACTTTTTGCCGGTTTACCACGATTTCGATTTTTCCTTCTGAACTGATTCCCGTGTAAACTCCAATTGCATCGATTTTTTTCGTTTTTTGTCTCTTCGTAGCGAACGATATGCGATTAGTTTAACTATTGAATATACGCCCAATATCTCCCGAATACAACAAAAATATCACGATTGCTAAATTTAGACGCGCGTCGAAAAGCGATAACGACGCATTATGTGACACGCGAAATTCGAAACAGAATAATCGGTTTTGCGCGCGGCAAGTTTAATAGGGGAGGGGGCTCATTATATTTGTTTTTACGCGGAAAATAAATTCAGAAGATCAAAAGATAACCACGAAATTTTCGTGATTTGAAGAAAATCAACCCGCATGTGTCTGTGACCAGAGCGGTGTTTTGTAATTAGCGGTTACGTTTCGAATTATTATGAACAATACAAAAACTTGACGTTTATTAAGGGGGGGGGGGGGGAGTTTTTTGCTATAAAAGAAGGAAAGCTGCTGAACGAACAAAAAAAAAACACTGTTCGGAAGGAATATTGTGTTAAAATATTTCGAAATATTTTGCAGCTGAATCGTTCAAAAGAACCGTTCGTAAAGATGAACTAGTTCAATTCTGAATGATCGCGCTTTAGCATTTTGCGATACTGCACGCGTTTGAATTTTCAAACCGGTTCTAAAGCTCGGCTTATTATTCAACCAATTATTAAATATTGAACGAATATGAAGATAAGAACGGTGTAAACTTCATTACGAAGTAATTCGCCCTCTCAATAATGATACAGACAAATCTTTTCGGGTTTATTTTTTTTCCGTTTTTTGATAAACCGAAACTGTTGCGATTTTTAATTTTGCGACCATTTTTAAACAATTAGCAAACTTTCAAACTGCGTTTTCTTCTAGTAGCACATTTTTACGGCTGCGTAATTATAACAAAACGCAGCATAGTAAACAGCGTATTTGCCAAGGTGGCATGCCTAGCTCGTTTTTCTATTTTTATGAAAAAACTTTTTCAGCATGAAACGAAATTCGAAATACAAAAAACCGTACCGTTTAAAAGGTCATGATTGTGAGATTTGACGTTTTAACGCATTGGTTGACGACACAATTTAGTATTCAAGTCTCTGTGTCTTTGCTTCGTTCTTGACGTGAATACCTTTTAATACTGGTATTATTAAGCGTATTTCGAGATAAAGCAATTTGTAATTCGCATTATCAGTATTTACACCTTATATATATATATATATATATATATATATATATATATATATATATATATATCATTTCTGGCTGTTGTTTAACTAAAACGCACGTGTAGCACTTTTATTTTTCACGCTTTAGTAAGCACATCTTTAGTGCAGAGGGCGATAATGGTTTCGCGCTATTGAAAAAAGTGGAATAAAATAGTTCCTCTGAAAGTTGTAATATGTGGCATCAAAAAAATAAAAAATAAAATAAAAAACATAACTTAATTGATTAAAATGTCATTCCAGCAAAAGACTGATGTTTGATTTCATTATTCGAAGCAAATTAAATTTCTACTAGTACTCAGTCCGAATATTATGATGAGTTGGAATGTTTAGAAACTTTCATTTTTCTCGAAGTTTATTTCCCTAGAGTTGTTCTTAAATTGACTTGCCTACAGCTTCTTTTTTTTTTTTTTTCATATTAAAATTTTAGCCTTTGGTCGATGTTTATTTTTTAATTCGTTAGGGTCGCGAGTATTGCCGTTATCGAAGACTGTAAAACGAAGAAAACATTATAATGAAAAGCAGCCTTGAAGAAACGGAGACGCATCCGGCCGGTAAGAGTATGGAAAAAGTGCCGAAAATTATATGTCAATTGAGAGAAGAAAAAGTTATTTCATGATTTTACTACCATACCGGTATCGTCGGCTTATGAAAATATATCTTATTTCAGCATTATTATAAAACAAGAAACGATATTATTCGCGGAAAGCGAGAGAAATTCGGCCCGCGTTTTCGACGAACTAGTTCGAATAAATCGTCCGAATAAACTAGTTCAAATAAATTGTTCAAATAAACTAGTTCGAATTAATTGTTCGAATAAACTAGTTCAAATAAATTGTTCAAATAAACTAGTTTGAATTAATTGTTCGAATAAACTAGTTCGAATAAATTGTTCGAATAAAAGAAGGAAAATGAAAATATCGTTCTAACGTGGCTTAAAGTTTACGAACTAGAATAAACGATGATCTTTAAAGAGCGTAGCAGACGAGCGTATTATTAAAGTCGGCGTCCAAAAATTGACAGTTACTGACCGCTTAAAACAATGGTGAGGAAAGTTTTCAAAAAGCTTTAACAATTCAACGAAATATGCTAATGGAGAAGAAATTAGTCTCACGAAATGAGCACCACCGACGCGAGCTTTTTACGTTTTTTTCTATTCGTAATCCATTTATTTTTGTGCCGGTGAAACATGTACCGGTTCTTCAACAAGGCGGTGGTCCTTCGTATTTTAAATTCTACCGAGGAAAATTGTCGCCTGTAGGAGTCTCTCATAACCCGATAAATAATTGATTGCAAAATAATTTCTGGTAATGCAAATACTACTCGGATGTTATCGCCATCGCGGATACACAAATACTGTAAAGCACAATGTGAAAAACCTATTTAGCCGCCGAAAAATTAATTTTCTGGAACCGGTTCAGTCGGAAAGAAAGCTGTGTCGCGAAAAGTCTTCACATTTCCGTATATCGCACGTTAGCTTAGTTAGCTTAGTTGTACACTCCTTCTTTCAGCTTAAAATTCGTAGCTTTTTCGAGCGCACAACTCGACTTCTTGCAGCCGCCGCCTTTTTTACGAGCTACACGCTAGTTATAAACACGGTCGAATGTCGCGGATAAATGTCAGAACAGAGGGCCAAATTTAAATTAGAACCGAATCAACAGAACGAGCGGAACTTTCCGTTAGCAGAGAACATCAGGTGAACGAGAATTCGATGTGTAACACATAAAAGGCGGTCAGTTGGCACTGAAAATAGGCTGCTGGGCTGTTGGGGCGCTAGGCTCTGCAAGGCCTCCAGGTCTTGCTAGGACCTACTAGGCCGCGGACTTTCCGCTTTATTTTTCTGCGCCTTGTCAAAATAAGCTTTTATTTACCGCTAAAAACAGCTCGGGGGCCACGAATCGGTCAACAATAAAGGCCGTCGCCCTGCTCTCGGCTCAGGAGACACTTTTTACAAATGCCAACTCGGAAATTTACCTCGGCCTATTTTTACCTTTTCAAACAATTACCGCTGCCAATGACGCCTTCCGTAGCGGCCGCGTTTCAATAGGCAGGCCTATTCCAAAACGGTCTCTAAATTCCAAGTGTCCGCACTAAGTCAACTTTTATAAGCCGGTCGTAATTAATCATTGCTACACGTCGCGAAAATCGATATACACGTATGTGTTCGTTTTTTCATTTTCCTTCCGATGAAAGGAGTAGCTCCGAAAAAACAGACCAAGAAACAAGCGGAAACCCGCGTGCAGCAAACGGCGTATCTGCGTAAGGAGTTTTCTTTAAATACCCCGTTACTACATTTATTTAACTAGCCGCGCTGTTACTAACGGTTATACATTTTGAAGATGTTTACTCGCGTAATTCTAAAGACGCTACTCACTATCGTTCTATCAAAAGAGATGTGACGTTGCAAATTTAAAACAGTTCACAAGTGTGTGTGTGTGTGTGTGTGTGTGCGCGCGCTGGACAAACGATAGAATCAAGCGGTTAAAAAAAAAAAAATGATAATCACGGTATATGTCTCTTAATCGTAAACGACTGATGGGGCTGTGTTCGGACGCGTTTCTTCGTGGCCATCAAGCTCTTGCTGTCTGTTTGATCGTGTTCGACTTCCGTCAGATACACAGTATGTCAGCACGTTTGCATAAGTTCATTTTAACCGAGTGACTCGGTGGGACTTTTTCTCTCTTCGTGGACAATCTCGCTGTCACCTTCGCCAGGCAAATAACACACGGGTGCGGTTTTTCGATTGGCATTTTTTCACTAAAAGAAGATTTCCCGCTACGGTGCAGTTGAAAGGGGACGGAGGTGTTTTTTGTGGATTTCAATGAGCGCAGGTTCACGTATTCAGAGGAAATAATAAAAATGTTCCAGCGCGCCAATGCTGAAAATGTTAGATGTGAGAATACGTCTGATTACACTGCTATTAGACTAGGAAAAAGAAAGCAAAACAATCGTTAAAACCTTTTGTTTTGTTTGCTTGCGTGAAATTTGTTCTATACCTTCAGCCTATATTTTGTCATTCGACGCATTACACAATTCTCGGCATGGTTTTTGACAAATAAAAGGGAATTTAACGTGTTTTTTTTTTTTTTAAAAAGGAAGATTTTTAAACGAACACGCTGCAAACCGTTATTATAGTACCACCGTAATCATCGGTAAACGAGATCTATTCATATATATATATATATATATATATATATATATATATATAAATTAGAATAAAAGTAGAAAACGAATAATATCAGAAAATAATATTAAAAAACTTTTTTTTGTTAAATCGATTTATAAGAAATACCATCGTAATCATCGGTCTCGAACAATATAACACCACCGACAGAAATGATTTTAACTAGCCCTGGCGATTTTTATTAATTTTTTATCGAAATCTACTTCTATTTCAAAGAAAAGGCTTATCGCTAAAAGGTGAAAAATAATTTTGGCGGCAGATCGTGAAAACGCTGTTCGAAACGGGTTGAAGAACATTATAACAACGAAATTAGAATATCGAGAGAGAGAGGCTTGCGAAATCAATAAAAATGCATTTCGGATTTTTGTGTGCAACCGAAGCTTTTGCTTTTCAACGTGAATTACTGTTCAAACATTTTCAACCCTACCGATGATGGAAATTTTTCTAGAATTCTTTATGAAAATTATCGTTTTAGTAATGAAATTGCTCGCTCTTTTATTTTAAAAAATTTTTTTTCCAGAGAGAAATAATACTCGTTCGGCAGACGGATGGAGAATAAATTCACGTAACAACATAGCCCGAGAAAGAGACACACACACTTCTGCTAGGTAGTTTTACATTGGCGTCTGTACGCTCTGGCAACGGTAGCCTACAGCGAACACTTTGTTCGGTTCGGCGCCATTGACAAACGCGCGTACCGGCACTCGTACGCTAGTCACATCTGCTGCGACAACCGTCTGCGATTTTTCAGACTCGAATTAGGATTTCGGATTTAAATTCGATTTTAGTATTCCGCGACTGTTGCAAAACACGAATTTAATTACGTGCCCGAAGGAACCGGAAAAGGCAAAAAACGATACTTTTCGCCAGCATTAAACCGAGAAAGAACGAGCACGCGTGATTTGCCGCATCCGAACCGGTCACAGTGAAGGATAGAGCTGCTCGCTCTCGGACAATTAATTAATGAAGCCACTACCGGTGGACATCAAGTGCGGACCCGGTTCGGTCGGGCAACATATGGTCCGGTCGAAATAACCGGAGCTGACTTTTGCGAAAAGGACAGCCAGCTTCGGAACTCCATCCGCGCGTGCCGGTTCCATACGGACAAAGTTGCGCGCGTTCGTACGAAAAAAAAGGATAATTTAGCGCGCATTCGGCGGACAGAGAAGTATCTCAATCAAGCGAGCTCATCCGCGCGGCCCCTGTTCGCGAACAGCTCGCGTCAGCATCGGTGTGTGTCGTCTTCGTAACCGGGAAAGTTGTCGCGCGGTTTTTTTCTCCTTAGTCCGGTTTAATGTCGAGGCCAGGTATTGCGTCACGTTTAATTTATGTCGCCAGCGACCGGGCGCGAAATTGAAAAAAGCCCCTGAATAAAAATTTACATCGCAACCGGCGACGAAATTAGTAGCGCGCGGCAAGATGTGTCCGAGCGGCGTTGACGTGACTCTACTGCAAACTGCCCGCGATCCTACGCCAGTCCATTTTCAGTTTATCCGAATATACACCGATAAATCTCGCTAGTCGCCGCTGACATTTAATCTACACTTCGTCCTTAGCCTCGCGATTAATCCGGTGCTGCTCGTCCCCGTATGCGACTGCAGGAGGTCGCCGTAAAAAAGCTGTTACCCTAGCGATCGTCGAACAATTTCCTTCCCATTCTTTAATCCGTTTTTGTAAATTTCCCTTTTGTCTCGCACTTTTCTCCTCCGATTACGATTTCCGTCTAAATTCGGCAATTTCGACGGAAAATCGGATGAAAACTGCGTTACCGGAATAGTAATTCGCGAATGGTCGTCTGTCGAACGCAACTTATACCATGTAGCGGAGAAATTAACGTTAAAAATAAAGTCTTGACTGAATTTTTCCCAAAAAAGATACCGCTCCCGGTTCTAATAAACCCAAGTTGTCGCAGGCTTCGAAGGAACCGGTAGCGGGGTTCACTCCGAGGTGGTACCCTCTGCAAAAGTTGTTTGCTAATCGTTCGGGCACAGTCTCCAAGAGACGTTAGCGCGTCGACGCTGTAATTACGACGGCGTAATGAACTTTTTACACAAGCGTGCACATTGGTTACTTGCCTCCTTTTCGTAATTATCGGCTACTGGTTTTTGTGCGCTAACGGTGCTTTGGATGCCGGGGTACCACGCGCTTGCGAAAGCTTAAAGTGGATAAACTGGATTTTGTGAGAGACCGAAATTATATTCACGCGTTTTTGTTTTTGTTTTTTTTGTTTTTTGTTTCGTTAATTTATTTACTTTTTTTACTACTTATTTAGTAAATAAAGATCATCGTCCTCTTCACCCCTCCGATATTATATGTTCAGCTCTATTATTCATTTTTTTAAAACATATTTTGGCCCGGCTAATGAACAATCTGGATCGTTAAGTTTCAGTAATATAAAATACAAATCTGGTTTAGTGAATAGTCAAAAAGTGTTTTGTGTGTTTTATCGCTAACGGGAAGTATCTGAAATTCTCTAATAAGATGTGCAACAATTCTTCTGTAGGATAAGAGTTGCAAATGCAGGTAGAAAAAAAAAAATATTCATAATAATAATCATAATAATAATAAGGCAATTTCACGAGTAAATAAAAATGATTAATAGTACGGCGAATTATGAGTCGACCAGTTTATTATTATTGTAGATATCGTTTCACTCGATGATATGCAACCCATCATCGTCATCATCATCATTAGTTTTTAAAGTCTTACTGAAATCAAGTGCGCGCAGATGTAGTAGTGTAGTAGCCGGTGTATGCGCCGAGATTTACACAGTTGCACAGCATAATGTTCGCGGTTCTGCAAATTACGTTCAATAAATAATCATTTTCTGAAATCGAATTATTTATCGATCAGCGCGAGTATTAAATATTCAAATTATTCAAAATACCGTTTGCTCGCTTCATCTCTTCGGGGGATGACGTCATGCACCTTCCATCCTTCTCGGTGAGCGGCGGAACACGTCCAATCGGCGGCGCATAAGTCGGTGTAAGCCGGTGTCACACGGCCGATCGGATTAGTTTCTGCCCAGAGACCTCCCATATTGAATTTCCTCTTATTGACCCACCACCAGTTTAAACAACAGTCTTGCTAGTCGCGTTCGCTGAACTATATTTAGTCGACTTGTCGCTCAGCGGTGGTATTTCAAAGATGAAAGTTCTTCTCTGCCATAATTTATTTAAGAATTCGGCCACCGCTAGTCCACTGTCATCTCCGCATCTTCCATCCTACTAGACAACTAGAGCTACAAAGTGTTCACATTTTACGGAATTTTCATTTTTCTAATTCATCCAAATTTAACACAGCCGTTTAAAACACACACATATATATATATATATATATATATATATATATATATATATATATGTATATATAGTACAACAAAATATGTCGTCGTATTGTTTTTATTACTTTTCATTTTAGGCCCTAGAAATTTCTTCCACTAATCTCTTGGCATCGCTGATGACGGTGCTATTTAAATAATTTTCCTCTCTCCAATTGTCACCATTTCCGGTTTATCTTTCATTATTATTGATTACTAATTAGGCGACATTATACCAATTACAGTTTAGCGATTTTTTGTTTTGTCCCTTTTTCGCGCCTATTAAATATACTTTAATTAATTCCCTTTACGAGACAGGCGAGATAATTTCTACGTTTAAATCACACGATGGACGAGATATCTTCTTCTTCAGGTTTTATTAACACTGCCTCAAGTTCTATGCATCTTAATTAACATATGAGAGACTCCATTTTTTCGGCCGGCAAAATGTGTGTCAGTATACCGCTTGTAATTTTTTTGTTGCAACAATTCAAATAACTTTTAACGACTATCGCGTTCGTATTTTTTATTCTCCGTTGTTGTGTGCGTCTATTCGAGACGCTATAATTTAAATGCGCGGCGTTCCTCAGAATTATCATTAGAGATCCGATCTGTAGTAATTAATTGGTTAATTCGGTTTATTTAATTTGCTTCAATGGCAGTTTGAATTAAAACCGTCGACGATTCTGTGTCGATATGAGTGTCGTGCAGCGCTAGCTAAAACATAATTAAAATAGACGCGTTTTGCGGACAGTTCACTTTGAAGGGTGTCTGATTATCTGTTTGTCTGATAAATTATTTTCGAAGCGTATTGAAAATATTTTAACCGTTGAATTCGCAGCAGCTGTACCTGACTCAATTAAACGCTTTGCAAAGGTCAGTAAATAGTAATATACTAAAAAACAGTGATTATACGTAGGCGGGAAGATATGTGTATACTCGGAAAAATTGTTTGAATCGCGCGGAACATTATTCGATTATGTCCGCTTTTTTTTCTTTTTTTTTTGTTCGTAACTCGAGTATGCCAGTAATAATCAAAACGAAGTTAACACATTCCTAATGAGTCCAACTCAACAAAAAAAAACAAAACAGAAAGGTATTTAACGGAGAGATGAAAGGTACATTGGAAAAACCGGAGCTTAAGAGTTAAAAGTGAAATTCAACAAAACCATCATCCGGATGATGATGCTGATGATGATGATGATGATGATGAAAAGAACCACGAAGGAAAACGAAACGATTAAGAATATACGCTGAATGTAGCCGCCTGGATATTAGAATGGCTTATAGTCGTGCATTTCGAGAGATAC
Organism: Icerya purchasi; assembly: GCA_039619475.1. Classification (NCBI taxonomy): domain Eukaryota; kingdom Metazoa; phylum Arthropoda; class Insecta; order Hemiptera; family Monophlebidae; genus Icerya; species Icerya purchasi. Next base: position 396,343,199 of record CM077115.1, on the reverse strand, counting down.
GTACACTTCAGTTGCATCTTAAGCCAAGATAGAACCCCGTTTTATATTACTGTATTCAGCTCTCGAGGACACTGGCTTTTTCTAACGTGTGCACGCACCTACACAACTATGGAAACCGAGACCACAATTACATAGTCGCTTCTGTCATTTTAGAACTTTTGGCCGTGTCGCAAATACGGATTTCGAACTTTTTCGAAATGCATTTTTTTTTTTTTTTTTTGAAAATAAAATTAACCGACCGCGACAAGCATACAAGCAGGGGTTTTGCGTAATGGAAATTGGGAGGTTTTTTTATTTTTTTCAATTTACCGTTACAATTAACGTGCCGCAGGGGATGAAGTGATTTAGCTGATGTGCTGAACCGGTCTATTCTAATGATAGATTGCTTTTAAACTGGATATTTTTTATTACCGCAATATCTGGACCGGTCATTAAAGTTAAGACTAGATAAGTCGCGTTTCGTCCCGACGCAACATGTACAGCGGATGTAGCCGGATGAACATTGCAGCGGTTTAGATAACAGAGTACGTTTAAATAACTGTTATCGTTTAATATATACACCTATCGAAAGAATGTTTAGTTGAAAAAAATTCATCTTCTCCTAATAGCGCGCGTTGTTGGAAAAAATCTCGGCACCGAGAAGGTAATTTTCGAAATTGGCGATTTTCTTAACAATTAAAAAACGGGGCTATTCACCGAGGGAATTCTCTGTTATTAGCGCGCGTACTTGTAAACCGGAATTAGGCTAGGCCGCTCTTCTAACAGTGTTTTTTTCAACGCCCCACTTTGAACTACATAAATTATTACATATTATACCTGTTGCCCGACCAGATTATTTTGCCATCAATCTGCGTTAAGGCAGAATTAAACGAAATCTGAAAAGCCGCTTGTTAATTCCGCATCATTTTTTCCCTTCCGCAAGCAAACATGTCCCAATTATAAACAGCTTTGAGGGGATATTCGTAAACGATTTAAAATCAAATTGGTCGATGATGCACATTTCCTCTTTACCTTAATGATTATTCTGAGGACAATCCTCTAAACAACGCCGCACTTGACTAGTAAACGCATACTAGGAAATAATCTCCGGCAATTAAAATTACAGTAAAGATAAATTGAAACTAAAAAAAAAAAAAACGGTCCTTTATTTATTTTTCTAATCATGTCGATGGGCCACTTTCAACACAAATTCACTCTAAACAGAAGCTAACCTTCTTATTTCAATTATATATATGAGATAACATTTAAAAAACTAAATAAACGAAATCAAACGAAATAAAATAAAAATAAATAGATAAAATAAAAAAAAAGAAGAAGAAAAGTAACACTCTAAACTGCATTCGACTATGAACCTGAATAAGACAAGGCCTGGGGTCCTCTTGAAAATAGCAGGTACCGAATACTTTAAAAAGGAAAAACCGACAAGGATGAAATTAAGTTCCTGAAAAATATAGTTCTACGTCTGTCGAATAATTTACAAGAAAATAACACAAATGCTCTCTCCGGGTAACTGATTTCATATCGTGGCCAATGAATGATCAAATTTGACATTTGACTTTTTTAAAATTTTGTGAAATTCCCGTACTATACGGTAACAAATTTCCTAATAAACCTCTCAGGGATAGCTCTAGAGTGGCACACGATATACCATGGTCTTAACGGAGGATAGTTGGTTTGACTGTATTCGAGTTTTTATATTTATTCAATTTTGTCCTAATTTTCCGAAACAAATCAATGAATGTGGTGGAAGGATATGGGACACCTGCGGAAGTTGCTTCCTTGCCAACAGATCATTTTATTTCACAGTGACTCGGAATCGACCGAATTTTAAATTAGTCATCTTAAGAGACATTCATTTCTTGTTTCATACGCCAGCGGGTGTAATTTCTAAGCCTATCGCATTGCATCGCTGACAGTAGTAAGCTGTCACCACCGCAAACTAGGTGTATCTTTCGTCGACACATCAAGTGAGATTGTTAACAACTGCAAAGTCATATAATTGCCAATAACTCGGCAGTTTAGACCGTCGCCTCAGACGGTGTTAATTCTTCTGTAACGATGCCTACACTCCTGCATGCGTACGCACAAACATAATTAATGTAGAGCAGGTGGGGTAATGCGAAATACGTACAATGCGATGTACCATCGGTACCCCTTGTTTGTATTTCATCCATACGGGGATCACTCATAAAGTTCGATATTTTTCATACTCGGTTTTATTTTTTAGCGATTTATAAATTTTCCGTATCGGTCTGCGATACGATTAGCTGTGAATCGAATTAAATTAATAATCAATTAACAAATCGTCGAAATCGGTATCAAACAGATTTTCAAAAATAAGCGAGCGAAAAAATGAGATAAAAATAATCGGGGTTAATACACATTATGTAAAGATGAATAATAAACAATATGGAGATTACCAAAAACGCAGTTTAACGCGTTACCGCTTTTAAGCCTAGACGTTTAGATTGTAACTCACCCATTTGGAAACACTACACTTAAAGCGCTAACATAATAGTACACAAAGGTTTTTTTCTTTAATTTTTGAAATAGTCTAATAAATAAGGCGAAATAATAAAATTACACGGTGAATAACAACACATTTGAAATATTTCCGGCATCAGAATTATTAACACGAGAAAGAATGAAAAATATACCGAATTAGAAACTAAAAATCGAGAATGAATTTCGATGTGGAACGGATAAATCTCTGTAAGACTGCTTTAAAACCGACATGAACAATTTAATAATTCATTTTTTTTTTGAATTTTTCTAAAGCGATAGGAACTTTCCAACATATGCCATTAAATACCGTGTGAAGATAAAATTCTTAAAATACACATATCCATTGGTGCCCGTACTTAGAATTTAGAAATGGGGGTGATTGAACATTTTCTCAACATATTTATTTTATAAATAACAATACATTTTTCGCTAACATTCATACTATTAATAATTTTCATCATTCTCATTTAAATATATTAATCATTTACATATACGTAATATAAACATTAATAAAAATTACATATGCTATTGGATTATACTGATAATAAAAAATTTTTCCTTAAGATATTAATGAAATACCCCTAAAAATATGGTGCATATTTTTTCTTTTTTCTTTTCTAATGTATAGGAACACTCTAAAAAATCATCAATATTTATTTTAAATTTTTGATTTTTTTCAGATTTCTGTGTAATAACCATTTCAGTTTTCATGACGGCGGGGTGAGGTGTACGACCTTGATTGGTCCATTCCATAAACAAATTCTGTTAATATTCGAAATAGTTATAATCGATAAACGATAAAACTCTCGTAGAGACGGTTAATATTTTTATATTTGTATAATCATTAATTACGTTTGTGTGTACGTTTATCAATTAAAATTATACATATACATATATATATATATATAGCGGCGAACAGACAGCGCACACGTGTAATATTTTTTTGATGTAAAATGTTGTGATAACTGTTCTCGGTAGTAGGTACAACTTCGTTCGCTATTGTGACAATTGTCGAGTTAGCGGAATTTATTGTATAGCGTTTACGTATAGTTTTCGAATGTGAGTCAGAATTATTAAAAAAAAGTCACGCGATTAATTCTCTCATTAATCTACTTCCACCCGTATTTAGTGTCTTAACATCACACTGCTGTAATTCGTAACGAATATGGGGCATCTATTTCTGATACATAATGAAAGAGTGCTTCTTTTTCGATGTTGTTGCATTTTTTACCATTTAGAATGCCTCTAGATTATATACATTAGAAACTCTACAGTTCGACTAGAGGACAATATGGATAGAAAAAAACACTGGGAGGCAGCGTCTTGGCACTCTTCTCGATAGATGTGGATAGCAAAAAATTTAAATTCAAAAACAAAAAAAGTAATAATATCAATTCCTTTCAGACAATCGTAACAATATTCGCGTAAATAGTTAGGGAATAATAATATAATAGAAAAAAAAAATCGAATCTGGCCGAATAAAACACTTGTTGCGTAAGCCATGAATCACGTACTGGAGATGACTGCAACAGAATCGTATAGCAAAACAAGCTGAATTGACGGAGAGACGCCCCCCCACACCTTAGTGTGTGTACTTTTTAATTATTTTTCATTAAAAATGTTCGCAAGCAAAATGCTTTTTTCAAAACAGTTCTAAATTAAGATTAAGTGTATTACGGTTTTGAGAACATACATACATCTTTCGAAATTTCGTGCGTTTTATTAAAATTAACCACAACAGCAAAATTAAGTGCGGATTTCAAATTTGACTATAAATATTAGAGATTCCGTTTTATTCTCTGTAACAAATAATGGAGAACACTACTCATTTTTTAACTCTCCGCAATGGCTACATCAACTAAGGGCTGGGAGCGCGACTTGTATGTTTAGATCATGTCATGGAAGTTGGACAATTTCAGTAGCGCAAAAAAAAAAGAAAGAGGTGAAGTAAAAACGGTGAATTTACTCTTGCGCTAGAATTATTAAAAATGTTTACTTACCATAGTAATGAGATTAATTTAAATTTTGACGTTCAATCACCATGTTAATCGTTTTATTTATAAAAATGAATGTTATACCGCTGGTCGCATTAAACTGTTCAAAACCTCATATTCCGTAATGGAGAAGGGATAGTTGTAGAACGTCGTACCTTAATAAAACCTTCGCTGAGACATTACGAAAATACTTTGAACATTTTTTTCATGATCCGTCGTCCAGCGGTAAAGGGAAAAATACGGGAACATTCTGATGAGATTTCATTCTAAAACCTAACTGGTCGGTAGAAAAGGAAAACAAGGCAAAATCATGTCGCTTAATTACCAAAAGGAATTAATTCCGATTGCCCGTTTGGAAGTTTTCAAATAGCAGACGGAATAAGGAAGAAAGACGACTAGGGCCGCTGGTGAGCCAGTTTACATGTTTGGGCAGAGGCACGTTCTGTAATTCGGTTTCGGAGGAATGATTAACTACGGCGGCCATTTGCCAAGTGGCGGACAAAAATCCGAGTGAAAAATTAAATTAAACGCGCGCAGGTGAGCGAGAATTTCTGACATTTCGATATCTCCTCGGGCGGTTAACCGAAGCAATTTTCCTTCTTTTCCAAGTTCGCTCGCTGGCCGCACCGTTGTTCCATAGTGAGCACAAGTCGGCGCGCTCCTTGCGCACAATCGGAATAATGCGCGATGCACGCGCTTTCACGTATTTACATAGGCGCGCGCGCGCGTATGCAGAGCTATTCGGACAGATACGGCCAGCAGTACGGCCGTATATTCATCAGAAGTCGAGGGAGCCAGCGTGCTCGACTGCCGGGACTGGAACTGCCATATTTTATAATAAGGCTGCACGTTTAGAGGGCGATAGATGTACACACAGTACGTTTAGATAGCTATTGGTTTCTAATAATCCCGTGTGGGAAGAGATACGAATTTACGTAATAAATCTGGATATCCGAATCGTAAATAATATTCTCCTCGATATGGCCCTGCGCCCCCGCTTCGCCCGTGCTCGCGCGAGCAGCGCTCCACAAGCATCATTCCAGTCCGAACTTATTATTATACGCGATTGTTTTAAAGTTTTTTTTCCCGTCCCTCCGTCCTTTTTACCGCTTCGTTTTTTCTCCTTCGATATCCGAACCGCGTTACCCGTCCACTTCCGTTTTAAATTTATTCATTTCGCGCGCGCTACACCAACTAACTAGCCGCCTAAATGGAAGGCCTTTATAAAAAAAACCCTTTAAACAACTTGCCTGGATATCAATTATTCCCCGGCAATTGGCCGGAACCAGTGATGAAGTAGAATGATCGAAATTCGCGAAATCTCTGGATTGTGCCATCGTACTGGACGTTCTTCACAGTCTTCCTCGACGACCTCCTGAACAAACTTGCTGCCCGAAAAATTCTCGGTCCTCTGGTAAATGTAGTGTCTTGCTGCTTCTTTCTTTTCCACCCCGCCCATTTTCAAGTCCTTCTTATGATTAACCTTAATACGAAAAGTATGGTTTCGCTTCTGGAACGTATTTAAGTTTTTCCTCGTTTTTTTTTTTTTTGATTTACGTCGGTGAGAAACGTATTTATACCGATCAACGATGAAATTAGCAATTTATAAAACACTAGCCGACATCGCCTTACTGTGGCATAATCTGGAGGAGAAACATAGGAAATAGCAATATTCGCTCATTAAGTTATGTTGGTCCACACGGTTGGTATATTTGATCTTGTATTTTAAAAGTTGACATAAAAGAGTCTTGAATGACTTTTGCGGCTCCGAAAGAAGCTATTTGTTGGAACGCAGAATTGTATTTTCGTATGTTTGCCAGAAAATGCCGATGAAGACACTTGAAAACAATGACAACAGTGAGGCTAGGTTGGTGGACGCAGAATTGGTAACGTAACTTTTTCATTTTTGCGGGAGCTTTGTTTTTGAATTTTAGTGTACCGCAGTTCCAATCAGCACACTTCGATCTAAACTGTAGTCGGACGCAGAATTGTAATGCAGCAAGTTTTAAGTTAACATAGATTGTTCGCCTTGCGAAAGCATTCCATATTTGCTGCGTTTCGTTTCTTTCAAATCGTTGTTCATCAGGCAGAATTGTGCGGCGTTGTGCGGGGTTATGCTCTTTGCACTCGATCTACTTCGTGCCTTCCTTCCGGTTTTTCTTCAGAGTTATACGACTCAGAATTTTGGATACGATTTGCTCGATACTTGCCTGCCTTTCCTTATTGGTTTGTGAACCGCGTAATGTTCTTGTTTCGCGCGATTCATCGGAAATATGCTAGTATTTGGGAAATATAGATCATTTTTAGCAAAATAAGGATTATAAAGATTTAATACGTATAGTTTAAACGAATAAAAAAGTGTTCTTTCTTTAGCCAGAAATTAATAAATCGTTATCTAAAGCTCTTATTTATATTTATCATAATAATCATTTCATTTTAATTTTTACGTTTAATTCATATTATTATCATGGTAGTAATTTTATTTAAAATATTTTCGTTTTTCACAAGCTTTTTTCTCATGCATAAAAAACATACAGACGAACTAATGAACAAACGAACAGACACAAACATTCTCTTTTATATATAAGATTAGCAGCTGTAAAAACGAAAAAAAAATTGTAATATTGCACCTTGACCCTCGGCTTTTATAAAAATTAATAATAAAATAGAAAAGTACAATATTACTGTACCCAATGAAGACACAAATATGGTGTGTGTGTGTGTGTGATTGTGTGGCGGTGGTAAACTGAATGAAAACTGTAAATGCAATTCGACTCCCGGATAAAGCGGAATTGTTACCGGTGACGATAATTAAAATTGCATCGACTTAAAATTCCGGATAATAACTCGATGAGAAAATTAAAGAATACTCTAGCTATTATAATATACCCAAAACAACATTACTCGCGAATTTTGTCGGTTTCGGTGTGGGACGCAATATGAACGGAACATTAAACAAACTTTCAGTGAGTAACTTACAACATATCGGTCTGGAGTTGAGAGTTATGCTGCTACGGGAGATAATAATGTACAGTGGGAAACATTATTTCGGATGATCCTACATCAACTGATGTTAATGGTAGAGTTTTTTTTTTTTTAAATTAATCGCATAAACGTTTATAATGTTAAAATTCACTTCGGCTCAAAATAACAGTTTTAAGCATCACCTATAAAATAATAATTAAATTAAAGTAATTAAAATAATTTCCGAAGGGAACTGAAACGGAGTTGTTTGCAGAAATATTTTATGACCCTACTGAGAAAATGGTTCGAAGCTTTTAATCGGGTCGGTGCCCCGATTCTTTGATGTATCATAAAATTTCGAATGAAAGTGCTTCGGATCAATAGTGAAACTAAGAGAGAGATTTTAAGGTTTAACGTGTTCCCTTTTTTCCTGAGAATTTCTACTTATGGAAATTTAGGAAAATATCAAGACCTTAAAAATAACTTCTACGGGGAATATTAATTTACGTTGTTTATTTGATTATTATACGTATATCTATTAGTGACCATCTGACTTTTACGACGAGGTAATATGAAAAATCACGCAATGTTTTGTATCGATTGCACGTAATGTCCTTCTATAGGATTTACAGATCTGGTAGTCTAGAAAGTGATCTCACGGCAAATTCCAATCAAATTAATATATTGTATGTACCCGTACATTGTTATTATTAATGCAATATGGTTTCAACAAATACCATTAAAGAAACTGATAATAAGACTTTTCTACCGATTAAACCCTCCCTCCCCCCGGAAAGAGATTCCGGCTGCTACGGACTATCGTTGTATCGTCCGAACCGAAAATGTCAAAGTTTGTCCCTGAAGGTCATTGAACAAAAATAAACAGAACTAATAATATTAATAATCATAATGATCATAATAATCATAATGATCATAATAATCATAATGATCATAATAATCATAACAATAATACAGTTTTTACAATTTTCTTACCCTATCCATTATTCACCGTTTTATAGCGGTGATTGATTGGTTGAGGTGGGCTAGGTATGCATCCCGAATTGGCTGAATTAAAATTAAATGCAATCGCTAAACACGGCATATTTCGTCGCAAACAGTGATCATCAAGTAAGCTCACGTCAGTTTTGCGATATGCAACTAACGATTGTAAGCTGGCAAAAAATAAACAAAAACTGAATAAAGAGGAAGGGTTAGTTATAAAAAAGCACTTTCGGACTGATTGGCCAGAGAGCGGATGTCAGAGAAGCCGGTTTTAATGAAATTGTCGGTAATTTTTGCAAACTACTAGGCGAAGGTTATTATAAATTAACGCCCGGTCGTGTGGATACAACTGCGATGAAATTGGAGCGCTCCGAAAAAAAAAAAAAGAAGTAAAACTGATAAACCGGTCGAATTCGAGTGAGAGCATTGGCATAAACGAGAAAGAAGCGACGATTACCGCTGAAATTCGGTGCAATTGCCTGCCGTGTTTGTATTTCCTCCTCGAACGTGCATGAACGAATTGATAGGAAATGCTTTGCTAGGTACTTGGGGAACTTGCAATGAATCTGGATGGATGATGCGTTATTCTTGCAACGGTTCAGGAAATTTATAAATTTCAGCGAAGTGTATGGCTATTTGCAGCCGGTCAGGAACTTATTGCTGAAGCACCAGCTATCGGTCTAATAATATTATGTTTCTCACTTTACGCTATATATCTTTTTTCAACCACTTGATGTTGCATTTCGGAAACCTTCAAGCACACATACTGGCAATATCATCATGATTTCGCCCGAATCTTACTACTTTTCACGTAGCAGAATTATTAAAGGTTTTCAGGCAACGTTAATCGCTATTAATACTTTCGAGCTAACACAATTTCTTACAGAAGCTAATTTCGTACCTACGATCTGTTATAATGGAAAAAAAGATTCTCCTTTCAAGAACCGCACAGCCGGGGTTCTTCATGTCTGATGGTATAAACGCTAACAAAGAATAAGTTCCTTTTTATTTTTTTCCATTGGCCGATCCAAAAAAAGGACAACAATAGCGATAAAGCAAAAAACACGCATTATCAAGAAAACATGGGTATTCTGCAATTATAAATTCTTCACCGTACAAAAGTGTTTAAATGAAATAGGGTGGGGGGATTATAAAGGAGTGACGAATAAGAAGGAAAAGGGAAAAAGAAGAGAAATAAAACTAAAAAAACACTGATCTAGTAGATTAAAATGGGTTCATATAATGCACTAAATTGTATTTCGATTTCACCGACGGTTCGATAGATCACATGCCCGCAGTGTCAGAAAAAAGAATTTCCCCCGTTTTAATTTCGATAATGCCGACAAATATCTTTTTTTCAGACATCTTTTAAACATACTCTGTTGCGTAAGGCATCGCATATCATGCTCGACACTTCCGAAGAAATTTACGCTGTACGTTATGGAGCGGCGTCTAATTTTCCGATTTTGGGCGAAAAAAGAAAAAAAAAAAACAAAAAGTAGCCGGCTGCCGAGTTGATCTACTGCATAACCCTTCGGACTTTTTAGCAATTTAGCAACCCCCCCGCCGGGTGAGGTCAGGTGGCCTGTAAGAGAGAAATTAAACGGCGAAAGTTAAACGATAATATTACGTTATTGGCGCGCATTCGATGACACAGATATGTTGCAGGGGTCAGGGTTAGAATATCGTAAAAAAAGGCGCAGCAGTTCTCGTGCACCGGGAGTTGCACTGAAAAAGCAATATAATTAGAGAGTAAAAAATAATAATAATGAGGAGAAAAAAGAATTTAGTCCGTCAATTAATACGCCCATTTCGGAAATAAAAAAGATGGTATCTTAATTTAAAACAAGAAGAGAAATAGAACGAGAAAAAAGGAAAGAGGAAACGACTTCACTCATCTTCCAGCTATGAACGCGACCATCACTGGAAACCCGTCTGGAAGTTTTTATCTTTGTCTGCATGACTTCGTTGAGTGGTCGCTTAAAGCGGGACGATTTAGGCCGAAAGAAGATTTATGCTGCGATCGCGGCAAGGTTTACCTCCCCGCTGCTAGTAAATGGTAATAATCGAAGATATTGTGTGTTATTTAAAAAACACCATTCCAGCAGTCGCGGCGGCGCTCTTGGTCCGAAAAAATGTTTTAACCGCGCGTCCGGCCGAAACGAAAATAAGAGAAATGGTACGTTCCCAGCTATAACTGTCAGCCCCGGCGAAAACATCTTTATTCGCTAAAAGAAACCTCCTTCACACCCTCTGTTCGCTGCTTTCGATCAGCAACAGCTGGAAAACCTCCACCGACTGCTCCGTACCAGAAATTATTTTCACCGATCCGAATGCTAAATTATCTTCAAACGTTTTTCTCTTCGTTCCTCCGTGAAATATAAATAAAAATACTAACCCGATCCCGATTTAACAGTTAAATTTACGAAATTTTGTTTTGGCCCTTGGCCAAAATACGTTGGCCGTTCACCTAAAAATACGCGCACTTACGGGTGCCCGCAGCTCCTTTTATCCACCGAGTCCATCGCACCACTTGAAAAATCACACACATCCGGTTCGGTGACATTTTCGACAGACTACACACGATAATAATAAAAGTCTGCACCGGAAAAAACATAAAATTTTTACCGGACCAAATTTCACGCGAACAATTTCAGTTAAAGCTCCATCCATTCAACTTGAGCGAAAGTTTAACTTTTTCTTAATTCCTTCTAAGAATTGATTTTCAATTATTACCGGTAATGTTTAAATCCGGCTGCCGAAACGCCGACCACATAATGATAATTTCAAATTTTCAACCACTATCGTTGCGGTCGTCCCTCTTACGTCGTTTTGGTTTTAAAAATATGCAACGTGTTGACCGTTTACAGATCGAAAAAGAGCGAAGAAGCGGAACTCCAAAAGTAGTGCGCATAATTTTTTAGTTGATACGATTAGAAAAGTTCCTTAATTAAAAAGAAGGTGATTCACATTCTATCGTTCATTTAATAAACTCCATTGTTAAAGAACACGTATTAAATTAAACGATTCCCATTGGAAGTTGTGAAGCATTTGTGAGAAAGAAAAAGCTCTCGGAATAATTTTTGGTTACACTCATCTCTAAACTCTTTTTTTTTTTTTTTTTAAACGTTCGGTTTTCTTCTTTATTTTTCTTATTTTAAGAAGCGAGATAATTTCCTTTTTTATATATGTATATATATATATATATATATAAGCATGTTTATTTTTTTTTTTGCACATTAACCTAAGAACTCGAATTTAGAAGTGGAACCAGATTCAGAGGTAACAGATGGAATGCACTATAGCATATATCGGTTAAATTGATATAGGGGTAAAAGGACGAAGGAAGAAAATTCGGTATAAAATGGAAAGTGGAAAACCGAAAGCAGAGAATGTACAAATGAGAAGTGGAAAAAGGTGCGTAAGAAATTGACTGTAGAGAGTTGAGAAAAGCGGAGAAATCTAGGAGTGGAAGATTTTTTAACGAACTTGAAATGTAAAGTATACACAGCCGGGGGAGGAGGTCAGTAATATTTGTAGGTTTTCTGTTATCCTCCGAGCATTTGGTATTCAAGATTTTACTGCGTAATTTCAGTGGATTCGGATTTTTGTTTTTTTGGTCTAACTTTAAATATCATTTGGGGACTAAGTTATCATTAAATAAAACCTTTTCAGTAAATCAGTCTATACTTTTTTCGCCGTCGTTCCTGGGAATCGAAATCATGACCGCTATCTTAATAATCAAGAGTTCATGAAACTAGGCTATCGCGACGGCTAGATTTAAAATTGAGCCGCGATAATTTTCTTTCAAAAACAACACATTAGGGAACAAAAAATTGTGTTTTTTTAAAAAATACGAGCACGCTCTACAGCGAACATTTCTCCGGGTAATTATACTGGTTATGCGAGATCACATAAAAATTACGAAGTGGTGCCGCAAAACTTTCAGCCCGACACAGACACCGGCACGCGGAATTTTCAAAACTTCGATGACATCGATTACGCGTCTTTTTCGCAATCTTTACCCGCGTTGATTATAAACAGCATATCAAAAATGCGGAAAGAAAATATTTAGCTACCATTGTTGTTGTAGAAAAAAACAAGATGATCGATAAAAATAAAATAAAAATAAAGAGGTTATGAAAAAAAGAAGTGTGCGCAGAGCGACACCGCGCGGTAAGAATAATTCGACCAGAAAAAAAGAAAAAAAACCCCAGAAAAACCAGAAAAAACAGAAAAAAAAAACAGTTTTCTTTAACGGTATTTTCGCTAGAAATCGAAATTAATTTTACACAGACGTGGTCCCGCAGACAATGATAGAAAAACGCGGACGTGTTAGATAAAGCGGCGATGAAAATTCACATGATTAACGAGCTGCTTAAATGGATGTTGTAATTAACAAAGAAATATATGGCAGCGCAGTCGGGGCGTCGCGGCCGCTCTGCAGCCGCATAGGTAGGCAGTAGGTGCAGAATTTTTATCTCGGTTCCAGCGAAGCACTTCCTTGCTCTGAGAGCAAGTTGCTTCGAATTCAAAGGACGTAAGTAGGTGGCTGAATGATGGCACTCTTTACAAATGTAGCCGCGCCCGGCATTTGGCAGCGCGCCGTTCGCACCGGTCTATGTATATATAACGGACAATGGAATATTAGTCGAATAAGAAGATGATAATGACGAGGTCGTCGCAGAAGGAATAACCGAGAAACGAGGATAGCGAGAAAAGAAGACGCTAAAAGCAGGACGAACGGCGGTAGCCATAAAAATTCTCTTATCTGTTAAGTGTTGGTAAGAAAAAAAATTAAATATCCAGACAAACGCCTAGGCCAGAGGACACCCTTAAAAAGGCTACAACAACACTCCATCTTATGCTAATACCTAGCCTATCTTTTATGCACGCGCATATATACATACATATATACATAGAATATAGAATTTTATGCATATATACAGGCAATATAGGTTGGCTAGTGTTGCAGCTTCATTATCGCTGAAAGTCGTATATCATTCGCTTGCTATTCTGCTGATACTTTCTATGAGTAATGGCGTATCCCCTCAACTTAAGATGCTGTCAGCAGCGAGGAGGAAGACTCAGATAATGGTATGTATTTAGTGGAAAGTAATCGTGGAAAAAAAAATGAAATAAGGACACAAGTGCATCCTGGTCGTCGATAGTGTTCTAAACGGCGACCCGGCACAGAACAAGGCCCGTTTTCGCTTCATTATGTGCTAGCACGAACCGCATTTATTTCCGAAAAAATGCCGCGCTACTGCCTGATAAGCCGTAAGCGCGCTTCATTCTCATGTCGGCCTCCTATATTTTATATTTGATTTTTTCTTTATAATTTTTAATAAAACAGCACCCATATAAATATTTCCCTTTCTCGCGGTGAACACCCCATTTATGGCCTTTTTGTTGTTTTTTTCCTCCGACAAAAATGCAGATTTAGCCGCGAGAAAATTCATTACAAATTTTTTTATCCCACACACCGCTGATAACGGGGCTCTTCTATCCGCATCGGTCGACAGACGCTTTCACTGCGTGAGAATTGGAAATTCATTATTTCCAGCTTTTTCGAGAAGTTTCGAAAAGATGTTCGAAGGAATTCATATTTTTTTTGTAAAAAACAACAAACGGAGACTTTTTTTTTCTTTGTCTTTCAGTCTGCTCGAATTCCGCTGGGAACTTACTCACCTAGTTGAAAAACCGGTTGTTTTCTTAGTTCGTTTGCGATTAGATATGATCATACCGCCCCGATTTACTCAAGAGTTGTTTCCGATAAAAGCTGTTAAGGTGCATATTTTATTTCTCATTTTTTTTGTACTATTATCGTGTAAATTCGAAAAATGAAGAGAAATAAAATTAGGCTTTCGCGTTTTTATAATTTCCGACATATTTTTTTTTCGTTGCCTTCTGAAATTGTCGTCAACATTGTAAGAGTGATTTTTTTTTTTTTTTTTTTTTTTTTTGCTTTTAAAGAAATCTGTATTTGCATGTAAATCTAAAACCGTAACAACGAAAATGTATTCGCTCAGAAAGAACAGACGCAAGAAAAGCATCGAGGAGTTTTTGAAAAGAGTGATTTTTGATGTACGTACATAATGCATTTTTTGAATGTGTGTATGGAGATACTTTTAAGTGTTCAATTTTACCGCTTATGTCATTTTTGAGTTCGTATAAGATTTAAAATTTTCGTAACTCTATTATATCTAACAGTTCTGAAAAATTATTACGTAACTTTTTGGTTTTCCCCGTGCTTTCGAAATCTTCATCCTGCCACCATTAATTAATAATACGCTTTTGCTTTGATCGATTTTTATAAAGATTTTTATAAAACTGGGCGCCCATTTTGAAATATAACGATGTGACAAAGTGTTTTGCGGTAACCCCAATGGAAATTGGCTGGTAATTCCAGCTTTCGGTAATACGCTGAATCCATAAAATTTCGCGTCATTAAATGTTCCCGTTTGACACCTCAGGTACTTACGCACACCTGAAATTGAGCAGTCGGATGAGTCTCGAAATGACCGGTTTGCTAGCCCTACGGCTAAGTACCGAAATAGTGTAAAATGCTTCCCCCGTTAAAATCATTGCGAAGTTACCGTTTCAAATGACTTATTTTCTTTAATTAATATAGGATATTACTTTATTACGTTATTTAGCGCATTTTATCTATAATTAAATTTTCAATTATCGATCGGTTAATTACTATCGTTTTCGGGTTTAATCGTGTGTCATAAGCCCTATGCAAAAACGTTTAAAATGAGGATGCAATGAAGATACTTGCGCACTAGAATAACGAGAACAGTTTTATAAAACTAGTAAAAAGTGTGATTAACCACGGCTAATTTCCGTTAGCGATTCGAAAAAAACAAGCATCGCTATATGTACTTTTAATGTGTACGTGGAAAAACTATGCTGGGGTGATTTGAAAATTTAAAATTGGTACAGTCAAAATGAGGAAACAGAAAACTTTTCAAGGATTAAATTTTTAATATGGCTTCGAAAACAAATCTTTCGCAAAAGAAAATAACTGGTGAGAATTAAATTTGCCTGTAAAGAATGATTTAGCGGAATGATTACGGTGCTTGATGAACCTCCGAACAGTAAACGAATAAAAATAATTGCTCGACTTATCGTTTCTTGATATCGAGCTTTTATACAAACGAAACGGCGGTAGAAGAAGAACGTGTTTTAATCGGCCGTCGTCAGGCGGTACTTCTATCGTGTCACAACTGACCGATTTTTGATAACATGTCCCGAACAGAAAATTACTTTACGCTCTTGCCTTTTTCACTTTTTCCGACTATTCGGTAATTACGCGGTGTTAATTAGTATTTCGCGGTTGAACAATTTTCAGGGTCAGTATTATTCAAAAACTATTTCGAAATAGGAAAAACATTTCGATCGACTTTGCAATGTAGGTGTGTGTAGACCGATATTGTCCGGATTTTGTACGTTTCACGGCTGGGTTGGTAATAATTTAGAAGAATCACTGCCAGTTTCTCGCTCTCTTTCCGCAACGTAATAGTATCAACAATAGAGAGAGTGTGCTATTTATGCTATTCCAGATTTCAGAGATGTGTAGCGTAAAATTAACATTTGGTCGGAATAAATCGTTATAAAAATGAAATGACAGATTCGCGCGAATGCCTGTGAAATTTATCGGCTACCCACGACTGTGACTCTCTATACGTTGATATTTTTATACGTAATTATGATTTATGCGAGCTATCGCTAAATTACTATGAAGTTGTTAAAGACGTTGTTACGCGCTGGTCTAGCCCCAAAATGACCCCCGTTTAAACGTTCTAGGTGATCAATTTGTTATCGGATTTTTTCGCCGCGAAATACAACACACACCGGGGGGGTAACCAGAATATATATATTTTAGGGAAGTTATTGCGGCTTTACCATACCTTGAGTCTAAGTAACAGGAGGTACACATTTATAAAAAAATACTAACACTATAAGAAAATATTTAGTTGAAAAAAAAAAAAAAAGAAGATGTAAAATCGATTTAAGAGAAACTTACCCAAAAATAAATGAGATATATGCGGTTCGGGACGTGACCAAACGTAGCAGTAATTGTTTTCAATAGCAACCGTTCGGACAAAACGACGATTTAGAAAATATCTTAATATTTGTGAAGTACAATATTATTTATTTAGGTACATATAATTTATTTTATTCATTTCCCGAAATTCCAAAATATCTTACCAACACCACCCTTTAATGTTTGCATTTGAAGTCAAAATTGTTCCGTTTTTTTTAATACGAATTTTTGTCAGATTTCGATAATCGCTATTTGCTCCTTACACCCATCAGACAGAATCTTTTATCTAATCTGTCAAAGCTTGGTTAAAATAATTTGCAAGTCCGAATTTTAACCCAATAGAAATTACGAATACGCATGCATCATAAAATTTAAATAATTACATAGAACTGACGTAATACGATTTAACACGAGTAATTTTAATTTTGTTATTTAGGGAGCAGCGATATTTGTTATAGTTCAAATTACACCGAAATAGTATAAAAAGTGCAGATTACTCGTATAGTTTTTTTTAACTACGGCATGACAGATTTTTGATTATTTTCGACGCATTCAATTACACGAAAAATATTAAATCAGGAAAACGGATTTCAAAATGCGATAGAAAAATTTATTTCTAAAAGGAAATGATTAAGTTATAAAAAAAATAGTCAAATCCGAATTTATGTAGAATAAAAATATTACTATTAATATTTTAAAATTTTAATTAAATTTTAGACGGATGAAATATGAAAAAAAGTATAGGACGTCGAAGGAAAGAGAGCTAAGCCGCCATTGTAGAGAGAACAAAAAAGTCGTTTGCAGGGTAGAAAATAAAACGAAAATAATTTTTGACGTGCCACGGATTGTTTTTTCAATGGCGTTAGTTTTTAAAATATACGCCGGGCTTTGAAATGGGCGTTACCCGAAATTTTTAAACCGGCTCTCTAGCGAAAATTAGGCGATTTTTCGAATTACCGATTCAAAATCGACCTATAATCGCGTGCCGATTAAAATCATTTGAAAAGAAAACAGAAAAAAATGTACATACAACCGATATTAGTATTCCACTGAAAATACAAATTCTCCGTTAGTACGGTGATAGTAGCAAGAAGGAAAAAAAATATATTCGCATAATTAACTCGTAATTGAGCTTCGCTACCTTATACCGTCTAAAACAATATTCGAAGAAAATTCACGCCTGACAACACGTGTTGTATAAACATTTACCAAATACATGATTTCATTTGACCGCAAAAAAAAAAAAAAACAAAAAACAAAAACGTAATTACGATAATAATAATTAGCCGCGGGAATACAACTAATGGAATAGGAGAGAAAAAAAGGAGTGCGAATAATTTCTATATGATTAATGTATGATAAAAGTACCCTGTCCTTGGAAACAGGGACAGAACGAATATTGTATGCAAATTAAAGGTTGGCTTCTCGTGACGAATAAACGGGAAAAATAATACTTCTAAAGGCTTTCCTAAAATCGGAAAGTTTACAGTACTGCGGCATGCGTAAAGCAAACACAGTGTTCTACAAATTCAATGATAAAACGATTTTTCTAACCTTTTGAAAAACCTCGAAATTGCGTAAAAATTTATATTCACCTTCTCCGAACTATCGTACTGAAATTTAAACAGGTGTATTAATCCCAGACGTCGATATATAATTGTTACTAGGTTTTTAATGGAATATTCGGCAAGCGGTAATTTTTGCAAAGCGCGGTAGTGGCTAACATTCAAGAGAAAAGCCGTAATGTGCGCGATGAAGATGTTACATATGAAAAGGAAGAAGATCTAGCTAGCTCTTCTTCGTCGGCTAGATTACATCATCAAGATGGTAGCGTAGGGTGGGTTGGATCGTAAAAGATGGTAGACCCGAGAGGCGGGGCTTCCGGGCAATGTAATTATTCCTTTGATTACATTGTAAACAGTCTGTTCAAATTATTAACGCACTGATTTGCGACATGAAAAACGCGGATAAATTAAATTAATCGCGAAGATTACGTGTTTTGGTCGTTTTGATAGGCCCGTTAATTGTGTCGCGTCTGTTGTAACACTGATAAATACAAAAAAATTTAAGTCTACAAGGTGTAAGTGTTTTCTGCGTCTATTTAAAAGTTTTTTTTTTTTTGTCTAGAGCGGCAAAACTATCATTTGTGAAAACCATAAACTTCTTCGAGCCGCTAACATGAAATTAACCGCTCTAGTGTAAATAAGTAATTACTTACCTGAAATATTTTTTCCCCCCATATTGCATTAGCGAAACGCTTTGTCGTTAAATGTTTTTCATTACTCCCTCCCTCTCTAGGTAAGTGTAAAATATTAAAGTGTTTTTTTAAAATAGCGCATAATCGTTATTTTTTTCGCGCAACTTAGTTTAAAAATAAATACTGCGACAATAAATGTTTTTGGGCAAATTTATTTCTTTTTCGTGGTTTTCGCGCGAATTCATTTTTCAGTTTCGGCCAGAACAGCACGTGTAGATAGCGCAGACAGTTTATGATTACATTACTCGGTTTATAAAAGTTTTAATATTTTTTACCAAAATCAATTTTGAAAATTTTTAAAAATTGGTTCTACTTCCACCGACAAAAATGTGAAACAAAAAATCACGTTCCGCTATTTGTAAAAATGTTGCATTAATTTTTTTTTTTTTTTTTCGTTATAAGTATTAATCACAATGTTGGTTGTGTATAAATATATATTTATTTTTATTATAAACAAAAAAAAAAAAAAAACAGAGACCGTTAAAAGTATGAAAAACAATAATTTAAAGAGATGCAGGATCACCTTGAAAAATTTGGAAAAGAAATTTCAATTGAAGAGAATAATTTTTTGAAATTTATATAAAAACGAAACTGAAATTCCTGATTAATTAGCCCGCTTAAATTACATTATTCTCAGCGAAATTAAGGATAAAACTTATAGCTATTTATTTATTTTTAAAGGTAATTTTTAGTATAATTCGATTTAAGGGATTATTCTCTCATCGTACCCCGTCTAATTAATATTGGTATATCGGTTAAATCGGCCAAAAAAGAAAAAAAAATCAAAACGCTTCTTAAAACACGGCAGTAACGATAATTAAGCTTTAAATTCTGACAATTTTCAAAATAATTAACCGCTTCGACCTCATTAGCTATTCTAGTAATTGCATTAGCTACCAATAAAAAAAAATTAAATTAAATTAAATTAAATTAAATTAAATAAAAAATAAAAAAAACGAGCAAAATTTGTAAACAACATTGCCGGCAATGTGCAATGTTAACTACTAAGGTTCGGTCTTCATCTCTGTCCGTCGCGTACTATAACTTAAACAATTGCTAAAAAGTAAGCTGGTCTCTCGACCTTCGTTACATTATCCTTCTCGACTGCTTATGGGTAATTTTCCAAAAAACCTTTTTTGCCAAGTTTATAGCAGCAGCACATTAACTCTTGTGAAAGTGCTTAGTGTTACTTTCTGGATACTACCATTTTGATGTTGCTGTGTTAAAAAATCAAAAAGTAGATGATTAAGCAGAATACAAAACAATTGCACACGCCGGTTTGTGTCGAAACCTAACGATAACGAATAGAACGCTATAAAATCAAACTGTCGAATGTTGCAGAAAACGAAATAACGAAATAAAAAACGAACTTAACGACAATTGAATACAAAAAAATGTCGCTTTGGGTTGGACTATTCAGCGGAGGGGCGGTCTAATAGCAACTTCGAAACTTTTAATTCGTATAAAATCTCGCATACGGTTCAGGGTAGTTTTTTTTTCATTAAAAGTATACAAGTAATTTAGAAATAAAAGCCTTCTTAAAAATTACTGTGTCGAAATCTCCTACAGATTAAATCGGTTAATAAGAACCAACACACACGAAACTAGCAGTTTTCTTATTAATGGTCTATTTTATAAAGGAAAATTAATAATTATGGCGAAATTGAGATAACAGACCTGAATAAGACGAAAAATGCCTTTGGAAGAAATAAGAAAATCAAAAATTTAATGCAGCCTGTCCAAATCGCACCTCATCCATTTCTACTAATCACATACACCGGTCGTATCTTTAAAAATCACTTCTTCAGTAAAATCCTGTTCGCGGAAATACAAAATAATATTTGCGTATACATCTAAGAAAAAAGTCTCTGAACTGGAAATCACCGAAAGCGATACGTTCTTTTGGTCGATGATTGATATTTTTTCCCTGATTTAGAACCCCCCAAAAAAAAACAAACAAAAAAACATCAAATTTAACAAAAAGTTATACAAATTTAACAAATTCACCTGAAAAGAGTTATACGAAAATTTCTTACAATATCCGATTCGTGCACTAAAATTGATAGAAAACAAACTTTTAAAAAAAGGGTAGTAGGTAGAGGTACACACGCTAATATCGCTGAATACCATTTGCGATTGCACATTGACCGAAATTTCTAGTCTCTGCCAACCGGTTGTAAATACATTGCGCAATTCTATGTCGAATTCTAAGGGTTGCGCGATGGTTGCCTTTTTTTTTCTTTTTTTCCCTCCTATGCGGCATACCTGTTGGAAACCGAGCTCTTCCTTAAACATCCGTCTGCAGAAAAAAATCCGATGCACCGTTAGGTTGCGGTAAAAAACCAACAATCGGCACAGGGTCGAAAAAAATGCACCGTGTCCGGAAAGGTAAATCGCAAAAAACCAACGATATACTCCTCGATGAATAAAAAAAACCAACATATTTGAGTGGTAAGATAACGGTAAGATTTATAGAGGAATGGCGAATAGATCAAGGTTATCCTGCCTGGTGCATAGAATGCCGACCGGAATAAAGCGACGCTTACGAATAGGTAAGAAAAAAAGCAAAAAAAGAAATCAAAGGTCGTATTAAAGGTGTACACATGTTATAGTTTGATGCATCGAAAGAACGATATTTCTCGCGGATGATTCTTGTACAACTGTGCGCGTTCGGACCTGGCAGCAATGCAAAGAAAATGTAAGTGCTTATAAATTTTTTCAAATAATTTAATTATTATACTAAGCAGCCTGTTTATCTATTATTTCTTAAGAATATCTTTTTCGGAGGAAATTGAAAAAAAAATATTCTTCGTTATTTTCTACGTGAGTATAATTTTACGAAAAATTTCGTTTTAATTCTTTTATGTCTAATAATGATAAACAATAATAATAATAATAATAATAATAATAATAATAATAATAATAATAATAATAATAATAATAATAATAATAATAATAACAAAACAATAATATCGATTATGACGTAGTTAACGTTAAGAAAATGATTCGGAACACGAACATTTTTATTGAAACATTCCGTGTTCTATGGGTAATTGTTGAAAATTCATAAAAATATTGTCAGTTTCTTTTATGACCGAGTACGAAACGATTTAGATTTTTTAGAAAACACACTGTTTCGATACTGCAAGTTGCGTTAAATTAGTAAAAACCTGTTTTAAACATTTTACAGAGCTACGGCCGAAACTAGTACATTTAATTCAACTTCAGGAAATAGAACTCGTCGCAAAATCCTTAAATTTTATGTATACAAGTGTCACTATCAAATGTAAATTTTCACTACACGATTTTTTCAACTCCTTCAATTGATGCGATATCAGTGTTTCAGAGCTTTATAAGAAATTTTAAAATTTAATTATCATCTAATGCAGAGATAACGTTATGTTAATATTTATAAATGTAAAATGAATAAATACCTCAATAACGAACAGAAATAATTATAAATTATAATTTTAATAAATTAACAAAAATACCTCATCTTAAAGAAATATTTCCCGGCGCATAAGCCCATCGCCGGTTAACAATACAGAGTGTACTCAAAATTTTAGTTTCACTTCAGTACACACTCGGTATTGTTAACTTTTTTTTAAACTGAGTCATTTCAATTTATTAAAATTACAATTTATAATTATCTCTGTTTGTTATTGGGCATTTATTTATTTTATATTTAATTAAAACCGGACTTTAAAACATGAATCAAAACGGTAAATATTGAGATAATTAACACTGTTGTGTACCTTTCGATTTAGCTTAATGCCGGGGAAAGTCGAACGAAAGTAGTAGCTCCAGCAAATGGAAAGCGTAAAAAATTAACGTTATTTAATTTAGTCAGTATGCTTTCCGAGCAGAACGAATTTTAGCCGATACTTTTACGATGACGTCGTAACGAAAACTGGATTAGGGTAAAATTCATTCTACTACCGCTGTTTGTTTATTATTGTGGTATTGGTTTTACTTTTTTTCTTACATACATTCCTTATAACACCGGACGGTGATTTTTGAAAAAATCATCAAGGGTCTACCGTAACAATTGGAAATTAAAAATTACGAATTTGGCCGAATTTTTCACCTCATGTCCGAAAAGTTTTCAGGTTTGTGAGAAGTAATTAAGACTCGAAGTTTCTGTTTACCGTTTTAGAAATCAAATCGTTTTCCCTTCGTATTATATTTAAATGCCATTAAAAATTGTAAAATATTGCTTATCGATTCGAAATATATTTTTAACTCGATCGATTCGCTAAGTTCATAGTTTTCACAAGTCAATAATTTCCATCTTCGAATATTGATTTTTGCGTTTCATTTTCATGGTGTTAAAATAGTTCGCTCTGAAAAACACTTTCGTATACTTGATATATATGTAATGCATAGTAGATGTAGAAAGACACATTATTTAAAGCGAAAAAGAATAAATTCGTAAGAACTTTGTGCTTACTGCTACGGACAACTTTTTTGCAACAGTGGAGGAGGTGTCCGTTGTAGACTGATAACCGATGTTAAAAGCGGTAATTTAACAGCAGAGAATTTTAAGAATTTTCAGGACCAGGAGAATTGAAAATCAAACGAAAATAATTTACCTAAAGAGGATTAAAAAAATGCGAAAGATCAGTGCAATTTTTTAAAGAAAAAAACAACAAAAAAGCGAATCGAAACCAGCTTCGGAATATTTTATCGGCTGCTTCTATATAATATATATATATATATATATATATATACGTGAACGTGTGAGAGCAAATGGTATTGTTGTGTCGGTTATTACCGAAAAAGCAATTCAAAAGGGAATTTAAATTTAATTATCCCCTTCGTCTATTATCTACAATTTAACTACACAAAGTTCAGTTCCACACCGTAACCTGGTGTTATAAGCAACACAGCATTCGTTCGAGCGAAATCTAGTTAAAATCCCCGCTGCCGTGCGTTAAGAATGTAAATAGATTACTACGGTGTGATTTAATATCTATAGTTGACACGAGTTTAACGATAAAATTTAAAATAAAAACATCTATCAGAAAGAAATAAACACCAGAAATTATAAATAATAAACAATAATTATAATAAAGAAAAAGTATTGATAATAATAGTAACAAATAAAGCTAAAAAAACTCGCCAGACTAAAAAAAAGAAAGGAGAAAGATTATTGTTCTTTATTTTTTTGAAAAATTAAGAATCCTTTCTTTTTTTGAACTTCTTTACTTTTTTTTTTCCATTTCGCTTATTTTTCGGAATTTATTTACCGGCTAAACACTTTTTACTCAGTTCAATTTTATTATATAGGTTGAGGGTTGACAGATTTAAACATCGCTGAATTTTTTTTATACAAAGAAAACTCTATTGGTTAATATGCATTTTGTATTGCATTTATGAAAATTTAAATGATTTTTTCGGTAATACCTCTCGAATTTTGTAGAATATAAATTTGCAACTTCCGTTAACAAAAAAAAAAAAAAAAAAAATTCTTGGAATTACGAAAACAGCCAAATAGTGTATCCGCATTATATGCCGTTTCTGTTTTTGCTATTTTCGTAATTGTAGGACTTCATAATTCCAACGAACAGCTTAACAAAATTCTCTGTGATTCTTCAGCTCCGTGTAATTTAATAGTTTCACGATTTTATTACTATTCGAGAAATTACATATTAATGGCATCCGAATCGGCCAATCTTAAGTGAACCCCGTAATAAAAAACCGAGATTCAAAAATTTTGAAATAAACTTTGCGACTGTACGATAAGTCTTCACGAAGATTTTTTTTTTTTTTTGTTTTAGAGAAAATCCAAACGGCAATAAAAATAATAATTAAGAGTGTGGGGAACAAAATAATAGGCTGAACACAGGTTTTTGATGGTACAATTTTTTCAAAATTCAGTCGGCCCCATTAAGCTCTTTTTTTGGGGGCGGGGGGGGGGTTACCTTTTTAAAAATTAGTTCTTATTGTAAACTGTTCCAAAAGCGAATTCCAAACTTCATTAAAAGCAAAGATTACAAGTATTCGTCGCCGTACCTTTTCTTTTTCTTTTTTTTTTATTTGTTCATTACATACACGCGTAACTTGCCCGGGAGAACGACCGATTTTCCTGTTTATTCGAAAGTGTGCCGGTAACTGTCCGTGATTATTTAAATTAAAAAAAAAAAAAAAGATTCCTTTAGAAACATTTTCATTATTATACATAATTGGCTTCAAAAAATGATCGATGTTATTTTTACCGTGTCGAAATATTAGTGAGATAATTTCTAAATGAATTTTGTAAAATTAGACAGCCTCTTCGAAATACCAGTCGATTTTTTATTCGTAATCAAATCTAGTCAAAGACAAAACAGTACCTTTTTTCTCCTCTGTTTATTAACCGATTATCTTATTTTTTTGTCTAGTAGCTATTGACGACCTTTAGTGTTATCAGTAAAACAATTTTTGAAACAGTTATTTCTATTGTCTTATTTAAGTAAAAAATTAATACAAAAAATGAAAAAAGAAATCGCTATAGCCGGTGAATCTGTGTTCTTATTAAAACGTTTTAATTTAATACAAAAAAAAAAATTACCCTTAATAATCATCATTATTGGCTTTTTAACAATCTACTAAATCAATAAATGAGGGGGTTTCTAAATTGTGATTTACTGTTATTTTATTGTATATTTTATTCAATAATAATTGTACTGAACTGTTTTGTATTGTAAGCACATATAAAAGTGTATGTTCTCAGATATTGAACGAATTAAGAGTAGAAAAAAAAATGTTGGAAATATGCATCTTCCTCGAATTTTTAAAAATAATTATAGTCGAATTTCGACAAACGAGCGAACACTAGTAAATATTAAAGAACAACAATATGCGTAAGATAGTTGTAAACTTCCGTCATCAGAGTGCTATTGGGGAGGACCAGTTTAAATTTTAGTACTAGCGGAGATTTCAGCGCCGCCGGTAGCGGCCTAGTGTAATTTCCTGACTTATGTGCTTTTAAGCTTGGTCAATGTGTGTGTATGACTGCAACACCGATGCACCAGTATACGGATGGATTTCGACCAGAACAAAAAAAAGCGGCGACCGTTTCGAAGCCGTTTTGCAAAAACTCGTCCAAGTGATTCCGCCGAACAGTGCTTTGTTTTCAATTTGCGTTTTTTCCCGGGCGTCTTTGCAAAATTTTCCATAACTAGCTAGCTGCTACGGCGCTTGGTAGTATATCATGTATAGAGGCTGCGGTAGAGCTGGCTGCGAATTACGGGGAACGAGACGGAAAGCGAGCGAACGCAGAGAGCCATCCGAAGGATGAGAGTGGCGAGGAAATACATCATTGTAACCCTTTTTTGGCAATAGAGAGGTAAACCAAAATAATTGGGGGAACGGCGGGGCTCCGGGGCGGCTGGCGGGACGGCTGGTGGTCGCCGAGGGGCAAGTTATTTAGCATGCCCCGGGGGACTCGTTTAAATCAATAAGAAACCTGCTCTAGTCGGTGGTGAATTATTATATTCGCATATTATTTACTAACGGCAGACTTGGCGTAACGCGGTCGCTACGCCGTTCTCTAGGCCGTTTTGACAATGTCCCATTTAATAATCGTACGCGCTTTAACACTGCCCGCTTTGCGTATCTGCGGCGAACGCTTCCGAATTCGCCCTGTCCTCACTCATTACACCAGTTCGACTCTTAAAGGTTAACGGTTTTCCGCGAATTATTCTTCTTCCAGTTTCGGAGCCGACTTGAAACTTACCGAACGCGCCGCTTCAGCCATCGATACTCTTAATTGTGGACTTATTTGTACAATCGGTTACTTCCTCGATATGATATGTTTTCGATATCCGTTATATGTACAGAATTTGATCGACAGACCCATCATCTCGATGTAAATATATACGTGCGCAAAAGTATGTGAAATCTAAATTCCATTGAAACTTTTCCGTTTACGTTTTGCCAATAGCGCGCGAGACTGCCGTATCTAAAATCAGTCGCACTGCAACTCTTCACCTGAGCGTCAGTATCATTATCCGGTTGATTGGATTTCTTTGTCACGGGCACCGTGAACCTTAGGGTTATTACACATCTCTATCGCTTTCCACCGTTTTTAAGTGCACTCTCTCGCTCCCTCTCGCTCGTTTAAAGTAAGACAGACGCGGCTTCAAATTCTGCGTTTGCAGTACGTACTATTTCGCTAAACTGGTTTGTTCATTCGTTTCGTCGAAAGAAACTCGAAGAACCTCCTAGAAAATTGTAATAGTCAAATTTTATGCGTTGTTAATACCCCTCCTGAATGATACAACGCGCTTCTACTTATCGTTCCGAATCCAGCGTTCCATTAAACAACACCGTCTTCTCCGGTAGTACTTTTCAATGGCATACGGTTTATTTGAGCTTTTTCGCGGTAATTTTAATTCAACACTCTTTAAATATTAAAAATATTGCTGTTTTTTTAGTTCTTAATGAACGAACGAAATTTTGAATCGCCGTCCCAGTTGCGTATGATTTCCTAGTGCATCTTGAAATCATGGGGGTCTGCGAGGAGGACACCGCCGGCGAGGCCCTCTTGAGAATTTGGAAAAGAAAAAAATCATAAAGATTTGTTACATTTATTTAGTAGTAAATCTGTGTACCATTCATAAAATAAATATAAAAAAAAGAAAAAAACAGCGTTAATTTTCGACCGAAATAAATTTTATTCGCAACTACTAATTTCTGGTGAACTATAGCACTGTATTAATGTAATCTGTAACATTCTTTTTAATAATGTTTGACTAAAAATTCTTTAAAAATGAATCCAAAATTGATGTGAAAAAGCTAATTTCATAGTTTTAATACGGCGATGAAGTGTATTGCTATAAAATAACTTTTTCAGTATTGTCGGCAGGTGCCGATTTTCATATATTCGACATGAGAATTATCTTAATCAAAAACAACTGCTCGATGGTACGCGTTATCGCAGTTTTTCATTTAGCTAGAAAGTCGGCCAAAATGAGTCACTCTAGGTACTTAATATGTAACTCAAAATGCGTAAAATTCATTTGAATGACATTCAAAATCTATATATACATATATATATATATATATATATATATATGTAAATAGGCCAAGACAAAATAGTTCAGTACCTTTTTCCCCTCTGTTTATTAACCGATTTTCTTTTTTTTTGTTTAGTAGCTGTTGACGATCTTTAGTGTTATCAGTAGAACAATTTTTTAAACATTTATTTTTATTGTCTTATTTAAGTAAAAAATTAATACAAAAAATGAAAAAATAATTCGCTATAGCCGGTAAATCTGGGTTCTTATTAAAACGTTTTAATTTTTCTTAGTAATCATCTCATTATTGATTTTTTCACAGTGTACTAAATCTTAAGGTGTCATTTAATATCAATAAATGACGGGGTTTATAATTTACTGTTATATTATTGTATATTTTATTCAATTATAATGGTACTGAACTGTTTTGTATTGTAAGTACATATAAAAGTGTATGTTTTTAGATATGGAACGAATATGTGTATAATAGTAGAAAATTTTTTTTTGGAAATATGCATATATGTTTTCCTCGAATTTTTAATAATAATAAGTGGGCGAAGACTAGTAGTAGAAAATTCTACTAACTGATTCATTAATATTTTAATAATGTTTTCAAAAATCGAAATTCTTTGCGATTGTAATGTCAGGAATGGACATTTGGAAAAAATTGATATGATAAAATTATAAGGCACCATAACAAACACTTGTTTGTTGTGGTGCCTTATAATTTTATTATTTTAATCAAACGAAGTGTAGTTATGTGCTACGTTTAAGTATCAGTATGTTCCAATACATCGATTTATGGCGCGCCTCAATTTTCGATATTGTCCGTAGAAGTTGTATTTTAATTTTCATTCGGTTAAATTTCACGTTCTCGACTAGTCGAAAACTCCTAACACCCGGCTGTACATTAATTGTGGCCTCAAATCGGAACGTTGTATATTATTATGATTATTATTATTACTACCGAATATACGCAACAGTAAGTTACGCTATGGAACATGTTGATATATTAATTTTAATGTATTTTCTGCTTGTCTGAGTTATTTATTAATCGAAAATGATTACTGTCATTATTATTATTATTATTATTATTATTGTTATCATTATTGTTGTTATATCTGCATTGGAAGGTAGACTGAAACTAATGCAGATTTATTATTCTAATAAGCCGGTACCTCTACTTTTTCTTTTGCTGACCTTCCTACCGTTTTTACTTTGAACTATTGTTACTAGTTTATTCATTCTCTGTCAACAAGAGATATTTCCATTGACGTCTTATTTGAAACAGCGGTAATTAAGTGAATTTAATTTCACTGATCATCGCGATGTTCTATTACAAAAAAAAAAAATTCCTTCACTTTTTAATTCTTTGGTGATTTTTTCTGTCTTGAGGTAGCTAAAAAGTATTGATTTAAAATAATAGTAACTAATTAAATTAATCGATAAGAAATAGCTCGTTAACGACGCGATGTAAATTTTCGCTAATTAAAAATAATTTCAGCCGAGATGTAATCTCGATTTTACTCTTTTACAATATGCAAATAGTTTATCATCTTAGGCCGTCAGAAAGTTGAAAGGTGCAGCCTAACGAGCGCGTCGCGGTTCTAAATTAATTGATGCTATAAAAATGTAGATGATTTCAAATTATTAATTAAACTAAAAGTTAACGGCAATTAGTCCTGTGCGGATTTTTTTTTTTATTCGCATATTAATTTCGCATTGATTCGGATCATCCTACATTTGTCTATAAATTATTTCAACTCTTATCAAGTTTTTAGACATAATCGATTTTGTAAGACCGATTTTCCAGCGAAAAATATCGATAAATTCTATGCGGATTTCTAAGGCGTCTTGTCGCTAAATGTTACCACCAGCTCGTATTTCTATAGGAATTTTGAATAATTACAGAAGTTCGTACGAATAAATTAGACTTTTATAAAACCATCTAGTAGAACTTTTAAATTCTCGAAACTTCACTGGGAAAGAAAGTTTTTGGGAAAAAAAATGAATTTAAGAGACAACAAAAATAAAAAACAAACAAAGAAAACCGCGTTATAAGAAAACTGTGAACAATTAAACAAATTTGCTGAGAATTTCTTCTTTCACTATATCTGCGTTTCTTTTCCCATTTAAACGGCTGAATTTTTTTTTTCAGTGCTTCTCATCTGATAAGTGACGAAAATGGTTAACTTTAAAAAAGATCTTTCGGCGTATGTTAAATTTTCATTTTTAATTTAATTTCTTTCAATCTTCGACGAGCTCTTATTTAAAATAAATAAAGGATGTTTTAAAAAAGTTATTTCTGGTCTATTAATTGCCAAAGAAACGGTTTACTAATATAATTAATATGAATTTAGTGAAATACTAAGCTAATACAAAAAAGTTTAATTTATTATTTTATTTTCATTATTACCATTACTATTATTTTATAGCGCGCACAGTTCAGTACAACATTTCGAGTCATTACAGTACACATTTACAGTACGTTTACATTTATAAAAACAAACCACTATTGTATAGAAAAAATAGTATGCTATTTTTACTTCTTTTTGTTATCTTTTGTAATGGAAATATGATAGAAATGCGTAAGCAATTGCGATAAAATAGAATTTACGTGTGAAATTTGTTATTTTGATTTCATTCAATTTATTTTTTGAAACTCTGCAATTACCATTCTATACTAAACTGCGTATTAATCTGCATTGTATAATAATAATCCCCACTTGTCGCGCAGAAATGCGCAAATGTATTCTAAATCTTATTCATATACACATATTTTTATGTGTATAATAAAAAATTGTACAAACTTATTAAAAATAAAATCAAATTAAAATTGAATTTAATTACTATTGACATTATTACTATGATTAATGCCATCGTTATTATTATCATCCTCATCATTATTATTATTAATAATTATTAATTAATTAATTAATTTAATTAATTAATAATGAAAGAATTCCAGCCTCTTTCTCGACGCATCACTGCTGCTGTTCAACGACGTTTTCATTACAAATCTTCCTACGTGTAGAATTTAGTTGAGTGCTGTAGTAAGTGGTAAACAGAAAAGAAAAAACCTCGGGGACCAACGAAAGCCCGGACGTACGGATGTAGCCCCTAAGGTTGTAAATTTAAAATCTATAAGACAAATTCCCGTCACGTGGATTTTGAAAAGCGACTCAAACATTTCAATAATTTAGCAGCACACGTGAAATCTCTCATGTATTTGCAGATGTGTGATTTGAGGGCCACAGTGAACAAAGTATTGAAGAAATTATTTTCGGTTGAATCCTGTAACGGAATTAGTTTAAAAAGTTTAACATGAACGAATACTGATGATTTCTTTTATTTCGTTTAATCTGCGCATCGAAAGACTAAGTAGACAAATGAGATGCGCCTTAGTTCTCGGTTGTGTACATAACTGCTAGCATGTGTTGAGAATTTCAAGGTTTATTCTGCAGTATCGAATGGAAGTGAATTTTGGCAGACCCGGTAGATGTTGCTAACTGGAATTCAGAGAACGGCCCGCCGAGTTTCTTTTCCAACTACTGAACAAGTAAGCTGTTCGTGATAATTTTATTTTTGTGATCCTGCATCGGAATTTCATGCTGTCAGTAATATCATTCGTTCGGTCAACACTTGTGTGCATCAAGTTCAAAGTGAAATTTCGTGATTAATCGTTATAATTCGTTATTAATCGTGATTAATCGTTATAATTCGTTATTAATCGTGATTAATCGTTATAATTCGTTATTAATCGTGATTAATCGTTATAATTCGTTATTAATCGTGATTAATCGTTATAATTCGTTATTAATCGTGATTAATCGTGATTAATCGTGTTAAACATGTGCCAAATAAATCGATTTTTAAAATAATTCGATACATTTGCAGTAATTATCGGAATGTCTGTCCGAGAGCTAGTGCCGCAAGGTAGAGTTGACAATTCACACGCAGTTTCCGACGCTGAGATGTGAATTCTCGTATGTGTTCTCTCGGAAATTTCAGATAAATCGAAAGTCACGTGAAAAATATGAAATCATTTTATTAATGGTTGAATAATATCCGAGCGCAATTTATCTAATTTGTAATTATTAGGAATTATTTTTGCGAGCGTGTAAGGGCGTATTTATTTTATTTAAAATAAAAACACAAACGCTGACACCTGCTGGAACAAATTGACTGGTAGAAAAATAAAATAAGAAGGTGATCGGGATTAGTAATAAAAATGTTTATCGTGTAATTATTTCGAAACCGGCCTGTTTGCGATTAATGCAAAAAGTTACAGACGTAAAATGGAATTATGGACTAGTCAGTTGCAGAGAACGTTGCACACGCACTTTTATTAACTCTATATGTCAGATAATGTTTATTTGTTTTCCCCGAGCTATTATTATTAGCGTAGCGTATTATTTCTTTTTATAAATATAAATATGGCAACAGCGATTTTATTGTAGGATTGAAATCTGTCCGTTATCAGTGAAAAACAATTACGAAAACCATGATTCGATTTTCCGACGAGCCTGTACTTTGTAACCGATTACATAATTTCTATAGTTCGCGCAGGGAATTTTTACTTACACGGAAAATTTTGTTTCGGGACGGTAGAATTACTCTGGTGCTATTATTATTATTATTATTATTATTATTATTATTATTATTATTATTATTATTATTATTATTATTATTAATAATAATAATATTGAGAGATAATCAGTCATAATTATATCGGCCTCGGAAAGAGGGATAATTTCACTTGATATTAAATAATGTTTTCAAAGAATTTCGTTACTGCGATTTTTTTTCTAAATTGTATCCCTACCGATAAAAAAAAGAAAGAAATATCGTTTGTAATTTAGTAATAATAAAACGTCAACGCAGAATTTTATTAGAAATAATGACACCCCTTAATTGTATCTCGACCACGCGTTTTAGAGAACAACGCTCCACATTCGTGGGAACAGCATCGTATAATAATATCTTAACTCCGAAACGTGCCTCGATAAAACTAACATAATTAGAGTTTTAATAAAATTTTTCGTTAAACGTTTTAATTATTGCATTACTGCTTGGAAGATCCGTCTAATAATAAAGTTATAAAAAAAAAAAACAAATCATTTGTAATAAAGATGAAAACTATACAATTGGCATAATCCTTCCAGGTTATTTTTCTTATTACGGATTATTCTGCCGATAGTTAGTGACGTTTTAAGAAATTACAATGCGTTCTTCAACGTCGCTGAATATCACACCTTGTTTCATGTTCGACGATAGATTTTGAGCAGCGTATTATGTCGTCATCTAAGACATTTTTAGTGTCTCGATGAAATTTGCGCTGAAAACTATCGCATACGTTTATTCGTACGTTAAGATTTTTTTTTTTTTTTTTGAAAAACGCTTTTTATCAGCAAACACGTTCGGTATACCGGTGTATAGAGTAAACGGCGCTAGTGTTTTTTATTTGACTTTTTTTCCGCGAATAAGTGCGACAGCGTAAATAGTATTAATTACTAAGCGCAGTTTACAATCAGCCTCATATATCCGGTAAGAAATATTTTGTTTATCCCGATAAATCGTTTCTTCTCCTTCTTAAGCGAAAAATACCCTACAGTTGCCTAGCGATATCAATTTTGTTTGGATCCTCCCCCCCGCACCCACCCCTTTTGAATATTACAATCATTTAGGTACTTTATAAATTTTTAATTTCAAAATGAACCAGTGTACACAGTCGGTGGGTGTTTAGCAACTGTCGGGAGTGGTTCACGTTTTTCGCTTCATCTATGTATTTGCGCGCGCCCGTACACACACACCGCAATCACGTAATTTCCAATTTAACGTTTTTTTTTTTCTCAGGTTGTTCGCTTTCTTATTTGCGGGGGGGGGGGACTAGCGCCCCTGCTGTCATTCGTAATTGCCTTTTTCCAGACTATATCGTTGCAACGATTAAAGATGGTTAATATTCGCCGAGATTGAAAAATTTTTAAATTCTTCTGAAGTTTTATCTTATTTTTTTTTGTTTCTTTAATTCATTAAGTTCGCTCGTAATAATACTTGCGTAATTTGCGATCATCAGATTCGACAAATGTGTAATAATCTAATCCGATTACGTGACAAAAATCACATCGACAATAATCAACCCGTTGCGGAGAGCAATTTTGAGTTCCTATCAATTCGCGGAAGTTGTAACGCCTAGTTAAATACAGCCACATTTTTTTTTTGAAAATTCGATATTGATTATATGAATTAGAATTGAGGAAGCGTGTACAACGAAAAGCGACGCATCTTATAGGTATTATTTCTTCCGGACAATGTTAAGAAGACGTACGCAAAAAATGTCAGATTAGTAATATTCTCGGTTGTAAAAATATTTGACTCTTAGGTTTGGAATAGTCTGCTGAATTTCTGGGATAATTAAAAAACAAAAAGAAAAAGCATGAGAGCGATTATCGTTTCTTTGACACCGATTAAATTTTTAAATTTAAACAGTCGATTTGTCGTTAAATTTTTTTTTCCCGCGCCCGTGCATGAATATACACGTTGCCCCATTTTAATGCACTGGTCTCTGAAAATGTAATAATACATAGTAGCGGGAGCAGCGGACGGACGGCTTGACAAATTCGGGGATAAAACCTCTCCTCCGATTTCATGTCGGTCACTTATTTCAGGGTAATATCTTATACAATTATATATCTATACCCACACCCAACTCTGTACGTCTGTATCTAATGTGTGCATGTAATTTGTTATTAATATTTTTCGGTAACACAGAGGATTGGTGGCGACCAAAAACAGGTTTGTTTCTTCGTGTGGTTGTGCACGCGATGTGCCCTGTAGACATTGTGTACACGATTAAAACACCTTCCGCAGCGAACATCAGACATCGTTTGAAATTTTCTTAGATTTCTTTACCTTTTTTTTATCCGAATTACAAGTTGTTACATGTAAGCGATTTTATTTATCTGCAGCGAACATGTCCGCTGATGGGCGGTGCAGCACGTTTCGCGGGGAGCACGATTTGCCGCCAGCGTTACAGAAAACACCACTCGTGTTTGTTTTTAAGGCAAATTTTTCGATGTCGCCGAATTCTCGAACCATATTTATTTTCACTTGCCGTTGATCCGATTCATGCCGGTCGGATTCTAAAAATTTTAGAATATTTCGCCACAAAATTTTACTTCGATAAGTCGAATTATTATTCTCTTTTGAACGCGTGGATGGTGTTCCGTTCTTTTGTGGAAAAACAAAAAAAAATAAAATCAAACAGTCTTAAATGTTGTCGTCTAGAGGACAAAAGAGCACTCCCCGGTCTTTGAAGTTTTTCTCCGCTATTTCAGGGACAAACTATTATAATGTATATTTTAAAATTAAGACGATAAAAGTGTTTTAGAAAATAAAAAGTGACCAGTATTCAAACGCGTTTAAGGAAGTTCAGAAATTCAGATTTAGATGCTGCCTTATTTTTCCTTCGATGTCACTGATATCTGTCATCCTGTTAAGGTATTTTTCTTCCCTCATTTGCTAAATATCTCCCCCGAGCCGTAATTAAACAGGTATTCTACAGCACTATCAATTCCTTATTTCCCTCTCATGTTACCATTTACACGGATGGTTCAAGGGGGCCTGGTGGTGTTGGTACTTCCTTTATCCTAGCCTGATTTTAACCTCTCAGAATCTTTTCGCCTACCTTATTTCTGTTCTACATTCATAAACGAATTATTGACTATCCTTCGCTCTAATATTTTCATTTCCTCGAATCATTTTTCCTCTAAATTTTTGATTATCTCTAACTCTTTGAGCGCCCTTCAGGCCATATCCTCTCCCCTTCCTGATCATTCGTATGACACTTCATTGTCCTCCGTATACGTTCACTCATTCACAATCTTTCCTATCTCCGTTCGATCAATATTGATTTGCTGTGAGTACCCAGCCACTCGAGCATATTTGGTAATGAAGCGGCTAATTCCTTGGCTCGAGCTGCTGCTGCTTTCTCTCGCTTTTTTTTTTAAAAAACTTCCATCCGATAACCCATCAATTTGTAAAAGCTTTCATATCCGATTTTGGCCGGAGACACCTATGTTTCCCCCTTTTCTAATAATTATTCATTTCATCTGTTTGTTCAGCCTACTCTTCCTGCATATTCATAGTGTTTCTTTTGCATCCCTCCCTTCGGCGTTCTGATGTTGTTTCCATTGTTCGTATGCGCTTTGGCCATTATCTAAATTTCGTTTTTCCTTGATTTCTTCTCCACACTGTCCTCTCCATCATCCGAATTATGCAGTTATTTGCGACGCCGATCATGTGTTTTTCCAGTGTTCATCTCTCTCCGTGGAGCGTCTGCCTTGTATTCTTATTTGCTGAAGCTTGGACTTGCTACTCCTTATTGTACTTCCTATATCCTGTCCTTTCCTTGCCAAATTACTTATTCCTGCTATTTGTTCTTTTTTAGATAAAATTTCTGATCGGATTAAAATATAACCGACTTCTTTCCTTACCTTTTGTTTCTG
Organism: Icerya purchasi; assembly: GCA_039619475.1. Taxonomy (NCBI): domain Eukaryota; kingdom Metazoa; phylum Arthropoda; class Insecta; order Hemiptera; family Monophlebidae; genus Icerya; species Icerya purchasi. The sequence continues at coordinate 396,306,915 of CM077115.1, read as the reverse complement.
GGTAAATTGATTGACGAGCCCAAAAATAAAAAAAATCGAGATAAATATTTATCGCGAAAAACGGTTGCCTAAGCAGATCTTTAGTTTTTTGCTGTTTTAACTGAGTAATTTTTTGAAATTTTTTTTTTGCGGTAGTGTATAAATTCGCTTTTGAATTATATCCGCAGAAAAATCGGTCGGTAATGCAACTATTTTACAGCGATAAAAAATTCGGAAAGAAAAGGATAAAAAGAGAAAAAAAACTGTTCAACATGGAATTAATAATCTGTGTCTCACTTGAATTCACATGTTTTTCTTGCCTACTTTGTTTTTTTTGTGTGTGTTCGGCTTGTTTTCTGTCCTTGCGATAGTTATTTAATGTGTATTATTATTTAAGATTTGGTTATATTTTTTTTCGTTTCCTATGGACATTTTTTTTTTTTTTTTTATTCTTAAAAGTGCTCCCCCCCTCTCCATTAAATAATTACAGAACACTACAATTTACTAATACTGATTTATTTGACTCACCTTAATTGCTCTAATTTTTATGAAACTTTTATAATTAAAATAAAAACAGTTAAAATTTCGCGCTATTTTTTATCTTTTGATAAAATCGTTATTTAAACCCCATTTGTAGGGCTCCCGTTTATCAAAAAAAGGGTTAAAATAAGGTGGGGAAGAATTTCTCGAAATTTCTCTGAACTGTAATGGGAGAAACTACGTTAGAAACAACATCTCATTACCGTATATTTTATATAAAAATCATTTTCGATAGGCGCCAAAAAAAAAAAAAATATGTTTCTTTAACGAAAGTTTAAAAATGGGATGGTCCTCAACTTTAATAAATAAATAATCAACGTTATAATCGCTCATCAGGAGATCGATATAAAAAATTGTAAAGAAAATGGTGGTAAAAGTAATTTTCTTCAGCTAACGAGATATTTTGTACGTGCTTGATTTTAGTGATACTAAAAAATTTTCATTTAAAAATCAAGAAAGTACGATGACAAGCATTACTCTTTACGCATTAGGCGAGCTTTATTTTAGATAAACCAAGCCAAAAAAAAAAAAAAAAAAAAAAAAAAAAATATTTTTTGATGTGATACTTTCATTGATAATATCTTTATGGAAAACATCGCTTGTCGATGTTTTACTTACACTTTTCATAAGTAAATTCAGCCATTTAAGATTTTAAAATAATATTGAAAAATAAAGAAAAAAAAAAGAACCATCCTACAATAGGTGCTCAAATAGGAATTAAAAGAAATAAAAACATTCGGGGTAAAAGTTTCATACTTACCAATATCTTAGAAGATGGATTGTTCGGTACTATTTCGGTCTGGGCGTTTGATCGAGTGTATTGTACAAAGGGTTGTTGACCGAAATCTAGTACATACCGGTTAATTGCGTTCAATTACTCATACCTTTTAAATAGGAAGTTTTTTGTATACGAAGATATGTAATGTGAATTTTACGAGGTTGATATGCCCCGTGGTACTTTCCTTTTACAGCTGATATTCCGAAGAATAATAATATGACCTCGGCCATTTTTTCCGGTGATATCATTTCGTAGACAACAGGCAAATTGAAGCAATAGGCCGAAATTAAGACGAAAAATCGGTTCATCCAGCAGACGCTCGACTTGGTGACTGCATTAGCAACAAGCAGGTACCAACACACCTAAGTTAGATGCTCGTTTAATTTAGCAGCTGCGTGTCAAAGCGAGGTTAGCAAATAAACGTAAAAGTTAGACAACTCTATACTCGTGTGTTAATATTCAAAGAGGTGCCTTATACATAAAGTTTTATCATAAAACTCATCTGTGGGGGACCTTATGGAATTAGGAGATGCGCTAGAAATCGACATATTATACAGAGGGGTCGGTCAAAATAATATTATTAGACCAATACGTAAGGTAGTTTCGATAGAATTGAGATTTACAAAACCCCCGAACTGGGTCACCCAGGGGTTCAACGACTGTGCGAAAAAATCCGCAGGTCCGTTATTTGTTGGAAGTTGAGATTAGACCACGGAAGCTTAAATGCCGTAAATGATATTTGTAAATTTTAAATAATCAGACTTTATAATCATTAAAAACTCTAGCTGTTTGGATGCTTTCTGCAACACCGTATAATTCCATTTTATTAACGGATTTATTTTTAACGATCCCCCTTTTTCATGGTTGTTTAGAAAAAAAGGAAAAAAGTTGCATTTATATAGAAGAATATGGTGATAAAAAGTGAAAGTACGGAAAAAAGGTTAATGGCTGATAGGTGCGTATAGGCAAAGATGAAAGTATTACCTCCGAATGGCTGTTGTATGTTTATGGATGCGGTCGAATTGGTTCCCGTGGTATACTGGAATTATTACATTAGCCGATCGAATTGGTCCCCGCTTTAAATCAGTGTTTCCATTTAAAATGGTCGTCTGGTTTCCCATTGTTGTCGGAATTATCGATGTGAATCAGTGGGTTTACATGTATTTAGTTAAAACGTGATATCCCCAACTTCTAAAATATATATATATATATATATATATATATGTAGATATATATTTCTGATAGCAATTTCGAATTATTACGTAAAGTAGAATTTTTAATCTCATTAAACAATCGCCGATTTAAATTAACCGGACTACTGCATTTCATAGCTGCTCATTGCAAAGTAACGAGAGGAAAGTTTGTTTTAAATCGATTGTTAAGATCAGTAAAAAAATTATTAAACTTTTCGAGATCATTTTGTCTTTATTTAGCTGCATACAAATTTCTTCGTAACCCATTCGTAACTAAAAGGCTTTGTCAGTTTCATCTCAGGTAAAAAGGAACCCTTAATAAAAAGAGGACAGATTTAACGCATTCATTGGAATTCGACCAGCAAAATCTTACTCAATTGAAACTCTTTGATTTTTATAAAAATTTCGGCTAACGGTTAGTAAGTTTTACTACAGCGTTGTGTTTCATTTCTATATTGGGTTCGATAATGTGTTAGTAAAACACATTTTAAATTTCTTTTTCAAGAAAAAATCACGATATTTTGTCCCGGCGGTTTTAACAGTGCATAGCAGCAGCCGCTTACATGTTTGTTTCTTTTTGGTTTGGGCGCGTTGGAACCCAGCGAAAGTGAAATTTTTGGAAGTTCGCGGGAGCGCGATTCGAAGCAGGCACCTGAACGACACTCCACTGTCTTACCAAGTATTGTTGTAATATTATTCAGCGCGACCGGCGAAAGTCACAGCTTTCTACAATGAGGTAGTAGCAGAGCAATGTTTCCCGAATTTAAATCTAATACGGCGATCAATTAGATGCTGATAAGTAAATTCATCGATATTTCGCATAAGGTTTTCGTATTAGGCGACTAAAGAAGGGGCCTGGCGCATTTTACGTAAATTCCGAATTTTTAAATTCTAAATCTCGGTTGAATTGACGAAAATAAATAGCGTAAAACAAGAAAATGGACAATTGGAAATTGGAAATTTAAGAATAACATTTTAGCCGTGTTCGAAATTCATCGTCTGGAAGAAGAGAAAAAGGAAGAAAGAAAATTGATTGCCGAAGCGGAAAAAAACGGTTAATACTATTCCGAATAGCTATTTGTCACTCTCGGTTTGAAGTTATCAAGAACTGTCTCATTCGGTTCAGTGGCGAATAATTTTAATACAAAATACATACGCGTTGTCCTATATCGCAGCTTGACACTATCGCAGTCGTTAACGAAATGAAAAACATCGTCCAAGCACGTAAACAATTTCCCAAGTGAAAACGCATATGCATATGCCCTGCTCACTTCATTAACCTGTTTTTGCTTTTGCGGCATTTATCAATCATGGCACCTGCATAGAATCAACTCCGTTGATCATGCTCTCACACAAAAATCGTTGACCATAGTACATTTAATGGTGAGCTAATATCCTTCTAAACTGGTTATACATATGGCGAGAAATACTTTTTGGTTTCTTAAAAAAAAAAAAAAAAAGAAAAAACAAAAACACAAAAACAGGGCAATAACCGAATGCTGTTTTTATCTAGGTCAAGCAATATGCATGGAAGCTGGTCTTTGCCCCAACTTTCTTTGTCGCAGTTTCATAACGTCACTTTACACGAATCACGCCAACGACTATCGTTTGTAAGTTTGTCAGTAGTATAATAAACAGACCAATTTTGGGGAACGTCCAACCAGTAATATTATCTAAGGCAGCTGTAGGTTTCCTTTTTGTATTTTATGTCGCAATCAAAGCTTTAAATAAAAAAATAGATGATTTTTCTTTTTTAACGGAAACACCGAAGCGTGTTACTCTTGGTAATTTAAAGATTCGAAACGATAGGAGGGGGGTCAATATCATTGTTAATCAAGAGTTATATTATAGATAAAATTACTGTCGTCTCGTTTGTTGCATTTAAAATCCTTAGACATTATAATGGCAGCACTACCGTAATCCAGTTACGGCACAATTAAAAATTTCGCGAAAATTCGGAAAAAATTTTAATAGATGTCTAATATCATCCGCCGTCAATTGAGAATGTCTATCGGCCAAGGAAAATCTGGTTTTAAATATCAGAAAACCGCTGCCGCCGGGTTTCAACCTCGTCTTTTACCGTTAACTATAATTATCAAAATCTGCCAGATACGATCACCGGTTCTAAGTGATTAATTAAAATTTCGAAAAATCCTTAATAGGCCTCCCACATATTCTGCAGGAACGACGTTAAAACTTCAGCAAGCCACGTTTGCAAATGGTTCCGCTTTTTTTAACAACCATCTCTCTCCGGCGGTAAGCTTATGAATGGTTCGTTTTAAAAATTTCTCTCTAGTGACTAAATATTTTAATCTCGCTATTGCATGTAACTTATTAAATTTCGATTAGTAAAAGCGCATACCACTATAACAATTAAAGCGTTCATCGGCCAATAAGAATCAGAAATAACCTATAGCAGTGCCCAGCTTGAGCGATGCTGTAACTTTTTTTTTCAAACGAATTGGTGATCGGCAAAATGAAGCTGTTTTTTTTTTTTACATATTTTTAGAAAAATGGAAAATAAAAAATGAAAACATTTTTACTTTTGTAAAAATAAGCATCGAAGTACGAACGACGACGAAATAATATAAAAGTCGAGAACGATTAAAAAATTGCAAAAGCCGCGTCGTTGCATTTCGGATACTTCTGATCAGAAATTTTTATCGTTGAAATGAACCGGAGAAGAAATTCCGATGAAGGTGTTACATGACCGAGAATTAAAATAGATCTTACAAGGAGAAAACAAATTTCAATGATTTTTCGTGGAGTGGTAAAATACCATGTCGACATGACTGCGTGTAAAATATTGAGATGCAATACTTAAAAATATAGTTAAGAAAAACGAACTTAAAATTTCCGCAGTATAGGTTATATGTAAGTTAGATAACATTTTGCTTGAACATGGCGTCGTGGCATATGTCACGTTACACGTCTTACTTTTTTTTAATTTTTCCTTTTTTTTTTTGATTTATATAAATATTTATAATTAATTCATTTATTATAAAAATAAATAAATTATTTATTTATTTACACACACATTTATTATTTTTTTTACTACTTATTTATTTTTTCAATGCTTTTTTATTATTTATTTCATTAATTCAATTTCTACTATTCCAATAGAAATTGAACTTGAATAAATAATTAAAAAAAAAACACTGAAAAAATCAATAACTAACAAAAAATAAACGAGTTAGTAAATTAAGTTCTAAGTAGGCTTACGTATAAATAAAAAAGCAGCTTGATCATCAGTCTTTAACTATCGTAAACAATAATTAAATTACCATCTTATGTTTATTATATTCAAATAGTGATAACTTTAATAAAATGTAAAATTATAAAAATATCGGAATAGTAGAAATAAAATTTATAATAAAAAATCATCGAAAAAATCAATAAGTAGATAATAAAAAAATTATTTATTTATTTTTCTAACAAATGAATTAATTATAAATATTTATATGAATTTAAAAAAAAAAAAAAGCAGGAAAACACTAAATGTACACACAGCTATATTCAAACCCGCGTATACTAAGGGTACGCTTCGCGAACGTTATCACGTAGGCTTCGGCGTTTCCTAGAAAAAGTGTTATATAACTTATATATAATAACCTGTACATAAAATGTTGGGGAAACCATTTTTCTTGCCTATATTTGAGTATTGCATCTTAATATTTTACACATAGTATACACCGACAGATGGTATACAACCGATCCACTAACAATCATTGAAATTCGTTTCCTCGAGGCCGTAGGGTCTCCTTGTTAAAGATGAACACAATATCGGCGAGATTGAAGTAGTCGTTCCAGTTAATGCTGTAAAATCTAAAAGCCGCGTAAAATTTGCTTTATACCGTACATTAATATATCGTATAATACCGATTTTTCGAACTTTACAGTGAGATCGCTTTGAACCCATAATACTTATATAAGAGTAAATTCCAACACGTAATTTGTTGGACAAAAAAATCTATCCAGTTCTGCGACATATTTCACAGCGCATAACCCGGAGCGCTATTGCGACGCATGTTCGAGAATGAGAAATTCTTCAAAAAAATTCGAACATTTTCGTAATTACTGGTACTGTAGCAGTGTCGTCTCCTAGAATAGGTCGAAGCGCTTAGAATTCGTAAGAATTCGTACTAGCATCATTTATTTTCGATTAATTGCGACGACATTTGTGCTAAATGAAGGTATTAAAATGAAAATGGAAGAAACGTTACATTGCGTAGAAGGTTTTTGCGCCGATTATTCGGAAGAAGAACGCCGAGAGTTAATAATCGGCAGATAGGCGAAGAAATCGAAGATAACAACGACGGCGAGATGGAAAACAAAACTGTCCGTGTATAATGCAGGTTGGCAATGTAGTGGAGCGGCCTCGGGTCGGGGAAGCTGCGAGAAGAATTAGCGAAAAACGAAAGTTTTACTTTTACATGGTGCTAACAAAGCGCTAATGATCAATAAATCTCGCGAACGAGGAGGCTCCGGTACCGCTCGCTAGGCTTATAAGTTATGGCTCCCGGTTCAGTATGGCACACGGTTCAACTGCGGCCTAGCATCATAGAGCGTAGGCAGTGATAAAGCGGGAAAACGGACGAACGGCGATATCAAAGCGAGACGAAGATAATGTAAGTGTTGCGGCCGGACGGTGTTAACCTTTAGAAAGATTTTTTCTATTTAGTGGCCCAACTGGCATTTTGGCAAAATTTACAGCAAACTTTCTGCATCGACATTTCTGTGTTCGGCCGTCGACTTTTAAAACTTTCACCTCGAACGGAACAAGTTTAATAAATGAATGATCGCCGATAATGTTAATTATCGAAAAAATCTCGAAGGAAACCAGATCGATTTTTTCTTTTTTTCTTTTGTTGTTGAAATAGAAAAAACCCCAACTATCAAAAGATGCGACGATAATTAATTAATTAGTAGTATTAAAAATTTAATCTTTACACGTGCCTAGCGCCCACATGCTCGGCAATCTCGATCAATGATGATTGTTCCGCGATACTAACGTGTTTTGCGGTAAACATAGATTAAGGAATAATGAAAATTTGTTAATAATACGGGAAGACTAACCCCCCCCCCCCCCCACACGATGACATTAAATATTCAATATGTCGAGTTCTCCCCTGCCCCTCCCATCAAAAAACAAAAAAAAAAAAAATTCCGAAGATGAAAGATTCAGTAAAAAATATTTTCTTTTTTTTTTTTTTTTGTATATTCAAGTATCTATATAACAAAAAAAAAAAAAAAAAAATGTTTCTAATAAACAATTTATGCTACATCATTGTAATGATTTTCTTAAGTTAAATAATGTATCATCGAATGTTTAAGGGGGTATTCTAGTCTAGAGGCACGAATTTAGGAGGTTCTTTCAAGCTCAATAAAAAAAACAACAATAAATATTTTTACTATTAATTTTTTTACCAATTATTTATTCATATTTTAAGAATGCACAAAAAAATTATTAAAAAAAAAAAAAAAAAATCAAAATTCACAATAGGCTGATCAAGTGGAGGGGTAAAAAAAGGGGCGTGTCCTGGTTGACACGATTCCAACCCTTCTAGTCATCTGAAACAAAAAAATAAAAGATTCCTAATCAGTAAGGATGTCGTTATAGCTCCTACCTCAGAGAAGAAAAAAAAGGAAAAAAATTCTCGTAAAACGGTGACTGTTTGAAAAAGAAATCGATTTTTTACCTGTTTTTTGACTTTTCTAAATTTTTTAAAAATAGTAAAAATCAAAATTTTACCTTCATTCTAGTAGGGCCTATAGAGGGATGGATAAAGAAGATTCATACTCAATTTCAAGTAAATCGATTTATTAGAACTTGAGATATCACGTCAACCGCGCTGAAAAAAGTAGTTTCGAGAAAAACGCGTTTCAAGTTTTTTTAAAGATTCAAGAAAAGTTTCAGACAGTCTAATTGTCATAGAACGGTACACGTTATACCTACATTTTCTTAATCGGCGATTCCTGCGTCATACAATGGATCTTATTCTACTTCAAATTGTACACATTTTCTGAAGTTCTAAAACTAGACGAGCAGTCCTAGCTTCCTTTGAAGCATCAGAAGCTCGGATTTCAGAGAGTTCAATCCGAGTCCCGCCTGCCTTAATCTTTATCTATCTGGATGCACAGCATACTTCCTTTGTTACTTTTTTTAATCTATTTTACACTTAATAAATAAAATATTCACTCAAAATTTCATATTTTTGAACTGTACACAAAGTACGTATATTTGCGTTGCTTGAAGATTGAAACGAAACTGACCTGAATTGAACATTAAACAAGAAAAGATTTCAACAAAATACGTTACAATGATATCCAATTAATCGATTTTTAAATATATATATATATATATATATATATATATATATATGGTATAAAAGAGTTTGATTTATCCTCAGGTAGTCGAAGAATGTCTACCGTGTCTATTGTTTGTGAGCCGATTTAGTTGCCGCGTCACGAAAATAACTCCGTAAATAATTTTAATTTTGAACAATTTTTTTAGGGACATATTCTTAAATGTTGTAACTATCAGAATATGAAAAAAAATAATTATCGGTTTTTTCACATTTTTAGACTAGAAGACCCCCTCTTAAGTCTATCGCAGTGAATACTCATAATAAATAAATTGCGGAGATGTGTTAAAAAGAATTATATTTGCTTAACGTTTCGGCCAGCTTACACCGACCATTTTCAGAAACGAATGATGGTCGCCGAATCATGAAGCAATATTATTCTTTTTAACACAGTTGTATCTCCGAAATTTATTTATTGTGAACATATATATCACACTGGTTTGTTAGATTGTGTGTCCGTTTTATAATAGGCGTATTCATTTATTAAGCAATTTCGGTAAAAGGTAGAAAAGTGAAATTCGGCATATACTTTCATGTCGAAAATTTGCGAGTTAAGGCCTTTTTTTTGCAAAATTCAATTATTTTATCGATTTTTCAAAATTTGATTCACTTACATGTCTAAATTATTGATACAACAATAGTAATAGTAAAATCACAAATTTCGATTGTCAACTCTTTACACTATTTTCGTGCTTGTAAATAAAGATTCGAGAAACAGAAAAAGAAAAAACAATGTAAAAAAAAACGTGAAGCCTCCAATTTAAAGAAAATTTGACACCATAGCGCCTAAACATTTTCACTTCTGGAATGAGATTTTAAGTAAAATTTGGTTTCCTTTTTCTCATTTATTTTTTTATTTTTTCAGTACAATTTAAGGAAATTTCGAAAGATTAATTCGATTATTTCGTAAAACATGGTATAACGAGAACATTACAATGTTGGACGGTAAGATATATTAACAAAATTTATAAAGCGATGATAGATTTCAAAAATAACTATAAAAAAATAGTATAATGGTTTTTAAACAACCGTGTTTATAAGTTGTATATGTGTATTCGTGGCGTGCGCATAATTTTGTGCGGCAATATCAACATTGTCGGCAAACGGTTCGGTCTTTCGCGTTGCCAACTTGTTAGCATTACAAACATCTACTACTAATAACGCAATGTTCGTCATTTAAATGGTAGCTCGGTTGTTCACGAGCGCATTTCTGACTTTGGTAACTGATTTATTACGCCAAGACTCGATATAAAACAAGGCTAAGAATTTATTCCACAGATCGGTGTTTAAAACGAAAAAAGCAAAAAGAAACACGGAGTTTCTAGCATTCGTCGTTTTAAGGTGGTACCGAAATTAAAATTCGAATTACCTGAAAGTTCCGTTACGCTTATAATATTTCCTAACTCCCCCCCTCCCCTCCTCCGTGTATAATTGCGGAATATTTTTTTGCAAAATTCCGGTATATTCACCGAATAAAAGATTATTTGTAATTCCGAAATTCTAAGTTGTTTTTTTTTCAGTTTCTAATTTTTTAAACACGAAACTCCACAAAACAATACACCCCTTGCAAAGTTTCCATCATAAAAAAAATTGCCTCAGATATGAACCTACGTGACGATTTTTATTCTTTACGTAACGCTTGAAAGTATTTTATCGGAAAAATCGTCCTATCTTTCTTAAAAAGGAAAATATAGCGTAGAATAATTCTACTTTTTATAGTTCAATTAATTTTTATTACCCAAAAACGATTTCGCTTATTTGAATATATTTTGCGATAATTAAATTTATCACGTTTTTCTAAGACGAGAAATTTCCACGAACAATTATTTTTCAACAGTTGCTGAAAAATGTTACAAAATTTTAACGATTTCGTCGTGGATCAGTAAAAGCATTATACTACAAAAGAAACCAAGAATCGCTTAAAAATAATCACTTCTTAAATTCCGAGGAAAAATTGAAAGAAAGAAGAAAGACCTAGGATAACACGGATGCATCGGGTAAAAATAAAAATGCGAATGGCTTATAAAGAGATCAAGAACGTAGCAGGCCGGAGGAAGGAATGGAGCAAGATGATTGGCTAGCTACAACGACAAGAGCAAGGGTCTTAAATATATGGATGGATGGATTCCGGACTTTACTCTTTTTAAAGATATAAAAACGTATAAAATTGAATTTTCTACGCTTTGCCCGATTAATGATTAATCAAATTCATTAATAATAATTACGCAAAAACATACAAAAACAACGTTAAAACTAAAGAAGAAGAAAAAAAATGAAATCGCTTTATTATATAGTTTGATGTATATTTATAGTCGAAACAGTAAGTACAGTTTTATGTGTGGTGTAGATTTAAAATCTGTTTATGAATGTTATATATATATATATCGTCTCATTTTTATTACTACTATTTTCATTTGCTTATTTATAATTGTGGATCATCAATTTGCTATTTTGTCTTCTATTTACTCTTATTTATTTATTCATTTATTTTATTTTATTTTTCTGGTTTCCCTTCTCTTTTTTTCTTTCTTTTAAAATCACATGTTGCGTTTAATTTTTTCGCTCATTTGTTAATTAGTCTTATATTTTTCAGTACGTAGTTTCATGTTTACATACCTTTAAAATTACTGGCTGCGTTCTCATTTATTTTAATTATTTTACTTATTTCATTACATATCTGTTCATGGTTATTTATATATTTCTTTAATTGTACTGCTTTCCACTACTCGCGCTCTATAGCGCATCTGTAGACCTTGTGTAACAATAATGATAATAATGATAATGATAATGATAATAATAATAATAATAATAATAATAATAATAATAATAATAATAATAATAATAACAATTATAATTGAATTATATTGAAAAAAGTGAAGCGAGTCCCATTTGACAGGGTATCGGGGATTAATAAGGTATATAATAAGGCTAACCGCACCGATGAGATAGAAGGCCATTTTGTAAACCTTTATTTTCACAGATTTCTCTGAATTTCAAGCTGTATAAATCTAAGATTAACCTGGATCAGAGCGATGCAAGTCTCAAAAACTTCTGGTTCGGCTGCCAATCACCTTAACCATTAAGTTATTGCGTTACCATTTAACCGTTTATTTTTTGACTGCATGCAATAATAATCATTTATACCTTTAATGTAGTTGTTTTGAGGGTTTGCATCCTAAAAAACAAAAAAAAAAAGAAAAGAAAAGAGAAGGGGTTGTTACACTACTTGGATTTGTTATTGAATTTTTCGGAACTCGCGGTGAGGCACGACACCACCGTTTTTATTTTCGGAATTAGAAAATCTTATAAACACGAGATACGGTGTGTTGAACAAGTGTGTATATTCTGAACAAATAATTAAGGTTTTTAGTATATTTTGTTATTACGTTGAAGCGTTCACGTTGATTTGACACGCTATAAATTTTTGCAATGAAAAAACCCTTTTTGAAAATGCCTCGTGCGGTTTAGGCACTACAGAATTCGAATTCGCGGGAAAATCGCGACGGTACATCGTGTAGGACGCATGACAATTGTGCATCGATACAAAAAAAATAGAAGAACCCCTTCCTGAATAATCAGTTGATTTTTATTAACAGCGATTACTGGGACGACGGTATTTTTAAATTTCAGAAGCTGTTACCGGTGAAAAAGAATTGATCAAAAAAAAAAAAAACTAACAAATTTCGTACGGGAACAGAGAATATACAAAAAGCGATGCGTCCGATTACAAATCAAGCGCGGAAAGTCCAGTTAACCAGTGTCAAGGAAATCGTTCGACTACTTTCAGTGACAAGTCGCATCATTCGCACGGTGACTGATAAGACTGGTGTCGGGGGTCTAACGGATTGTCGCCTAGAGCAGCGGGCTGATGTTTCAAATTTCAGTCGAATAGCATTTTATTCGATAGAATTTTCCCGCTTTAGAAGAGAGAAAAATGACCGGTCTACTAAAAACAATACCGAAAACCGAATATAATAAACAACATTGAACCTGTTTCGACGGGTTTTCTGTCGTCACTGTTCATTTCAAAGTCTTATCAGCGGCGTCCTTCTCGACAACTGTTACGTAACTGGACGAGCTCTATCTGTCCGATGGTAAATTACGCGTCGAGCTGGAAAAAAAGCGTCCGTTGCCAAAAAATACTATGTTGCTCGCTGAATTCAGGTAAAGTCGTGCGCCGAACGACTGAAACGGTCGCTTCATTACCGAGCCAACAGCCGCGGCGGGGATTTAATTGGAAGCGATAAAGATGTAGCACCGTTTTAAAATAACCGGAATCGACCACATCGACATGTAGAAATCTTTCGGCAGGTCGCGGTGACTGGTCTTCGACCGTCATTCATTATGCGAGCACTGCTTTTGTCGTGATTTAAACTGCGCGAACGAGCGAAATAAAAATAAAACCTGGCCGCTGTTAAAATGCTCATTCACTGCTCGTTACATAATATTTATTTCGCCTGATCGTCCGTGTGTGGTCAGTTTGGCAAATTACTACCTCGGCCAGACTTCTTCTCATATTACGGTCTCGAGAATTCGCGATAACAGCTCGCTGCCAAAGGGACCTGTTAGGATGCTTACATTTTTGCCGAAAATTAAAGCCTTATCGAAACACTCAGAAATAAAATCTAACATAATTGTATATTAAAATGAGGTGCCGCAAATAACATACGCATAGTTTGTTTCAGTTTTTTAGATATATATATATATATATATATTTTACGTTCCCAGCGATGAAGAAATCCGAAAAATGTCATACGAAAATCAGTGAAAAAGCTAAATTAATCAAAGGTTTGTAATTGCCTTTTCGCCGTGTACGATAGAAACGGGATATTTATTTTCGTTTAAAAAGTAACGTATATTTTGCATTTAAAGAGAAAGTTTCGAAAAATTTCGTCTGTTTACATCAATGGATTTGACAGAATTTACCGGGCAATTTATTAAAATCATAAACGTCTGAAACTCAATTTTGTTTTTCCATTTTTTTACCTATAGCTTCTGCTTTACGTTTAACGATCCTTCCAAGCCGTACACGGCTCTTGTCGCTAAAATTAGGCACGTGTCTCCCCATTCCTTTTAAGTAGAAATGCAGAAGTTTCTCTACTTGTAATTAACGAGTTCGGAGGCACGTTTTTAAATAGTGCATTTATATATATTCTTAGATATTCCAGAGGGACATTTCCACATTTTTTTTTTTTTTTTTTTTTGTTTTAGCATCGTTAAATGATCCTTATTTTTTAAATTCTAGATGTTTCAATGGCCACATATTTTACACACATTTACATGTGTGTGTACACACCCACGTGGCTTTGTATATACAAACTCAAAACACGCACGTATAAAAATATATAAATATATACATAAATTTACATACATTATATCCCCTTATGTACTCATCTACGATCACAACGGAGCGGTAAATAATACATATGTACTAACAATAATTATGATATTCCATCGAATGTTTAGCCGTGATCTTTTCGTTCGATGGTAGCAGCTTAATGATTTAACATGTTTAATATTTTGCGTGGTATATTTATTTAAATACTATCTCACGTTTGCATGCTTACCTGCTGCTAAAATTCTAACTTTTTACACATAGTTGTATTTTCTTAATATCATCATGTATTGGATCTGTTTTTATTTATTTAGCCACGTCATTATGATCAACAGAGATATAAAAGTTTTGCGTTCGAAACGTTGTGTTTCTTTAATGAGTTGCCGAAGTAAGTGAACTCCGTATTTATACTATTTTTCGTGATAGAAGTTCGATCGACGTAGCGTCATACTTTTGTTCATTTTTTTATTTTCCCGAACTCGTAAATTACTCCGCTAATCTTTCTGATAGAATTTTTCGTCAACATTTACACCTAATCTACCTACAATAGTAGATTTAGATTTAACCATTTTGTAAACTACAGTTTATTTTCCGAAACTCAACGCAGATTTATTTACGCAGAACGTACCAAAAAACTTCGTTTATACTAGTTCACGATCAGAAATATTTCCATCATCTCAACCGCTTCGAAGCTCACCCCATTCTGCAAGACGAAATACCATTTCTCCACTCTATTGCTAAAAAAGCTAATCGTAATGGGTTCAAACCTTTGTCCTTGAATAAATGCTAATTAGATTTCAAAATTTAATGCGAATATACTTTGTTTTTACGGAAAACACCACACTTCACTAGAATTTCGAAAAATTAAACTGCTCGATACACTTTTCGACATTTGCCCAGTTTGGCAGTCTAATCAGAAATCTAATCAGAAATCTAATCATAAATCTAATCATAAATCTAATCATAAAACTAATCATAAATCTAATCATGAATCTAATTAATGCGATTCCGACGGTATTAATTGTCAGTTTATTTACAATTGAAGATATATATGTAATACTTCTTTTTTTTTTTTTTAAATTAAATATGTATAGTTCTTGTTAAAAGTTAGCCACTGTCCGAGGTATTGTATCGCATTTATTATCAACAAAAAGAAAAAAAATTATCTTATCATATTCTGCGTTTGGTTTATTGTCCTCCTTGGCATTTTCAGAAAACTTCTAAAGCACGGTTAAGCCTTAATTCGATAAAAAGCAAAAAAAAAAATCGTTATAAATTTTGAGTCAGGTAGTTCCGAAATTTGGAATTTCCATTCCGCTAATGCACGTGTTTGCAACGCAATTTTTTTACAGAACTGAAAGATAACTGTACAAAAAATTAAAACCAGTTCTATAGAAATTTGCTAATTAAAAATCGAAAACTACGTTACTGTAACTAGTTTTTTAATATGATATCTATATATATATTTTTTTTTTCCCGAGGAATAGAGTGCGCCTATTGTGCCGGCCGCCTGCGTGCGCCAGCATTATACTTTTGTCGAACGGGGAGCGGATGACTGTTTTTACATACCTACGCGTGTAGTCGAATGCTGAATCGATCCGCCAAAGAAATCAATGCTACCCACAGAGATTTATGCGACCAATCCGGCATAAACTGAACCGGTTTCCGCGATAAATCATAAATGACCGATATTTCGAAAAAAAAAACGAAAAAAAAAAAACACAAAACCAAGCAGAACCGGACGGAAAAAGGAAGCTGTCCGGGAACTCGTAATTTACGTCGGGACAAGCGTTTTATTTTGTACATTCGACGAAATTATTAATTTCCAATTTTTTTTCTTTTGCAGATCACATTCAAGCAGCACCGATTCCGGGTCATGTCTTCTCGAGCGATTTGCATGCAAGACAAAGATAGAACTTGGAATATTCAGTAGGCTGAAATTTATGCAATTAGGAAATGCAAGACTCGAAGAAATATACTTCTCGTACACATGTATTGTGGCAGAAACGCTTCACCATTAGCGCCCGTTCAAAAAACGCACAAATATAAAGAGTTTGGGTCGTGTGGGCGTGGATCGACGAAAACGTACAATACCGCTCTGTAGAATTCTGGTTTTTGTGAAAAGAATAATACCTTTCTGGATAGTAATGGGGAATGGAAGACGCGAGAAACGGTTAGTTGACGTCTCAGTTTTTTTTAAGCGCTGAACCAGTAAATATGTCCTTTTGCGTCTCCTCCATTTGCAAGTCTGCCTACTTCCCGGAACGAAATCCTCTTACATTTTCATCGGTTTCTAAATAACCATCGAATTATCGGGCTTTACTAAGCAATTGCATTTTATTATTATCCAATATCCGCCACCGTGATCATTGAATCTCCGACGACAGAGATCAGAACGAGTTCGTTAATTTCGGTTTTACATTATCACTAAAGTGAAGTTAACAAAAACCCTTAATCGGCCATTTTCTTGTCCGTCTTCGAAGCAATTACTCTTGAAATGCAGCGCATTGATGGCGTTAGTAGTGTCTGATGTGTCGAAGACGTTCGGAAATTTCATATCACAGTATAATGCATCCCAGAACGCTTAGCAGGGTGGACGGTTTCCGTTTAGATTTCAAGCGGCAACACGGTAATCATGGCTAATTTAAAAATTTTTACGCGAGCACTGGCTTTTCGGAATGCTTATCTGATTGTTAATTTGATTTGCCTATTATTACGTCAATGAACAAATAAAAAACAAAAAATAATCGATTATTGTAACTTCGTTTACATTTGAACGGAAAATGAAGTGAAACCCGACTACTACTAAGAAGAAGAAGAAGAAGAAGAAGAAGAAGAAGAAATGAGAAGGGACCGAAACTTTTAGTTATATTACCAAAGACGTTCTTTAAAAAAACCGCGAACGTTTTAAGAAAAAATTCATTCTTGATTTCCTACTGTGACGTTCAAATTGCTGCTTGTCCACCACCTTTAAGGGTAGTTTAAATCTCAAAGTAATCGATTAGTGTAAAAAATTTTAATTTTTGAAGTACATAAAAACAGAGATTACTCAAATGGCGATGATACTTACAAAAATAATCGATCCGGATTTAGAATTTAAAAATGTAAAAGAAAATAAAATAAAATTTGGTTGATTGTTGTTTTTTGACGATTTAATTTTAAAAGGGGCCAACCGATTAATTTTCAGAGAAAACTAGCACAATGTTTTGCGTAAAAGCTTTTGATTAAATTAGCGTTTGAAGGTTTTCTTTTCTGTACTTTCTGAAGAACCGCTAAATAAACCGCCTCGGCGGGAAGAGAGCAATCCGGAAGTGGAGAGGTATGCTTAACAGCGATTGCGTTAAAAAAGAATCGAGTAAAAGTCGTCTAATTGTTTTCATTTAAACGTGCTTCATATGCAACGTTTGTAGTTCATTCTTAGACACTGCATCATTTGATTCGTTCCTTTCAAAAACGAAATGTTGTTTCGCTCTCGTCAACGGTTAAAAAAATCTCTATTAAGCGCAAATTGTTTTCAATTTTCTTTTTCAATTCATCCTTCGAACCTTCTCTGATAAATACTCTGCGATTATCGACCGATTTACTGGAAGAATTCGTGAAATTCAACGGTTACTGTGTACAATGTACTGCGATAATAATGTAAAAATTAACCGAATGAGTTTCGTTTTTTTTTTTTTTTTATGTTTTTTTACGAACAAATAATAACACTATTATAGGCTTGAAAATCTGATGCGACTTTTTATCGTGACCCAATATCCAAAGAGAGAAAAAGAGCAAATTACATAGCTTCACGCCGAAGTTGCTGGAAAAAGGAAAATTTGAAAAATTAAATTGTCTCAACAAACTTCTTTTTTAAAGTTTTATTAAAATCCCCAAACCAAAAAGAAAAAAACATCCATCTTACAGCGTAATCTGCACGTACATTTTAACTGTTGCTACGATAGAGACTATCAAGATTTTATAAGTTGAATGGGAAGAAGAACAAATTTGACGAACACAGGACGAAAAACTCCCCCATTAAGGATGAGAAAATGTATTACTTTAACGTCTCTATGTAGAATCATAATAAACGCGAAAAGATTCTGAAACCAGTAGATATTAGAGGAACCTAAAGTGTGACCGGGAGAAACTGGCAAAATTCGACCCAAGTGCAAATATGAAAAAGAACATTAGAATTGAATGCGGAATAAATAAGATGGCAAATTCCAAACTGTAGCCTACCGGAACAGAGGTGGTTGGTAAAATACACGAAGATACTTTATTCTTAATGCGTCGTATTTAACCGGAAAAATATCTGTAAGCGAAATTTTATCGAAAAAACGTGAAAAATAATTAACGCTTTTTCTTTAAAGGCACACGTTAGAAAAATCTTAATAAGCCTCTCCCCCCAAAAAGAAAAAAACCGTGCACGTACGGCCCAGCAATGAAAGCTCGTTTCGCCGTAAAAATAAAAATTCGAAATAATGAAACGCTCGCTTATTACTTTTTTCCTCGTGTTTATAAAGAGAAAAAAAAATCATTCGCTGAACTTCAGTATTGACCGCGGCTGTCGGCAAACTCAACGGCTGCTTTAAAGCCGTAATTTGAATTCAGTTATTTGCCGCTGATCAGTTTAAAGTTGATGATGATATTGTAAAGGATACGGGTAAAAGAACAGCTTCAGCAGCACACTAGTGAGCATATCGAGTAACGTGGAGGAAAAAGATGATTTAATAATCTGTTTCGGAAATCAGCAGAAGTGAACATTAGAAGAATGCCTGTAATTGTTATTATCATGTAAATAAGCGGTTGGCTAGAAAGAATGGCTAATTATTTCTTAATTATAAGGTAGCAGACGGTAATGCGCCTATATATTAAACGAGAGCGGAAGGTGACGCGCACGATAATGACCTTGAACGCTGAAATTATTCAGCGGGGAAAATTCCATGATGGCCGATAGTGGAAGACTTGACGATGTTCTGTGACATACGAAGAGCTACCGCTAATTTTATTAATGCGTAACTAATTAACCATCTCACAGCAGCCGCTCAAAACGCCTTGCTCTAGCACCGTGGTATCTTTAATTAATGCCGCTAAAGGGTTCTTTAACGTTTTAACGCTTTTCGCTAAAAGCCTCTCGATAGCGGCCACTGCGCGCCGTTATGCTAATGTTACGTGCACGCATCGACCGCCACGAACCGTTCCAGAGAAACCGATAAATGTTTGCAAAAATGAGCCGCCCAATTCTCTCTCCTGCGAGCACTGTAAGCCGAGGGAAAATAAATGTGCAAGAGTTGTCGGGAAGTTGAGTAATTGCCGCAGTTTACGAAGCAGCGGCTGAAGTTAAGCAATCGGCGGGCGCGGAATAATTGAAAAAAAGGAAAATCTACCAGAGGAAAAAAGTACTTCAACTGGCGAACATACGTTATGTGGTGGAGGGAGACTGCCTTCTGGGAAAGAAACCGGATAAAGTTAATTTTACCACACAGCTTAAAACCTTAACGAGGAGGGGGGAGGGTTAGGACGGCTTAGAAATTGACAGGTTGTTGCGTTACTTTGAATCAGTTTGGTTTATGCAGGAGAAAGCGATGCAGGACGGAGCCTCGAATAATCATTAGCGGGAATATTATAATAATCGGGAAATTCTCGAATATTTCCGAGAGGATTCATATTGCTCGGTTGAGAACGATCTCTAGGAAAAACTTGAAAAAGCCTAATTCAACTGCGTTGACGTTTTCTTACTGCTACTTCTACTAAGTTTCCTAGCTTCCACACTTATAAGACGTGTAAAAAACGATTTTTATTGGCGAAGACTAGAAAAATTCGTATTGGTTGAACAAAAAGATTTTTTAGAAAAAACAAACTAAGCTTGGGGTCGTCGAAAGATTTGACTAAAATTTTTTTTAGGTTTTTTAGGTTAAGCTGTCAACTGTTGTTTCTGTTTTTACTTTTTAAAGCCACGATTTTTCGTAAGTTCTCTTTGTCCGCTGGTTAATAAAAAGCTCACTGAATTACGTTCGTACTTTTAAGCAAATGACCGCACTTATAAAAGTCCCTCGGCATTGCGGAACGAGCGAAGTTTTCCGCGGAAGCAAAAGAAATTTTCAATGAGATTAGTCGAAGGTGAGACGTCCTTTTCTCGTCGAAAATGCTTCGAAATTCAACAATTTTTGGAGCTGCAACCGATTTTAGATAAATTTCAACGGAAATTCGGAGGCTAACCTCAGCATTATATACATCGCGTTCCACTTGAAAAATGCAGAGGGCTCCGAAGAATTTTTTGCGTGTTTTTAAAGAGAAATTTTCTTATGATCCGAATAAGATTTTCTTTGCTATTCGTGGTTGGAACTGTTTTGGTGTCTTCTCATGATATTGGCTATAATTCTTATTGATGGTTACTGAGTTTCGACATTCGAAGGTAAAAAAGTGCAGTTTCAAATTGAAATTCGTTTCATACGAATAAAATATAAAAGCTGGTCAATCATGTACTAAATGTATAAAAAACATCTGATAATCACTCATTGATAATATGGGTCGTAATCTGCGAAGCTGTGAAGACCCATTTAATGGTAGTTTTCAGCGCGCACGGACAAATGCAAGTTTTAACATATTGGTAGTGTATAGAATAAAGTCGGAAACGACATTTAAAATAGTATTAAATAAGTTACCAGGAACAAGTTTGAATATATTAAAAAAAACGAAAATATGGTGTTTTTCTTTTTTTTTGAGTACGTTCCACCACTTTTGAAAATCTGAAAAAATTTATACATATTTTTAGAGGAAAAAATACGTAAAATACTGTTTTTTTAGCGATGATTTAAAAAATCGAGTTTTAAAATTTTTTGAATTTCGCGTAAAACTTTTTTGAACTCCATTTGATAGGGCTTGAAAACTTCTGCAATTTGGAAGAGAAAAATCCATAGCTCGAAAATTGACCGAGATATCGTCAAAACACTGAAAATCACAAAATCGGACCTTATGAGAATTTAGGGGTCCGAAAATCTAGGGGAATCTGCGTTTCCACTGATACCGAACGTAATGGTGTGTGTAATTACTAATGACTGTCGATTTGACTATCTCGCCCGGTTAGACCACCTTTAATATAAAAAATTGTACGTATCACTGTTGCCGGCGGTGTTCCGGAGCGAGTGTGGGTTTTTGGAAATGCAGCGATTTTCTGGTGGTGGGAACTGCGGCTATTGAATAACGAGATCCTTTAATTTGGGGCCGAAATCTTTATTAATAAATTTTTACCGACTATTAATCCGGGCTACACGTTTACGTTGAGTTCCACGGTTTTTTTTAATATCGAATCAATTTCACGACTTGTCTACCGGAGGAGCGATTCTTATATGTCACGAGATACAAGTGTGAAAAATTAAAACGATACTCGAGAACGGTAAATATTGCTTAAAAAATGAACAATTTCTCTAAGCAAAGGTGATAGGCTGACTTAAACGAAATCTGCATCCGATTCTTGCCATTTCTTCTCTCCTTTCCGCTTCGTGACCGCTGCAACTGACCGTATCAGGTACACGCTTATCCTTGCGGGGCGGTCAATGATTGGCTACTTCCGACCGCGACAACAGGATTTATTTCTCCTCTTACCAAGTTTTCCGAAAAGTTTATACTTTTTCAATTTTTCAATTTATATTTCTATATTACACATCTGTAATGTACACGATTTTTTTAATCAAATTTTAGAATGCATTACAATACCCGGTCATTTTGAAAAGAGTGGAATGGAATTTTAAGGGGGCACGGAATTACCGGCAGGTGTCCTGATATTTCGAAGAAAAAATTCACACGACCTCTAAATCTTCGTTGGTCTCACATATCTCGAAAATGTGACGTGTTAGAGAATATTAAAAAAGGAAAAAAAAACCGACAACTATCGCGCTTGGCTCTAGAAAAACAGAATATCAATCGATTTACTATAAAATAACGTAAAAGCGATTTAATCTCAAGGTTGCCCCTTTCGAATTCTCACCTTTCCAAAAATAATAAAAAAAAAAAACATGCTACGAGTAATATAAACCTTGCTCATACGTACGGAGTGTTGCGATGCCCGAACGAATTCTTAGTGATTTTTTATAGCAGAATCCCGACATGTATAGAAATCTACTCTTTTCCGAACATGCAATTTGCTCACGTGACAAAGGAGTTTAGCTGTGATATGGAAATTTGACAGTCATATTTAGTTCGTCTTTAAGCGTGACATTCGTCTTACTTTTAACGATCAGCTGGGAGAATAAAACAAAATCATGATTCAAAGCTTCAATTATGTTAATTAAATAAAAATAAGCGCGTCTTTGCTGTATGAGGAATAGGGGTAATAAAGGAGTTCGATTAGGTACATTAATAATCACCGTTATTTCTGCCAGATTAATCAAATATGCTTACCGCAGTGCAGGAATATATTAATAAAATATACAAAAGTTCCTCCGACTAAAGTTAAAAAAAAAAAAACAAAAAAGCTATCGTTCCGATTTTTCATATGCGATTTCCGTAACTGATCATTCCCGATGACGGTTTTAATTCATCATTGAAAGAGAATATGAACGTCGTTCGTCCGAATTTAAAAGAAAAATATTCCTCCTTAATGAGATAATTAAAATTATCCGTGTATCCCAATGAGAAGTCATTCATCGATAATAATTGGCGACGGGCGCGATGAAAAAAATCTGTTAAGTAACGATTTTCAAAATTACGTTGATGATAACGGTTATTAAATATATATGTTAGAGAGTTATCTTATTAATTTAACGATGCCTTTGAAATTCACCAACCGCACTCCGAAGCAGATATACAAAGTACGAGTATAGGACGACCAGGAATCGGCAGAAAGTCTAACACCGTAATCCCGATGGGTAAAATAATACGGATGATGATATTGTTACGCGACCAAAGCAACCACAACAACGGCTGCTATTTAAATAGTAATTTATAAAAGATAAATAATTGGTCGGCGTAAATTTCAGGAACAAACTTGGCAATCATGGTGAACCGCCAGCGTCAAATTTAGACATAAAATATAGGTTGCCCGTAACGTTCGTCGAGCACTAGACCAAATTCGATTAATCGGCGTATATAGAGAGATATAAACTTTCGTAAAACTTTCCAAAAGTTCTCGAAAAAAAACAAAACAACGCTTAATAATAATAATACGGGGGCAGTATTGAACGGATAGAGAGTAGTAGAAGCAGAAAAAGAAGCCAGTCTGATTCTTTATCGACGTTACAATTATCTTCTAATCATAGTAATAATAATAATGCTTAATAATAGCTAATGATAATGCTAATGATGTGCGTGATCGTCGTTCGATTTATTTCTGTAATTGAACTATGCGGCAGGTGAAATAGTTAACGGTGGTCGACAGTATCTCCGGCTACATTCAAAAGTACGCAACGTGTTTTGTTATTCACCGGTTCACTCGAACCGGAACTGCATTATTATTAATCTCCCATCATCGATTCGCTTTCAGCTGAAAAAAAACCAACTGGAAGAAGCCAATAGCATGAAAAATACTAAGCGATTTCGGTGCGCACGTATGTTCACGCTGAAATCACTGCTATCGCGGCCTCTTTCCGACCTCTTCTTTTTTTCATGTTCAAATCTTTTTTGTTTTTAAACTGGACCGCCACACACAGTTAATCGATTCGAACACACTTTTCCTGATTTTTCGTATTCTTCTCTTTAGACCGCCAGGAGGTGGGAGCGACCGAAATGAGTTAAAAATAACCGAAATACTCAAAATGACGATAATAGTAGCAATAATAATAATAATAATAATAATAATAGAAAAAAAGGCCGAAAATAGTAGACGGGGACAGCATAAAGCTTAAGCAGTTCTCTAGGTGCTCGTTTGGGGCGCACTGCATTGTCGGCACTGCACTATAGTGAGCCGAAAAAGAACGAATTAAACCGGTATATCATGTTTTCTCGTTTTAATTACTGGCAGTGCGATATTTTTAGGTAATTTTAACTAACTGAAATAGAACTTGAATAACGCACGTGCAGTTTAACATCGTATTTTCCATTTCAGTCGGGTTTCAAGACCCGGTTTGAAGGTCATCTGACTGCACT
The DNA here is from genome assembly GCA_039619475.1 of Icerya purchasi. Classification (NCBI taxonomy): domain Eukaryota; kingdom Metazoa; phylum Arthropoda; class Insecta; order Hemiptera; family Monophlebidae; genus Icerya; species Icerya purchasi. The sequence continues at coordinate 396,282,660 of CM077115.1, read as the reverse complement.
CAATTCGCGAACCGTTCGAAAACTTACGCACTCCTATATGTTACTAGGCCGAATGTTAGCATTCGTAATTTTCAAAGTATTTCGAAAAATTCCGAAGTTGCCCGCAATTTTCGTGCCATTTAACCGGCGCGCAGGTGGCCTTTTTTGTAAAAACAACTGAAGTGCCCCCACTGCGAAGGAGATGTTTGACCAAATTAAATTGTGCTACCGAACGTTTTATTACGGGAAACTGAAAAAAAATGGAAGCGCATAAAGAAAACCCGGTAAAGAACAAAGTAATTTTTGCCTTAATAAGCTGTTGTTTCGTGCGCAAACAATTTAAGCTCACTTCCGTTTCCCCACCACCGGCAGGTAAATAAACAGTTGACGACACGTGCAGCAGCCGATTCTAGGAAAAACGCCCGTACTTTAGACGATGTTAATAAAGTTTTTACTACACAGTGTACACTAATTGCGTTTTTTTTGTAACATTGACCTGTAGTTTTTGGTACGGGGACTTCTTTGCTCCGTTTAAAACCGGTTGCAGAAATATATAATATAGACACCAGTAAGAAACGGAGAGGCGACGACGCTGAGGTCTAAGATAAGCGTTTGAGAGTGGCGCATTTGAAATGCGCGTTGAAAGAATGTGGAAGAAGATACACCACCGACTGATAAAGAATTGGATCAGGCTGTAATTAACAACATATTAGAACCGATGTAGGAAGATGAGGAACTGTCAAACTATCGAGGTCCTTAGTCTCGTATAGAGATTGGGGTAAGTTTTGCACAGTCGAAATGGACTTATTGCATCGTGACTGATAAAACGCGGGGTTGAAAAAGTTGCGTGACACTCCTGCTTCTGAGGCGTTTTAGTAAGCTCAACGGCTAACGGAGAACGTGAGCTCACAATAATTCAACGCAGTCGAAAAAAAATAAAAATGGATATCGCTCATCGTCGAATAAATTGATCGCTTTTAAATTTCTCAGTTTTGTTACGTTTATAGAAGAGGTGGTGAGACAGGTCGACTACTCGATATTTGTATGAGAGACTATCAAAGGACATCTTCCTTCGGTGCCTCATTGAGCTCGGGGTCAAATGCACACTTGGTAGGATGCATAATGTGGCAAGTGAACAACTTGAATAAAACAGGTAATACTGAAGGATAATAGAAGAAAGAACGTCGTTTTTATTATTAATTTATTCGATTTTTTCCGCTGTCCTGTCGCAGTATTTCGTCGATTAATCTAAACGTACTCTCATTCAGCGGATTTCGATCGAAATTGCAGCTGTTTTTTCCCGTGTCCTTTCAACGGAAATACTTCAAAAATGCCCAGATTGAAACGATAGGATTACAAGGAATTTAGAGAAATTTAAAAAAAAAACCGAAGGTACAATATTTTCCAAAATACTGCATTTTATTAGACATTTTAATTCCTTAGAAAAAAAAAAAAAAATGTACCTGAAAGGTCCGCGCGATTCTCTGTTTGATGTAATCGACGCCTACCTTTTTTTGTTTGCTTTTTTTTCTTTTCAATTTAATCTATTACTGCGAAGAAATTTATTATCGTTCGTTTTTGTTTTTTTCCGAATTTTTCGTAATGGTCACAAGCGCTGTATACACGCAGTAGAGTTTAATGGAGCCAATCTACTTCCCCTAAAAGGATGGAGAAATACGCATACACGGTAAAAGTAGGATAACAAAATAACATTATGACTTCTGAAGAAATTCTTAAATACAAAAATCCGTAACGTTTTTGAGAGCTTCTTCTACAGAGTAATATTAAAGTTAAAACATTTCAGGGCAGATTTTGAAAAGTAATCGTAGATTGTTGCGCGATTGTTAATAGTCTCAGCAGCGGTGGCAATAATTAATTTCGAAATAATTGAGAAATGTATATTAAAAGTCTTCCGCTAGATTAGATTGGAAATTAATTTAATTAACAAAGTTAGAATATTAACGATTATTTTGCAAAGCTATTAATAATTAATAAACTAAATAAAACCCAGTGTATCGGAAACCATGCAGAATACATGATAGTTTGCGAGAAGAATGTTATACCGCAAACACACGTTTCCGTGGTTTTTATTTTCACTTAATCGCTCGTTATTATAATAATTCTGATCGATTTAAAGCAGTCAACTTTTATTCAATTTTATCCGCGAGCAGCACTAAAACGGAGTCTTAGACACGTTTTATTTTCATTTCAATCCGGTGGTGCTAAATACTTTTTCCGATTGTTTCTAGAAATTTTTCGACTAACTTTTTCCGCGATGCATTCTTACAATTAAATCTCTCGGCCACATATAATAGAGCATGCTGTGCATCGGAAAATGCAATCGGTAATTAATTTTTAATTTATTAAAATTTAAAAAACACAGAAAACCACCGCGTACTCCAACGATCATTACGATAATCACGGAGATAAAGCTCATGGCAGCTTCAATGAGATGAAGCCATCGCAACTCTGCGTTAATTTGACCAAAGCGAACTTAGGCTAAAGATTTCCCAGATGTAATATTAAAGAATCTCCAGAAACATATCTGTGTTCTCACGTCCACAATCTCTTACCGATATTGTAGTTTTTTGAAACATCAGATAGCTCAGTTGCTTTAATTGTGCATACTTATCTTGCACTCTTTATTTATGAAGAAAACAAATCAACAAAATAAAAAGTGTAAGATAACCGCTTTTACCGCCTAGACCTCAAATTTACTTATACGGAAGTGTCATATACAACACGCTATAACTAAACGCGCTATTTAATCATCTCTTTTCGAAAAAAGAATAAAAATCCGATTTTTAATGTAGCACAAAACGGTTGGTCTTTAAAAAATCCAACTTAATTTATAATCGCTTGTTTCGAAATTTAATAAATCTCCAAAGCTGATAATCGCGCGTCAGAACTCTCTTCACGAAATTCAAACAAATTTACATTTCTTCAGTGATACAGAACTTACAGAAAATTCGTTCAACAGTATACATGCATACATACCGGCAACATTTGCACAATTTTGAATATGCTCCTTTAGTTTAGTTAAAATTCGGCCCTTCTCGGATTGCAGCAAAAAATAACATTAAAAAAAAAGGATTAAAGTTCTCGATTTATGTGCTTTATTAATATGTTAATGAAACATATTTAATCGACATCCGATATCATTTTTGCAACCGCAGCATAAAGCGTGAAGTCTGATGTGTTGTACAGAAGCTGTGAATTATTATCGACTTTAAGAGGGTCTTTTTTGTTTTGTTTTGTTGTTTTTTTTCTATTTTTTTTTTCACGCACAACTTATATTTGAACGATTCTCAGTTTATTCGGAAGTGATCAGCGGTGGTCACCATGTGAGTATACCGGTGAGTATTGATGAATACTCAGTAGTCATTGAAATAAAAAAGATGGTCCAAGTACATTTTTAGTAAGCAGGTATAAATTCGAATAAACGGAATCGAAATTATTTAACCGACGAAAATATGACGTTTTTTAACATTACTGCGTATAACTTTTGACAGTCTGAGCTGACTTGAATGATACCCTTTGGTCAGCGGCGGTCCCCCGCGTGAGTATTTTTTTCCTAAGTATCAAGCAATGCTGATATGCAGTTGTCGTTGAAGTAAACGTTAAAGAAAAAAAAAACGAGTCACCTTAGTGATATAACGTAACCGGCGAAAACAATTAACCAAAAACAGCTCACGTGACCGTAATATTCTGAAACCGATACTCAGTTATTTTTATAGGGTACCGAAAGCAGCGTCATTTTACATTTATCTATATTATTATCGGTAACGTTAAAAATGGTGAATTCAAAAAAAAAAAAAAAAAACAAAAAAAAACAACGACACTCGTAAATTTAAACAACTGGCACTAAAAGTATTAAAAATAATTATTCGATAAAAAATAATAAATTCTTTAGATTATATTATGATAATTTTTACACATTAATAATTTAATTGAAGTAGACACGAAAATCACAAATTGCAGTAATGAATTATGAAAAACACACGTTAAACGTTTGATGTTTTCAGTTCTTGGCTTATAGAAAAAACCAGTATATGGTTTTTAAATATTGCTGTAATTTGAATTTGGCACCGACTACAAAAGGTTAATGTTGTTTAAGAATTATCATAATATCTTTGTAAGATATATTAACCGATTTTTACTTTTTAGTACATTTTTATTATACTTATAAATTAAATCTTAAAGCGGGTACTTTGCTTTTTTCTTTTAAATATTTTTCTAAAGTTATACACATATTTTCAGTCAACTAAATTCATATCAAGAGGAAAAATTTCCCGGTAATTATATTAGCTTTTTGATCTTTTAAAAATTAATTTATATGTTAAAGAGGAAAAAATTTCTGTTCTGGTTATTTCGATTTAGACGTAAAAAATTTTATTGAAACCTATCCCTCGCGACAATGTTAAGAGAGTTCGCTGTACATCTGAGAATGTGAATAAAATTTCTGTTCTCGAGTAAATGTTATTTCACTGCAAAAGTTAGTAAAAAATTCATGACGAATTATGATTTAAATTTTTACGAACCTTTTCGTAGAAGGAGCTATAGTGTTTATCGGATGACATTAAGATCGCTGATGAAATTCGAAAGAAAAACGTTTTCTCGAGTAATATTGCGATCATTTTAAAGATCTCAAAGTTAAGATGTGGACAGAACTTAAGACATATTTTCGATTAAGCGGGAAGCGTTTTTTAATGTAGAATGTAATTCAGCAGCACATGTTTTTCTGAACGTAGAATCCCCGACAATGACCGGTTCGAATTTAACTGGTGCAATGTTTTTCCTTCAGTTGTGCGACATCTGTCACGGAATGCGAGAAGCTTGAGAATGACTTCAACGGTTTCGGGACATTTATCGATTCATTCCGCACGTCTCGGCGACATTTACTCGTCAATTTCAATACCGAATAATACAAGTCATTTTATCTCCGATTTTCCCCGTCGGCATTCGATGAAAGTAAGGATAGGCAATCTTATTTTTTCTTCCGTAATTAAAAAATCACTCGGCTGCTATTGATTCGTCAGGCGTGTGGGATGATAATCAAGTCGGTGTGCTACCGATATTTTCTGGTAATATAAGAATTAAATATCATTTTAAAAAATATTAAAAAAAAACGTTCAGTTTTACAATTAATTCAGAAACGCTTAATTCCCTATTTCTGAGTAATCAAATTATCATCGCACTTTCATTTGAAAATTTTTCCAACGCTCCTCAATGAATTCGCTGAAATGTCTAATATGCTCGTAGCTGCATCGAACAGAATGCTTCATAATTTTTTATCTTTTGGTTATTATATTTAGTTTCGATTTATTAAATTCTGCTATAAATTTCGTTGTCATTGCGCTAAGAAAAGCGAGACACATTGCATTTTTAATTTTTAATTGTTATTTCTTTTTTTTTTCGAAAATTGTTAATAGCCGCCATCTATATATTATCATTTATAAACCATCCTATTCCGTTCTTTTTAGCAATCGTTGCTTCCTCCTTTTTGCGAATTGCGTGCAATTAATAATTTGCAAAACCGATCGGAAGTAGACAGTCGAAAAAAACTAAAAACGGATTTGAGATTATTCTGCGACAACGATTTTTCGAAAATAAATAATCACGCTAATTTAACACCGCTTTTTATATCAACATAATATACTGATCTCGCACTGACAGCTATTACTACTCAAAATGGGGCTAACTCGTCAGTTATATCGTTCATTTATTTATTTTTTCTGATTTCTTGCCTCCCTAGATAAAACCCAACGCAAGGGTTTTCGATATATTTAACGTACTGTAATGGAAAAGCAAACACCGCTCTATTAAGCCTCAATAAACTGTGTCATACCGCAAAATCATCTATGCTTATTAACATTACTGGTTTTTTAACAACAACCGGCCGCCGATGGGTGGAGTATTTTTATTTTTTCTGAATAATCATGATTGGAAAATTACCAGGTTCCATACAACGTTTCTATTGATTAATATTTTCATTGCTTAATTACTGTTTATACATTTATACGATTTTATTGATATACATACAGTGTGAAGAAAATGAAATAAAAATTTAAAAACAATGCAGAAGAACATGTCTCCGCTAACTGAAAATTTCTGAATTAATTATTTCGCTGTTTACCGTTCCTTTTTTTTACTTCTTTTTCCTTCACCGGTGAAAATGTATTTTCAAAATTCGATATCTTTCGCAGCACATAGTTCAGCGAAATACTTTTATTGAGTCAAAAGGTCTAGGGACGTGTGTACACTTCTTCGCGAAATCCGGTGCGATTCATAAGTAAGTGTGTTTTACAATTTTATTTTTTGATAAAGAGCCCCGGTATTTATATGCACAACGAGCTTACTGATTGATAATTTTATTTGAACTTTTTAATTCGATAAAACGTGAGAAGTGTTCAAAGCTCGGCCGATATACAAAATTTAAATTATATTAACAGATAGCGTAAAACACGGACCTAGAAAAATTTCAGAAATAAATACGGAAAAGAATTACAGATTATTAATAGCAGTGGCGGACCGCCCTTCCGGGAATAGGGTAAGGGGCATGCCCACAAAAAAGAACAAAATCACGATGAACAAATTTGTTACAACTGACTATAAAATATTTGTATAAACGCTACCTATGGATTTAATAACTAACGTTGAATTCTATTTTCTAGTAAAAGTATTTTTATTCTATTTTAAACACAACTGTTATCGATCTTTCGTGCCTGTTTTGGATATTTTTAATTTTTATTTTGTAATTTTAATTAAAAATAGTTCAGTGAAAAATATATATATATACGTATATTAAAACGAACCGGATTGCTAACAAAAATAAAATATAATTAAAGTTTGATAAAAAATACTATCTTTCTATTATTTCTAGTAATTTACTATTCAAATTATATAAACTACCATTTTTTAGGTATAATTTTATAATTTAACTATTGTTTTTCACCTAAAAATAAAAGTTAAATTAAAAATTGCAATAATTATGTATTTTTAAAACATTTTTTAATTTCTATAATTTGATTTTCTTTATGAAACATGATATTTTTCTTAAATCGGTAGATTTACCATATAACGTATCACGGAATTATACAATTGTCCTGCCTAAAAACGCCTCTCTGGATCCACCCCCGATAATGCAATTTCTTCTCTTCTCTTTTTATATTGCGATATTGATTTATTTTGGAAAGCGTTTTTTCACGTATTCAGGATTGTCCACAGACCAGTCTCATACATTCCCGCGTAAGAGGATGAAAAAGAGCTGCCGGACAGTTTTTTCTGTCGAAAAATTTCACTAAAGCGACACGGTTTCCGGTACAAATTATTTTTCATTTAATTTGACGTCGCGCATTTCGCTACTTTCTGTAAGTCGACATGTTTGCCGAATAATTCGAATTAACTAACAAAAGTTGATACAATAAAAGTTATTATTACCGGAATAATACAGTTTCTAATACAGTAGAACGTGCGTTCCAAATTTCGTTACGAACGGCGTGTCTAATAAGCATTCGTTCTAGAAAAAAAGTAATTAAAACAATCCCAAAAAATCCTCACAACGATTAGAGAAAAATTGAACTTGTGTACAATTTGTTTAAACCCGAAAGGAACGAAAACCGCAACATTTCAGTGTAAAGTTTTTGCAAAGATTGTGTAGATCGTCTACATTTGAAAAAAAAAGAAATAATTGATAGATTTCAAGTTGTTATTTTGTTTGCTTTTAACAAATAAATAAATAGAGTTGCCAGATTTATTATGCTCTTTCCCCTTAGAAATGGAATATTAAAAAAAAAATTATTTTTATACTTTGCTAGCTGACCCGGCGAACTTCGTACCGCCTTTCTAAGAAAATTTTACGTTAACTTATTAGCTGAATTAAATTCAAAAACATTACCGAAAATTTGATTTTAAATTGCGTATTCTGCCATTCGTGATGGAGACAAATCCAACAAATCAAAGATCATGAAAATCGGTCTAGCCGTTCTTGCGTTATAAGTGGCGTGTAACTAACATGACTTTCTTTTCCTATATATATATATATATATATATATAGATATGGAATTTAGAACGACCTGAAAAATCACCCTTAAAAAATTCATAACTCACCACCAGATAACCCTTTAAAAGCGAAATTCAAAATATAAAATAAAACACAGAAGCCCTTTCATAAAATCCAAAAATTACCGTTAAAAAATTATTTAAACCCCTCTTTTGGGCCAAAAACAGCAAAACAAAAATGAATTATCTTCATAAATTTTGTTTTAAATTTCGCATTCTGCTATTCGGAGCGGGGACAAATCTAACAAATCGAAGATCATAAAAATCAGTCCAGCCGTTCTTGAGTTATAAATGACGTGTATTACACACCCAACTTATAAAAAAAAACAAATTAAAATTTTTTTTTCTAGTGGAGTCGAAAAAAAGTACATAAACTACTTTTTGCAGTTAATAGTGAAATTGTACGTAAGATAGATGATGTATATTCAATTTGAAAGATGGAAGCGAACTAATTGCACATGCATTCGATTTTCATTAAATAGGGAGACGGTGGTGTTCACATGTGCAAACACTTGAAGGAATTTCGTTTGCTATTATTATTAGCGCTATTACTACTATTATCATTCGTTATGTAACAAAAAAATTGAATTTATTGTGTTTTTTATTTCTACATTATATTATTATATATTAAATTGCATCTACTCGCACAAAATTGCATTTGTGGTATTATATGAACTGAATTGAAAAAATTTTATTTTTATTTTTATTATTATTTTTATTATTATTTTTATTATTATTATTATTATTATTATTATTGCTGTAGTTTATTTACTTCTGCATTATGTTCTAACCATGAAAATGATATAATTAACCGATACTGATGAAAAGTAGGTTTATCCTGTAAAAGTTAAATAACAAAGTAACGAATAAAACGTAATCATCGCATTACGACCAGTCAGGAATTTTTAATAGAGCGAGGTGTATTTTTATCAGTTTATGGAAACCGGAAAAATAATAGCCAACGGAACACTTTTATTTATTGTCGCACGAGCTTTACTGCAATTTAATTCCCGGAACGACTTTAAATTTTTTCTTCCGATCAATTTAACAGAATAGCATTCTATCTTAATTGATAGGACGATTAGAAAGAAACAAAAAAATTCGCTTCATCATAATGTACTCGATTTTCGGTTTTCACTTTATTTCGAACTAACGTTTATTATCGCTCTTACGTGTAACTGTCATAAATAGTAAAAACATTCTTTATCACTACATTAGCTGTATTATTTGTAGAACCTTTGATCTTCGATACAAAGTCTCCGCTCAGAAAAAAAAAAATAAATAAAAAAATCTAAGAAATTTAAAATATAATTTATCGAAGAAATACGACACAGTGTTTACTAACAAAAAATTCCATCACCGGCAGGGATTCCAAGACTCATTTAAAGACAAACTCGGACGAGTGTAAGTGTCGTCAACGATAATTATACTGTTAAAGGCCTAACTGAAGAGTTATCAACCGATCATAATTCCGCTGGAAAGGTTCGTGCGGGACCTTACTCCACTGTGTGTTATCGGAAACCCGTTTCCTATTGCCCCTCAGTTTAATGAAAACGACGACCCAAAACTGCAGATCTCCAGAACGAGGAGGGTCTCGTCTGCTCACCGAACGCTTAATGGCGAGATTTTTGAAAGGGACAAGGCGCGCACTTTTAAATAATGCGTACATACTAATACGGGTTATCAACCCCCGAATTATGTGGGTTAACAGCTGATTTTGCGGAAGTAATTGACCTCGTTTCGGCCAACATTCCGAGACCTTTACGATGAAACGACATCAAGGTCGCGAATTTCTATGCCGCATTTTATGTTTATGTCGCCGGTACCCATTTAAAAAGCGCAAACCTCTTCAGCAGTTTCTGTTTCTTTATGAAATGAACATACACGTTCGTATCAGATTATGCGTATTTTAAAAATATACAAAATGCAGATACCACCCTATATTCATAATGTATTAATAAAACATAAAAATATGCGGATTATTTGAGAAAATTTACCCGGTTCTGATTAGGGTTTTGTATTTTAATTTTCGTAATGGGAAATAATATCGATATAAATCCTTTCTGAGCCTATTGTTGATAATATTGTTGGACAGTGAAGAAATTTATTTTCATTAAATTGTTCCCAGTTTTCAGGTATTAGTAAGATAATGGAACTCTATATTTAAGGTTACGCATTACGACGGGGAATTGAACTAATTAGAATAACAAACAACGGAAAAAAAAGTGATGATCTGAGATTGTATTTTCAATATTCCATAGGTGTCGTTTATTTAATTTAATCATAAATGTTCTTTTCATATAACGCTGAAAACAAACGAGTTTTTAAGCGCATTGACAATATCTATATATCTATATATATATATATAAAAGAAGAGAATAAATTATACGTATGTATTATTATTAAAATACAAAAACTCAGGTGTTTTCCAATTTATCCATCAAAAAAATATTACAATTACGCGGCAGAATAGAGAGACATCCGTGATTTTTGTAATTATCAATTTGGAATAGAAATATCATACAATCCTGAAAATTGAAATTTCGTTACATCCCTTTGGTCGCAAATAATATTACGATAAGTTAATAATTACGGAAGCCGGTAGACATTCCAAAAAATTCGTAATATTCTCATATGTGTCACTTTTAACGTTTGTCTTTCTACTCGTACAAATGGTGATGTTTAAATATGCTTTAATATATTTGTATCGTATTTTTAAATATAGGAAAATAAGTAAATTCGCCGCACTTGATCAGATATTGTAAAATAGAAAGTCCGATTAATAATTCGAATAATGTATATAAATTATAGATTTTTGTGAAACTTTGCATTATTTTATTTATTAGCGAAGAATCGGAAAAATTAATTATATCCGCGGGGATTATTTATTAACCGCGCGTATTCCTAATGTTGAAGCGGCAGTATTTCGACGCATTGTGATTTTACTTAATAATATTTGGAACTTTTGTCACATTACGGAACCGTTAAAATCACACATTTTTTTATGTACCGCATTGCTAGATTTAAAAATACGAACAAAAATTTTTCTAATGAAGAAAAACCGCAAAATGTAAACTTTTCGATAGCTGAAAAAAAAAGAGGAAAAATAAAAGAAGAAAAACAATTTTTCCGGTACATGAAGTTATTTTCGAAATATTTTCTGATATATTTTGGAATATTTCATTCGGTTCTGGCGCGATTTTGAGACTAAATAAAAAATGATTCAAAGCAGTTGCAATATTTATCGGTTAAATATTTAATAATGCGATATTTAGAAATAGTTGGGCAGAAATTAGCGTTTTTCAAACGGAACTCACGGAAAAAGAGTTTTTTTTTTCTTTTTCTTAAAGGGTAAAATAGTACGAAATTCTAGCGCGGTCGCATAAATATAGTAGGAGTAAATTTAAATTTAACCGAACAAATTTGTGTAAATAATTTTCATCGAATATTCTCTCTACCGAGATTGTGTGTCTATGAATAAGAATTATTTAAATGTTGAAGGTTTATTAATGGCTGCCAGTAAAATACGACTGTCAAGCGGTGAGAACCGTTGCAAATTTAGTAGCAACTACAACGTTCTCGCTGTTCTCTCATGTTTTGTGATAATCGGGGAAGGGTCCGTCAAATTGAAATAAAAAAAAAAAGAAAATCCCATTATTCTCTCAAATCGAATAAAAAGATATTTTTTTCCGAGCATGCATCATATTTTTTATCCTTTTTCTTTAACATTATAAGCCTTTAAGAAAGTTAATTTTATAAACAAAAGACATTTTAATTTTTTAAATCCATTTTCCGATTCCATTAAAATTATTTACAAGGCGAGGAAGAAGGAAAAATTGCTTAATCGATGAAGGAATAAAATATAAAAACTATTTTCACATGATCCTGCGGAACAGACTTAGACTCCAGTTTTACACATACCTCATATATACATATATATACATATAAATATTTCTTAATTAAGCGTTACTGTTATTTTCTTGAACAATTATACTCGCCTACTCTTTTACCGGTTAAAATTACCCGGATTGTCGCGAATTAAATTATTTCCAGAGAATTCCGCGGGGCATTCGCTATTTATATTTTTAGCCCATTTGGTTGACATTTTTATTAACATTACAAAACAGATCGAGATTAATTAAACGACGCTCATTGCGGGCTAATTTATTCCATAAAAAGAATATCAAACTGCTCGGGATTACTCTGGTAACGTCGCATTAAAAAGAAAAATAGTTAATAGGCATCTACGACGAAATCTGAAGCGAATTATTTCATATAACACTGCGGTATTATTTTTTATTATGATGGAAAATTCGTAAACTTTTCACCACATACGAGGAAATGGAAGCGTTCGATCGGATTTGATATTTTAAAATACATTTCTCGCGTTAGCTGACGCTTTGATATCAGCTTATGTGGTAGAAATTTTCGACTAGGTCCTCCCGAGCTGTGTGCACTTGCTCAATCTTCAACGAATAAACGGAAAAGGCGTTCTCGAGAGGAAAGAGAAGAGGCGGAAGGGAAAAAAATTACGGAAACGGAAAAAAATTATCGACAAAAATTCACTAGACTATAAAGACATTCGGAATTTCTTAAAAAGGAAACGGTATATATATATATATATATATATATATGTATATAATAGGGTAATTAGCGTTCTCTTACCTGCTATGGCCATCCAAGGATAGAAAGTATGATTGGCATTTTGCTGGTGTAGTTGGCTGGCTACCGTTTGTTGAGAGACCGGCGAATTTATGCTGCAAGTGTTCCAGGAGCCGGCTAGCGAGGATGAGACGGAATTTCTGCTCACGGAACCGGCGACCGGCCCGGGGCTCGACCCTGGGTCGCCGCCGACCAAGCCAAGACTAGAATTTCCGTAACCGGCCGAGACCCTGGAGTCCGGAGTGCAGGCCGACGGCCTAACCACCGGTCCAGCGCCAATCAACGAATTGGAATTTACTGAGGACGTCGAGGAAGCCTGCCAGACGTCTTTGGCCGCGGCTACCACTGCCGCCGCGTAGCCGTTCTGGTGTACGACGTTGCTACCGTTCCCGTTGTCTTTACTGCAGTCCGACTTGGCCGCTGCCCCGGCCGAAAGATTCGCGTTTGCCGCATACGCGCTAGCGACCGACTGCTGGGCGGCCGCGGCCTCGTTGGCCGCGTACAATTTACAGGCGGTAGCGGCCGCGATCGAAGCGTCGTATGGACTATCCTGAGCGGTGGCGCTGTTCGCTCGATTGCTCTGATGATGGTGCAGCGAGTGATGGTGGTGATGGTGATGCTGACTGGAGGCGTACGGCGACATGCCTAGGCCTAATGGAAATCTGTAGGCGGCGGCGACTGCGGCCGAATTTTGATCGTGGTGATGATGTGCCGGCGCCGCTTGATGATGGCCGTAGAAGCCGGTCTGTTCAAAGTACGAATTCATAATTGCGATGATAACGATAATAATAATATACGGTACTACTACTTCCGGAAAACAATGTCCATCATTAATTTCCGAATGAAATGAAGGAACGAAAAAAAAAAAAAATAGAACGAAAAAAAAGAAGAACCGAAAAATTCCAAAAAAAAAATCAAAAAATCGAAAAATCGAAAAATCGGAAAAGCGAATTTTTTTTCTTATTAGTATTTTTTAATCGATCGCGCGCGAGTTTAACGATATTTTAATTTGTGTGTTTAGGCGACGCTGTGAGTGCGAGTATTATTATACTACTACCTGTTTAACACGTCGTTAAAAGTGCGTAAAAAGATGCGGCCTCCTCAATGAGACGGTCGTAAAACTCGGTTTTATTGACTCATAAAACGTCTGTAGCGACCTGTACTATTTTACGACGTACTAAAAACACGAACTCGACCGAGCAGCGCGCGATAGATATTTTCACGATCGTTTAAGACACTACCATGCACAGATAAAACCGGACCGATGATTTGATGACTGTCTTGTTCATTCAAGCCCGAAAGAGGGGTCGAAAAAATAAGTAAATAAATAAATAAATAAATAATAAAAAAAAAAAAAAAAAATAAATAAAAATAATAAATTTTCCGCGCAAATAAAGCCTCTTACTAGAGAGGTCCTTTCAGACACGCGACATAAATTGGACACCGATTTGGAGAAAGAAAAAAAAAAAATAACGATCGAGCAATAAAATGTTTTCGAAAGAAAAACAAAAAAAAAAAAAAAATATAAGCGAAAGAAAAAACAATTACCAAAATATTAAATTATTAAATGACGAAAATAATTTATTATCGGCGCTGGCGCGAAAAGGAAGATGCTGCAGGAGAAAAAAAAGAATTAAAATAAGGCGATTCGTTATTAAGGAATTTAATATTTCAGCCTATTGTAATCGTAAAATTGCACGCGAATTATTATTATTCGGCGTGGTCGCGGTCGTAAACGGAACAGGAAAATAATAATAGCAGATAACATTCGTACTCATGATAAAAACCAAGACTGCACCAACAGCCAATCAGTTTTGTACTGTGTGTTAGGTTAATTCTGTTGCCATGTGACTATTGAGGACGAACAGAAGCCGCTGCGGCGCGGGGCACGGTTCGCCGCTTTTCGCTAGACCAGACGACCCGTCTACTCCCCGCCGTCGCGGCCGAAAACCGCGCGTTTCCCGGTTACGCTCTCGCTCGCTCGCTCGCTCGCAAGCCCACAGCGCCGCATCTGCGGCCGTCCTTCCGCTTGCCGCTGGACGTCTTCGGTCGCGTCTTTCGTGCTTAGATTTTCCGCGTCTTCTTAATGACGGATGCGGCCGCAGCGGGGCAGCGCGGCGATAATAACAAAAGCAAAAGCGACGAAACGGGTTAAAAATACACGCCGGCCGATGCGAAGGACGGCAAAAAACGTTATTAAAACCAAATCGGCAGATCAGTAATCTGTCGTCTGCGGCCGGCGTCGCGGGTCGCGCGCGGTTGCGCTGTCGGAGCGGCGGGCGATGGATCACTCGACCAATGGCGAACGAATTCGTCACGTGGCGACGGCGGTGTTGGAGCTCGGCGGTCGACGTGCGTCTCTGTCCGACTAATCAACTTCCTCGTTAAGGCCTTTGCACTCGCTAGCGCCCCTCCAGCGTACGCGACGAAGAACGCTGCGCCTCTTCACATCGGTGTTTCACGACGGAACGGGTTTCGAGCAAACCGTACCGCTATCTGTCGGTCGTACGTCGAACTAGGCGTTGACAAATACTAGAAGCAGGAACCGTTTTCAATGAAATCAACTTAGAATATTTCTGCGCCCTAGTACAAAACACGCTGCTTTCGATGGGAAGTATTTTTTTCCTTTTTCACCCGGTTTTTTTTTTTTTTTTTTTTTTTTTTTGTACATTGTCGTAAAAATAACGACGGAATATCATCGTGAATATTGTAAAGTTGAGAATGTGTTGTCTCTCTTTTCGTACGATATGTGTATTCTCTTCAGTGCGCCTACACTTTATTATGTATTAATCGTCGTGTGTACGGTGATTAATTTGTTAAAAATCTTCTTTTTTTTTTTTTTTTCCTACCCTGGGCGCGCCAGCGGCCTTGACCCAACAACATGAAAAATTAAGAGTTACAACTAAATAGCCAAGCGGTCAAAAAATTTGTTAAAAATCAGACGGTTTCAAAATAAATTTAATATTTCGCGGGATTTAGAGATTTGATTTTGTTTTCTATTAACGGTAATATTTTAGTGTGTTTCATGTCTTTCAGCTGCTCCTCTGGTTTGCTGAGACTCGAGCTTCTTGTAATTTTTTTTTTTCTGTATCATCGGGCCTTGTCCGTTTATCGTTGCTCTGTTTTAATTAACGATTTCGGAGTATCCAACTCTTTCTTCTACTACTTGTTTCTAGGAATGTAAGTTCGGGACAAAAAGCAAAAAGCCAGTAAAGAATTTTGAAATTTATTATGAAACGTACACGTTTGCTGGAAAAGCTCCTGATGACGCGTGTTCTTTTTTTTTTATATTTTGAATTTCGAATTTTTAAGCAAATCAACGTTTTGCGACACCGAAGCTGCCACTGTTTGTAATACCTTTATACCGTACCTGGTTGAGTACATGCGTAGAAAAAATGAATAAATAAATAACAACGATCGTGAAAATAAATGCGAAAAAACAAAAAAGAAACCCTAATATTTACTAGTAATATCAGAATCAGAAAATGATCGAAATTTAAAAGTGATTATTATCGCAATATATAGTGTCTCTGGTCTTTGGAACGGGGACAATTCGAAAAAAAATTAAAAGGAATTTCTAGTACGGCAAAAAATTTGAGATCTCCTTTCCCCTTCTGGAGGCTAAAAGATTAACAAGTTTAGATTTTGATCTAAAACATAATAGACAAAAATAAAACGAACAAATTACAGACTTTATTTATTGTTACAAATAAGAGATTAACGATTTTTATTACAACATTTACTCTTTACGGAACAAAGTGCTTCAACTAAATTCGTGCAAATCAACCATTATCACTACTAATAAACGAAGGAATGTTTTTGAAGTGGAACTTCTTTAGGAGTGCGCCTTATATCTACATAAATAAATTTATGAGGAGTTAACACGGAGAACGAACGAGCGTCTAATAGTTCTTAATACATCTAAAAATTCGTAATAGACACACACGTAGCAAGTAATATATTCAATTAAAATTTATGTTGTTCCATTTTATACCAATTTAAGATATGTATCAAAAAAAAAAAAATGAGAAAATAAATTTATTAGAACTTGAAATATCAAAAATTAATCAGACATAAAAAATGGATATGAAGATTCGGAAAAAGAAAGGCATCGAGCATATATAGAGAGAACAAAAATGAAAATTCTCAAAATCGATATAAAGAATCGGAATAGGAAAGGCATCCTGGAAATGGCTAATTTGTGAACATTTGTGTGTACATAAGAACACGTGTTTTAGTGCATGATTATTTTTATGTAGTTAGTTATAGTGCGTTAACTTGTATTAGTATATATATATTTATTTCATCTTGTAAAATGTTAATACCAGTTTATCACATTTCATTATAATCGTATTTTAAATTTAGAAGTGATAAACCTTCTTTTCCCCCTTCATCCTCTAAGGAACCCCGTTTTTGTTTTTGTTTTTTGTACATTTTTTGTTTAACACTCACTCTCCTTTGTATTTCGCTACCATTACTAATTGTAGTTTTAATATTTGCCTCTGAAATCATTTTTATATTTAATAAGTACTCGTAATTTCTCAGTTTTTTCAATTTTTCATGTTTAAATTTGTATCGGACCACTGCTGGCGCAGTATTGCGCATATGTGGTTTCACCTGTAGAAATTCCAAAATATATTTGATTTGATTTGATATAGAGAATATTAATGATCTGAAAGGAACTGTGACTGAAGCAAAACGCACTTTACTCTTCAACAGCAACGTGGATGAATAACGACGATAACATCGACACATACCAAATTCCGATTCCATCGGGAAATTTAAACGTCAGCACGTTCGAGCAGGAGGGGTTGCAGTTTGTCAGAAGAAACGATAAATCAAATTTAGCGTTACTTCTAATGTTGATACGTCAATACACACAATGTTACACAATTAGGTTTTGGTCAAACAGATGTTGGGAATATATGTACACTATTCAATTTAAGATGGAAGTTGGAAAAGAAATAACTATTATCGCCATTTATATTTCTCCAAATCAAAGAGTCCATGATATAATTAAATTTATACAACATTGAAAGGTTACTCTCCCTTTCACTCCCGATGGTTTATGATTCTTAAAAGAAAATTTACTTACACTTCCGATCATATTAGCTGGAGACTTCAACGTGTCAATTTTACATCAGGCGATTCGTTGGCTTTAATAGAATTTCTTCAAACCGAACTTCAATTATTAAAAAATAATCCAAATGAATCAACGACAAAGTACGGGGAACTACCATTGATGAAGTATTTTCTAGATATTATGTTGATTAAAAATTACATCAAAAACTTGTATCTCATATTTTAATTACCATAAGCCTATTATTTATAGAATCCAACAATCAATGAAAAACATTAATAAAACAAATGCATTTATTTTTTATTTGTTTTTGTTTTTCTTTAAGTGAAACTTTATATTTATGTGTTTATAAGAACCACAGACTGCCCCCCATTTGGTTCTTACTGTTGCTAAATTTGGTACTAACATAGTATAACTTTAAATCGAAGTTGGGGGAAAACGCCTTTGAAGTTTCACTTCTGCCCTGTGTCACGAGACACATTTCATTTTTTTTCGATACTGAATTTCTCCATTCTTAATTTGTCGTTTCACCTGCACACAACACTCCTGGGGTTGGCTATCCTCCCTTGTCATTTAAGCACACGTTCTGTTTCTGTTCGAAATAACTAAATGAAAGTTCAAAAACCGACATTCTTCTTTATCGTAATTATATCGCATTCTGAATAAAACTACTTTTTTAAAATTCTGGAGCGAATTCTATAGTGGAAAGTTTTTCTTTTTGAGGACAAACTGTGTAGTTTTTCAGGTTTTAGACGCATTTTCCGAAGTAACATAAAAATAAGCGCCGAAGAATTTGTTAACTAAAAATAGTTATGCGCCACGACGGCTCTGCCGTTACCGCTCTCCACAGATTGCGAAAACCATCACAAAACAAGTTATAATAATTGAAATAAATAAACGGAAACAAATCAAAAAAGTAGCAACTTTACAAAATTTCCAACATCTGGCTATTCGGTTCTGTCAGTTGGGTTGCAAATTAACACTGTGAATTACGATTATTGCTCGAGTATAATTTTTTTTTGCCTTGTTATAATCTTAAATGTTTAAAGGATAAAAATAATTCCGAGGACAGCTGATAATTTATTAAAAATTTCTCAGCAAAAAAGAGAAAACATTTCAATAAAACATTATCAACAAATCACGAGGATACAATAAGTGCAAGGAAAGTGAAAAGGACAAAATGGAGCAGATGCAGATGAAAACGGAGAAGGTGATGCAGAAGGAGTGTGCATGATTAAAACGAAGCGTTTAAGAGATTATCTAGGAAACCAGATTCGGAGAAATAGCTGAATAGGGAGATGAGAATTAGAAAATGAAAAAGAATAGGAATGAGTCACTTAAGGAAAGAGGAGCAATATTATGAACTTCGAATGTGCTCAAAAATTTGCTGTTGGAAACGGAAGAACGGTTAATGAATATATTCATTGTATTACTGGCGCCAATGCCTAGACGGCTAGGAATCCACAGAAGATCGATCGAGTGATAAAAGAAAAGGTCATACATGAGAGCGTATGGGAAGCATTACATAATCGCGGAAGATGGAGAAGGAAACGTGATAGTTTGCGAAATACTTTTACAATTTAACATTATGAGCACTTTAGTGGGGTGGGGGTAGGGGGAGTAGTAATGAGGAAACAAAAAGAACAGTTCTTAGATAGTTTCTGCATGGAAAATCAAGCAAAAGGGACAAAAAATGTAAAAGACTCAGAGTAAGTCAAGGTATGGGACAAAAAAGGTAGAACCGACACTCCATTCTATCCTAATGATCAATAAAAATATAGAGAGTGACACGTGTAGGAAAAAAAGAGAGCTTGAAGCATTGCAAAATTCAATTCTAGCGACACGTCAAGGAACCGATTTAGAACAGACTAATGATGAGGAAAGACATGTAACAGGACGAAGGTAACTGGAAAAGCTGAAAGAAAAAAAGCTTATCATGATCATAAAAATATATTGTGATAATTGAAGATCAACAGAAATCATGGATAAAATTGAAGTTTTATACTAGAAGTAAGTCCCATTTAGAAAGAATAGAGGAGTAAGAAGAAATAAGTGGAAAAGAATAAATAGGCAGCCGTTTAATCAGACAGCAATGATGTGTCTACGGAAGAAATATAGGAGTCTCCAAGAATATCTTAAACCGGAGTAGATCTGAAGCCACCAAAGTGGAAACGAATGTTTCGAGCGCGGTTTAATTCAAAAAAGAGAGATCTGAAGAAATTTTCAATAAAGTAACCGTAATCTAGGATAAAACGGATAACGGATTTATAGAACGCGATGTTCGCTTCTTTAATTAGTGTGAGAGGAGAAGGGCTTTTAGCAGACTGAGTTTTTGACGAGGCTGCGCCGAGAAAGATTTCTAAATGACGAAAAAAGTTCGAAAGATAAATTATATTTACGGAAAGTATAATCGAAGAAGGGGATCAAAAGGACTAAAAAAAAAAAAAAACAAAAAACAAATGAAGTTTTACTGGGAAAAATATAATAATCATTTTATAGTAATATTAGGGAGTTTTGAAGATTTCAATTAGCTACGGAAATATTGCAATCGGAAGAGTAAATGAGCACATGGTCAGCAAAGAAAAGGGAAATAAACTTGTGAGGAAGAAAAGGAATTTTTCTATAAAGGGTAGGTTCTATGGCAAGAACCCTAACATAAACCTCGATAGAGATTTAATAGAAAGAAGAGGAAAGAATTACGTTCTACCGTTGAAAAGAGAATTAGCGAGAAAAGTAAAGTGGACAGGAATGTCGAAAGGGTATATTATGTCAAAGGATGCGGGAAGATAAATATCACCGAAGAGGCAATTGTCCGCGAAAGCTGCGGGTAACAACTTTTTAATGAAAAATGACACACACCCTCGTTCAATA
The DNA here is from genome assembly GCA_039619475.1 of Icerya purchasi. Lineage (NCBI taxonomy): Eukaryota > Metazoa > Arthropoda > Insecta > Hemiptera > Monophlebidae > Icerya > Icerya purchasi. The sequence continues at coordinate 396,262,007 of CM077115.1, read as the reverse complement.
CTGATACAGTCTGGTGGACCAGGTCCAGGACGAAACATATTGTTAGGCAACGGATATTCGAGTCACCGAACGCAGTATTTATTAATTAAACTTTCGAGACAAGCTTCCTAACACGCGAAATAAGAGAAATAAGACGGAACGAAAAAGAATAAGGTACAATAATAAAAGTGCTCCAGGAAGGAGGAGTAAAACCGAAGCTAAGAAAGAAGTTGAAAATGTAAAAATCAGAAAGATTTTTAAGAACAAAAATAGCGATCCCATTTTAGGTCCGGGTAAGGAGTATAGGAATATCAATTAAAGATGGAGTTCTGATGAAATAAAAGAAGAATTAAGAAAATGTAAAGAATTAAGAGAACATGGAAAAGGTCAGATGTTTCGGAAGCTACATAACCAGAAGAGAGCTATAGAAGCAATAAACGGAATTGGGGAAATTACGATTGGAGGAACATTAGGAGCGAGAGGATTTAAAAGCCCTAGCCATTTTTACACGAGCGGCCCGGAGTGAGAGCAGAAACTTTTCTATGAATTTTTCTTTGCTGTTCGAAAAAAAAAAAAATCAAACTGGAAAGGGAAGGACACAAAATAAAAAAGTTTCATAATATATTTATTCAATCACAATAAGGAGGACGTTCTGTTTATTTTTAGGGAGTTGGTTGGATAGAAGAAGAATGAGTTAAGGCAGAGAACACTGATTCAACGAAAAAGTCATATCGAGAAAATGTATTTAAATTAGAAAGAATCGAAGAAAGCGAAAGGAGTCAACGAGAGAGCGGAAGACGACCCAGTCTACTACAGATAGCATCTCTATTCGAGTGAGTAAAGAGTTTTATAAGAAGCAAAAGAAGAAAACGTTTAAAAAAGAATGATGAAAAGAATATAATATGATAATGAACCGTTTAGAGTTGACAACACTTGAAACTAAGAACTAGAAGTGAACGGTACCGGGGGGGTCAAAGGAACTGGGAAAGCAAAGGATTTTCAACGTAAGTAGACGAACTATCATTATTTCGTATGAAGTAAAATTTTCAAATGTATAAAACCCATTACCGATGTGCACACTATAGTTCGAAAGAGGGGAAATTTAATTTTGCCCGATTGCGTTTGCACGAATATCAATTAAATGTAGCATACAGAAAAGATTTTATTCAGAAATGCAGCCAAGACTGTTTGAAAAATAAAAGCCGCATGGAACTTTTAAAGAGTATTTTAAACGACAATAAAAAAAATATTAAGCGCAATTATTCTGAATTAGTACATATATAAAATAAAACGAAAAAAGAACTTATTAATATTCTGAGATACGTTTCTTTTTTCACAAACTCCCTCGATGGAGTTCACATTTAAAAGTGTCCTAAGATCGCTCTAACAGATTTTTCCTTTCAGCGAAGAAAAAAAGACTTAAATCGCTCCAGAGAGATCTTCCGAAAAAAGAACCGATTTGCTTTTGTCGAAAATTTTAAATGATTTGCAAGAAATGGAATAAATGCATTTACGATGGCACTTGGCGCGTGTTATGATAATAAACATTCGAAAATGGGTAGCCGAATAATAAAAATTGTAAACAATTTCTAGATTAAAATTTTCAAAACCGGCCGCGCCAAAAAGAGTTTTAAATGCTATTTAGGGCGCCTCGTGCTCTCGATTAAGAGTAGGAAGTACCCCCCCCCCGGACCGACTGCGCTGTAGTAATTTCGGAAACATTTTTATTGAACTTAAATGAAGATGTAAATTCTCGGTAGTGGGGGTGTGGTGGTACCACATTATCTGATACTGTTGATCCGTGTACAACGAACTTGCGAAAAAATTATTATCCACTTACGAAGGGGGGGGGGGGACTTTTCATAATTCTAGTATGTCAAATCAACCGTTGTCTCGAATATACTATTTTCTTAAGCATAGGAAAATTACAAAAAAGGCAAAAACTATTATATATAGCTTTTATTGAATACGAGAACATATTTTTGTATATGTTTTACGATTATTTCTTTTTTGCTTTTACATTTAAAACATTTTATTTAAGGTAAATGTGTTGTTGTTAATTTAATATTGTTTATTATCATTGGGTAAGAAAGTTACTTTGCTTTTTTTTTCTTTCTTAGTCTGGTTGAAAGTAGTCAAGTTATTATCACTGCTAAAATATAATATTTTTTTTCAGTTCGATAAATGCGCATTAAGCCAGTCGCTTAATGCGTATGCGGCATATAAAAGCGACTTCCAAAGACGATTTCGGTGTGTTGATGTTCCGCGAGCGCAAACTATTATTAAACTGCTTAATAGTCCGGATGAATATCGGCCACATTTCGTACATTAACCCTGTCGAAAGTAACAATTTATTCGTAATAGCGACGAATCATCAAGTGGCCAAATGGTAAGCTACTTAGCCGCCAGGCCATAAAAAAAAAAAAAAAAAAGTGCATTCCGGACATTGTCGATATTTTAAACAACTCTTTGAAAAAGAATATAATAAGAAGGGAAAAGACTATAGCGGTTTCCTACGACTAACAACTTTGTTAAACTGTTTCGAAGAAATTTTAAACTCAGTCGCCAAATCAGCTGGAGAATAAATTTCTCGGCTTATGTGTCATAGAAACGACAAATGTCGTCGTATATTCCGGATGCTAAAAGAATCGGTGTCGAGAAATGCAATTCATTTTGATGCATTTTGGATAATTGCATTTGTATAGCAACGAATAAGGAGAGACCGATGATCATCTTAGTAAGTTAATCAAGAACTTCGATACCTCACACGTATATAACTTTTTTCTTTTCTTTTTCGTTCGTGTTTTTATTAACTGCATTTCCGCTGCCTTGACTGTAATCGAATGCATCTCGTACAAATTCTCGATGGCAGTTTGTGGTGTTTTTTTTCGAAAATCTGCAAGATTCCCCCCATTGTATGGAACGATATTCGTCTATAGCCTTCACGAAGAGAGGTTACGACGTCGAGTCGGCGCAATCGAGCCGGCTGATTATTATGAAGGAAGGAAAACGTATCGCTACGTATAAATTAGCCGGAGTGCTGATGCCGCCCTCCCCTGACTAAGAGTTAATTACGATTTAAATTTCATTCTAAAATTAAGCAATAACCCCGATTAAATCTGATCGATATATACGTCGATTAATGAACGTAGCGATAATTTGAAATTGCCGGATAAACGAAAATCGCGCGGTTACTTCGGTTAAGCTTAAACTCGGCGGCAGTACTAATAACCGAAAAAAAATCACTTTTCAAACCTAAAAACTCTATGAGTTAATATAACTCAAAGAAAAAACACAAAAAGTTCAACTGCCTCTATATATCATGTAATCATTATGGCGAGCTCTTAAAAACCGTTATAGGAATTTAACGACACGCGTGTCGTGAGTTTTCTTGCATTTCCTATAGGTGAGAGTATATTTCTATGTGCGGATGTGGATTTCAAAATTTATGTACAAATAATATCCCCTAAATAAGTAAACAACTTCGCTGCACACGTAATTTTACGCATATTTCCGTATTTTGTTACTTTTTGCGTATTGAATTGGTAATTTTTTATAGCATCGTGCTGTGCAGAGTAATTGGCGAAAGCTGTTGCACTTGCGTTTCTTTTTCAAATGAATAAAAATAAAAATTAAAATAAATGCCGGATTAAAACAAAGACGCTGATTATTAATTGTACGGCTTTAGCAAATAGGAGTGCACTTTGGGACTGAACACGGTTTAACGTGTTTTATAAAAAGCCTTTTCTAGCTTTTTTTACATCTCTCCGAACATAAGCATTTTTTTTCGACATTCCGTATGTAATATATCGACTGTTAATATTTCGGAAGAAACGCGGCAAATTTTCATAACGCTTTTTAGCAGATGTCACAGTAAACGTAATCTTTTCTTTATTTTATTTTTTTTCTATTTATGAGAAATTTCACAATTTTGACGTAGCCGTGCTTGGACAGAAAACATCGCCAATTAAATAAAACGAACGATAATGCCAAGGATTTATGATCAGCAATTAAAACTCCGCCTTTAAGTCAGCCGATTAAGCCGACGAACCTAGAGTTTCAAAAAATATATACACGTAAATTAAGCACAAAATACGCGTTTAGAATGTATAATTATGGACTTCTTTGCAAATCGTAAATTAGAATATCCATACATCACGCATTACTGTGTATCGCGAAAATCATATCTTTTCCCCGATTTTAAAATATGCCTCGTGTTACAAAAAAAAAAAAAAAAAAAAACACTTCTGATGGCAACTAATTTACCAGCAAAAAATAAAAAATCACAAACATGGAAATACATTTTGAACGGATAGGTAGAAAAATAGGACCAATATTACGATTTCAAATTGAAACTGTCGAGGTCCTGCCTTGGTAGCCATCTGAAGTAGATGATTATATAAATTTCTTCCGATGAACCTTACAACAAATAACAAAACGATTCAACTTTTTTTCACAGAAAAATAGTCTGCGATTTAAACTTTCCGCCAATTCATATTAATTAACAAAAAATTAAAAATTTGGCGAAATGCAGGTGCATCTGAAGCTGATGCTAAATCTAATAGTGCGTGTAAATCGCTCATCTAGAGTGACGCACCTTCTACAGCTATCAAGAAGTAATCTACCTTCCGGTAAATTAACGCTCGATTGCTGTTTAGATTCTCCGGCATGTATACGCAGATTTGATCCTTCGAATTTCTTCTCTGATAGTTTCATTTTAAAGCTACGCTTAACCGGATAAATTCACTTTTGCCTGCAATTTTCATAATTTAAAGTATCGACGCCCCCGAAGAAGAAAGAATGTTATACAGAATACGTTTTTCGTACGTGTCTTTTTTTTTTGAGAATATAAAAAAATGGCAATCAAACGCTGATTTTACACACTTCTGGGAAGCCGCAGAGGATTTCCTTTACAGGTGAGCGATTTATGCGCCGATGGAGACATATTAATCTACTTTAGACGGATGTTGTACTTTAAGTTATTCAAGTCCATTGGATGCCGGGTTTTTAACTTTTTAATGGTGGAATTTTTCGTAATTAAATATGAGGGGAGGTCGTCGAAATAAACGGTTTAAGTAATTCAGTTGCGCCTCTTTGTTTCGGAAAAAAGTTTTATTTCATTTTTCGTTGAGATGGAACAGTGTGCGGTTCGTTGTACAGAAACTGATAGTAGAAATTTTCGGCTCTTTGGATTATGCGCGGTATAAATAAAGTTATATTTAATGCAGCACACGCCATTCTCAGCTGCTTATGTCCAACTTCCGGTTTAGTTCCCTTTGGGAGGAAATTAACATCGTGCCAAGTCGGCTAAAGCTTCTTCTTCAATCAGAGATATAAACAGCCCCGATCATTACAGCTGATTGGCTAATTTTTTGATCTGGTACGGTTATTAGAATGCTCCGAGATCATAGAAGATTACGAATTTTTTCAACTCTTTTCGGTAGAATAGAATAGGCTTCAGAAATGATTGCGCTGCGACTTCCTCTAAAGTTGTGTGCTATTTCGCGGGTGTTTGAAAATATTCAATAATAAAGGTCGATAGATGTCGTTCCTCTTGGTATGTGTTATTATTTTTGGTTGATAAAGTTGGAAAGAGCGAATGATTTAGCGCACTTAAAAGATCAAAGAGAAAATACGTGTATTCGATACAAATCTGAAATTCTTGATAAAATCACGTCTCATAATTGACCTCTAAAAACCTAAACCAATTTCAGTTGTGATTACGCAGTATGACACGAAATATGGGATATTTCGAAATTCACAAACGTCCGTCGGATTTTAAACGTTCCTGCCTTGTTTACACTTTTATTTTTATTGATGGACGGAAAATTCATTACCGGTTGGATTTTTTTTTTTCACGAAGTAAAAAATTAAACATAGTTCAGATTGCATTTTTACGTTTTTAGAGTGATCACTGAAAGAAAAAAAAAAGTTTCGCAATTTCAGCTACTTCTGACTCGTAATAAATGCGGATATTTTTTTGTATTTTTCTCCATGCGCCGTACACTCTACACAGTATCGAAAAAGATACTTTGACATTGTCAAATGAACGGTTCTTTTTTTTTTTTTTTTGCAAAAAATGCCATTGTTCCCACTTTGGTGGAATGGGTAACCTGTCCCCCTGTTGAGTAGCTCTGTCGCCATTATTTTATCTAGGCAAAAAATAATGAAACCCTCTACACGATCAAAGTAACTTCTGCTCTTATTTCATCATCCGATTAGACAAGGAAAATAAGAAGTGGTTGTTGGTCAAAGGTCGGAAAGAAGACACGCTTAAACCTCTTTACCCCTTTAAAAGCGGTACTCGCAGCTCGTCCAAGTGACTGTAACGCCCAGATTGATGCTCTATCGACAAAAAAGATAAAATCGGGTAACCGGAGAGCTGGAACCGTGAAATTATTAACGTTTTTCTAAGAAATTCCAGGCTAAATCAGTAAACTGCTAGGCACCCAACCAGTTGCCGCCATCACTGATACAGTTGCGTAATCTTATCTACGAAAATTCGTTGATACCCGCAAGTCTTTGTGTCGACAACGGTGTGTTCCACTCGGTCGCAGAGGCATCGAAAAATTTATTTGCACTCGATTTATCTGCCAATATCTTTAAATGTCCGCACAACTTCAGACTGCCGACGCATTCGAAAGGAAATGTTTCATGTTCACACTTCCAAATTAAACGGCTATCTCCTTTTCGTCATGCGTGATATCGCGACAACGCGAAAATGATAATTATTAATTTGCAGCATATTCGCAGCGGGTCGTCGTCATGCTTCAAAGGCCGAACTGCATTGCGTCTAAATTTCAGTCATCCGAAATGCAGTTCCGATAATACTTTCAGCGATAATCGATTACCTCCTACGTATTCGGAATTTTCACAGAAAAAAAATAACTCCGCCCCCCCCCACCAAAATTACGCAAAGATTTCTGAGAATAATTTATAATTAATCTTCAGTAAATCGAATTCGTTTAAAAAATCCACTCTAAATAGTGACAATCGTGTACGTACTAATCTGTTAATTGTAGGAATCGAATTAATTTTTAATTCATGTAAATTGTTAGGGAAATTTGTAATTCAACTAAACGTACATTTCGAAAAGTACGTCTGTTCTTAAAGCGTAGAATACTGCTTTAGAAATTCGGCATTCTTACATTTCAAGGAAAGGGAAAAAAGCAACAATCAAAAAAATAAAAACATTCAATAACTCTGTACCTCAACTTAACACACACGTATAAACAGTGCCAAGCAGATATTAAACATAAATAGTTCTTTAATAATTTTTTCGCGAGTCAGTTTACAAACCCCCATCTCTCTGGTTTATCATTATTACTATTATTATTTACTATTATTCGATAAGAATTCAAACATGGATATATATATATATATACTAGAGATATATAAATTTGCATATTTCTTAATTTTTTTTTTTTTTTTATTCTTATACATTCGTTCATTGATATCAACATACACTGTTATATCAACAATACAAAACAGTTCAGTACCATTATAATTGAATCAATAAAATAACAGTAAATCATAATTTTTAAAAAACCCTCATTTATTGATATTAAAGGACAACTTAAGATTTACTGCACTGTAAAAAGGCCAATAATGATGATTATTAAGAGAAATTAAAACATTTTAAAAAGAACAGATTTACTAAGTATAGCTATTTCTTCTTTCATTTTTTGTATTAATTTTTTATTTAAATAAGAAAAAAAAAAAAACTGTTTCCGAAATTTTTTTATTGATAACATTAAAGATCACCAATAGCTGTTAAATAAAAAAAAGTAAAAATCGGTTAATAAACAGGGGAGAAAAAGGTACTGTGAACTGCTTTGTCGCTTCGTTATCATTTTACGTCGCTTTAAAAATTGCTCGTTATCTATCAAAAACAGTAAATTCAATTAAAGATTTTTCGAAGTGAAAGTTCTAATGGGAAGTGTTCTACTTAGCACTTTCATGAAATCTTTATCGTTAACATGGAGCAATCAATAAAAAAAAAAAAACAATTTATTTCATGTACTAGCAGCCGGTTATTTTTATTTTTTCATATCTTTTGATATTGCCTATGGAGTTTAAAAAAAACAACAAAGTTAAAAGAAGTAGGTTAAAAACAGTTGTTAGAAGTATCGCTTAAATTTTTAGTCGGAAAGATGATTTATTATAATATGTAAAAGTTTTCATTCTATATTTTGCCTAGTAAGAGTTTTAGTTCGTTTTCTGCTGCCTTTTGCGCGTGTAAACTTTTCATTTTTGCACGTAAAAAGTTTTCCGGTTTGGGTAACTGAAAAATTTTTGATTCATCAATCGCTTTATGCGTCGCATTTTGAGACTCATACACTAATAGGGCCGAGTGACAATCGCGCTGGTCGCGGCGAGAGCAATAAATGAAACACAATCCAGTATCGACCGCGAAACAACTCGAAATAAATGCCAAGGATACGGATAAAGTTAAGACGGCAGCGCATTACCGTATCCCGGTTAACACGGAAGTGTTCGCTTTGCATTTGTCTGAAATGTCAACACTGAAAAAGCCACTAATAATGCCGGCTACATAGACGAAACAAATAGTACGCCTTTGAATGAATTATACAAAGACATTAAAGGACAACGAAAAATTGCTGTTTTATTATGAATGCGAAACGACGGCCAGCATTTAATTGTTCCGCATAATGGCAAGACTCAAAAAAACCATTGCATAATGAAAAATTGAACGGATACAAGTCGCTTTTGTTTAAACTATTCGATTATTACGAATTAATTACTAATTTCGACAAATGTTAAAATATTTTCATTTTACGTAATTTGTAAAAATAAAATCGCAGAAAAAAAAAAGTACAAAAAAATACCGGAACTAGTTTATTAAATTTTTGACGATTCAACTTAGAATTAATAGAGTTTTCTTTGTTTTTTTTTTTTTTAACAGGGATACTATTTTGCTTTGTACAAAAAAAAAAAAATACTTTTTTGAATATGCAAACAACACACTGCTCATGTGCACACCTACCCATCTGCATGTTGTGCGCTTATATTCACTTTTAAATTCATGCTTGCACACATACGGATCAAATATAGCTGAAAATCACTTTGCTCAAGCAGGGCGGACGCCAATGAACTATTTTAGGGTACATACGAAAATGCGTCTCCGAATAATTGTCCGATTGGTAACAACTAATTTTGACCATCATGATACGCAACAAATCTTATAAAAGTGAATAATTTCGACTCCAGTATGTTTCTTAATCTGTTCTCTATGCTACACACCGGACACGGGGTAGGCTAAACTATTGTTTATTTTCTCCCGAGCCGGTTAAAACTCATTAATTAGTACGAAGAACTCTAGAGATGGCAGTTGGAATTTCGTTCGACTGTGTCAAAGAACACGAAATTTTAATTATTTACTTTCACAGAATACTGTTAAATTGTTAACCGCATCATCGCCGCTGTTTTATTTATATAATTAATTAATATAGGTTAATCGTTTTTATAAGACAACATTTGAGAATTTAATTTACCGATGAGAAATAAAATTGTATAAGAAATACAAATGAAAATTAGGCAAATTAATAATAAATATAGTTGCATTTGCACAATAACAAATTCAAAACACATTCCCATTTTGAACTTATAATATCATCATCGTGATGATATATTTTTCCCGCCGCATTCTGTAAATCTATTTATGCAAGTGCTTAAAAATGTTCGCGTCATTATCGCTCTTTTCTGAAATTGTTTAAAACTCCAAAGTTTCTACTATTCCTTATTAGAATTTAATTTATATTATTCGCTATATCCGTCATAGAGCGCTGTTCAGTAATAATAAAACACTATATAATATTAATTGTTATTTTTTCAACGTTTTAATGCGATTGCAAGGAATTTTGTATTACATCGATAAAATGTTGTTGGAGGTGTAGCGATAAATATGTAGCATTGCATTATAAAATTACTTTTGCCATGTAGGTTTCCCTATTTGTTTAAAATCAATACCGATCATCCCTGTAAGCGAGTTATTTACCGGTCGAGATTAAAATGATGAAGTTTTTACTGGCTCAATGCCGAAACGTGATAAATCAAACGTTAAAAAGCACTGCCCCCCCCCCCCCCCCGGGATTCATGTCGACGACAAGTTGGCCGATGTGTTACGAGTCGTAAAGAAATACTGTTTTCCTGAATTACCACCTTTGAAATTTAGTTACGCCAATTCCCGCTCATGCAATGCATATGTATATATCTGCATATGTAGTTATATATACAAATACACACACGGGTATTCATTTAAATATATGTACATGCACACGTTTTGCACACAATTACTTATATAAATATCCATACGTACCATATACATATTTACATGTACTCACATATTTACTTATACTTGTCCATAAAAATACAATTAGCCATATGTATGCAGATAGAAGCACACTCTTGCACGTCAATATTGAGAAAGCTGGCAGTTTTTTATTTTTATTTTTTACGGAGTAACTTAATTTCGTGACCATTGCTGCAAAAGTCAGTGTGTAAGATTTACATCAAATAAACCAACAGCGTAGGTCAATAATTCACCAAAATCAGTAACATGCAAACTGCTTAATGACATACACCTATTTTTCCTCTACATAAGCAACTAAATATTTGCGATGGGTTGTCCGAGTTTTTGAAGTAGATCTATTAAATTTGCCAGAAGTGGGTTAAATAATACTGTTCCCATATACATTGCTTGTATCCTTGCAAAATATTTTTTAAAATTTTTGATGATAGTTTACTCTATTCTGGAACATCTGGTAACCCCTCTTTCATATAGATATTTTGAGTAGAATTTTATTTTTAATAACAGCTTGCAATAAATGAACCTCATATAATTCGCATATACTTAAATGGCCCATCAGTAGCAAACAATCCCTATTGTGTGAAATAGGCTTTAAAACCAGTTCTTGCAATTTCTGAACTAAATTTGCATATGAGTTAACATGAATAATTCCATAAACCAGTACCGGCCGACACAGCGAATAATAAAGCTGAAGTAAATGTTCGCTATTAAATAACTGGCTTAAGTAGAAAAATGCATAAATAATAATAATAATAATAATAATAATAATAATAATAATAAAATCAGATAATTTACTATTATTATTATTGTTATTATTATTATTACTATTACTATTATTAATACAATAAACTTTCAGATGCTCGCGCAGCGCGAACAGCGGACGTAAACATTAAAAAAAGGAATAATAAAAAACTAATAATAAAATTTATAGTAAATTGTAAAATATAAAAGGAAAATGTGAACAAACTCTGGTATATAAGTACATGAATAAAACAAGAACGAATAAAATAAAACATTTGTAAGTATAAGAAGAAAATATTAAATTAAATATAGCATAAAATTCGGCGTAAATATATAAATGCGATGAAATCAAATCAAATGAAACTAAATCTGAAAATATAATTTGATGTGTAATATTAACAATATGCACAGAAAGTTATACTTACAACTGTTCTCAAAACACCTTATCTGTTTTGTTTTTTTTATATAATGGCTGGTACATTTTTTATAAGTGTCATAATATATACACAACTACAAATGGAACTGTAATCAAAATTAGATTTACTATTTTTTTTATGCCCTGTGTATGTATTCATACCACGAACAGCGGTGTTTGTAACGTATTATACAAACGAACTTTGGACAACTAGAGTACAGCCCAATCTATCCATTGAGAGACTTGGGCATGGGGTGATTAATTTCTCTCTTACTTATTATGTCTAATTAGAAGGAAAGTTAGATAATTGGAATCGCATCTCGGCACTATTTTATTTTTAGCCTCCTGGCTGGATTTCCCAGCAGAGTGCTTCTTTACATTTTTCTAATGCTTGGGTTACAGTGATGTGATAATTTGTTGAACATTTTTTTATATTGTTCTTTATGAGTTTCTTCGACAAATGATATCCTTAGACCGTTGTGCAAGGTTTCGTTAGATACATGCTTTGGGTCTGCTGACAAAGTTCGCAAAATCTTACGACTATTCTGCTAGCACTACCATACAGCTCAGTATTTCCATATCGGTGCGATATAGGTTAAATATATTTGCCTATTTAACTTCAGACCTAGTGGTGAGTATCGACTTAGAAGTGGATATAACGTCCTGGCACAAACCATCATCTTCGTTCGCACATGTGCTATATGATATCGCCGTGTGAGCCGCCCATCCAACATGATTCCTAAGTACTTCACAATTTCGGGATTGTTGTATTTCCATATTGTTAATTTTTACTCTGGGACACACTACTCGTTTATTTGTAAACATAACCTGTTTACATTTCTCCTCGTTAAACCGGATATGCCAATCTCTGGCCCATTCTTGAATCCCGTTTACTTGTTGCAGTACCGCCATAGTCGCGAACGTTGGATTGACATCGGAGGATAAAATGGCCACATCATCAGCAAAACGTAACTAATATTATTTGGTTTGATGTAGGCATATCAGCTGTGTAAATAGTATATAGCATAGGTCCAAGTATGCTGCTCTGCGGAACGGATGTACGAATTATCCTTTCTTCCGGGTTCGAGTCGTTGACTTTAACTATAAATGTTCGGTTATTGAGATATGAGACAAAGAATAAGTACAAATCCGGTGGAAGAATTCGTTTTAGTTTGAAAAGAAATCCATGCCTGAGACACATCCAGGAACACTGCTGAGAAAACTTCCTATCTTTAGAACACCGTTAATATTTGATCTAAAATCCTATGGCATTGATGCACTGTTGAGTGATGGTTCATTATAGCTGTATGAAGTAAAGGTACTTTCTAAGGAACCAGCAAAAGCTAACGACTTCTAATAATTTGTTTTGACCCACTCATTATTACTAAGTTTAATATTATACGGTGTGTGCGTATCCCGAAATAGGTTTTTTGTAGCTATCCATAAGGAGTTATCTTGTATATTTAGTGAATTCACATAGTATTTGTACGACAAGTTTTTATATTTTTTGATTTCATTTTTCAATTTATTATGAAGTAGATTATACCGGGTTTTGTATGAAGGATATCGATACTGCTGCCACTTTGTTCTTGCTGATCTTGTATCTTTTATAAGACTGCGAATTGCGGCCGGTATAGGTTTGTTATTATATCTATCTTCGCCATATTTGGTACAGCTGTAAAATGCAGTTTGAATGGTGGCAGTAAGGTTATTAACAGCCTCCTAGATATCATTTCCATCTTTAAGTCTTATGTCCTCGATAAACATAACGAATTTATTCCAGTTGGTGGTTTTATTGGTCAAATGATAGCCTTCCTGTTTTTCTATAGGTTGTATATCAAGATTTGCAATGACCGGTGCGACCAGTGTGTGGGCGTCATTGGTGATAGGATGGATAAAGAATTTGATTCTATTGCTGCATATGATATCCGTCCATGTTTATTAGTTCTTTGCGAACCCCACGAGTGATGTTTGGAGTTGTAGTTACCACCACAGATAAACATGTTACCTAGGTTTTCAAACGTCAGGGTATATTCACTCTCTGGTATATAATATCCAGGACGACAATAGACTGCAACTGTGGTTAGGTATTTTTTGCGTATTTTGATGTTCACTGCAACTAGTTGGTGTGCATATGTACAGTAAGAGAAATGAAGATGGTGCGTAAGAGAATTTTTGACCAATACCATAAATTGCCGTGAGCCGTTCCATCCGGGTGCTGTGCCCAGTAACTTGTGTTGCTGCGGTTTGTGATTTCTGCGCCGACTCTAATTGAGGTGTGAATGTTGTTTAAGAATTATCATAACATCATCTTTAAGAGTATATTTTAATATATCAGGTATATTATCTTCTTTTCGAATAATTATTTTTTATTTTTTAGTTCCTTTTTATTCAATTTTTATTGTAAATCTTGAAGTCGATACTTTTTTTTTTAAAAAACTTTCTATTTCACAATTTTTAGTAAAATATTTAAATTTTTTCTCTTGCTAAAAATTAACCTTTTTTAAATATAACAAGCATGCAAGTGGGGCGTTATGTTTCAAATTCATTTTCTTTATTCAAATCCATATTCATCTACGTATTAATTAACGTTGGTAATATTTTAATTTTTCTAAATTACGATTCCACGTTTAATGTTAGTAATATTTTAAGTCAATCGTGTCTGTTACATTAATAAATACAAAAAATGATCTAAGAGACCAAACTCTTTCACCTTTTCTTGATGACTACTAACAGTGGCGAATACATGGGGGGGGTTAATACAGGACGTAACCTCAAAGGACTAAATCCTCGATGAAAACATTTTTTACAACAGAGAAACTTAATTTATGCTGTAAACAATTTGATATAAATGTTACCTACCCATGGATTTAATAACTAACGTTGAATTCTGTTTTCTAGTAAAAGTATTAATGTTACGTTTTTATCCTGTTTTAAATGCAACTGTCGTCGATCTTATATCTTTTTTATTTATTTTTATTTTTCAATTTTAATTAAAAATAGTTCAATGAGAAATATATACATATATCTGTGTTTTATTTGCTTACGGATAAAGAATTTGCATCGGATTACTAACAAAAATAAAAAATAATTAAAATCTAATAAAAAATACTATCTTTCTACTCTTTTTATAATTTACTATTCAAATTCTAAACTACCATCTTTTAGGTGTAATTTTATAATTTCGTTTTATTTTTCACCGTAAAATAAAACAAAATTTAAATTAAACTATAATAGATATGTATTTTTAAAACATTTATAAATGTCTAAAGAGGTCGCTGTTTGATTTTCTCCATGAAGAAAAGGGTCTGCCGTATAAAATACTACGTAATTATATAATTTCCGGCCGCAAAACGTCTTTCTGGATCCGCCCCTGCTTCTAAGAATCTTTGCTAATCGATATTTATCGATATACTCATATGGTACCACTATTTAATGGTATACTTTTGAAAGATATTAAATTGGTTCAACAGGTTTGTTTTCGAATTCAAAAGAAAATGTCTGATATATATTTCAGATTTTTTTCAATTTAATTTTGGGATAATTGCAGTTTTATTTCTTCATTAGATTAGCCGCGCCAAAGAGTTATATTCCGGAAATTTGCAAAATCTTTATTCCGATCTATCATTTAATCAGTTTGGTAGCTGTGGCGCCAGTTTTATAAATTATATATGGCTGAAAAAATTAAAGGAAATGTTTAATATGCGTTTACTAAATCTAGAATTTTTCATTAATAAGACAACTCTCAATTAGCTAGTTGTTCAAAAGGTAAACTATGCTTTTTTTTCGTTTTGTTTAATCTCAACTCAACCGCCTGTAGTTTAATCTCGCGGTTATTTTACAGGTATGTTTATAAAGTTCGTACACGTGTTGTTCCGATGATGTGTAATACGTTTTTCTTGTCGCTTTTAACCTCGGGATAGTTTAGACGCTCCTCTGTTATTGCTAATTTCCTTTTCAGCTGTGGTCCTTCGGCTACAAGATGTATAATACACTCGGTGTATAAAAAAATGTATTGTCTAGAAACTAGTTTTAAATTAAGGCTTCACTACCATTTTATTCGACAACGAAAAGAAAAAACATCTCTATCGCGTTTAAAGTCAGTTTTCTTTTTTTATGACGGTTTTCAAGATCCAACACACTTTTTAGAGACATCGGCGACTACCACAAGTTTAATCTACTGGTGTACCTATATGAGTTTTCGCAACTGTCTACTTAGTAAGTACTAGGAGTTCTGAACGAGTTGCGAGAATTGCGACCCATGGTAAGAATGAGATTGCGAAAAAAAAGGCATATTACACACACGTATATGTCAACGAGTGGTCAAAGCGATTGTTCGAACATATCGATGCGAAGATGCAAAAGTCTCCCCGGGTGGTAGTGTTTAAGGCATTGAAGAAAAAAAAAACAGTTCTATTTGCTACTGGCAATTTAAAAGCGACCTGAGAAGAAGAACGGTACAGCATTCCCGGAAACGAAGAAGTTATTGAAAAGCCGTTACAGCCGATTAAAGCCTATACGGGGGAATTGGAAAACGTAGCGTCCATTTTTTACCACGAAGTGAAATTAGGCGCGAAAATGAATTCGACGTATACGAAGGCGAATAATGGACAGCGACAACACTACAAAGGTACCTCCCCCGGAAAGGACGAAATAATATCAGGTGAAATTTCGGGAAATGTTACTGTTTTCATTTTTAACACTGATTCCTATTCAGTCGAACTAGTGTGTGCTCGATAAGAAACGATAATATCGCTTCTGAGTGTTCTTCATCTTCATTCCGCCGTTTCCGTCCGAAGTTGGGCGATCATCATGGTTACTGTTGATTTTGATTGTTGTAGTTCGGCTGTGGTACGTCCATACCACATATCTGCTAGCCAGGACATTTTTCGTCTACCTGGTCTTCTCTTTCCTTCAATTTCACCCTCTCGTACGAACTGCAGAAGATGGTATTTTTCCGGATGCCTAGAGATATGACCAAAATATTTGAGTTTTCTGGCTTGTATAATTTTTAGCAGTTCCGTTTCTTTGGCCATTCAACTGAGAACTTCCGAGTTCGTGACGTGGTCTCTGTATGAGATTTTAACGTACATTTCAAAGGCGGTTAATTTCTTCTCTAGGACTTTAGCGAGGATTCAACTTTCCATGCCATAGAGCAGTACTGGACAGACATAGCATCTTATTAGTCTTACATGTAATTGAAGGTTTAACTCTTTTCTGACCATTAAATTCTTTATGTTTAGGAATGCTTGTCTTGCTTATTCGATTCTGGAACGGTTACTCTTTCGAAGTATTTCAGCGACGCTAATCAGCTTAGGGGAAAAGTTTTGATTAAATGAATTCGTAAACGTTGTCGAATTAATTTTTGAAATTGTTTTTAAAAAAATTACCATAGATGTCGGCTATTATAAAAGTAAATATGTGTTAGACAACAGTGAGACCTATTGGAACATTCTGAAACGGGTAATTGTAATTTTTTTTTTTTTAGTGTCGGACACCAGGCGAATTTTGAATACTCGGTTCTAGGCGAATCGGTAGAATCGAGAAGATAACCCTAAATGAGTATACTGATTGTACGTTGCAGCAAAGATTTCTTACCGTCCGATGTCTTGATGTCGTGATTTTGCCTATGCAGCTTTCAAAGTTGATTAAGTTGCTGCTTAAATACCATTTCGTGCTCCTAAGTTGGCCTTCTAAAAAAATCGTATTGCTCTGGATTCCTTAACGATGAAATTTAAATAATACAAAAGTACACGTGAGACTATGAGACTGGAAATTTTTCAATTGATAATTGCAGCCCAATGCGTCGTAAACCAGGTGGATAGCTGCGTGCTGGTTTGTAATTATATAATATATAATAAAATAAACTTTAATAACAAACAATATAGTACAATAAATTAGATAAATACCTATTTAGAAACGTTTTCGGGCATAACCCATCATCAGCTAACACTAACTTAAAGGAAACTTAATTATGTTTTAAGTTTCCTTTAAGTTAGTGTTAGCTGATGATGGGTTATGCCCGAAAACGTTTCTAAATAGGTATTTATCTAATTTATTGTTCTATATTGTTTGTTATTAAAGTTTATTTTATTATACCATTTTAACAAACAGGATGTATTCACCTACATGGTTTGTAATTTCTTTCGCGCGACGATTAGCGATTATTTTTATTATGATTTTTTACGACCTGGTCGTAAACAAATTGCGTTAACATTCAGATTTGTTTGATAAAATATAAATGTAAACAATGTTTAATTACTAATTATATTTATATATGCGTATATTTTATCGGTATCTAACTAGTTCATATTTATTTTCTTCTGTTATTATAAAAGAAAAAGAAAAGAGAGAAATATAGACCCTATGTGAAGAATATAGAGAGTCTGAATCGCTCGTTTATTCCGAATTCCATTGCACGTACCTTTCTCGTATTTCCACCAGTAGTATTCGGTCTAATTCATATGAGGAAATCAACTTCAAAGCAGCCTATTTAAATTGTCCTAACCCCTAGTGTTTCCCGCCGGAACTATTACTGCAGCATTTTTTTTTTTTAGAATTCCAACTTAATAAGCTGCCTTAATATTCCCTTCTTAATCGACGTTCTGTATTTTATTCGACTTTTCTCTTGTCTCCTCTTTGTTCTCGTTCCGCTCCATTTCCATAGACTTTCTATGGGTCCCTAGTCATTCCAATATTGAGGGAAATGACTCAGCTGACTCTTTAGCTCGCTCAGCCGCCCGCACTGGTCCTTTCCTCGACTCTTTCCCTTCCTCAGACATTCTTTCTCTATCACGCTCTAATCATTCCAGACTTTGGTCTGACATGTATCCATCTATATTCTCAAATCGCTTTTCTCAGTACCGTCTTATTCAACCGGTTCCTAGTTTCCTGCCTTGGTTTCAATCTATTCCTATCTGTCGTCGTTCCACTGTTGTTTCCTTAATTAGGCTTAGAATCAATCATTCTCTTCTCCCCTCTTCTCGCTTTCGATTCGCTTTGTCCCCTTCTCATTTCTGCTCTCTTCACGCTTCTGAGCCTTCTTGTATTTGTGATTCAAATCACATCCTATTCGAATGTTCAGCACT
This sequence comes from Icerya purchasi, assembly GCA_039619475.1. Lineage (NCBI taxonomy): Eukaryota > Metazoa > Arthropoda > Insecta > Hemiptera > Monophlebidae > Icerya > Icerya purchasi. Next base: position 396,243,454 of record CM077115.1, on the reverse strand, counting down.
CTCTAACGAACGCTCTATTCTTTACACCCAACTTCTAGTTTTGGGTCTTCCTACTCCCTTTAACGCTACCTATATTCTTTCCTTCCCATTGCCTTCAGTTATCCCATTGCTACTGTCCTTTGTCCTCTCCATTTCTGACCGCCTGGTTATTTAGTTATAACTGTTAATTTTTCATGTTGTTGGGTCAAGGCCGCTGGCGCGCCCAGGGTAGGGAAAAAAAAAAAAAAAAAAAAAAAAAAAGACTTACTTCTTTCGTATAAATGGGGCTGCAGCTTGTTTTTGTCGTTTTATTTGTATCCTCGAAAAATTAGGATTTTTTTCTTTTCGTTTTTCACTTTTTCTATTTATTTCTTTTGTTACTGTCCGGTGTTTTCGATTTAAGACTTTCACAGATGGGTTAAAAGCTGACATTTAATTCGTAGTAATTGAAGATTCCGTTTCTGATTTTAAACGAAGGCCACACGATCGCCTGATAAGCGGACCCAGCCAACGGTTGTTTAGTGAGAAATTAATCTTGACTGTCACGGAACAGTTCAGTTTTACGGTAAAGAAAAATTGTGGATACAAATTAGGTAGTAAAAATATCAACATTACACCTGATCTGCGACACTCTTAATAATTAGAGTGTCTGTTTTTATCTTAACAAATATTAATGAAAATTATAAATCAACTTACCGGCGAAAACAGAAATACATCTTTGTAAACGTAGTTTTTCCTGAAATTAAAAAGAGAGAAAAAAAAATAAGATTAATATAAATACGGAACGCGCGTAATTTATTTTAACAAACAAGATTAATTTTAAGGTTTTGAGATATTTCTATGAAAAAACAAAAAAACAAAAATCATCGGTATTCTCCTCGGGGGTGACATTTAAAAAAGATACTTCTAATCAAATTCTCGTAAATAATCGTTTGTTGTATTGCGCTGATTTGTACCGAAAATGCTCGACTTAAACCTCTATTAAATAACGAAGTAACTGCATTGAAAACATTTATTTTGTTTTTTTTTTTTTTTTTTGCGACAAAAACTGGTCAAATAAGACAAACTGGTTACTACTAGCTGCGATTAAACAAGAAATAATCTTGCACCCGCCATATATAATATAATATTTGTATATATATTATTTAATTTCTTCGAGCTTTACAAAATTCTGCATTACAAAAGTTGTTATAGTAATATATATATATATATATCTATATACTAGCTGTGTCCCACGGCTTTGCCCGGTCCGTTTAAATCTGTATTTGGAAATTCATAAAAAAAAATTTATTATTAAATTATTATTAAATTAAATTTTACGTGCCATGTGCAGCAACTTTGGCTAGAGACACGGGAGGAGAAGGAGAATTAGATCAGTGAGTCAAGTCCGGACTTATGAAGGAAAAGCATTAAACTGGATAATGAAGAGGAATTGTCTTTTAGGATGAGGGGATGAGAGGAAGGTAGGTTGAAAAATTTCTTTTCAAAGGAATATAAAGGGCATTCGGTGAGGATATGGTGAATGGTAAGGGAAACACTGCACATGATATACTGAGGAGCCTCGGTTCCATTTAGCAAGTATTCGCGGGTGAGGCGTGTGTGACCCAATCGAAGTCTGGTGATGATTACGTCATCTCTTCGATTTGGAAGTGATATGTTCCACGGTGATATTGACGGCTTGATTACGCGAAGCTTATTCGTTTGTGATGTTTGCTGCCATTTCCTCTGCCATAGGGTTTTTAAGCTATGTTTTATATGAATTTTAAGATCGGTTGCTGGAACAGGAATGCTTGGCATCGGCAGAGTAACAGTAGCCTCCTTTGCAGTCGTGTCTGCCAATTCGTTCCCTTGAACGCCAGCGTGGGCAGGAATCCACATGAACGTTACTGTCCGATCTAGTCTTGACGATACTAATTTGATAATTTCTTTGGCTACTGGATGTTGATCGTGGCTGAACACGTTGGGGAATTGTATTTATGTTAAGATCTTTTCTCTCTTTGAGAAACATATTTATTACCGTCCAACAGAAAATAGTCTTCACGTTCCACGTTTAGCTGAAGATTATCGATCTTTCTTTAACCTGTCGGTCTTGATCTAACAAAACGTTTTGTTCAACTAAACAGCACACACAGCCATCGGTTTGGAGTTACTCACACGGTGATCTCCCATAATTACACATTTAAGAGAACATCTTCTTCACTCATATCTTTCAACCACTCTGTCTCAAACTTTTTATTAAAATTAATTTATTACCGCAACAACAAACTGCAGTAATTGAGTAAGAATTTTAATACTCCTGGTAGCAAATTATTAAAAAGAAAGTTAAACAGTTGATTTAAAAAATTTATACAGTGGTTTTGGCCCAAAAGTTCGAATATTTGACATATCAGTTAAACACTCTATATATTTTTATATGTTATCCATTAAGTCCAATAGTATATGGCTTAAACCTCTTCCAGTTTTTATAAACATATTGTACAATACATTTTCATATTTCGACTCCTAATCATTCATTATTATACAATAAATAAGATAGAGATGAAAACAATTATGTACCATCCCTATCTATATATTTCACATAATGAGCAACTATTGTATCCTTAACACATATTAATTCTACATGCGTAATTAAAGTGAGTATATTTATATATTAAAATACTCACTTCATTACCGCACAGAATTTGCACAAACTGAAAGTGAAATGAAATATTTTTGAATATTAGACACCGCGATCGCACCGTTCTCTGTCATTCCAACATCCCTCCCTGTCTTCAGCATTTTATTAAAATTAATTGATTACCACAACAACACTCTATACGTAGTTGAGTAAAGATTTCAAATTTGAATATAAATAACGTTCCCGGTAGTAAATTCCGTTGCAGGATATTTTAGAAAACACCACTTTTTTTTTTAACTCTCCGTAATGAGTACAGCAGTTAAATAGGAGCGCGCGACTTGGAAGTTTAATGATTTCGATAACGCATAAAGTGAAGTAACAGAAGCGGCGTATTTACTTACACCAGAAACTAATAATAAAATAACTATAGTAATCATTTTATTTAAATTTTTAGGTTTAGTTTATTTTTACCGTGGTAAATCATTTTATTTAAAAATTAATTTTTTGTTAATTTCTTTTTATTTGTCCCATATACATTTCTGTGCCCCTGGTCTCATCTCAACTATTTAAAACCCTCATATTTCGTGTAGTGGACCAAATTGTGAATCTAAACCATTCTTGAATACACTTGAACACACACAAAAAATTTCATCAAAATCGGTCCAGCCGTTTAAGAATAGTTCAGTCACAAACGCACGCACAGAAGAATTATATATATATATATATGTATTTTGTGAATTTTCAGGTATTTCAATCTTTTTAGGAATGATATTTTATAGAATTGTAAATAGTCGAGATCCGAAGTCCATCGATACCGAAAAAATATTAAAAATAGAGATAATCTCGTTTAATATTCTCACGTGGAAGTTAATGCTTAACATACGTGTAATGATGCACGTTAATATATAATTGACATATAAAAGGGGACGTTTGGATTTGGTTTAAATAAAAATGAAAAGTTTACGTCAGTTTACGTTACATATTAGAATTGCTTCGACGGGTACTTCTGTACAGCAATGTAAATATAAAAGTAAAAAAGAGAAAGAAATAGAAGTTTGCGGATGTTAATTGGTCCTCTATGCTTTCAGATAATTTTCTTTCTAATTTGAAGTGGCTGAAACTGAGTGATTATCGAGTATTATCTGAAGTTTTCCTTTACTAATCGATTTTTAACTTCATTTTCATCGATACTGGTATGCTAGCAATAGTTTCCACTATCGGTCGCCGGTGTGAATTTTTTTACCTGCATCTTCTGCGTTTGTTAGGTTTTCCTCGCCTTTTCTATTTCGGCTCTTCAGTTTTAGACATGGAGTTTTCTATTCTTTTGCAAGTTTTACTAGAAATTTTAAAACTTGAACTTCCTGTTGGTGGGGTGGTACAGCAATTTGTACGCTTTTTTTTTCACCATATTCCGATTAATGTAATAAATAAAATAATAAACATGATAAAAAATATCTAAAAAACTGAATGCTAAAATATTTTATTTCGAACGAATGACCTTCGTTTAACAGAACGTAGAAATGAAAATAAGACAAAAATAAATTTAGTTGATACTGCAATCTGAAGGAGATCTCTATGATTTACCTTCAAATGAGAAAGTAAGCCGAAAAACATCGGTAAAGAACGTAAATATTTGCAATCTGAAACGGATCTAAATTAACCCGAGTTAGTAGAAACGTAAGGATAAATTTTAGTATCCATTGTTGGACTAAGTACACCGATTTACCTATTAAAATCCTCGCTATCCGTGCCTAAATCACGTTAGAATAGGAAAAAAAAAAAAAAACTAATTGACTAACAGGAATGTCACTATGAAGTATACGCTGTTTGGAAAAATAATTAGTCGAACAAAGCCGCACGCGATTACTACTGCGTTAGTTCATTATGACTTTTAGAGTCTTTTATTTACAATATATATACCATATATATATACTGATTATCTTACTTTATGAGTGTGATACGCTTCTACATATATTAACATACTTGCCGGTTAAGGCAAGTTCGGAATAGGAAATTGCATTGCATAAGGTCGAATTTGAACTATTTGAAATATTCAAGCGAAAAATTGCAGCCACTTATGTAAGTGAAGCTGCTTCGTAAACTAGAAACAATTTGTGTGTTGTAGCCTAATGAAAATTTTAAGGCGAATTTACAACGCATACTGAGTTCGCGCGTATCCGTTTAATGACTGAAAACATTCACATTTAATTCGCATATTGAATTTGATTAATACTAGCGCGCGTATTAACTCGAATTAAAGAAAAACAATGAACATACACAAATTATAATATAAAAATGTCAACTATTTCTGAATTCCTACACAGTCATTCGAAACTAGTCGACACTTTCTTCATATTATATTTTGCGTATGTTCATCGTTTTTATTTATTTAATTACATTTAAACAGTTTCTCGAATGATAGGATGAAATTATTTCCTCGAAATACAAAAAAAAAAAAGAATAATTAGTCATTCGGAAATAGAATAAAGGCTGTTTGTGATTTTTATATTCAAAATGAATTCAAAACTTTTAAGGATATATACAGTGCATGTCGATCGACGTTTGGATATTTTTAGACGCGATAATCGTCTTGCAACGAGTTAAACTATCAATTTTTCTTAATTTCGAACGATACGAAAGTATTACAGAAACATAGTTGTTTACGGAGGAAATTGGTTATAGCGCGCTATCTTTTGAATGTAGCCGAAACTACCTGCTTTTACCTAATCAGGTGTAGACCGGCTCTAAAAGTAGTATAATATTTGTTTGTCGGAACAGCTCGCTTTAACTTTATTTGCAAGAAAATTTCGCGAATTTCTAAATTCGTTATATTTCCCGTTTCCATTTATAAAACATGTCGAGAAATTCGCGAATAACGTTAAAAGAAGTACTTTTTATGTATTACTTCTCATGATAACGTGAATTTTTCTTTCTGTCGAAAAGTGAACTCGCTCACGGCCCTTCAAATTGTACATTTTCACTGAGAAAAAAACCAAAAAATTATCGGCTACAGTTTCAAATTAATTTCATTGAAATTTTACTCCGATTAATCAAAATAATTACTTTTATTTTCCGAATGCTAAGTAAGTTTACTATCGTCGAAGAGCTCTACACGTTTTTGTTATTCTAAAAGTTAATACGTATTCATATTTCGTTATTATTATAATTATTGTTATTACTAATATTATTTCAATAACTGTTCGAATCAGGCTACCGAGCAGATCTAATGGAAATAAAGTATTCAGGAATAGAGTACTAAGTATAAAATTGGCATTGAATTTACTAATGTCCTATATAGGTAACTTATTTTATTATCTTTTGCAATACTTTCTATCAAACACATGCAAGGAATATACTTGACTGCATCCAAACAAACTGTAGCTTATAGTTCAATTTAGGGGGGGGGCAGATTATCTCTGTAACGCTTAAAAATTCTGCAAGAATCGGTTTTTTGTGCAATTGATTATCGAACTACAAATCCAAGTAATTTCAAAATATTACAAATAAAACTACTATACCTAGTACAATTTTTGAATTTTATATTCACATATTTTGTATTATATCGGCAAATCGAAACACAAGTGGCACACAATTTTGATTGCTTAAACTCCCTCTACCTTTTTTAAATACCATAGAAGAATACAGTCTGCTTTTCTGGTATGTAAAATTTACAATAAGTTAAAAGAACTCCTATGGAATTTTAAAAAGCGGCGTAAAAGAATTATTGAACATATCCTCGTTGATATTTCGAACAGTAGGTATTTTATGACACATTTCAACCGTAACAAAAAATAAAATAAAAAGTAGAAATAAAAATCAATGTCAAATGTTTAAAAAAAAATTCATTTATAATTTTGTAATTTATGTTGATCTTTTCATTAAAAAAGTATAAAATGTTTCAAACGAGATACACGAATATACGGTAATGTTGCAATTTAAGTACGTAATTTAAACTGTAAATTTTATTGAAGTTTAAAAGTACTACATAAAATTTATTATGTGAGTAGTACAGTCCCTGCTACTGTATGACATAATAAATACGGGTATATCACAAATAGTAGGTAAACGCTGTAACTTGGTAACTTTATTTAAGATTATTACATATGTATATTACAGAAAAATTTAGTAGTTGCCATCTTTCTTTTTTGTCTACAGAGCATAAGCTTCATTTTTCTATTGAGTAACATTACACATAGAAAATAAAATCTAATTTATATATTTATATATATGTATATAGGTACATACAATCGTCCCCTCCGATAATGTTTAACAATTTTTAATGTCCAAATGTCTGTATGTACATGTATAACTACAACATCATGCAAATACACGAATTAGTGGTTAATTATACTTGGAAAGGTTGTTTTCCATTTTCAATTCTCAATTCCTTTTCTCTGCAGTTATGTATATGTTTTTTTTTTGTTCCCCTTGCTATTAATTGTAATTTTCCAAAATAAATTTAATTTGATCTAATTATTACCATTATTATTATCAGTGGTAGCAGCCGTAATATTACTATTATTTTATTATTGTAGTAGTTAAAAGGCCTTTCAGGAATCACATTAATTTGATGTTGATAGTACTTGTAAGAGGTAAAATTGATTTCATTCAGGCATGTTAATTGGCGGCGCGGTGTGTTCATTATTGTCGCAACCAGGAATTACTAGACTTCATGCTGTCTCATTTGCTTATATTGTTCGACATAAAGAGCATTAAAGTTCATTTCCAGTTTAAGTAACAATAATATATTGATTATTATCAGCAGAACTTACTGATGTACATAGTATAACGAAATTATATTCTTTCCAACAAACACGAGACTTCTTTAGTGAACTTATCCTGTTGATGTCTGGCAGCATCCCTGGTAGGTATCGAAAATTTGAGCAATTTTTTAATTCAAGGCGCGCACAAAAAGACTGACTTCATTTACGGCAATCTATGTAGGCATTACAAAAAAGTACAGACAATCGTTTCAATTTTTCTTTGATTAAATGGCCTCTAATCTTCCACGTTTTCAACGAGATTAATTATAACTCGGCCGTACCAAAAAAAAAAAATGAATACAAAACACCGAGGAACATCGGAATATATTTACTACAGCTGTACAAATAGGGAAAAGTTTAAAAGCCGATGTTTCATTCGTTACGTTTGATTTTGGCATTGCACATCTCTGCTTCCCGGCATTACAACGATCAACCTCCCGCTAACGTAAAACAGCGTCATGATGAAATCAAGACTATGCAGTTGCCTTCAAGAATAGAAGCAAGGGAATTCGAGGTACTAAAGGGAAGAATCCTGCTGTTGAAAATCAAATACCGGGGGAACTTCTTGCTAAAGCAATATATATATATATATATATATGTATATATACGTTAAAACAAGCCAATCATGGAGGAAATTTACGTCCGCCAGCACTAGTATAGTGCTCCTACAAAGATATGAAGTGTTAAAACGGTTTTATTCATATTAAATGAGAACAAATTTTCGATTATAGATTCGTAGGAAATAGTCAACAACTTATTTCTCTCTTTGGAATTCAGTGAGGATCGGCACATAAGGACAAATTTCCTCGCTCACGGGAATGATAATTGAAGAACTAATTTCAACTATTAGAAATATGAAATCTATAGCAATAAGATATAACAAATTTCACATTAATATGATGAAGTATGCAACCGATGATATAATTTTCCCGGAAGATAATTAACAATATGTGGATAATGGCTAGGTAATTAGCGAACAGCTGTAGTTGTGCCACCTTTATTAAAAAGCAATAAAAATAATAATTACAGGTCCACTTCCACAATGCACTGTATTATGCAAGTGTTGACAGAAAGAGTAATTAACAAACGACCCCCCGCTGTGGATTCTTCGTGCACGAAATCTAATTTCTTTTAAACCATGCGGGGCCTTCCTATCAATGCGTTCCACAAATAATTAACTAGTTACTCAAAATATTCTATACTAGAAGTCTGCCGGAAAAAAAAGAGAATATCTGATGGTCGTTTTTTTCAATTTTACTAAAATCTTCGATTCGATGTAGAACAACAGGGCAAACGGTATGCTGGAACATCGGAGGTTGTTTAACGACGTTTATACTCTCTATTTCTAAAAGTCACAGGAATTTCGAAAATTGAAAATACACAACATCCGGAAAATTTTATACGATCAATTTTACAAGGTTCCGTTTTAAGCCCTACATTCTTTTTACCTTGCTTCTCGTTCATTTATTTTCTGACAGGGTGACGATTTTCGTGCCAAGCCACAAGGTCGGAGAAAACGAAGTCATTTCAACCTGGCTACATGAGAAAATCGTACCTTGCATTTTGAACAAGAGTTTAATCCTTAAAATGATATACTAAGCAATAGCATACTGCCAGCTAAAATGAACTCCACCAACTTGGCCGATTTCGAAAGTGCACACGAACTACTCGAGCTTATCATGTCGAAAAAAGTTCAACTTATTCGCACGTAATTTAAGAAATCGATAAAGCGCCATTATTGAAAATATACAGATCACACTAATTCGATGCGAATGCGATTGTGGATTTCCGGTGTACACTCATCGGTTAAACCGTATTTTGTTAAATTCTCTAAATACAATAAAATAAAACACTTTGTCTCGCCTTAGGAGCTTTCCGAACCATTCTTATTTTTTGAAATGCCTTTAGATTTCCGTAGGAACCGCATTTTACTGCGATTTTTGCTCATTTACAAACTTTTATCGAGCTTTATCGGTTAATTCAAAAATTAAATTCTTCCTAATTAAAAAACAGCTCTCACATACTAAGGTTTATACAAATGTTATTTGTAATCTTTGCATTTCTATTCCTTCTAAAATAACATCCAAAAACTTTTCCTATACCGAATCTACCTCTGTCATTTTCGACACTTCACTTCTCGAAAACCGTAACTCCAATACAGGTATACAATAGCACACACTGCACCATTATACTTGAAAAATTCTACAATGATAATTGAAAAAATGAAGATAACTGTGGTTACGCAATAATTCACGCGTACCGTCCTTTGACTTTCACGCCAACTACATGCTATATAATAAGCGGTTACCGTAGCTTCCAGAAATATGCCAACAAAATGGTTCGTCATCTTTACAGCTACCTTAGGGTCTATTCAAAATTTAGTAAATCACTCCCGCCGTGTTATATAGTGAAATTTAACAGTTCAAATAGCTTGGCTGATCATGATAATTTAAGACCAAACAGTGAAGCCGATTTACTAAAAGCGAGCAAAGCTCTCTTCCCGCTTCATTTCAGATTTCCGTAATAATACATGGAACCCGCTGAAAATGCAACCAGTTGCCAGGATGGATGACTTCGTAACTCGAACTAGCGCAGTCAACAATCGCGCAAATTTCTTGTTTGATTCACGGTTGTTTCCTCTTGCCAACGACGGATCCTCTTATTTATAGTTCTCAGAACAGGTATTAGCAAAAACTATTAACCTTCCTTCTTCGCTTTAATTTATTCCATTCAGTGTAATCTACCTCCCATTCCGCACCGCTAGCTGTTACTGCGCTATGTAAGAAGAAGAAGAAAAAAAATGATAACTATTTTGAGATAAGTAACAGTCTACGCAGGTTTTCTATAACTCTACTGTCCTAATGTGTCAACACTGAAAGGTTGGTCGATGTTAATATAATCTGTTTCTATGGTGTTTTCATACACCGCGTATTATACAATTTCATTTATTCTTAATCAACTTGGACGTTCTTTATCAAGTGCGTTGAACAAGTGGTGATAGAACTTGTTTAACCGATATCCGTAAATGATAATTTTTTTTTTTATAAGTTGACATTTACTGTTCAATAAGTATTAGAAAAATAAGATAGGGCAATCAATTTATGTTTAGAAATTAACTCACAGCGAAACGGTTAATCGTTAATTTTTATTTTTTTTTCGATGCTCGGCAGCGGCATTCAAATTCAGCCATTCTCGAGCGAAACATCCTTGCCTAATTGTAATCGTATTATCCGGCTCAGTATTTGCTCATCATACCAGTGACTGGAATTTTTGGACAAAATTAAAAAACCCAACAAATTTCGTTCTTTGAATGGAACTTTGTCAGATATTTAATACACCCATATGTAGATGAATAAAAACATCGGTATATCATCGTAGTGCATATAATGCAATGAACCCCGATTTTGTTCGACACTAGTGCGAATTTAAATTTTAATATACTGACTGGAATTAAATTGTATTCTTTCAGAAAAAAATTGTAAATGTTTTGCAGGGTTCCCCTTTACAATTAGTTAAGTGAATTTATGTGTTGTTTTTCTCCTGCAAATTGATTTACTTCTTTTTTTGAAGTAATTTCATTATTCTTTTTATTTCTTTTTTCATATTGATGGGAGTTTGAAGCTTACTCTACTCGATATGCGATATATACATATATAAAACTTAGCCTTTCTGGCCTCGCAAGACGGCAAGCCCTCCAGACCTCCAAATTTTTTCTTCTAAAATTCTTTTAAAAAACTCGTTTTTAATTGACTACGTCAATTTAAGAAAAAAATCATTTTCCAATTACAATTGTTATATAGTAAATACTGTACGATTATACTTTACGATTTGGACCGGAGCATTCTTTAGCAATTGCACAATACAGCATTCAACCTTTGTTATATTATATAAAGTTACATAATGATGGGACAAAACGTATATTATAGCTCAGGCTAAGAATGACGTAGTTATTAACATACGTGTAGGTATATATGTATTGTAATACCGAATTAAATACGCTACCGATGTATCAAACGAGCTGGTTATCTTTCCGAATACCTTGAAAGTCCTTGCTAAATTTATTATCCGTATGTTTTATTCTTCCTCATACGTTACCTGTTTACAGCGTGTAATTTTTTAAGAAAGAAAAAAGAAAAAATGGGATATTATTTAACGAAATTAACCTCAGCAGAACTACATAATCAATAGAGTATACTCATTTAATTGGAAATTATTCAACGATGCACGACTACGAAATAAAAACGGCGTCAGATGACAACCAAGGAGAAATGTGATTAGATCTTAAGAAGTTGACCATTGAAAAATAATCTGCGATCGGCAGATTCAGCGGTAAACCACACGAAACAGACGGACAAGTATGAACGAATTTAATTTAATTTACTAAACGGTATAATCAATAAATGATGCGTAATCAATAAATAATGTATAATCAATAAATAATGTATAATCAATAAATAATGTATAATCAATAAATAATGTAAAACCAGAAAAGGTCGCTAATAATTTAACGGAAATTTGAACGCGAGCGAATTTCACTGAAATGAAAAGACACAAGCAGTGCACAGATCTTCGCCATTAGCAAAAGGCACGCCGGAAGTGGCTACTAGAAGTGTGCATTAACATGCTACGTAATGAATGGTCATTTAGTTTGATTTATTCGACGTGCATGTCTGAGATCGCCTGTGAAACTGGGTTTGTGATTCTTGACTTTTTTTTTTGTTGTTGGTTTTTTCGTTCGCTGCGTAGCTTGGTAATTTTTTATGAACCTGTACATTCCTTAGATTTCCTGTCCGAACATTACAAAAACGCAACAACTACGCAGGAATTAAAGGGCAAGTGTTGGTATTAATAGCTTTATATATATATATATATATATATATTGCGCGCGTGTATAGGCAAAGTTTTGATACGTATCAGACTGTATTTTCCGTTTTAATTGTTGGTTTAGTGCAGTTCTGAAATTTATTACGCTCGCGTTACAATTATCAGTATTTTTATATCATCGGTTTAACGAAATCTATGGAACTAGAAAAAATGCTCGGATTGTCGAGGAAACAATTTTGTACGTGAAAAATGGAATGCACGTCAGGTATTTTAGACTACAAAAAGAACAACTCGACAATTAAATGAGCCTACTCATTACGCATTAATATATGAATATCGTAATCTATCTAGAGACGTACTACTAATTAAGAAAGAAGTATACACTGAAATAAAGTGCCGTGAAAAATTCGAAATTCTATTAAAAACAATCTCAATAATTGAAACAAAAACATTCGAAATCAGAAATGGGAATAAATTGAAAATTAAATTGAAAACTTTGCGATTTCAATTCCTACAACCGTGTTCGCTGAAACTGAGAGAAAAGAGAAAATATTTGTCTCGTGTTTACAATTTAGCAATTAAAAAAAAAAAAGGTAAAAAGCAAAAAAACACCGTAAGCTCTTTGGTCGATGCAGTGTATTTATCAGTCAGAACATCTAAATAAGTTACACGTGCAAATAACGGAAAATAGCTAACAGGTTTTTCTCGGTGTCTCTACCTGATTTTAAATTTATTACTTGTCGCGATAAATTTTATAGTTTCTATCAGTAAATTTTGTTCTTTCGCCAATCTACTAAACGGAAAAGTTGTAATTCGTTTAATGTTACGTAGATTCTGAAAAAGTTTCATATAAATCAGAGCTCTCTGCGTGAACTGCATTTTCGGACAATCAGCAAGTGAAAAGGTGTTTGAGCTTTAGAGAGTACAACTTAAAAATGTTCAATATGGCCTAACAGGAGATCTCGGAAACTTTTTGTCTGGGGGTTAACTCGTCTAATGAAATGGAAAAAAAAGTTTTAAGGCGGAGGAAAAAATCGAGGAAAGCAAAAATGCAATCGGGACTAGAAGAAAAATGAAGCTGGAGGGGTTAGGCTTAAGAATGCGTAGGTATGCACCGTACTGTCGGAAGCATCGAAAATGTGGGGTAATATTAGATTATCAGCTCTTTCTGTCCTTCTCCGAATTTCATTGAGTCCTTTAAATTTCCTTGCTCAATCTTTTATTCTGAGTCCTCTGCTATTCTGCGTGCCTTTCTTTTCATCAGATCCTCTCTTTCGCAATATTCTTATCCTGTCGAAAGCTCAAAGCGTTCTGCAGGCTATCACATCGCTTCTCAATCAACTGACTACGTGTCATTCTACTTTTTCGCTCCTTGATTTATGGTCTCTTCCTTTCTCACTTAATCCAAACCGATATCGTTTGGATTCCTGGTCGTGCCGGAATCGAGAGAACTGAGTTAGTTGACTTATTCGCTCGGTTATTTTTCTCTTCTGGTAGGTTTCTTCCTGTTTTCTCATCTTCCAATATTAAACCCTTCTGTCTGCAGCTGTTCATTCTAAGCTATGATTTAACTCCCTACGTCTCTCTTCATTCTCCAACCTGGATTCCTTTTTCTTGTCTACTCAACCTTCTATTTCTCGTTTCTTCCTTGGTTTTTTTTTTGTTTTCCTTCCACGCGCCACTACAATCTCTCTGCGATTTGCCGCCTGCGTTTTGGGCACAGTTTGCTCCCTTCCTCGCTTTTCCGTTATTCTCTCGTGCCGTCTCCTTAATGACCATTGCACTTCTCCAGCATCCAATTTATTTGTGATCCCGATCACATTCGTTTGTTCATCACTTACAGCTGAATCATTTTCTTCCTATTCCTTCCTTTTGTAAATTGGTATTCCCACTCCATACTGTGCTTCGTTCATTCTGTTTCTCCTTCTATTTTTGATTCTTTTTTGTCGGCTATCTCTTCTGAATCTCTCTTGCCGCTCTCTATTCCTTTGTTCTTAGGCCACTTGGGGGTTCACAAACCGATAAAGAAAGAAAAAAAAGTGGGATTTTTAATCAATTCGTAACGTTAGGGGCTACGAAACTCATAGGGCCTTTGTAAGAAAAGTTGTATAACACGTGTTCTGACTATTTCACTCCAGATTGGTATTAGTAGTTCGACAGCTCCGAGACTTTTAATAAATCCCTCAAAATAAGTATACTTGATGTTATCACTCCGAAAAATTAATTAATCGTCGCAGAAAGACCACATAAGTTCATTTATTAATTTTTTTTTTTTAGCATACGGAATTTCCACCGAATGGTTTACTAAAAAAAAAAAAAAAAAGAAAAAAAAAGACATAAAACCACATTTATACGATTGTTTTTTACGATTAGAAGAATAGAGTGTAATTCTGATATTAAAAATTTATAAAATTCCTACGTCACTGAGTCATCAGTTTTTGTTAATATGTGTCAGCAAGCAGCAAACTGTCATCAGGTATCTGAATATTTCATATCGCGAACTATGCTAAATATATTTGAAGAGACTTTAGACGCTGAAGTTTTTACACTTTACTTGAAAGGCAGAATTCGTAAACTTCTCTATAATATCGAACGAATTTAACTGAAATATGCAGTATTAGACTCATCTTTATTCTGCCGACTTGTGATACATTTTCCGGTAGCTGTTCACCTCTTATTATCGGCTGTACATGAAACATCGTCGTCTAAACATAACTCGTACGTCCCTAAATCGTTGCAGTTTTTATTACTTTCTTATATCGTAGCGTAGTTGATTAGTTAATTGTGTTTTGTTCCGGTAAAATATCTCGCTGCCGTACATTGCAACCTCCAAAAATTTCACTTTTACTGGATTATAATATTCATAGTTGACACGTACAAAAAAACAAAAAAAAAAAAACAAAAAAAAAACAACCAAAAAACATATTCATATTTAATCAATTTGTATTTTCACCGGGGAAAAAACGCAAATTATCGTATATACGATAAAAAAAATTACGAGTAGTTATTTATTTATCATTTATGTTTTTCCTTCATATATAAGGAGCTACGTTTTTTTTTCCTTTTCTTAATTTCATCGATCGTATTGGTTTGTTTGTCATTTAATATCCGATTTTTATTTCGTCTCATCTAGTATGTAATTCAGGCAGCATTAATTTTATTAAGACCCGGCGGGGGGGGGACCAAGTCGATTCAAGTTTCTCCAAAACGGTTGCAATTAATGTTAAATTCTACCTGCGTAATCTACAAAAATATATGGCTATTATATAGTTTTCTCGGAAAAGTTTAGGAAACCAAAAACGAAAACTTTCAGCTTTATCAATTGGCAATATTAAAAACGGTTATTAATAGAACAGAGTTCCTAATAAAATCGCAAATCACTCATTGAAATGTTAAAAGTATAGAAGTGTACACCCGCAGAAGTGTCACGATGACGTGTATTCTCATAAACGACGACTGCAAGCAGTCAATTTCGCAAGATCTTATATTTAATGTTGTGAAAAATAAATATAGTTTTTTAAGTTTTTCCAAAATAAAATTTGACGAAATATATTTAACAATAAGGTAGCGCGCGGTGATAGCCTAGTGATTAAGCGGTGCTCGGTTACCAAATAAGATGAGTAATACGTTGTCGAGGCTTGTGTCCCGTTCAGGTTTATACCTAATCAGAAATCGAATATTGCTTATAGCCGAGAGAGAAATCTGCCAAAGTAAAGGCAGATTCGATGAGAAAGGAGCTGACCCCCTAGTATTTTCTTTACATCCTCACTATCCATGATACCTTATCAAGGATATTAACTTTAGTAATATCACAAATAAATTAAACGGTAACCCTGAAACTGCTTAAAGCTCCTCTCGAAATTTACAAACACCACCTCAATACAACCTTTTTTTCCAAAAAAGAAAATTACAAAGTTTTAAATATTGTAAACGATATTTACATAATATTAGAAAAGCGTGATTTTTTAAGTACACACTGCTGCACTTTGCCTAATTAAAAACGATTATTTCACGCATGCTTAGCCGAATTTGTAATCAGTATATACAACTGGAAGAAGAAAAAAAACAACGAATGAATCTTTTCAGTTACGATTCAATAGAAGAATTTAAACGTTGATGACATTTTCCGACTCCGGTCATTTAGTCCCGAACGTTATCGTTCGTAGGGATGTTTGTCATTTTTAATAACTTAAAATCCGTCGAACTTGTGTCGCTTCAGACAAAGCGCATAATTATCATATCGTGAGAAAGTACGTCTATAAAAAGTGCAGGCGCCCGTGTTACATAGCGGCGTTAGAAATGCAGAACATTTGATTGCAGGCGTGAACTAGCCCAGGGGTTACGCACATTTTTCATCAGTGGCAATAAATTTTCGTGACGATAAAGCCGGAAGAGTATGGAAATGCGGTTAGATGTGGACGAAAATACTTAAAATGTTAAGCGAATTCGATTGTGGAAAATTAAATTTTAAATGAATATGGAAAACTCTAGGATACTTGTACACAGAAAGCCTCGCGATTCAAATGGAGTACTCTCGTTCGTTCGGTTCATTCCATTCGGAATTTTCCGTCAGCGAATAATAATAGTAATATCGAACGTTATGAACGAGATGAACGCGTGTTCCTTTTTTTTCTCTCCCAGTCTTTGGAGGGAGTTTTTTTGTATTCTGCGAACGAGGCTAAATCAGGAGAACGACTCAGTCGAAAGAAAACGATATTTATGTTAAAGAACAAGTGTTGTTTCCGAAACGATGAAATTTTCGTCTGTCTAGATACGTGCGCAATCCTGATAAAATAGTTTCGCGAAAAGTTATTTCTCATGCAGCTTCCGAGCCTCCGTGCGAAACTGCGCAGCGGTAATTATTGCCAGTACTATTTCAGAAATAACTGCCATCTAACAAATTTTTTATCGAACACGCTGTAGGCGGCTGTTGCAGCTGATGGATGATGTAAGCGTAATTTCTATTCTCGTTTTCAGAGTGTTGTACTATTGACAGATTAATCCTTCTCCTTGGAGTAGGATGCGTTAATAAATTATCATCGTCGCCATTATGCGTGTGTACGCGTTAGGTGCATGGAAATTTAATAAAAATAGTCGAGATGGGGGGTTATCTTTCGAGAAAACTTAGCAATGATTTACGAGCGAGAATTCGAATACGCACATTTAGCATGCTGGTCGAACCAGCGCACGCTCATGCGTACCGGTCTGTCTCTATTTTAAACTAGATGAAAGGTTCAGTTCAGTTGAGAATTCGTTGCATAATAAAGTTCGAAACGGGCATTCTATTTACGTTTTAGGGTCATCCGCTATTTCTATTGAAGTACCTAATGGTGTATGAAACTGCAGCCAGCGAACTGAACGAACGAAAGTAATAATAAACAGACACATACAACACTCCCCTGCTAGGGAGAAAGCTTCTTCTTCGTCGCTCGTTCGATTAATTATAATGATTTATTTATAGAATTTTCCTCTAACAAAGTGACACGACTGCTTACGGGCCGAGTTATACGGTGAGATTATTTTCCGTCTATTCGGCCGAGAGGTGGAAATGAAATTCGAAATAAAGAAAAAGACGTAAAACGGATGAGAAAAAATAATAGGCAAGTGCCGGCGGAATTGTCGATGAAGAAGTGAACCGTTAAGAATGAATATGCGTTTCGTTGTTTCGCAAACTGACTGCTCACTGCATGCAAGCGTGCGGTATTCTAAATAAAATATGACACGTACAGCTCTCTCTATAGATATTGCTTTATTTCAGCGTCAAGGCGCCATTTCGAATGCGAACGCGAAGAATTTTATTAATTAATTCTTTCTTCCTTTTTTTTTCCAGTTTCATAACAGAGTTTTTAATATTTCACTCGCGCCCTATCCGTCATATATCATATTTTTCTTTTTTCCCCGGTAAAATCTCTTACAAAATTTTGAACAAGCTATTTTTTTTTTTTTTTTTTTTTTTTTTTTTTCGTGTATTTAAGAAAACTGTGATAAAAATATTTATCGAAAGGTTAACAGCCCCACGTTTAATTTTAAGATCTTTTGCATCCGAGGCAACCGCGTCTGTTAGGGAATTGGCCAACTGGTAACCAAATTTCAAAGGTAATTAAGTAAGGCGAAGACACGCTAACTTGTAATCGAAAAATATCAGGTAATTTCTTTGCGACATTAACAACGCATAGGCCAATTCACCGCTGACGACGGCTCTGATATGATCTCCGGAACAATGCTTCTTATTAACGTTTCTTTTATCATGCTACGAGCCGGTAAAACCTTGATCATTTTATTCTCGATCGGTAAATAACTCGCTTACCAGTATTAGTTAAAACAAATAAGAAAATCTACATGACCAAAAGTAATAATTTTATAATGTAATGCCGCACATATTTATAGCTATATTTGTTGAAATTATATACACTAAAAATAAATACTTTTTTGTTTAATTTAGTACCCGCCGCTTATAAATATTATAATTTCTTTTAATTTAAAATTTTCGTTTAATGGAAAAATATTTTTCGTGTCCAAATTTTTGTACTTATATCAAAGCATACACAAAACACCGATATGTAGAGTCACCATACACACTTGTCAATTGTTTTCCTTTTGTAAAAGCTAAAAATAAAATGAGACGACGGCCTAGAAGTTAAAAACTAACTACGAATATAAAGCATACATCATCGCGGCAAATTTTTTTCTTTGTGGGGTTTTTATTTAGGAAGACAACGATCGAAATTTGAATCTGACAACGAAACTTTCTGAGTTGTAAAAAATTTCGGAAAAACCCCCGATAATGACGCAAACATTTTTGAGTACTCGTGTATATATATATATATATATACATATATATATATATATATATATATATATATATATATATATATATACACATATACATATATATATATATACATACATACATATATATATATATATATAAACTCGGCCATTTTGGCGTCGCAAGGGGCTGCGCCCCTTGACCCCTCTTGGTTACATTTTTATCTCTTTCTCTTCTATACTTTGTATAAAATGATCAAAATTTTCAACGTAATTCTAAATCGGTCCATATGAATATAATAACATAATCACAGAGATCCTATAAAATATAACAGACGTAACATAAAATTCGGACATTTTGCGTTACATAAAATTGAGACATTTTTTCGAATGAGGGGTAGCCTAAGAATTACGTTGTAATTAATATAAATATATATATACATTTACAGGAATTCTGCGGGAAAAATATATCATCACGATAACGATATTATTAGTTCAAAATGGGCATGTTTTGAATTTATGATAAAGTAAATGTGCGCATTTTTAATTGATCTTGTTTTGTTATATTTAATTGCCTAATTTTCATTATTTCTTATACAGTTTTATTTCTCATCGATAAATTAAATTTACAAATGTTCTCTTATAAAAACAATTAACCTATATTATAATCGATTATAGAGGAAGAACGAACGGGTGTAGGAATCGGAATGTTACGGAAGAGAGAGAGAAGCGTGAGCGTGCTGCTGCATCAAGTGCATCGGCCACGCCGGAGACGTATCTCTATTATAAGGGTTTTCTGGTGGTGGCGTTTAAGCGGTTGATATTTTTTATTTCGTGTCGTTATATGCTAAATTTCGCATTATACGTGTATATTGTTCACAGGACAGTCGACTGTATCGTGTGTGCGAGTATGCGGAATTGCGCATATGTACATAAAATGAAAGTGTACAGAGCGTTTAACTGTAATTTGTCTGTGAGTGGGCGGAAGTGTGGTTGTGTCTATATAAGGTGGGTGTGTTTATGTGTGTATACTAGATACTCTGTCTTGTATACGAGTAAATATCGGTATATTAATATACTAGTCCAATTACTGATAATTTTGGCGATTAGTAGTGCAACATCGATAACCGTTTTCCGAATACAATCTGTGATAGCTCAATATCTTTCGAAATATGATCAATTCTTTTTCTCTATACCGTCTTTTAACGTTACACTATTGTCGTCTATAATTCAATTTTTCAAAAAAGAGAGAGAGAGAAAGAAAAAACAAAAAAAAACATCATTTCCAGTAATAATAGTTTTCGATTCTCACCTCAAATATGACTTCTCTAATTCAATATCGCAGTAAACAAAATTGCAACAATTATATTAATATCAAAAAATGGGCTGACAATGTAAACAGCACACTAAATGTAAATAATTCACTACAAATTAATACGGAGCTTTTTCATGTGTTGCACTTAAACATAAGAACCCTGAGACGTAACTGGGATGAATTTATAACTTACATTCGCAGGTCATCTTTAAGTGTCATCATATTAACGGAAATTAACATACATAAGTAAGGATGAATTAAATCTATATAATATAACTGGATTCGCGAATATTGGACTACAAAGACCTATTGGGTTTAATGGAGGAATACTTGTGTTCATAAATAACAAGTTTAAATATCACATTCGGGAGGTTAATAATAGACCAAGTATGGACCTGGTGATGATATATATAGGGATTTGCAAAAACAACCCTTTACGCTTAATTGCTATGTACAGATCACCGAGTAAAAACGTAGGCGAATTTATAAACGAAACCGCTCCACTCCTAAAAAAATTAAGCAATAAAGATAATTTCCTGATTTGTGGTGATTTTAATATTGATTTATCTATTCGTAATGTACAAGCTGAGAATTTTTTAAACGTAATTTATGGGTCAGGAGGAATACAGTTAATAAATGGAATAACGAGAGAAGAAGAACGGATTGATAGAAGTGCTCAGTCATGTATAGACAACATATTTATTAAGTATAGTACAAATGATATTACTTCGGGAATTATTAACTCGAAAATATCAGATCATTACATCATTTGTTGTGCATTTAGTATCTCAAACCGGAGTTTGCAATCTATTAGTAACCCTTTGAAATATGTTTTCGATGAAAAGAGATTGCACAATAAGATAATTAATCATAACTGGAATGAGGTATAAGCATCTCTACAGCGTCAGAAAATATATATGATAATATACAGTCAGTTTTTAAAGGCCTTTACAAAGAATGCAAAATAGAAGTAAAAAGGTGACTAAATACTGTCCTAAAAATGAATGGATGAGTCAAAAAATAATATGAAAATCAGAGATCGATACTTTAAACTTAGTAAAGGGAACAGAACCAATATTCGATATAAAAACTTATTTAGAAAATATCGAAATATGGTTACAACTGAAATAAGGAATGCGAAACAGAATTATTATCGGAGTCAAATAGTTAAAGCAAACAATGATTGTAGAAAAGTATTGTAATTAATAATATTGTTAATAAAAACAATAAAACATCAATCGATGATTTCATCATAAAACATTTTGGAAATACTGCATCAGTTGCTGAACAATTTAGTGATTATTTTATATGTTCAGTGAAATATCATAGACACGAATGTCACATTCGGTTATTGAATTCGAATTTTGATAATCGTATTTATTCTTCCTTTTTTATTCCGCCAGCAAATAAATACCAAATAGAAGCAATAATTAATGATCTAAAAGTTTATAAGGCACCTGGATGGGATGAAATTAGGGTTAAAGATATAAAACAAAACTTAAATATTTTTATTCCTATTTTGACTAACATGGTTAACTATTCTATAAAGGAAGCTATTACTCCTGATGGGCTTAAAATAGGTATCGTTAGACCAATATATAAAAAAGGAATGAAGAATCAGTATGAAAACTACCGTCCAATAACAATAACATCTGTAATAACTAAAATTTTAGAACACTACATTGATAAACACTTAAGAAATTATTTGGAGAAAAACAATCTACTCTATGAAAACCAACACGGTTTTAGAGAAAAAAGATCCACGATAACATTATTGAGAACAATTGTAAATAGGATAGATACGGGACTGTCGATGGGGAACCAATTTTTAATTTCATTTATTGACCTATCCAAAGCGTTTCGATTTAGTTAATCATGAATTACTGATCAAGGACTTAGAAAATCTAGGCATTAAAAACAATCAACTTGAGTGGTTTAAGAATTATATAACAAATAGGAAAAGCATGGTCAAAATTGCAGGGAATATAAGTAATGAAAAAAATATTCATTACGGATTAGGTCAGGGTACCATATTGGCCCCGATTCTTTTTCTTATTTATACCAACTCGTTACACAAACGTATTAAAAATGCAAAGGTATATGTTTTTGCTGATGATATCGCTTTGTTAATCGAGCACAACAATTTTGAGATGGCGGAAAAATTACTACAAGATGATGTAGATAATTTTAGTAAATGGGCACATGATAGGAAGTTATGTATAAACATAAATAAATCAAAAGTATTACACATTCGGAATAGTTCTAAATATAAAATACGCGATCCGCGAATTATCCTCCACAGTAACAATTGCATTCATGAGCTTCATGTAAATATCAACACCCATTTATATGACTTTAAATATTTAAGTGTGTATATAGATAAATCCCTGAATTGGAAAAAACACATTTTAAGTTTAAACTCAAAAATAAGACAGACAATTCCAGCTTTATATAAAATAAAGCAGGTACTATCACATATCGAACACTACCTATATACTATAATTCAATAATAATGTCTAGAATTTTATACGGAATTCAAATATATATTATGTGAGGTTAAGAAAACTGAAATAAATAAAATAAGTAAAATACAGAAGAGGTGTTTGAAATTCATACCCCCTCATTGGAAGCAAAATGTCCCTGGATCAATTATGTACGGAAGGAAAACAATGAAATGTCCCCCAAGATGTACTATTATTATTACAGACTACTAGAATTTAACGTCAATAATATTAAATTACCATCTAGGCAAAAAACTCGATTGACAAGATACCAAAGTAAAATACATACTACATCTATCCTCGTGGGGTAAATCTGCGAATTGATAATACGGATGATTCGGTTTTAATTAAATTAATAAGTACAATCCCGAACCATATATTAGAGGAAAAAAGGAATTGTCGCGTGGAAAAAGGAGGTGGAAAATTGGTTAAAGGAATGGTGCAAAGATTGAACAACAAGCTACGTTCTGAATCTCTCTACCTTCTAATGCTCCTTTCTTTATACGTTTTTGTTTTTGATTTCCTAGTGTCTTTACCAGACATTAAGTCGGAAAGAAGATAATGTTTCCCATTTTAAATATTGAACTGTCGGCATGTAATAATGTACAGATACGTATTACGGGGCGTGTTACGTAGTTGTATGCGTATATATATATATATATATATTTATATTTAGTCTTAATGCTAGAGTTCTAATATTATAAGTATTGAATAAGTTAAGATAAATTATAATTTTTTGTATTGTATATATTTTTTGAATAAACGTTAATAAGAGTGTCGGGCACTCACACAACGGGCATATTTGCCCTGTGAGACCCACAACTTATTTTAATGAAAAAAAATAAAAAAATAAAACAATTGCGGTTAAAAATTTAACATTTTTCTGTGAAAATATATAATTGAAATTTGTGTTTTTTGACACAGCCGAACGAAATTCGAACTGGCATCTCTCTAGTTCGGTACTTCTTAATGCGAAAATAAACGATAGTTTAACCTAGCTCCAGTGTGTAGGGTAGAGAAAAAAAAAATTAAGAAACGCGCAGGTGTCGAAATTATTCACTTCTATAAGATTTGTTGTTGGGTACGTTGGTGGTCGGCCATTAGTGTTAGCAGTTGGCCAATATCGCTTAGGTTCCGGTTACCAGTTAACCAATTACTCGGAGACGCATTTTCGGATGTACCCTAAGAAAATATCCAGTTGACGTCCATTATACCGCTTTTACTTCTTTCCGAATTCACACCGGGGCACTTCTCGGTCAGATTGTACAAATTTTTTTTGGTAAAAATATTCGCAGTATACGATGAAAAATATTCGAACCGGTTTCCGAACTAAAAAATAAAACATAATTGTGGACGCGATTAATCATTCGAAAAAATAGTAGCGGTTTCTTTTAAAAGCGGAGAAAAAATTTTATCATTGAGATACGAGCGACAAATGTACGAAATACTGCGAAGAAATTTGAATGCAATCGAGATAATACGTTATCGATGTCAGTAACCTGCGTCCTTATTGTAAATGTATTAAATTTTCTCGCCGAGTTTTTAAGGTGAGAATGTGTGTCTGTACATCAGCGTACCTTGAATTTCAACGCAAGCTTTGTCACTAGATTCGCTCTTTCCGGCCTACCAGTCGATAGCGATTTTTTCTACTATGAAACAGGCATTTGCACGGGGACGTCGCTACAGAATGGGGATAAAGTTCATTTTTTATAAATTTAAAATTACAAAGTCGTTATCCGAATTTAATTTCTTACATTATAGTTAAAAAAATTCTGAATAATATACGTTTTATACGTATAATACTCTTTTTGAAATCGGGTTGTGAGAAATTTAAGTTCTTTCGTATTTAGCGGCGACACACGATTAAAATAATTTTCCGATGATTTTTAATCGATCGAGTAATTTTACTAGTTAAAAATTCAGTAAGATGTTTTGCAGCTATTTATTAATAAATTTGTAAAGACCGTCTACGTTTCGACCGTCTTCCTATAATTTTTAGAGTTAACGATGTGTTTTTCAATGAAACGACCGATAGAACCTTTTGGTATAAATCAGGAAAAGAGTGTCAAAATTTGCCGCTTATTTTTAATTTCTCCATAATATCGGGTACAGAGACATTGTAAAATGAAAAATTACTTCTTTCTTTCCTCTTTCTCTTTTTCCCCCCTAATTTTATCTGTTGGAACAAAGATCGAAAAAATTCCCCTACAAACATATTGCTCTCTCGATTGAGGAGGGAATATTTAAGAAGATACAAAAAAGTGATCGAAAGGTATAAACGCTGTATTTCGGGACACAGGCACAATAGTGTAGCTGAAAATTTGGCAATGAAACATATTGTTTTCCAACTTTTTTTTTTTTTTTTTTTTTCAACTATGGACCATTGCCCAGGAAACATATTGTTCTAGGCATATCTGCAACGTAGTTACGAGATAAAAAAGCAAAACGGTAAACAATATTTAATGAAAAATTACACCGGGGTCGCTCTGAATTACATCGCAAGGTGCTTTAATTGCATAACGCGGGTAATACGGATTCATCGATTATTATTATTAGCCCGCTCTATTTCCAGGTATTTTTCTACAGATTAAATAAGTACCAAGTGGAATTCAAAAATACCTGTTTACATTCTTTAGCGGAAATCAAAAAAAAATTATGTTCCATTCCGTTACGAAAAGGTGAAAAAAATAAAATGATTTTTTTTTGTCTGCCTGATTTTTATTTTACTATTTGCTATTTTAGAAATTGCTCGACACACATTGATGAAAAACGAATATTGAACAATCGTCAACATTTTTACTCTTTCATGTATAGAGAATGTTCTTTTCGATTTTAAGTTCCGAAATTTTTTTTTTGGAATAGCTTTTTTATGTCGATTATAAAACGCACGTTCTAAATCAGGCAACGTGATAGTTTTTAAATGTACTGTCATGTACACTTCCTTCGATACAGTTCTATGCACTTAGTTCGGTTAGAAGTCCGCGCAAACGATTTACACTTTTATAAGACGCCGTAATTATATATTTTTGAAATTACCGAAATACAAAAGTTACAGTAATTATTTTTTTATGATTATTTTTTATCGTTAACCCTCGACAAAATAGCGCGCGCAAACGTGATCCTTTTCCCATCACACATTGTATGTTGCGTTTTCTTTTTCGCTGAATATTTCTCATAAACTCCTGCAAAGGCGATAACTTATTTCGACCATTTACGAGACTAATTACTTAGCAATAAAAAATATATAACGGATAATTTAAAGTTGCACATTATTTTCCCCAGCAAGAAGCGAAATCACTAAATCGCCTTTTTCATTATGGCATTACTTTTATAAATTATTTTCCCCTCTGAAGTATTACTTATGCGAAGTTTCTTCCTTGATGCGATAGAAAATCAAGGGATTTCGAAAATTTGAAAATATTTTATTAAACAATTCCTAAAGAAGCCTCTTCCGCTTGACCTATTTAAGTAAAGCCGCTGAAATCTAAGGAAAACCTTTAAAGCAGTAATTCTACTAACAAGTTTCGGGAGGAGTGTGTCCAATTTAAAAATGTAAGATCATTTTTAGTTCAGGTGAATGCGTGTTTATTTTCGTATACAAAACGCAAAAAATGGATAAAAAAAAAATCACAAAAATTAACCGCGAATTAAAACTTTCTATCAATTCCACGTTTTCTATAAATTAACATGAAGAAAAAAAGGAAGTCCCATGCCCTTGATACGGAAACACGGATCGTGAACACAACGTAACAGGTGTCGCCCGATGAATCGGAAGATTGAGAGCTGCTAGTTCCTTTCTCTCGACCACCTTCACTTCCCGAGATTTCTCTGCTACCTGATTTAATTTCAGAGCCGCGTTCGAATTAAAATTCTTTCGACCCTTCGGACAATTTAACTATCCATCCACGTAGAATAGAAGAAGAAAGAATTATTTGCATAAATAATAACATTACACTCGTAAAATCATTACTTATATGTGTACCGGCATGAGTCTTACCGCATAATTAAATTAATGAATATAAATACGACATGATCGTTTAATTTAGCGGGAAAAAAGAACAAAAACCTACCGCAAGAATAGGGGAAAAAATACAGACTTTCGAATTTCATGCCGACAATATCGATAGCTAAAAATTGAGGCAAAATGTATGTATAATACATATCTGGCGAAGCGTGCGCAAATACAACGGCTGCTGTAGGCAATAAAAATTTACACGTCAATAATTTAAAGGCTAAAAAAGAATTTTAAAAACGCCCCTTCCCCCTTCATAAAAAAAGAGAAAAAAACCTTAGCAAACGGGAAACAAATACAAATCTAGCAAATAGTCTTAATTTTTTCTTCCTCTTAACTTTTCATTCTAGCGAAAGGGAAACATGTCTTCTGGCGGGGGTCATAATTTTCGAACAATGTATTTCAACTGCGACATCATTCGCCATCGGCGAGCCTTGTTCTTGTCGGAAGAGGTAGTTTTAACACTTGTACTAGCCTAGTTTACGCACAGTTTACACATTTCTTTGTCTCGTATATGTGTCATAAACAGAGTCTGGTTACACAGTTATTAAAACGCACAGACGAAATCGTTTACAATGTAATTAATTTTATCTTTATAGTCATCACAGGGCGCGTGAAGTTATATATAGTCACGGTGTTTTGTTCCCCGTTATTTTATAACTTTCACGAGCTCGTGATATTTTTCAGTTAATCGTACCCTCTGGATGTGCTAGTCGTTACAAGACCCGGAAACTCATTCGATGTTAAACCTCGTGAGAATTTATCGTAAGTGGAAAACATAATTGTACTTCGTCGGCTCGTAATAAAAATTGGAAAAATACTTGTAGAAGGGAAAAATTCGAGATTTTACACAACTAATTAATTATCGGTGTAATAAATATAATTCCGAAACTACGAAGACAGTTTAATAGAGAATGTTATCGGCGACATTATGGCCCTACAATTAAGGTAAAATGACAACTACGAAGCAGATACGAAGCTCACGTAAATGGCTGTAAATTTAAACAGTGTGTGTTACAATATTTGTAAGTCAAAGCATTAAAATTAAACAGTAAATCTCATAACTAAACTTGCATCATTACGATTATCTCGTCGAAACGCAAAGGCCGAATTTCGAAAACTGACTACTATTTAAATTTCAATAAGGACGAATTTTCTAATGTAAAAAATGAAAAAAAAATTAAGCTAATAGAAAATAGTTGAAATAATGAAAACTACGAACGCAATAAACATAGAGAAAAGTCCTATTCGGGGAAATATCCCGTAACTTTGGTACTAAGAGAGAAGAGAAAATGTATTTTAATTAAGATAAATTTAGTTATACGATTTGGTGTTTTAGAAAGTGGCGGGCACAAACAATTTATCTTCAACGAGAAAAGAATCCAAGGTATATATTGTTTAAAAAGAATCGAAATATCATCATATTTTTCACATTTTTATTTTTTCAAATTAAAATCAATTATTTTGTTTCATTTTTACTAATAACATTTGCTTTTTTTCTTTTCAAAATGAAAAAAAGCTTATTCGAGGTTTCTTAGGATATTTCAAAGTTTGACACCCGCCCCCCGTGCAGTGTCTAACGACAATGAAGCGAATCATTTTGGTACCGAATGAAAACAAAATTCATACTAAGTACCTGCATAATGTTAAATTATTTCGAAACAAAAACTTGCTTTTAATTTTTGAAAATTAACCAATAGTGATTTATTTTCTCTATAAATGTTATAAAGAGTATACAGAAACGTGAAAATAATATATTTTTACGATTCTCAAATACGAGATTATAAAATGAAAATATTTTTTTCGAATCCTTCAGAAGTGTAAAATCGCCAGATTTTAACAGTAGTAAATATGTCTTTCATGTTATTATAGTCTGGAATTTGTTCACGTAACATTGTAAAAAAATTAAAACCCGTTATTTTTGGACAACTTTATGTTCAGACGTACAAATTTTAATAAACTTTTTAACAATAAATGTGAATTATACCGCGAAGATGTTAATTAAGAAATATATAAAACAATTTAGAATTACTCAGTACCCACCTCATTAATTAAAACACGATTTCCTGTGTTATTGAAAATATGACTCAAAATTTCTGCTGGCTTTACTACAGTTTTCAACTACGATCTTGCACTGTACCCTTTCATAAGGAAGGAATAGTTGTAACATTTAAACTAAAAAAAACTGCAGAAATTAATAATAAAACGAAAATTTCTATCATGCCGGTTTGGATATACTTTTGGGGGGAGACGTTGTCAATGAAGTGTAAAGTGTAAAATGTAAAATGTAAAAAAAAAAATTACGCTAAAGGATTAATAAACTAAATAAATGGCAGAATCGAAAAAAAAAAAAAAGGAAAAAAATTAAATTTATCGACCTAGTCGCAGCTGATAAATATCAAAACTGTCATCATCAAGTGTTGTTTTACTCGTCGGAACCAGACAGAATTTATCTGAAATATTAATTAATTCATTTGAGCTTTTTCCTGTAAAAGATTAAAAATTGAACCTATAAATTGCAATTTTTACAGAAAAATCAGTTTTTAATCTCTTTTTTCTCAAAATGTCGCGCCCAATTAAAAAAATTTTTTAAAAAAATTCCCGTGTTTATCGTAAACGACATTTATCGTTAAACTTTATTGCATGTCAGAAGATTATACAGAGTTAAAAACGATGTTTTAGTTTTATTTATAATATATTAATAACACATAAACACCGAAATCTAATTCGACAAAAAATTAGGTTTATACATATTTGGTGATCGCATATATTTTTTGACGTCTTTTACTTCCTAGTTCGTGTAAAAAAATCACCACTATTCGTTAATTTACGTTTTTACTATTCAAAAAAAGAAATAATAATAATAATAATTAAAAATGGGTTGTTTTCTTTTTTTTAAATAGCTCGGGAAATATTTCAGATTGAGGGCTGAAAGCGGCGTGAATTTCTTTTTTTATTTAGTACTAAAATGATGATCCGTCAAGTGTGTCGGTGGAGGCAAATTCGGCAAGCTTAGCCGCCTACACGCTTTATCTGTAATAATTATTTTCTTCTCTCTTCGTACTGAAGAGATATTCTCCCCCATAGAGTAAATACTCGCATTTAACCTTGAAATGTTTATTTTTTATCGCGTTATTAATTTAATTTTATCAGCAGTAAAAATAATTCTTCGATAGCGTTAAAATTTTGAATATCAATTAATAGATACATAAGAAAAGAACCGATCACTCTAGACTCAGAGGTATGATTGAAAGAGGGGCTCAAAGAGTTCGACATTAGGGAGCTTGTAATTGCCAATTTTTTATGTTGATTCCATTTTTCTCTCATTCGAGTTAAAATTTTTCTTTTAATGGAAACTATTAGAGAGTTACCGTCGCAGCACGAAGGAATCGAGACTAATTCTCGTCTCCAACTTTGATTCCGAACAAACCTTTTGCAAATCTCATTCCTATATGCTGTCCATTCCGTCTCAGTCAGTTATTCCTGCCATTGGTTCCCTTAATTCTGCCATTTCCGATCGAATTAAGTTTTAATTAGTTAACTCTTCTTCCTATTGTTTCTGGGAGAGGTCCCTGGTTGACGAGCCAAAAAAAATTAAAAAAAAAAAAATCATTTTTACTAATAATAAGTGTTAAATCAACATCGGTTAATAGACAGAGATACGGCATTCGTGATACTTATATCGCCCGCAAATAAAGCGCTTAAAATTAATAACGAAGAATGCAACAAATAGTGCACCAGTAAAAGAGGAAAATGTATTGGTCGTAAGAGGAATACGACGAAAGTATGGTAGCGTATATGCAGCGGAAAAGATGGCAAAGTTGGAGATTAAGAAATGAAACGGAGTATTCTCTCTGCAAAAATCTTATAACCGAAAAAAAAATGAGAGCAATAAACTAATAAACGCGTATCTTTCGGCGGTGACCCAGAAATAACAAAAGAAAATAGAACAAAGATTAAAAAGTTGGCTGCAATAAGGACAGATAACAAGGAAGGGCGAAGGAGAAGAAAAAAGACATGCATGTTTAACCGGAAAAATAATTATAAGATTATATAATTTTACATAATACAGGGGAATATTCTGTCGACTTGATGACGGTAATAATATTGAAATTGTACGTGCATCAAAATATTGTAAATTAAATAAAAAATATATATATATATATGTATATAGAATGAACAAAATGAGTCGTGAAGAAGAATATGAATTCAGCAATTAACAGTGAATTACCCCATAGAGGCTAGCAAAGCGAACTCCGGAGAATTTGACTGGCTGGAAATTTACCTGCAGTTTAGGTGGATTCGGAAAAGAGAGTTAGCTAATTTAAAGCTTACTGGAGGGATTCTGTTATCTCTATGCCCAATGGAGAATAAAGTATATAATAGGTGTACATCAAGTAATAACAGCGCCTCTTGGCTCAAACGGACGACCAGCAACGGTGTGTATCAGTTAGTCGCAAAATGTTAGATGTTCCGCGTAATCAATCAGCAGAATGACACGTGGTTGTTCTCAACTGCCAATTTCCCATTTCAAATACCTGTAACATCTCGCTATAGATTTTTTTCGAAAAGAAGAAAGCACACCCGCGGGAGTAATGCTGCGCTGTGAACGGGTTCATCCGGGACACATACGCGAACCGTAAAAGAGGACACAAAGTGTTGTTTCAACTGCTGTTTTTAAACAATCTCCGTATGATTTTAAAAAGTTCTTAATAATGGTTTTTCACGGCGAAGGGGAAACGTCAAAACTGCGATGACTCATTGATGCTCATGACCTTAACCGAGTGTTACGATTACACCGAAACGTAAATATTTCACTTAAAAATTAGCGGGAACTTTCGCCTCGAGGGCGGCGCCTTTATCGTAATCTCGGATGCACCGGGCACGGAAAAAAAGCATTAGAAAAACCGATCAGGCTCCTCGGTCATCGGTCGAATCTTGTAAGCGTGAGTCACTTTTTAATTAGAAATAAAAAAAAAAAACGAAATTACGTTGCTTTGTGTCTAATTAAACAAAAAACCAAAAAAAAAAAAAAAAAAAAAAAATGAAAGAACAAGCGGAAGTTTTTAAAAATTCGTTTATTTCAGATTCTTTTAAATGCTGGAAAGGAGCTACCGGAGTAGTCACATTGAAAATTCTTCAAATACAATGGTAGACGACGCATTATTATTTATTATTCGAGTATACCCAGTTTTTATTGATTCCCAGCCTGTTATTAATGTTGAAACAATTTTCAAATTTTACAACCAATCACAATCGCAATTAAAAATACGTTCAAAACTGTTTCAACGTACTTACGGAGAAATACTCTTTATTAAACTGTTCTTCGATGTTTCCTTTTTTTTTTTTTTGTTTTTTTTTAATTATTAATTAGACGATTTTCTAAAATTAAAAAAAGTACTTTTTAAAAGCCCGGAACAGTAACAAATCAATGTGATAAACAAACGAGATCATTTACAATCGAAAAGAAACGTTTTTTTTAAATTCAATTCCGCGATTTTTCGTTTAAGCAGATTCGTATTAATGTCGGACTTTAGAATATGTTTTTTTTTGTATTTTACACCTGAAAAACCATCAAAACTGAGGGCGACGCCGAAATTAGAGGCCCATTTTTTTTATCCTCCGGCTGGGGCAGCTAACAATTAATGCGTTTGCGTGTAGAGGACACGTTGCGTATAATTTTATGTCTAAATGGTAACGAACAGCATGCAGGGTACTCTAGCATGGTTCGTTATACGATCCGAAAGGGTTATTAAAAAAAAATTGTTAAGTGAAGAAATTTTTTACAGAGTTTGAGCCCCAATTACAAAAACGCTCGAAAATACCTATCAGATTTGTTTTCGCTCAACGAAAATCGGACAATTTATCGAATATTTCTGAAATAGTTGCTAAATTTTAGCGCTTAAAATTCATCCAAGTACAGAAAAGTATTTTTTAATTCTTTTTTGGCTTCCGAAACAGAGGTGTGGGAAAGAAGCATTATCGGTACGAAGCACAGATTCACAGATTCACAGATTCTTTCATTATGCCTTGTTATTATAGATTAGTTTTAGGGTTTTTTTTTGCCGATATTCGAAGTGCTTATAATTTACCGGAACGGTATAAATGTTGACCGGTAACGGATGAGCGGAGTTCATGCGGCTTTTAAGCGTTTCGTGAAATTAATTATTATCATTATTTAGGCGAGAAAGTTCAACTCCGGTTACGGGAGGAAGACAAGGGGTACCGGTATTAAATAAATGGCGTAAATGAGGTTCTAATAATAGTTGAAAAATAACATTTGTGACCAGCATGGTCGGGTATGCAACGCCTGTGCATCGGTACTCACATGTCAGTCTGGAATGTAAATTACGCTAACTAGAAACTCGGAATGCAAGGACCGGTTTGACGGAAAATTTAACAATCAGTCGCTAAGGAGGCGGCTTACGAACGATCAGCGGTTTTTAATGATAATAATTAAGGGGGACGAGGTAGCCTATGTGCAATTTGCCCGGAGATGATGCAACGTGATTTGAGCGTGCTTTTCCTTTACATTGTAACTGTTCCGTTTTTTCGGTCGTGCGTATTTCGTTTTTTGTTTTTTTTTTCTTTTTTCTGTACGCAGTACGAGCGATAAGAGTTAGAGGTTCTTGATGGAGTGTCCGAGTGCGATGAAACAAATATCGTTCACGATCGGTGTCCTACGCATCAGTCAATTGCGCATTCGGGGGAATTTTTGATCGGTGTACAGGTGTAACAGCACGGTAGGATAAACCTACTCAGCACCCTAATCGATATCATGCCAGAAGGAAATAAAGCGAGAAAAACAACAATACTTTCAGCGGATTCTTGCTTGGTGTACTTGATCGGGGGTTCTTTATGTTGAAGACGCAGGCTGTTTTACAAAATTTATTCATCGAATTTCCTCGAGCCAACTTCCGATTTTACCATCTCTGAACGTATTACTACTAGGAGGGGCGGGTGAAAATCTCCAGATCAACTACGATAGCAAAGAGAGTGACGAGAAGTATTTCGTGGTGTAAAATGTCGGCTAAGCGTCATTCGAGAAGTGTAATCTATCACGTCGTTTATTACACCGAAAACGTCATTCCAGTTTTCTTCTATATATTTTTCGACAGGGTTCTCGGCAAACTCTAGAGCTTATTCGCTGATCTAGCAGTCTAAGAATTTAAAAGATGATCATTTTTATTCGGAAGCACGTCATTGCTGCCACACGTACGGCCGCTAGAGGAACTTTCATGCATGACACTGTTAAAAGTCTATGTTTCAGATGAGGCATCAGAATGATGTGTTACCAGGTTTCATTACTAACGATTTTAAATAAAATACGAAAACAAATATTAAATGAATAAAAACCATATTCCGAAGGAAACCAAATTTATCGAATACATATTTCCGTTACTTTAGTATATCGAAGAAAAAAGTAAGAATGTTGTTTGTGCAGCCTATACTTTTGCTAATTAAATTTCGTAAGTGCTGTTCACCCTCCTGTTTAAAGATGCGCCTACAGTTCGATAAGACATTTACTAAAAGATTGATCTGCGATGATTGTTATATCTTCTTTATTCAAGTGAGGTTTATTTTAATATAGCTACAATGGTATCATTCCGTATTTTAACATACATCGGGGTCTGTTAGTTATTGCATCAATTGATCACTCTGTTTTGTGTACACATTTTCTTCTTCTTCTTCTTCTCCTTCGAGTCTCGACCGTTCTCGATCGTAGGTGACCTTATTAAAAAAATCTTTCGTATGCAAAGTGGACTAATTATTGTTCGGTATTCATCCCCGCCATGCTTTGATGTCGCACATACACGGGCGCCTCCTTTGTCCGACTTTCCTCTTGCCCGATATTTTTCCTAATAATATTATCTGCAACAGTGAGTATCCACGTATGAAATGGCCAAGGTTTTCCTCTTCCTGTTTTTTGTGATGCCTATGGAACTAATAGGCATCATAAAAGACAGTAAGAGGAAAACTTTGGCCATTTCATACGTGCATCGAAATACCCACTGTTGCAGATAATTACGATAGATTAATTACTTACAACTGTACCGATTCAGTTTTTCTTTTGTAATGAAATAATAAAGATTTCCGATTGTTGTTATTTAATTCTATTTTCATTAACACCGATAGAAGCAGAAGGAAACGAAATTATGACTAATAGGTACGCAACAACAATTTTCTATTGACGTACATATATAGTTTCCCGCTAAACACGGTGCCTTACAATCACAATTGGAAGCGTACGTGCGCATTGCGTTTCTAGTCACAGGCTGTGAATTTAGAACAGAGAGATTTTCGGAAATTATAATTATGAAATTGCAATTTAACGTGACTCGTATCGGTAAAAAATGACTGTAAATATTATTTATACATGACCGTAATTATTTACGGCTAGGAAATTAATTATGCAAACACGGGGAATGTACGCGATTCCCTGGGTCAAATCAGAAATTTGTAGATTTGTAAAATTTTACACAATTTATAAATTATGTATGCACTATTTAGTCTTGTAATATTATTATGTAGCTAGTTGGCAGGGTTAGTAAACTTCACACTAAAAATACAAATAAGACACAAAACGGTAATTAACGTTAGTGACCTATTTTCAAAGTTCAAGAGTACACGTGGAAGCATTTGTTTATTCCGAAGTTTTCTTGTTTTATTTTTTAGTAAAACGCAGCTTAATTATACTGTTTCTTTTTTTCGAAACAAAAATAAAAAATTCATTGCGGTCGATTTCTTCCCTTTTTTTTTTTCTTCGCGGTATTTTTTATTCCGATTTTATTAGTAAAAATTTAATGAGCTAAGAAATGGTCGAAAATGTTTGCATATTTCGACATGTTTTTGTCATATTAGGATTTCAATAAAACCCGGTTCCTCCAATATTTATACTCATTTATCGATTTCTCTTTGAAATGCAAATTCGTACTCGTCCGCATTACGAAGTTGGAAGATTCTGACCAGGAAGCGCATTTGTAATGGAAATTCTTTTCCGCAAATTATAAAGATCTTTTTTTTTTTTTTTTTTTTCATATTAAGCTTAGAAATATTTTATTATTTATTATGTAATTACACAACTTTGTAGAATTTTGTATCACAAAAAAACCTATCGTTTTTCCCTCGTTACTTCCTCCTTGTTTTTTCTTTTTTTTTTTTTAGTACCCTGAGCGCGGAAATCTTTGAAATAAAAATATAGAGACGCTGCTCTGGAAGTTCGGATGAGGTTGGATGAATGTCCTGTGCTAACGTGCCCATAAAATCGAAAAAAAAAAAAAAAAAAAAACAAGAATAGGACCAGTTTAGCAGTTTTTGCGGCGTCGATAAACTGGAGCACATCTATTAAGAAAGATTTACATATTCCTCGGTTCCATATGTGTAAGATGCGGAAAAAATTTAGGAGTAACTCTGTGTGCTTGGGAATGTATTTCGGGGCAAATTAAACTGGTTCTTTATTTATTTTCAGTTCAGCTCTTCGGTAATTTTTCTAATTATTCCGGCCAAGCGCGGGAACAATATTTCTCATGTAGGTTTTAAAATTCCGTTAAGGACAGTTACGGAAGTCGCTCATATCTTCTTAAGAACAAAACTGCATTTTTGAAAAATTTAAAAGCAAAAAACAGACCTTATCATTTTTAATATTATTTATTTCGCTTGCTTTTTTTTATAAATTTAACTATATAAAAAGCGAGCCCAGCAGTTTCGAAGAATTTAATCGTTTCTTTTTTTCTTTTTCATTCGTTAATGTGTTCTCAAATATTGTTCGTAACACTCTAATCGTTTTCAGTTCCGTCTAACGACCTTTCAACTACGGAACTTTTTTTTTACATTAGCACGAGGAAAGCTTTTTATCGAACACATTATGTATTTTCTTTTTAATGCAACGTCAGAACCTGCATGTTTTTGTTACCATCGTTATGAACAGCATTAGTATTGAAAAGTGTACAGAGAATTTTTATTACGTTTTATTTGTAGTACATGCCATTAAGACATTAAAGCGGCAATTTGTCTCGAAGTAGCTGCATGTTTGAATGTTTTTTGTTTCCTTTTTTTTTTCGTTTTTCTTGTAAGAATGAAATGTATATGTGTCACATTTGACACCATAAATTCGTGGAACAGTCAAACATTATTGTACTATCATGTTTTACAAGTTTCTATCTGATCCGAGCGAATTCAACATCACTTTTTAAATTCAACGATTTTTTTTTGTCTTTTTTAGTTGTTTTTATTTATTTTTTAACAAAAAAAAAAAAAAACAAAAAAAAAAAAGACAGGTTTTTCTTGCTTCAAAATCTTTTTCGAATTCTAACTATTTTTAGATTTTGATATATGCACAGCATACTACCGATATGTACATTATCACTTTTCCAATCTACGGCTAGCTAACACTTTTTTCAAAAAAAAAAAACTTTAGCCAGCAACATACCGGGCTGTTATTTTAAGCGTATTTTTCGTTAATTGTAAGTCTCCTATCCGTATCATTTAACGTACCTTCCGAAAATATATATGCGCAGGCATCATGATTAAATGGAAATTTTCTGACGGTGATAATTTCGACCGCCAAAAAAAACAAACAAAAAAACAGCTATTCATTCCCCTAATGACTCCGTATATTAGCTGTAATATTCAGCGAACAGCACGAATTATTAAACGTGGCGATACGATGGCAATATTTAATTTGTAACGGGACGTGATTTGAACTTCGAGAGAAGTTCTATCTGCTTGCAATTATATTAGTATTCGGGATGGGGACTCCTCCGTTCACTTTTGACTATTATGATCTAGCGAAAATTTTTTTCCCTGAGCGGTAGTGTCATTATATTCGATTTTTATATACCTATTAAGTAAATTAATCACTCCGATAAAACAATTATTTAATTTTTATTATATACTCGACACGTTTCGAAGACTAACAGATATCACGATCACGGGAGTTATTTGAAGCTTTATCTTCGAAACGCGTCGGGTATATAATTAAATAATTGTCTGATTGGTGTGTTTAATTTACTTAATATATACATATATTGTAAACATAAACAATGAGTATATTAAATAGATATATTGATATTCCGTTTTTATTCTTTATTACGAAAAATTCGTCCGCCTACAATGAACTGCGAGATGTGAAGAGCTAATTACTTATTAAAAAATATTATTTTGAGGGATTTTTCGAATCAACTCGGTTATTTCTTCATTTTTAGGTTTCGCATGTCATACGGGACCTCGCATGCGGATACCATCTACGCCGGCTACTAATGTACACTTTTAACTGAACGCCAACTATGGATGCAAATAAGAAATTTACGGCACTCGAATTTAATCACGTAAGATCAATAAAAAAAAATATAAACCTATATATAAAAATTACATTTTAAAATCAGTTTATATTTAATATTAAAACGGAATAGTGTCGAAGAGCGTGGAATAATTATAACTATCTTTTACGTGTAGCTCTGTTTCCCAGATTTAAACGGAACAGATTTAATAGTAATCAATTTATATCGCTTACTTTTCTATGACGTACACAATTTACTTTCGGTCTGATGGTATTTTTTAAAAATCTATTTAAGAATTTTTATAGAAACAGGAAATTGTATTACATGCGCAACTTTGATGATCCCGTGTATATCATATTTTGCAAGGGCATAATTGTTCAGCTATTATTACGTGTTGGATTGCAGTACGGAAGAATTAATAAACGATCAATTTAAAGTATTCCATTCATCGAAGTAATAAATAATCGGAAAAAGTGTTTAATTTTTTCGTTTTAGGGAGATTAATTCGACTTTAACGGCCCGTTATTATTATTAAGATTATCAAAATTACACGAACCAATGTATGAAACGGTGTTGTGTAAACTAAATTTCACCATATAGATTCAAACGGCATTAAATATATTATTAGGAAATTACAAAAAATTAACAATATACACCTCTACTGGAAGAAAATAAAAAAAATTGAGAATTTTAAAAGTATTACAAATTGTAGAAATTAAAACTGACCCCCGTTTTAATATTTTCGCGGCAGAATCTTTACGCATAAATGAAAGAAGAAAAAAAACAAAGCCTATCCGTACTAAAAGGTATTTTGTTTTAATTCTATATTATTAAATAATTATTCATTCTATTTATTTGTCAGTTCTTCGCAATTCGTTTGTAATTAACTTTTAGCTAAAAAGTAAGTTATCAGCTAATGTGATGGTGATGTATAGTTTTCTGCTGTATGCGCTTATATCAAGATATCATTATTTATATTTACACAAAATATAAAAGCACCTTATCTTTAACGTGAATTTTACTTTAAAAATCATCCGATTCGAAAATATGGTTAGTTTTACATCAATTTAAAGCTCTTACAAACACGTTCAGTTCGGACGATTTTAACAAGAGACGCCTTCGGCTTGAATAAATAATTATTGCATCTGAACTATTTATTCATTTATTTATTAATTACACTTTACAATTTTGCAAAAATATTTTGGATTCCGCGAACTGAAAAAAAAAAGAAATCCATAAATATAAATAATTTAATGTTCAAATAACATTCTCATTTTCTCTCATATTTGTACGTAAACACACTGTCAACGTAAGTATATAGAATTTGCTAACTATTAAGAAATATTTAGATTATACTAATTCGATTTTGGGAGACTTCTGACAGTCATACATTATACATATAGTCTATAGACATACAATATACTTTATGAATACTTTTTTTTTTTATAATATATTCATAATATCATCGCAGTAGTAATTTTAATTATTACTTTTCATCTTTTTACTTATTTAGGTCGATAATTATAAATATATAAGATATATACTTAGAACTATGTATGTAACCATGAAAAGAGATACACTGATGCTTTATCAACTCTCGTTATAAAGAAATTTATATTTAGTTTTATATGCACACGCATATTTTTAATATTTTTAACTATATTTAATATAGCACGGTTGGTTAGATGCGTGAATCCCGCATATTTCACTTAAAAGTGTGTTTCTCTAAGTCAAGCTTTTTAATTCGAGACAAGTATTGTGTATAATTTGACGGCTTTCGTTATACAAAGAACCTTTTTCCTTAATTTTACTTTTTTAAAGATGCGGGGGAAAAAGGTTGAAAAAAAGTTAACGATTCTTCAACCGGTCGGGCGAAATACTACAAAACCATGCAACTAAAAAAAATTAAGGTCTTCAAGGTGCGATTTTCGTAAATTGAAACGCTAAAGAAATTACAAACGAATTTTTATTAAGTTTCGAAATTCTTCCGCTAATGTGGAATATAAATATTTTAAATCGTGTAAAAATTAAAATCCTGCTGAAGATTGTCGTGGTCGG
This sequence comes from Icerya purchasi, assembly GCA_039619475.1. Lineage (NCBI taxonomy): Eukaryota > Metazoa > Arthropoda > Insecta > Hemiptera > Monophlebidae > Icerya > Icerya purchasi. The sequence continues at coordinate 396,203,338 of CM077115.1, read as the reverse complement.
GGTGATTTTAGAACTACCCAGCGAAGATCGTGACGGGAGTGTAGGTAGATGTGAAGAAAAAAAAAAAAAATCAAAATTTATAAAAATAACGAAAAATAACTACGGCAACTCGATTATTTCGTTATAAATGGAGCTAATTTATAAGCAACACATACGCGCACAACGACAGAATAACAATTTCACCGACTTCTTTACATAATTCGAAACAATTTTAGTTAAGCGAGAAAATTAATTGTTCAAAATGTTGCTGTATTTCGGATGAAGTAACTAATGATAAAAACAAATGTACGAAAAGCTTATTGTCTGTGCACACTTTTAACAACAGGAACCCCGTTTCCTTTAGTGAATCTTGGAAAGATTATAGATGGATGTAGGAAATAATTCACCTATTGTCTACGGTAGATATAGCCATTGGGTTTTATAAAAAGGTTTTAGTTTTTCAGCGGCAACATGTTCAGTAAACGGAATAAAATAGAAAAAAAAATCATATATATATATAACAAAAAATGCTTTTTTACAAAAAATTAAATACCGATACTTGAAGGTTTATTATAAAAATTTTTAAAAAATGCACTAAAAAGTAAAAAATAATTACTCCCGATGAGAAAATATATGTGTATCAGAGTGATATAACACTTAAGTGGTGATATCTCGTAATTCTTATACAACATTCACACCTTAATTAGAGATGGAATTAAATTCATGTTAGGAACAATTTAATCAACATTTAATGCAGTTTTTAATTATTCGTTTAATATGTAATATAATTCCATCTCTAATTAAGGTGTGAATGTTGTATAAGAATTACGATATCACCACTTAAGTGTTATATCACTCTGATACACATATATTTTCTCATCGGGAGTAATTATTTTTTACTTTTTAGTGCATTTTTTAAAAAGTTGTATAATAAACCTTCAAGTATCGGTATTTATTTTTTGTAAAATAGCATTTTATTTCGTTACTTTTTTAGGTGCATCATTTTTATTCAATTAAATTAAAACATTTATTTCCACGGTAAAAACACCAAAAGCTACATTTCCATGGTAATTTGGCAAATTTATAGTATTTTTATAAGTCAATAAATCTAATCGGACGGTGAAAACAATCATGAATGAAAAGCATCCAAAAAGCTTCAATCTTTCGCATTACTATTAAGGATAACTCAAAAACTATCGGTCAGACCTTGATCAAATTTAAATGGGACCACATGACAAACACCACCTTTCAAATAAAAGAAGAATCATCAAAATCGGTTCATCTAGAAGAAAGTTCTGTGGTAACACACATTCAAAAATAAAAAAAATACAGTCGAATTGAATACCTCCTCCTTTTTTGAAGTCGGTTAAAAATGTGGAAGCTTCGACACTAATCGCAATCGCGATGGCTTTTTAAAAAGGCCATTCAAAAACAATTCGGCAACAAATCTGAAATCGTTTTTATTAAATTTTGATAACTACTCCGGGTTTTTACATGTTAAGCATGGATTCCGGCGGATTCATTAAGAAATAATAGAAAATGCAAGAAAAAAATTTGATGTTTGTGTCAAATAGTCTCCGACAAAAAAACGCAATTCGAGTAAAATGAATTCCGTTGATTCTTTTTTTTTTTTTTATGTTCTTTTTCGACGCATCCACTTCAATGTATATTGCGCTACAAATTTAGAATCTGAGGCGATGTGTAAAGCAAAATAATTGAAGTAAAGGAATTATCGCTAGAAATGGGAAGAAAAGGATGAAGAAAATGAACAGGAAGATCTAGAGCTAAGATTTGCAAATACGAAAAAGAACCTTCGATGTTTTTCGATATATCACAATAGTGAAGAGAACAAAAGTAGGAAAAGAAAAATGTAATGAAATATAATTTAATCAGGCGGTGAAAAGAAATTTTTCGTATCGCTATTAGGAGGGTTTTAAAGCCATCGGAGGAACTTTTTAATCGCACGATTTAGGTTTCTGGCAAATTCTCGTAAAAATTATTATTACGGTTATTATATCTAACAAGCGATTAAATAACGGAAAATAGGCGTAGAGATAAAATATCGTTCTAGGAGGAAGCGCGTCTTTGGTAATTTTATGAATGGTAACTTATCATCAAACGTACACACGCTAAAATGTAATACATATACGGAACATCGATTATTTACGGAAACATACTGCATGCCAAACTGGATTCCAAACTAGATTCCTCGATGTTGTACGTCTGCTGTTCACATTGTTAATAGTGAAAAACAAATTTCAGTTTAAATATTCACGTCTAACGGCGCTGCACGCAGAAAAAAACAATCGAAAATAAAATCGATACGAGTGTGGTATAAAAACACAACAACAACAACAACAACAACAACAACAAAGAAAAACAAAGAAAAAAAAAGGTATAATACCATAAAAGTTGATACCAAAAGGAACTTTCAAAAGTACATCGACCATTTCGAAATTTCGCAATTTTCATCCAACTACTAACAAATTTGGGTCGCACTTTAATTACAGAAATAGAACTTGAAGTACCTTCTCTCAAATAATTTTGCCCGTTAGCTGGTTTTTGAATAAGTCGGTACGGGGAGAGTCCGTTTGATAGATTTCAAATCCATTCGCTTCTAACTTAAGGACGCATTTTTTTCTTACCCGAATAATAATTACCTAATCTCCGGACTCGTGTGTGTGTGTGTGTGTGTGTGTGTGTAGCATTGCAAATTATGTACTTTTCGAATTAAACGCATTTTTTTTGTAACCTTATGTGCAAACATTGCCGTATGCGGCACGAATATTTGACAAAACACTTGTCCCCAGGGCGTTGGAAATGACTGAGATAATTGTTAATTGGCGTGATGTCGCTCTACGGAAGAATCTGGGTGATATAAGCCGGAAATCGGTGAAGGTCGCCGACAGATATTTCCGTCAACATTTCAAACTGGGGCAAACCTAAACATTTCAAACTGGGACAAACCTAAACATTTCAAACTGGGACAAACCTAAACATTTCAAAGGTCGTCGGACGCTTTCGCGGAAATGCAGATTTCCCCTATAGTGAAAAGGGACGCTTCCGAAGTTGCCACACATCAACATACGCGCAAACGAGATGGATAAAACGAGGTTACCTATACGATGATCGATCTGCTGAAATCGCGGAGATGTTTTTCGCGGCAAATCCGCTTCACTGTCGGCCGACAACACATCGCTTCTAACGAATATATTTTTAATCAACAAAAACACACACGCTAAACGTTCGCTGGCTCGAAAACTACTGAGAAATGCGAGGCGCTCGTCGGAAAAAGAGGGATCTACACAGATTGCACCGGGAGAGACATTGAACGTCGTCAGACAGATGTTAAAAGATTTTATAATCTGCCCGTGCATCGTAAAAACCGTTCAGCCATTCGACCCCAGCAGCATAGGCTCTGTGTTCTCGACTGTTTACGTGTGTCGTTTATATAATTTTATCGTCATCAAAGACTAGCAGAGGTGTTGTTCCGCAGCGAAATAAACATCAATTGATTAAAGAAATAACAATAAAAATACGAGACTAACGGCGTCAAGTCGATTCTTTGACGAAATGCTTATTACCGATGAGATGGTCTTATTAGTACGGTGGCCGGGACTTAAAGTGGCCATCCGATTGTGCAGACGTTCCACGCTGAACAGCAACAACTTCGTGCTAGCTCGTACTGTCCTCGGACCTATGTAATAGAGGAGCCCGTTCTCTCGATTATCTCTGTTCCGGCCAGAGAAGAGCTTCCATTAGGCCGATAAACCGAATTCGATCTTTGTCGCGCTCGCACATCACCCTGTTCGCCTCTCGCTCTAGCACCGAATCAGCCCGACTGCGAGACGTGAAAAACGATCGGAAGGAGGACCACAGCGCTGCTTGGCAACCGGCTCGAAGCGGACCAGGAAAGATGGCTTCCACATGCGCAACATCACTGCGCACCGCTAACTTCGATTTAAGGCGGAGTTAGCCGGCCGATTCCATTAATTATGGCTCCCTCGACCCGTCCCCATTCGAACACCGGGCGCGTTTGTCGCCATCATTATCATCGCCATTATTATTACGATTATTCGCGGCTTTTCTTATTTTTCGTAGTTTATTAAAAAGAAATACGGAAGACCGAGAAACAAAAAGACGTAATGCCGAAGCAAATTCTAGTTCGTTCCGTCTTATGTGACAGCTTTGCCGTTGGACTTCCGCGCAGTGCCCGCCGAGTTCCGCTATAGCAGCTCTTATGAATTATTAGCAACGTACAACGGAGTCGCAATGTGTAGTACGATGTTCGAAAGTGCGCTGCTTGTTCAAAAATTAATTTTCTAATTTCAAATTCAAAAAGTCTCGCCTTATTACCCGAATTATTCGAGACGGTGTAGTGGAAAATATGAAATTTTATAAAGAGAGTTGGCGCGTCAGAGATTAGTTTCATTGTAGAGCAGGGAATTTCTGCCCTAAAACCGAAATTTTCTTCACTTCTTTAAATTATAATTAACCATTTAATCTTTAATATACACTTTGTTCCTCATTTAAAATATTATCACGGCCGTTAAACAAAATTTACGAAACGATTCCGCCTCCCCGAATTCATTATTTATCTCTAACCATCATTAACAGTACAGATAATAATAAGTACCACCGATAATAGCGGCTACATTTTTTTTCCCCATCTCAAAGTATTCCTAATACTAACAAATTATCTTTATCTTTCTTCCTATCCAGATAGTACGAAGACGTCTTCAAGGCATCTTTTAAAGGCCGGATGTTACAAAGTGAAGACGTCTTATATATATATATATATATAGGTACATTTAAAAGACGTTTTTAGGAAGCTTGCATGTTTCATTTTTAAACTTGCATAACGCCTTCAGGCAAAGCCGTGTCCACGGGGTGGGTTTTAGGGGTTAAACCCCTCCCCATGAGAACTTAAATAATTTAGGTACTTCATTAATATTTTATGCAAAAAACTTTTTGTTACGAGTATAATTAATGACATATGTAATTTTTATTAATGTTTATATACGGGGTAATTCATTTATTTAAATTATTAATATATAAATCAAAATTATGGAAATTATTAATAGCATAAATATTAGCGTGAAAAATGTATTGTCATTTATAGAATAAATATGCCAAGAAAATTTTCAAAATTCTGGCCACGGGCCTGCCTTCAGGATATTCTAATAACAAATTAAACTTTATAAAACTTTTATATATGAGTTTATTGCTTCTGCAAACTACAATAAATATATATTCAAAATTATTTTGCAAGTTACATTACAATTTTCTGAAAGCATCATTTTTAAATTTAAGTAAACAACTATTTGAAGCTACTGTGTCCTATATAATTATTTGTACATTAATAAAATCTAAAATAAGTATTAAATTATAAATAAGATGAGAAAATGAGCTCTTTTAGAGAAATATATTTATGTATAATTATAATAAATAGGTACCTACTTATATATTGAACGTTATAGAACACGAAAGCACACTGGTATGTTTTGGAATATAATTTTTACTACTGGTATTATAAATAAAAAAATTAATAAACGAAACTAAAATTAATAATAATTCGAAATATTTAAAAAGAATAATTTTAACATAAATGAGAAATTAGCTGAACAATGAAGTAAGAAAAACAATAAAAATATACCTAAACTTAAAAATTTGAGCTAAACAGAGGAAATAAATATTAATTAAATCTTTTAACACGGATAAAGTGGAAAATTTATTGTAGTTTTACAAAGGCCGTTAAAAGAGTCTCTAGAAAAGATGTCTTATAGACACGTTTTTTTTTTGTTTTTTTTTGTGATCGTTAGACGTTCAGAGCTCTTAAAGACCAAAAAAAATAAATAAAAACGTCTTTAAGACGTCTTGTACTATGTGGGTACTAGCAAAATACTAACTCTCACGCGATAAATTCAAATTCAAATTCGAATGTATTTTTTAGTAAGTTACAATGCTATATGCAATTACAAAATTACAGCATTTTTTGAAAATTACTTATGTGCTATGATAGCGTGAGCGTCAAGTACAAATTTTCCTTCTTATGTAATTCTCAAACATACCTACGGTACCATTTGTCTATTTTTTATAATAAAAACAGTCTTTGTTTAGTGCTTGATCGTGACAATATTTTCGCCATACCCGATTAGAATTTCTATTAAAAATTACTATAATTTGTTTCACTCGAAGTTCCGTAAAAGATTTTTATTTTTTCTAATTTATCATAATGCACCACGTCCGGGACCACAGCTAAAAAAAAATAATTTTCTGTTCTACTGTTTTGCGATCATGGAACTCGTTATAATTACTATTCAGCGCTAACTCGACAAAGTTCTACGCGATAAAATTATCTGTAGATATTGCCGCTCTACAGATCACATCGTATTATTTTTAATATGCCCGGACTCTCTCACTTCAATCAGATCCTTCACTAATAGTTCTACATCACTTCACCCTATTACACACATCGTAAAACTTTTGTTTTGGAATCAAATCACTATGTTGCAGGTATCACAGCACGTACAGGATTAAATGAATCCCCGTAGATAAGTAAGCGGAAAAGTCGGTAACTATACCGTCTCGCTCAAATATTCCAGTATCAAACATCTAGCAAATCTCAAAATTAAAGCTAGAAGAAATTTCCGTAATTTAATTGCTAAAAATTGATCGCAGCTTTGTAAAATTCGAGGAAATATTGGCTTATGGATATCATAAAAGGAAGCTGTATTGAGCCGACTTTGTCTTAATTGTCTCACACATGGGAAAATTCCGGAAATATCAATCCACCTTTCTGCCCTCACTGCAGCGTTATTTACAATATACCATGTATGTACTGTTTTCCCACAGTACAAGAAGTGGTGTGCAACTAAAACTATTACGAGAAATTTTAATGATTTCGTGGTGGAAATTACCAGAAAAAAAATAAACGTTTTCAATAACATTTAGGATACATGCGGGTATTTTTGGCCATTGCAGCAATATGTAAAGTAAGTAAAGTAAATCCCGTAGTACCCTTGGCAAGGCGATAGCATCCGATAAAAAAAAAAAAAAAAAAAAAACAAATAAGAAACATCGATTACTTTTGAAAACAGAAATGTGATCGAGATTTATTAAAATTCTTTTATTTTAAAAAATATCGTCTTTGTAATTTACAATAAAAAATAATAAAAATACACTAAAAAAAAAAAATACTGTGACCATGAAGCTATCAGCCTCGGAACGCGTCACGTGTAATAAATTAAGTATATTATTATTATTTGATAAAGAGTGTGTATCTCTCATATGGATTATTCGATAATTAACACAAATAGTGTATGTAATAAATTTTAACCTTACAAACAAACCTTATTCAATAAAAAAGAAAAATGATACGATTATACCTAACATTAATACACATTGGCGTCTCGGTACACCGAATCCGAAATTTCCATCAGAGATATACGCTTGTAAATTGCGCTATTGCGAATTTTCTTTATTCGAATTTACATTTACTCGTGGTAATTATCATGGATAATAATTTAATATTTTATTTTTACGTTCCCATGGCAAATTGATAATATTTTAAACCATAGTGTTTGTTATATTCACAAGAATTTTCCTAATTCATGTTACTTGATGACTCCTGAGTATCAGTTTTCAGCGGTATTCATCGGTATACCCCAAACAGTAACACCGTTAACTGGTACAATCAGTCCACCTGGGTAATGCGCGAACATGCGTAAAAAAATGTACGCAGCAAACATATAAGTAACTTTATTTTTGAAGTTGGTTAAAAAAAGAAAGCCAGATTTTCATTTCATTTATAACATCTATTTAATATGGGCAATATTATTTCGAGTAACTGATCCGATAATAATGGATACCATTCCCGTAGTAATGAAAATATTATAATTCATAGGGAATCGAAAATTAGTCGTAAATATTAAAAGCCGCTATGTAATTTATCGCTTTAAACAAACGGTAATTAGCTATAGCTAAATCTACACCTCAGCTAACGGTGTGACTCTTAGCACGCTTTGTGTTAGGTAATACTTTCTTATGCTTACAGATTTTACATTTTTACACTATTTCTGATTTGCATATATTGAAGTTTACAATTACAGGGGGGCCGCCGATGATCACCTACAATACTTCAATGAATAATATTGGGACACTAATAATTTTATTTTAGTATTTTAAAAATCGAATTTGCGAAATATCCGCAAGACTACAGCCGATAACAATATACTTAATAAAAATTATTATTATCACAGGATTTAAATGCACGGCAATGTACTATTATAGTTGACTGATATGTAAAGTTTCCTTTAGATAAAATATACGTTGCAAGATTTTGTGCAATAAACATTATAATCTCATTTACATATATGTTATATACATATATATATATATATTAAAATTTAAAAGATAATAAAGTAAAAATAAATGGAAAAATATTTATAGGGACGAGCGAGCAAGAAAAGAACATGTAACAATTAAAAGGTTCTAAAGTAATGAAACATATATATATATATATATATATATATATATATACATTTGCAAATCTACAGCTGTTGTACTGACAATAAAACATTTATTTTAAAATGAACAAAATATTAAAGAGAACATTTGTTATTAGTGTTTGGAAAAAAACTTGCTCTTTTTTCTTTTTTCCTCCATACCCGGGATAAACACCCAGTTATTTAAACGCAACTTATAAACAATATTATAAAGTTCATAAGTATTATCAAAATGATTTCAAAAAAAAAGAGTACTAAATATAAATCAGTTACAAAATTCGCAAATTAGAATAGTACTTTCATCAGAGCTGTCTATTTCAGCCCATGAATTATGTGCCCATGCCCATTTGAGATAACCTAAAGAGAATAGAAATAATTGATAATAGGAACAGTTGGTGTTTTTTTTATCTGCTGAATCACTAGAGATGGGTTTTGTATTTTTTCCCTTTCTTTAATTTTCTTTTCGGGCAGAACGCCTGCTTCCTAAAAATTTTGCTGTTTCTTAGTTATTGAAATCCAGTTGAAATCCAGCCTTCTTCTAGTCCGCTCTTTTTTTTTCTTCTTTTGGTCTATACTAGATAGTTGTAAATTGTTTAATTTATATTTAAACAAGTATACATTTAAATGTATGGGAAATAAAATTAGTACATCGTTTAAGCCAATAAAAAATGTTCCGAATTAAATAATGAGCGCGACAGACTATTGTTTTAATCAAAACATTTATTATACGCACAATGTCTAGAAACATTTATACAGCTGTTGCGTTAATCGCTTGCAACAACGGTCAAACATTACATATGATAATGTTAATCGCCTATAATAATAATTACAATAATACCATAATAATGACAATATAGTAAATGATGATAATAATGGGGAATAATAGTTGATCCATGGCATAAATTGTTTACTATTGAATGTCATAGTTGATAAAAATATACTAATACAAATTCCCAAAGAAAAGTAATTACAGATTAAATATTGTTTGTAAATTTGTATACTTTTGTCAATTGTGACAGCCAATAGGAAACGATTTATAGCATGGATCGACGTAATGTTACTACTATTATCATTATGTAATTGTATTCCCTATTATAACGTAAAAATGTTGTCCTCTATTAATTCATTTACTACGTTTCAATTTCACATTGAAAAGTACGTATTTTAGTCATTTTAATTATTCCTTCGTAAATATCATTAATTTTGATTTCATTTTTAGGTTGTTTAACTTTATTCATTCACGCGATGTTTTTGCTTTATTTTCGATTAACTTCATTTCTTTTCTTTTCATAATTATATTAATATTGGTTTTATTTATTTATTTGATCACTTTTGTATGTAAATGTACATGTAATTATATTATATATTTTTTAACTCCGCTGTTCGCGCTATGTGGCGCATTTGTGGATTCTTATGTCAATAAAAACAATAATAAATGATTTGATTTGATTATTATTGCGGCTATTGTACTGTAATTATTAAGGTATTATTATGATTATTATCGCGATTAATATCACGTGTGATGTTTACAGCTGTTGCAAATGATTAACATAATCGATTTATATAGGCTTCTAGCAGTGGCGTAGCTTGCCTTAGACGAGCTCTGTATCAAAATTTGTTGGGGCCCCCTAATAAAGTGTAACGATTTTTCACAAAAGAAACAAAAACTCTCGCATTAAATTAAAATAATTATTTATTGTTTATAACTTATTACTTACAATAAATGCTTTTGGGGGCTAAGTTACAATTCAATTTTAAACACAATTCCACTTCAATCAAATATACACTTTTCTCGCTTTTTTTTCGACAAACTTAGTTATTAAATCATCCATAGATGAAGACGATTTCCGGTTTTTTAGATTTCCTGCCTCTATGGATAATAAAGACAAGTCTGAAATCCGTTGCTGCCCCATTGAAATCCTAAGATAATTTTGTATTATTTTAATTTCGAGAAACTTCTTTCAGCTGTGGCAGTTGTAATTGGAAGGATCAAAAATAGACAGTATGCTATTATTATTTCCGGAAAACTGGATGCAAGGCTATTGAATTTTATTAGTAATAATTCCGTGAGTTCTTTAATCGAGTGAATTTTCTGAATTTCAGATTTTAGCATGTTTTCAAAGCAATTAATTGTTCATACAGATCAATTGATACGTCTTATATTCAGCAGACAATTTTCCGGCATACTTTTTTATCATTTCGTTTGAAAAAGATAAGAGTTTCTCCCATTGTAAGACTTCGAACATATTACTCAGGTCACAGAGGCTCTGAAATCTTTGTTTAATTTTCAGAGAAATGAATATATCTAAAGAACAATAGTACACGTTGACGTTGAAGTACAATTCCAGGTCTGAAATTCTTTCATCTTCTGCTAGATCATCAAAAAAAACGCTTCGTTATCTTCCGTCTTTTATTTTTCAAAACATTAGCTACTCCCACTCTTTTGCTAAATCTGTGGACTCATTTAGTAAGGCATAGAACGAATTTTGATTTCTTATTTCGTTCAGTCTATTTAAAAGATTACTTAGTAAGCCGTTGAAGGTTACATATAACTGAAGCCCATGTAAGATCTTTGTATTATACATTTTTAGTATTAGATTAGATTAATATTATTTACACACGATATTTTATATCTTACGTGAACAAACAAATAAATTGTAAACATGGGCTACAAAAAACGATGTCTAAATTTTACAGTATTAAACACATTATAGTAGTCCATGTACATACATAATCACATTCGCTGCTCACGCTATTTAAGTGCATCTGCGACTACATAATAATACATAAATATTATATAAGTATCTTTGTATATTTTGCAAAAATATTTGATTTGAAAATACTATCTTTCTGAAAGTCACACTACATTTTTACGAATTTTTGCTCACACGCGTTCAGGGTTTCTGCATCTCGGGGGCCCCGTATCATTGATACGGCTGATACGGCGGTAGCTACGCCCCTGGCTTCTAGACGGATTATTGAATCATGTCATTATGACATGATTATGGTTCGATGTAACCGAAACTAGTCAGCAATATTTTTTATCTATTATTAATTTTGTTTGTAAATCTGTATTTGTATATTTTTAGTAATTATAAAATGCAATATTAGTAACGACAATGATAATAATAATAATGGTAATAATAATAACAATAATAATAATAGTGATAATAATAATAATAATAATAAATGGAGTTAGTTCAGTGACTATACCGCTGAACTAATGTTTTCACGTTAACCGCGTAAATTGCAATGAACGGCATTTCCAGAAATTATGAACTTTGATGATATAATCTTGGCTTTAAACTTTTAATAAGAAAAGGTTCATGAATCCGTTCAATCGAGTTTTGTTTTTATTTTGGCTTCGCTTTCTCTATGTAACCAGTTTAATGCAGATGTATTGAATCTAACCATTATAAAGGGATATGAAACACAAAATGATTATGGATAAGAATCCTCCATTTTTCGTTCCTTCTGACCTATAGTGAAGTGAAAATTCTTAGAAAGTTCACATTGCGAACAACAGTGGAATTTATATAATTTATACAAAAAAATATTGATCTTCAGGTAGGTTTATGCATACATATACATATATAGTATTCATAAATGTTTCCCTTCACCCTTCCACCTCCGGGTGTAAATATTAATCTTGGTAAATTAACGAATTAAACCGAAACTGTTTATTTTTAACTATGTTACATTTACGAATAAGTATTGTTGATATGAATCACGAAATAGGAAAGAAAAATTCCTCTCAAAAAAAAAAAAAAAAATTAAAAATAATTTTTTTAATTTTTTTTTTTTTAGTTTTACGTTGCACCGGTATATACTATAAAAAAGAAAATATAACATAATCTATTCATTGGGAAACTTCAGGATACACAACGACTGAAAAAGAGGCATCGAGGGTAACGAAATGGCGGATGCTTTGGCTCAGGTTGCTGCCCGCTCCCGCTTTTACTTTAAAAAGATCCCTAGATCTAATATATTGCCCTTAAGTAAGATATTTCACTTTAAATTTTGGTCGGATATCTACCCTCCTTCTTCTTTTACCAATGATAGTAGTTCCTTCTACTTCTCAATTCAACCTAACCTTCCTAATAATTCTTGGTTCTCAGAATTCCCTTCTTTTCCACGTTCTATTATTGTCCCTATTATTCGCCTACGCTTCAATCAGACTTTATTGTGCCCTCTTCCCGTTGTTGTCTCTTTTTGGTTTCCTCTCTTTATTGTTATCTATATCCGAATGAAGAACTTATCTATGATGTTAATCGCATTTTCTTTGAATGTTCTGCTCTATCTGCGGAACGCTCTTCCCTTAATTTACTTTTTTTTAAAGTCAAGGCTTCCTGCTTCCTACTGTGCTTCCTGTGGCCTATACATTCCGTCTCAGTTTGTTGTTCCTGCTATTGTTTCCTTTATTTCTGACATTTCCGGTCGAATTAAGCTTTAATTAGTTAACTCTTCTTCCTATTGTTTCTAGGTGAGATCTCTGGTTGACGAGCCCCTCCCCCCCCAAAAAAAAAACGATTGAAAAGAGTTTTTTTTGTTTAGGAAGACAATTTATGAACATAGAGCGTTTCGATTAAATGATAGTATGGAGACGTCATTTACATTTTACGTTTTTAGTGATATTTCCTAGAAGACCTTAAATTGCGAAAGAAGCATTACAAAATTTTAAACCTGGATTTTGTTTTCTTCCAATATACAAATAGTAAGTGCATTAGAAAGATGTTTGTCCATTAATAAACGCAACTACCTAAAGGATTAGATTTATTTTTTATACAGCGCTGGGACGCATAAAATGGTTTCATTAAAAGACCAATTACAGTTCTGCATTGGCCTAATTGGGACCATATATTTCATCAGTTTATTACTTAACAAATCAATTTATTATTATCATCTTGAATTTAGACCTCAATGTGTTAATAAAGAACTTCAGTTTATTAATTCGAAAATATCGAGCCCGACCCGTAAGCCGTAACTGCCTTTATTAATAATCAATTATAGCGCACGCGATTAGAATATCAAATTGAAAATGAGAAATTGATTAAATCAAATTGATTCAAAATTTAAACAGTTGATAATTGCGATATATAGAACAACACGCAGTGCTATCGACTCAATTATTACATTTTAATCATTTTTATCAGCTCGGTTAAGTACATTATCTACTTCCGTTTGGAATTTAATTCGATTTCATGTTAACAGCTAATTATAACAAAGGATTGTATCATTTCCGTAAAAATAAAAGAACCCCTCTTCAACGAGACTACATTAATTGTACCGTTTATTAGTCGAATTCATTTTAACTGATAGCCTTACAATAGAACAAAGAAGGCGATAAAATCACTCCTATTTGAAATAGAATAATTTTGTTAATTAAAAAGTTACGCATTTTGTCCGTACGCCTACATTAATCGACACAATTAATCATTATAAACATTATTATCACACTAGGAATCGATTTTTATTTACTTTATGTACAGTGTTTGAATTGAGCATTTCGCGGAGGCCCCTATACCTTACTACATCGAGCATAGCTTCTTTAATCATCCTGTGTGGTATTCATTAATCAATTAAGCAACGAAATCAAGCTTTGGTTAATGCACGTATACAATAATTTTTCAATTATTTATTTGTACACTAGAACAAAAAGGTTCTTCGTGCGTGTGTGTAATTATGGATGGTGATAATGAGATTAGAAACGAAAATCGAACATACATATAATTTCGATCAATGATCTATGTTGATTCGGGGTCAGATATTGACAATACAATAAGAGGCAGGACCGTCGTCATTTCGAGTTTCATATCATCATCATCACGTAGCGCCTTTGTTTCCAAAGATTGCATACACCAACATTTGTTCGAGTAAATATTTGGCTCTATATTCTTCTATTCCTTGCGGCATTAATTATGTCCTTGAGCGTTTTTTGTTCCAGCCCTGTTGACATCATTTCTAATCTTCTTCATCCTCGCGGCGGTTTTCCTTCGATTTTACCTTGTATCGCCAGTGTGAATAGTCCTTCTTCTCTAATTTTGTGAGCCAGGTATTTCCTTTTCCTCTTTTGGATGTCATCAACTAAGGTCGTTCTTTTCATTATGCTTCTCTGCAGCATTTCTTTATTTCTTTTCTTTTCTTTCCATGATATCCGCCACATTCGCCTGGGCGTCCACATCTCAAATGCGTTTAACTGTCTAATGGTTTCCGCGTTTAATGTCCAAGTCTCTGAAGTATATTTTGCTATCGACATTATATAGCACTGATTAATTTTCATTTTTGTTTCCATCTGTATTTTCCGATCTTTTAATATCGCCTGCAGATTAGTAAATGCCTGTTTAGTCATTGCAATTCGCGATCGAATTTCTTTAGTATCTCTTCCGTCATTAGTGAACAGGGCTCCCAAGTATCTCAATTTTTCAACTGTTTCCGCTGTTTTACCTTCTATTTTTATCTCAAGTTGTGAATCGCTGTTCGGGGTTCGCGTGAACTTCATTACTTTAGTTTTCCCCACGTTGATTCTCATACCTAATTTTTTTCCTTCTTGATTTAATTTATTCAGCATGCTTTGCATCTCTCTGGTTATGTGTGCGAGTAGGACCTTATCGTCTGCATAATTTATGCATCCTATCGGGTATCCGTTAATCTTAACACCGACGTTCCCTATCCCCGCTTTTTTCATAATTTCCTCCGCGTATATGTTGAATAGTCTCGGTGAGAGCGGACATCCCTGCCTTACCCCTCTTGTAATCGGGCATCTTTTGACCGAGGATTCGTTTTTCATCACTCTTACGCTCGCAGTCTGCTCCCAATATATGTTTTTGATTATCTGTAAGTCTTTATTATCGATGTTGTATTTTTGCAATATTTGTATCAGCTCTCGATGCTTCACTCTATCGAACGCTTTTCCGTAGTCGATGAAACAGGCAATTACTTCTCGGCCCATGTTAGGCGATCGTTGTATTATTATTTTAAGCAGTGCTATCGCGTCTCGAGTGCCTTTTTTGGCAACAAATCCATATTGCGTCTCACTAAGCTGCAAGTCCAACTTCCGTTCGATTCTCGTATTAATTATTGAGAGAAGTATCTTCAGAGTATGACTCATTAATGCGATTATTCGGTAATCGCTGCATGCTTGTGACGATACCTTCTTAGGAATCGGTATAAATGTCAGGGTTTTGAAGTCATCAGGTATCTTCCCTTCATCGTATATTTTATTTAACAGTATTAAAGGGGACAAATTTTTTTCGAAGAAGACAATCTTTGGGTCACTGAGCAGAATTATTTACCTGAAATAAATTATGCGAACTATTTATTATATAGGTATATATCCGTTTTATAACTTTTACAACTTACAGATTACATATATATATATATATAATTCTGTGTATTTCGTTTTAAAAATAAATTGTTATAAAAATAAGGAACTTTAATCACGATTGAGGAAATCCAACTTAATAAAAAATTTAAATTACTAATAATTCTTTTAAATTTTAAATTCTTGCCGGGACAATTGTCATTTGGCTTTTGCACATATAACGCCATCGATGAACAAAATAACAAGAACAGATGTGGAAATAAAAGAAACGCAATAAATAAACAGTGTCGCAGACAACTGCAACATTCGGTTGCTGAGAGCGAATAAGAAAGTTCAGAATAAATCTAACATGTCGACTGAATCTGTGCAAAAGGACGGGGTGAAAAAAACATAACTATTTTCTAATTGCTAAAAGAAATCAAGACACTAAATCAAAATGGCCACGATCCATATAATAAATACCAGATAACACGAACCAGAAGTAGGTTTTCGCAAAAAACCAAACAGCAACAAACAAAAAAATATGTGTTAATTTTTTCTCCACGCCACACATAGATACGGTTTTTTTAGAAATCGTTTTTCGGATTTTCCGTACTGAAAAAATACAAGCACTCTAACCGGAACTGGTTTATTCCAGCGCACTGTGCTCGTTTTAGAACTAATCTGAATCAGATAATAGGAGACACGAATGAATTTTAGCGTCTCTAAAATTTTTCTTTTGGTTTTTTTGAAACATATATATGTTTATGTATAATAAAATGGACATGGTTGATGTGCTGTTGCGGATGAACTGTTCGTAATATTTACAGATTTTTGAATGAATGACCTAATCCTGATTCCGAATACAGGAATGTTGCAGAAAGATGTCGAACATTTTTTTTCTTAATGTAGTCGATTTATTTTAGGAGCAGGTCAGCCGGACAGCCGACGGTCGAGCGACTGATTTTCTTGTAACACATTATCGGTTACTGGCTTAGAATCGTCTGTTTCCAGAGAAATACTGTTACCGGGAACTTTTGCAAGTGATGACGGAATTCGCAGGCGTTATAAAACGGTTTTTAAACTATTCACAATTTTGTCTCGTCATCTAGGTTACGCAGTGTGGCCGAACAAAGTAGGGCCTTTCAAAACCCCGTAAACTCTGTTCTTTGTTGCAGTTTCGTTTTTTTCTTTGTTTACTCGAAAATATTTAAACTAAAAAAAATTAAAAAAAGGCTTGCTACATCAACCCTTCCGAATCAAGGTCATCTCTTAACTCTTTGACCAGAAAGCAAATTGTCTTTTATTATTGCCTTATCCAACACACACAAACATTCAATAAGGTAAAGGGAAGAAAAAAATAAAAAAAACCGAACGACACCATAAAGTGATCCTTTTTCGTCGGCACCACCTTTTCAGCAGAGATTGTCAGTTGTTTTTTTTTTGCGAATATCGTAAAGAATGAGAATGTCGGTCGTAGCAAATAGGTCAAACCGTTTGCTAACCCTTTGATTTCTTCAAAAAATTACGCAACATGAAAAGAAGGAAACAAAGTAGTATTCGCTAGCAACGGCAGAACGATATTCGATTCCCGCCGAGATAGTCGGATATACACGATAAGAGTAATCTGGTCGCGGTAAAGGTCCATACATCTTGTGTAGGGAGGCAATTGGGTCAGTATGTTGAATAGCGATTTAAGAAAAAAAAAAAAAAAAAGAAAAAAGGAAACAAAAGAAAGACAACCTATTTCAGGGTAGACCGTAGCGTCTACATTTCTGGCTTTTTTTTTTTCACTAGATTACTTTTGTACCCGTTATCGGAACGGTAGAGGCGCGCGATTTTATTGGAATACTGTGATTTCCCGGAAACGGCGAATGTTCGCATTTAACATTTTCATCCGAACATGATACAACGTCGGATTGAACTAAATTTAATCTAAATGAAAAAAAACAAAAAACAACAAAGTCCCAAATGTTTAAAAAGCACGCACACAAGCTTTAATAATAAATGCTCGGAAACATTAAAAATGTTTTTCATCTTCGCAATTAAGTCTAAGTAGCACGCGCTCGTATGTTCTATGTGCAGTACATATGTGTACGTAAAATGTGCCATACTGACGTTGTGATCGATTTATACATACAAAGGCAGTCTGTAGCGAGTTTGTTCGTATCCACTAAAATACGATGGCTGCGCATTCGATATTCATTAGCGAGATTATTTTACAATGATTTTTTGTTAATTTCGCGTTAATAAACAAAAAAACAATTGGAATTTATTGTGTCGGTAATTCTTTATTAAATTGCAAAGGATTCACGGGATACTCTATATCCAGTGGCAGCTGTACGAGCAACTCGCGAACGAGAAAAGGAAATTTAGATATTTTCGCTTATTTGAAGAACAAAAAAAGATTATAAATTTTTTTCCACTAATAAAATAGTAGATTTAACTTACATTCTTTTTACTTCGTTCGTAGTAAAGGAAATATTATAATTGTGAAAAACGTTTAATGCCATATTTTCATTACACTTCCTCATACGGATGATAGTACTGTATTCGCGGCGAGTGTCAACAGAAATTTCACCACACCTGGATCCATTTTAAGTGGTTCTTTCGTGACGTGTGGATCTAGGTGTATGTACACATATTATCCATAATTGAAAAATGGTTTGAAAATTTGGGACTTTTTCAACATCTAGTTTCGCGCCTCGCTGTTTTTTGGCTACAATCGAGTGGCCCAAAGGGAAACTTCTCTAGAAGGGTTTCATGGAATTTTTCCCATAACTCAAAAGCGCCAGTAGCTGTTGAAAGATGAAATATTTGCATTCGGCATTGTTATAACATTTATTTGTATATCTCCCCGATTTCGGTTACAACCGGTTCTCCTAAAATGAGATTGCACTTCTCTTGGAGGGTTTTGTAAAATTTTTCTTGTAAATCAGTAACAAGAAAGTCGAAATTTCTTATTTTCCGTTCTTAAATGATATCTGCCGAAATTTTATAATTAGCTACATTTATTATATATTTTTCTCAATGAAATTCAAGAATAGACGAAATTTCAGGATAATAATCAAATTCGAGTAGTAGACCGGCGAAAAATAAAACCAAAACAAGCAAGTCATTCCGTGTCGGATTTTTTAATAAATATTCGAATTACGGGAATACTATTTTGTTTTTTTTCGGAAATAAACATTCAGCCTCTCTACTAACAGAATTTTTATAAATGAGACATATTTACAGATATGTACAGGTATATTTCTTTTAACTTCTCGTTTAGCGATAGATGTTCAAACTAGGCTCGAAAATCGCCACAGTCTTTCCAAAGCACCGATCGAACAATAATATGATGATCGGTTTGTTTCATTTTAACTCTCGATTAGTCGCGTGGATGACATATGTCATCCACTGTTTTTTTTTTAGTTATAACTTTTAATATATAGAAAATTGAACATTAACATACCTTCTATGTAAACCTTGGCAAACACATTTCAATAATCAGTTAAATCATCGTAGTGTGTACACTTTTAATAAAGTGCATCAAACATGCTTGGATGACGATTGTCATTCGCGCGAGCAACCAGCGAAGTATTTTTCTCCAGGCTGAATTTTTGCGCTGACTAATAACTTCTTTCCTATTTCGGTTATTTATTGCGTAATACTGTGTATACACGTTTATTTCGTTATACTTATGCATGAGTAAAAATCGCTTTAGATTTTTACTACCATGTATGAAATTTGTTAATATCCATGACAGAGGTTACCGAAAAGCTACAGATAAACTAGATGCAATAAGAGAAATACCAGAATTATTCGTGAATAATTTTCGCAAATACTTTACTCCGTCAGAGTATTTAATGGTAGATGAACGGTTATTAGCATTTTATGGAAACTGTCCATTTCGACAGTATATATCCAGCAAGCCAGCAAAATATCGACTGAAGGTGTTTGCTTTATCCGATGTAAAAACATTTTAACACGCTAAGTTTAGAGACATATCTTAGAAAGTAGCTGGACGTTATTTTGTGGGAAATTCTTCTCGAAATATTGGAACTAGGCTGGTTCAGCTAGTTGAGGAAACAAATAAAAATTGTATTACTGGCGATAACTGGTTCTCTAGTTTGTCATTAATGAAGATACTAAAAGATAATAAAATACTGACTTATGTTGGAACCGTATGTAAAAACCAAGGTGAAATTCCTAAAGAGTTTATGCCAAGCAAAAGTAGAACAGAAAACTCTTCGATATTCGGATTTCAAGAAGATTGTACGTTGGTATCTTATTGCTCAAAAAAAAATATATATATAAAGTGGTTCTGTTACTATTTTCAATACACTTCGATGAAACCATAGATGAGGCAACCGGTAGTGCTAAAAAATCTGAAATTGTTACATTTTACAAACATATTATTAGTTTACGGAAAAGAATCTTCGATAGAAATTTAAGAACCCTCCGGATCACTACATTTTCGGTCATAAACCGAATAAAACCACATAGAACTGACGCATAAAATGTAAAAACTGCGTTTGTCCGGAACATTTAAAACAGATTTGAATTGTTTAGAAAACTAATTCATTTTAGAGTAAGTCTTTGTAGTACCGTGTTAGTTATCTGAAAACACGAAATACATCCTTAACTACTAATTTAAAACTAAAATGTTGTAAAAAGACCTAATAAAATAAAATATAAAAAAGTTATGAAATTACGTTATAATTATGATTATACTTTTTTCTACACCGTATCTTTTAAGAAATATTTTAATAATTTAAAATTTTACATAATAAACACTTTGAATACAGCCTAAACTAATTATATTGTAGAAGAAATTTTTAAAGAGTAAAATTTTGAAGATACAAATCTATTTTTAAAAATGGATGTTCCGCGCGACTAACAATTAAACTATTTTGTGCGCGACTAATGGAGGTTTAAAGTATACATACTCAAACTGCGATTATTAACATTGGGAATGAATGTGTTTTTATGTTGCATTTTACGTTGCTTGTACAATTTTATTCAGATTACGATAAATATATACTGTGTAAAAATTTGTTTAAAATCACCGCGAACAATTACCGGATGGATGGTGTGTGTCCTTTATTTATTCGCTTTTAAATGGTCGCAAATTTTTGAATAAGTTAAAACAATTAGACTATACATATTTATAATTGAGGGAGATTTTAAATTATTAGGTTGTTGGGAGAATTTTTAATTTAACCATTTTAAATTAAGAATTTTAGTATTTTTTAGCCTTTTTTTTTACCGAAGAAAATTTCTTTATTCTAATATATATACATATATATATATATATATATACTCCGGTATTTATTCTCATCTCGTTCTTTTATTTGTGCAGTTTGGATTTTTTTTTTTTTTTATTTCACTCAAACTATTAACTCCAAACGATTCGGAAAACGTATTTTAATAGTTTTATTCGATAAATATGAGGGAGGTCGCATATTTCTTTTAATTTCACGCGTTTAAAATGAACGTTTCTTCAAATGCGGGTTTTAACTTTCCTGCGTTGCTTTTTTGACAACGTTTAATAAAAACAATTTAAAACGCTTATATATAAATAAAAATAAATTTCTACAAAATTATTTTCTTTCCGCTTCGAAACGTATTTTTATAGGTTCCCGCTAAATAAGAACAAGTATTATTTTTTTGTCTTTGTATAAATCGTTGAACAAACGCCATTTACCTTTTTTACTTTAGTTTAGCTGTAATTAAAAAGTGAAAATCTTCATTTTACATGTACACGCTTTTGCTTATGGTACACAGGTGTTGGAAAACTCACAGCTATTTTTGTTACAGCCAACATGCTGTTATTTGCCTTACTCTTACCTTTTTCACTCGAGCGCGGTGCTGTCCAGCGTCAACTAAAATTGTAAAGATTTGCCTCAAAAAATTACACGGAAATTGAGTGACTACTCTGCTAAAAGTTTGAATTAAAATTTTTTTATTTTTTTAGTTTTTAGTCGCGTAAAAATAAACACGTTAATATAAAGGGATGTTGTTTTTTTCTTTTTCTTTTCGTAATTCTTGATCCTGGTTTTCATGGTTGTTTATTATGATGTTTTAAAATAGAAAAAAAAAAAAAAATCATAAAAGTACAGCAATACATTACAGTTTAAAATCGTTTGAAACTGCAAAGAACAGAACATATCTTGTAGTCCTAGATGGTTCAGTGATATGAAACATTTTTTCTTCGCATATGTGAATATTATCGAATTTACTTAGCACACCTAACACGCGCGTCATGAAACGTTTTTTTTTTTTTATTAATTTTTAATGTTTGTTAGTCGGCACATTCGAAATCATCTTCTATTAGACATAAAGTTCGAGTATTTTCATAAGTTATAAATATGGGTTAATTTAAATACCGAATTTAAACGAATAAAGTGCTTTTTTACAAAAAATAAATACCGATGCACTAAAAAGTAAAAAATAATTGCTCCCGATAAGAAATATATATCAAAGTGATGATATATCCTTAAAGGTAATATCGTAATTCTTATACAAAATTAATACCTTAATCAGAGTTGCCATCAAATTCATGTTACCTAGGAACAATATAATGAACACATTTAATGCAGTTTTTAATTATTATTTTAATATGAATTTGATGCCGACTCTAATTAAGGTATCAGTGTTGTATAAGAATTACGATATTACCTTTAAGGCATAGGCGTACTCAGGGGGGGATTTGGGGGTTCAAACTCCTCCCGATATGGATTTTTACGTTGCTGTATTGTCGCTTTAGGGTCGTAAGATGTTTTGGTACCAGGCATTCTGACAGTACAACTAACTATGTATTAGTGTAAATTATTCTCAAAATGAAAACGAACAGAAGTCTTACGCCTTTAGAACTATTATACAAGATATTATTAATAAAATATAATTACTAAGTAAAATCCTTTTTTCTGTCGAGTGTTTTTTTTTTTTTAATGGATCGACCCCCCCCCTGACGAAAAACTTGCCTGGGTACGCCTATGTTTTAAGGTTATATCATTCTGATATATATTTTTTATCGGGAGTAATTGTTTTTTACTTTTTAGTGCATTTTTAAATTATTATAATAATCCTTGAAGTCTTATTGTTTGTAAAAAAGCATTTTATTTTACAATTTTTAGCGTTGTACTTGAATTTCTTTCTTGTTAAAAATCAGTTTTTTTTCACATTATTCTCCATACTTTACACTTTAAAAAAATCGATTTCTTCATTTTGAACTGCACTTCCGCGGTAAAAACATCAAAAGCTACATTTCCATGGTAATTTGGCAAATTTATAGTATTTTAAGTCAATAAATCTAACTCGACGATGAAACCAATCATGAAAATGAAAACCATCCAAAAAGCTTCAATCTCCCGCATTATTAAGGATAACTTAAAAATTATCGGTCAGATCTTGATCAAATTTAAATGGGACCACGTGATAAGTATCACCTTTTAAATAAAAGAATAATCATCAAAATCGGTTCAGCTAGAAGAAAGTTCCGAGGTAACACCTTTAAAAGAATAAAATAATAAAAAAAAAAAAACAAACAATACAGTCGAATTGAATACCTTCTTCTTTTTTGAAGTCGGTTAAAAATACAGTCGAATTGAATAACTCCCCCTTTTTTGAAGACGGTTAAAAACAGCAATTATCAGTAAATATTGTAGTCGAGGGATAGGAAAAAAGTAAATACAAATGCTGAGAAACTGAATAAACTGTGTAGTATCTTCGGAAGATGTCACTTGTTTTGTTTTTTTTTCACTTTATTTAAAGTTGATTACGCGTTAATCCGAATTTTCACAATAGTAAATTCTAGAATGCATTTTAACGAAAAATAATTTTGTAAATATTAATTAATAATTTAAAAAAAATAGGTTAGCTGTTAATAGTGTTCACGTGAAAAATAAAACGATATTACAAGTGATAATTTATTAAAAATTTATAAAAACATGTAATAAAATTAATGAATTTTCTGTAATACACGTTTTTATAAATTTTTAAAATAAAGTGATAACGCAGAAAATGGACTTTTTATAACTCAAATATAAAGAAGTAATAATTTAACCTGAACGCCAGTGATTTTTAGCAAATACCGTACTTCCCCAGTTGCCTATTTTTAAAATAAAAAATTTGCTAAAGAAACCCGAATTTGAATGCGACAAAAATAAGACAAAAAAGAGAAAAACACACATTTTATCAATTATTTTCTAATATACATTCGCATTTGGTAATTATTAAAGGACATTTTCCGTTCTTTTTTCAGTAATCGTGTCTTTTTATTACTTTAGTTCTGCAAAAGAAAAGCGTTGTTGTAATAAGGAAACTATAAATGCCGCAGGCGAAAGCCCGAAAAGAATATTTAGTAATTATAAAAATTCGTAGCAGAGTTCTTAATGTCTCTCGGTGGTCTTGCAAGCTTTCCGCGCGACCCCGGTTGCATAAAAGAACAGAGCAACGGGGGACAAGTTAACGAGAAAATCAAAGTCCGCGTCGGGTTTCTCAGTCAAAAACGGATAGGGTTGTTTCTACTATCGAAAATTCCTTAACAATGCTAAATAAAATGAGAATAACAGTCGCGCTCTACAACAGCGATTTTATTAGCGCGAAATTCGACTAATTATCTATCGGATTTTCTTCGATAAAGTTACTTTCCGAAAACCGGCGATGATGGCACCGAATGGTGGCGGGATGGGGGGGGGGGGCTCCCCTCGTTAAGAAATCGGTAAATATTATATTTAGATAAAAAAAAAAGATAACGACGAAAGTTTGCAGTTATTTACCTTGATGACGCGGCGAGGCGGGACGCGGCAGCATTTTTATAATATTACGGGAATTATAATGGAAAGGCAATCTCGCAAATGCGGAAAATGATACAATAAATAAATGGCGTCGGGGGGGGGGGGCGAATGGGAGAAGAGAAAAAATAAATAAGATGAAAAAAACAGCGATAAAAGTTAATGTCCCGATAAGAATTAAGATTGGCCGGAAAGTCGGTCGGAAAATTGCGTCCAAAACTAAGCCAATTTAAAGTTTTGCACTGCCGACGCAGTAGTGTGGCATCGAGAACGGGCGAGACGAAGCACTCTCGCTGCGAAACAAGCAAATATTATTATTGTATATGCGCGCAGTATCGGAGGTGGCGGCAGCGGCGGAGCCGGCGCGCAAAGAGTAGGTGGAGAAAGTTGCAAAAATGCGTGCCGACTAGGTAGACACCGGCGGCAAAGGCGAACACAGTAATATAAAGAGAAGTTATCTGAAATCGCATAATTCTTAAAGATGGGGTTGAACTTGGAGGTAAACTTAAAGTTGTAGCGGATGCCGGGCCGCAGCCTTCGCCTCCGGCATCCGGAACGAAGCTTATCTATTCTTGTTAAGTCGTACATCAGCCGGAACGGAAAATGCCGGCTCGGCGGTCGAGGGGTAATTCGAAATATTTATAATGCCGCTTCGTATTCCGGAATTGCTTTCCTCCGCTCTCTGTATAAACAAACGCTCCAGAGATTTTCCAGCACACCCGTTTTCCGCAAACTTCAGCTGCTGATGCTGCAAACTTGAGCACACAATTTTGTCTACTTTTCTCATTTTCCCGAGAACGCATTAAGACGAAAGCGAAATCATTCTGCGCTAGTTGCTTAGGCTATATATTTATAGTCTCCGTTTACTCTATTTGTATACGCTGGAGACTATGCCTCGTTCTTGCCGCACTGCCCCCGGCATGCTGCTACCGGTCGGATTCGCGCGATTACCGGCCTGCCGCCCGCCGCCCGGTTCGCAATATAATCGAAGACGGTAAACCCATCACACACGGACGAGCAAGGCGCCTTCCGAGTCGTATTTCTATCTTCTCTCGCGAACCCCCGATCGCGCTAAAACTAGATTTGTCTTAATCGTAGCGGATAAATAATACTAATACATAGATTCGGCCGAGGAGAGACAGTGCTTCGTGTGCGCGATAATGTTCCATTATGTGCGTTGCGGTTTTTGTTATTTATCGCACAATAAAGATAAGCTAATTGACACCGGGCCCTATTTACGATAATGGCTTCGCGATCACCCTTAACGTACACACACGCACCATCGTCGACGCAACGTTTGCGTCTCGGCGCAACGTTGTCCCGTACGCAGATACGAGAGCGGTGCTGCGATCGGCTGCGTTTTACGCGCCTCCTCAATCGATGATTATCTATCTATCCGAAGGCGTCCAACTTCTACCGACAAACACAATGCCATTTCGGTCGACGCATTATACTCGAAAATATATCTATATACCTTAGAGGCAGTCTGACGTCTGTCGGACTTTTTCCCACTTCGACGACGCTGGCCAATAAAAATTGCAGACGACCACCGAGACCTCCTAGCATTTCACCGAGTTTCTCACCTTAATTGCGACTGGTTTACACATCAAAGGTAGAGAGCTGCCAGTGAAATGGAACACCGTTTTCATAGGAAATCGCTGATAGTACGGCCTACGGCAACATATTGCGCTACGTTTTGATCATGCGCTGTTAATAATTTATTTTCGAATACCGGTCAATCAGTCGCTACTGACCAGTGCCACCACCTACCGGGGGGTGTTAAAATGCAGTAGAGCGATTAAAATGGAACTGTGTCTGGATCTCCTTCACTTAAAACGTAATCAAACATTACTTACAAAAATATATGAATCTCCAAAAATCCAAAGGAGCGATGAACTCGAATGACTTTATTATCAACATTAGATAATAGGTGTAGTAGATTCGAATAAGTTTATCGGGCTAACGGCGTGATTTACAAGTTCATCACTGAAGAAACTTAAATAGTCTCTCGAAACCATCGTTCATCTCCAGGTATTGTTTGTAGTGTCGAAAGTAGCGTA
This sequence comes from Icerya purchasi, assembly GCA_039619475.1. Taxonomy (NCBI): domain Eukaryota; kingdom Metazoa; phylum Arthropoda; class Insecta; order Hemiptera; family Monophlebidae; genus Icerya; species Icerya purchasi. Next base: position 396,176,709 of record CM077115.1, on the reverse strand, counting down.
ATTTCAGGTTGATTTGTATTAGTAATCGAAAATTTTTACACTAATAATGGTAAAATAAAACAGTTTTTTTTTTTTTTTTTTTTTTTTTTTTTGGAAGAAAAGAAAAAACGACTTTAAGATGTACATTAAAAATTTAATAAAAACGCGCTAAAAATTAATAATTACGCTTAATAGAAAAATGCGGTCTTAAAGGTCCTTGTCTCGGCGGGGTATTAATAAAATTATTAAATGAACCTAAACACTCGTTTTCTTTAAGCACATCAGAAATATTTGGTACGGTTTCTTTGCATTTTGAGGATGGTTTAGTGTGTACCCTAATTAAGGTATTAAAAATAATCGTAATCTTTTCAGGTATATTTTTTATTGTACAAAATTATCTTGTTATGTAGAATTACTTTTTTACCTTTATTCAATTTTTAAAGTTTGAAATCGGTATGTTTTTAAAGCAGCCATTTGATTTTGATAATTTCAGGGAAAAGAAGTGAAATTTCTTCCAGTGTTCATCCCTCTCCGTGGAGCGTTCTGCCTTATATTCTTATTTGCTTAAGCTTGGACTTCCTACTCCATATTGTGCTTCCTATATCCTGTCCTTTCCTTCCCCACTAATTATTCCTGCTATTTGTTCCTTTTTAGTTAAAATTTCTGATCGGATTAAAATATAACCGACTTCTTTCCTTACCTTTTGTCTCTGGGTAAAGGTCCTCGGTTGACGAGCCCAAAAAAAAAAAAAAAAGAAAAAAAAAGTGAAATTTCTTAGTTATTCCGTTGCACTGTTGCGAAAGGTGAAATAAATTCGATTTATTCGATATAAATATACAAATTAATCGCATAAACACGCCTATATCTTCTCCGGTGTAATGTTTATTAAAGCATTGATACACCGAAGGAAAAGAAAAAAGAACGGGGGCAGACAACGGATGTAACAAAAAACATTCTATTCTCTCTTTATAGTTACGATTAATTAGAGAATAATTTTAAGATTATTAATTGTTTTCTTTTTACAGAACGCGTAGGGAGAAGGCAGCTGTAGATAATTTACTGTTGATACGAGTCAACGCACTAATTGACAGTGTAACACGCTTATTGTAATCTAGGAGAGTACGATGCAGGGACCCCTTTTAATTTTACGATCGCGCGTTCTAATAGGCGCATCTATAATTTTAAACAGTCGTTACTTCGACCGGCAGTATTTAAAATATTTCGGAATAACACGTGATCGTGCCATCTCAAGTGACCCCGTGTGTAACTGCGTAAATTCAATCGATTGCTTTACATTACACACTGCCGGCGCCGAATTATTCCAAACTCAATTTAGACTACATAATTATAAGAGTTTTCTGTATCCGAATTTTGCGCGCATATTAAATTTACGTATACGCATTTTATTAATTGTACTTTTTAAGGGAAGAAGAAAAAAGACGTTTTGAAAACCAATATGCTGGATTCAAGCACGTAATAGTTAGAAGCGAATTTTAAAATTTACACGAGAATTTGAAAAAACATTTTCGGGAAAAAATTTACGAGTGTCCTGCTATTCAAAATTCGTTTGAGATGACACGTAGACTAGAGTCATTTGGGCTGGAAAGTTTTACACATTAAAACAGATTTTTAGTAATTCACGATGAATGGAAAAAGAACGCACGAGGAGCTAATTATTTTCGTAAAAATCTAAACTGTTCTTGTGTCTCTCTGGCAGCGGTAGGAAGGAAATAGCCTTATTTCAGATGTACTATTTCTTCGGTCTACTGATAATTACGGGATAAAGTAATTTATCGGAAATGTATAAAAATAAAATTCGGTGCCCCTGGCGAAACAACTCCTGAAAATTTCCAGCCCGTTAGTCCGTTTAAATATATATCTATAGAATTCGAAAAAACTTGTTTTCCAGTATTAAAATCCTTATTGGTGAACATTTTTTTGAAGGACATTATCACGAATTCAAAAAAAAAAAAAAAAAAGTGAATGTTCCACCCGCCTTTATGAAAACTTTTTACTAAATATGATGCCCGATGAAATCACCGAATTTAAATAGATATATACGACGTTCACTTACGAGCCGCCATATTATTTTCCAAAATCAGCGAAAGATTCACATGTAGGTACACACCTGCGTGGCCGATTTGTTTGAGCTGATGATAACCCACCTTAGCGCTGCTGACTCGATTGACCGAACTGTAATTCTGTAGGAGAGGCTTTTTTACGTAACCCAAATGATGCTCGGTCAAGTGCTAAGAACGGGCCGCCGCCAACTCTGTTCAGAGGGAATTTTACTTATCGTTAGACTCGCTCGAAACTCGAGCAACGTTCGTTTCAGTTGAAGCGCGATTCGCTTGCGAGAGTGTCCAGACAATTTTAATGACATCGTAAATTTTATCGCTCAGTGTGGTAATTTTACGACGTTCAATAATGCGAGTGCATTTTAATGTTAGGCGCGGCAAGCTGGACAGATACGGAATTTCTATGCGGGCAAGTGCAACAGATTAAAATGTGTCGCGAAAATTTCTGCATCGCTAACGTCGCTTCAACATTTACTTATTTATATGTAGGTCAAAGAGGTAATGTGCATTTCGGCAGTTAAAAATGTCGCGAACGCCGAGTCGTACACCGTTTAAATTGAAAACGTTCAAGGTTACTACCGATGAAGAAGGTCGTAAATTTTCAGAATGAATGCTCGCGTCCAGTTATGCGCCAATTTCAATTTATCTATTTTATGCATCTATTAATTTATTTATTTATCCATTTATATACCCATTTATTTTATTTTTTTGCCTGACGTCTTTCTAGCGCAGCATAATCGCGCTGGTAATGTGATCATGGGCGCACGTAGCTCGGTTCGTCGAGTTATTCACGCATGTGTCGTGCACAGTAATGGCGGCCGCTGTCAACAAGATGAAACGAATCAGGTTTAGCCGCTTCTGAAGACTGGCGTATTTTCATTAGATAAACCAACCGGCAACAATAATCTATCCTATCAGTGGTTCTTAATCCGATAATTGCGTCTACAAAATTTTCCTGGAATTACCGGAATTTCTCATTTGCGGCGTTGAATTATTCAGCGAAATTTTAAGTGCTTCCTGAGTCGTATCGCTCGATTTCGACCATCGGGACTGCCTATTTTTGTGTACACTAGCAGTACAGAATAGGCAGCGCCTACTAGTACTCTAATAACCCCGGCTCTTGCCGAGTGTTTTTTTTTCAGCAAAAAATAGGTGTCGCGAAAAAGAAAAAAAAAAAAACAACAAAATATGCATAATGAAATTCTCCATACGGTTTTTGTTACATCATTTGCGTTCTAACGAAAAAGTGAAATATGTAAGTCCTCCGACGTGGTCTGTTAAATGCGACAAGGGTTTGAAACTATTCTTATTCTTTTTTTCTGTTTTTGACGCGATAAAAATATTCGCCACACATTCACAAAAAATCCTTTTTCGGTTGTAATTAGAAATTTTGAAACTGCGATGTTTTTTTTGTTTTTTTTTTTTTTTAATTCTCCGAGACACTACTTAAATTCTTTAGCGACATAAAACTTGAAAAGTTTTGGCGGATAATTTATCGTAAGAATATAGAGAAAAAATCAAATTATCCCCGGAACCACAATACGGAATATCGTATAAATCTTTTGACCGCAACTTACTTTTAAAATTTTTTTCATTTCAGAATTTTCCAGAAAAGTCGATTGATTATTATTTTGGTGGATGGAGGTGCCTCCCGTAGCAGCATGACGGTCGTACTAATTATTATAATAAATTAAGGTTTTTGCTGTGTTCCTTGTGATTGGTCTGTTCATTTTCATTAAAAAAATATTCGAGTCTAATAAGACGTTTGCGCACATTCCGTTTCCATCGGTGTAATAGTAAATTTACGTTAAAGGTTCAGTTTCCTATACTAATTACTACGACGAATGGTTCTTTAATTTAGAAAACGATTACCATTGCGAGGAAGCGAGTAAGCTTCCGGTTTATGATAATTATTTATCCGTTTCTGCATTTTTAACCACGACGTTCCGCCTCGACCCGTTTATAATTTATCGCCTCAGCTTTGAACATTTTCCGCCGAATAATTAAGGAAAATGCTGTCTTCACCGTTTCCGAGGTGTTATGTTTACCTTTACTCGCTTTTTCTTTCTCCGTTCGGTCTCTCCGTTTGCCGCTGTATTCCAAGAAAGAGTGAATTAATCAGCTTTATTAGAGTTCACGCCGAATGAAGATTACAAAGCATTTAGAGTTGTTCGTTTCTCGAAGGCGTTCGGTTTTGTAGTCATCAGCCCGAAGCGGACTAGCGAAAATAATGGCAGAGCAACTTGCCGGCGTTGTCGTCGGCGACTTGCGGATGATTCTAAATGCTGAATCTGCTCACACGTCTGACTTTGGTATTGTTCGAATTTTTTCACGTTTACACAAAGACACGAGCACAGTTGTGTAGAGTACATCATGGACCTTAGAGGTGCAGATGGTACAGCCTTAAATTACGAAAAGGGTTGGTTCCCCTTCTCTTTCACATTCTAGTAAGAATGTTGCCGTAGCATGAGCGTCAGCCGGCTGTTCCGGCTACATATGGAGGGACAATATGACTTTGCAACTTTCCTAGCTTCGTTACATGGTACTTTGCATGATTTCATAGCGCTTATCTGATACTATCATAAATGACTATTAGTAGTAATAATCTGGAGTATCCGGAGATTTATTTTCAGCACGTTGATAGGAATTAACCGATCACGAATGTCTCGGTGCACTTATTCACCGAAGCCGATACTCGTTTAAATCGGACAGTAGGGCAGATTGGGGAAATCTTCGACCTATAATAATATAGTGAATGCACTGAAATTTCAGTTTCACAATTCAAATTCTGCTAAGAGGTTGATTTTTAGCCGCTAAATCATTATTAGGCGTTGCGATGATGAAAATAAAGTTTTCTCAGAGTTTGTTCCCGAGCAAACTAAATTATACAAACTTTTTAAAGGCCTATCTTCTTCTTCTCGCCCGTATCTTTAGCGTAAAGTAATTCTTAATAATAGCCGTTATCGGCGCTCTGATAAAGAATTCGATAAAAATTCGCCCAATTGCGATTACTGGGCGCGGAAGTGCTTTTGTGCCATTTACGGATTCACTACACCTTTCGTCATCCGAACTTGTTAAAATAGCCGATAAGAGGTTAATCACTGGACTACAATATTCTGCTAAAAATACTACACTTTAACTCATATAACGTTTTTATCGTTCCCCCATTATCATTTTTCCTTCGGATTACTCTACTTTTTATTAGCCTTGATTCCTTTTTCTTTTTTTTAAATAATTTGCGAATACTACAAGGCACTCATCTGTGCGTTCCTAATATAATTATATCGCCTTTATTCGTACAATATAACTTCAACTTGAATAATACTCTCTATTGCAACAATTTAAATGTTAACTTATATCTACTACTACCATATGATAGAAAATAATAATTTACACTATACGCTAACTTCTGCCACCAGCACACACTTTCATTAATTTTATCGATTGAATTCTTACAAAACTACCATCGACTTGAATAATATTTTCTATAACTACAATATCTTTACGATGGGACAATATAATTTACACTTTATATACTAACTTATACAACTAGCACTCCCTTCATTAGCTACTTAAATCTGAAGATAGTAACGAGTCCCGTGTCTATGTAGGCAATGTTAATTATTATTATGATTCTTTCTGTTATTATATCTGTTATTCTTTGCACCACGTTATCAACCAAATTTTAACCTTGCCTTTCCATTTCTCCGAATTTTTTTCATCTTGAATTTCCTTCAGTATATTCCCCATTAATTTTATTAATATCTCTACATTGTGTCTATTCTACTAATAATTCCCCTAGACGTTCGCGTGCGTGTATAAATTAATGTCGGAATCGGAAACTTTTACCAACATACAACAATTAACCGCTCTTTATTATTGAAACAGAATGCTTTTCCACGTTGGTATATATTAACTTTATCCTAACACACTTTAGGCGTCCACAAGAAGAGGGAAAAAAAAGGAAAAGAAACATTCGGATTTTAATTGAATTATATTTCTTAAAAAACGCTAAGATAAAAGACCCGGAAAAATCTTTGGAATCCCTATCATTTCGTGAGCGAAATAATATAGTATTTCACACGGGGGGAGATAAGGGAAAGAAAAACGAATAAAATACAGAAAACGTGCGTACAGCCGTTTCATATCGTAGTTTCGGGATCTGACCGAAGATTAACTAGAAATGTACGCAGAGAGTGCACAGTGCGTGCATGTCTGCGCAGCCGGCTGATTTGAACCTGCTGAAGATGTAAATCGATGATAAGACACGTGAAATAACTCTGTGGACGACCGCTTAAATGAGACAAAAACCAGGCGGCCGACCAGCTACGTGTGTCTGGTTGGTTGAGATTTTTCCACTACAGGGAAACAACATCGACTTTAAGATAAGCAGATAAAGTGAGAAACGAATTCATAATAAAAAACCGACGCGGAAAAAAGAAAGGAATTTTCCAAAGGGTACAACCGGAGCGGCGAAAAATATCCAGCCAGCGTACCGAGATCACAGCATCCATTACTCCGATCAGGCTAATCAGGGTGAGCATCAGAGCGCGTTACTCGGCTGATAACTGACAAATACGCCCGCGGCTACTAGAACCTCCTTAAGAAAGCATATTTACCTTTTCTCGTTAATTAGTGTACGCACGGCTACAATTAGTGAGCATTTTCTACCTTCGCTTTGCTCACTTGGCAGACGAGTTCCAGCGATAGGACGTGTACGCTATAAATCTTATTCCGCTATTTTGTCTGCTCTATCGCACTGCAGAAATGTAGAAATGTGAATTCGACTCCGACCCCACCTATTAAAACCAAGCAGACCCGCAGTTTGCTTCTAGCCCGCCTTAGCCGATGCATTACGAGACTCAGATGGGCCGTTCTCAAAGCGTATATATTTCATGTCATCGTTTCTTCCGATGGAATTGCTGAAATCGTGAAATTCTTCATCACCACATCCTCATTAGTCCGTCTTAGCCCGTCCTTGCCTGCAGTTTACTTCGGGGTGTCGTTGTTTTCGCTTCTGTAGAACATTCTTCGAGCCGCTCCCTTACTTCTTTCGATAGTTGTCTTCTTGTTCTGATTTTCCTTCCTTATTATAAGCTTCATCAACTATCCCCTCCATCTTTTACTCGCGCTTTAATGTTCCCTTATTAATAGTTGTGGTTTTCATTTTTTCCCTCTCCATCGCTTTCCTCTTTTTTCCAGTCGTTACCTACTAAATAAATGTCGTTTCCGCTGGGTCTTTTGATGGTAATTAATTCAAAAGCCGATAAAGATTAGGTTATAAAAAAAATATATAACAAAAATACCCTCGTTGACAGTGTGTCCATTTTACAAATTTTGTTAAATCTTTCGATTTAACCTTTACGATACTGGTCGATCTGGAATTACGACTAATTTCGTTGATGCAAATCCTGTATTTCCTAACAGATTTTCGAATTATCAGCGACCTGGCAGGTTTTTTTTAAATTGAATAAAAGTCATACATTGTCGATGCGTTTGTCCTAAAAATACAATATTAATAAACTTATATACATACATATACATACATATGTATGTATGTATGTATATATATATATATATATATATATATATGCGTCGCCAGCGGGGACAGCTGCCCCCTGGAGCCTGAAAACTTTTTAATCAACTGGCCATGATAAGCATTCATAGGCACACGTGATCATGGACAATTTCACGAAAATTATGTTTTAATTCAGATTTTATTCTTCTTTAATAAAATATTAAGACTTTACAACTTGTAAATTTTATTTTTCCTATAACTCATATCCTCTTTCTATCATCTTGCCCCGCCTGGCTCATCGGCTGGCGACACTCTTGTATACATACATATATATATATATATATCTTAAATCGTATTGCTTGATTCCAAACGTCGCGACTACCTATTTGTACATTTTCGCTACACAAACATAGGCATAATGTGTCCATGGGGCAATTACGCAACGTGTTCGTGGAAACGTAAGACTTTACTTCATACTGATATTGTGAATGTTTCATTTTTATACAAATATTCGAATAGTGTCTTACTAATTAGCGCGCATAATGCATGTTTGCCATTACTTCTGTATGATTCTATTAACGATTAATTTAATTTCACATTGCGACCGAAACGCCCGTAATGAGGGCTAAAGCGCTTTAGCCATTAAGCTTCTCGACAACAATTACAAGTACATATATGTACATATATGTCATAAAGATTCGTTAAGTCATCAACCGCACTTACCACTCACTTCACCAGGTGGATTTGTAGGTTAATAGATATTTTATAGGAAAAGTGTGAAAAACGAAATTTCCGAATAAGTTTTATTGCAATACCTTTGTCAAATATATGTAATGTTGATGCCATTTCGGTCAATTTCTCGATACAGTTTGTTTCCGATGATGTATACTAGTCGTGTATGCCAACATATTTAACAGACGTTAGTACTGACCAATCGAATTCATCGAACAGGTGATTGGCTTATTTATACTACATGAACAATTTAAGTTCCGTGTCAGCTTTTATGTGTCGAGAGATTTCTCTGTCGAATCGATTTTCGTAATGTAGCTCCCGTGTGATTATCGATTTTTAATTATTTTTGCCTATTTGATTACAATTGAAATTCGTTTCTAATTTTTCGGTCATAGCGCGAACAACGTGAATGATGTTAACGGCGGTACATAAATACTTCGGAATCTGGAGTGCCGTAGAAAAAGCCTAGAAAACGATGGTTCACGTTGTTTTCCTTCATCGGTCAAACACCCTATGTCTATCTGGAGAATTCGACATTCGGTTATATCGCTGCAGATAAACGCCATAGCTGTTAATGCCGCTGTTGCAGGGGTCTGTTGCTACATCCGGTTGTGTAGCCAGCCGATTAGTATTATTAGAACTGAGTAATATTATTCAGCACCGATCGCGGAGCGTTCCTTAAAAGTAACGGATGTCGAATCGAAACTGGTAACGTCCGGTTATTGAAGTTCCGAACATTGTCAGTAGCCTGCGTCGTTATCGTCTATAGATATTTCCGCCTCGATAGGCTAAAATCGCGAAAACCGTGCCTCGCCAATAGCGGTTCCTATCTGCCCTGCCATATCAGAATCCGTTTAACCCTAACTTTCACCCGTTATCAACCATGTCCTTGTCTCTTTTCTTCTTCTTTTAGCTTACTTTTTTCCTATTATTCTCATCGTTCTCGAAATAGGATATGAAAAAAGCAGCGATCTAGCATTTAAATAGTTTAAATAACAAGCCGTAAAATTAAGTAAACATACAGTATTCGTGTTTAATTAATGATTGCATTAATGCGTGTGTCTTGTTCTAAATACGAATTTGTTCCCGGCCCTGTAGAAAATCAGCGTTTTTATGTTTACCCATTTTGTTCAATTCAGGAAAGATAGATACGCCTTTAGAAAAGAAAAAAACAAAAAGAGACATTCTAAGTCGATGATAATGTCTGGAGACAGCGGTGAACGAATTAAGAAAGAAATGTGCGCGCTATCGATGCGTGGATCGCCGATTACGTTAAAATTATTCACCGGATTTCATTAGTGTGAAACCTTGTACCGAAATTGTAGCACTAAAGAAAATTATTTTCAATTTTTCCGCTTTGCTTTAATTTTTAATTAAGTAAAAACTTTGTAAAGGAATGCAATTCGGACGGAGCTGTCTAATTCTCGTAGTAATACACTCTCTGTCGCTTATAAAGCATTTTGTTCGCGGATCGATTTAGCCGCGCGCATCAAGCAATCATAGTTGGTTCATCACGATATGATTATACAGTTCGGCGGTCGCTGTCCATAAATAACAATGCAACTCCCGTAATTGTCCGGACAACGACGATCAAAGCGCACATCACGTTCCAGACATCGCGGATACGCCTTCAAGCCGGCAATCAACAGGTGCAAAGCGTGACGTCGATTATTCACAGATTTAATCGGCCGATAAAAGTTCTCTAATAACACAATGTACCTTCTTATTTCGTTTAATACGCGGCCGTTGCCTCATTAATTAAATCCGAATAGTGATCGTAACTCATCTTAATCGCGGATACACTACGCAGTATTTAATTATTCGTAACATTTGTCGGTTTTTGTAAAGCCCCGCCTGTTGCTTTTATTTTTATTTTATCTTTTTTTTTTCTTTCGCGCTTAATTAAAATCGCCCCCCGGTCTAATACCTCAACAATGAGTAGGTGAAAATCGCCTGCCTCGCCTGCCACGCCTGCGCATTACGAACTTTTTCGCATCTGAACTTGAATTTCTTTCCGCGATTTTGAGAGTATCCTTTGAATTATCGGAATGCAGCTTTCGTAAAGGCTTCTATTATCGGCGATCAAGACCGAAACAACTTTGTGATGAAAAATTTACACTACCAATTTTTTATAATGTGCTATCGCTCTCTGTCTCTTGCCGATGAAGTATTCTAATATGCTATACGCGCGGAAAAACTAAATCGTTAACGAAGAACGATATATTTCTTGGGCAGAATTTTTGACAGCAGTATTTGGTAACTCGTGTTTCTCACTAACACAGACGATAACGTTTTTAAAATCACCGCAGATAGTCTGTAAAAAAAGTCTGAGTTCGCCTGCGCCCGAAAGCGAGTGACCCATTAAAAAGCTCTACTCGCTTTCCATAGACAACTAGAGGCAATGAGTTTAACTAGAGCTTCAAACTTTAATAAGTCTAATATGAAAAATTTTCTCGGATAAATTAGCAGAACTCTTTCTGCTAAAAATATGAATTTACTGCTGAACAACTGCGCCTGAAAGAGCGGTCCCCCCTTTTAATAAACCTAGTAAGCTAATCTTTTATAGTCTTTTCGTTTACAATTCAGTGTTATTAGAAACTTTTAATTTATTGGCATCTGCAAAATTGTAAGCAAGAATTTTAAAATTTCTTGTTATTAAGCCAAAATATATTTCTGAATACGGTTTTGTGTAATTTGCAGGTTCTTCTTCTTGCTTATCATTAAATATCATGTTCGATTTAGCATATCCAAAACATTTTGTGATTAAATTATTGTCCCTATCTAAAAGAAAATGTGAAAAATGCAATTAAAAGATTAGTCTGCGATGAAATTATTACCCAATTCCATATTTAAATATCAATTAACACACAACATACCGTTATTATTTTCTATTTTCTTAAGGAACCGGTGCAAAATCATGAAGTTAATATTATGATTTTTCGCAGCTTCTCGTAGCGATAATTATTTTCCCCTACCGAGTGTCTTTCTTTAAATATTAACTTGACATTATTATCCGTGTAGAATAATGTAATACATATTTGTCGTTTTTTAAAATTTCTGTAACATTATTTAAAGCGACCGCCGTTGGCTAAGTTGTTACACTGTAGCAACGTACCCGCCTGTTACTGTAACAACTTACCCGGTAGGTTCTTTTTTTACATAATATTATGTAACTTTAAATCCACTGATGAACTTATTTTCATATGTTTTATGTAAAATGATACCTTATAGATACCTCCGTAATGAAATTTTTTAAAGTAAAATACGTACCTTTACCTGAACGACAGAGATTAAGAAAAACCAAAAATTTATTCTATATGTCAAAAAATACGTTTTTTCGTTAAAACTGGAAACGTGGTAGATCTTAATGGCAACAAGAACTCATAAACAACTGTGACACGCTGTGATACATGATCTGCGTCAATAGTAATACACACGATATACATATTATTCGCTGAAAAAACTGACTGTAACAACTTACCCCACTTTTCCCTATAGTAAATAAACGTAAGTATGCATCCACCGATTTCGCTAATACCAACACTTGAGGTTTCTCGGAATTATAAGAATTTGCGAAGGACGCTAATGAGTCAAGAGAGTTGTTTATGATAATCGGCGATGAATGAATTTAGTAGTTTTTTCAGAAAAGAGTTGAATCGATACAGTTGAATAACATACTTCGGTCGTGCGGAGGGAGGTGTCAGTAAATTTTTTTGTACCACGGAGTTCGGTACTATTCATTAGCTCCATTAGTGATTAAAAAAGTAAAAACAAGACAAAGAAACGAAAGCAAGTTAACAATTTCGGTTACTCTCGGTCGTCGACTCATACCTGAGGAAGATCAGTCCCCCCAGAAAATACAACTGTGCACTGTTCACGTGTTCTGGGGAGTTGTGGAATACACAGCTCTGCTAGGATTCATATTTGTTTTGCAAACAAAACGGAAGGCAAAGGCACATACTGAAGCTGTGGTTTTGCTCCATTTCGCCTAATTTAGATTTATGGTTCCTTTTGTTCAGCGGATAAAAACAAAAAAAAAAAAAAAAAAAACACGTTGGCATCAACGCGTTATAAATGTCGCAATTTAAATCGGTCCAAAATTCCGAATTTGATTACGTGGTCATTATGTAGTCCGATAGGAATATAACCATGTCATGCAATCATTATTTCCTTTCCACACTGTTATCTTTACTGATGGCTTTCCATTGGACGGTACGGGAGCTACTTTTTTGGTCCCAGCACTGAACTATTTTGAATCTTATAAACTGCCTTCCTTCTGCTCCATATTTACCGCGGAGTCCACAGCTATCCTTCGTGCTATCCAATACATTACTTCCACCGACGGCTCCAATAGATTTCTGTTAGTCTCGGATTTTAAAGGTGTTCTACTGTCTATCGCCTCTCTTCTTTCTCGTCATGCCTTAGATTTCATAATTCTCCTGATTCGTTCTCTTGTCCCTAGATTGTACAGCGTTCGTTCCATTCAAATCGATTCCTTATGGTCCCCCAGTTATGTTGGTATTCAGGGCAATGAATTGGTTGATTCTTTAGTTCGATCTGCCATTTAGACGGGTCAATTTGAAATTCCAATTTTTCTTCTTGTAATCTTAACGTTCTTTTCAGGAATTGTCATCGTAGGCAATGGCCCGATATTTATCCGCTTTTATTCTCGAAACTTGAATCCTTCTATGTTAGTATTCAAACTCATCCTTCTCCCTATCTTTGGTACTATGACTTCCCTCATCTTTCGCGCTTTCTTATATCTTCCATCTGCAGTCATCGCCTTGACCCCATAGTCGACTTCCTGCATCTTCTCTTTTCGTTTTTCTATGTCCTCTTCTCCTTTTTGTTCATTCCATCCGGATGATTCTGATTTACTCTGCGACTAAAAATCACATCTTCTTCGAATGCGCTATCTATAAGAACGCTCTCACTTCTATAGACAACTCCTGATTCTTGGTTTTTCTATTCCATATAATTATTCGTTTATTCTTTCTCTCGCATCCCCGGCGATCATTCTTCTATTATAGCGTCCTTCATTGCTTTTATCTCTAGTAATATTCAATTCTAATTCGTTTCTCCCCCTCTCTCACTAATACAACCTAATTTTGGGTAATGCCCTCCTCAACTGTGGCGCTGCGGTAATGTCCATAGCTGTGTCTCTCTGCAAAAAAAGAAAAATACTAAACACCGTACTTTTTATATTATTTGCTTCCACTATTGAGGGTTTTTTTCCTTTTTGGAAAAACGATTAGAAACGGAATCGCATGAAAAACATAAGTGAAAAGAATACCATTAGAAACATTTAATGTGAATAACTCTGCAAGTTATTCTCCACTCGTAGTTTACTGACGTTGTGTTTTTCGAATCCCACCAGCTCTATCTGTCAGTATATGAAAAATCGTATGTATATTTAGTGTGATAAATCGTTAAAATACGGAGTTTCAGGGAAAAATTGAAAAACATTAAAGAACGATTTGTACGCGAATTATAAAGCGGTTCTATTACATTATGTATGAATTCCATCTAAATTTTAGTACTACAGGTAAATGTTAATAATGGACATGAATTCGAGTATTAAAATTTACATGTTTCGCGGTTTTTATATGGGTTTGTTGATAAAAAAAACAAAAAAGCAAAAAGTAAATTACAAAAAAATACAAAACAAAAAAATATTTTAGACGATTATTTACAAATTTAATGAATTTTACGTTGGTCGAATAGCAGAAATATGTTCTCAGCTTTATAACGTGCCAATTAATTTACCGTCTTCCCTAGGCGTGGATAATATGCGGCGGAAGATATATTTCACTTAAATTTACTACAAACTTATTTCGTCTGCATTTTGTTTGACGAAACACCGCCCTCTTTAAAAACTTTACCAACACCTACTGATTAATTAAGTAACAGAGTATAATTATCTGGTATATTTTGAATATTTTTAATTTTTAATTTTTGTTTTTAAACTGGAGCGGTCTTAAGTTTACTTATAAAAACGTTTTTATAAAAAAATTAAAAAAGACATTATTCGTTATTATAGAGAGGATCAATTACGTAATACACATTACAAATAAATGTATCCAACAATTAGTACACAATTACAGTATTTATCGATGTAACTAGGATGATAGTAGCACACACACACACACACACACACACACACACACACACACACACACACACACACGGTTGGTCACGTTACGTACCTAAAATCGGCGTTTTTCCCTCCGTTTCGCCCTTACGTGGAAAAATATCGTAGGCATCTGAGTTTCGAGCAACGATAATCGCAACACATATTTTCCTTATGTCTGTGTTTTGAACGGCGATTTTCTTTTCTTCTCAGTAACGGTTTTCGGTAATATTTTGGTTTTTCGCGATTTTCTTTTTTTGTAACCTAAAACGTTGAGAATAATTAGTGATAAGTTTGTTACTAGAAATTATATTTGTTATCCGTATTTTTTATTTTCTGTTTCGGACTTCGATACGTTTAACATTTAATTTTGATTTTCCCACTAATGATATCCATAACGTGTAAATTTAATTTTTATTCGTACCTGTTTGCTAGAAAAAAAAAAAAAAAAGCAAACGAACAACAAATGGTAGAATTTATATCAGAAACCTGGTGAAGCCCATCTTTGACTGGAAAAACAAAAATTAAAACAATTTTCACGAAGAAAATTATAAAAATCCAAAACACGGAACGTAGAAGAAAATTACGTTTTTTATAATTAACTGAGTGATTAATTTTATTATCGTAAAAAACTGCACAAAAATTCGATCGGTTAATTATTTTAAGAGCTATTCATAAATTGTTAATTAGCTAGTAGTTCACCGATTTTACATACGTATTTAGCTATTAGTCAATATTTTAGTGTGGATTTTTCGTTAATTAAAACATAATCTCATTAGTGTATATCCGCGTGACGCACTTTTTCAACACGCATTTTACTAAAAAATATCGGGGCAAAAAAAAACAATATTCATTTATTCAATTTCATTCCTTTCCCCGGAGTTTCTTTATCCGCGGTTTAATTACAGCCGAGAGACTATTCTTGTTTGGTTACTTACGATAACCTTTTTTTTTTTTTTTTTTCATATATATATATATATACATTTTAAAAAATAAAAACAGGAAATTGTTTTGCACTCTGCCTCCAGCTTTGCAGGTTCGCCGTAATTTTGCTGGCAAAAGCTGAGGGAAATAAAAAAAAAAGACACAATCCTTTTTACGTGGGGAGATCATAAAAGATCAAACACGATTTGGAAAAAAAAAAAAAAAAACCCCAACGATAATATAAAAATTTTGACTTTTTTCTCAATCGTCTAGACTTGACACGACTCAGTTGAAGCTTCGGGGTACGGTCGCTGTTAGCAGCTGTAGTTTTCACAAAAATTGACCACGTGTTCTTCGAGCCGACGAGTGGAAACACCAGAGGGATTATCAAAAAAAAAAAAGTCAGATGCACTCGGCTATTTCCAAGAAAACTTTGTTAACGCGAAGACTTTTATAAAGACCGGTCAACAAACTTTATTCGGAGGAGGCGGATGGCTCCCTTTTTTCGTTTATTGTAGTTTTCGTTGTAATTCTCACTTGATTACAGGTGACGTATTAGCCAGTTAGGCTTTATTAGGAAGTCTGGGTTGCCGGCGCGAGCGTACAATTAAACCAGCACTAAAACGGGCGTGTTGTAAAATTTATACACACCGTAATGATTAGCATAATAATGTTCGAGCTTGTTGTTAACTGGAGGCGCGCCCGTCGTCTGCCTATGAATAACAATCAACAGAGTGCTGCTTGGAATGCAAGAAATTATTCCTCCTCCGCCTACCTTTTTTACCTTCTTTCTTGCTCATTTTCTTTCGGAAAATCGGCTTTTCGCTTTCCACTGTATTCTCGCCTTCTTTTATTTTCTCGTTTCGGTCGAAATGTCGCCTGTTTCAGCATATTTTTCAGCTTTTCATTTCGGAATCACGTAAAGCGTTTAATTGAACTGCGTAGCAAACTTCTTTGGAATTTTAAAGCGGAAGAGTTTTTTAAATAGTATCATTTTAATTCAGCCAGTCGCCGAATTTTCCTAAACTCGTCCGATTCAGTGGAAGCCGATTTCGACAAGCAATCATTCTCGCCTTCGTGGACGTCTCCACCGCGATAGCTGCGCTATTTTATTTAATCTTATTTATCCATCGTCGGATAATATTAATTGGCTAAATTTTTTCCATCTCTGGGTAGTTTTAAAGCAGCACACATTGTAGACGGAATTTCATTGTCGGTATTTCCTTTCGTTTCTCCTATCTATTTCGTCTGTCCAAAGTTTCTAATGATCGATCGCGGATGTTGAAGTTAATTTTCAACCTACCCGAATGACGTTATCGCTACTGCATTCTCTTATTCTTCCTCTGCAGGCTATAATTATATTGCTTTTGACCACTGCTGTGTGTGAAGGCCGTTATTTTTTGACGCGCACGAATTTATTTGTCCGCCAAAATTACAAAAAATAGCTCCTGCCAGGGAAAGTAGAAGATAGTTTATAAGCAGTTTGGAGTACGTCTTCAATTTACTTCACAGCGTGTGGGTCGAACAACATTTCTTATTACCGTTAATATACTAGGCTCACTGAGAATACCTTTATAAAATACTACTTAGTAGGAAAATAAGTTGAAATTATTAAAGTTTCTAGGAAATTATTATTATTGTTAATCATAAAATACACGTCGTCAGGATGATGATAGATAATAGTCGAGTCAGTTACTCGTTGCGCTGGTATTAAGTAATTACGACATCGCTCAGTTTGAAAGGTTCAATGTCAGCCCGGTTTATGTATGTTACGTGCGAGATCAATGTAATCAATATGTCATTTACAAAACGGAAAAAAAAGAAAAAAAACCATAACTCATTCAATGGAAGCTGTTTGAATCGCGTTGTAATTTAGTTTCAATCATGTTCGGTTGATTAAATTGAATTATTCCTCAACGTACGCAACTTTACATTTTTTTTTTTTTTTGTATTATACAAAGTATCGTACTATGTTTGTTTTGATTTTAAGTATAAGACGCAATTATTCGATTACGGTAAATATAGGTTCCTAGTAGTTAAGAAAAACCGGCTGTATCTTTCGAAAGTCTCGTTCCGGATTCGCTTCCTCGGGCATCGAACTGAAATTGAATATTGACCACAGAAATAACCTGAGAAAGCGAAAAAAAGAGATTTTCATTAATGTCGTTGGGCTTAGTATATACTGTGAATCTAAACTTCACAATCTGTGATACCTTTTCAAGGGTATACTTTGTGATATATAATTTTGTATCGATGACTACAGAGGAGAAAAGTTTACCCCACTCCATTTGGAAGGGAAGCATAACAATTAAGGCATGAAAAAAGAAGACCGGAAATTTGTGGTTCTTCCGAATAAATTGTTAAAATAAGTTGTACAAAAGGAGGGGCTTGTAAGAAGTTACCTTTGCAAGAGCCAAATAATGCGACCATGCGAACCGATAAAAAGTAAAATAAACCGACTCGAATTTCCTCAACTGGTGGAGAGCGAAAAAAATGTCACAAAAATTAAAAAATCGTTATAATTAAAATTTTTCAAACCGGGAGTTATTAATAGGTGTTACGACCGCTTTTTCAATGAGGGCGCAATAAAATTCGGCTTTTAGAACAAAGCGCGCCCTCGACGCGCACAAAATATGTATTAATTATCGAGAAGGGAAATTCGAGTGTCAACACGTAATACCGAATGTAGAAGGAACAAAAAAAAAAAAAAAACACTTTAGCAGGGTGCATCTAAAAGAGCGGGAACAGCTGTTAAAATAAAAATAAAAACCTGTCGGAAGTGGAAATCTGGCTGTCGCAGAACACGCGTACATTTTCAAATGGGAAAATAAATTATGTGTCGTAAATAACCGAGTCCCAGAGCATCGTGTACACTCCTCTGCTCCTCGCTACATCTCAATGGGCGCCTAGCGTACTTTATAATCATACACGTCCCGGCAAGTACTAATCTCTTTTAGGTGACAAATAATTAAACCTAACGAGTGTTCCGCAAGTAAATTTTAAACCTATTTCACAGCCCCTTGCTGAAAAAGAGCTGCTCTTTTTCTTGTACAGCCTATACTTTTTTTGCAGCAAAAACTAAGCAACGGCCAGAATATTATTTTCTTAACACAGAGCAGTGGTTATTTAGCTTTTTCGCTTATTATTTCGGAATTATTTCCCTTTGTCTAGCCGAACAATTAGCTAAATAATTCCACTTCGAAAGAACTTTGAAAAATACTGGGCTCTGTATTGGATACCTTTCCCGATGATGTTCATAAAGCAAACATTTTTTCGAATTCACTTAAAACATTTTTTTCCTTCTTAATTTAGACGGTTTTCGTATAGAATTTCCCTATCTAATCATTAATTGTATTCTACAACGATAATGTAGTTTAGCGCTAGGGTATTCTTTTTTTTCTTTTTTTTGTTGGAAAATAACTATTCTTTCACGCATTCAAGATACGTTGAGTAGATTTGAAAAGCTTTGTTTCCGATTTATGCACATATCTTTATTAAAAGGTTTATTTCGGGCAAAAGCATTTAACGTGACGCTGTATCAAAAGTTTCGTCACCTTTATTTTTGGATTTACGACATTTGGCAAATTATTTGGAAAACCAAAAAAAAGTTGAAATACATATCGAAGGGAAAATAATACGGTGCTAGAAAAATATAATCGAACAAAGGGGCACACTGTTTCGAGATTGCAAAATAATAAAAATACGAAGAAGTATAAAAATGATGAAATGGAAACGAGACGCCGGAAACAGGTCGAGAAAAAGTACTGCGAACATTGAAAGAATTTGTTAAGCATAAAGAATGTGGAACCCCGAATAGCTACATGAATTAACGTTAAAATTTAAATTAACACCTGTAACGAGCTGTTCTTTGAAAATTTCGCCTGAAATTTTATCTAGACGAACTATTTCGTAATGAAAAAAAACGTACCAAAGAAGGTTTCTCCGTAATCGCGCAACAAGAAATTCTTTCGAAACTATTCCGAGTTTAAATGAAAGCTCTGTATATATCCTGCTAATTGGTTTATGAAAATAATTAGAAAAATTACAGGTAATACATATTTTAAGATGAAACATTAAATAAAATATAACGTTATTTACATCACAAATTAGTTTTTTTGAAAGGTGGGGGGGGACTTGTAAAAGATTAAAGTGTGACGCACTGAATACCTACACAGGGGACGTGAATTATGGAGAGACCAAAGAAATATTAGTATGGATGTGCGCGGAATTAAAATTTGAAGGAGTCCTAAATAATCGCATGTCTTGGAAATATTAATGTATAAATATTAATCCAAGATGGCTAACTTTACACCAGCCGGCTTTGCTCCCTGCTTGCTTCATACGCCGGTCCTTACCGCTCCGCGGTTCCTAAATACGAGAAATTATTTTTCATTAGATAATTCTAAACATTTAAGTCTCATCGTGGGTACTTTTTCATCTGCGGCGCTATCGACAATCTCTAATCTGCTCACCAAACATTCTTTAGCAATTCGAACCCAGCAGGTATTATATGAACTTATTAGTGTTCCGTTTCCTTTTTATGGACGCTCAGCCATGCTGGGATTCCCGGAAATGAACGCGTCGATACATTCGCCCGAGCAGCATTATATTGCCTCTTGCCTAATAATATCCCTCCCCAATCTTATCTAGCAAAACATAATTTTTAATAACATTACGTCCTCGTGGAAAGCCCATTGGACCTCATGTCAGACTTTCTCAAGGCTAATCAAATCCTCAGAAAAAAACATTTCCAGTTGAGATTTCTGTGCCCTTAGTCGCTTATGCAACAGGCACACAGCCTCGTCGCATAATTTTATTTTGCAAAGAACTTCACCTCTTACGAATTGTCCTTTCTATTGCCAAGGTATTGCCCCCTCAACTCCGTACATACTGTATGACTGTCCAGCACTCCCACTCCATCGGCCCCCTTTTATAAATAACAAAACAGTCACTAACATACTTAAGAATCCCCCCCCAATGCAATTTCATCTGTGTGACATAGTTTATCAGAATTAGTAGAATAAGCAGTTATCTATAAGAACAAACCGCACATCCTCATACTAGCCACAGCAGTTTAAACATGGTACAGAGAGTTACGTCTAGATAAAAAAAAAAAAAAAGTCTCGTCATCATTTAAATATTTACTACTCCAGCGGCAATCGCGTAAAAAAGTTTAGTATTAAAATTACAATAATACACAACCGAATAATCAAAAAACAATGCTAATTTTTTTAAATTTATCAACTGATTATTGCCACGATATCTGAAACTTACTCAGAAACGGAAATCCCGTTTTATCAAATGGAAACTTGCCTCAATTTCGATTTCATTTGAAATTTTTTTAAATAAAATGAACGTATTTATTAATTATTTTTGCGGAAAAAAAATTTAAACGTACTTGTTGCGATTAATTCCGTAATTTAGAAAAGCAATATTCAAATGCTACCAAGTCGTAAGGACGTGATGAAGGTGGAACCTTTTTGCATTGTTCAAGGTCCTCTCTCCATCCAAGTCCGGATATACATAGAGCGGTTGTAGTTTTTTTCGCAATATTTCAGCAAAACCGTCGCTATATTAAACTGCGAATAAAGAGAATAGGCGTCGTTCGGTTTTACTTTTATTTCATTTTATTTATTTATTTACTTTTTTTTTTCTGGTAGTTACGTAATATTAATTAACCGGTTTCCCCGAATTATCTAATATGTATATTAAAGAATGCGGTACAGGAACTGAGAAATTCCAGACGTTATTCGGTATGTCCGGCGGATGAGGAGCAAGTTGCCAAATGAAATCAATATCGTTATACAGCTTGTTTCACGGACAACGTGTCAATGTTACTCGCTGAATGGTCTTGAATCACATCGAGAATTGGATTAATCTGACAAATTTGATAAAATGAAGTGTTTATTCGTTATCATTACAATTTTAGACTACTATATATATGTAGTTGCGAGAGATGTAGTCACTAGCACTAAACAATTGTTAAATATAATAATCCATCGACGTATAATTAAGAAAATTAGATGGTACTTACATACATACATATACAGGGCTGACTTTAAGTAAATTGACAGATCTCATTACCGAATATTTCTCCACGGCTTTTAAATTGCATCCGAACTGTTCATTATTTCGTACTACAATTTCCTGTGCACTGCATTCTTACCGACAATTCAAAAGAAAATAAACTTATGTGTTTGCCAAACACACACACACACACATAACTTTTCATTACAATTGTCCTCTTTGTTTATTCGAAGAGGTACAGCGGTCAATGGTGATATAAATGCCGACGATTACAGGCGAGTACTAGTTATCAAATATCTTAGGGTGGTAGTAGACCGTAATCCGTGATTATCGATGATACTCGTTAGTCATTGAAATAAAATTTAAAACAAAAAAAAAGGGGGGGGGGTTCATAAGAGAAATTTTTATTAATATAACTACTAAAAAATACTATCGATGTTAGTTACAACGGATGAATACAGAAAACGAATTTTAAACGTCTACAAGCTCATCACCGGCGGAATTTGAACATTATATACCCTCACACTCTTTAAGCAGTACCCAAAGTTCTTTTTACGAAAGTAGCAGCATTTTAGATCGGTCCATTTGTGTTTAATCACTGAAAAATAGACTGAAAATTTACTCGCAGCTTTAAAAAAAAAGTACCGACTGGAAAATTTACTGTAAAAATTTAATAAAAACGCACGAAAAAACGTTAACATTCGATAAGAAGTAATTCGATATTTCAGTGTAGTATATTATAATACTGTGATTATTCCTAAATAACTTCTTAGCGTAGCTGCAAGTTCAAATTTGCAACGATGACTAATTGAAAACGAATGATTGTGTTGTTTCATGGTTTTTAGTTGTTGCAGTTTGAACTCACGGACAACTATACTATAAACTGTTCATGTTGCCCAAGAGTAATCATAATATCCGTAAGACAATTCTGAAATAAATTATTTTTTATAGTTCGTTTTTATTAAATTTTTAAAGTAAATCTTGAAATCGGTACTTGCAAAAAAAAAAAAAAAGGCTATTTTATAAAGATGTATTTTTTAAAAAAATGCACATTTCGTTGATATTTTTAACGGTGCATCATTTTATTTCAGAACATTTAGACAAAACATTTAATATTGCTCTCATTCAAATACTAACGGGATTATTTATACATGTAAATAATCTTTTCTCCGTTTTCGTGAGTTCGCGATTTTATTACATGAGCGAATTTTTACAATTTGTAAGGAACCGGTCCCCACACTAACATCAGTGGCGTTCAGTACATTATGAACCTTAATCGTCCACGATATCTTACTATTTTATGGGCACATTATCTGTCGGTAACTTTAAAGTTCCGAAAATTACTTTGTCTCAAATGAAAATGGCTGACCTGCATTGTAATTATCATACTGATTATAATGAGCAGGGCTATATTCGAAATGTATTTCGATAATTTTATTTCTAGACTACTTCGGAATATAATCGCCTAGAATATTATTCGCGATGGCCACAGTCTGAAATTCCGTACTGACGAGATGGCTGACGAGCCGAAACTGCTGATTTATTTACAACTAATATCTTTTTTTACTATTATTTTCCAATTAAAAAGAAGAGAAAAAAAGGAAAAATTATTCGCACCGACATCTTTAATTCCTTTGAAAAAGACCTTAAATCGTTTTAACTTCGTAGGCTTACCGAAAAATTAATAGATTTTCATATTTTCGCATTTCTTTTATGATGCAAAGACCGCCATCCTTACTAATACAGTCTAATTGCGTCACGACTTTTCTCTTTGGCGTGTAGATTTTTTTATTTATTCACTTTTATTGTTTCCGTGTGACTTTGACATTGGTACCCATTTTATCGTTACTTGTTATTTTATTTATTTATTAATTAATTTCCGTAATAACGAGCAGCATTTCTTTTCCCGCTCTGTGCCATTAAGGCAAGGAACTTCTCTTTTGTCCGAAATTTATTCCGCTTCTCATGTATTTGACAAAATGGCGCACGTTCAACCGATTAAAATCGATTTTCTTACATATTTCGTTCCGCGCTAGTGTATTCTCTGTTTATGTTCTAATCTTGTTCCTTTGTAGTCACTATTTTTGCTGTTTTTTTTTCTTCGTTTACTTTGTTTCCGTCGCACTGGAGATTTTTCATGTTTTTTTTCAGGTTTTTTTTTTTTTTTTTTTGTTTTAATCTTAATATTTCTATAATATTGCAGTCACAACGTACATTTATCAGGATTATTTGCTCGTTTTCTTGTCTCCAGTGTTGATTGTAAAACGCGTAGATTTCTTATTTCTTTTTGCGCGTCGCTGCTAGTATTTTTTGATTGTGACCATTTTTTTTATCGTCTTACTTTGCCGCATCTTACCGGGCGGTATATCTGCGAGCACTTAACCAGCATCGCTGTGATAAAAGTTTACTTACAATTATTAATGTGTATATTTTCAACAAAAGCAAAAAGCAAAAAGCCAAAAGCAAAAAGAAAAAAGAAACGTATATATAGGATTAGAAAGGAAAGAAAAAAAAAATGTTTACAAGTTGTAGGTTTTTTCGTTGGTGCTTACACGTAGAACATACTGTTTCGTTCGGAGAGTAAAATTCACAGGTGACGTAATTTATGGAGGTGAATTATGAAGCTATCTCTGAAAAAAATTCCAACGTACGAGTATAATTCTTTACCGAATGACACGGCTACACGCAGCATCGAACGGAGGAACCCCAGCCGACATCGGACGGATAAAAATATACCAACAGCAGCGCGACCAACTAAATAACAACAAGACGTGCGCGGTGTTGGTTGGTCTATTTAAATCACCGAACGAACACAAGATGGTTACTCGAGATTTTTTCTTCCTTTATTTTTACACGAAAAAGCGAGACTGTTGTTCGGATTATGTAAATTAACCGCGCGTACAACTAACGAAAAAACGGAAGAAAAAGAGGGGAAAAAAAAGCAATAAGCAGTAAAAAAAAATAAATAAAATAAACGAAATAAACAAATAAAGCAAAATAAAAGTTAAAATAAATACACCTCCAGCGAGCGTTGTCCAGGTAACACGATACGGTGCAGCCGACATTTTTCTGTCGGGGCCTCGTATTCGCGTTCGCCTCCGGAGGGACAAATTTATAACAGGCTGCTCCGGACCGGGAAGGATTAGTAGGGGCACGTTTAATTTCGAAGAAGACAAGGAAAGTCCCAGACATGTACAATGGTCACCGAGAACAAATAACCTTGTAAATTAATCTATTATTCCGGTCCTGCCGAGCGGCGTACAGATAAGCAGAAATGGATGGCTTTCAATGGATCGGCCGACACGTTGCTGCAACAGATACTGCTAGACCGCAAAAGAGATTATTCGGACCGCTGATCGAGAGCCGTCGTTAATTATACTCGGTCGAGCCGCATTTACACATGTCCAGCGTAAAATGCGCCAGTCATGTAGGAGGTTGTGAAGGTATATGGTAGTTCATCTCGAACGTGTATACAGGACGCGCAGCCGAAATCTCAAACGTTAGTCACTCTCCGAGCAAATAATCTTTTCTAACGACTGAATAAACGAATCTCTCTACCCTTTTAATCTGTATTCGTACGCATCGCTATAATAATGCCTGCGTTCTAGCCTCGTTAGGTTAGATTTCGCGAAGGAACATCCAATAATTGTCAAGCATAATTACTCCAGGTAGCTGTCCGTTCGAAGTCGACTCTGCTTCTCGCGAATTCTAATTGAATCATAACGTAATTTCACTGACCACATTTTCTCCGTGACTTTCTACACCGCTATACGTAAATATATATATATGTATAATCGGTCTGAAACTCTGCAATATGGCAGCACCGTGGTACACGATTTCAACTGTTACCAGTACTCAACCGGCTTAAGTGCAATAATTGTTTCGGTGATAAATTTAAAAAAGCGATAACCGTACGACTTTGGGAGCGACCCTATTAATAACAGGTCCGCACTGTTCGGTTTTAATATAGGCAGTGTTTTTTAAAATTTAGCCCATTATAGAAGGAAAAATTACACGGCCCATGCCCCGAACGTATAATGTTGGTGGTGTTTGGGTAATAACAAAAATTATCTTGACGTCGATAGATTTACAAAATTAAAAATTCAAAAAGGCCTTTAAACATGAGACATTCTTTGAAACGAGCCTCGTTAAAGAAACATTCGGTGTTTTTTACTATGTAGTAGGCGGTAAAATTCTCTTTTTTTATTCGCACAGTGTTTCCTCTGTTTATTTTAAATAATGCAAATGTTTTTCCTCCTCATAGAATGGCTATTACGAGACTTCGTCTTTATTCAGAATATTTACAATGCTACAATCACTTAAAGCTTTTAAAAATTGTCTAACATATTTTCGGAAAAAAGAGAAAATCTATCGTATTCGAAGAAGTCGTGATTACAAAGTTGTTGGAATAAGATTAAAATGGCGCGGTAGTTTTTAAAATTAATAAAAAGTTAGCAACCTAAAACGAGCACACAAACGTATTTTAGAGTTGTTCTAAACGAGCTTGATGTCTGAGGGAAACCGGCTTTGAAATTTAAAGTTTTACAATCACTCTAAAAGCTCTTAAAAGTTGAAACGTATTTAAAAAAAAAAACAAAACAAAAGAAGCCTATTGGGTATTTTTATTGTCTTCGGAGTCTACAAACTTGTTAAAAAAAGGAAATTAAAATGGCCCCGATAGTTTCTAAAATAACTGAAATAAAAGTTAGTAAACCAAACGAGGGGAAAAACCTATTTCGTATTACACTTGATCTAAAGGAAATTTATGGCCGAGCCGTGACTTTAAACGTGCTCGAAGTAGCACGCGGTAATAACGAGTTTCCAAAATGCTGGAAAAAAAAATTTTATCGAAAAATTCGACTCAGACTAGCTTCTGATTAAAATCGACAAACACCCCGCGATTACATCGAAGTTTATTTCGTTGTGGTTAAAAAAGTTTTCGCAATACATTTGAAAGCTTCAAATATCTCAACTTCCTACAAAAGTCTATAATATATATGGTATCCATTAGAATTATGCACCGGTTCCGGTCACGGTAATATAATGGACAAAAGTATACCGTGATTACGGGGAGAGCTATAATTCACTAGTTCGCAGATGTAAAAAAAGCTAAAAATATACCTTAGAAATCTTGTAGTATCCGGGAACATTGAAAACTTTAGTGTGTTTTTTTAAAAAATGCCGTCATCTCTGTTAAAATAACATCTGTTAATTTCCCGGTCCCAAAGCACAATCTGGACAAATATTCAATGAAAATGAAGTAAATTGACTTTACAATAGGAGATGGATAATAAATTAGTACAAAAACTTTTCGCTAAACCTTTTAAACTTTTCAAACGTTTAAAACTTTCGCAGTGATTAATCATAGTGAAATAAATTTACGGACAACTGCGTTGGAAAATGTAATGAATTTAATTCAATTAATCATTTTCGAACGCAGTTGTCCGTAAATTTATTTCACTTTTAAACTTTTCTTCAAGAAAGCTTCATAAAATCTCGATCTAGATACTAGACGCTTTCACGCGGTATGACCAGCTTTATTTTATTAAAGCTGAATCTTCGCGCTACATATAACGGGTGAAACGAACCAAATAAATAAAAGTAACAAATACGAAAAAGGATTCACCAACTCCAAAATAAATACCATTTACGTAATAACCTATTTAGTAGATTATTTGAGGATATAAATAATTTATCGAGTAATATGAATTAATGTATTTGCGATAAATTTTGCATCGGCGAAACCAGTGGCGTGCCAAGCGAGGAGCAACAGCAGCAGTCGCCCCCCCCCCCCAAAAGAAAAAACTGCAAGTGCAACGCAACTCAGAAAAATATATATTATACCGGGATCGTTTGAATTATTAGAATTTAATTTTTTAACCATACTTATATCGTTGTTACAAAAATTTAAAGTGGTCATTGAACCGAGAAATCATAAATTTCGGATAGTTGGAAAATAAATAAAAATTCGATAAAAGAGAATCATTTAAATTAATAAAGAGAAACTCGTTCTTATTTCACTTCATAATTAAATACTTCTTTAATTTATATAAAATATTATCAGTAGTAGCAAAAAAAAACTACATTCTTTTTTCATTAATCTGTATATGTATAGGAGTGATTTATGTTTTTGTCCCCCTAGTTTTGATTTATACTTTTGCCCCCCCCCCTCCTGGTTGTGAAACGTTGGCACGCCACTGGGGGAAACTTACTACATCACGGAGATACATGACAAAAAACCCGCATGTGAGAAACGCATTGTATTACGTAAACGCAAATAAATGATATATATTAGTAATAACAAAATTAAGGATATTAAAGAATTTCATCGAAGAATACTGATGATTAAAAATGTATAGCAATTGATCGGTCTAATCATATTTTTATAAATAGTACGGTAATAGGACGAATAATATCTTCAGTTGTGGAACAATTAATATATTTTATATTCGTTTTTTTTTAAATGGAGTTTATTTAATTATGTAATTAATACCGTTTAGAAAGTATAAGTAAAACCGAAAATAAACGGTTATTTAAAGGTTTGAATAGAGCTGGAAAAAATGGTGAACAATGAAATGACGCGTTGGATATCATTCCAGTACTTTCCCCCTATTTATCGAAAGATTTGATTTTTTCGAGAGTGTGCGCCGCCTTAATTGGCCAGGTTCACGCAGCTATTAGAGTCAGTATTTTTGATCACTTCCCCGAGACCTATTGAATTCCTCCTTTTGTATATAGTCATCTCGCACTAAGGCATGAATAGATTCAACGTTGCAATAGACCTTCTACCAATCCGCTGCTTCATCGACCTTTCAATGAAATACACAGGTATGCAGACTAACCGCTGTCATCAGAGGTCAGAGAGAATTTAAGAAGGATGAGTCTCGACTGAAAGAGTTTGCATTTGTTCATTTAGGGTATGCAGAAGTGATGACGAAGAAGATAATAAACAGGAAAAATGAAATACGAGGTCTACAGAGTAAATTAGGTATAAGGCCACGCTAACGGTGTACCACCGGAGATTAGATGATTATCCGTGGTTCTTTCAAATTTAAAACCAATGGCGCTAAACAACTTCGACATTATTTATTTAATAACGATAATAAACTGCATAAAACAAAATTTCAAACAAATATGCCAAATCTAGCATGGCATTGAAATAAAATTTGAATTATTACTGTATTTGTTGTTGTTACACATTGTTAACATTTGAATTAGTTCCCTGTAACAAATAACGAATACACATTGCTTGGCTTTATGTCAATAGGCGCAATACGATGGTGCTCCTATATATATAGGTATAGGTATATTATAAGTAAAACTTGAATAAAATATTATGTAATCATTGATACCTATATGTAAGACAATAAATATATGAATGTAAATATAAATTCATTGTATTTAAATATTAAATAACGGCCTGTTGCTTTATGCAACGGTATATTTAGTAATTTTTATATCTGTACTGATTAACATAATAGTTTTCTGCAAAAAATTAAAAATTGTTCCGTTTTTAATTGTTTCAATTTCTATATTATTATTAATATTGTGTTTTTGTATAATTAAGCGTTCAGCAAATTTTGATTTTTCTGTACAACCATGCTCTCCGGGGATTTTATTGGAAAGGATCGTTTTGCTTTTGCTGTGTGCATTTTCTGACATGTGTTACGGGTTAATTCATGTATAAATTCCGACACCGTTACATTTATTATCGTTTGTAATTGTCACATTTCGGATGTTTATTAATTTATTACATAATGAACCTGTTATTAGTATTATATGATATTTTACCATTATTTTTATTAGATGGTGTTTTTTTACGTGAACTTTAACGAACCGTCTTTGTTTTCTCGTAAAATATGTTTATTTTTTAAACTTCTCTTATATATTCAATATGTTCAGCAAATTTTCAAAAATTTGTTTCATTAACGTTACTGATTTATGTTGATGGTGTTCTGTGCATTCTTTGGGTTATAGAATAATAATGGAAGTTCTTTACATGGATGAATTGAGAAGTTATTAATTTCCGTACTTTTCCTTATTGTTATTTAAAAAGATTATAACCAAATCTAATTAAAATTACTTATATTGCAACTGCGCGTATATTTATAATTTATTAATTGTGTAATTTTTGTTATTTTTATTAAATAAATAATATGTATTAATTGCATTGATCACGGACAGAGCAAGAACTAAAATAAAACTTGAAGATTTTTATCGATACTGTTGCTTTCGACTTTTACATGTCACTTTCATCACGTTATAAAAGAATACGAGTTTACAAAATGCGTCCCTGAAGCATCGTAAGGGGAATTTAATTCTCCCGAGAGTTACAACGATATTTCACGATCAGTACGGTGGTAACGATAAATGAGAAACGGTTTTCATGATTTTATTAAAGTGGAAGTTGCACAAGTTTAGAATTAGTTGTATTTTTTCTTTTTCATGTTCAAAATATCTTCCAAAGATTTTTCAAAATATTATAGTATATTTCAAAAAAAAGCCCACAACAACAGAATGTCCTCAGTTAAAGTTGCGAATACGAAAAATCAGAAATCGTGTTTTTCAAGATTTTTCAATCAATTCGTAATAAAAAATAAACCGCTTATTTACTTTTTTATTAAACTAACGAACTTCAGTTATAAAATCCTGGTGATTAAAAATTTTTGCAATTGTGCTAAGATCTTGAAGGACGCGCTTTAAGGAAAATGTGAAAAGATGATTTTTCACTTCGTCCCACTTTTATTCTAATCGAATTGAAAGAAAGTCGATTTTAATAAATTCGTATAAAAAATCGTACTATGTAGTATCCGTGAGCTTTCGGCGTTGTATATGCCGTAAGATTAAACAAAAAAGTCTATTCTAAATTGTGGAAGATTTGTTAACGAAATATAAGAAAACACCTCTTTAAGATGGAAACCATCGAGTTAATTTTGATATATTTTAATTAATATATTTTAATTGTTGATTCACTGGTCGATAGATTTAGATTGCGTATTATCTAACTATTCAATTCCAAAATATCAGAAACACTCTGTTTGAAACTTTCTTGATTTTCGCTATTAAACGTAAAATCTTACTACAACTGCCTCGCATCAGATCGAATGTTATTCCGTTAATTTCTATTATAAAATTTTAATCCGTACGAATTCGATCTGAAGATTTACAACTCATTTAAAATGAAATCTCTCATAATCTTGTTGGTTATTCAAACTGTGTATCTCTAGTTTAAAGATATTTAGTAACTAAAATAATTATGCGATGCAGCTATCTTATTAATAGTAATAAAGTACGAAGAATTGGCCGTTGCGATAGCCTAGTGGCGTGAACTCTTGATCGTTGAGATAATAGTGGTCAAGAGTTCGATTCCCAGCGGCGGCCAAAAAGAAATAGACTGATTTAATTTAACGAATCGATAGTGGCCAAATGGTGCATTTACAACCAGGCCAGGTTTAAAAAAAAAAAGAAAAAAAAAAAAAAAGTACGAAGAATCATTTGTAAACGGTGTGAGCTAACTGCGGGTAGTAATTCCGTTAAAAAGATCAAGAACGTAAAATGTGTCGATTAATAGTGGCGACATTATTTAAAAAAGTTAATTTTTAAAAGCATTTAAGCAACATTCCTTTTCGGAAAAATACAAGTTTAATATTCGAATGACTGTGTTCTATACTATGAATAAATTACTAGTTTCTGTATCGCTGAAAACTAGTAATATTTCTTTTCCGATAGAAATTTTTCGAATTAAGGCAAGGACATACAGAGTTTCGTCGTTCAATGGTTTGGCGATATGCCTTTTTTTCTGTTTTGTTAAATTTTGCGACATTCATCGACATCTAACAAATTTTTAACACGTATTTAATGCGTAAATCAATATGTCCGAGCGGTAAAATGAAAATTGTCATCTTAGCAACGTAAACTTAATTGTATCGCTGTTGTGCTGAATGGTTAACAAAGAACTATAAGCTATTTCGATGCAGGGGCTATTTAACACTTTTGTAAATCTTCTTGTATTCTCCTCTGTAATTTAATGAATAAATTTTCATTTTAATAAAATCATACTCATTTATCGTATTATCGGCAAATTTTGAAATACCATTTAGAAAATTCTTATAACATGATGAATAAAACTTAATTTCGCTTGTTCCCAATAATAAAAATCATTCGAAATACGTCTATTTCAGTTAAGTAATTACGCTCATAGCGATATTTACTGTTCAGACTTGCAATGTACTTTTTTCGTCTTTTTACATTCGAGAACACGTGTTACAATCAGAAAACATTATTTATTTATTTGCAACAATGTACAAACAACGGCCTTTCAGCTAATTACGGTTTGCACTTTTATAGAGATAAATTATTAATCTACCCGTAGCAGTGACAAACTCACATAAACCCATACTGGTAGATTAAAACAATATGACCGAACCTTCTTGTAGTGGTAATATAATATGCCGACGTATATCCCTCAAAACTGGCAATAGCATCTACACTCAAATTCAGTCATACACTCGAATCCGTATACACGCACTAGCACTCCGGGGGTTCCTCAAAAGAAGAAAAAAAACAAAAAAAACTTCAGCTGATAAGTAGATATAAAATTTGGTAAGACAAAAGTATTAATGTATTCTAAACAACAATATACAAGCTCGGTGGATATGTGAATGGAGATTATTGTGCCGAGCAGTTGATTAAGATCTTTAAAAATATGGCAACCTCCCGGGATATTGTCTCATTAAAAATAATACTTTTAATTTATGCACATTAAATTTAAATTCTCGAATAATCTATAATTTTTGTCACCTGGAAAAATAATCGTAGATGTTTTTAAGGTTCATGAGATGTACACCCTGTAGCGTACACCAGAATCGAGTCGAAAAAATAGATTCGATATTACTCCTGAATTTTTTGGCGCATAATTGCATCCCAATTAACATAGAGCATCTTTTATTGCACAAAAACAGGTGCAAACTCGTAATGGTTTTCATGAGAACGAGAGCATCCTTCAATCACCCATTCAGTTTAATTATATCCCTAGGTCATTGCGATAACCACATATAAGTAGATATTATTATAGTAACCAGTTTAACCCTTTTATAGATTAATTACCAAAAATAAATTTCTGTTTATCAAATATAAAATTTCACTTCTCTTTTTCCCCCCTTTTTTGTACATATACATTTAACGACGCTAGAAAATTTAAAAAGCAAATAATATTTAAGTATTTTATTCGGTGCCGTTAATTTTATTAATGAAAAGTATATATCAGATAAATAAATTCCTTAATAACACAAACAAAAATAAATATAAATTAATTTACTTTAATAAATTTAAATGTGCTATCGCGTTTTTAGTTTTCAATTGAGTGTAGGTCTGGGCGTTGTTAGCTAATCATGGTATGCCCGAAAACGTTCAAGTTGAACTGCTTAAATTTATCAAAGCGAATTAACGGTTATTTTTGTTTTGTTAATGAAGGGAATTTATTTGTTTTATATTTGTTCATTTTAAGATAAACGGCTTATGTGGATTTTTATCTACAGTTAATAAAAAGGTTTGCGCAGGCGTGATATAAATTAATCACATCGATATCATCGATATCTGTTTTTAAATTTTACGTTTAATTTCGAATTCCAACAAAAATCACGCCGTTCGGTAGCGGTGATTTCTTTTTTTTTTTGCACAGAGCGGCACTGGCGTGTTTTGTTCGCGCCGAAAAAATATCCTCACCGGAACCGAAAACGCTTTTTTGGCCAATTCATAGCGATTTTTATCCGGTCCTACAAAATCCGATTAACGAGGTACGTAATAAAAAAAAAAAAAAAAAAAAAGAGAACAATTCGACGGACGTCAATAAAATTGTCAGAAACATTAAAATTAAATTATCAAAATTTTCGGATACGTCCTGAGTATTTATAGCAGCTATTTCGCCGTGTGTAATTGCTTTCCGCAACACGTCTTTGAAGGAATAAATTAAACTGCCTATCGAAGGAAGGCCGTAGAAACGATGAATAAACAAGCAAGCGTAAAGATCAGAAGAGGTAAAATTAAATACTAGCTCGACTGCAATTGCACACAGCGCAGTGTACGCGTTTCGTTTAGTGAAGCGACCTGATTGAAATAGTTTTAAAAACGCTATACATACGCGTATAGGCGGGATAAACAGATGGCGACAGATCAGAATTAAAGCCGATCAGTAGTACGTGGTGGCAGGTATGTGTGTGCAAGTCGCTGGGCTAAACTAGAAAAGAACAGTCAGCCATCGGAGTTCGGTAATCTGTGATAAATGAAGAAGGAACCGAAATCTGGGTAGCTGGCTTGTTTCCAACGGTGCGCCACGCCTTATGACCGGCCATGACTTAAAAACTAGATTCACTTCTGCACTTATTTTAGCCATACATACGTGTACACACACACACACACACACACACCTATATATATACGTATTCATACATACGCAATACACATATATGTGTATAACATGTATTTGTACGTGTGTGTGTGCGTGCGTTTGCACGCTATAGGTGTTTATGTAAATTCGGAGTGTTTCGGTGTGCGTGGTACCGTTTACAGCGAGCGATAGGACCGCACATGGGAGACAGATAGAAGTGGAAATGTTTGAATAGGAGAACGAAATGCGTGCCGGCGATGCTTATCTGTATGACTTATACTGGAAACAGAAACTCGTTCAAAAAAGTAGTCGCCTAATAAGTAATGGAAGAGAAAATAAGAAAATAGCCTGCGCGCTGACTGCAGTGCGCCGGGAAAGAGATTAAGTCATAACTTTGAAAGGGTGAAGAAGATATCTCGATGGTACCGCATTGGCAGTAATTTACAATTATTGCTCGGCTCTCGGTTAAGATTTTAATAGTGGCCGAACAGAATTACGGCACTATTAAAAATCTCGTTAAACCTCTCGATCATCGCCTACGATAAATTACACAATATCGCGCACTGATAATCGCACCTGACGACGACAGAAGAGTCCCTTGATCAGTTTCATTCTCGACTGACTCCTGCAACATCGCTACAATATATCTCGACCTAGCTGCCGCGTATAAATATATATATATATATATTTCATTAATGTTAAGCAACTCGATGACTTCGGTCACACCTCTGTGTGCGAAGGTGCGAGCGTTAATTATAATTAAAGAAACAATTTAAATATACGGCCGATAAATAAGCTGCTATCGAACGGCCGGTAATCCGAATAAAATCAATGAAAAACGCGTATTTATTTTAATTTGCATTTAACCGGTTACGGCGGTCCATTAGTAACATTTTTCCATCGCTGCACTGGTCAGTTCGCGTTGAATTTTACACGATGAAAAACATTATCGCGTTATTTTCAAAAGCGGGCTTTTATTATGAAAACGAACTTTACCGATGAACACGGATCAATCGGTATTTCGTATAGTTCGTATCGGAACATAAACAGCTGATCAATAATGTACACAAACATGTCATGAATGACGTGTTAAAAAAAAAGCAACGAAAACATTACATGATCGCAATACAACAACAATAAAAAAAAAATGAAAAGTAAATAAATAAAAACAAAAAAGAGATACAAGTTTGTTAAAAGTCACGAATATTCGGTAAAACAGAATCAAGCATATGTCGCCTCCCGCAATCTTTTTGCAACATAAAGTATTCACAATTTCGGCACTACAAAAGATGATTCTGTTAATTTCCGGAAAATAACTAGAAATTTTTACCTTCAATAAAGAGAAAGAAAATTTTAACATAATAATTACACACTGATGGAAAATGTTTAACCAGCTGAGATTAGAATAATCTGCCTACCGGTTTAAGCGCGCGCGCCTGTGTATCAATGACGACTTCATTCTCACGTCGGAAATAATAGGGAAATTCTTCTTTTTTTTTTTCTCCAGCTTTCGCCCTTTGGCCAGTCTACCCAGATTTAAGAGAACACTTTGTAATTTACGCTTTTAAAATGTTATTTTGCGCGAAAAGACATAGGTAATCGGAACCGGTTCTTCTAAATGATCGTAGAAGGCTAGAAATCTCAGGAGACTCTTGCTGACGATGTCCAAAAATCGAGTTGTACAGACACATATATATATATACATATATGTATAATTTCCTGGACTTTTCGAAAGGCAAACGGGGGGACCCCCAGATGTTAGTTCTTTGATGACATTTATAAAAGAGTCGGATTCAATTGACCAGTTTCGACAGAAGCAGAAAAAGAAAAGGAAAAAAAAGGGAAACATCACTCAACTATTTTTTTTTTACTCATCGATTTTTAACGGAAGAAATAACAGAGCTCGCCCATCTTGTTTTTTTCGTACTAATTAAAAAAATGAAAACAGAAAGAAAAAAAAAATACCTTATAAGCATAATGTAAGGGCCTAACACAAGCACGTAACAGATTTCCTAACGAATTTATAAATAATGTAAAAACCTAACAGGATATTTTATATTACCTCAAATGTAAGAATGGTCTAGTCATTAATATATGTATATATATAGGTGTGTATGTGTATGGGTGTGCGTATATATATATATTGCTTTCTATTTTACTGAATATCTACAGCGCTAAGATTTGATAATCTTTTATGAGTAGGTTAATTGATATATCAGAAAAAAAATGTACCTATATATATATATGTATATCTATATATATATATATATATATACTTATATATATATATATATATACTTATATATAAAGAACTTAATCAAATATTAGCTAGTAAATTGAAAACACTTCCTGCTAAATTACTGTACAGAAATGTGCCGCGAAGAATGGACATCTTCGTATATTGAAAATCAGGGGCGTTGATGAAATAGTTCATAGTTTATCGAATCTCGTTTAAATAATTTCGTTTGCAGTATTAAAGCATTGTGCTTGCACAATTATTAGTCAGGAAATACGATCAGTAATAAACTACAAATTCTGTAACAATGGAAAATACAAAAGTCACTTTTCAACTATGCCCTTTTTGGTTTTTTTCCTGCGAAGCTGAATAACTGAACCGCGCGATTAAAAATTTCCCCGAATTTAAACAAGTTCAGGTGTATGTCAAACAAAAGGTGCTCTATAAACTACGAAAGAATTCCGATATGTTTTATCCTTTAAGTGCATATTTATTTTGGGGATTTTTGCCGGTCCAACCTCTTTGTGAAAACATTTACGACGGAAAACTTATTTTGAAAATAATTCGACTGGAGTTGAGTGATTCGTGATTTTTGTATTTGCTAGATTGTACTGAATTAAAACGAACAGAATTTATTCTTGAAATTTACAGAAATGCAAAGAAAATCCTATTCTACAAAAATCAATTTTTCGTGTTTTGTTCAAAAAAAGATAAAGTGAACAAGTGTTCTGAGGCAATTTAAAAATTATATCGCGTCGGAAAATCCGCGATAATCAATATTTACGTATAAACATAAAAATTTTTCGTGAGAAATTAAAAAGAAAAACGAAGTGTTGTATGCCAACTTCCATATTATTTCTCAGACTAACTTTATTCATTTATTTTTTATTTTATTTTTTATTTTATTTATTTTTTCTCTCTCTTGCCCAGTTGTATTTGCAGGCTAAATAATCGTTTATCCGTTTACGTTGCGAATCCACTACTTCTCAGTTATTATAAGTTACATTGCAAATGTCGCAACTTTTCGTCATATCGTCGTTCTCCGAATTTTTACATCCGCTGTACGCAGAATCCTCATTTATTGTTATAAACGGCCGAAGCAGCCGATTATTCGTTTACGCTGCATATCCGTGACTTCTCCGTTTGTCGCGAGTGACGTATCGACTTGTCGAACCGTCGTTGTTGAATGTTAATGAATTGTTTTTTTGTCAGTCGAGTATTCTTGGGACACCCAGAATAACCGTTTCGGTAGTCCAGTCGGTCCGATTAGCCCTTAGCATTGTATTGCTCTAATCGTGCCGTTACAGACTTACGGAAGCCGCTATCGGTTTTTTACACATAACCGCGATCTATATCGTCGTCATATTAAAATAAACGTAATATAACTAGCTTCGACTAGGTTTATTTCAAATTACGCGAAATAATTGATCGGTACTTAGTATTCCGTCCCGGGAATACAACAGAAGTTAATCGCTTCAACTTTCTTTAATTTAATGCTGCAAGCCATGTAAAAGATCGTTTATTTCCTTCAACATGACATATAAAAATTATTTGGTAAATCGGATATACACGTCGCTATAATGTATTTATGAATTTTAAAATTAAGTAAATTAACGGCATAAAAATTGAATACTTTTAGTATTTCTGCGTTTCAAAAAAATTTTGATTAACAACATATCGGTATTATTTTTTACGTAAAAGATGGAACCTGAATTTGGTTTTGACGGAATTAATAGCTTAAAATGAGCTAATATTTTTATTGTTACATTACAATTTCGAACGTTTTAGAGCTCTCGTAATGAAAAAAAGAAACAAAATAAAAACACTAAAGTATACACACTCGGAAACGGAAAGGAGCTGGAAATCGACATTTTTTTAGCGGCTCCGGCGGTCCGACACTGTATGAAATACACTAGTGTAATCGTTTAAACATTAACGATAAATAGGAAATAGCGCTCTAGGTACACGTTTCTTTTTTGTTTTTTTTTTTTGTATTCTGAAAAGAGTACTAAAGAAGCGTAATAGTGATAATTCACGTGACGGCAGCTGTTTTGGGCGAGGAATAGGCCGTGAAAAGTATTTTCTAGGAATTTTTTCGAAATTTCATTATAGGACAGCGACCGTGCGGAACAATCGACGGCGGGCCGTGCGTGTAGGCGCAGTGAGCCCGATTCAAACGGAGCGAGGGAATAAATAAAAATTGCGAAACAGTTAACGGACCATTTTATGGAGATAATCCCCATTGGACGGCAGATAGGAGCGCGACCGGTGTGCCGCGCGTAGGCGACCATTAGATAATGGAAATCGTGAACGTGAACGGATGAAGTAGAAACTGCAGATAATTCACGGTTCATGAAACTTTACGGTGACGTCGGCCGGCAGCAGCTTTTCCAGGCCGGAGGAAAATTCTGGAAATTCGGCGTGGCATTGTTGTCGCGGCGAAAAAGGTTTCGCCGAAATAGCCTGCTAAGGCAAGTTCCGCTGACGAATGGACACTGTGCTCCACTTCCACTTGCAGCCACTCTTCCGAGGATACATATCAGCCGATGCCGCTCCATGTTAACGCGCCATTAAATTTCCAATTCCGTTTTAATAGCCGCCCAATCTGCAACTGCCTACAGCGGCGCGCAACTTTAATCCCGCTCCGACTATCGATTTTTTGCCTTTCGCCGATATCGTCTTACCTGTGCGTCAGAGAAATTTTTAGCAGCCTTCACGCGGCTGCAATTTTTCCTCCCCCCCAACCCCAACCCACCCTCGTCGATTCCTTACCGTCAGTCACGGGTAAAAGAGCAATTTGCATTTAAAACGACCCCGCTGGCAGCAGCAGCCGGAATGTTTGCGATAACATCCTTCTTTAATTAAATTTTAATAGGCGCGTCCTGCGCATACTTTAATCGAAAATATTTTTGCAAGAAAGCTTTCGAAAATCGACACTGAATCCGGTTCGCGAGTAGAGACAATCGCACGTGAGCCGGAAACACAGTGACTTTGACGTGAATTAAAAAACCTTCAATGGAAACTTTAATCTTCGCAAAATCTCGCAGCAATATTCAATTAAGGCCAGGTTGATATCCCCACGAGGGACGAAACGATTGACTGATTGATGACGCTACTTACGGCTGTTAAAAAATCGAAAATTCTACGCGACCCTGAAATATTTTCGTTCATTCGCGAATAATTGCATCGGACAACTGCCAAATTTTAAAAGCCTTTGAATTTTTGCGAAACCGCATCTGCAGGGTCTGCATAGTTCTTGCCGCCCATTCAGCTTACCGACAACCTTAAACTGGAATCGACGCGCGCAAAAAAAAAAAAAAAAGAAGCTATTAATTGAATAAAGATAAAAAGTTAAAATGAAAAATACGCACTCATGCAACAATTGATTTAGGAAAATCGCTTATACGTTGGACAATTTTTTCTCTTTTGTTTTACCGCAACATATAATCGATACAGTCATGTTCTCATGATTTTTCGCACTATCCCCGCCTTACAAGTAACGAAGTCGTCAAAAAAAACGTCTGACAGTCTAGAGGAACTTTTGACTATTAACGCACAGTGGCCACATGCCGACAACAGCAAAAGGGAATCTATTCAAATGCCAATAGGAAATAAAGCCGCGTTTGATACATAAGTTTAGAATATAACGGTTGAGAAATCGTAGCTCGTCGTTAAGAAGTCTAATTTAGAAAAACACGCAATACAGTAATAACGTAGTAAAATTAAACACCGTATGACTCTGATTTCGTAACTGTCCATTTGCGTAATAACGGAATTTTAAAAGTATCCGTTGACACCTTGAATAACAGAAAATTTATTTGAAAATTTGAGACTGGTCTGTCTTGCCGAAAATGGTGCAAACCGGTTTGTTTGACGAGGACTCTGCCGAATTATGTTAAGACGAAGAGTTATTATATCTTGGAAGCAATATTCTAACGATTTAAAAGAGAGCGAGCACTTTGCGATAGCTCACTGTAACATGTTGAAGAAATTTTAGTTTTTTTTTTTGTAGTTTGCGAAGAAAAGGTAAATAAATAACGCGATTAATCTGATACAAAAACCACATCATCGACTGTACAAAAAATATGCTAAACTGAAAGATTGGAAATTAATCGAGTGCGTTTTATTAGTATTAACTCTGTAGCGACACTAGACGAAAGTATATGATGCACACTGAGAAGTCTAAATCGAAGAAAGCATCACCCCATGTATAAAGCTATACCGTTTATTCGTATTTAAATCTCAGTTCATTGCGTGATTAAAATTGAGCGTACACCACATTTAATAGCTGAACAACAAACAAGAGGGTCGTCACGCGGAATACGCATCATTTGAAAAATTTACCTTAACGTGATTGACACTTAAAGCAAACTTCACGGTTAGAAGTTATTGATCGATGGTAGTACAGGTTATTATTAATATTTTTCACATAAACCGTATTTTCCATGAAGAAAGAACGCATTGAACTTGCAAGAATTTTATAATTTAAAAATTTTTTTAAATTAATTACACAGGCAAATTCATTTTTATCGTGTACGTTACAATTGCCACTTAATAAAATTGGCCCGTTTCGAAATTAGGAGGTTTTTTGTAATCTTTTTGCTCGGTGATAATTGCCTAAAATATTTCCTGATCTATTGATTACTATTTATTCAAAATGTCTCTATTATTTAAAAATTGATTTATTGGTGACTCCGTTTCCGACTGCAACGTGAAAGGTACCAAAAAGTGGACTTATTCGTTCAACGGACATCTATTAATCTTATTACAAGCGGCCAGCCTCGTAACCATTTCTTAACATACATAGTTCACCAGTCAATATTATTACTTAAATGCCGTTTTATTTCTTTTCCTTTAATTCGATCTCTTTAATATTAAGCATTGACCTTTCTAGTGCGTTTTGTGTTATCCCCTTAGTTTATTTATAATTGTATTCGGCGTTCAAATTTGGCACACCCATAATGACAGGTAATATAGGCATGTACTAAAAATACTGCCATCAAGTTAGAAAATCCGAGAAACTGTACTAAAATATGAAAGCAGCAGTGTGCTTTCGTAATCAGAGTTGCAGCAAGCGAAAGTTTCACTGTTTATAAGACGAAGGTACACGGGGGGACTTTACTTACTATTGTATTATTAATTTGATTAACATCCCGCCGCATCATCGACTAGGACTATACTATGCTGGAAAATAGAAAAGGAAAAACCCGTAAATGCCTCGTTTGCTTTAAAATAAGTGGGAATAGTTCAGCGCGCGTTTATTCCACACCTGTACGCAATTTCCGAATCTTTGCGAATTCGACCAGTAGCGGACGCGAATGCTTCGGACGAAGCGAGGATGATACCTGCCATCGTACACGGATGAGACGACTTGGCGAGCGGGGCAATAAATTTTCTTGCACAGAGAGAGAGGTCTTTCTGTAGCGCGAAAGCTCGGGAAAATGGCGAGTTCGGAATTGTAAAAGTTCATCCAAGTGGACGCGGTAATAGGTCGTGCGACGCAGATGAATTTGTACGTATCGATGTCACCGTGTCGGAGAAATAAATGGGTCGTCGAAAATGATTCTTTCGGATGAGAGGTCTTTTTCCGAGTTACTCAGCTTAATGAACTGGAAACAGATCGTGTCCACCATCATGCTCAACTCGACCACCCCTCTTTGTTTGTCAGGCGCCATTTTCTTTCCACTTTCATCCAGTTTTCTTAAACTGCTTTCGCACGCAGCGATCGCATCGCGCAATTTATCCCCGGCTCCGCTGCCCGCGGCACCGCGACCTGAAAATCTCTTCGGCGATGCCGCTTCCGGGAAATATTTCACGAGTGCGCCCAACCGAGCTCGACCACGCACAGGCACGTGTCGCCGGCGAAGTTCTGGTCGTCGCGGAGTCGGCGGCGTGGCCAGTTATTAAATTCAATTTATAATTCCGAGTAGTCGGCGAGCATTATTTATATTCGTTAGTTTGCCGAGGGAGCCCCGGATAAATCGATTAACGATTAACCGCGCAGTAGGTGCTTTGAGAACGCTGTTGGCGCGTTCAAAATAAAATCACGGCCGACTAAATGCGAAACATTTTTAAACTCCGCGCACGATAATATTATTAAGTGTCGCGGGGCATCTATCATTTTGGAGCGCTCGCAGTTTTGATTTAACGCGTGCGGCGACGTAATTATGAGAAACGCCGTTAGCTCTCAAGCCCGTACTCATTTTCAGTTTTCTCATTGAAATCATCTTCGCTCAATTGACCCGGCGGCAAGTAGTTAAACAGCAAC
This sequence comes from Icerya purchasi, assembly GCA_039619475.1. Classification (NCBI taxonomy): domain Eukaryota; kingdom Metazoa; phylum Arthropoda; class Insecta; order Hemiptera; family Monophlebidae; genus Icerya; species Icerya purchasi. Next base: position 396,134,432 of record CM077115.1, on the reverse strand, counting down.
GGGGGGTGCAAAATATCTGGCGGTTGTCGTTACCGCTCTTCCGATATTTCAAGTATTCCGAGTAGAGTAGTCTGGTTCTCACGAATAAAACCTATCGGATATGACGTTTCTATCGCGTTCGCAACCCTACAAGCTTCTTCCATTATGGCTAATGTTAAAAATTTCGAAAGTGTAAATTTTTCCGGACAAAGAAGTTGTGCGCAATCTCTTCGAATAATTTGAACTCACACGTTTATTCGAAAGTTCTTTAATAATAGAAACGCGCGATCTGTTCACCTTTTAATAAGTGTGAGTTAAACTTTGAAGAAAAAAAACCCAGAAAAAGCCACCTCTGGCCGATTCCCCGTTATTTCATTATTTTTCGGAAAAATTCGAACCTAGCCCAAAATCAGCGATTGCTTTTGCTATATAATCCGTTTTTAATATTTTAAATTTGAGGCGATCAAAAAATTTTGCCGACCGAACGTATTTTCACTACGTGATGATGGAGCTCGGAGCGATAACGGGAAAGTAAAACAAAAATAAAAGATGCTTCTTTTTCTACAGTCGAATAATTTTGTAATGCGGATATTATTAAGTGTCTATTATTCGCTGGAATTTGTTCTTCGTGCATTGCGTAGGATCAGAAAAGGTTGTCGTCTGCAGTCCATGGGTGCACTCTCATCCGTATTACCCGCGCTTTAGCCCCTTTGTACAATTATGTCGCCCGCGATTATTCGCGCCAACCTTTTTCAAGTGCTCGACACGACGGTCAAATAGCGTTATTTTCAGAGTGGGTTATTGACGAGATTTTTTTGTTGTGAAAGATAATTCCCCATCGATCCCGTGTGCAGCACTCTTAAAATCGATCGAACCGCGCCACCCGGAGCATAACGCGATCAGCCGATGTGCTTGTAATCGTCAAATAATAAAATGGCACACTTTCGCCTTCGATAAAAAAAAAAAAAACAAAAAAAAGAACGCGGTGAAGCGAAAGGCACCGCTGGTATATTATTAATTTACGGCGAGGAACAAACAGGAGGCGCAAGTAGCCGGTTCACTTTGATTTAACGACATTGTAAACATTGGCCCGGGCAAAAAGCAGCTTAAGATACCTAGCCGGAAGAAGGAATAAAAAATACCATAAACGGCTAATAACGACGCTCGCATAAAAGGCCCGAATATCAAATCGGTCTGCACATGTTTGTGTGTACGTGTTGCCGTGTGTGCATGCATGTATACGTGTAATCGGTCAAGAGAGGGATTGGATAAAGTGAAAAAAGACGACGAGGCTGGATAACGATCGGTATTTTTCTTCCAAGTGGCGCACTAACGACGTGTTAATCATTACCAACTTATTTCCATAGCCTGGTTTTAACGCGTCTGGCTGCCGAAGAAATTCAGAGTAAGCAAAGAAACAGCAGCGCAAAACTAATAATAATTGTAGCGATAATAAAACGACGATAAAAGTCCATTTTATGGATAATAGAGACCGTTCCGATTACCACTCAAACGGCCATAAAACTCCACCACTACCGAACGTCAAAGCGACATCCACCGCATCCACCCCGCGTGATGGCCCAAACCGATCTCAGACACCGCTCCGCCAAACTCCCCCTAATGCCCCTTTGGCGCTTCGAAATGATTTTATTCATTTATCCGGTCCTACACTTAGCCTCTATTATTGCACACTTTGTATTCTTCTCTACTTCATTGGGCCACTTCTCCGCTCAGTCCTTTTTATACGACAGTGCGCATTTCTCTTTTTACTGCGTCCCCGTAATTTTACTCTTTTCCTTTTTTATTTTTCTACTTTTTTACTCTTTTACTATTTTTCCATTGATATAATTATCGATAAACAATTCCCGCGTAAAATTTACTTATACGTACATGTTTTGTTTTTCTTTTCCCCTTCGCGCTTTAGTTAATTCGTAATTTTTTTCATGTTTTCCGACCCCTTTGATTTCCCTATCAACAATCAATCATCTTTGTTATCGATTCTTTCGAAAGTGAACATACCCAAACTCGAATTAAAATCCAAAATTACATCTCGAGCGAGTCGTTGATGAATTAGAAGAGTAGAGGTAATAATAAGAATATAAATCTCAAAAACAAACATAATTAGTGGCTACAATGCAATGTCCGTATTAAAAATAATGTCAAATCTAACATGTGAAATTGAATGTAATATATTATACCGCAGGAATGAACTGGGTGAAAGTGAAGGCGAATGATCCCAAAATAATCCGAAACCATTCTACTCTCATCGGATTTACTATTAGAGCAACATGATGAAAAGACTAACTTCATAATATCCGTGGTGCCTTGTTATATATGTAGATATATATATATAGATATATGTACATGTATCGATCCGGTACATGCAAAAAAGACGAGCATTCCGATGATAGTTTTTTTATAATACATATTGAAAAGTTAATTTAAACTGACTATATTTATTCCTGAAAAAGAATAAATTACTGTGAGCTTTACAGTTGGTGCCTTCTTTGTCTTTAATGGTTCTATTTAGGTTTTTTATTTACCTTTTAAGACCACAAACGATTTTTGACGCAAATACTTTTACCGACTTCAGAAAGGTATATGTTCGTTGCATATGTTTTTTGTTTTTTTTGTTATTGTATATAAATTGTACCTATGTGAAGTGATTTTAATGATTCTTTGTTCATTTGACAGTACACTATGTGAACACCGATGAAAATTAGGACACAGAATTAACTTCTTTTTTTTTTGGAGGGGGGGGGGCAGTTTTTTACCCTTTGGTCAGCTTATTCTAACTTTTATTCATATTTTCCATTCTATATGATTATTTCATTATCTTTTAAAAATTGATATATTCGTCTACATTCGGCTGTATTTGGTTTAACGTTAAAGATAGGATTGTTTCGAATAGTGTTTTTCATCTTTCTTTAAAATTTGATGCATTTCCAGACTACATGCTCACTAAATAGTCGTAAAAAAAAACGTGAAGAAATGCTGTTTCTTTAGGTAAGTTTTTTGGTAATTACGTAATAAACAAACGTCAATGACACACCTGAAATGTTATTACTCTATGGAAATGTGATTTGGAAGACAGCTAATTTTTGGTAAGCTCAAAAAATGAAAATATTACTAATGTTATACATTGTGTATAAATATTAAACCGAACAAATTACCGACGGAAATATTACGTATCTTAACATTAATTGACTTCAATGACACTCATTAGAAATTTTATCGATCAGTGGTGGTCCCATATGAGTATATCGGTAAGTATTGTCGATGAATAGTTTCAAGTAACGCTACAAAAAGCAGTCTTCTTATTCTTCATTTAATTAGCCAAAAAATTATCATTTGAATATAGAGGAAATATAAACATCCAAAAGTTTAAATTTAAATGGGAAATGACTTAAGAAAACTTTAGTTTTCTAAGCGAAAGTTAATTTAAATAAATATGATTCGTTTGAAATCACCGAAGCGCGATTTACAAGCTGATCGATTATTGCCGGAATTCAAACATTATACTGTTTAAACGATATCCAGTTTTAAACGGTACCGAAAATAAAACCGCTCTAATTTCAAAAAAATTTACACTAAAAGTAATGAAATGAAATATATAGAAAAAAAAAAAAAAAAAGACAAATATTGACTCCAAAAATGTAATAAAAGTGCGCCAATTATTAAAAAAGTAATATATTTCGAAGTAATATAACTTATGGGGAGATATGATAATTTTTGAACAACATTAAGTTTTTGTAATCGGCACCAAATTCAAATTTCTGTAATAATTAAAAACTGCATTAGATATATTCTTGAAGTTTTTGAAGTACCTGGCGTATAGAAGACAATGGATTGTGTTATTATACCCATTAAATTGTTTCTAGGTATTGTAATTGGAGTTGGCTGCGGCGACTATAAAAAATTAACATCATTTAAAAATTAAAATCTCCTGGTATTGCTCAAAAATATATTAGTTTTTATCGAATATTGTTTTTTTACTTTTTTTTAGTGCACTTTTAAGGTAAATCTTGAAGTTGGTATTTTTTTTAAACTATCTTTTATAATTTAAAAAGTTCAGCGAATGCGTATTACAAATATCGTTAAATTATTTCATATGTTGCAGGAACATATTGGTATAATAACCGATTTCAAATTAATTTTATTACATCGAAAAAATTCAAAAAATTAACCTTAATATTTCAAATGAGACAGCAAAGAATACTGTCGCGTCTAATGCAATCTGCCTTAATCGTTTGAAACGTGAATTTCTGTGAGCGAATTCTATGTCCGCTATGGTGGTCGACCCTTATATTTCGATTGCGATACTTTCCCGCTACAGAAGAGATAGCAGTATAATTTTAAATTCTCGTAGTATATATAGCACGTTTTTCATTTAAATCACAATCGATCGTCCTAATAAGCTTTAAGTTTGAATTAGATGAAATAAAAGAAAAATACATGTAAAAATCAGCTGAGAAAAAAATATTTGGAATAGATCTTCTGTTCTAAAAGTATTTATGAGGACTTTTTTTTACGTTCTTGTTATGAAAAGCTGTTTTCTAATATTTCTACGCAGTGTCGGTATATATTTATCGATTTCGACAAATTACACTTTTGTTGTCGTTATTTTTTAACTGTCGAATTAAATTTCAACATCATTCGTATAACCTTTTTTTAAAATAATCACGGCACTGATCTGCATGGAAATTATTTTACACTTCTCATTAGTACAGCTAAATAAGTGCTTATATTTAAAGAAATTTTTTATTAAATTTCATCCATTTTCAGTTCCTGGTAATTTTAGAAATTTTTTCATTTGAAATCGGAATTAGATTTTTAATAATTCTTTTAATTTTATTATTGTTAATGTTGTTACGAGTTCTGTTATGCGTTTGTTGCTTTTTTTGGTACTACGGCTCCGATAATGATTTAATCGCTGGCGAAAGCAATTTTGAAGAGCGCGATTATTTTTTAACGGCCAATCTGTTCTCATGGCTGAGGTAACGAAATCTGTAACGTTTTTTCGCTACCTGTATAAAATTTAATTTTACAAAGAATGGCTATGGTTCAATTGAAATCTGCACACTTCCACGAGAACCATAGAATACTAAAATACTATTAAAGTCTAAAAGATCGAGTTTATTTTATCGGTGAATTTAGAAAGTAATTTTTATTCCGAGATATTTATGTGGAATAGATTCGTTTCAAGAGTTGCAATATATTAATTACAACGTAATTCTTCATTAGAAAAAAATGTCCCAATTTTAATTAATGTTTGTTATATTTTAAATTATATTTTGTAACGAAAAAATGTCCTAATTTTATGTAATGAAAGTTAAATGTTAAGATAGGATTTAAATTTTTTTTATGTTGATGCCGGTAAGAACGACGTTGTAAATTTTGATCATTTTATGCAATGTATAGAAGAGAAAACGGCAGAAATGTAAGCAAGAGGGATCACCCCTTGCGAGCCCAAAATGGCCGAGTTTACATATATATATATATATAGAGATATATATAAATACACATATGTTTCATATACACCTTGTGTGTGGAATATACATGCATGCCTGCCATAATTTTTTCTTAAAAATTTATATAACGAATGTTTTTTTATTGCACTGTTATCAAATACGACCATGTAAAATTCCATTGTTTTGGATGCGTGCAAGAAGGTTAAACTGAAGGTAAAAACTTCCATACCTATACTGATATTATAATGATTCTCCGGCTGAATAGTAAAAATTAAGAAAAAAAAAAAAAAACGAGCAAGTTAATAAAACCTTTAAATAGAAACAAGAAATTAAATTTTTTTACATCCATAAAAATGTAAATAACAAAAACTTAAACTACTCTGATCCTATGTAAGAAATATTCATCATAAAGAAAGTGTGCGCGGTAATGGAAAATTTTAAATATTAAATAAATAAATATAACAGACGTATAAAATAATAATTCACTTCAATAAATTGAAATAAATACCTTATTTTAATTTATCAGAGTAACTTATTTTTTATACCTATTTTCGGTTGTTATTGAGGTATTTTTTTATTTTATATATATATATAAATAATAACAAACAGGAACGGATTTATCTGCATGATATTTTAAGTAGTTTAAAATTACAAAAATTCCACTGATATACATATATATATATATATATATATGGCGAAATGACAACTGAAAATATTTTTCAATTTCTCATTATTTTTCATGCTTGTGCTCAGGACCGGCTAATTTTCGGCAGTTGATATTTTAAATAGACCTTCGTTTCTTTCTCCGATTTTTTACTATATTTAATTCACAAGTTCACAACGTACCGCAGAAATACTGCAATCGATCCCGGCTCGGAAATTCTATTGCGAATTAAACGTAATACCCCATAAAACGACGAGTTATTTTTAATTATTTATCCAAATTATTTTTCAGTTTTACGAACGACCTTTAATATTCACTTTTCCCTCGTAGAATTGACAAAAGCAAAATTAATTTTCTACATAAAGCCAGCTAAATAGAAGAATAATCAATACGTGGCGAGAATGTTGCAGATTTTATTTTACCGCAAAACCACATCGAATATACTATATTCGTAACTTATAAGTCATTTTTAAATTATCGTTGTTTCGCAAGGTGCAGTTTTATGTTTCGTCCTTGTTTTATTAAAATTTACTATGCACTTTTGCAAACGCATATCTTCAAAGAAAAAAGTGTTTTTGATATTTTTCCAGCGATTATTATTCGAATCTTTCTAGAGGTTACCTAAAACGTTTCGTTTCCCCGTACGGCATTTTAAAGCGAGACTTAGCGATAAAGTTTATTTTCTTGCGTGCCAATTTCAATTAGTGCATGTTATGAAAATCCAGATTAAGAAGTTTTGTCGAATTTAATTTTTACATCAATTTCGAACAATAAAAAAATTGTATTATAAATAATGGCCGCTTTTCGTAGGTGTTTGTTCGCTATCTGTTAGTTTCCAGTGATCTCCTGTCAAGAAAACATTCTTACAGATTGAACGCAGAGTAATCAGAAATATTTCCACCGACCTTATTTCAGTAGGATAACGCTAGAATAACTTCATATCGTCGCAATAATGTGAATATCGTCAATATTATATCACTAGCGAACATTCATTTAATTTTTACCGACGTATTTAAACGATGTGATAGCAGTTGCTTTTGTTCCGTACCTTAGACTTTATCCGAAAGCTTTCGATGTTTCGCTTCTATTCTATCTTTAACGCAAAAGTCCGTGATTAATGTGGCGTTTAAACTATATCAGCCGCTAAAATATTTTTACTGCCAAATTCAAAAAGCAACCTCATCGCTCTAAGCAACTCCGCGTTCGATTATCTGCCACAGACCCCCTGATTTAAAAGCTAAAGCATATACAATTCCTGCCTACACCGGGGTTAATATATGGTTGCGAAGTCGACGAATCAAACGAGAACCTTCGCAGTGATGTTTCATACAACGCGACGATATGAAGAGTTATTCCAGCGATATACCGAAATAAGGTTGGTGAAAATGTTTAAATAATCGAGAGAATAATTGAAAATAAGAAGACGGGAGGTAACCGAATTATACTTGTTTAAGGGAAGGATTGTTCGAGAGCCAGATCTCCACACATTTTCGATATTCAAAAGAATGGAGGAATTAGATTGGCACGTGAGGAGGAAGAGTATTTTAACGGAAATGTATCTTTTAAATAAGGAAAATCTGGTGGAAAATTTCGTCTCGATCTGCTCGATGCTGAATCGGGAGACGGATAGTTATTATTAAATGATTAATTTTCCCTCCCTTAATTGCGTAACAACTTCATTTGTCCCTATTACATTTTAAAATCGCTCGGTGTAAATTTTAAATTTCAGTAATCATACATCGTTTTTCTGTCTGTTATGAAACCAGAGAAGAATTATTTTCTAAGTACATTTAAAATCGAAATGTGATAACTTCTTTAAAATTTGCAAAACCGTTTCTTGCGCAAATAAATAAATTCGCTTGTTTTTGGTTTTTTTTATTTGTATTTGGAACTCTTGTATCTTTTACACAGGGATGATGATACCCCCTATTTCGTAACAATTTTCGCTTGTAATTTAGCTCTCTAGTGCATTATTAATTATTATTGACGAACGGAACTGAGTTTAGATGAAATTAAGGATTTCCAAAATTTCTCAAAATTCTATATGACTTTTGTAAAAAAGCGAAATTCACACCGAACAACTTTTCTCGTACAAAATACATATTGACTCGGCGACTCGGATATACGAAATTTTCCGCCAAAAACAGCGAGCTTTATGACTTCCGGAAGTCTAGAGTGATTTTTAAATATAAAACAACCACTTTATCGAAGAAACTCGTTCGGAACGTCTAATTTTACTTATGCACGCGTACTTTGGATAAAATAAATCAAATGCCAGCCTGGCCGGCTATTAAATTGTCAAGCGATAAAAAATGATTACCGTGTTTATAGTGTCCTTAGTTTGAACGCCTTTTTGCGAAACTAATACTTTTCCATACACTATCCGAAAAGAAAACGAAAAAAAAGTTCAAATAGCGCAATGCAAAAAGACGGAGAATGAGTCACTGTATTCGCTAACTGATTTATTTATTATTAAGCGCCTTTAAAAACTTTCAGCGTCATCGCAGTCATCGTCATCGTCATCGTCATCGTCATCGTCATCAGCCGAGACCATTTTGTAAATTATTAACCGAAGTAGCGTTTTTTCGCGATAAATATCGCATCTTTTTTGGCTATTATAAGTTTTTACTTATTTATAATCTCTTCCGAGAGACAATTCGCGCTCGTTCAGGTAGCGGCAGTTGGCATAAAAAATCGAATCGCGAAAGAGAAAAGCTGCTATAGGCGATTTGGGAAATGAACGGCGAGCGCTGCTCTGTATGGCGCGAAACTGTCGGTGTCACAGCGGCTTTGAGCGGGAAAAAGCGTCGCGGCGTACCGGTGCCCCGTGCACAATTGATTGCACAGTCGAGCATTCTATTTTTCTGTGACGATGCCGCGAAGAAGCCATTACAATAAAGTTTCGCCGTTGCCAGTTGGCCCGCGCCGCTGCTGCCGCTAGCCTCTCGCTACCGGTTGGATGCTATCCAAAGTTTCGGATGCTTTTGAATATTTTACGCTGCTCAGAATTCAAACGGCAGTCAATGCACCATTCTATTCAACTTTACAATACTCCCGGGATATCTTAAGACCGTTTCCAAGACGCGCCATCTAATATATTCCGCCAGCCGCCCTTCCACTCCTTTAGCATTTTCTCGCTCCTTATCATTTCGCGGCGGCCGCCAGCCGAACCCTGTTTACTAAGTAAACTTTCGGATGCTCACAGCGCTGAAAGAATTACGAGCGTAATCGTAAAAACGATTCCGAAAGTTGATTTCTCCGGGCGCAAGACGACGCACAGTCAGCCCCGACTACAGATAATAGCGCTAGCTCGTTACCGTATAATCTGCGAACTCCGGCAAAGTTAATTAAATCGAGCCACCTGTGTACCTTAACGACACCGTTACTACTACCGGCCTCCCTCGTCCACAGACGTCGACGGCGCGCCTCTGTTGCTCCTCCGGCTGACTGCGGCACTCGAAGATAAACAAAAAAGCTGCCGCGAGGACACGCTTCTTCGAAAGAATCAAGATGAACGGAGGAAGCGCCCGCGGCCGGTCGCATGTTCGCAGCTGGCTGCTCATAAGTGAACGCGTATGTTGTGCCATGTGAAAATCGCCATTTTCCGCTTTACAACGGCTCCGATATTAAGACAAAATGTTGCCGGCAGCCAGGTCTGTTACAGCCATTTGCTCTAATTAAAATCTCTCCTAACAGCCCCAGCAGTAACCGAAATTACAAAAGCTGCCTCCTGAGTGAAATTTTCATTAATCAGCATATTTACCACCGATGAAACAGCTCCCCCGCTTGACGCGATCCAGTCATCACCATTTTTGCTTAAGAATGCCGCCTGTCGACCTACTAACATTTTTCATTTTTTCTCCTTTTCGAAATTTTTTTCTCGGATTTTATTTCAACCGTGAAAAAATTACAAAATTTTAGACCGGGAATTTAGTATATTTAAATGATCACACTGTCGACGAAATCTCTTCAGTTAAATCCTATCATTCGTTTCTCGATTATTCTTCGCTTTGATCTTAAACATTTCTCTATCTGCATTCGATCAACTTTCTTCATGTTTCTCTCGACTGCGTTTATATTTCCCAGTGTCAAGTCTACAGTGCTACCCCATCAATTGCTTCGTCTTTTTTCGAAAATCGCCGGATTTTCGCAATAAGAACCGATAAATTTTTAATAACAATTTCAGATTTTCATTTTCTTTATAAATTTTACTACTACTCGGATTTTTTGTTCATCGGTATTCCCATTAAAATGTTATCACCTATTTCCTTACCTATTCATTCGGGGCTAACGTCATTTTTTTTTTTTCGATACCCCATCTCCGGTTATTCTTGTAATACGCTTTTTTTCTTCTTCTTCTTCTTTTTCTTGTTCGCCGTCACCTATTAGGCAGCAGATGTATGAAAATTTCTGGTGTCAAAGAAATGGGTTTTAAAATGAACGAAAATAATTTTCCACTTTGAGTAAAATCGTTCACGACGCACAAGTATGTCTATTTCACTCACGCTATGTGGAATTAACAAAAACAAAAAAAAAAAAAAAAACCGATCAAAAACACTCTGCGGGAAATAACTGCGGAAATTAATTACCGCCGTGTGTAATTTCGCTTTCCCATAATTGTAGTTGGAGATATAGAGCCAGCATTTAATTATAAAGCCAGGAACATCCTCCAGTAGTGTCATAGACCTGTAGATACCTTACGGTGCACTCACACTTCACTTTGTATCGGTCAAGAAGGTGATTTTATTTTTCCAAATTCAACGGAGTTTACGACACTTGATCCACTTTCAGCCCCGCTACTTAACTTGCGAATAATTTACTTCGGTAATGAGAATATTCACGATGACGTTGAAAGTTATTGAACGGCGAAGATCGGAAATAATTCATCGAACTAAACACCAATGTCCGCTATTTTTCGATTGTTTCTTTTACAATATTTTCGGTATTTATTCGAACAAAAAATAAACTCGAACATTATGAAAATTGGCCAAAATTTAAAAAAAAAAAAGAACCGGACACGTTCGTTAAACATGTCTTAATTAATTTTTTACTTTGTTAATAATATATTTTTATGGGTATTTCAATATATATATATATATATATATATATATATATATATATATGTGTGTGTGTGTGTGTGTGTGTGTGTGTGTGTGTATAAAACCGCAAAGAATTGTTTTAGTCTACCGATTTGGGTACTCCAGATCTACGTTTCTTTTTTTTTTTTGATCTTTTTTACTTTTGGAAATATGCTTACAATTTGAGAAGCATTATATTACTGCCCATTGACGATTACAACGATAAAAAGTTCAATGTAAAAATTTTTGTTTCAAAATAATGGGAACATTGGTTTTTCGGAAAAATCGAGAAATTAATTCAAAACCGACGAAATTTTATACAGGTCATCAGCGCGGCATTCTACCGAACTCACAGAGTGAATAGTATCAACAGATTTGACTCTGGAATATATAAGTGCGCACATAAAAGGACCCGATAGCGAACGAAAAATCTGTAAAATTCAATTCGAACACGTTTTGGTAGCCCGCATTTGGATGTAAAATTACTAATTGTAGAATAAAATATAAATAAAAACCTGTTTAATTACTTATTGCAGAATAAAATATGAATAAAAACCTACTTTGACAAAGTGACATTTCTGAATAATTTTGTTTTTTACCGATTTCAAAAAAAAAAAGAAAAAAAGAATAGGTTATATTTTTCTGTCTGTTCGCCTATAACTTCTGATTCGATTTTAATAATTCCCAGTTCATTCGAAATAAGTACATAGTACCGATTTGAATTAAAATAAACGTTAAATAAAAGGTCTCTTTAGAGAAATTTTTATTAGTATAACAAACGATAATAGAATTTAAAATGTTAACCGCGAGGAAACGAAAAATTTTCTAATAAGACGGAAAATTAAAATATTATCAATTTCAACTACAAAGGATAAATATGAATTGGGCTATAAAAAAACTGAAATCCACATGGCGCCATTTACGAGCTCGTATTTTTACGTATTACTTTTGAAACTTAGTCAAATGATTCTATTGGTAGCAACGGACGTACTCCTTAAAACGAACATAAAAAAAAAAGAAGCGGTTTCCTTCATAACCGGACAAAAGTCAAGCAGAATACAGAAAAAATATAAACACGGAAAATTTAATAAAAGTACTTTTAATATTACTTAAGAAAAATGTAGATTCGAATAAATATAAATAAAAATCTTCACTAGAAAGTGAATTTAACAAGTTCGCCACTGACAGAATTCGAACATTATGATACTCTTTCATAGATCTTTATGGAGTACAGAAAATAGAGCGCCATTTTGGTCTGTCCGTATTTAAGAATACGCTAAAAATTAAAAATTAAAGTAGTTTTTTTTTTTCTTCTTTAAAACAGAAACATAGGATTCAAGGTTTAAACAATTTAATAATAGCAGTAAATGTCGAGAATCCATTAGGGAAAAATACAAAAAGTCGGAAACTTAAATTTCACAGAATGTCACATTGGATAAGGCACAGCGTGACATAGTTAAAAAATACAATTATATTACAGAAATTTTATTAAAAACTAAAAGAAAAGTTCATTAATAACTTCGCTAAAATAATTTAAACTCCGAATAATAGGATAGGTATTTAACCAGGTAAAAACTTCTAAGTAAAATTGATTTCTCGTATTTCCTTTTATAAATAAAATAAAATAAAACATATAAATAATATAATGCTAAAAATTAAAATAGAATTTTATACTCGATAAGAAGATAATATAATTTGCAGTAAAATATAGGATAAGGGGATAGATAATTCCTAAACAGCATTAACACTTCTTAGAGTAGTCGGGGTAGCAAATTGAAGATGCAGCATTATTCAAAAAACCCCTCATTAAATATTCCTGATATTTCCGATACTTGATAGTTTATACGCATTTAATATGGTTTTTTCACAATTAACAGTTTGAATTTAGTGTACCGAGACACTGTAATTAAGTGGGTGATTGTTATTTAAGAATAATCGTAATATGCCTTCTTCAAAAGATATTATCTTCTTATCGGGCGTAATTATTACTTTTTAGCGCATTTTTATTAAATCTTTAGAGTCTATTTTTAAGTCGGTATTTTTTTTTAAACTATTTTTTATCTACTATTTTAGAATATTTCGGTGACGACTATGCAAAGCTGCTTTTCCCATTTAAAACTTGCTCATTTCATTGGTAACTTAACAATATTTTTACTCTTATTGCAAAAAAAAAAAAAAAAAAAAAACTTACAATACGCGATTGTCCCCCTGTGAAACAAAGATGATCACGCCTTCAAAAAGACGAACGAAAGAAAATTAAACTATCTATTCGTGACTTCAAACATCCGACAATAATCTATTATAATAGGTAGTATTCAGAGGAAATAACTTACCCGGCGCAAAGTTGAAACAGTACACTAAAAAAGCAAGTGAACGTTCCTTAAAATTACACCTATTCAATTAATTCGCAAGATCCGTTTTAACACGAAACATATTAACCGCTATCGGGGAACTATTTCACTGATCAGTTGTTATCGACTGACGTCGAATTTTCCGAAAAACGGAGAAAAAAAGAAAAAGGAATAGTTGCCGCTAGGTTTAAATCGTGTACATTTTATTTTTTATAATTTCGCTCGAAAGGTAGAAAAACAGATTTTTTTTCTGCCTTATTTGGCGACACGTTGTTTCCTTTTCCTCAAACACAAGACATTTTTTCATTCTTTTGCCATAACCCGTTCGCTGTTGTAACATCATCCGAAAATGTACCGTTACCTACGGGTACTACAGTTTTTTTTCTGAACGACAATAGAGCGGTTTCAATGAAACAGCGCTGAATACGTTTGTACATCAAAAACTAGCCGATCCGATGATACCATAACGGGTTAAAAAAGTTTTTATTTATCTTCTATCCGCCGAGTAACCGAAAATAGTTTGCGTTTCATGCTCGCAGTGTAATTCATCTTCGTTGGAGGGCGGGTGCGTCGATACGTTCGCAACCTTTTTTTTTTTTTCTTTCTGCTCTTTAGGTAATATAAAAATGTCTAAAAAACATATAACGGTCGATTCGCCGTGTGGCACTACCTTTCAGCAAGGTAGATTACCGGGTGAATATCTATTTTTGTTTTCCTTTGTCACCTTTTCTTTCTTTCTTTTTCGCTTTAGAACCTCGGTCAGTCTCGAAAGAATGTATTAATTCGAAAAGAACTTAAATGCCTCGGAAATGTAACACTAAGAGCCATTAAAAAAACTTTGTAGACGAGCCGATTGGTTTAATTAAAGACACACACACAGGCCGAACCAGGAATTCGGCGGAAATAACGCCAAAGTGACGACATAGCACAGACTGCTTCAAACTAACCGGCCAGAGATACACGGACATTCCTTCCTATTACAGATAGAAATACTAATAGAGAGGCCTACGTCGCCAACACCGGATTGCGAGCATAATCGAATAATTATCATAAGTCACCAGTTTATTTCTCACTGTTGTTTTTTTACATTTTTTTTTTTTTTTTTTTGGTTTTTTTCGCGCTCTGTTATTGTGTAAATGCGATGTTGTAAGCGATATTCCAACAAAAGCACTTTAGGACGACATTGTCATACCCGTCATGCTGAATTATTGATTTTCGCGGGATCTTTACCGGTGCGGGGAAAACTTTTAATTACAAAACAAATTTATTGTAATGAAGTTACACATCTCCCGAACATTTCAGAAAATTTAAAAAAGAAACATTTTTAATGTTCATTTGCGAAATGTGGTTTACAATTTTTGAAAGGTAGCAGTGTACTTTAATAGAACATATTCATGTAGAACATTTTCATTTATACGAGAAAAAAAAAACGATAGTTTTTCAATAAATTTGAAATTTTACTGATAATTAATAATGATAATATTAACAAAATAGTTACGGTTTTAACAATGATAAGATCAGTTAGGGCTTTTAGTGGGGTTCTAACAGGAAGATACTGATGAAGTACTACTAAATCATTTTAAAAAACAAAAAGAGCGAATTACATTATCGCAAAAAGCAAAAAATATGCCGCCACAGACATATATACTCGCTGGACCGGATCTGGTATATTGATTGCGTAATTTCTTTTTTAATATTGCAAACGCTCGCGTATTTAATTCTACCAAACAGTATAGCGATGTTACTAGTATATTTATTACTACGCTGGTACGTATGTAAGGGCGCTGGTTCGAATTATCAGTAAAACTTTTTAATTCCTTGCGTAGTTCAGTTACTGCAAAGTCGTGGAAAACCACGCTATGCTCTAGAACGTGAATAATTCTACAACTACGTTATACATAGAATTTTTATTTTTCGCCGAAAACATATTTTAATGGTTACCAGTTGAATTTTTTTGATTTTGAAGTTATTCGAAATCAATCAAACTAATAGGGCTAAACGAGAAACAGTCAACATTAACTATATTGCAAGAGATAAGCAAGATAAAAGAAGATTAATAAATCATCGTGTGTTCCTCCAAATTGTGTCATGGAACTTGGAAGATTTGAAGCAAAAAACGATACGATGAAATTGAGAAATGATAATTTGCATTTCATCGGAAAACGGAAAATCGGATGATCTACGAAAAAGTACCGGAAATGAACGTCACGCGGGTATGGAGGAACTAATTAAAAATTGTCAGAAAAAGCGGTCTAATAAATTTCTGTTTATAGAATTAAGTGGAAAACGGGCGGCCCTAACGGAAAAAAAGTGACCTCTAAACAAGGAGTGTAAAATTATTACAAAAGTTCTTTTTCCCCGGATCGGA
The DNA here is from genome assembly GCA_039619475.1 of Icerya purchasi. Lineage (NCBI taxonomy): Eukaryota > Metazoa > Arthropoda > Insecta > Hemiptera > Monophlebidae > Icerya > Icerya purchasi. The sequence continues at coordinate 396,118,521 of CM077115.1, read as the reverse complement.
AGAAAGAGAAAAAGAAAAACCGGTCCAGATTCGCAAGACTGATAAACTGAAATCGGATTGTTGACAGATTTATATATAAATTATATATATATCATTAGTGATTACCCAAAAATGGTTAAACTTTTTTTTTTTTTTTGGCAGGTGGCCATTATATAAGCTAGTATAACAACCATATATGGAACCACGCACTCAAAATTACATTTCTATCAATATTCCAAATTCATATTCTTTCCCTTTCTTCTCCCCAGCTTTTGATACTGGTTTTTGTCGGCTATCCCTGATCGTGTAAAGATCTGTGGGTCCCTTTTTTCTCTTTTTCACAGTTCTTGGGCCAATTTCCATCTAGATAAACCGAAAAAAAAAAAAAAAAAAAAAGGAATAAACACATTTTAAAATAACGTGTACAAGGAAATTATTTTTAAAAGACGTTTTCAGAGCATGAGCTAATAAACGAGAACTGTATAAATGGAAAAAAACAGAATAAAGCAAAGACAGTTTTTTAGATATTCTTGGATAGTTCTGAGTAGTAGATGTAGGCAGTATTTGGGCACATCCATCCGTTTGTGCGTTACGAAGAAATCGAAGTCGTAAAAATCGAAAATTACTCTTTTTTGGGCAAGCATTATTAAATCAACTAAAATGCAGAATAAGGAAAATCAAAGACGAATAGATTGAAAATACAGCTCAAATTGACTGGCTGAAGAACATAGCTGATCTGGGTGCAGCGATAGAAAGATTTTACTTGCGTTGCGGTTTTTGCCTGTAACTAACGATCCCCCCCCCGCGCTACCCCCCAAAAGAAACAACGTCGGTTTTTCGTTCCTTATTAAAAAGCCGCTCAAGCTATATTTTCATTGCGTTCGCGGAATTGAACGATATTCCTATACTGTAAGTATACGCAAGGGTAGGAGGGTCGAAATGTGTTACGTTTTTTCGTGACGAGAGACAGAGGCGGTATTTGATGTCGTTTAAATTAAGGTGATAATCCGTTACAAAAGAAAATCGCGAAACAAACAAAGTGTGAAAACCGAATGGATGACGACGGAACAAGCAAAGGCTAGATCTTTATCAAAGAGTGGTATGTCAGCGACAGAAAGATTCTTTTTAAGGCGACAAGACCTCATCATTTATCGGTTTCCACTATTATTTCGTGTAATATCTGTAATTAGTTTTACGTGGATTATTATTATTTGTTTTTACGTGTGCCTAGTTCCCGCAGTTTAAAATTTAAACCATCCGATAGAGGAAATTGCATATTTTCCTTTGGCACGTTTGTAATACATTAAAAAAAAAATAATGAAAACGGTCGTAAAAATTGACCTCGCAATGAAATTCGATCTAAAACTATATGGTAACAATACAATGTACTAAATCTATATAAATAAGTTATTACAACATTTTTTTTTTTTTTGTAGTTGCTACAACTTTTTCATCATTGCACGCAGAATCCTTTAGAATTTAAACTAGAAATGACTTGTAAAGTAAGTCCCATATATCCTTAATAAGGTATCGTGGATTGTGAAGTTAAGCTTTTCAAGTTGTACTCAGCCTAATGAATTTAATACTGAGGACCGTTCTACTTGGGATCTACCATTACTTCGCAAGATTTCTCTCTGGTATAACTAGTATTCGATTTAAGATTAGGTATAACCCGGGGGGGGGGGGAGCAATTCGGATCCGGAACGAAACAAGTCTCGAACCCGTGTCCTGTTTATAGTCGATTATAGTCGATGAAAAAAGAAAACAGCTGTAATTTATTGATAATGGCCGAAACAAAAAAAAATAAATAAAATAAAATGTCACCAATTAATTTTTATTGAAACTACTTAATGATCACTCTTTTTAGTCATTTAAATAAATTTTCCTCCTAACCGGCTTGCAGCGGTGTTTTAGATGCTGGTTCGGATACCGATTCTGTAAATTAAAAATAAAGAAAATTCCATTTACGTCACAGGTTAGTGTATCCATAATGGTAAAAAACTGAAAAAGAAAAATAACCCCCTAATTAGCGGTAAAACTTAATCGAAAAATTATGTTAAATAAAGAGTTTCTCCATTTTTTTCCTGGAAATCTAAAAGCAGCCTATTCTAAATACTTAACAAAAAAAAAAAAAATACTTAACTGAGATCGGTTGAAGCGCTAAGAGAAATTCTTTTTCTGTTACTAAACTTGTCAATTTGGAGTCGTTTAGTTTGCACACTACTCCACTAGTGTGTGTACTTGTTCAATCATACCGTATCACTTCGAATTCGAATTTCGACTTTATTTTCGAAATCGAAGTACATTTATTTAATTGGGAAGTTTTTCGGGTTTTTTGATTCGGTTACTGTACAGACGATTTTAATGGCAATTAAAAATGTACAGAAATTTTAATTTCGCATTTTCACCTACGGAACATTTCATTAAATTAAAAAAAATCGCTTAAACCCCGATTACAATAAAGAAGAAATGTTTTACATATTGCCAAAAAAAATTTGTTATTCCATTTTTTAAGACAATTTCACTACTTCCAATTCGATTTTTGTTTTTTCTCCATTACCTCGACTGTTCTTGTTATATCGTTCTCGTTGTCTTTTTTTGTTCAGCAAAAATTAAGAAACTGGATCAAAGAAAAACCGCCCTAGTCGGGCAAACTGCAAAAAAGTAATAAATAAATAGTAGAGAATGAAACACGAATGGTGGAGGGAAGAAGAAACTGATAAAGATGTATAGAAAATTAAAAAAAAAAAAAAAAAGGGAAATTGAAAAAGAATACAGGCTCGAACGTGGATATGGCCTGTAAAAAGTTCGCTGAAAAGGGTAAATGTTGGTGAGTGTTGTGAGGAGTGTGGAATCGATTAATTTTAGAAAGTATCGAATGGCAAAGTAAAAAGAATAATAATGATACGTTTCTCTGTCGTTGTATGTATACATATATATATATATATATATATATATATGTATGTATGTATTATATACACAACTGTTTCTAGAGTAATTTCGGTAATGCGTTTTCGGCCGAAAATAACCGAATACAAACAAAAACTTTCAATCGCGCCGAAGTCCTTGCAGCGACCCCTTCAAACGAACGAGAACGCCTTTCGCGAAAACCATTACCTCTCTTATTTCGGTGACGGGGGTTCCGCTGCCCAAAACGTATCCGTCCGTGTTTTCTTTCTTCGCTTTTTGTTTCTCTTCTTCCGCCTTCTTAAAGCTTTTATCTCGCACCGCGATTGATATACGAGCCGTAGTCACGCACTGAAGGTCGCTTAATTAAATCTTTATCTCTCTATCAGCCAAAAGTGAAGCCCGATGGAATAGAAGATTAATTCATCCATTCGTTTCGACCAGTCGCGATAAATTGCTTTTCGTTATTTTTTACGCGCCTTCGAGAATTTTGATTCGTTTTAAATTCTTTCCCGCCCATGAATTCTCCCCCGTTCTAACCAACAGCCCGGCTGGAATTAATTTTTCCCCGAGAAGTCGAACGATTTCAGTTAATAACGTGGAAATTATAAAATCTGTTTTTAATTGAAAATTTTTCAAATTATACACGCATTTGACTCTATAAACGAGTGTTTATCCGACTGTAGGCAAAATAACGAAACTCGGGAGTAATAGTTATTAAAAAAAATTCTAATATACGGTGCACTTCTATGAAATTTTTTAATCGTTTTTCTGCGAGCCCCTTTCAAGAACATGGGACGGAAACTTACAATTTTCCTATCTATTTTCACGATTTCGTAAAAACAATAGTGAGAAGGCGCGAGTCTTTTTCTTTTCCTATTACTTTTGTTCATTCATTCTGAAAACTTGCTGTAAAATAGGCGCGGATGTTATGAATTTCCGGATTTCGAGAACTTTGTGATTACATGAAATCGGGAGAGAATAGTTCTTAGCCACGATCGTTCGGGTAACCCTTAAAAGGGAATGAGAGATATAGCCGAAAACCATAAAAGCACCACTACTATATACCGCATATAAGCCCATATGTTTTTGCTATCACGAGTATTTCTAATTGAAGTATCGAAAAATCAGAATTGTAGGCCTTTAATTTTTTTTTTTTTTTTCGACCTGAACAAATACAGTTCATTTTTAAGCAATGATGCTACCTCCGACGTGTTTCGAATAATTCGTACAAATCGCAAAGTAGAAAAAAAAACATTGCAGCCGCCTGCTTAAAATTGACGATTAGAAGAAAAAAAATTTTGGCTTTCCTCCCGATTGATTACTTGGAATAGATTTTTTTTATGCGCGTGCACTTAATATTTCTGAGGGGGTAAAAGAAGGTGATAAATGTATATTGTCTCTCTCTCTCTCTCTCTCTCTTGAATACAACCCGAGAAAAAATATTAATCTAAGAGCAGGAGCGTTTGTGAGATCATGTTTTTTTTAAAGGGTGTGCAAGAAATTTATAAATGCCAATTATAAAAATATTGATTTTTGTAAAATTTGTTGACTCATGCGTTGTAACTTTTCTAACTTAAATTCTTCACCAATGCATAGCACATTTTAAGTATGTATTGTATAATTTATTTTAAAAAAGCGAAATTGAAAATCAAAACTATCTGGGCTACCAGATATTATGTCTATTTTTAAATGAAAAATGTTGTTAAAAGTCGAAAAAAAACTAAAATTTTTTAAAATACCGATTATAAAAATCGCATTGGCTGACGATATTCTCATAAAAAAAAAAAAAAAAAGAAAAAAGAAAGTATTTAAACCTATACTGCCACGTTCAATTGTAAATAAATAATGTTGTTTCCTACGTACGGAACAGAGTAGTACTTCTTTGTACTCAGAGCGGAGTGCATTTTTGGTTCAGACTTGGAACGTTGCCGTCAAAACACGTTCAAAGGCTGAACAACTTTCAGACAAATCGGAACTGTTGCGGGCCAAGTTTGAAGATATGAAAAAATGTATTATAATAGCCTTTTTAATTCTCAAACTTTAATGCGTACGTCAACACACATATACACGACGCAACGTTCCCCCCCCCTATTTCGCCGTAATCAACGATAGCGCGACCTGTGTATTTTTATGCCGTCGCAAACTGAACATAAAGTTTTAACGTTTGCGATTAACACGTGCCGTGCGAATATTAAACGTGTTAAAATATTTTCCCAATAGTTACGATGCGGATTAGGATGAATTATACTCGTCGCGACTGAGACTATTACTTTTAGTGGAAATGAACGAAGCGGTTCTAGATTGTTCGCGACGGGCTGCTGAATATTAAATGGAAGGCCATAATATTATTTAACGAACTACCATGTCGTCTATTGGATGACATTTGTAAGTGATTTGAATCTGGAAAACAATGAAAGTACAAAGCGATCGTTGTGTATTCAAATGACCTTAATAAACTGTTATCGATGTTAATTATTTAGCTATTGTGTGTAATTTTCGGAAGAAAAGAGAAAAGTAATTATAATTCAAAATTTTACAGCGACAATCGATAATTTTGTCAAATTATAATAGGATAAATAGGATCTTTTCGTTTTTTCGTAACCTACAATTTTTCTGAAAGCTAAAGGTAGCGCATTGGTTACTACTTTAACATTAGTATTGGGCTGCTTCCGAAATCTAGGTAAAAATAAAAAGCCGATATGAGTTTTTGGTATATTTTCTGATTAAAAAACCATAATGATTTAGCTAACAACTGCGATTCGAACAACGCTGTGTACGTTGAAAATGTAAATAAAAATCGCTATTTTAGCCGACGGGTTCATGTGCAGTTAACGAGCCTAAATACTAATACTAATAATAATAATAATAATAATAATAGCATAATAAACTCTCAGGGGCTCACAACTAGTGAGTATGGATATGGCGCACCCGAGGTACCCTAGCTGACCCTCACCTTGTTTCGCTAGTCTATAATTAGTCTTTCGGCGAGGCACCTTTCTTTTCATCTTTTCTCGTCTCCCTTGACCAACTCTTGTATTTTTCCGACCCTGAGGCTATTAGTGTTTTCGAGGGCTAAGGGTTTTCCTTTTCTTCTGCCCATATTCCTCTTCTCTAAAATTCCTTAAGCCAAGTTATAACGCGACCCGTGACGATGGCTGCATGGCACCCAAGGAAACAGAGATGTCACGAACGGAGCCTCTGGGGTACCTTCGGCCCCCCAGAATCCATAGGATTACCGTGGTATGGGACACTGCCACGGCGGACTGCTATTTTCTTCCATTCCAATCCTCGTGAGAACAAATATGAGTGAAGATAAAAATTTGAACCGAAACAAAAGTACTAGATATCGCCTTCGTGAAGCTCGGTATCCAAACAAGGAAAATTCATACAATATAAGGGAACCCGCAAAAGTTGTTTTACCAACAAATCGGTCGGTTACCACTGAAGCGGGGAAACCTAGGCAGCGCATTGACCAAAGAAATGAATGATCACGTCATATGGTGCAACTATTATGTTACAAAAATCGGAAGATAGCCGTTAAATCGGACACAACTTCTAATAATGTTTCAAGAAAAATACCCATGATATTCAAACGTCACCGAATAAAGATTGGCAGATCAAAAAAGAGTTATTATAAACAATAACCGTTTAACAATTCTGGAAAGAGAAACAATAAAAGAAGATGTATCAAAACAGTTAACTAAGCTAAAATAAAAAGAAACACACTAAAATATAAAAGCAAATAATAAACCAACAAACGAAATGAAATTAGCAGATAAACCAACAGATGAAAGAATAATAAAACCAGTAGAAGAGATCAGTAGCATCAGTTACAGGGAATAAACATTCTTCAGATTCCAAAATACACACGCACACACACAAAAGCACAAAAAGCGGTTATTCTGAACACATGCAACATAGTCCGAAAATTCCTAAACCAATAAAATAGTAAAAATAATAAGAACAAAATAACATAGATTAGAATAATAAAATTAAGCAACTTGATTATTATCATAAACTGTAATAAATACCGGAAAGATCATTCCAAGAATAAAATTAAATAATAATAATAATAATAATAAGAAAAATTAAAGGGACCCGGACAAATAATATTCAAACGGGTAAAATTACTTGCAATATTATAAGCCTCTCTAGATGATCCATCGACAATAATTTAATGGAAGGTATGCAATATCTTTATTATCTACAGTATATTTATTTAAATTTAAGATTGCGTCCTCGAAAAACTATGAAAGACGTAATTACTCAGATAACACATCATTGTGGGAATAATGCATTTATTAACACCAATATAGTATATGGAACAACTTGTATAAAATTATTTTAAGAAATTTAACAGATTTTTCAGACGTAAAATAATTCATCGTACGAATAGTATACATTAAAATATGAATAATTATAATAATAATAAGGATGGAAATATTAATAACTCAAAATAGTAAATAAGAAAGTAAAACTATTGCAACAGATTAAATTATAATGTATATATATATATATATATATATATATATATATATATATATATATATATATATATATATGTATTGGGGAACTGAGTCCGCTGGCCATTTTGCAGTCCAACCTTCAGATGTTTAATTGTTTTTGATTGGTGAATTTGTTACTGCACTGCTTGTATAGTATTCAATTGAAAAAAAGGAAAAAAATGTTGATACGAATTCATCGGTTAAGAAAATAAAGTTTCAATTAAAATATTGAAAAATTAAAACAGTTAGCGGGTTTTGTATTATGGATACGGGAAAAATATTTAAAATTTAAAGCTGTTTAAAATGACGCATTAATGTCATACTTCTTCAAATTTATGTTTGAATAATTAACGTTGGTAATATTTTAAATTCGTTTTCTCGCTTAGAATAAAACAGGAATAATATATTTTCATTACCACTATTTGCTTTAATTAACCAGTTGGTTTCTAGGAAAGACATAGTGATTTGCAAGCTTGTAATTTGAACGAACAATAAACACTTGCGCGTAACGAAAATAGACAGTGAAGACGGGTTGCCACTTATACGAAACGAAGTTGATTAAAAGAAATTCAGTAAACGCGGAAGTTGAAATAGTTTCGAAATCGCGAACATAAAAGAGCCTATATTTAGCATTTAAGCAAAACGAAACGGATATGTAGATCTGAACAGCTCTGAACACGGTACGGAGATTAGATTTTTTAAATATGGCTTAGCTAAAGGAAAGAAAAAAAGTATTATAAGCAGGCAGGTTCGTTTAGGATTTCTTCCCATCTTCAGAGCTATAATCCCTGTACTTCAATCCTATTCTCCATCTTTAATGGTCTCTCGGTTTAACCACTTATTTTAACGTTCCTCGTTGTTGGATCAAAGCCGCTGACGCGCCCTAAATTTTCTGAACTTTTGAGACGAAATTCACCGTTCGGAAAAAATATCTGTGGCTATTACGGAAGAACGGTCTACGGACGTAACTTTGGGTCCAAAAAAAAGTAAATAAATATACTCGCTATCCTCGTGTAAAAAGTTTCGTTCCAAATTTTGGTCAAATATCTACGCTGCATCATTTTCCAGCATACTCTCCTTCTAGCTGTCCGTTCGGTCTTCCTTCTCATCACTGATTCTCTTTTCCATTGATCTTTAGCTGTCACCTTCATTATTTGCTCGCTGTTCAACCGTGTACTCTATTATCCTCGGCTCGTTTTCGTCTTTAACACGTTCTGCAAATCTTCATACAAGTGATGAAGCCTTCTGCAATTTCAATCGTGTATTTTTCTAGTACCCATATTAATATACTGAAAGCTTTATTCGGCATTTCTACTTGCTATCGTTCCGGCTTTCTGCCCTCCATATTATGCTTCATAAATCTTATCTTCGCCTATGCCCTCTATATCATTCCAGCTCTCAACATACACTCTAAATCCCTGACGTATTCTCTAACCGCTTCCCTTTCACATCGCTTCTGACTATCGCTAACGTAACGAAAAAAAAAAAAAATTACCATAGTACATATTTTTTCCCCATTTCTTTTTTTAATTTTCGTTGATAAATCTCTATAGTTTCACTTCAGATTCCGGTATTGCAGATATTCACATTTTGAACCAAATTAAATGAAATATTCTTTATCCTTTTTCTCAAATTTGTTTTATTCTCGTTATTTTTTTTCTACTATTTACTCTATAGCTTAGTTTTAAATTTATTTTTGCACAAAATTAATAGGTGACTCTCCTTTTTGTGACTTTGTCAGTTTTTCTTCTACGGAAGTGTAGAGTAATCTATTTTACATTTTAGCCATTCTCGAACAATATGGACTCTATTTTAACATGAACATAAAACAAATCTTCTGGTAATTCTTTAAATGATATTTTAAAAATCGTTAAAAATCCTGAAGTCTTTATTAAAGAACAAAAAATTCAAAAAATATAATCCTACATGTTTCAAAGAAACAACGCTCCATATTATATTCGTGGGAACAGTATTATTAATTAATATTGTTTCCCATGAATACAATATGGAGCGTTGTTTCTTTGAAACATGTAGGCTTATATTTTTTGAATTTTTTGATCTTTAATAAAGACTTGTGCGTTTTTAATGATTTTTAAAATATCATTTAAGTATGGGTAAGCACGTCAACTTTAGAGCTTTCAATAAGATTTTTTACAATATATTCCCACCTCCCTTATACATGTGTTAATTTTAAATTAGTGAAAATTGGTATGAAATTCTTGAAATTGTTCCTTACATTTTAGTAAGAACCACTTTATGTAGAGGGTTGTTTCGATAAGAACTTGGCTCATTAGTTATTCCAGACACGAGAGGACAAGTGTTGATTCGAAAGAAATCCGTATTAGAAAACTGTTTTAAACGATGTCGATTGTTTAATTTCCTTAATTTTTGAGAACCCGAATACAAAAACATTATGAAACAGCTTCTCATTCGTGCAAACTGAATAGTTTTAGGGACGTAATAGGTTTTTTTAAAGCGTCGATCTCCTTCCGGCAAGGAGTTTAGAAAATTTTTTTAGTTTTCCCTATTCGCCGTTTGTTTATATCGCTCGTAATTAATACTTTTTTCACTCTGATTATAAAGATTTTAATTTTTTCGTTTCCTTTCGTCTTCCAGCTACAGCGAGAAACTGGAAACGCTATGTTAATAATCGTGTGGAAATTGAAAGACACGCAATTAGGCGTGCGTGACCGTCCGCCAACATCATGACGGGCCATTGCGTGAAAATAATTTTGTAAGGTGAGAATAAGTGTCGGGCTATTATAATCTTTCAGCTTCTTAGTCTTTGTTAGCAAAGTGTAGGCGACCGAATAGGGTTTTTCTCACTAAAAAACAACCTTGGCAACAATAAACGGTTCCAGTGTATAATTTAATTATAAGAATAACGAGCACGTCTACAGACACACATTGTTGTATAGCGCGCGGGGAGAGATGTTGACGATAAGGGTTTTTTTTCCGTTGTTCTTTGAAAATAAAACGAATGTCGTTCGATGAATATTAGTTTCGGAAGGTAATCTCATTTTGAAGGCAAAACGAGTTGCCTGCCGATATAATTTCCGGCGCTCGGAAATGGGAATGTTGAAGGGATATATTTCGGAAACTGCGTGTCTGGCCTTAGAAATGGCCCGATTGCTGCAGCCTTTATTCGCTTCCATATCTTTCCATCTGCGAGAACGCTTCCACTCGCTCGATTATTCCTGCCCAATCCGAATCCGTACCTCTTCTTTTGACGCCGCCATACGTGGTCAGGGTCCCAAAATAAGATTTTATATTAGCTTCTCGGTGGTAATTCGCTATTATCATACGTTACAGTGGGGAAAAAAGGGAAACAACTTACATCATACGTCGCTTACGTCGTCTGAAATTTAATGCGCACGTGAGAGCACAGCACCGAGCCAGAGAAGGATTTTCACCGGAATATCATCGTCAGCGCGTCGGCTTTTATTAAAACGAGACGCGGATAGCGTTTGTTTTTGGAATTTTTGACGATTTTGAAAAATTTTCAAACTGCGACAGAAATTCCTGTCGCCGAACAAAAAAGAGTGAATGGCAGGTGTTAAGCAACCAATAGAATCCCGGCTTAAACGAAGAATCACAGTACGGCCCTATTCTTTCGCCGGCCAATCGTAAAAAACTGCTCGTTTCACGTTTCCTTGTCCTACTGTTTTCTACATGCTCTCTGCCTGTCGGCAATCGAGCTTTTTGACCGTTTCCAAAAAAAAACAAAACAAAAACAAAAAACAATGACTTATTCGTTCATTTCTAGCAGCGAGAAACTTTTATTTATTTCTGCTCGGCGCAGATCGAATTCGGTGGCGTCAATTTCAACGGGTTGCGTTAAAATAAGCCGAAATAATGTGTCGCTATCGAGAGTGGCTCATCCGACAAAAAATTCGCTGGGAAGCGTGTGGATCATCAGCGGGTGTAAATTAAATAGAGTAATAATGCTTTTCGGAAAAAGCGGCCAAGTACGTGTGCAGCCTAATTGTCTGAAATAATGACAATGTTAAATGAATTTTTAAATTAAAAAGAAAAAAAAAAAATCCAAATACAAACCGTAGCTTTATACGAATGAACGGAAAAATGTTAAAAAGTAAGGTTAATTTTTCTAAAAAAAAAGAAGCTCATTAAAATGGCGACTGGGCAATTAAGCAAAGGATCTATTAGCCTTTTCATTCGCTCATTTTCATTACATCAAAAGAAAATTACAGTTAATTGCTGGGCAGCATAAATTGACCTTATTCCACCTGCACACCCTTATTTACGAGACTCATGCGAATAACGTCAAGCGACAACCCCGTGACCGAAAGAGAACACACATGTACCGGGGTTAATTTATATATGGTTAATTTAAAAAGTTCGATGCAAATGAATAAATTTATGTTAAATACAGCGTATAATAACAATTTTTTCTCTTTTTTTGCTAAAAAACGATATATGATGCGGAATAATTGTAAACGCGCAAACTATCATTCCGCACCAAAAAAGAAAAAAAAAAAAACCTAGTAAATGTAACGAAAAAAACATACATAATGTTTACATTCAAAAAGTGACCACTTGAAAATTTGTCGAAATATAACATGCCGTTGGAAAATAATACAGCTTATTTAAATATATATATATTTTTTTTTTATCGTTTAAACTTATGGAAACGATGATATAAAACTCAGAAGTTACGTTATCGGTTATTTTTATAGTATTTTCTTATATGTAAAATGTTGCATTTTTTTTTTTTTTTGCAAAAACGAAAAATTACACCTTTAAAAATATTTAAAAAACTGAAGACAAAACGCTTCTTCCTATCATCCTATAAACATTTCTTTTAAAATAGCAAATAATTAAAAATAGTATCGCAATGTATTGTTTTTTTTGTTTTTTTTTAATCGACAAAACGTCGAATGACGGTAATTACACAATTCAGCAATTAAAATTAAAAACTTAAAACGGTGCAATAATTATTGATGTAAAAATTTCATCAGATCACAAGAATCGATCTTAACCATTACGGTAAGATTTTACACTAGTCTCGGGGCGAGAGTACTCTTTCTTTCCCAACCTACCTTGCTGATTCGATCAAGCAGTAATCAAAGTTGGTATCTCTTTTCCGAAGGCAGAGAATTTTTTTCCATTTTTAATAAAAACGCAATTGCCCCCCCCCCGGTATTCATTTTTTGCGCCTTCGCCATATACAGTTTTCTATACAGCCCTTCTAGGTTTAATGAAACATTTAAGAGTAAACTCCTATTTTTAACCATCTTCCGCGCAATTCTTACTATTTAATTTGGCCTGGAAATACACCTGTGTGAATTATGGTAGAAAGAGAAAGAGTGACTCTACGTTCGAGCCGTAATAGATTTCTCCTTTCTCTTATTTATGAACAGTATTAATCGCTGGTCTGTCACAGTTTTTTCTTCTGAAATTTCTCTAATTTCCCGACAAGGGGCCTCCCCTAGTTACTGATTCCGTCTAGGCTTCTTCTTTGTCTTTTGTTTTCAACTTTATTAGAACTAAACACGCTTAACTCACTTTGATTTTTGTTTTTGTTTTTTCTCGTTTTTCCGAGCGGACCTTGTTGACTTTTTTTCTTTTTCTCTTTTTGCCGAAAAACCAGACGCATTTTTGTAACGACAAGGGCTTATGCCGGTGTTTGAGGACGATATTCGATTGTAACAGCGCTTATTATTATCTTAGCGCGGAGGAATTCGGAGTGAAAATATGCACTTGTGCGAACCGTTTGCGCGCGTATGCCGGTGTGGTTTGAAACGAAATTAAACATGGCCCGAGCCGAGAGTTAACCGGCGATAATTTATTCAAAAGGTTTTATCTAGACGACTTTAATGTCCGCTGCCGTTCTATACATGTATAAAAGACGCTCTGGCACCGGTGGTAGCCCGAGTGGGCGTTTGTTTAACTGTAAATTTCTCCGGATTTAGCCAGAAGCTATTAACGCGACCGTTCCGGATAATATTCCGGATAATATTCCGGATAATATTCCGGATAATACGCTATCTCTCAACAAGCCGGAACAGTTACCCCGGCCGACCATTTAGTCCCTGCTAATCCCTTTTCGCCGTTATCCCTGCCTGCAGCGCCGCTGGCAATCATCATCTAGCGCTATTCATTGGACTTTTTTCCCCGTCCTCTCGTCTAAGCTTTCTCCGGCGACGATATTTTATCTCGACGACGACGACGATGACGCCACCATCTCCGCGGTACTCGCTGAACCGCTTCGTCCCTTTCGCAATGTAAACCGATATCTCGTCTATCAGCAGCGTCTTGTTTTCTTTTTATTCGTTTTCATTGCATTTTTCATTCTCTCCTCCTGCTTTCGGCGATTGTTTGTCTTTTTCCCCGAGCCTCTCTTTCCGCTTCCGGCTCTCTCGTACTTAATCCTGCTCGAGCCCAACTCATTCCGCCGTTTCACGCGTCGCAAAATTTCACAACTACCTTAGTTCTTTTACACTCGCAACAGTATCGCTAGGGAAGATTACCTTCCAAATGTTAAATCGCGCTTCTCTCAATTCATGCGAGCATTTCCACACGCATACGTTTCACGGTATTTTAAAAATATGAAAATTTCATTTAGAAAATAACGCGTTTTCTAAAGACTGAAAAGTGTTCGGATTTGTGCGTGCTATTCAAATGATATGTGATACACGACGAATCGTTCGGCCGTTGGTCGGCTAATCCGATTGATTCGTCGACCGTTTTTGAACCGCTGACGGAAAATAGTTCTTCGGTTTAAAAAATCTCCTTGGGCACACTTGTAACGATGATATATGAGGAAAGTGAACGCATTTAATAGTCGCAAAGTAAGAACGAAATAATGGAAATTTAAGGAAAAGTAACGGTTAGATTGGCACTGTGTAAATGGGAAATTGCGGTGATTCCTCTTAACGCGGAGCACAGTAAATATATTACCAAAATAACTTTGACCCCCCCTTCGAACACTGATACAACAACGAGCTGCTTGGAAACTTTTAAAGTTCAAATCTGTCATTTACTCTGTGGGATAAGAATAAGTCTTTAGACGTCCCCAGAGATTTTCATGCTAGTCAGCCGTATGACTGGATGGTTTAGAAAATTGTACGCTTTCGGATTATGTTTTCAAAAGAGGTATCTGGACTGTAGGTCGTAATGATGCGGTGGGGCCAAGAAAAAATTAATAAAAACAACGAATAAAGTTATTAACTAAACACCTTCAAAATTTGAATAAAACAAGCATTAGTAACGTTTTTTTTTTTTGTCTTTTTTCTGTTTTTTTCCCCCGGATTTCCTCTTTAGTACTGGAACAAAAGGAAAAACTCATTCAGTAGAGGTAAAAAATTATAAAACGTGAGAATATCTGTTCGAGCTGAATGATGGTCTATTTCTTAATTATGGAAACTAAAGAGGGGTTCGCCTTTATTAATATTTCGTTTGTTCTCATTAAATAACATTCAGGCAGATTCAAATATTCAATGTTCACGTATGGTATTGATATATTCGATGCTCGCCTCCTTTTCAGATTGAAAAATGTCTTTGTATTTCTCGATAGAACATTACCAGAGCGCATATGTCTTAAGATTGTTTATTATTTATAACTTTTATCGTTTCGAACAATTACTAAAACTAGTAATTTTGCTACATCACCTTTTTGACGTGAAACGTCTTGAAAATCGCTTATGAAACGAAATAGTGAAACGAAATCGCGCAACGCAACGACTATTATTTTTTACCGCATATATTTATGTATATATATATATATATATATTTATAAAACTCGGCCATTCTGGCCTCGCAAGGGGCTGTGCCCCTTGACCACTCTTGATTTCATTTCTGTCTCTTTCTCTTCTATACTTTGTATAAAATGATCAAAATTTACAACGTAATTCTTACTGGCATCAACACACACAAAAATCCTATTCTAACATTTAACTTCCGTTATATAAAATTAAGACATTTTTTCGTTACATTTATCGTTACATATTTCGTTACATAAAATTGTGACATTTTTTAAATAACAATAACAAAAATCCTACAAAATATAACAAACGTTACATAAAATTGTGACATTTAGCGTTACATAAAATTGGGACACTTTTTTGGGACATTTTTTCGAATGGGGGGTAGCCTAAGAATTACGTTGTAATTAATATATATATATTAATTACAACGTAATTCTTAGGCTACCCCCCATTCGAAAAAATGTCCCAATTTTATGTAACGCTAAATGTCCCAAAAAAATGTCCCAATTTTATGTAACGTTTGTTATATTTTGTAGGATTTTTGTTATTGTTATTTAAAAAATGTCACATTTTTATGTAATGAAATATGTAACGAAAAATGTAACGAAAAAATGTCTTAATTTTATATAACGGAAGTTAAATGTTAGAATAAGATTTTTGTGGTTATGCTATTTTTTGTGTGTGTTGATGCCAGTAACGTTGTAAATTTTGATCATTTTATACAAAGTATAGAAGAGAAAGAGACAGAAATGAAAGCAAGAGGGGTCAAGGGGCACAGCCCCTTGCGAGACCAAAATGGCTGAGTTTATACATATATATATATATATATATAATCAAATTTCGCTAGAACGGGTTGGTTTCATGAAGGGCAGAGGTACAAAACAGCAGATACTCAACGTGCGACAATTTGTTGAAAAAGCAAGAGAATACAACAAAGAAGTAGTTCTGTGTTTTTTAGATTGTCATAAAGCATTCGACTGTGTCCAGTGGAGTAAACTGTGGTTAATTCTTACGGAAATGGAAGCGCCAAAGCATTTAGTCTCATTAATTGCAAATATATTTATAGATATTTATATATATATATATATATATATATATATATATATATATATATATATATATAAGTGTATATAAATAATTAAATCGATATAGGCGTTTCACGTTAAATCAACGGCCCTGTGCCCCAGCACAGCCGCACCCAAATTTTTCCATCTAAATTGGTCTGGAAAGAAAATCCAGTTACGGTCACTGAAATTTACAAGAATAAAGAAACACTTCTTTTTTGCCGGGAACCGCAAGCGAAAAAACGAATCTCATTAATCTTAGACATTAATTTCGAAACGTAAAATGAGCTTGCGAATTAAAATAAAGTAAAAAGTTAGGTCTTTTAATTAGAATTAATCGAGAAAAAAAAATAATACCGTTGAAAAATAATTTTATATTTTATAATTTTATTTGACGTTTATGCTCTGCTTTCGTTGCTTTACATATCTTCAAATTATACGAAAATAAACATTCGCCATATTACGATTAAGTTCGCAAAAATATAATAAAAACAAAACGCTTACTATTTCCGAGCAATAGTGTCACATGATCACAGCATGTAGTGCAAATAAGAAAATTTATCGATAAAAGTTGGTCTATGATTAATTGATCATCATTTAAATGATATTAATTATATTATACGTTAAATAATGGATTTCCCCTATCGGCTGAATTATGTTTAATGTAAAACCTTCTATTTCTTTATAGTCAGTTTTTTATCAAGTTTAAATATTCAGTAATATACAAACGTGCAGTAACTGTTTTAATATTTAAACTTGGTTTGACGATTTTCCTGGCCTGAGCCGCTTCATTATTTCCTCCATAACACGTCTTCGTTTCAGCCATAATTGTCTTCCTTCGTCTCTTTTTCGTTTTTCTATTGTTTCTTCTCCACGTTGTATTTTTCATCCCTCGGATCACGACCGCGTTTGTGATGCGGATCACATTCTTTTTGAATGTTCTCTTTTTATGCAGGAGCGTTCTCTTCTCTACACTAAGTTCTTACATCTTGAACTGTAACTCCTTCTTGCGCTTCCTATATACTTTGCTTGTTCCAGCTTTAGCAGAGTTCATTTTCTCTATATATTAAAATTTAATCCTTGTTCGTAATTCTTAAATGATGGATCATATTATTGACTTTGGTTGTCGCCCCCACCCAAGAAAAAAAAAAAAAAGAATTAAAATAATCAAAAATGTTTTTCATTTATTTTAAATAGCCAGAGCAAGAAGGGGTTACTCGGCATTTCATTATACTCGATTATTTTTCTACAAACTTAATCGTAATAATATATCGAATGTTTTTTCGTATAATTCGTTGAATAAAGATGCGCACTGTGTGATATTGCGAAAATGCTTACGATATCTATTTCCATTCGTTATTTTTTTTCTTCCAGCTTTTGTTTTTTATATTCGTTTTTTCGTAATTTTTATTCTCGTTCATTTACTTGCTTATCGGATTCAGTAATTTTCCTCAACAATTATTCCTCCATTTCGATTTCCCTCCTTCTACTTTTCTGTTTATTCTCGAAATAGCCCCTTTCTCCGATTGTAACACGAGCCGTTTCTGCTTTCACGTAAGCAGTAGAATAAGTAACGCAGCTATAAAAGTGAGGCCACGGCTAGAAGAACTTTTCGAATCGCCATTTAAACATGTAAACGAGCAGTAATCTGCATTGAATGAACTTTGATTTTCGTCTATTGATTATGCTGCGACAATTCGATGTACTGGAGCGTTTTTATAATGGTCTCGTTGTCTATCCCCTCTGCTGGACATTCTATCTGGTAGTAACAAACGTCAGATTTTGCATCAGCGGGAAATCGAAATAAAAAAATTGCGGTTTATTTCGTTCAAAAATCACGCAAATTCGCTTTTATATCATTAAAATGGTCGCTCGCTTGCTCTCTTTTCGCGATACTACACGGCTTTACTATTTGTCATCCCGAAACCGTTCATTGGCACCGACATGCCGTCTTTAGCAAGAAAAAAAAACACGCAAAAATTTTTGTTGAATTGGACTCTTTTCAGTTATTTTCAGAATGACCCAGAGCATAATACGATAATGTGACATCGTTTAAATCAGTCCAATCCTAGTTCTATCAGTTTTACGTACATCGAGAATAGCGGTTTTTAGTGCAAAAGAAAAAACACATTCGGCAGACGTCGTAACTTTAGTGCTTCGTAACGATACAGGTTGGTGATTTTTACGCCGCACGGACTATAATTAATGATAAAGGGTTCATCATTAAAAAAAGTTTACGACAATTTTTCGTCACATATTTACATATATAGTATAACTTTTTGGGATTTCCAAACAGTTTGATGAGCTACAATTAGAATTTATGGTGATCTTAATATCGCGACCTTAAGTCTTATAAAGGCGACGAATTTATAGAATTCATGAAAGAATCGTTTGATTTTAAATTAAATAATCCACCATTACCTACTACTACTAAAAATGATATTGACCGCGTATTTAGCAGACGTGTAAATTATTTACACAACAATATGTATCGTACATCTCGTAGCATTATTTGTGTTTAAAATTATTTTGCATTTTTTGTTGAATTAACAGGGGGGGGGGGACAGTGAAATTGTTACAATGGTGACAGTATGAGTTGATTTACACGTAGAAGAGGTGTCACAGCAAATAAAATAAACTACTTCACTTATTTTTTTTATAGATTGCGTAATATTTTAAGTATTATATAGTCTTCCAAATCATTGAAATTTCTGCGAATAATGTAGGAATTTCAATGATACTTTCTCCGCATTTTGAATATTGTGTTTTTTATACATTTTCCCACTTGGCGAGAAATATACTGCGCGACAAAAGTCTTGCCGCACTGTAAAAGTTTGAGTAAAAGAAATGCAACAGAAACGTTTCAAAAAGTTCTAAAAATGTATCTAATATGGTGCAGATGTATTTAATATACTGAAAATGTAGGAACAATGTTATACCAGCACAGCCCAAGCGGTACGAGAAACAAAACGCGAATTGTGTAAAATAATCGATTATAGACCTTAAAACACGAAAAAAAAAAAAAATTATAAATAAGTCAAAGAACAATAAAAACCGTTTGATTTATTATCTCGTACTGCCGCCTCGTGCTCCAATCACTGTAGCGCATCGTGCTGGCATCGATATTCAATAAGAGTGCGAATAGTGTCCTGCGAAATTGAATCGGGAACTACTCTAAAAGGGCATTACCCAGCTGCAACGATGGATTAGGACTATGATTCGTCTGAGGATATTCCACAAGTGCTCTATCGAATTGAGGTCCGGACTGCATGCTGGCCGATCCATTGTAGGAATTCCAACTTGGTGCAAAAATGTTTTTGTAGCTTAAGAAACATGAGGGCGACGTTGTCCTGCTGTAGGAGGAATTCTTCATCCACAAGGGCTCCGAATACACCAAATTCCTCTCGTACAGTGCAGCGACGACTACATAGTTCGAAGCCGGCAACAGGTGCGGAATTATCCGCACCAACATAAGATTGCTCGTTTAAATTTTTTTCTCGTAGTCATGTGCTTTGGAATGTGAATGACTGGAGCCATGTATTGTTTACTGATGAGACACGTTTTACTTTGCAAGCATCAGACGGACGTCAGAAAGTCTAGCGACGTAAACAAGAACGATATAGTCAACAAAATTTCGTGTGACGCGCTAATTTTTTCGGGGGCTCTGAAATGGTGCGGGACGGAATTCAATATGATGCCATAACTGAACTCCATATTTATCAACGACCGTCCGTAAACGCTCATTTTCATTACTGACATTCTCCAGACCCATGTCGTGCCATTTGTACCATTTGTGGGTGGAGAATTCCTCTTACAGCAATACAGCCAAAGCTACAAAACCACTTTTGCAGCAAGTTGCAACGAACTATGTAGTCGTCGCTGCACTGTACGAGAGGAATTTGGTGTATTCGGAGCCCTTGTGGATAGAGAATTCCTCCTACAGCAGGACGACGCCGCCCTCACGTTTCTTAAGCTACAAAAACATTTTTGCACCAAGTTGGAATTCCTACAGCATGCAGTCCGGACCTCAATCCGATAGAGCACTTGTAGAATATCCTCAGACGAATCATAGTCCTAATCCACCACCGAATTCATCGTTGCAGCTGGGTAATGCCCTTTTAGAGTAGTTCCCGATTCAATTTCGCAGGACACTATTCGCACTCTTATTGAATATCGATGCCAGCACGATGCGCTACAGTGATTGGAGCACGAGGCGGCAATACGAGATAATAAATCAAACGGTTTTTATTGTTCTTTGACTTATTTATAATTCTTTTTTTTTTTTCGTGTTTTAACGTCTATAATCGATTATTTTACACAATTCGCGTTTTGTTTCTCGTACCGCTTGGGCTGTGCTGGTATAACATTTTTCCTACATTTTCAGTATATTAAATACATTTTCAGCATATTAGATACATTTTTGAAACGTTTCTGCTGCATTTCTTTGACTCAAATTTTTACAGTGCGGCAAGACCTTTGTCGTGCAGTATATTTTAATCGTGACACGGCGACAAATCTTTCTTTATTGCATTTCGTATGCGCAAGAACTGAAATATATCGTTCGATTAACTAATTTCTGCTTTAGGGTGTAGAACCACGGACGGCCGCAGGAACTATAGTAAAGAAAATATTTACGTTTCAGAATTAACCGCAGATTATTGAAAGTAAGTTGGATCAGTCAAATGAGGGAATTCTTAAGGCACGAAAATCGAGAGACTTGGATTTCGTCGGGATCGTTAAAATTCGAAAAGCCGGCTATTGCAACTGCTGCAGTCTAGAGAAATTTTGGATATTACTTGGAGTAATAACTGGTAAGAAAACCAATCTGTCAAAATTTAGGCAATTCGAGCAGCTGTATACCGCGTCGTAGCCAATATGATTACAGCGCATGTGAAGAAATGTAGATATATAACTCGATCCTTCAGATCTCGCTTTGGGCACACCTATACACTATAGATGCTTTAGTACTTCCGCAATACTTTCGCAAAAAGGAAAATAAAAATGACTCTGAAACAGTTCTAATTTCGTTACAGAACTTACACCCCCTACGTAAATATTGGCATAGATTCATTTGCAGTTTTATTTTTAGCTATATCTGAATTTTTCTGTCGTTATAGATATAATGACTATGGTTACTTGAAGTACAATTTACGATATTAAGCGGACTCTACCGCTGTTAGAAAATTACGAGAACCATCGCGCTAAATAATTAGACCTATTACGAAAATAAATACCGTAAAATCTGGCATAAATTCCGGCAATTTTTAATAAACTGGCTAATTCAAGCACGATTACTTCAAACACAATTTCTAACTTCAATTGTCCTTACAAGACTCGTCGTAAATATTTTCTTCTCCCGATGCCCGGCTAAACTGCTCGAATTTCGTTTAAACATCACCATCTAGCGCTTTTTCTATCCTATCATTTTCCGAACGTTTATTGAGATCGTTTTCCATTTGATTTCCGTTTCGCTTTATCCATGATTGTGTGCTATCGGCGCATTAACCGAACCTTTTTGTTTCCCGCTAATGACCGATTCGTTTTACTTTTTATTAATTCGAGCGCTTCCTTTAGATTGGAACATACGTTCAGATTCACAGCTACGTCGGTAGGTATACCACTTTTTAGTTTTGAGAAAGATGAACATTTCGAGTTCTTTTTCGCGGTATCTTTTCTTCTAAATACTTTTATTATTCAGTTTAAATGCACGAATTCATCAAGTTTTTTTTTACCAATTGTTCATTTATTTGCACGTTTTTCAAACTGGTTACTTATTACTTTCTTTTATGTTTATTTTCAATAGCTCACTTTTGATTAATTTTTACGTCGATAGTTAATAATAGTTCTTAGAATAATTGAATGTATCAAAAAATCCATTACAGCTAATACCTTTTTTTTTTTTTTGGGTAATAATAATCATCTCGATAGTCAATGTATAATCATAAAATATGGTAAAATAATCAATCTTAAAAATCAACCATTTCTTCTATGGGTCAATTTTTCGTCTCTTTCCTGTGACAGCTAATGTAATTGAAGTCCATATAACAAATGTTTTAAAAAATAAAAAGACATAATAAACATGTAAACTTTTAATCGAAAAATTTAAGGAGCTTTCAACATTTGTAATTTCTTAATAAAATCCCTGTTTTCACAACGGATGATCATGATTATCTACGCATATTGGTAAAAAAATGTAGGTACATGTATATTTTTCTCTAATCGAACAAACTCGGTTTTTATGCTCGCTCTGCTAACTACTATATACATACGCACATTTTTTAATTCATATATATATACATATATATACAGATAGATATATATATAAATATACAGGTAGATATATAAATATGTGCGCGCGCGTGTATGTGTGTATACGTGTTATTATTTTTTTTCTGGCAAGTAATTAACCGTATTCCAATTTGAACGATAGATTTTCCTTAAAACAACAAAAGGAGAATATACGTTTGAATAATAACATTATAATAAATACATTCGGTCGTTGGGCGCGTTTGTTTATAAAATCGTGAGAAGAATTCAAATTTCGATACATTTTATACTTTTGAAGCCTCACTGTGGCACGGAAAACACGCCTACATTCTAATGTAACGGCGGATCGTTATTACTTTTATAATGTATTCAGCGAAATGCAAATAGCTTTCCGGATGGCGGAAAACACGGGAAATAAAATAAAATAAACTAAATAAAAAAACACAACTTTTATCTGAATTTTCCGTATAGCCATTTCGGTTCTATTCCGGAGCAGACTGGCTGCTCTGCCAGCGTTTATCGTTTCCAGTCTTGCCGGTTTCACGAACGAATAATATGCTGGACGAATACCAACAACAAAGGAAAAGAACTTTGCCTCTATGCCCAAAAGGGATTTTCTTTATCTCCGCCGAAAGTTTCCAAAAGACGTTACAGTTCGCGACTCCATATCCGCTTATAAAACCTCCGGCCACCCCGTCACCGCTGCGGCCCTAGACGCTTCTTTCCGAACGCGCCGCTATGCAGATATCTCCGCTTTCCAATCTTACTTACCTCCCTGCCTCTTCGTCGTGCCCTGCGTCAACAACCATTCCGTCCGCTTCTTGCTGTAGCGCGTCCCTTTGCACCGAATAAATATCTCCGTTCGCGCGCTTTTTTCTCCCATTTCGCATCAGCTTTTCACGCAATTTCCCAGAAATTTTATCCGCTTTCCCATTATTCTCCGTAATCTCCTTCTCACTCTTACATACTCGCAGTTCGACGGAAGCGCCCGACGACGATATTTTATCGTCGAAAGTACTTTCTAAAGCAATTTCGGAACTTATCAAAAGGGAAATAAGCCAAGAAAAAAGCTGGAACAACACGTAACTCCTCCCATCGGCGGCGGCGGCGGCGGGGGGGGGGGTAAAGAAAAGCTAAGCAAACGAAAAAACCGAACTTGGTGAATGAAAAAGAAATTTCGACGAACGAGTCAATCGAAAAAGTTTCTTGTAATTTTGCATATTTATAAATAGGACAACGCGGTTAATCGCCGGCCGATCTCCGCCTTTCCCGCCTTTCCCTTCAAGTCGCATATCCGCTTACACTGCAACTACTGTGTAGGCGCGCGTGTATTGTCCGCTGGCGCAGTTTAAACTTGTATAAATTTGGCTAAACGGCCGAACTGCACAGGAGTGTTTAGACGGGACGTCAGCAGTTGCAGAGCAAGGGTCAGCAGCGAGATAAGATTTTACGAGCGCACTAACGGCCGAATAATCAACTGAACTTGCCATTTCAGCGAATAACTCTTCCTCACCTCGTCGCAGGTCGCGCGAACTCTATCGGAAAAGCTCTACGGGCGATATTTATCGCGCGAGTCTCGCCCGCCTTACTTAGCCTAATGGGCGAAAGAGTATTATTAGACCTGAACAGTAAGGAGGAGAAGGCTCGGCCATAAAACCGAATTATCTACCTCATTACAATAAATTTATCACCGCTCTATCCTATCTGCAACCGTTAATATCCAGACACCGACAGATAGCTACGTATACCGGGGTGCCTGTGTACATGTTTTAAGTGGTGGCAACATATTAACGATAATAAACGGATTATTATAAATTCTCGCTAACGACATATTAAGTGACACTAACGCCTAGCAATAATTGTAACGTTAACACGAGCAATCAGCCAATTTACAATCTTCTAATTAGAACCGGCCTGCTGCGTCTTTACCCTAACGGTAACCATTCCGCAATGCTAGGTTACCATTTGCCGTTAGTAAAAGCAAAAAAAAGTTTTTATCACCGGCAAAAGAAAATTGTCACTATTTCAATTAGTCCGTTTCGTGTTATTCCCGAAATTATTGCACCGCCGCATCGACTCATATTTGTCGACTATTTCAGAAATCATTTCACGACTTAGTGCTATCATACATGTATACATATATAGTACAAACGTTGATGACCAGTCCATTTGAATTCCCCGATGACAGTATTCTATGATTCTCATAGAAGCTTCGATTATAACTGACTATGTATCATTCATAGCAAAAAAAATGATGCGTTACAACAGTGATAAACAATTACAGACTGAATGTTACCGAGAATATTCGATATATGTAGAAGCAGGTTATAATCGGCATAAAAAAAAGTTACCTAAAAACGTTACATAATTTTTCATAAATCTCCTTGCAAAAACGAAGTATGTAGCAATTAAAACGGTATCAACAAGCGTTACTGCAACGTTCAGAGCAACGTGAAATAATTACAATTTAAAAAGACTATATTTTACATTTCTGTAAAAATAAATTAATATTACTGGCTAGGGGGAATATTTAAATATTTACGATTAATAAATTAATTTGTAAAAAATTTATGCGGCAGTAATAAACGCAAAAAAGAAAACTGTTTTCACTTCTTTGACAACCCCGAAATAGAACAGATAAGTCAATTAAAACAGCTAACTACTCGTCTGCAATTTTTCTAGGTCCACATATGCGGGGAACTTGCCAACTTACCTTTTAGCAGGATTCGAAGGACACAGTTTATGTATTACGTAAACTGGACAAACCTCGGACATTTCTTGTTAATAGTTTACTCCTAATATTTCTGGTAAGCTTCAATGAACTACGCGTCATTCTCAAAAAGAAAAAATAACGGTTTACGTAGCAGTTTATGTTACAATGTTATATACATATATTTAAAAATTTTTAATAACGATTTTTTCAAATGAACTCCTATACGAAAATAACATTTTTATTTTTTATAATTCTTAGGCTACCCCCCCCCCATTCGAAAAAATGTCCCAATTTTATGTAACGCTAAATGTCCCAAAAAAATGTCCCAGGAAAATGTCCCAATTTTATGTAACGTTTGTTATATTTTGTAGGATTTTTGTTATTGTTATTTAAAAAATGTCACATTTTTATGTAATGAAATATGTAACGAAAAATGTAACGAAAAATGTAACGAAAAAATGTCTTAATTTTATATAACGGAAGTTAAATGTTAGAATAGGATTTTTGTGGTTATGTTATTTTTTGTGTGTGTTGATGCCAGTAACGTTGTAAATTTTGATCATTTTATACAAAGTATAGAAGAGAAAGAGACAGAAATGAAAGCAAGAGGGGTCAAGGGGCACAGCCCCTTGCGAGACCAAAATGGCTGAGTTTATACATATATATATATATATATATATATATATATATATATATATATAATCAAATTTCGCTAGAACGGGTTGGTTTCATGAAGGGCAGAGGTACAAAACAGCAGATACTCAACGTGCGACAATTTGTTGAAAAAGCAAGAGAATACATCAAAGAAGTAGTTCTGTGTTTTGTAGATTGTCATAAAGCATTCGACTGTGTCCAGTGGAGTAAACTGTGGTTAATTCTTACGGAAATGGAAGCGCCAAAGCATTTAGTCTCATTAATTGCAAAGCTATATGATCAGAACACAGCTAGAGTTAAAACGGGAAAAACGATGTACTCTGATTACTTCAAAGTGGAGATAGGCGTTAGACACCATTTCTTTTCAATCTATATACAGCATATATTATGAGGAGGATATTACATTAAATGATGAAAAAGAATAGAATGGAACGATGATTTTCGAATTGGTGGACAGAAAGTATCAAATCTCCGATACGCTGATGATACAACGTTGATCACTACAAGTACTGAAAATATGATTTGCCTTCTTCAAAGATTGGAACAAATTAGTAAAGAATACGGATTGATAATTAACAAGAAAAAGACTAAAATGATGATAATCAACCGATCTAAAGATAACTGTCCTAACATAAAACAAATAGGCGGCATAGAAATGGTTAGTAAGTATACATACTTTGGATTGATTGTTGAGAATACCGGAGGTTGCAAAGATACGACGTCGCACGCAAATAACTAAAAACGCGATGGGTTAATTAGCAAAAATTTGGCGTGTTTAGTAAACAGGAAGATGAAAATTAGACTGGTAAAATCATTAGTATTCTCGATGTTTTTATATGGCGCTGAAACCTGGACGATACACCGGACTGAACGCAGGTACATTGAGTCTCTCGAGCTATGGTGCTAGAGACGATTGTTACGGGTCGCATGGACGCCCAAGAGAACCAACGAATCAAAATTAACGGAGGTTGGCGAACCGAAACGTCTATTAACGGAAGTACTTTCAAGAATTGGGCGATTTTTCGGCCATGTGGTTCGAGCAAATGGACTGCAAGCGCTCTTCATTGAAGAGAAACTTTATGGAAAACGAGGTTGTGGCCGTGTACCTCTAAGATGGTCAGAGGGGATTCGAGAATTTACCGGAAAAAGCTTCAGTTAATGTGTTCATGAAGCGTACAATAGAGACAGATGGCGTAAACTGCTTATCCAACGATAACAGCATTTCTGTGTTGTCACGGTGTCCCTTCTAGGGATACACGATTCAAAGAGAAAGAGAGAGATATATTTAATACCTGATAACCAAGATTTGCCTGAATTTATTTCAGACTTTCAAATCAATCCGAGCATTCAAGAATTTCGCAAAAACATTTAAGAATATAACGGTAATATACACGTAGGATGGAAGTTAATATACGTTACTCTATTTTCAGTTTGGGGGGGGGGGGTCTTTTAGTTTGCATAGTATTTGAAGTCGCCAAATAATGTCGTGAACATATTTATTTCGACACAAATCTACCCCCTCGCCTTCATGAAATATGAGGTTTTAAATAGTTGAGATGCTACTAGCGCTACAAAAATGCATACCGGACGGATAAAGAAAAATTAATTTTTATAAAATTTGTAAGATAACCATGTGGTAAATATAAATTAAACGTAACAATTTAAATAAAATGATTGCACACTACGGTAAATAATGAACTCTAGATGACATTTAATTAATTTCTCATGTAAATTACACCGAGTTTCGTTATTTCTCTTTTTTTTCGTTACTGAAATCATCAAACATTACATATGATCGAAACATACAAGTCGCGTTCCTAGCCTAGCTGCCTTACTCATTGCAGAGAGTTAAAAAAAAGTAGTATATATCATTTTTTACAGAAAAACAAAAAATCCTACAAGAGAATTTTTAATGTTTGCTATCAGGAATGTTACTTATACTCAAATCTGAAATCTTTACTCTACTAATGTTATTTTGATTTTATAGTAATAAATTAATTTTAATAAAATGCTCGAGACGAAGAATTCGGAAGATATGAGCGAAGAAGATGTTCTTTTAAATGTGTAATTATGGGAAATCACTGTACGAATAACAACATTGATTTAGCCATTCGGGCATATTTAGTAATGAAGCAGCTGGTTCCTTGGCTCGGGCTGCAGCTTTTTCTCGCTTTTTTTTTTTCTTTTTTAAACTCCTGTCGAAATGTAAAAGCTTTCATATCAGATCATGGTATCGGATATTTGCGCTTCCTCCTTTTCTAATAATTATTCATTTGGTCTGTCTCCCTATTATCGTGGTTTCTTTTGCATACCTCTCTTCGAAGTTCTGATGTTGTTCGCATGCGTTTTGGCCATTCTCCGCTGCCTTCCTCCAGATTTCGCTTTTCCCTAATTTCCTCCGCACACTGTCCGCTCCGCCCTGATGATGCAATTATTTACAACGCCGATCATGTGTTCTTCCAGTGTTCGTCATTTTTTTACTGTAGCGCATTTTGTATTCCTATTTGTGCTGAGGCTTGGGCTTCCTGCTCCTTATTGTGCTTCCTATATCCTGTCCTTTACTTCCCAAATTAATTATTCCTTCTATATCGATTGCTTTTTATCAATGATTTCTGATCGGATTGAAATATACCCGACTTCTTTCCTTACTATTTGTTTCTGGGTGAAGGTCCTTGTTTGACGAGACCAAAATCTAATAATAAAAAAGGAAGAGAAAAAAACTTGGATCACCTCAACTTTTTATTAGATCATGACAGACCAGCTATAGAAGGATTGGTAATCTTAAAGACTAATTTTTTGTTAGACGGTAATGAATAGGTTTCCGAAACAGAGAAGAAACCTTTACATAAATATGATTCCAGATAAAACAACAATTTTTTTAAGAATTCCCAAGTACAGATTTAAACGGGAATACACGGGCGAATCCGTAGGTCACAGCTTATAATTCGGTCTTTCAGAATTCGAACCACTCAGTAGTAATAGTTCATCTACAACACATGTAAGTGGATTGCCCAACTACGTCAACCTTTGCTTAAACCAATAATAATCGGTGATTACTCTTTAGTAAAAATCGTGTAACTGAAATATAATTAACAAAAATAACAAATTTACATGAAAATGTTACATTCTCTCCCGCTATATCTCTAATAAGTCACTCTTTAGTATGTGTGACCTCAATCATCATATCGTATTTGAATGTTCTTCCCATTCACCTGAGCGTTTATATTTTACTGCAAACTGTTGAAACTAAGAATCCCCGCCTCATACAGTTCTTCTTTCGTATTCTTCTTTTCTCGTTTTCTGTCCTCTTTGCTGTTGCTACGTTTATTTCTCTAGTATTCGAATTAGCTTTTGATATTTCTCTACTTCCCTTTATAATCTTCTAAGTCTGCAAGACTGACGTCATTTTTCGGCAAATCCAGAAATAAAGAAAAAAAAAATATATATATATACACACAAGGAATGGCCAGTAAGTAACGCCTCCTCGCTCGTAGCGCGCATAATTTTAATTATTCAAAGAAAAATTTAACTATGAACCTTGTAAGTTTGATACTAAATTTGTGCAAACAATTCAGATCGTCTTCCAGGATTCGCGTTCTCTCTCGAAGCAATTAGTTTAATAATACTAAGCACCGCAGAGTTGCGCTCCAAGTGCACCGAACGACACACATCAGACATTAACTGCAGTTGTTAAAAACGATTAATGTAAGGAAACGGGAAAAGATTAATTGAATTTCTGTTCATTTTACGTACGTTATACGGATTAAATCCGTTTTCTTTAGCTGCCTCGCAATTAATTCGAAAGATAAAAATACAAAAAAAAGTTACCGCTTTGATTTTGCGTTCCTTGTCACAATTGCACGAAGACACTGACTTCTGCCATTCTCCGAAGCAACATTCTCTAATAATTTCGTACCGCATTAGGAAGTAAAAAGAGGGCGGTGAATAAAAAAAAGTTAAAAAAATTAATCCCGCGGTCCACATTTATGCGAGATGTGGCGGGAAAAACCCAACAAATGCTGTAAGATAATTGAAAAAACCAGTTGGATGGCAATTATTTTTCTAGCGACCGGCGAACAAGGCCTAAGCGTATTAATTTTCCCTCGAATCGTGAAGTAGTAGAAATTACTCCGTATAGTAGTAGACAAAAGAATGAAAAAGAAAAACCAGGATAGAAGAAAAAAGGAATGTTTCGCTGGCCGCGTCAAAAGGTAAAAATGAATAGCAAAAAAAAAAAAACAAAAAAAAAAACGAGAAGAGGCAAATTTAATATTAAGCAACAATGCAATTTGAATGGCGGAAAAGGAAAAGTGTCGTTGTTAAACGGATATTATTAAAATCGTATTTTAAAAATTCCATTCGGAACCATTCGGAACCATTCGGAACACTCGGTGCATCGGAGAACACGTGTTCTAACAGCTTGCATAACTCGGCTTGATAGTGTATTGCCGGCTCGGGAAAATAAATCCGCAGAAAAATTATTGAGCACTCCCGGTTCTCTGAGGAAGGAAAACTGTCTAACAACTCATTCTGCGAGCGCAGCCGGCGGCGGTAGAGAAAAAGAAAATCGCCTGGAAAAGTTCGAAATTGAAAAACAAACAGCGATCCGGTGAAAGTTTAAGAGGCCACGTTAGAGTTTTCCTAGGAAGGAGGCTTTCCATTTTTTTTTTTTTTTTGTCCTGCCACCTCGCCGGCCGACCTTCGCGAACGACGCTAAGATGAGTCGTTTGCAACATCGGGGCCACCTTTGTTTTCGAATTAACTGTCAGGCGGCAGAGGGTGCTTTTAATGGCCCGTAACAGGAACATTTCTTCGTCTGTGCGTCTGAGAAGCAGACTCGAACGAGGCCAATAAAAAAAATCGGCCCGTAGCACGAAATGGAAAAATAAAAATAATCCGAGAAAAGACGCGAGCATTTAATGAAAACGGGCCCCATGCGCCCTCCGGATCTACTTTTAAAGAATTTAATTTTCTTCGAGGAATTTTTTTTTCCCCGCTACAAAAATTACACCGACCACGCCTCTCGCTAAATCCGACAAAATGGTCCGATTTTATTCTTCGTTATCTTTTAAATTACCGTTCCGTCCTGCTTCGACATCGGCTCTCTCGGAAGCGCCTCTTATTTCAGCGGACGCTCGCCGAGAGCCGACCAATTCCGAATTCGGCGCAGCTCGTAAAAGCTTTTAATCGATCTATTTCGCTCTTTTTAATGGCCGCTGCCCGTTTCGGCTTTCCCGCGAAATAACTTTCCCCGACCCCGCTTTTCCCGCCGCAAAACAAGACGCAAACACGCCGCTTTATTACCGGCTCCTCCGATTGCGCGAATTAGAACCTGCTCGTCTACTTTTTTCTTTCTCGCCGATTTCTCTCCGCCGAGCTAACCCGCTCGAAATGGCCAGTTCACCCGTAATTCTGACCTTTCTTTTACCGAAACTACTTCTTTTTTTCTTCCTTTTCTTCTTCTTTTTTTTTTTTTTTTTTCAAATGTCGTCTGCCTTCATTGCGAAACCAGGGCGAAGCAGACTCTCATTAATGGAAACTAAATAAATCGAAGGCTTTCCCGGGTGTCACTTATCTTCTCCTAGTGTCTCTTGGCGTCGAATTTATTAATAGATTAATATAAACGTTTCGACTTTATTTTATTTATTTATTTTCTTGATTTTTATCAGTAGCATTTTAACGATCGTGATTATCAGCACACACTGACGATACGCTGATTATAGGTCGAAAACCCCCGAAACGATCTAACTATCATAGCGGTGCCCCTGTCGGTATACGTACTCGTATTGAGCAAAATATCGACAAAATGCGATCGATACTTTCAATTTTATGCGGTATATCTCGATGTTTTCCTCTTAAGTTCTCTACGTTTCCTACACATGTTACACTGACGGTTCCAGACGAAATCGGTTGTGCTTTTTTTTTTTCCTATTTTATCCTGCCTTCAATTAGATTCTGAGTTTCTTTCAAACTTCTCTCCTTTCCCCAATTTTCTATGCCGAATCTGTTCTCTTTGTTTCCTCAGCATCTGATTTCCGATAAAGTTCTCATAATCTCGGCTTCTAAAAGTACTCCGCAAACTATTACATCTTCTCTTCTTTCTCCCTCTTCCGATTACGTAATACTTCTCTCATATGCTCTCTCGTACATAAAACCTTTTCCTCTACGCAGATTTTTGGCCATTTAGGCATTGACAAGACTTTTTGGCATATTTTCAGCGCATAATATTCTCCTTAAATCACACTCATTCCAGACATATGTTCTTCATTTCCTTATTCTGGCTACTTTTACTTTTATATTCAGCTATTTCTCCGTCCATGATTTTCTCCAAGTCGGAGGTCACGGGTTCAAGACTTGTCTCGTCCCGGATCTAAGTCGCTCTCAAGATTATACCTAATCTGGAATAATTGGTTATAGCAGAGAAATCTGGGAAAGTAAAGGCGGATCCCAAGTAGAAAGGAACTGGCCCCAATATTCTCCTTAGATCCATTAGGCTTAGTACATTGTGAACCTTAACTTCACTGTCAAGGGTATGGAACTCACTTTTACTTTTTTACCCCTCTCTTAGACATTCCTCCACAATCTTTCTCGTTTTAATCGTAGACTCCTGCTGCATCATCTCTTTCGTATTCATTCTAC
Source organism: Icerya purchasi (assembly GCA_039619475.1). Classification (NCBI taxonomy): domain Eukaryota; kingdom Metazoa; phylum Arthropoda; class Insecta; order Hemiptera; family Monophlebidae; genus Icerya; species Icerya purchasi. Next base: position 396,086,063 of record CM077115.1, on the reverse strand, counting down.
TCCATCTTGTCCGCTTCCCTTGCACTTACTGTATCCTTATGATCCGTTGTCTCATGTTTTATTGAAATGTTCGGTCTTGAGCAATCGTCCTTCTAAAATTCTCGCTCCCGTTTTATCATCGGTGCTTCTTATATGTTAATTTCCTTCTGCTTCCGTTATTCTTGTTTTTGACATATATATGTCTTTAGGCTGGGGGTCAACTTAAAATCGTGTAACGCAACGCAAAACGCAACGAAACGTAACGTTATCTTTATAATTTCATAAAACATTTTAACATTCCGCAGATTATTTCGTAAAACTTTTTGCTTGCTGTCTGAAGGTTTTGCGCGGCAATTCTCGAAATTTAGAATTAAAAGGCAGCACTTGGAATGCTACAGTGGCGATTTAATTTTTGCTAGGCAATTCGATAGGTAATTTTCATGTAATTGCCTGTTCACTCGATTTAATCTTTATATCTAAATTAAAGTCAAGTTGGTGACTCGCGAAGAACAAAATAATAATAGAAAACGAAAACCAATGGCCGATTCAACACAGGAATCACGTAAACGCAAGAGGGACGAGGAACTTCAGAACAGCCATGAATTCTTTCAGTTCATGAACGAAACACCTTTTGGATCCAAAACTACCGAAATTGAGAAGTTTGAAGCGTTTCTTCGATTCATCGATTTGAATAAACCGGCTCCGAAGAATAGTGCCGAACGAAGCCGTGAATGGCGACAACGGCATAGCCATGAATTCATTCAGTTCATAAAAGAAACACCTTTCGGTTCCAAAACTACTGAAAATGAGAAGTTTGAAGCGTTTCTTCGATCCATCGATTTGAATAAACCAGCTTCGAAGAGTGGTGCCGAACGAAGCCGTGAGTGGCGGCAAGGGCAAATAAATAAAAAACAAAAAGTTTGCAATGTGGAACCAAAATCAATGGTCGCTTCGCCGCAGGAATCACATAAACGCAAGAGTGGCGAAGAACTTCGGAGCAGCTATGAATTCCTTCAGTTCATGAAGGAAACACCTTTTGGTTCTAACACTACCGAAAATGATAAGTTTGAAACGTTTATTCGATTCATCGATTCAAAAAAACCGGCCACGAAGAGTGGTGCCGAACGAATCCGCGAATGGCGACAACGAAAACAAGATGTCTATGATGAAGCGGAAGAAATTCTCGTTGATTCTAATCCTGAAGTGCTACAAAATGCTGCCGCTGACAACCAATTTAACATTCGGTTCAACCAAAACAAATTTGGTGTTTCGTGTGCTGTCTGTGATCGTCTTTGGTTTGAGCGGGATATGAAACACATTCCCTTCAAAGCAACGAGTTTAATCTGCGAAAAATATCCGCATTTAAATTCTATCAATATAAAGGTATGTGACACCTGTTACAAATCGCTGCTACAAGAAAAAATTCCCCGTATGGCTACGATTAATGGTTTCCGTTACCCTCCGGTTCCTTCTGATTTGCCGGCACTTGATCCCGTTACCGAGCGATTAGTATCACCACGTCTTCCATTTATGCAAATTCGTCGACTGCGTTTTGTGCACGGATCAAAATGTATTGTTGGTCAAGTGATTAACATTCCTGTCGATGTAAATACGATGGTTTCGGAACTGCCTCGTCTACTCGATGACGACAGAGCGTTCAACGTCCACATTAAACGACATTTGATTCATAAATCAACCTACTTAAAGGGCTACGTAAAGAAGTCAGTAGTGAAAGCGTGGCTCCGATTTCTCGTTACTAAACCATTATATCGCGTCAACGGAATTCACGTCAATGAGTCATTATATCGCGAGCACGATACTTCACCGGCATTAGCAGCCATTCCTGAGCTGGAACCAGATACATCCGCCGAATCGATGATAGAATCCATTTCCGAGAATCCAGCGCACCTTACTGATCTCTTACTCGCGAAGCAACACTCATTAATGTGGACTGAAGAGAAATACCTTGAACTTGCACCCGGGATGAACAAGCGTCAGATTTCACTTCTTTTTGATGAGCACGCAGAAGAGCTCTCTTTCCCGTCGATTTACTTGGGTGAACCGCGAGAGTTTACGATAGAAAATGTCACATCGTACATGATGTCTAACAGCGAAATCCGCCGTACCGATCGCCGTGGAGTCAAGCCCGAACACGTCCTGTATATGGCAATGAAAGTGATGCGTATGCGACTGACCGAAGGCATGTACTGTACATTTAAAGCTAGTGGCAACTTGAAGAAACTGACGCGTGAAAACGTCGAAGATAAGCAGTTTATGGACAACATGATCGAGCACAACCTATCGTTCTTGAAATCGATTCCAAACAACGTCCAATATTGGGCAATGCGCAAAAAGGACGTGTTTGCGATGATCCACCAACTGGAAAAGCCGACGATTTTTCTTACTTTAAGCGCGAGCGAATACAGTTGGCCCGATCTGTTGCGACTATTGTATCGATTAGAGAAGGGAAAGGAGTGGACTGGCGAAGGTGATCCGGCAACTTCGATGAGCAGCGGTTTGCGAACGACGCTTGTGAACGAGGACCCGGTAACGTGTTGCTTATATTTCGACAAGCTGATTGATACAATTATGTTCATATTGAAGTCAAAATCGTACTCCCCCTTTGGTCACCATCACGTCGTCAATTACTTTAAACGCATCGAGTTCCAACAACGTGGTAGCTCGCATGCACACCTCTTACTTTGGCTTGCCGACGACCCTAAAGAGCCCGTCAATGAAAACATACCGGCGACCTTACGTTTAATTGATTCTCTCATTACCGTTGATTCTACTCATATCGAAGAAGAAAAATCGCAGACGCACAAACACACGTTTACGTGTTACAAAAAGGCTAAGGATGAAGAGAACCATTGTTGTCGATTTGGAGCTCCATTTTGGCCAATGAAATGCACGACAGTACTACTGCCGATAACAAAAGAAGACGGCCGTCGCCAACGGTTGAGGCAAAAGTATGCTGATATGCACCGCTCGCTAGAGTTCGAAGAGTTCGACTCGCTAAACGCATTACTCAGGCATCACCATGTCAATACGTACAACTACTACCTAGACATTTTGCGGGCAGGCATCTCTCGTCCAAAAGTGTTCTTGAAGCGGATGATCGCTGAGCGATGGATAATCAATTTCAATCCGTGGATTGCAAAAGTTTTGCGCTCCTATTGCGATATACAGTTCATTCTGGAAGAGTATTCGTGTGCCACATACGTTGTTGAGTACGTGAACAAAACGAATTGCGGAAGAAGTAATTTGCAGCAGGAACTCATTAAGTTACGTGACGAATATCCCGATAAAGACTACAGCGCTTTATTGATCGAAGTCGGGTTAAAAATGCTGAACGCAGTAGAAATTTCTTCGCAAGAAGCTGCGTGGTACTTGCTAAATTTACATATGAGCGAAAGTAGTTGTAAAGTCGAGTACCTTCCAACAACGTGGCCGCATGAACGTCAGCGCGTACGCAAGTCAAGGAACCAAATGGACGAGGAGGAGCTGGGAACTGAATCGACAGATATTTGGAAGGATAATATTATAGATAAATATGAATCTCGTCCAGAAACGATGGAAACGGTGTCGCTCGCACAGCTTGTAGCCCACTATCATCAGGATCGTAAAACGAAAAATTACAAACGCCGAGCAATACCGAAAATATTGCGATATCGTCAGTATGAACTCTCGGAAAAAGACGAGTACAAACGAGAGATGGTGCTTCTTCATGTTCCGTTTCGTTCCGAGGAAATGGACGTGCTTGACCGTACTATTTACGATGAGAACGAAGCGTTTATTTTGGAAGCCCGTAAAGAGTTCGAATCGGACTTAGACATCTCCAAAATAATGGAAGAATGCCGCAGACTCTTTGCCGAAGACAACATCTCTGACCGGGATGATAACGAAAAGACCGAAGAGTTTATGAAGAGTAAATCGGTGGACGACGATTTTGTACAGAATTTACGAGACGGATTAAACGACGATATTCGGATGCGCATAATGGAAAAGGTACCGTCGGTGGTACGTAAGCGCGAAAACGTTATGTCGGCCGAACAGTACTGCGAAGCTATGCGACAAACAAACCAGCGCCAACGCGATCTCGTGCTTGAAGCAATTCATCGCATCTTTGCCGACAGCGAACGGAAGCCCTTACAAATTTTCTTAACTGGCCCGGCTGGTAGCGGTAAAACTTTCACGATGAAGATGTTAATGGAAACCTACAATCGCTTTGCGCAACAACACAACAATGCGTTTAACGCGTACATCGCAACTGCATCGACTGGTGTGGCCGCATCCGCCATCAACGGATCAACGGTACACTCCGTTTTCCGCATCGGAAACTCTCAAAAGAAAAATGTCCTTTCTAGCCAATCGTTGAACATGTTTCGTACGGCATTCGATAATGTTCGTATTGTTTTCGTGGACGAAAGCAGTATGATCGGTTCCGCTCTTCTCGGTGAAATCAACTCGCGTTTGCAACATATACTGCATGATCATGATCGTCCTTTCGCCGGCATGGATATGGTCTTTACAGGCGATCTACGTCAACTTCCACCCGTTTGCCAGACGCCTATTTACAAACGTTCGAAACAGAATTTCTGTTCTGAAATCGTCTGGCAAGCGCTCGAATACTACCCGCTCATACAAGTAATGCGGCAAGCCAACAAAGCTTTCTCGACCATGCTCACCAAAATCGGTAAGGGTGAGCTCCTACTACCAGAAGAGAAAGCGATGCTTGAATCCCGCTTCGTAAAGCGTGAATTCGTCGATCGCGAATTTCCTCACTCAATTCGCCTCTTCTTCCGTACGTTCGAAGTCGACCAATTCAACAACGACTCTATCAGTGGAGTGGAAATGATCGAGTATGTAGCCGCGGATTACTATACCGGTCATCGAACTGCCGAACAGCTTGCTAGCGCCCGCTCAAAAGTGCCCACACTGAAGCCCGATGAAACCGGTGGTCTACCATACATCGTTCGCCTTCAAATTGGCAAACCTTACATGATCAGAGCGAATATTGACGTGCTGGATGGTCTCGTCAACGGCGCAATAGGCACTTTACGCTACATCGAACACAACATTGAAACAAGCGCGATAAAACGACTCTGGCTGTCTTTCAACCATTCAAAAATCGGCCGTTTACTGCGCTTAAAAGCCCAGGCACACGTACTTGCAAATCCGAACATCGATCATTCGTGGATACCGATAACTCAACGTACTTGTAACGTGCAAACGAACAGTAAAATCGTTACTTGTAAACGCACGCAGTTCCCCCTTGCGAAGCCTGTGCAATTACTATACACAAATCACAAGGCGGTACGTATGATACGATCATTTACGAGTACAGTAAGTGTCACGAACAGCAGCTCGTTTATGTAGCCTTTTCTCGCGTCACTTCGCTAAACGGACTATTCCTAACGAATCGCGATGGTGATCACACATTTTATCATCATCGCGGAAAACTGAATCGAGATTTAAAGAATGAGTTTACTCGTCTCGAACGGCATCATTTACAAACGCTAGGTGATCAGTGCCGAAATTTTCTCAATCGTTCTACGCAAACGGATTCCACGTCGCTCTCATTGTGTACATTCAACACTCAATCGCTAAACGCACACTTGCTCGATTTAACTAGCGATTTTGTTATTCCGCGATGTAAACTTCTTGCCTTGTCTGAAACGTGGATTGAAAACGATTGCTCTATTGAAATATCAGGATTTCGCACTATTGCTCAATTTAAAAGGAATACGATTCGTTCTGGTGGTGTCGCCATTTGCGAAAACATAAATGTTTCCAGCGCATTGGAGTCTAAGAATATTAAAAATGATTTGCAGAAGTTTGTTCAAAATAATATGAGCATGGATCAAATCGCGACATGTCACGACGATATTGGCGACTTTTGCTCGGTCGAGACAACAATCAATGCTAAAAGAACTATACTTGCAACAGTTTATATCTCACCGAATACATCGTTTGAGAAAATTCAGCAATTCATCATCTTAAATCTTATGTCGTACAGTCCTAAATTAAAGGTACCTGAAAAACATAATTATCACGATATACCGATGATCGTTAGTGGAGACTTTAATTTGGATTTAAGAGGACCGCACGGATCGGAATTTATTGGATTTATGCACACAGAGTTAGGATTACAACTAAACAACGATCTCGCCATATCTACCTCACGAAACAGAAAAATAATTGATGCTGTATTCTCTCGTCACATCGATCATCTAGAAACACGTGAATATGTAACATATTACAGTAGTCATCGTCCATTATTATCTATAACTTGCAATTTTGTTAATTCCAATGTTATAAATGATGATAGATAATACAAAATAAAAATAAAATTTAAAAATGAACGGTACGTTTTGAGATTTATTAATTTTTACTTACAAAAATATATCTACACGCTAGCTATTTTTTTGAATATATTAAATCTCAAAGACATATATATCTACTGATGTTTCTGCGAGTAACGTGGAAATTTAATGATTTTTTTATTAATAAAACAGCTCTATTTTTTGTCATTAGAAGAAGAAAAAAAGAAAGGAAAGAATTAAAGCAACACTATGAAATTTCCGTTTTGTAGACTTGTGAAATCCATTGACGGAAACTGATTTTTAACTCCAGAACGCGTGGAATATATTCCGGAAATGGCAAACATATCCAGCTGAAATGTGCAAAAATTCGGACGTGGCATTGATTAACTTGAAATTGCGAGTTTAAAAGCTCCTTTCAAAAAAATGCCAACGGCTTTTTGAAATAACGCGGGGGACATTAACCAAAAACCACGTCAAGAATTTACGAAATAAAATTTAGAATGAGTCCGTTAAAGAAAATCACTTTATAATTCACGATTCGGGCTCTTGAAGGGAATATGCAAGAAAACTTTCCAACACTACTCCCCTTGCAACAGAAAAAACAAACTGAAAAGAGCTGACCTTTTCCGAAAGTGTCGGTAAACACTGAAATAGATGGACCTGTAGAGAATAAAAAGTAGTAGTTTTCTTCGTCGATGGAAAACCAGCGAAACCGCAATTCGATTGCTTAACGAAATTTCGAAGAAGATGGAAAATTCGTTGGATGAAAACGTGTGTAGCACATATTATGACGCGAAAAAAAAAAAAAAGAAAATCGGAAAATGTTTTTCGAGTTTATTACGTAAACGGGTATTAAACATACGAATTGCTAGGTCCATGGAGATGCATGACGATCAAGGCGTCACAGCGGCGCAAAATGAATTGAAAATACTCGTAATACGGGGATGAAATTAACGAAAAAGACATTCTTTTGGTTAATAATTTTCCGCGTTCTCCGTTATTAATTTAATCGCAACCTGCGATATTACATCATGCGGTAAAATCTACGTTAGGCGCAATACCTTCGATATAACAATCTACAATAATCGTATTAGCGCGTGTATTGCTCGGCAGAATTTTACTAATTAGCAGTTTTCCTTATCCAATTTCGGTGCGTCTGTTTTTTTCGTTGTTCGTACAATCGGCACAGGCAGCAGTGTTTCAAACTTTCTTATTTTTATTATTCGCATCCTTTACATTCACGCAAGTCCAAGGATGTGCTTAACTGTTCAAAGGCGAAATCTGAGTGCGATCAATATCATCGCGGTTAGAGAATTCATCAGAGCGCATTATGTCGAAATCGGTTTACGAAACAGGGCACATTTTACTAAACACTGTCACGTGTACCGGTGGAGGGAAATTAAGTGATCGAATGTTTTCCCACTGGTTACGGTTCTGATAAATTGTAAACAAAGCCCGGATGCATGAAATATGCGCCCCTTTACATTGGTCGTATATAAATCCGAATAAGACGGTCTAGTACGGTCGACACGTCTTTTCATGAATGTATGCGCGTAAAAAGTATAAAAACGTGCGTACACTATCGAACAGCTCACAAATAGCCGGCATAGATTTAGCAGGATAGCGGTAGATGCAATGCGGGCCAAGAAGAGACCAAGAGGAGGCCGCCATGAGGAGGCCAAGAGGCCCGTAAACCAGTTCTGTGTTATTGTTTTTATCGGTTCGTAAAATTGCTCGTAAAAGTAATCAAACGGCCATATCATTGACACTATCGCTGTCTCCGTCGCAAACGCCAGCTCATAAATGACTAGTAGTAGACCGTTTTTTATTCCTCTAATAAAATTTAATAATAAACCATACCTTTACCGACCTATCATCGCCACTCGACATTGTACCGAGATAGAAGTATCCACCGCCATGACGACAAAATGTGCCCCGAATCTAAACTAGACGATAGATTATGACGGACACTGTAGGCCCGATCAGAAGAATAGTAAAATTTTTATGTACTTTGCAATTATTACGCAGACTACCGCGTACACTAATATGCCGAATTTATGACATGTAATAACTGTTCCGATTTTAAATTCTGATCGCCGATAGCGAATAAATCATCCGACTGATATAAAATTATTATTACGCGACCTGACTGACTAATAATTACCGTTCGCCATCGCTGCTCGTCCGCAATACTTTTACTACCATTTTTAAAACAATTCTCTATTCGACAACAATCTGTCCGAGTGCAAATTCTTCTGCCGATTATATGAAGGCTGACTTTGTTATTATTAGCCGAGATTTCGGATATTTACTTTTCTCCGGTCGCACAGCGACTCCTTTCCGGTTACTAACGGCGTTCTATCTGTTATTTCCTGTAGCGAACGCTGTAATACGGACGAAGCTCGCAGATGAATTCTTCCGAATAGAAGAAAATAAGTTAAAAAGGATTGTCGAATGAGGTTACAGACTGAATGACGACACGTTCGGTACGTGATAATTATCGATGGCGAATTTATCGCGCGGCGCTAGGAAGTTCTCAGTTTGCGACTATAATGAAAAGTATCGGTGAACTGTGGTCGCAGTAAGCACTCTTCGAAATTACAGCGGAAATACACTGTAGTTGCGAATATCCGTCTAATAATCACCCGAAAACGGCAATCTTCTTTCATTGAGCGCTAAACGGTTATTATTTCAGTTATTAGCCGTTGTCTACCGGTGCGTGTGATAAAATCGACCTTTAATAAAGCACTAAGTCGATAACGATCCGACAAACTATTACTGTTATCGTTGCTTCGAGGGGTAACGTGTAAAAGTTTTTGGGAAAAAGTTCGCGGAAATGGTAGAATCGGAAGACGAAAACAGGACCGACCCCACTTGGTTGCTATTATCGTCGACGCAAATCTCGCACAGTGACCGCCAAATCTCCGCTAAAACAACGGTAATTTGATTTCCGATTATGTGAAATATCTTGAATATTAGGCGAATATTAGACTCACATTAAACAAAAATTAGACATATATCAGACAGAAGTTGGACGAATATTAGACAGAAATTAGACGCATATTAGGCAGAAACTGTACGAATATTAGATCAGAAATTGGACGAATATTAGACATAAATTGGACGAATATTAGACATAAATTGGACGAATATTAGATATAAATTGAACGAATATTAAACGAATATTGAACGAATATTGGACGAATATTAGACAATCTTGCTCAATTTCCTTTTGGTTTTTTTCAACGTGGACTATTTCTACAGCTATCAGTGTGGCTATAGGAGATGTTTAAAAAAGAAGGCGAGAAACTCATGCGGACGGTGGTCAAAGAGAGATTGCGGTAAAATATTTCTCATCCGTGTTTTTTAGGTGAGAAATTTAATCATCCGAAAATGTAAAAAGGAACGTTAAGATTCGCGCAAAACAAAACGATTACGGCAAGAAGAGATGAAAAAAAAATTGACTACTTCAAATTAGTCAGCCGCGAGCCGATTGTGATTTTTCGAAAGAATGCGAATGCATACGCAGTTTTTAGGAAAGAAATCATGATAGTACGCGGAGTTAAAATTAACATTAAATAGCCGAGATTCAGTGGTGGTGGTAATTTTGTACGAGATAAATTTTGAATAAAAGGTAGGCGCGATTGCGATCAATCCCCCGGTCTGCAAAATGCAATTTGTAAAACATTAAACGAATTCTAAACGTTTTTGTTTTGTTTTTTTGTTTTTTTAATTCCACCTTCACCGTCGTTGGCACTGCTTACGATTTATTTTCAATCTGAAAAAAATTCCAAAAAGAAAAAAAAGCAAAAAAAAAAATGTTAAATGGGAAAAAGCAGGGGTGACCTCTACGGAAAAGTGCAACTTCTATGGCAAACAACCTTAAACGATTTAATGCGAAAATTACGAAACGCGTGATTTCTTTTTCATCGTTTTGATATTGGCCTTTATATTATTAATTTTGTTTTTTTTCCTTTCATTATTATAATTTTTTATTAAAGCCGGCGCGCAAGTGAATGTTTTTTCCCCTGCATATTCTTAATTTATGGAATGGAGATGCTCTTAGAGTCGAAGAACCTAGCTGGTCAATTATTAAAAATCGATAAGTAAATGCGGGTTCAAATAGGTTCTTTCCAATTCTTCAATTTTTGATAGTCGTAACGATAATGCAAAAAAACAATAGAAGTTGGCTTTACATAAGATATTGTGCTATTGCTCGTCGCGAATCAGTTAAAAACTACCGACTGCTAGTAATTGCGCTACTTTTTTAACACAATGAAAGTAAATATTAGGCAGTAGGTTTTTTTTTCCCGGTGAAATAGTTTTAATAATAAACGAGATTTTGTTTTTTTTCTATGCGGGCAGCACAATCATTTACGTGTACGAGCCGATACGATTATTACTAAAGTGTATACTTAATTATTTTTGCAGCGTGTTTTTTTTTCTTTATATATTCGTTCGTAATCTTTGATTACTTAGGTCGATTTTAATGCGGTTCTTTTTGTTAATTCGAAAGTGCAACGGTCTCCCGTGTGAGTGGAATTTCTCAGTGGTTATCGAAAATAACGTGAAAGAGTCTCCTTAGAGGAATAATTTTACAGCCGGACAGAAGTTAGCCAAAAAGAATTTAAATACGCGGGGTAGAAGCCTCGAAATGTTAAGATTTGAAGGATCGCTGAACGTCATTGACGCTTAAAATTCTACCAATGTCAGTTGATAAAAGTATCGATTCGAATACAGATGTTTTTTGGAACAAGCCACTTGTCACTGACGGAATTTGAACGTTACACTCTTCATAGCCAGCTTGAAGAGTACGGCATTGGTCTGCTGGAAATAAAACTGAAAATTTTGAGACGTAATTGTTTTAAAGTTAAAAAAAGGGCATTAAAATTTACTGTAATTGCTTCCTGCTTCCTTATTTCACTTTTCGGTAGTCCTCTCTCCTCTCTGTCCCCTACACCCTTCCTGTCACAACTTTATAGGTGACGCTAATCACATTTTGTTTGAGTACACCTGTATCGCTTCCGAACGTTCTTCCTTTTATTCTTCTATTCTGTCAATTGGTCTTCCAACTCCGTATTGTGCATCTTTTGTCCTCTCCTTGCCATCACCCTCGGACATTCCAGCACTTGAGTCTTTCTTATCCTCCACATCTGATCGCATAAACATCTGATTCCGCTTCTCATCCTTTTCCCTTTTCTTGGGCCAATGTCTTTTTTTTTGACGAACCCAACAAAATAATAAAAAATAAATAAATAAAAATAAATAAATAAAAACAATATTTTTTTTACTGTAAACTTAGTCAAACACGCTTCGTAGTAGAATTTTTTACGGATATACAAATTAAAGTTTTATTTTCTGAGCATAATGCCGTTCAAGCGTACATTTTCTTTCTTTTTTGTTATCATCACCCCCTCAGTGATCGGTAAGAAACTTACAAGACTAACCGATATGCGCTGAAGACGAGCCAATCTGTCAGTGTTGAATCATTTGGCATGCTATATTTATTTTAACATATTTTTGCGACATAGCATCCGGAAAAGATCGAGTTCGCTGCACGGCTGTCAACTTAGCCAGGCAGAGTGGTCCGCTTACGACATATAACGATTTTGATATATTACTCTATTCGTAATGCGACAAGGTGGAAGTGAACACGCAGTTTTTCATGATCAGCTCTATATCGGCGAGGGAGTAATAAATTCCAGTATAAACCCGCTTTAAAAGACATCCGCGATGTGCTAGACTTCAAAATAGCCGTTCGATACAAGAATCTTCTTCGCATGCATCGATGAGGAACTTTCTAATATTAATAACGTTCTCGCAGCCACCCCACACGGGGATAGTTGAATTCGTTTTGAGACAAGACGGAAAGATTTTACAAGACATTTAGAAGTATTTCACGGAATCCTAATAAGATGGTTCAGAGTCGGCAAAAACTCCCAAATTAAAATGTTTATATAGCTCACGAACGGTTTGACATGTACACTTCAAAATCGCATCGTATATTGCAATTAAAATTATCTTTAAAACTGTATCTATGACTTCAGATCGTTAAAATCCGGATGGGAAAAAAAAAAAGCCGTCAAGAATATATAATATAGAACTTAAAACGACCTCAAAAATCACCTTTAAAGAATTCATAACTCATCACCAGAGGTAACCGTTTAAAAATGAAATTCAAAATATAAAACAAAACGCAAAAGCTCATTCATGAAACCAAAAAATTGCGGTTAAAAAATTATTTACCCCTCCGCCCCCTTTTGGGTCAAAAACAACAAAAATAGCCCGGGTAAAAAGATGAAAACTGAAACGAATTTCAAAAACACATGTGCATAAAGGACACAAACTATAGTCGAACTTACAACTTTATATTTGGGCTCTCGAGGCGCCGAACGCTCGGAAATTTTTAAAAACAATATTTTTTTTTTCCCCCGGGCATGTGATATATTGATAGTCGGGAACGAATTCGTATTTAATTTCCTTAACGAAACTTTCAAAGTTGGCAAAAAGTCCAAAAAAAATGAAAACAAATTGTAGACCCTCTCCCTTTCGGCACGATTATTATAGTTAAAAATTTCGAACAAAGTTAAAAATATACGCGTTCGCGTATATTTCTCTAAAATTAGGTTCTCGGGGCGCCGAAAGTACGAAATTTTTTCGAATGAAATATCTGCTTTTCCAGGCATGCGATATATCGGCGGAAATATCGCTATACGTCGGCATTTCCTTAACGATACTTCCGAAGTAGTTGTCAGCAAAAAAAGTTCAAAAAAGCACGAAAAATTATCCTCTTTGCGACGTGAAAAATCAGATTTCTTTGTTTTGAATTTAGTATTACGTTATCCTCACCGCATGAAACATCGTGTTTTACTGAACTTGTTTCAATATAACTTGTTAAGATCGCAACAATTTTTATCTAGTGGGGTCAATTTTACTGTTGCGTCATTGAAATTCGAGCTTTTTTTTTTTTTTTTTTTTTAATAATATTTTTGGAAATTAAAATCGCTGAGGTCTTCTCGTGTAAATTAAAAAATTCTCGCTGCACAAAACGAAAAACTACCGAGATAGGTAAGAATTTTTTTCGCTTAACACTTAAATATCTGACTAATATAATGAATTCGCGATATTCCTGGCACTTTAATTAAACGAAAAAAGAGGATAATTTTAAAATTAAAATATTCCAGAAAATATTGGAAATTTTTCGCAAACAAACTTACGCGACTGAGATATTACGAGCACCGCGTAAGTGTTCGAACGTGTCGCGCAAAATACGCCGTACAACAAAACGTTGAATTTTGCGCAGCAACCATTGGCAATTGACTCACAGCGGACGGAAAACGTTTCGCGCATTCGTGGTGTTTTCCGGTATTATTTTACTGCGCCCCCCCCTCTTCCTTGTTTATTTCGGTTTGTTTGCTTACGTAGACGGGGATACGCGCTACTTTTGGGTGAAACTGAAAACGGAAATCATAAATGTAAACAGAGTTTATTAAGAAATATTTCAAAAATAATGAGGGAAAAGGCACACACACATGTGGCATTTTGTCGGTTATAAATCAGTTGTAGCGGTGTTTGCGAGAAGCCAAAATCGCCGTGGAAATGTGCGGCGACGAAATGGTAGATGGCACGTACTTTTCAAGATTAAGATGCTGAGCGACTAAAAGGTTCTTGAGATGAGTTCGAAGAAAGATCATTTACCGAGATTGTACCGAGATTAAATTTGATCAGCTACGAAAATAAATAATTTTACGAGAGGCACACGAATGATTTCAGTTTAAAAAATGGTTAATTATAAATCGCGGATGATCAAGTAAAAGATAATAGGTCGATTGCGATGAAAAGGACTCGTAATAGCGGTCACGACGAAAATAATCGTTTTAAATTTTAATTACTTTAAAGTAATCATCAAATATTTTTAATATTTCATCGTGCAATTTTAACTTTTAATGTTTATTTCGCTTTTAATCTTACAGTTACTGTTCCGAAGGTAATATCTTTATGCATTCCTGTTTTGTAACTATTTCTTGGCTTTTTAAAAAGCCAAATAACTTAAAGTTTTGTAATTTAAAAAACGACTCATAGTTTATCCATTTAAAGTATTAGTTCTGAATGTATCCTATACTTTTTCAATGTTCCTAAACTTGTAATTTATAATGATTTTATTCCACCGACACCTCCGGAACCATTTTAACACATTAAGAACATTGGTGGTCGGCGCATAGTTTTTAACGTGTAAACTCTTTAGATTATATCGCGATAATGACCGGCAATTTGTTTTTGACTAAATTGTTCGAAAAAAAAAAAAAAAAAAGCGATTAATCGAGCATAAATAATGATTACATTTCTTTGCCGGCTGTTTAAAATTTCCACGTCAATCCTTTGGTCTGGTACGATTTCGCCTAATTCCCATTTCGCCTAAATAATAATAATAATAATTTGAAAAATTCAACTTGGCAACACAGTCACGTTTGGTAGGCAGAAAAAAAAGATTACCCTGGAGCAGCGGGGGATCCCTCGATTTTTTAACCGAGAAAGAGTCTTTGACAAACAATACCGCGTCTGCCAGCTGCCGAGACCGCACGAGAAATTGAATGTTACCCAAATTTTATTATTTTTCCAGCTCGAACAGCATCATTAAAGATCGTAAGAAATGCCGAATCCGTCTCAATATGCCGAAAATCACCGCATACTGACTGCTTTACGCTATGAAGTCACAATTTGTTCTGGCTTGAGTCTTATTCTGAAGGAAACTCTATTCTTCTATCTTGAATATTATAAGTTGTCGCTTGTGAATAAAACAAAAATTTCCAGTCAGTCTAATATATGTAGTAATTGATGTATCATTTATAAAAGCAAATCGAGCAGGTAAATAATACATATATCTAATATTTGTATATTGAAATATTTATTTGCAAATTAGGCTTTAAATTAAATGGTATTCAATTAGATTTCGGCAACAGAGAATATCAGAAATTGTCATCCATTAAAAAATTATTTTCGCTTAATTACTATAAATTTTTATTTTGTACGTCAAAAGTATATTATAAAATATTTGGTTAATTCAATAGCGTCTTTTTATATTCTCTTTTTTTTCCCTTTTTGTAATGTTAAATCGCGCAATCTTTTGGCAATTTATTGAATTAAGAGACATTTTAAATAGTAAAATAGAAGGTTTTTTTTTTTCTTTATCTTTATTTGGAGTTATGCGCGAACAAACAAAAAAAAAAAAAACATACGCGACGAACACATAACCTCTTTCTATTTGTAAGTCGGAAAAAATTAAAAATTAAAAATTAAAAACAAGTTTATTGGCTTATAAAAAATTTAAAGTATACTATTAGATTAACAAGTCATTTTTGCTTAATATTAACTTTACTTTTCGTTTATTAACTTTTTAAATACAGTTTCTTTTTGATGGGTAATCGTCCGCTGCTGACAAGTCCAACGCAATAAGGAAAAAACAAATAAACAAATGAATTCACTTTCTGCCTCTTTCTTAAGATTTAAAAAGAAAATATTCGAAACAAATTTCTGTCCAAAATGAAAAAAAATTAAGAAAAAGATAAAAATGATTCTGTTTGTTTTTTAACGAGGAATTTTTTTGGATAAAACTAGCATAAATGTACATTGTTTTCAATTTATAATAAAGCATTTATCCGTTTACAGCTCTTTTTCTAGATTATTTTTCTTTCTTTTTTTCTGCAACTCTGAAAAACTTAATTTTTCATGTCACACTAAATATCAATACGGGGCTTCCTATATACTGACTGATAAGGCGGGATTATACAGCACTGGACTTCGAATGGAATAACTCGTAAATACTAATCGGAGTCGTTGTTTCGCGTATATTTACATTAAACATTTTTAGCGGTATTTTTTCACTTGTGATTTTCATATGAACTTTTTTTGTTGCTTTTTGGAAAGAAGAAAAAAACTTTAACAGCGGAATCAAATAGCAAAAAAAAAAATGATGCGTTTAGTCTGTTTAAAATTCGACAATGATGACGCGCTATTGCCAACACGAAATCATCCGTATTTTTTTGTCTGACTTTTTTTTTTATTACCTGAATAACCGAAACCTTAAATTTAGGCGAATTGGGAATTAGGCGAAATGGGAAGTCACCAATCCTTTAATTTCTCTTTGATTTGGCTAATTGCTTTTTTAGATTGAAATTATAATTAACACCCGGGGAAAGTGTTTATAATCGTGCAGACCTTTATTTTACTTTCATTGTCGGGTTTTATTCATTTCGGCGCTACTATATCTGAATTTTTTTTTTTCTTCGCGATCCCTACATGTAAATAATGCATCGTCTTTTTCTGTTTTTGTCCCCTAACAAACCATATCTAGTCGCATATCTTTTCCTTAATTAGATCTCGTTGTCCGCCAATGCACAACGAGGAAACACTTTTAATTTTTCTTTCTGTTTACATCTTTTATACGCTGTCCGCATTCCTAATGTCCTTTTTCTTCTCTTTTGTTTTTAATAAATTGGCAGAGGTTTTTTTTAATACTACGCGGCGGTCATTTAATATCGAAAATTTCAGGCATGGAACTTTGGCCGTTTCCATATTTTATTTTTGTTTTCATTTACATCGATTAAAAATTTGCGAACTAGAATACAAAATTTAAAAAAAACTTTCAGTTAGGCCGATGATTCGATAAGCTCTGTGCATTTATTCGCCAGTAGTTTAGGTTGGAATTAAGCACGTGTGTCGATTTAGTTAACGATAGTTAGTTAAATAGTTTTCAGAATTCCGAACCACCGTTCATTTCCTCGCAAGTCGTGTACCATCATAATCGTTGCGGAAATTTTCATCAGAAAATTTTTTCGATCGCCAATGAAACAACGATTTTTAGCGCCATTTAAAAATCTGGTTAACTTCGAGCGTCAGCATTAACGGGAACCGGATTGACGACAAGCGGGTTTGGCGACACCGGTTTTTGCATTACTTCAGTTTTTCACTTTCGACGCTTTTATTAGCTTTTCCCCGCGAGATTTTTAGGCGGGCAATGAAGTTTAACCAGTGCGCGCATGAATTCGATCTCTTCTTTTATACGCGTAGTACTTTTGATTGAAGTTTCCGATTTAGCCGTGGCGCTAAGGAAGTGTGTAGTCTCTCATCATTCTTCTCCGCTACACTCGTGCGAGATTTTTCATCAAGTCGATCGGCTGAAAGTTGCAGAAAACAAACAAGTCGAAGCGAAGTTGAAGAAAAATTCCAAATCGAATCGAGCGCCTAACGAAAAAAGAGGTGCGGACTGATCAGGCAACCATCGTCAAGAATCCTCGAAAAGATTTAATGGGCGAATAAAACGTAACAGGTTACACTTTTCTAGATCATTTCAAATTTTTCGTGCTACATTTCTTTTTCCGACTCTTCATTTTCCAAGTGGTTTCTTAAAAAGAAACCGCAATTTTTTTCCCCTTTTTCTTTTTTCTTTTTCACTAGCAATTCAAATTTCTCAGCACACTTTCTAGTATTCCGACACATTGGTCCTTTTCCACCCTCTCTTCGACTTTATACCGAATTTGACAAATCGTAATCGTTAACTGATTTTTAGCTTCCTTGAAAAATCTGATCTCTGTTCATTTTTTCGATTTATGCAGAGTTAGCCCCGTCAGTCTAAATTCATCTCATCATTTTTTTCATATAAAAGTAGACTATTTTTTTTTTTTTTTTTTTTTTTTTTTGTACATACATATATTGCTTATATTTTTTACTATACTTAGATATCTCGGTACTTTTCTTATTCTTCTCACTACCTTGATCAGTCTCGTTCATTGGCGTATTTCCTTTCGCTATAGAGTTTAATATTTCAAAATTCCGTTTCCTCCCTTCCCTTATACATTTTCTAAACCCCGCGATTTCGTTATTACTGAACACTAATCCGTTAGTTTTTGTCGATCGGGGTTCGAGCGAATTTTTGAATGTTAAACGGAGATTGATTTTCATACGGTGATAACGTCGGTGTTAGCCGAGCTAATTTTAGTAGATTTTTCCACGAAATCGTCCAGCAAATAGAGTGCGACTCTGAAACGCTATCCGAATGATGATGCTAACCAGTCTCTCACATGTATTGAATACTTGTTTCGCACTTAAGGCATGCATGAGAGGCGGTGATTACACAAATTTAAATAATCTCATCTTAAGCATAGATATTAATTACAATCAGAAAGTACCGTTGTTTTAAGAAAAGTTTGTATTCTCTTCTCTTTATACAGTCCCAAAGTCTGTGTTGCTAGTCATCATCAACACACCCATCGCCCTTGTTAAGAATTCGCTGCGCATTTTAACGATTGAAAAGTACTGTCTGCTTTTCATTTTCCATAGAAACACTTTTAGTTATTATTTATTTCTCTCGTACGATAATTCTTAATCTTTAGTAGTCCTCTTTGAAAATCTTCTTATCGTTTCAAAAAACATTGTAGGTGGACATAATAGAAATTACGTTCAGTCTGCGGTTAAAATACATATCGTCCTTGGAAAAGCGACAAGTACCGGTGCTTCGAATTTAGAATCAAACGGGCGGGGATGTGGCATTTTTCAAAATACACGATTTGGCAGAGTTCTTCGGGAGAAATCTGAAAGGTGAACCGTTTAAAGCCGGTGTCGAGAAAGAGAATATTACGCATAGGGGCCGGTGTGTTGGTTAAATCATTTCAGCGAAACGGCCAGAGAGACAAAGGCTGCCCCGGTGAGAAACTCTCTTAATGAGATTTTAGGCGTACGTTCTAAGAAGAGATTCGGTTTAGGGTAGGTAGTTAGCGCGTCGCGGGCAAAACGGAGCGAGTGAGAGGGTTATGGAATAGATAGATAGGCGGGAGGCGGTGCAATTTTCTAAATTATACGGCCGAGGTAAAAGAGCGTCTCAGCAGCCGAGTCAGCGTTATGGAGCGCGCGGAATTGCCCTAACGACGGTGTAGCTACTAATATTTCGGCTATAAACATATTTTAAGGGAACCGTTAGGCGAGTCCTTTCGTCGCATCTAATTAAAATAATTAATTTACATAAATTAATTACGCTGTAAATTAAACGGATTTTTAGGGGTCTATTAAAAATAGTAGCCGACGAAAGCGTTTATTTACTTTACTGCTTTGGCCGCGAGCAACACGACGCTCTAGCCTGATAATGACCTGCTTGTTTTGACATTAGCTCAAGTACCAGCCGGCTGAAATATTACTAGCGGCGGAATTTCGGCAACAGAACCGACAGACAGTTAGATAGTTAAAAAAACAAATTGAACTTGGCTAAAATATTATAACGCCGCTGAAGAACGAAACGAAGAAAATAAATCAATAATGAAGCCCGATCCTGACCCTCTTCAGTCACATTTCATTAATGGCTGGAATTTTTAATCGCAAGCTGCGCCTCTATGGTCAGCGCACAATTGCCCTAGAAACAAGTAAAGTTTCTGCTAGCAGTGTGTGTGTGTGTGTAACTTACTCGTTTGTGATGTTCTTACTATATCGAAAGTTCATTTTAAGGGGTAATATTTCTGATCCCTTGGCAATAATTTAACGATTTAGCAGCTACGCAGTCGAGAAGAGTCATTGATTTTAGCCCGGTTTTTGACGTCAATAGGTCCTAAACTTTTCCAAATTCCTCATCAGTTCTCTAATTCGGCTGGGCAGAACCGCGTGAAGTCTCTGAACTGATCACATTTTAGTAGCTAAATTTTCAGCGTTCTCACACAAACGAACAACCTTATTTTGCGGTTTTTTTTTTCCACTTCGGGCGAGAATTCTAAATTCCATTTCCGAATTATATCGACCGATCGAAATTAAAAGGAAAACTCGGCAAAGAGGAGAATGTATGGAAAAAACAAGGTAATCAAAAAAAAAAAAAACAAACAAATAAAAAACGGCTGTTTCTGTTTCTGTTCCTGTTCCTGTTCCTGTTTCTGTTTCTGTTTCTGTTTCTGTTTCTGTTTCTGTTTCTGTTTCTGTTTCTGTTTCTGTTTCTGTTTCTGTTTCTGTTTCTGTTTCTGTTTCTGTTTCTGTTTCTGTTTCTGTTTCTGTTTCTGTTTCTGTTTCTGTTTCTGTTTCTGTTTCTGTTTCTGTTTCTGTTTCTGTTTCTGTTTCTGTTTCTGTTTCTGTTTCTGTTTCTGTTTCTGTTTCTGTTTCTGTTTCTGTTTCTGCGGCGTCCCTACGTCTAACTGATTAAGCTGGTTGCTTTTAGTTGTTCGATGGCGGTAAACAGCTGTTTTAATTCGGTAAATAAAAATAAGGTCCGTAATTTGAAAGAGTAATCGAGGTTGTTTTCTTATTCTAAGAAATAGCTTGAACTTAGTACGTATTCAGAACCATCCTGTAGTAGTAACCGATTAAATCTTTATACGTTATCTGATGATCATCCGACACGCCAGCATGGTAACAATTAAAAAAATTACCCCAACAGAAATCTATTTAAATTCTATATAATTTAGATTTGTTTTTTTGTGGGGGGGATATACTCTCACTGCGCTTTTAATAATGCAAGCACGTACAAAAGGGCTACACTACAATTAGGGAATTCAAATAAAACTAATCTTAAAACTTTAACGTTCCGGAAAGCTTTCACTTTTACCATTATCAGAAATTTAAGATTAAATTTTGTAAGATTAAATTTTGTAAGATTAATTTTTGTAAGATTAATTTTTTAAAAACACGTGCTGGTGTCTAAATAGTTTTCTTCCTAATTATATCCACCGTGTATAATTCGAATACGATTATTTTCGAACGAATATGAAATACAACTTTTTATCAAGCAATTGACACGTTTGAAATCACGAGGAAAAGGGGAACAAAACACCGATTTAATTTAAGCGATACTAAAAAAAAAAAAAAAGAAAAAAAGCCGCTACACAGCTATTAATAATAAAATCCTTTTATTTGCGATACAATTAACGTCAGTGTCGGTTTCCGGTGAGTTGTGTTGTTCGAGATGATGTTAGAGTGAAAATCTTACGGAGGAAAAACTTCTCAACCACATTAATCGTATTCGTAATGGTAACGGAGGGAGATCGCGTATGCTGCCGCGGGTTAAGTCAATAAACCAGATTGTCGTGCTTTAGTCGAATGGCGGCATTTTATGTAACGAAAACACTTCAGCCAATGTTTTGTACGGCGATAATAAGAAGATCGGCCGTTAGTTGTTTGCATCGTGTCGGGAAAAAGAATTCTACGACGATCGTTCAATACTATCAATATACTGACAGTTATCTATCTGGAAGCTGTCGATGTGCTGACATTATTAACGGACCATCAAGTATCACACATGCTGTCGTCGACAATATTGCCGGTTGTGGTTGCGACTCACCTTGTGTCGTCAATTATTGCTCGCGGAAGGGTCCACCGCGGCGCTATTAACTATAATGGTTAGTTTTCAGTAAATAAAAATTACTTCGCGACAACGAAACCCTCCTTTTTATTACTACTTGATCTGTCGCACAGCTAACGAATTAAGGAATAACGGAACCAGGTAGACCGGCGCGCAAAGGTGTATCACTTTCATATTTAATGGTCTACTTCTACGATAGCTCGTTCCCATGATTTCCTTTTCGCGAGTTACTTCCGCGCGCGACCGATGCTGCTCGCCGAAACAGATAAATTACGCAGAACCCTCGTGACACGTTTATTTGCCATACTGGAACCTCCTACCGGACTGCGCGAAACTCATTTTTCATACTGCACAAAATGGAGTAGCTAGCGTAACGGATTGTTTTGTTTGTTTCTTCTTTTTTCTTTTTTTCTTGTTTCCCCCTCCGCTGAAGCGTATTATAGGAAAAAAGGATTCGATATAGCGACTCCCAGCTATACTATCGGAAGACGTTAATGCGCTAAATCAGAACGGGGGCCGTTATAGATTTTGGCACTGTTGGCGCCGAAAGAAACTCGGGTGAAACCGCGAAAGCGACCAAAGTTAAAACAAGTTTTTATTGAAGGCCGCGTCCAGTAGATAATTTTAAGAGGACACGTAAGCAATTTTTTTAGCATGGAACTTAACACTAAAGTGAGGGCGTTACGCGGGAGCTAAATAAGGGGATACAGCCTTTTCTTCTAGTTGTCTTAAGTCGGTCGTGTGTCCTTCCGATAATTGTCGTTCATCGACGTCTATATATGTGTAAATTTATACTATGCGTTATAATGGTGCATCTACAAAAAAAAAAAAAAAAGAGAAGATATAATAAAACTGTTGTGGCGAATGAGGGAAAGAAATGTGATTACGTAGAAGTATCGAAAAATGGGGTTTCGATGAAATAGGGTACGAACACTAAAGAAAACAGGAGAACTTCTTTAGATGAATGAAATAAAGCGTTGAAATCACGCAAATCTCTCGATTAAGAAAGAAAGCATGGAAATTGTATAAATCTTCGGAAAAAAACAATTTCCAACGAAAATTTTCTGATCATTTTACGCAGCCTTATTCGATTTACACATCCAGTCAGCGGTATTATCGTACTCCGATGATGTTCGTCTGTCGATCTAAAGAAACCCGAAAATCGGCGATTATTTCGGTTCATGAAGGAAACCATTGGATTACAACTCAAAACAAATCCAGCTCTATCAGTATGCTCGTCACATCGACAAAATTCGGTTCTAAAAATTACATTACTTCAGCTATCATAAAATATGGTCCATTACTTCTCGTGAAGTACATATTACTGAAGCGACCATAAAACTGCGATGAGGAAAGTAACGGAAACCTACCTCATTATCTTTCCAAGATTTCAATCGTGAAAAGTACAAATACTAACAAGAATAAGCTATGCGATCCAATTAGCAACTGGCGCCAGAAATCTGGTGGGACTTCTGGTGTGAAATATGCGACTACCCGTAATAAAGTGAAAAACCAGGCTTTATACGAAAAATATGCTACTGGTTCAAACGAGGTAAAAATAGGAACATGGAACGTAAGGTCGTTAAAGATAGCTGGAAAATTGGAAAATATCAAAATGGAAATGAGTAGAAATAAAATAGATATACTAGGTATTAATGAAACTAGATGGTCGAATAATAATGATTACTGGAGCGGAGAATATAGAGTAATACAGGCAGGATCAAACGAAGGAAAAAACGGAGTTGGAGTAATTATAAATAGAAAATGGGGAAAGAACGTAAAATCATATCTACAATTTAATGATAGAATACTTCTAGTAAAACTAAACTCAAAACCTACAACAACAACGATAATAAGTGTTTACATGCCAACAAGTAGTCACAACGACCAAGAAGTGGAAGAAATATACGAACAACTGGAAGAAGTTATGAACTACGCGGAGGATAAAGACAACCTAATTATATTAGGAGATTGGAACGCGGTAGTTGGAGAAGGAAAAGATAATGAATGTATAGGGAAATATGGATTAGGTAAAAGGAATAAACGAAGGGATAAACTAATAAATTTCTGCATTCAAAATAAAATGATAATAGGAAACACAATTTTTAAACAACCACCCAGAAGGATATACACATGGAAAATGCTTGGAGATCAAGGGAGATATCAAATTGACTACATCATAGTCAGAAATAGATACAAAAACCAAATAAAGCAATGCAAAACGTACCCGGGAGCAGATATAGATAGTGACCATAACCTAGTATTGATGACATCAAGATTGCAGTATAAGAAGTTGAACTTAAAAGGAATTAGCAAGAGAAGATGGAACATACAAAACCTGAAAAATCAGGAAATAAAATGTAGATATCAAGAGCAAGTTAGGATTAGCCTTGAAACAATGAATAAAGGGAGCGATATAAATGAAAAATGGAAAAACATGAAAGAAATAATAGCAAATGCTGCGAAAAAGTCACTAGGTAAAGAAAACAAAACATGTAATAAGCCGTGGATCTCAAATAAGATTATAAAACTGATGGAGGAAAGAAGGATATACAAAAGTGAAAATACAGAAAAGGGTCGAGAAATGTACAGAAAATATAGGAACATGATAAATAGAGAAGTCAGGAAAGCTAAAATAGAACACCTCGAATCAAAATGCAAAGAAATAGAAATAAATTTTAAAAAAGGTAATATAGAAAATGCATACAAACAAGTTAGAACGTACTTTAGGGATTATAAAAACACATCAAGTAAAGATATGTAGAAAAGTTATACAGCAATACGAATAGTACTAACAATAAGATATGTCTACAACAAGAGACTAGTGTCAATGATATAATACCAAACGATACTATAGGTCCGAGCATAACGAGAGATGAATTTGATAAAGCCCTAAAGGTACTAAAAAGACATAAAGCAGCAGGCTACGATAACATCTGCAGCGAGCTCATAACAGAGTTAGAGAGAGACGCGCAAACACACATATACAATTTAATCTTAAATATGTACGAAAAAGGAAAAATACCAGATGATTTCAAAAAGAACAAATTAATAATGATACCCAAAAAGAATGGCACAGCCAAATGCGAAGAATATCGCATGATAAGCCTTCTGTCACACTGCTCAAAAATACTAACAAAAATAGTAATGGGCAGA
The DNA here is from genome assembly GCA_039619475.1 of Icerya purchasi. Taxonomy (NCBI): domain Eukaryota; kingdom Metazoa; phylum Arthropoda; class Insecta; order Hemiptera; family Monophlebidae; genus Icerya; species Icerya purchasi. Next base: position 396,061,277 of record CM077115.1, on the reverse strand, counting down.
ATAAAATGCAAAATAGAAAACGAATTAAGCGAAGAACAGTACGGTTTTAGATCAGGAAGAGGAACCAGAGAAGCCATTCTAGGACTTCGCATGGTGATCGAAAAAAAGTTGGAAGTAAATCAACCGGTCTACATTGCAATGATAGATTTAGAGAAGGCATTTGATAAATGTGACTGGAGCATACTGGATCAAACTTTATCAAGAATAAACATTGACCTCAAGGACAGAAGAATGATATAAAGGAACTATACGAAGCACAACGACTAATAATTACGAGCAGAAACTTAGAAATAGAAGCGGAAGTCAAAAGAGGAGTAAGGCAAGGGTGCAGTTTATCACCGCTACTTTTTAATATATATATATATAGAGCAAGTGTTTAAACACTGGACAGAAACTAGTAAAAATGGGATAACTATAGGCGGAATGAAGATAAAATCCTCCTAACTTTGATGAATTTGACCTTTCTATCTCTGCCGCAAGCCATTCTGAGCATTTTCTAACTTTTCCGTTCACTTTTAATGAATTATTATCAGCATTCCCGAAAAATCCTAACTCTTCTCCAGGGATAGATGGATTATCTTATATTGTTCTTAAGAATCTTCCTGAATATTATCTTAAAATACTCTTAAATCTATTTAACTCTATTCTCCATCTAGGTTCCGCTCCTCCGTCATGGAAATCCTTTATCATCGTTCCCATCCCCAAGGGTATTAATTCCTCGTCCTTCCGTTGCATTTCTCTTGCAAGTTGTCTGAGGAAACTTTTCGAATCCATGTTGAACCGGCGGCTGGTTTGGTGGCTGGAAAACAATGATGTCTTGCCTAACAACATGTATGGTTTTCGTTCTGGTCGAGGTCCTACTGATTGTGTTTCTTTCTTCTTGTCCCACATCTATAAATCGTTTATCCAGAAAAATTATACCCTAGCTACCTTTGTTGATATTTATAGTGCCTTTGACAGCGTCCACCTTCCAACTCTTAAGAGCAGAATGTTATCTATTAATTTACCTTCTCACTTCACATCCTTAATCATGAGTCTTTTCCTAAGTAGAACTGTTACTCTAAGATTTCCTTCCTTTTCAGAGTCACGAAAGGTTTTTCGAGGCCTCCCGCAAGGTTCCTGCCTTAGTCCTACGCTCTTCAATATTTATTCTCTTGGTGTCGCCTCTCTTAATCTACCTTCTACTTCCTTATTTTTTGCAGATGACATTCTACTTTTTTCAACTGCTCCTAGCATTCTAAATGCTTGCAATAACATGCAAGAATCCTTGTACATTCTGCAGAGTTCTCTTTCTCAAATCCATCTATATATCTCTCCTCCAAAATCTTCATGCATTGTTTTCACATTTCGTTCCTATAATCCCGAGTCAATCAACGTAAATATCGACAATACACCTATACCTGTTGTTTCCTCCTTCCGCTACTTAGGAATCTTTCTGAATAGCCGTTTATCCTTTACTGAGCACATTAATTACCTCCATTCGTCTACTCTAGAACGTTTGAATATCTTAAAGTCTTTATCTTCTTCCCATTGGGGAGGTGATCCTATGATACTTCTTATGCTCTACAAATCCATTGTTCGATCCAAACTTGATTTCTGTTGTTTTCTGTATGGTACTGCTGCTCGTTCTCTTCTAGCTAAATTAGATTTAGTTCAGAATGCAGCCCTGCGCTTATGTCTAGGAGTCTTAAAATCCACGCCTATTCCTGCTATTTTAGCAGAGGCTAATGTGGCTCCTTTATCCATTCGTAGATCCTATCTCGCGTATCGGTTCCTTATTAAACGTCTACATATTTACCCAAACAATCTTGTCCCTGCATATTCTTCTCTCTTGCAAGATTGGCGTTTTTCCTCTAATAAGGTTCCCATTCTCTGCCACATTGCCTCGCGTCTTATTAAGTTTTCGCCCTTCATCCTAACTTTCGATAAACTTCCATTTTTCCAGTTTGAGATATTAAATGTTATTCCTTCTCCGAATCTTTTTTCTTTGCCTTCTTATGTAAAATATCTCCCTGCTCATGCAACAGTTTATGAATTTAACCAGGCAGTTTCATCATTCTTTGCTAACCATACCCTAATTTTTACGGATGGGTCCAAAATGGCACACGGAGTGGGTGCATCTATCTACATTCCTGCTCTTGACCATTCCAGCCTGTTCAAAATTCCTGCATTTTGTTCAATTTATTATGCGGAGACATTGGCATTACTACGTGCCATTGAGCTCATTCCATCTTTTCCGCAATGTAAAATGTTCCTCCTAATTTCTGATTGCAAAAGCGCCCTTCAGTGTATATCCTCTGCATATGTTCCTTCTTACTCTGATCCTATTATTCTGCGCATCCGATCACTGATTTTCAGTCTTTGCAGATTGCACTCATTAACCATCGACTTTCTTTGGATTCCTGGTCATGCCGGAATTGCGGGCAACGAAAAGGCGGATTATCTTGCTCGTTCGGCTATTTCTTCTGGGCGGCCAGTCGGACGGATTCCTTCTCATGAATTATTAAATATAGCAAAAAGTATCCAAAAGGCCAATTGGAAATCTTTTTATAAATCATCCTTCTCCAGTCCTAATTCACAATATTTTTCCATTCACCCTAATCCACCTACTCAACCATGGTATCTACATTTTCCGCACCTTCCCCGATTCATCATATCTGCTATTTGTCGTCTTCGATCTGGTCACAGTCGACTTCCTGCTTCATTGTATCGTTTCTCCATAGTGTCCTCTCCTATTTGTCCGCTGTGTATCGATAACACAGTCGTATGTGACTCTGATCATGTATTCTTTGAATGCTCCTCTTTATCATCGGAAAGGGCAGCTCTATACGCGGAGCTTCTCTCACATGATGTTCCAACTCCATATTGTGTGTCCTTTATTCTCTCATTACAGTCAACGTTGATCATACCAATTGTAGCAAAATTCCTATCCTCTGTACTTCATTATATTAATATCTAATCCCTTCAGTATTTCCTATTTTGGCATTCCTAACTTATCGTGTCCAGTGATTCCCAACGAACTCCTCTCTAAACGAAGAACACGCACTGATGTTGCAGTTACAGTCACAAACAGGCACAGCTCGCAGTTAATTTTGCGGGCTCGCTGTCGCATTTGCGGCCCTAATGGTAGATAGGTGAACTCCTTGTTAGCCGGCACTGCGGGCGCTGCTGTTGCAGTGTGGCCATAGTGTTCAGTGAAAATTCTGCTCATTTCCTTTTAACAGAATGGTAGGCGCTGTTTCTGCAGTCGTCGCCATAAATATGATTAATGTTTCATAATTAAAAACTATAAACTTTGCTTTATAGTGATGGAGAAAGTCATTGAACTTTCGGATAATTGTTTACGGACGCTAAGCGCTGTGTTCTATATAGGTTTCGTGCTAGATGGATCTAACTGCTTTTTAAACATCCCGTGTTTCTTCTTCCTTAATTATTTATAGCCAGATTCCTTTGTCCGTTTGTACTGTGGGCTCTGTAATTGCAGATGTGACCATGGTATGGGACAGCTAACTCCTTTTGCTCTTACCTTCGTCATTTCTTTTCTTTTCAGGATACATACGTTTGGCATTTTTCGACGTTGATTGTTATTGTTTCTCCATCTTTGGTATAGCATTCTTTATCAGATTCCATTCCTTGTTACTCCTAATTGCTGCTATGTACACATGTTGATGGGTAATCGTCCGTTGCTGACAAGCCCAGGGAAAAACCCAAACAAGAAAAAAAAAAAAAAAAAAAAAAAAAAAAGATAAAATCCTTTAGGTTTGCGGACGACATAGCGGTAATAGCAGGAAGTGAAAAAACCCTGTCGAAAACACTGATTAAATTAAACTTAATTCTTAAACGCTATAACATGACAATAAATAAGAAGAAAACAGTGGTAATGAGATGCAGCAAAATGGAAAATAATAAAGAAGTAAAAATAAAACTAGACAATGAAATACTAAAACATGTAAGAAAGCACAGATATCTTGGCTCAATAATAACAGAAGATGGAAGGTGTGATCAGGAAATAAGGACTAGGATAACTCGGGCGAAAGCCGCCTTCACTAAAAAGAAATCATTGCTAACATCCAAAAACATAAATGTAGAAACACGAAAACGATTAATAAAAGTATACGTTTGGAGCGTGCTTCTGTACGGAGCAGAAACTTGGACTATAAATAAAGGGAGACAAAAACAATTAGAAGCGTTTGAAATTTGGTGTTGGAGGAAAATGCAAAAAATTACCTGGTTAGATAGAATTAAAAATACAGAAGTGCTCAAGAATATTAACGAAGAACGCTGCTTAATGAAGATCATAAGCGAAAGAAGATGTAACTGGATAGGACATGTAATAAGAAGTAAGAAATATTTAACATCAATAATCGAAGGACCCCAGTAAATGGTAAAGGAACACGGGGAAGACCGCGGCAAAAATTCATTTCACAAATAATGGAAGATATAAAGGTGAACAAATACCATCTAATGAAAGAGAAGGCCCGAAGTAGATGCTTAAAAGCAAGCGGCTTCAAGTAATGTACTTTTCAGATGATTGACCAACAATCGAAAGATTGAGGAATAGAAGAAGACTTCTAAGGATCACGTGACACAAGAATAAAAAAAAAAAAATTTTAAAATAAAAAATCGTTATTATTTTCTTTGGAATTCAAGACGTTCATCTTCAATTTTAACGTTTCGTACAGAAACAATTAAAAGTGCATCAAAAAGATAATTAACAGGCAGCAAACGGCTAATGTTCCATGTTCTTTTTGAATTTTAGCCATGGACTCAGCATTGGGGAGTCCGGGGGGTCTCCAACGGAGAGGCGCCCAGCGCCGATTTATTCTTTTTAAATTATTACGAGCATTCTATTTTTTTTCTTATTGGCCTGAACAATATATAGTTCATTTGACAAGTATTCCATTAAGTTGGTGTTTTATTTCATTTGAAAGTCTCCCAAACACGTGTCAGAGTTTATATTAGTACAATTTCACTCCGCTTCTTTTTCTTTTTTTTAATTAAAGAGAAAAACTGAGATGATTGTACCACATTAAAAAAAAAAAAAAAAAAAAAAAGAAAAGAAAAAATAAGAGGTTCGCTACGTGTTTGTAGTACCTCAGTTAAATCAGAAACGAATAATATTTTAGTTATGAAAAATTACGGTGCCGCGAAATGATCAGTGAGAACTCTGAGATTTTCCACATTGATCCTCCTAATATTCAAAAATTGCAATTTCAATATGCTTGTTTTAAAGCATCGCGAAAACGATAAATAAAACTTACAATATAGATTATTAGACAATAAAGAAATCGGAAAAATATGAGTCATTTTTCGATTTAGTGTAAATGCAGTTAACATCGTGTCATCTGGTACGTGCATATTCGTAGCGGAGATGGTGCTTATCACGGTGCTCAAGTGTGGTCGCAAATAGAAGACAACCTGTAAACAAAATCGCGAAAGAAGTACACTACTCGACGATTCTGGTCCCCAGTTGAATAAAAGCTGGCTGCTCTCCTAATAATGCTTCTCGCGAATTCTTTAACCGCGCCATACGGCTTGATGTGCACTCAAAATAGATGATTCCCGCTCTGAACTTTCGTAATTTTTGCATGTAGTGAAAAATTAATGATTTAGCACGCAATTTATCCGAAAGAATTTTTCCTTCTCTCGCTTCAAACCTTTCTTCTTCCAAAAACACAAATTTTTCTCGAACCTTTCAATACTTTTCCACACTCGAGAGTGGCGCAATTGCATTTCCCATGCAACACCATGTCAAGATATATAACCGAGCAATTAATTACTACGCCTAAGTGTGTAATATGAAAAATCTTGCGCGAATCGTTTTTCGTGACAATTTTTTGTCGAATCAAGGCCACGAAAATCGGGAAAAATGAAATTTTGACAGGTGATCATCACAGGTTGACATGACTGTGTTCCTTTTTTTTTTTTTTTTTGTTACGGTGTTGTTAATACATCGAATTATGTGAGACTATTCTACTTGTCAGAAAGTTTTTCGAAAAGTTCATTTCTGTGGAGACCGAGGAGACACCGCATGACCAGTAGTGTCCTATACTTGGAATTTCAAGCGTTCTCAAATAATGAGCATATCGTACGGAACAATTAATTATTGATGATTAAATGTCGTTCGGTATTATACGAGGTAGTAGAGCGGGGTTAGTTGAGCATAGACTGAACAATCAAAATATCTCGAAAACTACATACCACATGTTGACTGATCGAATGAAAGTAGCAGTTGTGGGAGAGGAACTCATCACACAACCGACAATAACGACTTATCAATCGATTTACACGCACGTTTTGTTTATTTTGCGACCAAAAAATAAAAAAAATTAGTTTCGGTTCCTTTTACTTCTGTGTGCGTTAAAAATTATCCGTTTTCGATCGAAGCTTTCGTCAATTATTTGGTCCTTATTTCCATAGCCTTCCTTTTTTTTACAAATATTTCGGTTTGATCGAACTATTGCTCAACTAACCGCACGGTTTGAAACAAAAGCAATATGTGATTTTCTGTTATTTTAGGATGCGGACAGAAGTATTGCGCTTCTTCGCAAGATATTTGGCTACGAAATAATAAGCCGAATAAAACAATAACTATCCACGATATACCAAAACAATTGTTGCAGATTTACCGTCCTTAGCTCAAACACAAGTATAAACATCATGAATGGTTATTGGTATATCCTACCCACTTAATGCGAAAACTTTTAGTAACGATGAGTTTTCACCGCCATTTGTAACCGACCATCCAGATCCAGAATCTGTCCAGCTGGATAAAGATCCTTCAAATCAAGCAATAATGTATGTCAGCTGATAGTGCTACAACCTACCGAAGGAGAAGCCGGTAGTATAACCTACCGAAGAAAAAAAATGTGCAATTAGACCCATCTCAGGTATTCTTTTCAGAACTTGTTCGCAGGTCCACGAAAGACAGACATACCTATCAGAAGAAAAGCGACTATTCTAACAGACCCTCCAGAAAAAAACCCATTACAAGGGGAACAAAACAAACAAATTGAAAAAGTTAAAAGACGAAATCAAGAGCTTGATAAAAAAAGGAAGAAAAGTATTTTTAAAAATATTCTCTAGTTAAGTGATATGAAAGCAACGTAGATAACTATGCTTGCCTGGTTTGCTGCGAAGACATTCCAAAAGTTCACCAAGGATAAAATAAATCCGGTGCCAAGTTTGAGAGGAATAGGCAATACGAAATGTGCACACTAAATCTACTCTTACTTGTGTTTTTGCACGATGAATAATTTCCTATGTCACATTAGTGTTTTTTTTTTTTTTTTTATATTTAAACCGCATTGATCATTACATAACTTTGTAAAAGTATGATTTTAAGTAGGAAGACTGAATTCCAAAAATTAAGCGTACGAAATATTTTGTTTATGTTGATTATATTTTTAATATTTGAAAAAAGAATAAGTTCTGCTTCACTATTATACCACCGAGAGGTTATAAATAAAAAGTTGGTCGTAAAACAGCGATTTTTTACATGCCTAATAATTCTATATGCACGTCATTGCGTGGCTTCATTTTCTAATTGCTCAACTTACCTCACTGTACACTACGAAGTAAGTTTCCGACCTTTTTTACTCAAATGACTGTAGTTCTTAAATCGGATATCTGAGAAATATCTTAGGAAACTTTTAAGGAGGAATAAATTAATTATCCGTCAGAATACATATCAAGTAATTTTGACTTATCGTCTAGAAGCTATGACCGATCAAGTGAAAAATTGCTCAACTTATGTTTTAAAAGCGACTATGGAGGCCCGGTTCTTTGGTATTTAAATCTGTTTCAGTGATATCGCTGGAAGCAGAGGCTCTCGGTCATCTTGATCAGAGATCTATTTAAAGACAAAATGTTAATGTTGACGAGCATTTAAATATATTTGCGTAATACCAAAGTTAGATTTTTTTTCGTGTATATCGCGTTATTTTTCTACGAATTGTTCTCGCGTTAAACGAAATGAAACCAAATTAAGGCAAAAGTACACTAAATTATCATTTGAGTCTACGATCACTTGTCTATTTTTAATCGGTAAATATCGTTAATAAATATATCCCCCACCGCCGGTAAAACGAAGATATTTTTTCCCGTTTTCAATATTTACTGCGGTACTAAATGTACACATATTAGCTTTTAACACACGCATATTAATTTTCAAGGAACCTTAAAAATGTTATGTTCCCCCTTAATCCTGTTTAAAATTACTCGTTTAACAGAGTTTTCTCGAAGATACTTATAATCAGTCGGTTTCTTCGATACCGTTATCCAAGAGATACTTGTTCCGTAAGACATATATAAATAAGCGTAAAGTATCCGATATTTATTTTTTTAACGAAACTTATTTTAAATCTTTTCGAAGCAGCATTTGCAGTTTCTTTACTATCCGTTCTGGGATTCTAGGAAATAGATCTTTTTCCATCTTACTTTCATGTCTCCGAGATGTTTTATGTTTCGATACATATACTTTGTACCACCGCTATTAAGAATCCTGCAGAATAACTCGTGCGCCTAATATATACCTAAACGGACAAACGAATTTCTTCGAAGGTAATGTGCTTGAAATTCAATTTTGAAAACGAAATTACGTATTTTCTCTCTCGGAAATAAATAAAATACCAAGGATATTTATTACTATACGTTTTACAGTGAAATATACTTCGACACGAATAATGACAAATATATTTTCTGCAAGTTCCTACCAGATTAAGTAATTTTAATAGTGAACCGAGTGAACTCCGAAATCTAAGATAAAACTTATCACATATATCTGAAGAAAATTGTGAATTTTCCATTTTTTAAAATAATAATAATACAAATATCTCGCTATAATACATATACATTCTTTTAATAAGGTACCGCGAAAAATTTGTTTTTACCTTCGCCTTATCATACCGTAGAAAGAAATTTAAGTCAAGTTTGCAATTAACATCGGGGCCTGTTGAGGGGGCTTTTGCCCCTTCTTCGAAATATAAAAAAGAAAAAAAAAAAAACAGAATTATCAAATAGACAAAAACATATGAAGAAACTAAGGTTGGCTCTCGATTTAGTAACGAAACCTGTTTTATTTCTTTATCGATTTCCAGCGAAACTCGATTTCGCGCTGCGTAAATAATAGCACACTACTTTATACGGTATTTCCATTTGAAGTAAACACTATAGAAAATTCAACGCGAAATTAATTAAAAACCGAAATATTTTTAATCGTTGTCAAGCGTCAAAATATTGTCCCATTCGAGAAAAAATCCTGTGGGTGCCAGATGAATTTTTTTCGGAGCCCTTCGTTTTAAACGCTAATGCGTATTTAGAAGGACGCCTTCCGTCGTCAATATGATAGCATCGGGGGAGATGGTTTTCTTCTAGATTCGCGCTAGTTGGTCGGTCTGATTAGTTTACGAACCAGCCGTTAGAGCGGAAGAGGTGGTTTCGGTGGCGCATTTCAGGCACAAAACTTAATTAAAATATCGCCGTGGAAATTTCGGACTGTCACGATAAAAATATTTCCGGGCAGATTTATTCGTTTGACCCGGAATACGGGACCGGTGTAAGAAAGAAGAAAAAAAAGAAAAAGAAAAAAGTAGGAAGGTACCACTGCGCTTAGTAGTAGCGGAGGAAATTTAATTTCCCATGGTTCACCGAAAATGGCCGATAAATCGCTGCGGCGAATCAGCTGAGACGCAGCGTGACCTGTCGGTCGACAGTTGAAAAATAATAATGGCACGTCGAGAGATCGGAATAGTGCGGCGCGCACACACAGGTATAGAGCGAGCAATTCTGGACTAAATATAATAATGATTTCTTCCTGAAGGGTTTCCAGTTGGATAGAATTTAATAAAGCCATCAGCGGAAAATATACGAGGTCTACACAGCGACGGGAGGTAGCGCTCTCGGGCGGAGGTGAAGGAGAAAAAGTGGATTATTAAAAGTAGAGAATAGGAAAAATGAAATAAGAATATTAAAAATGAAAAGGAGCAGTCGGCCTGGAAGCGGCTCGGTCGAGCAGCGATGTGCGCAAGGGACGACGAAGATGTCATCGGAAAAGACGGGCCGGTGATTGATGATAGTGCAGCGTCGACCGAATAGAATGGAGAAAATAGGACTGCCATTCGGTCGCGCTAGTGTAACCATGGAGACAGTCGATTCCAGCTGAGTAGTGCAGCGACGACAGTACTTGTAGCGCACCGATATTCCGGCCTCCACAATAAATCGTGCACGTGTTTGCATTACGTATTCTCCGCTAACCGGTAACTGCCATCTTCCTCCCATTCGTCTACGATCGCCGGCCCGGCTAATCTGCTCGGCCGCCGAGATTCGCTCTCGGCTATTGATCACTTTGTCCAGCCGCGTTCGCTCCGAGAATTCCGAATGAAGACGCGGCGGCAACTGGATATTCCGGTTTAAAATTGTTCGGCGCGTCTTTGCCGCGATTCCGGTCGAAGATGAGTGAGCGTCGTGTCGGGCTCGCTCTTCTGAACGGAAAATAAAAATAATTGCGCGTTGCGATCGTTTACAACGCTAACACAAAAAAGGTGGAGGAGAAGACCGCCGCGTAAATGCTCCGCCGAACGGCCGAAAGGAAGTTGAAACAATAAACGTTCTCCTGCGGACAAAGAACAAAGGGCTTTCGGGTAAAAACGGGTCTGACAGTTGTTTTCTCCTTCGCATTTCCAGCGAAAATTCCGGAGACTGCCTCGAACGCAGAAGGAATATTTAATAGAGAGGCGACCGATAGAGAAAGAGAGAGCGAGAGTGAGCCGATGCGAGAAAAAATTAGTGGGCAAATCTCCGATATCTCGACTTTTATCGGCCTTTCGAACTTTCAACGTGACGCTTCGGACTAAATGTAAATAAACAAAACCGGTCTCTGATATCTCCTCCCGTTACCATTTGGCGCTTCGCAATTAGCATCGATTGATATTTAAATTACAACACTCAATATCGCATTCGAATGAGCGTAATTTTTGAGGTTTTTTTTTTTCTTTTTGTATTTAAGACGTAAAAGCTGATTTTCAGTTTTTGCCATTCGCCCGCGGGTATTGAATGGAAATTAAAATAACTGATTTATCGTTTTCGCGTTGGATTTTTTTTTTTTTTTTTTTTAATTTTATTTCTATTTGATTATTTCTATTTCGTTTCGCATCATAGTTCGGCCAAATGTCTACATTATTATAATCAAAAATGTCGATTAAAACGTGTTAATGCCCCGTAATTCTAAATCGTAAAAATAGAAAGTATCTCGGGTACTAACGATATCGAAATTACACATCTAACGAAATGGAGCGACCCTATTTTTTCCCGCTCCGACATTAAAGTCTTTCGGTAAAATCAACGCAATCGTCTACCACAGCGAACTGACTAACTGTAGAAAACCGCTGCGAACTAAACGGGATTAGTTCTTTAAATGAAAGTGCAAAATATTCCGAATACTACTCGAGACTAAATCGTCTAAGTACTTTATTAATGCCAATCGGTGATTATTTCGATGGCGATGTGTATGTAAGACTCGGAATTCGAATACGTACATTAATAATCACGCGTCCTTCATTCGTGTTGGGGGCACTACACTATTACGAAATATGTAACATTATTTCGTTACGTTTTGAAATGCGGAGCAGATCGTAAATTTTTTAATAGCCCCCCCCCCCCAAAGTTGACTGAAATTTACAAGTGTATTCGGACTATTATTTATAGTGTCAATGAAGTTTTCCGTATTTTTATAATTATATTTTTCGTGACATGCCGCGTTTATAGATTGGAAAAATTTCTCCTCTATGTATAAATCTGTTTTTCACACTTCTGGTAATTTATCTAAATGCTTTCTCAAAACAGATTCATCGTGAATTCCCCCGTGGAAAATACACGGCAATAGATATCTAACACAGTCCCTTTATACGCGGGACGACATTAATTTTATCTTCTTCTATATATATATATATATAGACTATACTGTTGTGTCTATTTTTTTATTTTTTTTTATGGCCCGGCTTATCGTGTCTATTTAGCCACCCATACTTTAGAAATTAATGTCATTGTCTCGATTATAAAGCGGATCTTAATGAAGACTGCAGTATGGCCAGAACAGAGTAAATAATGACCATATTTTACTTATTATATGGAGGGAAAAATCCGCGCGAAATTAATTTTTTCATAAAACCTTTTTCTGTTGTGTTCGTATCTGTCGCAGCCGAACAGTTGGTGATTAATAGCATTAATAAAGGTAGATCTCTAGCGTGATTTGCACCTAGAGAGGAATGCGCGAAATTTAATGCCACACCGGAATGCCCCACACACAATCGACAGATCATCGTAACATACCTACGAATAAGACGACCCGATGGAACACATCAAAGTACCGAAAAAACGAAGAAGTATCAGATTAAACCGTATGTCTACCGGTATCCTGGATATCTCGTATCTCTTTCTTAAACACGTACGAAATATAAAAATGTTCTGAGCATGTTTTTGCGATCTTGTTAGCGGTTATATAAGAGTTAACTCTGAAAATCTCATCTGGCAAGTATACAGCATGAGTTACGATTACACGGTACGGTATGGTTGTTTCGGCTAAGTGAAACCTCAAATTTGTAAAATTAAATATACTCTTCCGTTACGAAGTCTGTGAATCAACAGTAGATCATTTCGGAAAGCGGGCACTTTCGATTTTAGAGGAAAATTCTACCATGGCCCACTCCACGAAATCATCGTTTTAAGATACTGTTGCGACGGTTTGTCAATATTGAATGGAATGGGGTAGCAAATTTCGCTAATTGCATTGAAAATGTTGAGCGGGGTAACGCTTTAAGAATTTCATCAATTATCGTAAGCGGATTAGGTTTGAATCTAATCGAATTTTTATTTTCGACCGAAATCAAATCAGCTTTGCGAGCGTAACTTTTTCTTCAATTTATCGTACGCTTTTATAATCGTTTAATAAATAAGGTGGATAAATTTTAATTCCGTTCTGTACCAGCTATGAATCGGCTTCATTTTCGGTATTTAATTGAGAAAGTGAGCAAATTATTTTATTCTATTCGTGTTTTTTTTTTTTTTTGCTAATCCGTTACGAAATTTATAAATCATCTGGAAAAAAGTAGTAATTCTGCTCATGCCGGGGTTACATGAAATCATCTAGTGCTGAGCCAGTGCAAACGGATTCCGTCTTGCCGACGGAACAATTGCTAGACGGTTATATCAGAGACTGTGATAAACTAACTTTTAGCTTCGGTTAAACATTTCCGTCGGATTCTAGGCACGATTAGATTTTACCTCTTTTTAAAATACGAAATTTACCACACACAAAACTAAATAGAGGAATTACATTTGTATTCTTTAGAAAATAAATTTCGTCAACTTCGATAGTTAAGCGCCATCTTTCGGCGAGTTTCGAAATTCATTCGCGATATACGTATATTGTTGGAGTAATATTCGCCGACTGACGCAACAATCGAAATATACAATTTCCCCTCTCAAAATTTTACCATACGCTTAACTCTTAACCGAACTAATTACGGCGGATATCTCGATACACGTATATTCTAGTAGTCCTTCGCATTCCAATATCATTTCAAGTGTCGCAGTCTGATGGCAAAACGGTCATCATTGATATTACTTTCGGGGACCATTGATTACGGATCTTTACACGACTTTTGACGAAATGCTTATAGCTGGACAGTTACGAATTTACTTAGCTTTAAAATTCGAATAAGTAAAGTAAGTCCCATGGATATCCTTGATAAGGTATCATGGATTGTGAAGTTAAGCTTTCCATAATGGTACTAAACCCAACGGCACTAATGAGAGTACGCCTTTACTTTCCCAGATTTCTCTGGTATAACCAATTCAATTTCAGATTGGATATATATATATATTCATGTGAGAGATTCGGATCTGGAACGAGACAAGTCTCAAACCCGTGTGTCCTCTAGTTTAGTAGCCAAGCGCCTTAACCACTAGGCTATAAAATTAGAATAGTACTTAGCTACTACTGGGCTCTGAAAGATTTCATCGATTTCGATTAGCGAGTAGTCTTGCTTAGGTGTTTTCTTTTTTTAGGAATAGAAGAGAAAAAATTAAAAAAGAAACTACACCGGTGGTTGGGGTGGGGTACTAAATTTATTTGTTCCAGATTATCACAAGTAGGAAAATATGGCCTGCTCTTAGAATTACAACGGGAGGTCAAAAGTGTAATTTAAAAAAAAAAAAAAAAAAAAAAAAAAAAAAAGGTCTTAGTTATTATGTAACGGCTACATTTAAATTTCGGCGCTGAATACTAACAAATTAATACGATTTCGGAATTCATTGAAGAACACCACGTCCATTAGACGGGCAGAGTAAAAATGGTGGACACTTTTAAAAGGAACTAACTGGAAACGTGCTAGTACGATTGCGAGATGACTGGAATAGAAAATTGGAGAATTAAAACGAGTCCGAAAAAAGGACCCGGCGCATCACTGAGCTATATATGGTAGAGATACCTGACAACGGCCGAGGCTAGACGGTTTTAATTAGACACTTTTCTACTAACAAGAAGTGCAGATGTGTGCGTATTTTAGTATTTTACGAGAGCTTCTTCCAGATGTGCTCCAGTCGAGGACGCTCGCTCGTTAAAACGATACCGTTTCGAATAAATCGAAAATGACTGCGGGCTTCTGGAACAAGATTTTTTCGGATGTGTAAATTCCATCATCCCGCATAATTAGCGGCGTGCGAGCGCGCCCGGAAACAACTTTAGACTTCTAATTACGAACAATCCGCTGATTTTTGTGTCTTCGTCATCATATTATAGTTGTTTCCGGAGAAAATGTGCACTTTGAAAATATCGCGTTTTTAAGAAAATTATCTTTTCACAGAAATCGCATGCTGCAAGCTCTAGCAAAGACAGTTGTTAAACTGTACGATTCGAGGGAGGACAAACATAAATTATACCTGCAAAATCATTTAGATTCGAACGAAATGAGCTGGAATAAATCGTACCACCATCTATCCGGGCGTTGCGATGTAAAAGGTCACACGATCTCAATGCGATTATAGCTTAAAAGACACATTGAACGCATACAACTGCAATCATGCACATAAGAAAAAGGAATGGGTAAAAAACTTTTAACGACAGCTGCGGTGTGTGCGAATTTGATCCAAATCTTCTCGGCCATTCGGTTTCGGTAAGGTCGTTTGCTTCTTCTTTTGACAACTAATCTTTATTTTCAAATTTCGATTTATTTTACAAGTTTAAATTTTGCGCGATTGAAAGCAGTAACGAGTTTAAAATGCGAACCGTTGGTGGGGAACGCAACAATAAAAGTAATTTACACCGAGCGGATCTGACAACATATCTTGTGACGTTCAGTGCGCAAAAATTTGAATAACTATCTGATTAAATAGACGACCTAAAAGTTGCTATAATTTCTTGTAAAATGGAATTTTTAAACACTGCCTACCTATAACTGGAGGCTACCCTAAAAAAAAAAAAAAAAAACAAAAATAACAAACACTTAAAAAACGATATATATCGTAGTACAAAAAAAAAATGGCACTATTACTAATATTAATCGTCGCAATCGTAATTAATATTCGTAAATTGTAATTTATTTACATTGTATATTTTTGCGTATTAAGTATGTTTCTGTTATTTTTATCGCATATAATAAAATTAGGGCAGGAAATGTCTAAAAGTCGAAATTATTTAAAAAAGTATTTTGAAGCTTTCATATTTTATAATAAACTCGGCGTATTAACAATTTACAGAAAAACTTTACTCATTGTACTACACTTTCCGTACCGGTTGTAATTAGGAAGCACGTTTACCTCTCGTCGTACATAAACTACTCATTAGTTCGTAAAATATTTCAGCCTATGATCATCCTCATCCCACATAGAGATTGATCGCGGTCACATTAGGCAAAATACCGTTTCTGGAAATTCCAAAAAAAAACTTTTCATCTAACCATCGTAATCTGGAGAAATCTTGTTCCCGGGATTACAATAGCGGTAAGCTGAGCAGAATGCAGAATTTCCAGTGAAAATCTTAGAAAGAGGACTAGTGTAAATTTCAAGTCGCACTGAATGTGGACTGACGAGAATACACTGATGAAATGGTAATTCTTACGGTAAATACGTGTATGCGAAGAGTACATAAAGTGTTTGACACAGTTACAATGCAGCCTTTAATTTATGTATTCGACGGATGCGCATGAGGAAGAACAGCATGATCGTGTGTGCGCGTATGGTGTACGGTATTTTTGGATATTATACGTCAGTGCTGATTTACGGTCGCGTAAATTGTATTATTTAGACTATGATTATTTTATAAAAGTATTGGCGTTCTGTTTATTTTATTTATTCGGCGCTGTATTAACGGAGGCCAATTCATATTGTCATATATTCAGACCTAAGCAGCACTATCGAAATTTTTTCAGTCCTTTCCATTCGTCTAATAAAAATTAGACCGTATATGAAAAGTAAATAAATTAAGCTATTTCTCTATAATAAAGAAATAAATTGATATCAAAAGGAAATATGTTCATAAAGTGTAATTTGAATGAAACTTTTTATTGTTTCCTTTACACTTATTACAAAAGAGAGAGGAGTAACAAAAAAGATCTCTCTTATGAATGCGACTAAGTTTTACGTGGCGACAAATTTATCGAGGAAATACGTTTATAAAGTAGGCTAACGACAAAGAAAAAAAATAGAATTTCGACCATTGTGAGGAGATTGAAAAAATTATGTTTTATTTTAAATTTTAATTGTTCAGAAAGAAACAGAATTTGAGTTTTTTTTTATATGAATTTGCGTGGCTTCGAATTTCCCAGGTTCGCAAAGTCATAAATAGCCTCAAAATTTTAACTACGAAACAGAGGCAAAGGGTAATAATTCCAAACACTGTCGAATCCTCAAAAAAAAAAAAAAAAACAAAGATGAATTAAACATTCTTTTTAATTACTATTGGCTTGCGCGGGATTGGAAAATAGTTGTGTAGATCTTTCCTGAATATGATAGAAAGTATATAACGGTTAAGCTGAAATTGTGAAAGAAGACTCGAATGTATAGAACAGCAATTAAATAGAAAATCCCCATCATGCTAATTTCTAAAATTACATAACCGTATAAAGATAAATATAATCACCAGTCTGGCAAGCGATCAATTATCCTCAGAAAATCAGTCAAAAAGTTTACCCTTAGCAACATTTCATAGATACACTGCTGCTGTTGGAGGTGTTTTTATCAGCGGCCTTTAACAACAGTCGAGACTGGACACTCCGAAAATCTTTCTAAGGATAATCCTTTTATACATTGTTATTTGTAATTACATTTATTTTTATGGCAGTTGTTCGGCAATCGTTAGTTTTTGCAGTGACGGTGTAAAAATCTTTAAAAGCATTCAATCGCCTAATTAAGCATTTTAGAATAGGTCGGTTCGATTTCAGTTTGAAAAAGATATAATCTGAGACTTTTTTTTTTTTTTTTTTTTTTTTGGCTTTAAAATCAAATTCCACCCATCGTCTGTTTCTTTCACGTATTAATCTCAATTGTTATGCTATGACTATACCAATATTCTACTTCTTCTTACAAAATCATCGATTGCATATGTAATCGGTAGTGAAAGGATATAGTTCATATTATATGGACACGGGGGATATTCAGTAATAATAACGCTCGATGGAGATCAGAAGTGTATGAAGTAAAATAAGAACATTCTAAGAACATGTGATCCGCATCAGCTACTTTACCTACGTCCCTTGGATGAGTACAGAAAATCAATCCGACGGATTTTATATAGAAGAGCAGGCAAGATATTTGTCGCAGTGCGTAATCTACAGATTGCTACATATAAATTTCTTGTAGAAATGTTCGAGTATAACAACCGGATGGTTTGGCAGGGATATTTCCGTTTTATAATATTTCTTTTAGTATATAGATTGCACCACAGCTGAGACTTATTAACGGTTAATAGTAATTGAATACTAAAAATAAATTTAAAAAAAAACACCCATAAATATAACATAAATAAATTTCTCGCTAATAAACCAAAATAAGTATACTTTATAAATTAAAATAAAAATACCTTAATTTAATGAAACGTTTTCGGGCATAGCTAAATCGGCTAACCGTACAGAATACACTCAAACAGAACTAAAAGCGCACAGCATATTTATTTTTGTTTATTAGTAAAAAATAAATATTAACAGATAGGTTATGGACCTAAAAAAAAAACAAACATGGCGTCGTTCATGTTTAATGGAATTTTTTTTTATTCTTATTCGATTCTTCAACTTGGACATTAAGTGAGAGAAATTTTTGTTTAATTTAACAGAATCAGGATATCCTGGCCGAACGAAAAACCATTAGCGCCGCAATAATTGGCTAAACAGAATTTACATACGACACAAACTAAAAGGATCTAAAAAGCAATATGTAATTCGAACTTCGAAAATAAAATTGTGCAGATGTTCTAAAAATTAAACACTAAAAAAAATATACTACCACGTCCGCTCGCCGGATACTCAGCTTGCGAGAAAAGTGTGTGTGTGTGTGAATATGTATACGAATGAACTTGTTGAGACACAGTAACAAAATAGGCCAGAAAATTAAATAAGTATTGGCGGTTTTATTTTAAAAATTTTTTAGTAACAAACAGTATCGAGAAATTCATTTTAGATTTATGAAATGGCGTAATATTTTTAATGGGCAAAATTATCGCTATTTTCGAAAAAAGAAATAGCGTACACGTTTATGTAAGTTTAAAACATCTTCTATTAAATGAAGCAATGAAGAGTACTTTAAAGTGGCATTTAAGAAAAAGGAAGTTATCGAATAGGTACAGCACAAATAAATAAAGATAATTCTCTATTAAAAAAAAAAAAAAAATATATATATATATATATAGTATGCACATGAATCAAATTTATTACTAAACAGAATGGAAATAGGAACTAAAAAGATCGTTCGTAATACAAAGACATTTTATTTTAGTTTGAAAAGATAATTAGAAGATTATAAAGTTTCCAGGAACTTAACGCTTCGCTTTATAGAATGAAGTATATTTATTATCACTTATAATAAAAGTAAACAACTGAAAGGAATACGCGAATATTGTGAGCATAAGCAGGGATTTTAAAAACGATTCGGTTAATAACGATATATATAGTAATTATAACTGATAACAATAAAAATAGTTTCTATACGAAATTTAATAGACAGCAAAATTTCTGTACAGCTTAATTACAATTAGTTTGTGTGTATTAGGCACATAAAAATGAAATGGACCAATCACGTTTAACCTATTTTCGAAATTTCAAAAGGAAAATACAAAAAGCTATTTTGAAAATAGAAAATTTTTGATGATTTTTGAAAAAACCTGTGTACTATTATTAACTGCGTACGCAATTACAATGAATTACACATATATTATTTAGATTAGTTTTCAATAAAATACAATTAAACTATTTATCAAAACATATTAAAATTAATTTACCGTTTTACGTAGTTACGTATAATACTAGTATTTTTTAAATAAATGAAAACGATCGAATTTTCTTTTCTGTTTTTGAGGTCTCACCTGTTCGTGTGCACTTAAAGATCAACTCCACCACAGCTAAGCTGAACAATTTCTTTATCAAGATTTAGATTTAATATTAACTAAGGAAACTTTAGCGGGAAAATTCTGTTAATTTAGTGCTGCAAAGAAATTTTCGATAAATGACCGATTTAAAGTAAAATGCGTTTAAAGTATGCTGTAAACGTTCTTCGTGTTTTTTACGTTGTTTTTTTATTTGTTTCTTTTTACCAATTGAAAGGTTTCCATTACACCGTGGTATCCTGTTCTACTGAGGAGTCTTACAAGGAGAGGTTACGATCTGCGGGTCACCGGATTGGATGACATTTTGCAGATCGATAGAAGACCATGATGAACTGTGTAAAATACTATTAGAATGCAACTTTTTGATAACGGATAATATATAAGCCGCTTTTTAGACAAAAATATGCAAAAAATTCCAGATTATATTTATCTTATGCAAATGGTTCGGAAGACTGATTATTCTAAAATGAAGTATAATTAAACGACATTAGAATAATTTGAAAAAGAAAAAATTGTTAATCTTATAAAAATTTAAACACTATTACCTCGATATATAGTACAAAAACACAAATTGTAACAAACATGTTTCGCGGTGTAGTGGTAAAAGTGATGTCTACACTTACACAACTTGCATAAAAGGCGGTTTCGAAAGGCACCTAAAAAATTTTTTGATCGTATATTTTTAATTATTTTTTCTTATTGTCTAATTTATTTTAATTCTTTACTCTAGATCTATAGATAAATAGGTAAAGACAAAACAGTTCAGTACCTTTCTGTTTATTAACCGATTTTCTTTTTCCTTTTTTTGTTTAGTAGACATTGATGATCTTTAGTGTTATCATTACACAAAATTTTGGAAACAGTTAGTTTTTTTTTCTTATTTAAATAAAAAACTAATACAAAAAATTGAAAAATTAAAAATCGCTGTAGCTAGTTGTTCTTTATTAAAATATTTTAATTTTTCTTAATAATCATCATTATTGGCTTTTTTCCAGCGTACCATCATTTAATATCAATAAATAAGGGGGTTTATAAATTGTAATTTACTGTTATTTTGTTGTATATTTTATTCAGTTATAATGGTAGTGAACTGTTTTGTATTGTAAGTACATGTAAAAGTGTATGTTCTTAGATATGTACAATGAACGAATATGTGTATAAGAGTAGAAAATAAAAAGTATTGGAAAATATGCAAATTCATATTATATGATTTCCTTAAATTTTTAATAATAACTATTTTCGACCAATGGACGAACACTAGTAAATATAATAAGGCGAAAGCTAGGTCAATCAAATGAAAAAAATATATAAATACAATAAATATTTTCAATTTTTTATTATATTTACATATCTTAATGAATCCGTTACGTATCATGTCTATCGTTTATAGAAAGGTAAATAATAAAAAATTGAAAATATTTATTGTATTTATATTTTTTTTTCATTTGATTGACCTGGCTTTCGCCTTATTATGATTTATTTAGCTATTTATAAAGAATTAAAATAATTAGATAATAAGAATTAATACATAAAAGTATAAGATCAAAAATTTTAGGTGACATCGGGCGAGGGGAAGATTTAAACCGCACATTTTTTTTTAAATTTATGTAAGTACATGTCACTTTTTACACCACGAAATATAGTTTGTCACTATTTGTGTGTTTTTATACTGTATAAATGTAATAAACGACGTGTTTAAATTTTTATTAAATTAAAAATTGATTTTTTAAAAATTATTTTATCGTTTTTTAATAATTGTTTTATTTAATATACTTTTCATTTTAGAATAATCAGTGTCTCTTCCGAACCATCTGCACAACGTAAAAATAAACATAACCTGGAATTTTTTGCATATTTTTCTTTAAACAGCTATATATATATATATATATATATATATATATACAATATCGACATTGCTGCTTTGAGTGAAACACGAATGCCCGATGAAGGTAAACTTATAGAAGATCACCCAGGATATACAGTCTGTCATATATGTGGCTTCCGGGCAAGTCATCGTATTGGCTTAGTATCCCATCTTCGACACAAACATCAATAGCAGTAAAGCAGCACTCATACTCGGCAACGAGGGAGATAGAATAATATAATAATATATATATATATATATATATATATATATATATATATATATATATATATATATATATATGTATATATTAGCCGTTAAATGCGGCTGTTAAAAATTTTAATTTCTCGCATAAATCAAAAAGTTGCATTCTAATATTTTACATAGTTTATATGTACTCGTAGTCATGGTCTTCTGTTGATCTGCGAAATTTCATCAAAATCGGTGACCCGCAGATCGTGACCTCTCCTTGTTAGTTTAAGAACATGAATTTCGAATTATCGCAATAGCATTTTTTGCAGGTCTTAATAAAATGTTTCCTTCGATTTTTAAAATTCGTCGGAACCAATGTAACTGACGCTCTAAAACTCACCCTCAAAAGCGTGTTATGAGTCACAATGCAAGAACCTCTAACTGTCAAGGACAACTTTTCAAAAGTAGCGACGTATGCATTTCGATTCGGTGACCAGAGGAAATTCCGCACTGCGATAAATTGTTCTCTTTTTCGCACACAGATAAAGAGAGCTCCGTAGAAGAAAAAAAAAAAGAAAAAAAAAAGGAAAGGTCGCTAAGCTATTAAAAATGAATACCAGGCTTTTTGACAGTCGTGAGAGATTGAAATTTTGCATGCGAGTTGCTGCAGCCTTCTCATTACGAAAGTCCTTTGAAAAAGCTTAAAAATTAATTAAAATGTCGCATCCGCGGATTAATCTTGAAATATATCGGGTAAAAAACCGTTGAATGAAAAAAGTTGGATTTTCACGAGCCGGTTAGGGGAAAGTTTTTATTCCGTTCGCTTTCTATACGGTAATTAAGTTTCGTGATCGATACTTTTGAAAAAGATTATACAGTTTCGTCCAATCGGCCTAATGCGCACGAGTACCGTCTGAAAATTACGCCATTAGCCGGAATCGGGCACTTTCCTTAAATGTACCTTTGTGACCTTCAGCTAATTTTCTCGCCCAAAAAAGTTTTAAAATTCCATTAGCTGAGAAAATCGCATATTTCAACAGTATCGAAAGATTTCTCTCGAGAAAATTCATTACGAACGCTACCGTCGGTCATCACTGCTAATAACAGTATGTGAAACTTGTCCGTTTTCAAAAATTTTCCGGCGTCCGGATTTTCGAAAAAAAGTACATTATTGTGTTTTACGTAAAAGTATCTCCCTTTCACCAGCAATTACAGGACAGTCTCGACACGACCTGTTATGCTAAAACCGTTTCTTGCAATCAAGTGTAAAATCGATTCTACTCGCTGTTCGACATCTGTCCCGTTACACAGCCTTAATTTAATAAATTCGTTTGTCCCATTGCTCTGGCTTCTCGTTTATTAACACTGTTATTCCGTACTCAAAATATCTCGAAAGTTGTAGATTATTTTCGATTTTTTTGCATCCAGGAAACGATAATTTTCGTAATTCTCTACATTGATCGATGTACAAGCGAAAATTGTACTAGTTATTCGCGGTCGTACGTGGTGTAACTTGTTCTATCCGTCATCTCCATGCTCCGCTGTGAACTTTTTGCAATCTTTTGAAAAAGTATAACGTTTACAGATTGGCAAAGTTTTGATGACAACTTAAGGAAAACGTCAAAATATCGTCCGGAGACACGATTGCATCGCGTAAATAAACTAAAAGACTTTTACACGGTAAAGATTGAACCCGAAACTAAGGGATAAACACCATGTCTATTAGAAAAGCTATGATTTCCTCTTAAGATCGTATCAGTGAGGCAATATGATTCTACTGTCTTTGGAGATAAAAAATGTAAGAAGGTTTCATGCTCACTGAAACAGGCTCCGTCTCATTTATTATTATTTCAACTGCACTAGCACCGTTTACCATAAATATAAAATAAATAAATATTAATTTACTTTAATAAATTAAAATTGACTTTATCCGGGCATAGCCCATCGTCGGCTATCAATAAAGAGAGTAATGCATTCAATTAAAAAGAGCGCGTTTTTAATTTTAATTATATCGTTAGCTGACGATATGCCCGGAAACATTTCTGAAGTAATTTTAATTCACTAAAGTGTAAATTAATATTTATTTTCGTTTGTTATATTTGGGAATTTATTTACTCTATATTTATCAATTTTTCACAAACAGGTTATACGGATAATTTTATACACCATGTTTATTTCTAAATTGCTCTGTTATGGCTTGGCTTGCAGAAATGTCCGATGTTGTTTACGAAAACGATCGACTCCTTTCTCTTCCTAGTTGTCTTCTTGCTCATAGTTGTAAGTAAAACTGCACCGTTTACAAACAAGTTATACTAAATTTATACGCGCTAATAATATTATACGTACATATTAATTACACCGCGGAGTATCGTGAAATATCACTTTAATTTTTTTTATTCGATCCTTTTTCATTAAGATATTTATTGTTCATTTTGTGAAAAATTACATAGTTGGCAGCTATAGAAAATCATTGCCAGTATGTTCGTTAAACAAAATTACAAGCAAAGAATATAAATAGATGAGAGGTCGTCAGTTAAAAGGTGTACGTTGTCAATTACGAAAAAAAGACCGGAAAACGATAGCATAAATATCCATTATAAAAAGCAATAAGGTAACTCTGGTACAAGAAAAAGGATTACTAAGATTTCAATGGGCTGGTTATGCAAATGAAAAAAATATGATGCACCGGTATCTGCAGGGAGACCTCAAAAACGACCGCGATACGAGGTGGAACTATGAATTCAGAGATTTGCACAGGACCGGCAAGAAAGACCATTTAATGCAAAATTTAAGGTATTCCTTGAGTAAAACTGTCTACACTAGAATGACGATGTGGTTGTTGAATTTTTTCATTTTCGCAAATGCCGTGACCTTTGCTGCGCAGAATCGTTTTTTTTTTCTCTTTTAAAACATCGTTTTTGAATTTTTTAGTCAGATGTAAACTTTTTTTTTGAACCCACCCGTTGTTAAATTATTTCAGTGATTCCAGTTGATATTAAAACTGAATACGTTAATGAACTTTTTTTTTTTTTGAAAAAAAACCTAGGCAATGTAGAAACAAAATTACATTATATAAGAGGTGTATTTCAATTATTGCTGTAATTTCTATGCATCTAGGTTGATTGATTATTAGTGGTTTCAGTGGAGTTGTTTAAAAAAAAAAAAAAAAAAACAGGAAAAAGTTACTTGTAAGAATTTAACTTTATTATTTACGTAAGATTTTCATCGAAATTAATTATTTGAAATACGAACGCGCACTGAATTCGCAGAGAATTGAAATTTAAATAATAAACGTATAAAACGCGTTCGATAATAAAAACTAAAAAAAAAAAAAAAAAAGAAGTAAAATACCGGCCCCAATTATCAGGCGTGACTTGGAACGCGCCTTTCGATAGAAGTGTCAGTAAATTATGGTCATAACTGGTTAAGAGGGTAATACTAATATTTTAGTGATCAACAGGTCCAAAGAAGGTTACGGGTTCATTAACAGCGTTGCGTACTCATTTTGTAATTTACTTATTGCTCGCCTAGCAAATCGGTAATTACTGTTTGTTGACCGCGCTATAGTACACGCTACGTCACACATAACGCAGAACTTTTTCACGATGCACTTCGATAATTAGGTTTATTACGTCACTGTGAGATCTCATGTCATTCATGGCGCCATCCTGGTGCTATGCGCTCCTGTTAAAAACTACATTCAGTTCGGAAAGTTTACAACATCTAGCTACGACAGCAGTAGGCCGGTTTTGTTCTTAGTTTATTTTTCTAATTTCTAAAGAATGACCTATCGACAGTCGACGAGAACTTTAAAGATTAAAACGCTGCCTTCGGACCATCTACATAAATATTTAAGCACGTGCGTGCAACCTTCCGTAGAAAGGCTGATCATCGTCATCACCGCTTGCTGACCACAAGGCCATATAATGAACGATACATTTTTTCCAGCCGCTACGGCAAAAACACACAGAAAAAGTTATCTTCGCACATTTTCCGGATCCGATCGTTGGTCTTCCGGAACATCTAGCTCTGCTGCCTTCAAAGTATACTCTATCCGCTCCAGCTCTCATCTTCGCCTCTCATTAAGTGGCTTCTACAAATATTCGCAAGTCTTATCTCCATTAACAGAACAGCATACGTATCTACATCTCCAGTGTATTAGTACGGTCTTTATCAATTCTCCTTATTACGTTTTCGCACCATACAACATGATAGGGTGTAGATAGGCACCGTTTCTACCGTTGAATGCGTAATGCCACGATTCTTCCAAATTTTGTTCTCATCGAAGCTTCCCTGGTTAATTCTGCCTCTCCTGCGTATCTCCGGCTTACGCGATTCATTATTAACGATGGTGGTCAAAGTTCGATCGAAACCGGAATTATGATTTCTATGGCGATTACAGTTTTATTTCTATATGTTTTATCTTATATTTTTTACCCTTGCCATCAGTTCACATGCATTTATTCCAACATTCAAAATTCTTCTGTCACAATACATTCGCCGCATATGTGCAATAGCAAAAAAATACGTAAGCAAAGCTAATACTAAATTAGAAAACAGTTCCTTTTCTTATTTTTAAGTAGTTTGCAGGCAACACATTATTTTCTTACAAGTCTATAAAGCGATTTTTCTAGAATAGCGAATAGTTCACAGGACACAAAATGTAAGTAATCATTGCGCCTTTTGAAAATTCTCCATCAAAGGAATCGAAATTGCGTTCCTTTTAAAGAAAATAATTTTTTTCCCGAACATTTTGCGGATATCCCAGGTCTACAACTTCAAAGTTATAACATCGACAATATTTTTCGCTTTTTCTACGGTATCTCTTTTATGTATATACGAGTTTAAGGCGTTTTTCGAATAGTCCGTTACAAAATTGTGTAGGTTTTTCCTGTTTTTTTTTTTTTTTTTTGTTTCATAGTTAGTCCAATCAAATTAGAAAAAAATACAAAAAGTAGCTTAATAAAAGTTTTTCGCCGCGATAATATACAAAAAAAAAAAGTGTCAGGAAAAAGTGCATTAGAGCGGCGATAAATCGGACTGAACGAAAGAACACGAAGAAGTCCTAGAACCGGAAGTAAAAAATACTGATAAAGATGATTATTTAGACTAAAATTTCATATCCCGCATTCTCTTGACGTTTTTTTTTTTTTTTTGTTTTTTTTTCCACGATTTTCGCCGTATTCGGTCGCTCAAAAACTATATTTTCTTACGTGTTTATTTTATTTTATTATTTCTCGATGTTGTTCCTTTTTAATTAGGCACGCCCCGTCGTCACGATAGCGTAGTTGCCAGAGCGTTTGGTTTCCGTTACGGAAGTCTTCGGTTTGGTACCAGGCAACGACAGAAATGGTTACAAAAATAGTTACATAAAATAAGTAACAATAATAATAATAATAATAATAATAATAATAATAATAATAATAATAATAATAATAATAATAATAATAATTAGGCACCCCGACAGCGAAGGAAAGTGCTTTAATTATGATCACGGTTACAAGTTGTTACTACGCGGAAGTATCGGATTTTATTTATTTTAACATTTCGGGGAATCATCCGGTTAGATAATCTTAAAATGCAGAACTTTAAAGCATAAACTATTTTTCGGACATCCGTATTGAAATTTTACTCCGTAACAAATGAGAGACAGGTCATCGCGTTAAAAAAAAGTAAATTTAACGGTTTTTACTTACAAACCCACATACGAATTACGAAGTTACTTTACCGGTATAAAAACTACGAATCCGATTATTATTTTTCGAAACATTAATATTTTTCTTTACTTCATTTTTTCACCATTATTAATTAATTAAATAGGTCAGAAATTTTCAATCAACATGAACATGCACGATTCATCAATCAATCGCTTCAACCCTCGTCATGGGGATGATCACGATGATCATCATTATTATTCGCCACCTGAAACACCAAATTGCGACAGTGATCTTGCGCGCATAGAACTCATGATTAGCCGCACGAAAATATTAAGCAAACGAAATTCAAACGATATTAGTACGAATTTTCTCAAATCGTAGATCTGCATTTGGTGTATCTCAAGAAGAATAGAAAACAACGCGAAAATGGATTTTCGTAAGTATTTTTATTCGTCAAAAATCGAAATAATTCGTTATTTTTTACAGGATAAAGTTAAAAGTGAGATTGTTCGTAAAGTCGAGATTACGTTAGAAGCAAAAAAAGAGGTTCGTCTGTAGCTATTTCGTTATTTCCGGAAAAAAGTATGTATCTCTGCAAAATGTAAAGTGTATTTCGGGGAAAAATGTCGAAAGCTTGACCATCATCGTCGATAAGAAGGTCGTGCGCTTAAAATAGCGTAAATTTATTCGAGTAATCCCCAAGCACGTCGAGACCGCTGAAAATACAAAAGTTCTCAGAGCATGAACCGGAATTCACACATCTTCCCTCTTCAACCCGAAAATCTAGGACACTGCTTTTATTTCATTCTTTATAAATAATAACTCTTTCGGTTTGAGAATTAACGATATAACAGGCTGAATGTGGTACCGCTCGCCGAAACTGGTTCGCTGCAAATTAATTCCCGCTTAACGTGGAACCTTTCTTGGCAGCCGGGTTATGCGTATTTCTCTATTAACGCGCGCCGAGAGAGAAAGAGAGCGAGCGAGAGAGAGAGAGAGAGAGAAAGAGAGAGCGAGAGAGAAGAGAGACTTTTTGCTATCCGTTGAACTGCTAAACGGTCTTTTAATAAAGTCGTCACATGTTCGTGACAGAAATGTTCACGATACAAAGGATTTGCCATGTTAGCGAGGACATTTCCACGCAATCGCTTCGCTCTACTAGTTGTTGCCGGGCCACACGATAATCGGATACAGTCTTCGCCGCTGTGTCTAATATTTATTATTTATGTATGCGCGCCTATGTCGCGCGAAACCCCGGCTAAATCTGCACATACAGCTGGACCAGAGAGTTGTCCCGTCGTCGTAATTTAAACTGGATTACAGCCGGGTCGCGCTATGCTCTCTTCTTTCTCAAGCTCGATGATAATAATGTTACTAATAATAATGCTAAGCATTAGTAATGGCGCAGCAGATAAGATACAGCTTTTAACGAAGATAAAGAGAAGGATAAGGAGAAGAAAAAAAATCCTCGTCAGATATCGAGAAGGGTCGACTTAGTAGATCATTAATTCCGGTTCTGAATAGAAATTTGACGTTTAAGGAGTTGCGTTCGGAGTAGGACATCTTTATTTGCGGTGTCGGCCGAACAGATATCGGCGAAAGAACGAGCGCTGCAATGGTAATAGCAGCGATTATAATAAATATCGATCACAACAGCCCGGCGTAAAAGGCGCTGTTAAGGAACCGTCGTCAGCGTCGTGGCATTAGCGCTCTCGCGCGGTAACGCATTTTAAATGGACTGGCCGTACCAACTCGGCAACGCAACGATGAAATTTATTGGCCATTTTTATTCTTTATTTATATCGAATGTGCGGCCCGAAAACCCGCTACAATAACAAGTTGCTCGTTCGGTCGGACACTATTATGCCGACTGTTACAAGCGATATTTCATCGCACTCTCATCGACTACTAGCTTCTCTCCGCGATTACGAAGAACTTTCCAAGACGCTTTAACTCTCGAGAACGACGCCAGTTCGATAATCGGCCGAATAGGCCTTCCTCCCTTCCCCCGGCCATTCCTTTCATTTCTAGACTGCTTCGGAATTACAATATCGCCGCCCCCAGTTCACTCCTATTCTCAAAATCATTTGCAGATCGGAAAAATTGATTCGTTTAAAAGCTGCAGTGCCGACATTTATCGGTTACTAGTGATATATTATTGCGTTCCTGTTCGCGGGCCAGTTATTGTTACCCCCTTGTATTAGTTGTTGTCTCCGATTGCTTATAAATTGCGACAGCCGTATATAGTCGAAATTACGAGACTTTAAACAAAGAACCGAAAAAACAACGACAACGCTACGGCCCGAGAGCAGGTTAGGGATGCTGTAGAAAACTTCTGGACAAAGAACAGACTCGAAACTAAAAGTTAAATGTACACCTACAACGATCGGCCAGACAAACCGAAACACGACATCGTTTCCCCAAATCATGAAAAGATACTCAGCGAACCCGAATCACTTTAATGGAGCTACGTATCGCCGGCGAATAGAAAATTACATTAACTAAACAAGCCGGCGTACAATACGCATTCTTATTGTCCTGCGACCAGAACGCTCAACCTTATCATTGTTGCCACGTACAAATACAAAGAGAACAACTGATTAAATTTCCTTTACGTGTTTCAAACAAATATCTAAATCGAGGCTTCCCTAATAAATAAAGTTAATTAACCAAATTCCGAAATACATACAAAACGATAATTTCCAAACTAATAAATAGAATAATTTTACACATTTGAATAAAAAATATTTTCATAATAGATACAGTCTACGCACTAACTCTCGGTATTCGTTATTCATCGCAATCTAAAATATACATCAATTTGAAAGTTTCGCTCATAATTCGTGTTCTGATTGGTCGAAAATCGAGAAAAACACTGCTTTTAATTATAATCGGTGATTTAATTATATTATTATAATGATAATGTCACCATATATTTTTTCGTATAATTGCCCCGTATACCTGAAGAATACATTTTTTAATTGAAGACGGCAAACGTCCACAGATACCGTTTTTGGATAGATATCGTCGCAGATTGTGAAGGTGTCGCAGTAATAATAATATTGAAAAAAAAGAAACTACGGAATTCTACATAATTTCCAGACAGGACGCCATATCTTTCTGAATTCGCCAGTCAGGGTCTATTTAATAAGAATGATTATCAAAGTCTTAATATGTACCGTAACTAGATCTCTCGGTAAACATGCACGCGTATCTTTCTGTATCGGAAATAAATGTCACCGAGACTACCTTTATCGATTTCTTCCTAGTAATTTTTATACGCGCTGGTGCCAGATTTGTTGATCGAAAGTACTTTTTTTAAAAGCCTGTCTGGGCAATTACATTTTTGTAACGATCTCGTCGAAGTTGAATCTGCATAAAAAGAGAACTCTAGCTTTTAGAGCGAGGATACCGCCTAAACTAGGACAGTTGATGAATTTTCATAAGGAACAAATTTCAGCACGTTAGAATTATATACGAAAAATCGTGTAACATTCTTCTCCAACCATTTTTTTGAATCGTATACTCAAACGTATTTTTTTTTTTTTTTTGTATCATGCTTATCAGACATTTATTTCATTTTCCAAATATTGAGCCAATTAAAATCGATTGCTTTATAAGAACTAAAGAAGACCATCTCATCTGGGGTTCCAAGGGATTGCGGAATCTAGAAATAGACGGTAGCCTAGAAAAAGTACTCTGTCATCAAACCGGGGGAGATTTTGTTGCAGACTCGTGTCGCTCTCACTTTTTGACCGGACTAAAATAATTGTATGCGAGAATATACCAGAAAAATCAAGGCGACTGAGTAAGAAGAATTTCCTCACCCTGACTCTCATTAGTGACGCCTGGTTCAGTACGTTGTGAGCCTTAACTACCTCAGCAGAATACCAAGTTTCACTTAAGAGACAGATTTCACACATTTATTTATTATGAATACATATAAATACTTATATATTGTATTTATGTACCATAGTAGTAGATTTAACCCTTTCTTTCGAAGTATCTACCACACAAATTTATTTAGTTACTTTATTGCTTGTATTTTGACTTAATTCTATTTCAATAGTTGCCTCGAATTACACTTCGTTCTTATGAAGAAATCTGTAAATTACAAAACGTTTAATCAATATGCTCTTTTTTTTTTTTTTTTTTTTTAATTGGTAACTTCATAATACTGTCGTCGCCTCGGTGAATTATTTGATATAACTAATTGGATCCAATTAACACACATACATGTATATTACATGGACAACACTAATTAAATGAACATGCAGCAATAGTAATAATAATAATAATAATAATAATAATAATAATAATAATAATAATAGTAATACTAATAATAGTAATAATAAAGTAACGATTTTAATCGTACAGATACAAGTTAACTTTAACTTATCTGCTGCCTGGGGATCTCTCGAACTGATAGTGAATACTGGATGTTTCGTTATTTCTTACTGAATATCGTAACTGACAGGTAGATTACCGGGAATTATTTTATCAATCCGATCAGCGTTTCTTGCGCACGGCGATCCAAATTTACTTATAAATTTAATAGGACACGAAATATATGCATGCTTCTAAATTCCGAATAATAGAGCAAGATTGTTAAGCAATAAAAATTGTTGACGCATGTATTTTTGAAGTTAACTTAAATTGGAAAAAGAAAAATTTCTCATTAACAAAGAACTTTTGATATAACTAAAAGAGACTCGTAGATCTGCGTATCATTCGACATGCACAGAATCTGCCCGCTGATAAGAAAAGCAGCTTGCGATCGGAAATAGTTGTGAACCATTACAATGCATATATATATATATATTCTTATTTTTTTTTAAATATACAATTGATACATAAAATGAAAAAAAAAATCGCTATAGCCAGTAGTAAATCTGTTCTTATTAAAATGTTTTAATTTTCCTTAATAATCGTCGTTATTGGCTTTTTTACAGTGTACTAAGTCTTAAGATGTTATTTAATATTAATAAATGAGGGAGTATTTAAATCATGATTTACTGTTATTTTATTGTATATTTTATTCAATAATAGTGGTACTGAATTGTTTTTTATTCTAAGTACATATAAAAGTGTATGTTCTTAATATGTACAATGAACAAATATGTATAAGAGTAGAAAAAAAAAGTCTTGGAAATATGCAAATTCATATTATATGTTTTCCCTAAAATTTTTAATAATAATTATGGTGTCTAATTTCGTCCAATGGGTGAACATTAGATATATAAAATAAAGCATAGCAAGTCCCCTTGCCGCATTGAAAATTGTTCCAGAGTTCAAAGTATCCGGGAAGAATATTGGGACATTTGAACTTAACTTTACCCAGATTTTTGAGATGCTGACCAATATTCTATTTGGGACCGAAGAAGCCCGAAAAAAGCGAGACTAGTCTCGTCGTAACCACCGGGGTTTATACCTTCACTGGCCGAGTTTACTTGAAAAGGTAGTTACAGCAAATGTTTTTATATGAGAATGAACTTTTAATAATTTCGACCTTTGTTTTACATATTTCCCGAACTGTTTTGCGCACGAGAGTTCGATTTTTCAATTTTTATATTAACAATTTTCCAACAACATCAGCTCTCCCGAATAATTTCTTATTACCGGCTTACACAAACTAAACTGTAGACGCCTATCGAGACTGTTGCGAATTGTAACGCGTGTAACTTCTCTAGAGGCGAATTTGGTAGGTTTGGCAGGTACCAGGTGAAGGAGAGATTGTTTCCTTTTAAGACGATGTCGTTGTGGACATCTGACGGAGAATAAAACGTGTATGGTTTAAAACTGTTTGGCCACATATTAAAATGAATCGGCAGACTGATTACCGAAACGCAAGTAAAATATGTGCACGGATATGTCAAAGATATTAATCATTAGGTATATGTTTTTTTTTTTGTGAACGTATCGATTAGAATTTTTTGACTTCATTACTTGCATCACTAGTGCCATCGAAGAAGTGGAAACGTTTCGTAAAGAAAAGATCTGACAGATTTTGAGCTATTATTTTGAAATAATATCAAAAAACATTAGGCTATTTGTGAGTTGACGTGGGTTTGCTGAAATCATTTCGAACACGAAATTTCACTTCAATAGTTAAAAATATGGTATCAAGGAATTTCTTTGTTTTTTTTTTTTTTTTTTTTTTGGAAAACAGATGAAAGAAAAAACGGTGGAGAAAAGAGCTTTTTATCGAAGTTGTGTGTTATTCGCGTCGTCATGAACAAATATCGCAGAATTTCATTAAATTCATTGCGCGATTTACTCGATTTAAATTCGATGAAAAGAAATAAACGTCGCTATTCACAAATGATTCAGCAGACCCTATGCCGAATTTAGAAAAAAATTGGAAATTTCAAACTTGTTCATCGGTGGTTGCAAACTTTCAAAAGCACAAAGTTCTTCGTCGACAGCACAGTAATAGTAATAGTAATAGTAATAATAATAATAATAACAATAATTTTTAGCGATAATCAAGTATGTGAATTTTTCAAAGAAAAATATTAAAAAAGAAAAAAAAAAAGGGAAAATTTTAAACGACCAAGGATGGCGGAGTAAATGAAAATGAGGGAAGAACGTAATAATAACAATAATTAATTCGGGAAATTTATTGAAGGGGAATGAATATTTTTATAAGTCAACAGACAATAAATTCGTAATAAATTTAATCAGGGTACGACCGGGCAAGGGACGGAGATAAAACGGTACGGCGGCGGGAGAATTTTCGTGTTGTTTGTAACGAAAACAAAATGGCCGACAAAGCAACGTTTCTGATTTAATAATTTTAAATTTGCGATTATTACTGCGAAGAGCGTTCTATGCGTTTACGTCTAGATTACCGGATCTGTTCGGCTAGCGGACGGCGACGCAGGACTATTAGGCCGGAAAAAATTCATAAGGCCTTAAATGGGGTGTTAGGGCGGCTGTAAATTTGCACTGCGAGCCTACAGTCTACCGTGAACAAACAAACCGATTTTAATAACGTAAAACAACCATCTCCGCCGGCTACTAGCCGCTCCCGCCATCGACAATACTTTCACACCCATGGAGCGCCTCGACAATGTCGGTTCCGCGCGCCCGACAGCAGCCAGCCAGCCGACAACCGTAATAAATGTATATGAAGAGCAGCGGCGGCAACGGTAGAGGACAAGCCCCTGACGCGCACCGCGTCCATCGCTCGCCAGATGAACAGGCAGAAATTGAAGTTGGAACCGGAGCTGGAAATTGAAGCTGGAACGTGAAGCCAGCTCAACGGGGAGCCCCTAAAGTTGATATTATTACTGGAGTTCAGCCTCATGCGCACAGACAGCGTTGGATTGTCGTAATATGAAAATATGACACGATAAACTTTCGACAAACTCATTCAGTTTGCCCAGCACCAGCAATAACGCTACGTTAATCGTGATAAATATCAACGACTTCAGACACGAACGCTTCCATCTCCGAGCTGGAAAAAAAACAAATAACCATCTCTGATATACCTACACGGAGTGCGCTACGTTCCGTTTGCCGCCCTTTTCTCCGTTCTCGAAAACACACAGACGCTTCGCTTTCCGAATGCGGATTTTTAATTTGTTCGCCGGAGTTCACAATGTTCTCTCTTTTCTTTTGCTCGCCTTTTAATTAAATCCTCCACAGTTGCATATTCGCAGGAAGCATTTTGTCCGCTTTTTTCGTGTTGTTTTCGATAAAACTTGCTAGAGATGTTATGTGATAGTGGTAGACGTAATTGTATTTCGCGCGCAAATTCTAATCAAGCCGATCATTTCTGCTAGCTCCACTATTGTTGTAAGGCGCGAAACAATTGTCCCCAACTAATCGCGTTTCATTCCATTATTATAGTGTACGACTGGAATCTGTCGGACTACCGGAACCCACTTCGTTATAGCGGAGACAGTCTGCGGAGTTTCCCCTGAAACACTTTGGCAAGAAGCGTTAGATGGTTCTTTTTTGCTCGTGATTTTACACGCTACCACCCAAAGAGTATCGAAAAACATAATATGGGAAATTTAGAATAAACCAATTCTCACGAAAGTTCGAGCAGCAGAGTTTCGAAGGATAAGACACTCTTTGCTTATTCGAGTGACGAGGATATCAATCATTTATTGTTTAACTGCAAGAAATACGAGCATTCTAGAGGTCGCTTCTTTAATATGTTAATCTTCCTGGGATGTTCTCCCTCCCCCAATATAACGTTTCTTACATATTATACCGATGCTATTGTAGTGGTTTTGTTCAAATTTATTATTGATAACAGCATTAAGGCCGGTTTCCAAGTTCTAATGTAGCTAATAACTGGCATCTTCGGAAGTCTTGCTACTACCTTGCTAATTACTCGGTTCTAAACTTATATCCTTAACCTACTGCTATCCAGTCGCACCCCAGTTCCTGTTGTACTTGGGATGTGATATAGTCGGTGTTAATTTTATATTCTATCCTTCTTGGCACTCGCGGGCTATGTCGTATTATCGGGGCCATGTGTGTTCGAATTGTATTGTAAACGTTTAATTAATAATTCTATATCCTTCTTTTCGACATACGTGGGCTATGTTACGTCATTGCGGCCGTGTTTGCTCGAACTTTATTTCTAACGATATTCTTTGCTCCTGTATGACGGTTTAGGATTTAATCTACTTATTTATACACACTATTCTGTTAGTCTAGCTTATTTGTAGAAGTTGTTAGTGGCCAGATGGTTTCTCGCTGGGCCAAAAAAGAAAAAAAAATCAAAAACATTTGAGCATCAGTTATTGGCTGATTTGAAAAATAGATATGTAAATCCAAACAATCACGCCGATAAGTCACTGAAACTATCTCAGCGAACATCGCATTTATTTGCTCTTTTTTTTTTATCTGTATACGTTTTATCGGGAAATGAATGAGTCAGAGAATTATAAAATAATAATTAGTTTTGTAACGAAAAAGTGAGAGTGAAATAACAAGTTAATTAGAAGAAAAGTTACTTCGAAACAAAAAGAAAAAAAAATGAATGTACCCCGGTGCACAGGGCAGAAGTGAAACTTCAAAGATGTTTTTCCCAACTTCGATTTAATGGTATTAGTACCAAATTTACCAAAAGTAAGAACCAAACGGGGAGATCTGTGGTTCCTATAAACACATATCCATAAAGTTTCACTTGAAGAAAAACAAAAATAAAAAATGAATACATTTGTTTTATTAATGTTTCTCATTCGATTCTATAAAAGATTGGCTTATGGTAATTGAAAAATGAAATATAAGTTTTTGTGTAATTTTTAATCTACATAACATGTAGAAAATACTGCATCAATGGTAGAATTCCCCGTACTTTGTCGTTGATTCATTTGGATTATTATTAGGATTTAATTGAAGTTCGATTTGAAGAAATTCTATTAAAGGCAAAGAGGATCGTCTGATGCAAAATTAATGTTGAAGTCTTCAGCTAATATCATTTAATTTTCTTTTAATGAGCCATCGGGAGTGAAAGGGAGAGTAACCTTCTATGTTGTAGAAATTTAATTTTATCATGGACCCTTTGATTTGAAGAAATATAAATGGCGATAATAATTATTTCTTTTCCATCTTCCGTCTTACATTGTATCTCCAACATCTGTTAGACCAAAATCTAATTGTGTAACATTGCGTGTATTGACATATCAATATTAGAAATAAAAATATATAACTTATCGTTTCTAATAAGGTTAAATCGAAATTTGGTATGTGTCGATGTTATCGTCGTTATTCATCCACGTTGCTGTTAAAGTTAAAGTTCGGCTTGCTCCAGTTATAGTTCCTTTGAGATCATTGACATTCTCTATGTGCTCGATGCCCTTCTTTTTCCGATTCTTTATATCCACTTTTTATGTCTGATTAATTTTTGATATTTCAAGTTATAATAAATTTATTTTCTATTTATAATATACATATATATATATATATACCTTAAAAAGTGGTATAAAATGCAATAACATGTAACAAAAATTTTAATTTGATATATTACTGGCTACGTGTCTATTACGAATTTTTAGATGTATTAAGATTACTCGTTTATAACGTACGCTCGTTTTTCGCGTTAACTCTCCATAAATTTATTTATATATAAGGTGTGCATAAAGAAGTTTCACTTCAAAAATGTGAAAGAGGCGAAAAATTGGAAAACATCAGCATTATATTGAACAAAAGCGTGAGTGCAAAGCCGGCCAAAAAATTTCGATGGCGTCTCTAGCATATTCTCAAAAAGTACATGCTAAGGGAATATTAAACTGCGGAAGTCTTCTCAGCGCTGGAGCCAGTGCTGAGGATTGCTACGGGAAAAGGAGAAAGATGACAATTTCGCGGAAAACGCGAAAATTTGATAAAAAGCGGAAGAATTGAATAATGAGGAATTTTAAAGGAAGCCAGAAAACCTGATGGGGAACAACTACGAAAAGCTGAAATATAGTTGGATAGAGTGTATAAACTTAAATTGTAAACGCATTGTAAAGAAAAAGTGTTACTTTCTAACGATGAGTCTTGCCACTATGATCGCGGTGTGCACTATTTTAAAGTTAGCAAGAAAGGAAAGTGATGCGGTAGACGTTTTGAGGAACGTAAAACTGAACGGGACTGGATTAACAGCTTAGAAAGAGAAAGGATCAATAATTAGAGTAATTAAATACAAATGCATCACGAATAATTTTAGCTAGATGTAATATTATGAGGCAGCAAAAGTGAAAAATATCTTTCATAATAAACACGACTATTAAAGTAAGCCGCTGAAAAATTACAGCGACCGAGTACGTTCTACATCAGGCAACCCCTAAGGCACCCTATCTTATCGTGATTCAATAAATATATATATTTTATTTTACATTTTTGCCATAAAAGTGTCTCAATTTTTTGGACGTTGTTAACATTCGGTCAAGTGATGGCAGAAAACGTTGCGTTTCTGAATTTACGTCTATTTACGAACTGCTGTTTTAACAAATGATACTAAATCAAATCAGGTTTATTGTTATTATTCTTATTATTATTATTATTATTATTATTATACGTACTCCATCTATGCGCGAATTTGTTCTAGCGATGGCTATTACGAACAATAAAAATTTCTTGAACAAAACAATATAAAAAAACTACAAATAAAGCAAATAAACTTCTAATACTATTCGTAGATTTATCAAATGTATGATATCTACTCGCCCACACACGCACACGTGCACACATGGTGTAAATTAAAAGTAATTAAATATCCAGACAACTCCAGATACATATGTGACATATATACACAAACATGCCGTCGGGTACACATACACACACACACACTCGTTGATTACGTATATAAAAATATAGAGATACAAAACTACACTTGCCATCATAGCAAATAGTAAAAGGGAAATAAACTAAAACAAAATTTACTGTAAGGCTATGCACACACGCATTTACACCCTCACATCAACACATGAACTCTCATCTGCCTGTACAATTACTCCCACAATCATCAACATATACCCCGCATGCATGCTACATACAGACTGCTTAACCGCATCTTCCATAAGATCAGGCAAATAACCACTTAAAAGAAAACCACACATGAACCACCCGAAACCCAGCACAACCCACATCACCACACAGTCCACCAACATCCAACCCTCACATGCAGCCCGCAAGTCACACAGTCTCAGCATCCATACACAAAACACACACACAACAAATTGCACACCAGGCCAGAAATAAATAACTCCTATCTTTAGCAGATGAAGAACCTAAGGAAAATCAGTTTTTTTTTTTTTTTTTTTTTTTTGGGCTTGGCCGACTAAGGGCAGCTACGCGGGACAATTGGACTAGATTAGAGATTAAATTTTAATCCGGTCAGAAATCGATGACAGAAAAGAGACAAGAATAGGAACCACGTTGGATGACGGCAAAGCTAAGATATAGGAAGCACTATATGGAGTAGGAAAATTTGGCTTTAACAGCTGAACGTACAGGATATTACGTTCGAAGGAAAGACTGGAACACTCAAACAGCACGTGGTCAGGATCACAAACGAAGGAACAGTCGCTAGAGTAAGGCAAATCAGTTGTACAATAAGCGTCAACGGATTTCAAATTTAAGAGGACCAAATGGATAGGAATAGAATCAAATATTTCATCGATTGGCTATTAATAATAGAACTAATTATTATCATAGCGGTTGTCGTTAATATTTATGTCCATAATAATAATAATAATAATAACGATAACAATAAGCATTTGTAAAATTTCCTCTTTTCTTTCTTTAAAAAAATACATTTACACGATATCAGCGTACATGGTATATGAAGTGGTTCGCGTGATCATTTGGGTTGAGTAGGCCTGTTCTAGACGAGTGTTTTTTTTTTTCTTGGTCTCATGCAATTTTATTTCTTAGTAGATATATTCTCTTCATGCTACGGTAGAAAATTCTGGCCACAGCGAACATAATGCGCGACTGAGATACATCAATCCTGAATACTGTACCTCATAAGCCCACATTCCACTCTCTTGTATGGCTGTCTGTCCAGATAAAAAAGGTTAACTCATGCTTTATATTTCGAAAGGAGCGGTTTTAAACATTATATTATAATCGCATGTTACGATGTTGTAAAATAATATGTACCGAATAATAATATAGATCTAA
Source organism: Icerya purchasi (assembly GCA_039619475.1). Classification (NCBI taxonomy): domain Eukaryota; kingdom Metazoa; phylum Arthropoda; class Insecta; order Hemiptera; family Monophlebidae; genus Icerya; species Icerya purchasi. The sequence goes on along the minus strand of CM077115.1, from coordinate 396,021,346 downwards.
TGTCGTCCGAGTTATTCATTTGAAATTGATAAACACGCAACAGAACTTCTGAATACTGAAATGAACGATATGCTCCTAGTGTTGCGTATGTTGCTCGCCATAAGTAGCTTAGACTATGCCCATACAGCGTTTTCCTGCGATGCTGATGGCTATGCGTGATAAATTTTATCTCATCACAAAAAATTGGTATCACGTGCTGATTCTTTCAAGATCTCGGGCCTTGTCCCGAGTAAAGTATCTGATGTTAAGCATGTCTGTACTGCAAGCGGTTACCGTTATTATGGAAATGTCCAAATATTCAGTTTCATCAAGCACGTTGCTCTAAGAACTGCACCCAACGACGTGACTATGGACCAGTCTTTTGATGAAATAAAGTGTGACGAATACACTCATCAACCGGTTTAGAAATTCTGTTGAATGACGTAAGCGAATCCCCCATATTTCTCCCGGTTATGAACTACGTATTTTTAAGAGCGCGCGATCACAAATAAATGTTCGTACTATCCTATCGTACTATCTTTATTAACCCTAAACTTACGACACTTTTTTCAATCTGCTACACTGAATTGCGGTTAAGGATCCATGTGGCAACATACCACTCTGTATTTAATCAAATTTTAAAACTAAGAAAGAAAAATAGTTAAAGTTTACACGAGGAGACGGGGACACCTAAATCCGATGTCAACCGATAAATTAGACAGCTTTGATTTAAGTAATTCCGCACGTATTTCATATTTTCTTTAATCCTGTTTTTGTTAATAATTCGAGGTACCGAAAAGGGTGATTTTAAAAGTAGCACGTATTTCTTTTTATTCAAACTTCATTGATACAGCACATATCGAGCGATCGATTTTTACATCAGTCGTGCTAAATGTGATTTTAATGATTTTTATTACATTCGAGTCGATCGCTCGCTCCCAGAAGTTTTACTAGATCTGTACTTTCTATTTCATAAGCTCATAAAATCCATTAAATATTCTGACGAGTGGAAAATTTATCCTCCTCGACCTTCTAGAAAAGTGGCGTCTTATAAAGTTCATCGTCTCCTAGTACTGCTTTTTCCTTCTTTGAATCACTTTCTCGACAGAACTACCGACTTCATACAATTTCAACACCGTTTAAACTGACAAATTTACATTCAATAAAACACGATTACAAAAATTGCCTATGTCCGTCAAGATTGCCTCGAATGTTTTCTTTTTCTCGTTCCACAAAAGCAGCTTTTGCAACGAACTTCCTCGACATTAAACGCAGAATTTCACTCCAAGCTACGAAATCCAACACCAATAAAAGTACGCCCATTTCGGTAATAAACATAGAATAAGCGCGAAAAAAAAGAAGCAGAAATAAAATAAACAATGAAATTCATGTAGTTCTTCGGGAGCTCCAAAATCGTGTCGGTTATTTTTATACTCGTGGTGAGAATTAAAATTTTACATAGCCGGAGTTGTTTTATTTATTTTTAAGTTAGAATTTATACGAATTTTCGCTTTTGGACGGATTCTGTTCAGATCAGGCCGATTAAAAGTGACACGACTATGTAACTTTTTCAACTATTTGAACAAGAGTAATATCATGTAGGAACAAAATTTTGGTCTTTTCGCGACTCCTTTTTCATTTATTGCAACTCTCAACCATCTTTTCATTTTCGTTTCGGTCGCACTAAACTATCGACGTAATAATAAACTCTTTTACTCGTACGAGTAAACTAAAATAAAAATAATGAATGGTATTTTCTTTAATGGCGAAAGATCCGAAACTCAACTCCCTCAAAATAGGAATCACACTATAAAATAAAACGGATAGATCCTAATTAAAGTGAAACACAAATTAAATTATTGTATATATATATATATATATATATATATATATATATATATATATATATATATATATATATATATAAACAATTAAAAATAATTCAGCACAGTATGATTGAAGGTATAAACTGCACATTTCATTTTTAATATTCGGAGAGGAAAAAAAGGTAGAAAAGGGAAAATGAGGGACATTTCAAAAATTGACAGTCCAGTTAGTGGATTGTAAATTATTAATTGTAAATATACTCTAATGCGGTTACAATTGCATCAAGCTCCGGCGTACAGTACTGAAAAGAGATGTTGCAGTTTACAAACGACCTTTTCCGATATTTTGTTCCGCACGAGAGGGAGAAGGAAATTAACCTACCTAAAATTTGCCGACCTTTTCTAAGGTAATCAAGAACACAGTTCTCGCGGAATTCATTGTTTAATTTTTATCGAATTTCAAATTACGAGACATTTAACATTATCGATTATAATAAATCGAAGTTGGATAGTAATGACGAGTTTCACCCGTGTTCACTGGACGAATCGCCAGCGGCATATAAGCAACCAGTTTACCACCGAAGATAGTAAATCATCAACTGTAAAATTGAAGGCAACTACATGGAAACGCATACAGTTGGGATATTTTCGGTAATTCGTAACACTTTTGCACGTAAGTTTCTGTTGATAAATTTGAAACAATTCCTAACCTAACGGTAATTAAATCGAGCTCGTTAGTTTTTTCATCGTAAGAGGTAATCTTGGTAAATTGTAATTTTTACATTGCGAAATGCGAAACGTTTCGTGCTACTCTGGTCTGAAATGTATTCGGTAAAAACAATTTTGTGGGAACTTTCTAACAGGGCCGTATCTGGACCAAAATTTCGTGGGGATATATATATATATATATATATATGTGTGTGTATATGTGTATTTATGATGAAATATATTTATTTATAAATGGCAGGGATGAAGGAATCTGTTTCCGGAGGGCAATTTATATTCTTGGAGGGGCAGAGATTTTTTTATATTTTTACTAAGAAAATTTTTTTGGGATATTCCTGAATAAAACCAAATGTGTAAAAAAATAACATAACCGATTATAAACAACAATGTTTTCTCAAGGGGGTTTAAAATGATTAATTCTGATTGTAGCATTAAAGAGCATGTTGCCAAAACATTCTAACGGGTTTATCCTCAGATACGGCCCTGCTCTCTAATGCTCAAAAATATCGACTAAAAATAATATTATTGCACGGAAAAAAACAAAACCCAATTTTAATCCAACAATTTTCACCATTTCGCCGTGACAGTATCTGCGATTTACATAGTAGAGGAACAAATAATGGGGGCCGCCGATATTGTCGCGAAATTCCGTCGTATATTTGGTATAATACGCTTATTTTTACTGTGATTTAAATTTTACAGCCATTTCTAAAATTTCGACTCTCAGAAACGTTATTCGAAAATTATTTTAAGTAGACGTTTTCACTTTAATTGAATATTGTTACTTTTTTTTTTTTTTTTGATTATTTAAGCAAAAAACTCTCTTTGGCATAATATTTTAATTCGACTATTTTCATCCGTATGGCAAACTATAATTTCACTTCTGTACGCAACAGCCATCTTCTATTGTTCAGTAATATCGCGTGCTCATGTTTGGTCACAATGATACTACATGAAGAAGTTTGCGTGAGATTTATACATTTATTATAATACAGACGATACTGATCTGATCTGATATTTCGTACTGGAATCTAATTAAAAAAATATTAAAAATAATATTGGCGTTTTCTGTTTTTGTTGATTTTTTTTTTAGGCCGCATAACATTTGGGCCGGAGATATGAGTGAGGTAATTTTTTTATTTTTTTTATTTAATAAATAAGTTGCGGGTCTCACTGGGCAATTATGCCCGTTGTGTGAGTGCCCAACACTCTTATTATTGTTTATTCTAGTAAACAAAATTACAGTTAATCATTCTTGCTACCTAAATCGGAACGTATTAAAACAAAAAATAAAAATAAAATATATCAATCGACGCAAATATATATATATATATATATGAATAACACAATAATATACCCATACACAGGAGCCGCTTACATATTAGACGTTGCATACATTAATGTACAGGAAAGAAAAAGAATGGTAAATAGATGGTCTCAAAGAGCCCTAAAAAATGCAGCAATAATAATAAAGGGAAAAGAGGATGCAGCAAAATTCCTTAATCTTTGCACCATTTCCTCACTTCCCTTTTCCATACACCAATTTTTTTTTCGTTTATTATGTGACTGGGCATAGTACTCATTAATTTAATTAGAACCGAATCATCTGTATCGTCGATATTAGGGAATAGAGTTTAGAGGTAGTTGGAAAAGATAGTTTTTTTTTTCATTATTAGAACTGATTTCTAAATATAAAGAAAGAGCGAACAATAGATCGGGCGGGTGAATTATGAAGAACCATAAGGGGAGAATAGAACAACCGTGGTTTTGTGATGGAACGAGTTATTAAGGTATGGCCTATGCGCAACCGATGTAAATCAGCTTCTTCGTCCAGTTATTGGTTTTGACGAAGATTTGAGAAAATGGAAAAAGAAATTTCGACTGTTTCTGATCGGATTTCTGTTGCATTTCCGATTGGTGTCGACACATTTGTGATACTGGTAACAGCAAACACGATATTTTTGCTACTTTATCAGCTCCTGTATATCGAGACTGATGTTTTTCCGTGGTCTGGTGTATTCATGCTCCACAAACGACTATTTTGTATTGAGTTGCTTCGTGCTGTCTTTTTAAACGGTGTTGCAAACCTTTCTTTTAAGAGTCATCTAATCCCTCCGATCGACTAGAATGTTACGAAAATGATTTGTTTTTGAATTTCGAATTTCGAATTTGACCTCTGCGGGAGAGTAAATTTTTCGTTCAAAATCAAAAGTCAGGAAATTATTAGCAATTGTACCGTCATTTTTATTCATTTTAAGTTCCTATCCATTAAGCGTAAATCTCTTAATAAACCCTTATTTAAACTTCAGTCGAAATCAACGTCCTCGTTTAGTATATACTGTGCTAAATTCAGTACAAGATTCAGAAAGAAAGAAGAAAAAAGAGAACGTTTACTTACATGTTAAGACCAGAGATACGTACAAAACAAAATGAAAGTGTCATTAAATAACATCTGTACGCAAAACAACAACGGCTTCTTACCGGGCATAGGAATTTATTAGCTATTATTTTATAGCGGTAATAATATAAGTATAAAATGTTAATGACTGTGTGACCATATTTCAGGAATAGTTGTAAATACTCGAATCGGAATAGAGGCTCAATCGTCACACTGACAACACCTGATACTTATTATCTTAATTTTTTTTTGTTACATTTTCAAAATTAACAAAGAAAACCTTATAAGTCGTATTAGTATTGCAGTAAATTACGCTTGTCTAACAAACTGGTAGAAGAAAATTTTATGACGCGCATTTAAAATAATTTAAAAACAAAAAAAAAAAAACAAACGCGACAAATCTAAGGCCGAAAATTCAGCACGAAAATAATTACAAACTTCGCATTTCAAATGGCCATGTTAAAAATAGGAAAAAGTATACACTTCCAATCAGAAAATATGTAAATGATACATAACATTAATATTCATCTCCCATTTTGGAGAACTTGGAAAGGTCATTAATAAAATCGTCCTCGCCGGAATCATTTTAACTCGCCCTAATACAACTTTTAACCCACTTTTTGTCATTTCCATTCCATTTATTATAACTTCATCCACTTATCTGGTCTCTTCTTTGATTGTTTTTTATCATTCGTTGATTTATAAATGTTTTTCGAAAACCGTTTTTTACATGCAGACACACACACACACACACACACACACGCGCGTATTTTACACTTGTTTGTTATTAAGTTTATAGTACATATTAATAAATTACATTTATCGCGGCCTCCGTTATTTTCTTTTCTCTGAAGATTCCGTTTTACTTATTGTTTTCTCCTCATTTTCGTGGACATTGTTTTCCTCAAGTCAAATAATAATCCAAGAGTTTTTCTGCGCGCTTAATTTACAGATTTCTAATCGGTTAAGAATAGTTTTGCCCGAACGACTGGTCTGATGGAAATAATACAGTAGTTTGATGTGGGATGATTTTATTCTTATACAACATTAATACTTCTTAAAGTGGTGGATTCAAATTGCAACAGCAATTAAAAACCGCATTAAATATTCCTGATGTTTCCAATACCTGCATTGTAGAGAACCATATAAAAACACACTTCGAAATAAACTTGATGGATTTTTGTAGAAGAGCAGTTAATTTCAGTATCTCTAGAAGGCCCGTAAATCATATGGTTTGACAGCATGAATTTGATCTCCTGAAAAGATTCTGAAGGAACGGAATACTTTGCCGGCGGCTGTAGTTCGAACGATGGTTCTTATTCAAGCGAACTCACTACATATATATAATATACATCAAGGACAGGAAAATACAGATATAGTTGATAACCGTTAATAAATTTGAATAAAGGATTAAATCGTTAAACCGGACACAGAGTAAAAGCTAGGTACAAGAAAAAAACAAAGAAACTGAATAATGTGTTAGATATTCATTTCCACTACAAATCGATATTCGTATTCACTGTCGAAGGTGTCTAGAGTATTCTCAGTTAACATTCGTAGACACTGACTAATTTTGTCCGCTTTGCAAAGTGGTCTATGACGTTAGATTCCACTTTTCGCCAACATTGATCGAGAAAATTCAAAATATTCAGCGGACATACCAATAAACAAATCAATCACATTAAAATGTTGTAGTATAATATTGTTTAATTTGATACCCCGCACCATACGAATATCATAAACCGTCGCGATTTTTTCTATGCTCTAATGCAACCGTGTACCTTTACCAATATAATAATATATATATATATATATATATATATATATATATATATATATGCTCATCGATTATAATGTGCGTGAAATTCTTGGCGATTATTTCTCTAACATTTTTATGCTTCTTATCTAAACGACTGAACACACTCATATTCTATATCTGTTAGTCATGTAACTAGTAAGCTTTTTCCAAGTGAATCACACCGGATGACATAAAGAGTCCAACCGAACCGCGCAACCTCCGCATGTAAATGATTAAAAACTAGTACGGTCTGCGAACGCACTTGGAAGGAGCTACCTTTAGTTACGGAAAGTGAGCGAGATCGCTGATAGCGTTATGTAACCGAAGAAAACGAAGAAGCCTAATCGCCAATTATCGTCCGAATAACGTGGATAATTGAACTTTTGTCGGTATCGAATACTCCGTAATTATTTGGCTGCAATTCAGTTGAAGAACTTTCCACAATTGGAAACAGCGCTATCTGTCGACTGTTATTAACTTCAACAAAATGCGTGTTGCAGTACCACCGAATTCGTCGACCTTGTATCTGAAAGCTTTCCGATAGCGGTTTATTTTACCGTCGTTGTTAAAACGGAGCTACATTGAAGGAGAGATAGAAGGGCGGATTTACGGAACACCGAATGGCTCGAAGTTTACATACGAGATGTGATATTTCTTTAAAAGTAATTTTCCGCCTGATGAAATATTTGCTAATCGTGTTTTTATTTTTAAAAATAAACTGGCAAAAGAGTTGTACTCGTATGTAAGCATATACTTCAAACACGCAATAAAGGCGACATCAGCTCCAAAGCGCCATTACGCAATAGCCCATGTTAATTCGTGGAAAAAAGTTATGGAATTTTAAAAATTTCACTTCTGCCAACGGCCGCTTTAGAATTAGTGCCATTCAAGGCTACACGATTAATTATTTCCGTTAAAAAATAGAAACGATTCGCTTACCTGCATTTCGAACTGTCGCTTCTTATCTGTAAGAAATAAAAAAGTAAAAATTAAAGCATTTTAAAATTTCACCGGTATAAATATTAAAATATATATTTGCGCAATAATCGCATCAAGTTTTCGAAATATATTTCCTTCTCGCTGTATCGATAAAATTGGCCAGATTCAAGAAAAAGAATAGTGCACCACCCACCCATCATATATGGGGAAGAAGTATCCCTACATATTCGATAGCAGAAAACGAAATACAAACATTAACGAGGATAATGACGATAAATGTCTTTTCACTACAAGGTTTAATTTACTATCAATGAACTCACCTCTTTTCATTTTATTAATTTACAAACGATTTCAGCTCGAATTTAATGTATCTAATATTTGTAAATTGTATTTTCTTTAAATTTCAACAGTTCCCCACGGGTTCAACTGTTTGGCGGGGGATATTATTGTTACTACGAGTGGTAGCATTTTATGGTATCCGAGCAAAATTACATATTTAAAATGTACCCAACAACACCTTTTTTTTTTCTTTTTTTTCGGCCTGAACAATATGTAGTTCATTAGGCCAACAGGCTAACGTTCAAATCAGACTTATCGCACGAAAACAAAACAAAAAATAAAAAAATAAGGAAACATTTTCTTGTTTTTGTCCAACTGTTTAAACACTACTTATACTACTAGATAAGTATAAAGGAGGAAACTTCATCCTGCAATATAGACGCAACTGCAGAGCAGTGCCCACAATGCTGAGATAAAATTTAAGGAAACAGAAAGAAAAAGAAAAGAAAAATTAACATTGATCACATCCCGTAACATGGCCGCAACTGCAGAGCAGCGCCCACAATGCTCGATGAAACAAACTCGACAATCAATAATAACGCCATGTGAAAGAGAATAATTACTCCACTCGGAGTAGACGAATAAAAAAAAAAAAAATTCATTAATGCGGACATTGATCATATTTTTAAATTACAATTCCATTTCTTTTGATAAATGAAAACAGGATAAACAACGTATGATCACCAGAAACAAGTAGTTGAAAAATGCAGAACAGAGGATATAAACCACAGAACATCAGTTGTTCAAAAATGCCGTAGATGGGGCCTCACAACTGAATGACAAGTGGTTGATATCTTCGCGATATACTGTGCTTACATGATCGCTACAATTTAAATTTAAATGGTTATCATCGAAAAAATTAAACCGTACTTCTAGTATGACTTGAACGAAGCTTGCAGATAGTAGTAACAAAACGCCGAATTAAATTAACCGGGATAGAAGTAATATCATTATACCAAGGCATACTTGGTAGAGACGATTATATAATTTCGTATGTCTTGCCTAAACTAGGCGAACTATTAACGAAGTTCTTTTAATCAGTACAATTGTTCCTTTTAATCATGTCCAAAAGATCCGTAGATGGTATAGAAGGGTATACTAGCCCGTTTAAGGGCACTTCAGCTTTATTTGTCCATTTGGAAATATTTTTCATTTTTGAAACAATGCGAAAAATATCAGTTTTTTTTTTTAATACTGCTAAAAGAAAAATCAGTTTTACTCAAAATAGTAGAAAACATTCTTGATAATCGCAGAAAAACTAGATAAAAAAAAACTCTTTGTCCAACCAAATGTACACACAGCGGCACGATGCGGTTAGCGTACTAGTTCAGTTACTCCACATTTCTGCTTCTTCTTTGAAAGAAATATCATCATGGGGCAAAATGAAGGAAACTTCATCAAAAGCAGCTATTATTAAATGCTACTTTGTACGCAGAATTTATGATTTCTCTATTGTCAACCGAAAAATTAATAAATTATAGTTTGCTATTAAATTAGTATTTTGAATTAGAAACAAAGACTTAGCACATTCAGTCCAGTGAAGGAACAATGCAATTATGCAAATAACATTATCTCAAAGTTGTATTTAAAAATGCGAATAAAGTTGCTGCTCTTTCCATTAAAAAACAGAAAAGAAAAAAAAAGTCTAACAGTAAAATTTGGTGTATACAGCTCATGTAGATGACACTAAAATTATAAAAAACCAAAAATTTTATACATAAAACTTCAAATTGACCTCGATTTTAGAATTCGCGAGTAATTTTATCGAAATATCTCTAGTAACAACTCTGCAAGAGCTAAAAAAGAAAAAAATTTGGTAGGTATCACTGACTTTCAAAACAGGAAAATTATAATTTTTCAAAGTATCACTGAAACATTAGAATACACAACGTAACGCCTATTTAACGTAGAAATTTGCTATGATCAACCCGTGTCTGATTTGTAAATAACAAAACCTAAAAATGGGTCCAAAATTTCGAATTTTTAATTATTAATTGCAAGTGGTAAAGTTGGAATTTGGTGCGTATGATACATCCTATTTCTCAGTAACACAAAAATTAGTAAACTCCAAAAATTTTCCGTATGAAATCTTAAAAGCGAGTAAATCCATAAATGGTCCCGAATTTCAAAGACTTGAAGTATTTTTGTGAATATCAAAATTAACAGCAATAATTTGATTGAAATTTGATGCATATAACATTTCTAAATTTCAAATAATAGGAACCTTAAAAAACCTGAAAAATTTTATCTAAATGAACCCAAATTTCCAATAATACCCAACAACAATTACGAGAGGAAGAACACCAAAATTTGTTATTTACAACACTAATAAGTTGTAAGTAACCGGAAACTTATAACAGCTGAAAAATTTTAATCATAAATCATTACATGGGTCCAAATTTTCATACTTCGAAGTATTTTTATTAAAATTAAAATACGGTAAGCATAATTTAAAGAAGTAAAAAACTGAAATTTAGAATTTATTATACTTCTAAGTTTTAAAAAACAGGAAAAATTATGAAACCCAAAGATTTTTTTATGTAAAACTCCGAGCGAGCTCGGTTTACAAAATTTGAAAAAATTTTAATAAACAAAAGTTTAAAAAATACCCAGTTTTCCAGATAGCCAAAATTTTTTTACAACACTCCTAATTTCAACAAAATTTTAAATGCTAAAAGTTTGTAAAGCTGAAGTACCCTCTCCCTTTTCAATATTTTAAACATAATAATATCGCGATATGTAACATTTTATACGAAACATTAAGAATTAAATGATTAATTATCTCGGGTTAATTTACTTAATTGATGTCGCGATTATATTTCAGTGAAAGTAAATGAAGAGCAAGTGGCTCATAAATTTAATTTTGCATTTTCCCAACTCCCTCCGTAAATGATCTGATCTTTGGTTCACATAAGAAGTGGGTTTATAGAATTGCCAGAAATAGAGCGGAGTAATTCCTTCGGGTTTTTAGACTTTACTTTGGATGAAGTAAGCTGTTCTATTCTTTCTTTGCCTAATAAAGCTTCATCATATGGTGTGGATGGAATGTATGTTGTTTTATTGAAAGAACATTTACCAATTTTCCTGAGATCTTTAACTTATTTATTCAATGAGTCCATTCAATTTGGTAAATTTCCAGACGTTTTGAAATTGGGGATAATTACTCTTGTTTATGAAAATGAAAGCCGCGTGGATATGTCCAATTACAGGCCAATTTACATTCTTCCCGTTTTCTCCAAGGTGTTTGAAAGTGTCTTAAAATAAGAACGGTAAATTTCCTTTCACATAACACAACTTCTTCAGTCCTAATCAATATGGTTTTATATAAGGTAAAGGTACAGATGATGCGTTATTTCACGAAATTTCCTATATTGCGGAAAACTTAGTCATCAGTCGCTTTATACCTGGATTTCAGGAAGGCGTTTGATGTGGTTAATCATGATATCCTCCTTCATAAACTATACTCATGCGGCTTTCATGGTAAAATTTTAGAGTGGTATGAAACATACTTTTCGAATAGAAAATATGCTACCAGAATCAGTGGTATTCTTAGTAGCTTTGTTATTCAGCAGAGTAGTGTACCTCAGGAGGTCGCATATTGGGTCCTATTCTGCTTTTAATATACATCAACAATTTGTGTAATCTCAGTATAGATGAAAAAATATATTGTTATGCTGATGATGTAGTTTTGGTTGTAAGTTCCGGAAATGTATCGTTATTAAAGCTAATGATGCAAAATAATGTATCGAAGGTTCCAGTTGGTTTGAGGCAAATAAATTAATCTCCAATTTAGAGAAATCAAAATATCCGGTCTTATTGGAATAATTTGGAAATCAAGCGGCAAAATAGTACACGTTCGGGTCTTTATTTAGACTGCAAACTTTCTTGCTGCAGGCATCTGACCTACATAACATCTAAATTGCGAAGGTTAAATTACGTGTTCTATTATTTAAGGCAATTTTTCAATGAATATCAGTTATACGGGATATACTCCTCTCTTTATGTACTATCCTATGAAATAATAAATTGGGGTGCCGTACACCGGCTTACCAAATCGAGCAACTAAGTCAGTTACGGGAATCTATTTTTAATATTATAACGAAAGATAAGGGGGAGTTTTATAGAAGTTATTAGGACATTAACGATCCTTATGAAGTTCAGTTGTTACAATACGTTTAGAAAAATTATTATTATTTTCAAATTTCGAAAGTGGGGGGAAATAACAAAAAGTGCAAATATTACGAAGGCTAGAGTGCCGCGTGTAAATAAATATCACACTAGAATTCAAGCCTTTTATATGGGTTCAAAATAGTATAACAAACTACATGAGCACGTAAAAATTCACCTAACAAACTATAAGAAAAAGCGTAAAATTATAGTTTTTTTTTTGACCTGAACAATATAAATTCATTTGGCCAGCAGGCTAACGTTCAAATCATACTGAATTCACGGAAACAAAACAAAATAAAAAAAAAAAAAAAGAGAAAGTAAGAAGACTTTTTCTTGTTTTTATCTAATTATTTAAACATTACTTATACTACTGGATAGTCAGTATAAATTAAGTAACTTCGTCCTGCAATATGGCCGCAACAAAATTATAGTTGATTATATTAATTTTAAATTTTATTTTGAATTTATTTTATTTTGTTTAATAACTAGGGTCATATATAATTATATTTCCTCTGCATATTTTCTGGGTTTATTTTTATTGTTTAACCATCAATGAAACATATGAAGAGATTTTTGTGTTGTATATTTGTTTGCTCTGTTTGATAGGTATGCGTGTATATATATACGTGTGAATGTATGTTGGTACCTGCTTGTATGTTTTTGTGTATATTTTGAGTAGCTGGTGCCTAAGGAAACTCAGTGTCTCATTAGAATATGTTCAAGTATTTGCGCAAATTTTAGAGGTGCATGTATGCAGGGCTGTGCCCAGAATATTGAATATGGGGAGGGGGGGGGGGAATTTTCTTTGCATATTTATTTTATAAATAATACATTTTTCATTAATATTGATACCATTAATAATTTCCATCATTTTGATTTATGTATTAATAATTTACATAAATGAATTACCCCGTATATGAACATTAATAAAAATAACACATGTTATTGATTATACTCGTAATAAAAAAATTTGCATACAATATTAATGAAGTACCTAAATATATGGAGCATATTTTTTCTTTTAAAAGGCGAGAATACCCTAAAAAATCATCAATATTTATTTTAAATTTTTGATTGTTTTCAGACTTTTGTGTATTTATAATATGGGGGGGGGTTAACCCTCCAAAACTCGCCTCCATGGACACGGCCATACATGTATGTATATACGGACGTGTATGGGTTGCGTGCCCGCTTGTGGGTAAGTGAGTAAGTGAGCGAATGAGTGACAGATAGTAAGAAGGCATATGGTTTACATGTATAGATGTTTTGTTTTATTTTGGTATTTATTGATTTAGTTTTAATTGTAATTTATCTGAATGAACAATTCGTTTTATTTCGGCTCCGAATGATTTATCTTATTTCTATTTATGCCTATTTTATAATATAGTAGCTAAATTTTAACTTGTAGTCTTATGATACATACTTTGTTCTAATATGCATATTACGCTCTGCTACACTTTTTTCGTACTCCTATTTGTTATAACCACAGTTTGCGCATGATTGCGTATTTGCGAGTCATTCTTTTGTAAATATAAAAATTTGATTTGATCTGATTTGAAAGAGAGTAATGAGGTAAAATTCTCCTCCCTGAAAACATTTTATGGCGTTGCCACTCAATGATTAATCAGTGAATTAATATTCAAATACAAAGCATCAAAAATTCCTAAAATTTTAAATAATTCAACTCTAAAAATAGAAAAACAATGAATTTTAATTAATCAAAAATTTTACCAAAAACTCAGACTTTATAAAACTTTTACAGTGAAAGAGTTTAAATCAATATCACTAAGCTATAATTAAGTAATAAAGTGTAGTTTTACTGATCCATGTTCTTATTTTCTAATTTCATTATTAACTGAAGATATATATATATATATATATCTATATATATATATATATATATATATATATATATATAATGTAATGAAAATAGATGTGCTTAAAAAAATGAATAAAAGAAAGTGATAATTAATATGAACATGTTAAGGACAGATAACTTGACAATTATATTATATATATATACAACAGATATATTTTGTTAGCTACTGAACTTAGTTGTAATATTGACAAGTTTTTCTTTTTGCTTGAATATATAATACTGAAAAACAATAGTTAATTGTTTTATGTAATTTCTCCGTAGCAGACTTTCCCATAAGAATTAAGTCTCTTTCAGGAATAAATTTTTGATACTCGATATTGAAAAAAAAGTGGCACTGTAATTATAGATATAAAATTAAATGAAGATTTATACGACGCAATGAATGTACTACATGTATGCGATAAAAATGTATATTCTAATGTTCATATTATTCTTTCGATTTTCAATATATCGTTAATATAACAGTCAAAGGCGCACTCAGGATTTTTTTTTTTGGTCGGGGCTAGAATTTAGAAGATAAGTTAGGAAGTGGTAACTCGGTACCTCGACTAAGTACCTATCTGTTTTCGTGGTTTGTAAATTAAAATAAAAAAAATACAAAATTAACGAATATTATTTTTTTTTAAATTACAAAACTGACGAATTTTATTTAAAAAAAAAAAATAATAATAGAAACTTAACATTATGTTTGTAATAAGCACAAATTAGATAAGTATACGAATTTTTGTTTTAAAAAAATTCGCTAAAAGTATATAACATTATACTTGTAATATAAGTAAAAAGTAAATATGTATATTTAAAAAAAAAAAAAAAAAGGTAAAACAAAACATTACAAAAGGAAATTAAGATTTCAAAGATTTTTTGGGGGGAGCAATGGCCCCGTGGCACCCCCCCTTGAGTGCGCCAATGATAACAGTTCTTCAATTTTCAATTGTTTGTCATATTAAAATATACCTTAGAAATGGAATAAATGAAACTCCCCTTATTTATCGCGGAATACATTTTAATTCGGAAGATGTTACGGACATTTCGATAAAGAACAAAATTTTTCTTAAAGGTGAAAAATAATTTTTAATCGATTATTACGAATAACACTGAACATTTTTGATGGTTAAGCAGAGCGGTCGATATTTATACAAAAATTCGTAGGTACGTCATTTTTATTGATTTGGACCAATCCATTTCATTTTTTGTTCAACCATCGAATACTTTTAAGGGAATAAAGAATATTTTACCATCCTGTTTGTTAATTATAGAATATAGTAAGTTATAACAAATTCAAAGAACCTTTTATATAGTTCGTAATCTCTATGAAAATTATTTTTAACCTTTTATAGCAGCTAAATAAAAGCTTTTATTTACAAAAAAATTGTTTTTTTATTCTAATTTATCTTTTTTAGTTTAAAATTATTGTTATCTTTGTTTTTTAATTGTTTTAAAATTACGATTGATTGATGGTTACGCTATTTAATAACGAATTCAAGTGGGCAGATGATAATACCTTAAAGAAAAATTTCTTAAAAATTGATGTATTCAATTTTTAAGAAAAATTATTATATTGTTAGTGAAAAGAAATATTCATGTAAAATTTTAACATCCTCGAAGGGGAAGGGCAAATAGCTTAAAATGAAACTAGAAAATTCCACACGAACAAACAAATAAACAGAACAAGTTAAATGAAAGCTTTTAAAATGGGAAATAGAAAACTTAATAGCGTTCTTTAAATAATTTTTTCATTTATGCAAATCGGTTAAGTAAAATCGTCTTTTGATTTTGAGAGTTGTTCTCGTTAATTATTTATTTATTAGTTTTAACCAGAATTAACAGTATTTCACTAGTATCCACTAATGTGTAAGTGCTCTATTGCCATCCTTATTTTTTATTAGAAGCAATATAAATATTTAATTTAATTCTAAAGCATTATTTTATTTTCTGTAATTAATATGTCTGCATAATGACCGGGGTTATTGGTGATTGATGTCGACCATAAAATTATTAAATATAATTAAAATAGGTTATAGTTGAAATCGGTGTTATCAATCATCTTTCTCGATTTATAATATTTGGCTTTGTTTTTATATCGATTTATGTGTACAATTAGGCACTTTTACGTTGCACACCCTGTTCACATATTAACAAATATTTTTAATAGTATTTCATATAAGTAGTCGTTTTAAACTGATACGTAATTTAACGATTTGATAGAGTTCAGGATTTTTATCACTAAATTAAGCATTTGTAAAAATTTGTATCATATTCTTCTTCTTCTTTTTTTTTACAAGTGTGACCCATTAATTTGGT
Organism: Icerya purchasi; assembly: GCA_039619475.1. NCBI lineage: Eukaryota > Metazoa > Arthropoda > Insecta > Hemiptera > Monophlebidae > Icerya > Icerya purchasi. The sequence goes on along the minus strand of CM077115.1, from coordinate 396,004,991 downwards.
GCCCAGGCCACTTCCTGTTAATTATTAAATAAGTAAAAGGTAAAAGGCGAAAATTTATTCGTCGACGAAGAGAAGTAAGAGACGGAAATTATTAAATAAAAGCTTTCAGTTTAAAAATTTATTCTTTTCTGTTTATTTTAAATTCTTTTACTTTTAGAAAATATTTGGTTCTTACTTTTTATTTTATAAAATTAGTCCTCCATTTGAACAATTTCTTACAATGTAAATATGGAAAATTGTAGTTAATTTTTGGTTGGTTTTACGATTTTTGAAAAAAAATAAGCAACAATAATGATAAAATCGAATAAGGTCAGATTGAGCTTTTATACCGCAGTTATTGCACTTTTATTGTTCCGTTCCTAAGAATATTTTAAAATTAATTGCGCTTATCTAACTTTCGGGGTACTTTTACCAAAAAAAAAAAATAAAAAAAAAAAAAAAAAAGTATAAAGAAGAAAACCTTTTAAAATAAAGTGCTTTAAAGAACGGTGTTTTTATTATTACGGAATAATAAATCTTTTCCGAAAAAGCGAAAGAATTTTTTTTTGAATCTATATTAAAGAACGATAACGACGAAATACCCTTTTAAATTACCACTTCCTAACTTTTTTTAATTGATCAAATGGTATTCACAGCCGGGCCAAAAAAAAAAAAAAAAAAAAAATGAATTAACTCTTTTCAAATATTTTTTTTTAAAAGATAACGCACAAATTCGCGTAGTTAAAAAGCAATACTAATAACCCGTTTTTTTTTTTTTTTAATATTCTATTTAAAAACAGCGTACGAAATATTTCTCGTAAATTTGTAATCGGACGGTTTTATGGAAAAACATTATTCCTTCGGTTATTCTAGCTCTTGATACCTTTCTGCCGGCTATCTCTGATCGTGTAAGGATCTGAGTCTCTCTTATCTCTCTGTTTCACTGTTCCTGGGCCAATGTTCATGTTGACAAATCCATTAAATAAATAAATAAAAAAAAAAACAAAAAAAAAACATTATTACTTGTATTATTGGTATTTTTTAATTTTAAGCGTGACACACATACGTAACGTTAATTTTAGCGACATATACAGAAACCGGTATGATTGTATTAACGAACTGTCAATGTCTTCGCTCTCACTTAAATTAAGCTTTTCACAGATTTCTACTAGAAAAAAGTGTCTTGGACATCGTCCAAATTAAATGAGCAGTTGACGAGGGTATTTAAGTAGTCACGCGCCCCCATTGAAAAATAGAGTTCAATTATTTGAAATGGGACCGCGTGATATTAGCAAATAGTATCCAAGAGAAATTTAAAAGAAACATAGTAGTAAATAAAGTAGTACTTATATATGTATATATATATATAGGAAGTGTCCCCCTTTCGGAGCAGTCATCAGACTGCGACGATGACAGCCGCGATAATTATACGATCAAATTATCGTGTACAGTCGGAAAAAGTGATGAGCAAACGATATTTTTGTTAAATTGACGGCAGACAGGTATTTAAGCATAATAATAAGTTAACATAGAATCCTTTAACGTATTGTTAAAGTATAAAAATTAAATTGTAACAAATACAAGTACAACAAAATTTAAATGTATAAACAATTACACTACTTAGAAACGCGTTTTCGGGCATAGATGATCAGCTAAAATTTATAAAACAACACAAAGTATATTAATCAGAGAAAATTCTAAATCCCACTGATGTCAATGTAGAAAACAGAAAAGCATTTATACAGATTAACAATTTTGAAGTCCCCGCCTTTTGATTTAACATCGACTTTAAAATTGTTAATCTATATAAATACTTCTGTTTCCTTTATTGATTTTAGCGTGATTTAGAATTTGTCTGATTGATATACTTTGTATTGTTCTATAAATTTTAGCTGATGATGAGCTATGCTCGGTAACGGTTTCTAAGTAGTATATTTGTTTATACATTTAAATTTGTTTGCAATATCTGTATTTTTGTTACAATTTAATATATTTTTATAATAATAAGTCAACGATTTTTTTTGTTTTTGCTTCTTTTTTTTTGTGTGCAAAATCAGTACCGTGTACTGAATTTTGAGGGGGGGAGGGTTGAAAATTTTCTTTGCATATTTATTTTATATGTAAACATTTTTCAATGGAGTATATTTTTTCGTCTTTTTTTTTTTTTAATGTAAGAACACACTAAAAAATCATCAATATTTATTTTAAATTTCTGATTTTTTTCAGATTTTTGTGTATTTATAATAACTATTTCAGTTCTAATGGGAGGAGGGGGTTAGCCCCCCGTGGACACAGCCTTGTGCGGAATATTTCGACATGAGCACGCGCGCTTTTTTAAATGTAGCGTGGACGTGACGAAGAGAAATGAATAAAAAATCCCGCTTAATTTAGGCGCGTATAATAAGAGAAACGCAAACTGTCCACGATAGCCCGCAGAGCTTTTCCTCACGGGGTAGAGAATGGAAACGAACATTTCGATACTATATATAGCGGAAAATTCATTGTGAAAACATTAAAAATTACATTAACAGTTTTAGACCACAATTCTCGCGAAAAAAATAGTGCTGCGAGTAATTTTACTTGCGTCGTTTCTATTTTTTATAATGTTATTTTTCACTTCCTCCGATCTCTTTTAGTTCCCTAAATTCGACTTCAGGGCAGTAACTGTTTTACGAATCCAGGGCGGCGCAGTTGCTTAGTACCTTAACTCTTAATGAAGCAGCGATGCGCGCATTCAACGTGAATTACACAATTGAAGAAAAAAACAAAAAAAGCGAAGAAAATTGTTCTCTCTTGCATGTGTAGATCCGTTTGTAGGGTGTCAGTTTTGATTATTTCCTTGCTCGATGTAAGCGATGTTCCAAATAAAGAAAATTAGCAATAATAAACGAGACTACTATATTTAGTGTGATTATTATAATGTGTTAATTGCCATAGTGATTTTAAATTCAAAACCGCGCGCGCCATATCAGTCGATTTAATCCAATTTTCAAATACGGACACTTCCAGGAGTGAAACACATATTCTTCCGTTGTTATGTCTATCGCGACAAAAGGAAGTATTTCAGTTCTGGAAACACAGATTGTTCTTAACATCAGCATTACGCTTCATATGGTGAAAGTTCTCCACCGTTTCGTTTTGCTGTCTAGTTGAAAAACTTCAAATCAGTCTTGAAAAAATTATCATCGACGTCCTAAATTAAGCGGATTATAAAAATTTTAATTAAAAATTTGATGGAATCTATATTTTATAGCTGTTTGTGTGTCAGTCGCTACCGAGAAGTGTCTAAAATGTCCTGTGGTTTGGTGGCGCTTTTTAAAAACAACCCCGAAACGGACAATTTAGTTATTGTGAAAACGTTCACAAAGCGGGAAAAAGAAGAGTAAAAAGATAGTATGTCCGAAAAAGTCGTACCACAAAAAAAAAAAAAAAAGGAAATTAAAAACTGGGAGAATACGCAAATTAAGTAAACAAAAACAGAAACGAATTTAAAAACGGCCTCGTCAAAGTAGCATTTATCAACATTTAGACCCGAGCATTTCGTAACCTTTTTGTATAGTTCGCACCCGCGAAAAATTAATTAATGAATCCTCGCTCGCGATTATATTCTACGCTTCGTAATAAAATTTTTACTAAATCGCGAAGCTTTTCTTTTCTATTTAATAATTTAATAGACCGCATTATTCAGCTAAAATTTCAGCAGATCACCTTAAATTAAGTTATTTTCTTCTTTTATTATTTCGCTCAAAAATTTATGTATATAAAAAAAAAAAAATGTTTGTATTGCGAAATTTTTTATTTTTCACTTTTAATGGACTCGCGTCAACTGGCCCACGGGACGGACTATCGCTACTTTTACATGTTATACTTTAACGAAAGAGAAACATGTGAGAAAAAAAATTGTAACTAGTTAAAATAAACTTTTTTTTCGCCGCCGTTTGAGTGTCGGTTTTTTCGTGACTACGCCGAGAAGTAGGAAGTCTACAATGGGTTAAACTGGTCAATTTTTATAAAAAGGAAAATTTTGGAAAATCTTTTATACGGATTTTTTTTTTCATTCTTTTTTTTAAGAGAAAAAAAAGAAAAAATCAAAAAAAAAACAAAAAACGGTTAACGATTTATTTCGGTTATCGCCTTTGCCTCGCACAGATACCGCACGATTTTCGGCGTTGCGTATTGAACAATTCGCACGGTAGATAGCGGGACCTGTCGGGAGGGAAGTGTGGTGCATTCTATCGATGCATCGATTAAGTTCGATGTTGCGTGTTTGTGAAAGTGAAATGTAGAGGGCAGTTGCTGAATAAGCGTCTCCGATGTTTCGGCATAACTGGAAAATTTTTAATTTCTCCTTATTACACCGCATTATGTCGCTGACACATGCATTCGATTGCAGACCGCTTCATTTTTCTGATATAGAAGAATTTTAAACATAGGGCCCCCTTTTTCCTAATAAAGGAAAGTTGTCCTTTTCCTTTATGAAATTTCGAAATTTCCTTACGCTATCACCTTTTTTTTCTCTCTTCATTTTTCATCAGATTTTAATTTTATCGCTAATAATATAGACATTTCGCTTGATCCGCGTCAAATTGCTTCATCGTTTTAAAATGACAACGATTTGCTGATGACGACCCAGATTTACGGAGATTGTTGGAAAAGTGATTTCATTCGAAGAGAAATTCGAATTTCGCTAAATTTCCAAAACCGTGTTAGTAACATGTTTTGTTATATTATGCTGTTACTACGCATTACGAGAACTGCTAGGCGAAAACTAATTTTTGCCGTAAGTGCTCGTTAAAAACGCTTTTTAATATTTTGGCGAGAAATATATGTATATATATATGTATATATACAAAAGTTTTTTCGCGAATGTTTTCTGTCGAAATGCAAAGTGAATGATATAAAGGTCGAAACGGCGAAAAAAAGGGCTTCTCTTTTTAACCGATTATTCGTGAGAAGGGAGAAAATTACTTTTTTTTTTTATTATTAAAGGAAAAAAAAGAGGTCTAGGTTACACTGAAAGTTTAATTAACGTGTAAAAGTGTGAATTAAAAACAACAACGACGATTGTATTTATCGTTAGGATTCTCTACGTGTAATTTTTCCGAGTCCGTTGTTATAACAAAAAAAAGAAAAAAAAACGTTGGCGTCGATTAATATTTTATTATCGCGTTGATATAGTAAGTTATTCGTTCATTTACGGTGCAAAAATAAAACGCGTTCAATTTGTTACGGATTATTTTACACTTGGCGAATGTGCAAAGCGAGATTTCGGAACCGCGTAAAATCGTACTGCATTTCTATTTATGCCTTAGCACTAGCATAAATTATACCGTGAACAGTGAACGATTAGAATATAGCGGAATAGAGGTTGTTGAAAATCGTGACACTCAGTATTTATCGCGAACCGAATATTATCAATTTTGATTTCGCGGCATTTTCGAAATTAATGGTGAAAAGCTTTTACGCAGTGCTAGCAACAATTTGGATCGTAAAACGACAATATGGACAAAACGCCAGTTCGGAAGTTTTTCACTCTTAGTTTCCGCAGTGATAAAAATGCATTCTCATTAAGTCCTCCGGACCTCAGTTAATGTTCCGTTGTTCGTACAGTGTAAGTCAGCTGGCGTTGACGTTGTTCTTGCACAATATAAGCGAATAATGTGCAGCGGCTAGAATGCATTTGCACGGAGGTAATAAAAAAGTACGCAAAAACGTATAATAATAATCTGGCACAATAGTCTGTGTTACGGTAAGAAACTGAGGAGGAGCCCAGGTTAACGACAACTACGATAATGCACTATTCAGTTGCAATTTATTTCGTAACCATTAACGAATTTCACCGAATACTGCACCGCGTTCAACATTAATACGCAGTACGCTACTTATATGACTTCTTATCGATCGAGGTTAATATCTTCTGGTTAACGGGAATGATGTTACGAACAACGTGAGCAGACGAAAACCCATAGCAATAGCCGATAGCAATCGAAAAACTCTTGACGAAATTGGTTTAAAATAAAAAAAAAAAAAACAAATGTTTAAAAATAGCCTTTTAGCTATGCACTAAAAGGAAGTACGAAATATCTTTATTAGTGTGCGACTCTACCAGATACGCGCATCTTAACATTAAAATTTGAAACTACAAAATACTATTCTAAAAAATAACTGCGGCAGTTACAAAAATATTCGGTATGTGCGGTATTGCGATGCACAACAATGGAACAACATATAATGGTGATTGTAGTTTTCGTTTAGGATGCATTATAACATTAATATTTAATTATTAATCTACGGCCTCCGCTTTTATTTTTCAGAATATTTTTTGTAGTTTCAGATTTTAATATTACGTATCTGGTAGTCGCACATTAATAAAGTTATTTTGTACTTTTCGGTGCATAAATAAAAGGCTATTTATAAAAAGTTTTTTTTATTTTTTTTATTTTTTTTTTTATTTTTATATTTTTTAGTCTGGACTTTTTACTATGTATTTCAATAAAAAACAATAAATTTAGAATTGCATTTTATTTTATTCAATATCTTGATTATAGAACATTAACAGAAATTTGTGTTACATTTTAATTCTTTCAATTATATTGTCTTTTGTTTTTCATACAATACATACCGAATCATCGGCACATGAAACATAATGTTTGACTAATAGACCGATCTTTCCAACGATATATCACATGCCCGAAAAAAAATATATATATATTTTTTTCCAAAATTATGAGCTTTCGGCGCCCCGAGGGTCTAATTTTAAAGTTGGAAACCCAGTGTACATATCATTGTATTGTCATCTATAACAAGCATTTCTGCAAAAGGACACTTTTTTTAATTCATCGGGAAGTATATAGGTGAAAAATCGTTCGCAAGATTCCCCGCAGGCAGACAGTTAGAATGACGAAGCGAGCTAAATAAAAGGCTATAAAAGTGACTTTCATTTTCTGTTTCGTTACGTACACAGGTAACTGTTGCGCAATAAATTGCTTCGCTATTGGGGAAGCACGCGAAAATCTTCATAACGGACAACTAGCTTTTCGTATGTTAACCACGGGTACAAACGAATATGTAAATACAACACAGGATAATAATATCGACTGGCGGCGCGCTATTGGGGTCATCGGATGAGCCTTTTTCGATTGATGTGTTACACTGAGGAATTTCGAAGTTGCGTGTGTGTCAAGTATAATTACCGCCGTAAGAGGAGAGTTATTTTATGACTTTTGAGAACTTAATTCAACCGAAGTGTAAAATAATCTAAACCAAATTGTAAAAAATAACTTACTCCGTCTGCAGTAATCAGCTAATGGAAATTACTACTTCCCACGATTGCGCATCATTATCATTTTTTTATCCGGTATCAACAAATCTGGTCCTAAGAAGCTACACTTTTTTTCTTTATTTTCTTTTGGTTCTGTCACACGGACAACACTTAATCGGTTTTTACCAGTAGTGAACCCGGCGAATGCTATTTTATCACGAAGTATTTTATTTACGCTGTACAGATGCTTCATCTGAAATGTGTCCTTGAGATGCGTCAACTTTTGCAATTAAATTTTATTCGTGAAACGAAAGACCAGACAAAACTTAAAGATGGTAGATTGAAATATTTACCTTTTTTTTTTTTTGTGTATTTTTTTTTTTTTAAACGCACGCACAAAACCTAGTTTTTTCTTTCGGAACATTATTTGCCTTTTTTTTTTACTAAATACAGACATCGCTTTAAAAATTTTAAAAAAATCTCAAAAAACATAAAAAAGTAATCACTAGGTGAACCGTAATATATTTTACAGTTAAATATTCCTTTAAAGCGAATTATGATTATTCTTAAACAATATTCGAGCAGTCAGCAGCAAATTCAAATTACAGCAATTAAAGAGAACCATATTAAATTACAGTGGTACAATCTCAATCGTTTTCTATCATGTACTGAAAATATCAGTGAAAAGTATGGCTTTTTAATTTCTATAAGTTGAATTTGCTAACTTTAAAAGTTGTTTTAAAAATAACTAGTATGTTTTCACTCTTAAAGTATATTATTTTGGAATATATTATTTTTTATTTTTTATTTCTTAGTATGCGTTTTTGTTAAATTTTTAGATTAATACTTCAAGTCGGTACACTATTTTTAACTTTTTTCAATCATTATTTCGAGCTGAATTACAATGAAATTTTCTAGGTCGATCAGTTGATTAATTTTAATCAACTCGGTTTTATCATCAGACCCCCCATGTTTTTTGAATTTCAATTGTTTCATATTTTTATTACTAATTACCTCGTTTTGTTTACGTTTGAGGCTATGTACTCTTCTTTCCGATTGATCATAAATGTTTTTTTTACTAGATTGTTCGTTCGCTAACGCAAGCAACCTCGGTACACTTCGATAGTACACACACACACACACACACGGGTTAAAAACTATCAAAAATAATACGACCGTTTTCATTTTAAATCGAACAAAAATTTTGTTTTTTAAAACGAGCTGTCAGCAGAGATTTTTTTCCTTGTTCCTTTATTTATTTTTTTCTCTGAACGTAATAGATATTAATAATTTGAAAGGTATAATAACCTCTTTGTTGTCGAATTTGTTCGGAACTGACGTATAATATCTAAATGGGCGCTTCATATAAGGACGTTGATAATATCGTCCTCGAAAAACTGAAATGCCTGGAGAACTAAGAATCAAAAAGTACTACGTTAATAAAAATTTTAATTTTTAATTTAAATATACGGCTTCTCCTCTGGACAAGTCATCGACTAATCTGTCTTTATTGAAAAATACCTTAAAATAAATGGTTTTCACGTTGATTGTCTTAACTTTGTATATTTTTATCGAGCGGAGAGAGAGGTATATTTCACCGTGTTTTTAAATATTGGAGAGGCTATCAACGTCGGCCGAAAAAAAAAAAGAAGAAATATCGAAATATAGATAAAAAATACTAGTCTTTTTTCCTCCGGAAATCCGTTGATTGTAATCTCTAAAAATATGTGTTTCTGTATTATCATAATGGTGTTATTATGCTAATGCGTGAAGATTATTTAAAATACTGTGGAAAACATTTCATTGACACGTCGAGATTTTTATGTACGATGTGAAAAAAGAAACTAAAATCCCGGGAGTATTAAGTGTAAATTCGATTTGATGGTTTTTAATTCGAATCTTTTTAATCTATTTACCAGCTGAATATTAGTGAAATCGGTGAGACCAACGCGTTTACGCACGTAAAGCGCAACGCTCATTCGTTTAATGGTTTATTGTTACTCGAGTGAACGAATGAGAAATGGACACGTATTGTGACATGATTGTGTACGTAATGTTTTACCGAAATTAGCGTTGGTATCAAATACGAGCTTTCGGTTTGTTTAAAATATTTGACAGAGAAGGCGTCTGAAACAACAGTGTGAAGAATAATGAAGTAGTAGTTCGAAAAAAAAGGTGAAAACAAAGATGGCGATCAACAGTTGAGCCGCTGCAAATGGTCAGCTTCTTCTTTTGGTTAATGAAAAAAAAGTTTACGTTGACCAGGGAAAAACGCAGACTACACACTAATTCGTTCGGAAATTATTCGTTCATTGTTTATTGTGTGTGTGTGTGTGTGTGTGTGTGTGTACTTCCAAGTTCCCGTCGTCTGGATGAAGTAAGCGCTTACTTCCAGCTATGGAATCGGCGGAAACTTTATCACGAAAATATGTCTGTTGGCGTCCGTACGAACGGAACACGATGTACCAGCAGTTCGTAGGCGTTACTCGGACGAGCCGGTGTCTTTTAAGTTACGAATTGTTGTTAAAAATAAATGATAACATTCGTAAAATGTAAATATAAATAGAGAATGAAGAAGAAGCGAGGGGAGATGAAAAGGAGCGTCTAGACAGCATACGTTCGGCGTTATTCCCCGGTAGTAGAAGTTGGAGTCGATGACCGATTTCTATATTAATTTCTTTCGGAATAAGTTCTATAGCTCTGCAGAGAGACTGCCGGTGGTAGCGGCACTAGTTGGAAAAACTCCAATGGCGAATGGTATTTAAAAAATTCACATTCTAATTACAGCTGGGGCCTATCAGATTTTTTACTATGCAAAGTATTTCCAGTTAACCTCTAACGTGCCAATGTTGGGTGGGGTTTAAACTTTTTCTTTTTTTTTTTGAAAATTATTAGCCTATTTTTTTCCCCTTGTAAACTCATCGCGCATGGTCTTCATGCATAGTTAGCTAACTTGAAAAACTCCTATTAACTTAAAAGCTCAACACAGATTTGACAAAAAAAAAAGGTGAAATATTTAGGGGCTAGTCGGGCGAATTTCAAAATGGAGCATGAAAATAAGCGACCCATCGAAAGTCCTGTGTTCAGGTGTATCTATCATATATGTATCAAAGCATCAAACAGGAAATTCTTCCGTATGATAACGCTACGAATTGACATATCCAATTAAGGATCAAGTGTGGTTGACGAAAAAGAACTGTCGCATGTTCAAAACCCGGAAGTATCATCTTTTTTAATCTTCAGTTAAGACTTAGGGGGGGGGGGGGGTTAAACGTTTTAAATCGAACTAATTGTAAAATATTTAGTGTACTAGTGCGTAAATAGCAAAAGACAACACGTCGTAATTTAATCTTAATTATAAATATTATTTATTCGAAAATAATTCTAATAATAGCTCCATATAGAGTATAAAAAAACAAAATTCTTAGCTCACTCGGATAAATTCGGAATTCAGAAAATTCCATTAATCCTTTAAATTAACTGCGTGCTATTGTATAGGTTTTCATAATAAGTCTATAAGAAAAAAAAAATAGTGAAACGCATTAATGATGTAGTGAACATCGTCTGTTTTTTCTGTTTTCTTTTTGAAGTAATAAAATTATATTAACCAGATATCACAATTCAAAAGTCGATAATTTAAATTTAACAGAATCATATTTTAGACGGTCAAAAAGTTATCAAAATTATTATACGGATTTCGTACATAAAAATTAACGGAAAATACTAGAAAGCCGAATGCGATAAGAGTCATTTAAGCTTCACACACACACACACACACACACACACACACACACACACACTGCCCCGTTCAGTTTATGATGATCGGCTCTCACTTGAAGAAATAGAAAAGTACTGTTATTTAAATTTAAAAAAAAAAAAAAAAAAAAAAAAAACCGATAAAAAAATTAAACAACCGCTCCAGCAATTCAAGCTGAATCGAAAACAGTATTTCACACGCTTTGTCCGAACTCCCCAGCGCTAGTGTCTCTACCGAGCACTATTATTGAGCCGATCGAAACGTTAATCCATATTGGAAACGACACGTTTGATCGATTTCTCGCAGTATTTATCTAGGTGCAGGCGTTAATCAGTGATTGGCTTACTAGCTCTTATGCAGCAATTTCATAAAAATGTATATTACTTCTTCGTCACATTATCGCTCACATTTAAAAGTTACGTCACGTAATTTCTTTCAAATGCCGTAGGTGATAAAGAATGCAAAAATACGTGTTGGCCAAGAAGATATTTCGTATTTTCCATTTCACAACGGTACGTTAAACCGCCAAACTATTGACAGAAGTGTGCATATTTTATAGATAATTTCTATTAATTTGATTAGAGGAATAATGAAATAATAGAATTACCGCGGCTATATTCGTAAACTTAATTTTATACCTAAAAACATTCTGAAATTATCGGTGGAATTAGACAATTAAAGATTTTTTAAAATTAGGGACCGACTGATTTTTATACCTTTAATTTAGAGGCTAGAATCATCACTGAGAGGGGGGGGGTAGTTTATTCAGAGATCTGTTTACCTGAGATCAAAATATTTGAATACTACCTATAATAGAGATATTTTTCGATTAGAGACGCTTATTGTTCAAAATGTCAAGAAAGCGAACAGGTACGTGAGAAATTTCTAATCAAAAGTATGTAAACTTCGAGAAAAAAATGGATTTTAAAAACGTGCAAATTGTTTTACGTGCTTGCTTCAGAAAATAAGTCGAAAGCGATATTGAAAGAATAGGACGAAAATTAAAAATCTTCGAATTAACTCTTTTTTTTTTTTTTAATCTTTTCGGTTTAACCATTCGCTTTATTCCTTACTTCTTGATATGCCGTTTCTTTTTCTCCCTGCTACCATTCTATTCTCTCCATTCGCCGGATCTTATAATTTTGCATGCGACGATTAAAAATCGTGTGTCCTTTTAATGCTCTTTTTCTTATTCTACGAACAGTCTCATTTAACTTCTTATTCCTTAAAGAGAGTATCTCGTTTAACCCCTCACATTTTCTGATCCTGCATACCTTTGCTTCCCTTAAATATATTCAATATTTCGTAGAATCAAATGACTGTGAAATAACTAAAATACTATTATGATGAGTGTCTCGTGATGGCCGAGCTCAAAAAACCAAAAAAAAAAAACAACAAAAAAGTTGAAAAATGATGGAGTCTTTCTTTAGATAAGTTTTTAGTCGTACAACAAAGCGCGAACTTAAACTAATATCAATTTAGCATGCAAACGTAATTTGGAAAAAAGTTAATTTTTAACAAGGCAAAAAATTAATTATCGATGTTAATTACTACGGATAAATATCGATTCAAATAAAGAAAACGAATTTGAAACCGCAAAAAAGCCGCTTGCCAACTCATCATCGACGGAAATATATTACATGTCCTAGTATTACTGCGTACAACTTTTAACCATTTGCATACTCTTTGTACATTAGTAGTTTTACCGGCCAGTGGTGGTCTCATATGATTACACCGGGGTAATTAACGGTGAATGTTAATACTCAGTTGTTATTGAAATAAGCGTTAAGAAAAAAAAAAAAACAAAAAAAAAAACGAGTTTCCTTAGTGATATATTTTGTTTAACATAGCCAGACAAAAATATACTATTAGCAGCTCATCACCGACAGAACTTGAGCTTTACTCCTGGACCACAATCTTTAAACAGTACGAAAAGTAGCATTATTTTAGGTTGGTCTAATCACTCAAAAATATTTATACTAAAAACGGCGAAATAAAATAATTCAAAAAAAAGAAATCTATCGACTTCGTTATTTACCACCCTAAAACCTGAATAAAAATGCACCAAAAAGTAAAATATAATCACAAAATATTTCTTTTACTATAAAATATAATACCTACTTAAGAGGGGATATTATGATGGCTCTTAAACAACATTAAATGCCTTAATTAGAGTTCCGGTATACCAAATTCAAATTACGACGACAATTAAGAAACCGCATTAAATATGCTCCTCATATTTCCAGTGACTTATCGAAAGCAACTCCGATTGTGTTTTTATACTCGTATAATTTTTAAATATTATTGCAATTTGAATTTGGCGCTGACTATAATCAGTATTCAATGTTCTCTAAGAATTATTTATAATACCTCCTTAAGATGTATTACTATGAAATAATAATTATTTTTTTAGTGTTCAATGTACTTTTTACTGAATTTTTAGAGTAAATATTTTAATATCGGTATTTTTTTTTTTTTTTTTAAAAAACAATTTTATATTTGTATCAAACTACTCTCAGTAGTATTCATGTTTCTTCTTGTTAGTATAGTGTTTTTATGCTTTTTTTGTTTTTTTTTTCACATTTCGAACTAACAGATGCTGTCTGTAATCACACACTGCATCGGTCCGAAACCGAATAGCAAAAATACTTTTATTCAGGTATTTAACCACGTAGCGAAGATACTCGAATTCGAGAACTCACTGGATCGGTCGTAAAAATTACCTTTTGCAGCCATCGAGATATTATTTCACGTTAAATATGGAGCACTTGGGTTATTTTTGTTTGTTTTTCCTGTGTTTGGCAGCTCGTTTTCAATTTTTCTGTCACTTCTCTTCTTTTTCCTTTTGTTTCTTTTTTTTTTTTTTTTTTTTTTTTTGCGCCCTTTAGAAAATAATCTTCACTCCGATACAGTAACCGAAATTGACAAAACAAGTACTTAGATCGGATGGTACTCACTGGAGAGGATAAGAGGGAACTTCGTTTCGCATAATGGAAAATAGAACGGCATTGCGAAATCCTCGTATCCGCAACTAACAATGTAAAAGACGATACTATGTAGTTTTGTTACGGGGGTAAGAGAGCGAATATGTTATCTAGATGTAGTTAAAAACCGTAGTAGAGGCAAAAAAATATACTTTTTACTCGTTAACTTGTTAAATTAGTAAAAAAAATTAGAAAATTGTAAGAATTGCACCCTTACTTGAAGTAAAATATAAACATAACATCCGGGAACCGATCAGTTAATTCCAAATTTCATTACTAGATTATTTCACCTACGTCATAGAGGCTAAAAGTCGACAACGCTTTGTGTAATTTGTAACAATTTTTCCGTTTGTTGGATCCTTACTATCATTTTAAAAGAATACACGCATATAAAGTTAAGAGTAATCCTAAATCTTTGATACCATCATGAATTGTGCAATTAACCTTTTCTCAATCGATTTAAAAATCTCCAATGGATCTGAAGAGAAAGTTCCATTCTCATGGGAACCGCTTTTACTTTCCAGATTTTCCTGGGATAACCAATATTCGATTTCAGACTGGACGAGTCTCGATAACCTATGGGGCACCTCCGGTTTGGTAGCCGAGTACCTTAACTATTAGGCTGTCACATTTACTCCTGCAAAGTCTTCTATAGTTCCAATAAGAAGAGTCGATTTTAAAAAAATAAGCCATTTCTCTTACCTTAAGGTCTGCGCAGCAATTTCTAATTTCCATTTAATTGTCGTTAAAAAAATGTTCATACTACTCCTGAAGCGTAAGAATGGGGGCTACACCTTACTCGGCTGAAAAACCCGGTTACCCCTTAATGTTTAATTTAAAAAAAAAAAATATTTCTATAATAGAAATTTTCGGCCACATTAACTAATTGCTTTCTAATCTTTTTAGTGTCTTTTGGTTAGAGCTTGTAACTGTTTTTTATTGGCAAAGAGGTGGGGAAAAAAAAACCTTTTAGCTGGATAGTTTGCGCAATATTGAATATTTCTACAACCTAATATTGCACTTTTTTCGAATACCTAATTTTTAAATTTCTTCGCTCCTTCCCCGTTTTGTTCAGTCACGGTTCTATTTCTCCTTCCTTAAATTCCCGTTAAATATGGTTTTATCGTTTAAATTCAGTAGCTAATATTTTTGCTTCAAATGTTTCACACATATCGGGCAAACGACAAAGTGACCTACACGACGATATGGGAATCTTATTTATTCAACTAACGTTTTCTTTTTTCTGAAACATTTTACACCGGAATGGAAAATTCACACCGGAATTTATACATTTTCTTATAATATAGCGGAGAAGAAATTATTTTTGAATAATACCGAAAAATTTTAATAATAGACACATCTATTTGCCAGAAGAAACAAAAAAACACAATTTTGTACTATTCGCGCAAAATGGAAGACGAAGGTAAAGAAGAAAAAGAAATAATAATAAGTTTAAAAGAAATTCTCAGAATAGTACCTATAAAAAAAGAAAAGAGAATAAGCGAAAAAACAAATAAGAACAAAATGACGATTTAACTAGACACGAGAATAATATTGTATAAATAATGGAGAGGAAACATATTTGAAATACAAGGGAAAAGCGAATAAAATGTAGAACTGAAGAAATAACATTAAATTTTAAGAAAAGCTTGGAATTTAGAAAACGAGAAAAAATAAATTGAACAAGTAAAAGGTAGTACGAGAAAAATATAGATATCATTTGGGGCATTAGCAACGAAGGAAATTAAAAGGAAATATTTATGGCAAGAAAAAAAATGGACGACGTCGTAAATAAATTCACCGAAGACTGAGCGTGAATTTGATAAAGCAGCGATACAAAAAGAGAGAAACAGAAAACAAGAAAATCTACACACATTTGATCATAAAGAGAAATACGAAGATAAAATAGAATTAATGAAGCGGTTACCCCTCAAAAAAAGAAAAAAAAGGAAAAAAAAGAGCTGTGTATAGATGACGTTAGAATAAAAGATATTTTAATAACAGTCCGATTTCTGCGCATGATGAAGTACGAATAAATAAATATCAAAAATATAATAAATTCACAAAATATACAATTCTCAAAACTGGAAAATACAAACCGACATATTTCAGAATCATTCTATATAATCGTGGTTAAATTCTATGAATTTATTATATTTCCGTTTTTTTGTTTATTCGTAACCGATATTATAAAAAAAGTAGAAACAACATCGGAAAAAAAAAACTGAACGAATAAATAATACGTCCGAGAAAGAGGGAATTCCGGAAAATAGAAAATGTTAACGGTAAAGTCGGTATGTAAAAAAGTTTAGCAAATACCAAAATTATATTATCTCGTAATGTGATGTAATTGCGAAGATTCTAGAAAAATATGTAATTACATTTGGTAAAATATTTGGAACACTATACCATATATATATATATATAAATATGTATACGGTTTTCAGAAATGTGAATCAACACCTAACCTGTATAGATTTTATCCAAGAGTGAAGAAATTATTAAGTGAACTAAAAATAACATTTGAAGAACAAAAAGGTCATTTGAAAATTACCTATGTATATCTAACTGAAAAACAGTTGTAAGTATTTTAGTAGGCGAATAAAATAGGAATATAAATAGATTCAGGTATTGCACAGGGAAGCAATATAGAGAGCTCCAATGATGTTTGTTATGCGTACAATGGATTATAAGAAGACGCTTTAAATGCGTATCGACACATGTTTGCATTTATTTATAACGCGGGGAAAAAAATAGATCTACAATATCCTACGTACTGTGAGAAATTATGTAAGCAAAGAATTTTTCTCTTTAAAAGTAGTACGTACTAGTGGAATCGAGACTCGGAAAATAGGAAATCTTACACGTGAACCTAGAAAAAATAAATATGTTACAGATAAAAAGTTGGCATATCGAAGAAAGAGAATAAAACAGCAACAAGTGAAATATTTTGAAAAGGGAAGAAGCATTGAAAATGTAAATGAGTAGTTGTGTTGTTATGTTGCAGGAGAGGTTAATGTGATAACGTAGACATCTGGCTGTGTTCCATAAGATAAGTGAGGCTAGATGGTTAGTTCATTGCTGATTGGCAGAGTTTACTGCTCAATCGAGAATTCTGTGATTAATGTCGGGGGATTGAGCTGTTTGGGTTAGTTTTTGTCTTTTCGGTGGGCTTTCAGAGTTGGAGTACGTCTGGAGGAAATTTGTTATGGCGTATGGGTTAGCGGCGTTAGAACAGGAATGGCTGGTAGCTTAGTTGGTCGATTTGGGTTGGTGTTTGCAGAATTATACACTTAGAATTCCTTGCGTTAAAATTAAGATGAAATTAGAGGGGATCTAGTTTTAGGCGGGGAGGAGTGTCAGGTGAAGCACGAGTAAAATGTAATTCTGATGTGAATTAAGGTCAGTGAGAAGTGTGGAAGAGTCCAGGGTAGCTAGGTTTTCGTGGGCTATTAGGATAACCGGTATCACCAAAATGTTTTGAGTTGATTTGTGGTAGTGGAAGTGTTTATAAATTTTTCAAGGGCTCAGCCATATAGGTGTTAGTTGCGTTGATGCTTAGCATTAAGTTCTGCAATTAGTAGAGTGATGCTAGGCTGGAAGAATGTGGCTTAAAGATCTTGGAGGGGGAGTTATGTGTTTGAAGGCAGTAACCATAGTGAATATGGTGATGGGTTTCTATGATGATGGAGAAGAGTTCTGTATTGTTAGCGGTGGTGATGGGGTGAGCATGATGGCGGAGGAAATTGCGAATAAGAATGGCGGTTGTGTCTGCTCCTAGTTCGTTTTGCCGATCAGTTTTGTGGGTGGTATAATTGCGAAGTTTAAGGGTGTCAACAGCTCGTAAATGGGATTCTTGAAGGATATCGACCATGTAATTAACTTGCGTAAATATTTTGTTGTGAATGTTATTAGAACTCCGGAAGGCAACTGATAGAATGTGGTAGTGTTCTATGTCTCGGTTGTTGGTTGGGCTAGACGGGGAAAGATGGTTCAGATGCAGTGCTAGTACACCTACGGTAAGTTTTTGGAGGATGTCTGGGTTAGGGAGTTTTGGTAGCTTTTGCATTTGGGTCATGGGGCGTAAGGAGAAGAACTAAGGACGTAGATGGTAATGTTGACCAAGCCTTACCACTTCTGTATGGAGAGACGTGCGAGATTCTCCGCAGTTTACATACAAATATTTTGTTGGATAGGTGTTTTATTCATTCTACAGGTACTCGACTCATTCCAGGCATCGAAGAGTGGCTGTGCATCGGATTTGGGTGTGGCCAAATTTTCGGCAGCGAAAACATTAAGCATAGCGCATTTTTTCGCGGTAGCTCAATGGTTATTCGGATTCACTGGATGTCACTGAACTGGTAAATTTAATTTTCAGATTTGCGGAGGATAACAACAATCAGGGACATTGGGGTCTTTTCGTCACCAGCGTACACTTATGTATACGGGCCACTCTGCATTAGTTCGGAAGTCTTTCGCAACTAGGTGTGTTCACGGATGCGAGATTGTGTCCAAGTTTGAAAATATGAAATTTTGTATAATTTCTCTTTTTGTAACCTTAAAAGACTGAATTTCTCGTCGCTATCCCGTAATAAAAAAATTAAAGATCACGTGGCAAACACCTATACGCTTTTCAATTGCTGTTGTGAATCATCACAATTGTCTCACTAGCAGCCACTACTGGATGTTAGTAATCTTAGCTCAAATCAAGCGAACAGAAAATACCTTTTCTTAGTCAATTCTTTTACCTTTTTTGGCGATTTAATTTTCTATTTATTGCTTCTCAGCGATAGTTCAAGGTTTTCGAACCACTAGCAATCGACAGATTGATGACACATAAATTTTTTAATCATTCGTTCCAAATCACTACTGCTTTTAGAGAACACTTTTTTGGCATACACTTCTTCTTTCAGTGTCCATGGCGAGCAATTTCGTCGAAAATATGATGAATCCGAATTAGCTTCCTACCGTGACGTAGTTGATTAGTTAATTGTGTTTTGCTTGATTAGGACCTGATTTGAATCGCACCGCCGCATATTGTAACTTCTTAAAATTTCACTTGCTCTGAGTTAATGTCCATAGTTGATGCGTCTAAAATAGAGGAAAAAAAAGAACGAATACGAATTGTGTAAAGTGTCCGTTTTTCATATTCGAACAATTTGACCGACTATCATTTTCCGCGCCATATCGTACACGAATTTACCGCACAATTTTCTATCTTTTTCACCTTCTGTAATCTTTTAGTCGATCTTTATAGCACCAGAATCGTTTTTCGCGTTTCGAGATATGCGAATTTCTGTTTTCCTTTCCCCGTTAATAGGTCGTTAATTTTCTTAACCAGTTACACACTTCCATTCATTGCTCGAGATGTTCCTTAATTCATACGATGTAGCCGATACATATTGCCGTCGCAGAGTCCTGTATCATTAATTGTATATCTACGATTTAAGTGACTAAAAACGCGATAAATCGGAAATTAGTTGAAGTTGACGACCTTGATAATCATAAAAATAGTGTACTTGCTCAATGCTCTTGCAATATTTACTATAATAATAAACAAGATGCCGAAAGAGAAAATTGATCGTTTCCTGTTACTTTTTAGAAATTCTCATTTTAGGTCTGGATAACTGAAATTTCCTCAATAATATCAGTATTTTTGCGGAACTATTGAATAGTTTTTTTCTGATTTTCAAAGGAAAAAAAGGAGGTAGTTACACCTTACGAATTAACAAAAAAAAGTCAGAAGTTTTTTCGCTTTTAAAATTTTCTTGTGCATTATCTGTCTATCATTTCTTCAGATTAGCGCGTTGTAGATCACAAGCCAAGCGGATAATCATCAACATCTATTGAAGATATGGTACAAGAAGAAGAAGAAGACTAAAATTCAAAGTTATTGAAATCGCCAGTGTTCCAAAAAGAAAATAATAATAAAAACCCTATAAAATACACTAGTCCGAAAACAATGCTGTCGCTAATTGCTTCATATTCTTGTTTAAATTGACTTACTCCGATTGTCGATAGCTTTCGCTACTACGAGTATGTATATTTTCGAATAAATAGGAAATCGCTAGTTTTATTAATTGTTACGTGTATTGTAATTTTCGATCGCCTTCGTGTAGGTCTTGTGTGCTTCGAAATTATTTCTACCAAGCGGCTTATACTTTAAATGTAATAATTTAAAAAAAAAAAAGGAAATTAATAAAAAATAACACAGCGAATGCAAAATTATGATAAAAACTAATCCGCCAACACGTTTCAACGACTACAATCGAAATATAATTAAAATGAACGATTTTTACCGAAAGCGCGGAATTAATTGCTTAAAGCAGCAATTGTATACAATCTGATTATCGATAACTGCTTCTTTGTCGATTTGAGAGTTTCTTTTTTTTTCATTTCGCGAGTGAAGGTTGGCGACATGTTGCCTCAGCGAACCAAAACAGCTTCAGCATAATCGTTTAAACCGAGATAAAATCTAATTATCGGCAATTTCGTACTTACCTGTTTTTGATTTGCGATTATTTTTCACCATTTCTCGAGTGAAGGTTGGCGACATACTGCCACTTTTACGAAGCTGAAGTAACATCAGTATCTGGATCGTAGTATTTGACCATGAATATTATTTTCTCCGGTCTCTAGCGTTGAATTACCTTCTCCAACATTAAAACTCGACAAAGTCGTCCTCAGAAGAATGTGACCGGGATCAATTTTGATTGAAGTAAATCTCTGAAGTTCGCAGTATACAGTATAAATCTTCTAAATGTTTGCATTCCGAGTCTTCTATTTGAAATTACGACTTTTGTTGCAAAAATATTTCTTATCTTCAGAAATCGCTCCTCAAGCTGGTCTTCAGTTCGAAGTTTGCATACGAAGTAATAGCAGCTGGTTTACAATTCGAATAACGCTATCTTGTTAGTAATTAGTAGTATCGATGTAGCAAAAATCCTTTTCAAATTTTACGTTAAAAACGGTCGCTAGACTACGCAGTTTCGGTCATTTAAATAAAATGTCACCATGGCGAGGGACGTGAGACTGTTTCATTCTAAGCAGCTATACTATAATTCTGTCAGTTTCAAAATTGGCAGCGGCAAAGTATTTAGTTTATGGGATGACTTCGTGAATTTGATTTCTGAGCAGTTGTGGAAATTACAAACAATGAGTACCGCTGTGAGACGAACTTCTCCTGTCGTCCTGATTTGATGGTGCCCCTTTAATTTTAAAAAATTAATCCTTTCAGTATGAACTAACTCTTCGACATTAAATAGAGTGGGGTGACTAGAGAGTGGAGGTAAGAGAACGAATTGAGAGAATAATACTATCAGAGGAATGTGACGGAGGAAAGGATAGGGCTTGAAGGACGTCTTTAGAGTCCGAAATTACGAGGAATTGGGAAAGCTCGTTTAAAGAGGAAATGAAAGAGATAGCCTGAAGGATGGCGATCGACTCGGCAAAAAAAATAGTGCAGAAGGGAGCAAGCCGGAAGGACTTAGAATGCCGAAGCGACGGAGCAGTAAACGCACCACCCACGCCGTCCTCGCTCCTGGAACCATCGGTAAAGATCAATACATGAGCAGGTAAAAAGGAATTCAATAAGTGAAGGGATTCATCGTTAACTGCACCGTGAGACGAGAAATGAGTCTGAAAGGGGGGATAGTGGAGAATTTAATAGGTTGCCATAGGCTATTGAAGTCATGAGAGAAGTAAGGGAGAGCGTTATAGGAAAGGACATTAGGAGAAAAATTAGAAAGACGGGCAGCAATGAGCGACAGGATTGGGATTTTATGAGGAGAAAAACGCCAGTGGTTTTTGATATACAGATAAGAAAAAAATAAGTTTGGACGAGAAGATGAGAAGCCGTTTAATTAGGAAGCGATACCCATGTTGAGAACGGTGAATAAACAGTGGTTGGGTAACCGACTCTGATAAAACTGCGGAAATGGGGGAGGATTTCAAGGCTCCAATGCACAAACAGAGGCAAGAGTTCTGGATCGCGTCAAGTTTAGAGAGGAGAGACTTAGGGGAATTACCGTAGATAAGAGAACAATAGTCGATCTTGGACCGAATAATGGCTTTGAAAAGAATTAGAAGAATAAACGGATCGCCTCCCCATCTTAAGGGAGAGAAAGATTTAAGGAGATTAAGTCTTTTAAGACAGGATTTATAGAGAAAATTAATATGCTCCTGGAATATGAGGCGGCTATTCAAAAAAAGGCCAAGATAGCATATGGAATTGACAACGGGAAAAGGAATACCAGATATAATGATGCGAGTTAGAGCGCGGTTAAAGGGACGGAGAGAAAAAATGATACAAGACGACTTGGTAGGAGAAAGAGAGAGGTGAGGACGAGAAAGGGAATTGTTAAGAATAAACAGTGAATAATTCCAACTCATCGATAGCGGCGGACAAATTATCAGAGTTGGAATAAACTAGAATGTCGTCAGCGAAGATGAGGGAGAAGAAAGAAATAATTACGTTGTAATTAATACATATATATATATATATATATATATGACTCAGCCATTTTGGCCTCGCAAGGGGCTATGCCCCTCGACCCCTCTTGCTTACATTTCTATCCCTTTCTCTTCCATACTTTGTATCAAAATTTACAACGTAATTCTAAATGGGTCCATATGAATATAATAACATAATCACAGAAATCCTAAAAAATATAACAAACGTTACATAAAATTGGGACATTTTTTCTAATGGGAGGTAGCCTAAGAATTACTTTTTAATTAATATATGCACACACACATATATATATATATATATATATATATATATATATATATATATATATTATATATATATATATTATATATATATATATATATTACTTATGTTTGACGAACATGATTGGAACTATATAGTGATTCTAAGTTTTGACGATAACTTTTTTTCATAGTATGTTCTGTTCCTACATTTTTTATTTTTGAAGTTTGTAATCTTAATGTGTGAATAGACATGGTGAGGTAGTAACGGATTGAATGTGCACGTGAAAGATATGTGAAATACCCTAAGAATGATTTAAACATTGGATTCTTATCGCTTAGAGTAAAAATTTTAATGGAAATTTTTATATAGGGCCTCAATCTTCCTTTTTTTCATTTTCGATATTTTTTAATTTGTCTTACACAAATATTTTCAAAATAGGTGCTGATGTTTATGATTAGTTTTCGGGATTACAGAGAGAGGAACGTGGCAATCATATTAAGATTACATATGCGGGACGGTGTGTGAATATGTGTGAGTATCCATGCATGAAAATGTACAAATGGGACAGTAAGAAACATCCATTTAATTGCGACCGTAGGTACAGTCACAGCTATGGAACGAGAGAGAGTGAGATAAAAATATGTATTTTGTTATGATTGGTGTATACGAGAAAGTGACTGACAAAGAATATGGTCAACACTCGCTCAGTTTAGACTTTAATGTATATACCTTTGCAGTATTTTAGATGTAGAAATATCAAATTTACCATAATTTTTTCAGTAATCTCAGAGGCTTTTTACTTTGACTAACTTCAAAATATACAGGTTATATTTTTTTTTCTTCATTTGACGGTATAAATGTTTATTTTTTTTTGAAAACTTTTACTAATCCAGCAGAAACTGTTGAGGAATTTTGGGAAATTTTTACGGCTGATCTCGGATGCGTGTTTTTCGGTTTGTAATAGACAGAGTTATCAACAGTGGAGGAAATAAGCAATCACTTTGCATTCTTATATTTACCTCTAACTACGGAGGAATCTGTAAAAATGATACTGAGGAAATTAAACAAAAATAAAGCGCCAGAATGGGATAAAATACGAGTTCAAGACTTAACGAGCAACTCTGAGATTTTTATACCGCTCCTCATCGAAATTATTAATTACACAATAAAAACTGGTTGTATACATCTCAGCTGTACAGACGTAGGCATAGTGTACTAGGAAATTGTTATATGCAACACGAGTGACACGCGCAAGACTTCATTCGAAGCTGATATTGTGATTGATTTATCGATATACAAGTGCAGTCGCGTGTGTGTCTGCTGTGTACTAACTAGCGCGCATATAATGTTGTACGTGGTGGTTTGCCATTGCCTTCCACGTGATTATTAGCGAATATTTTTAATTTTAATTCTTTGTAATAAGTTCTATCGTCGCCCGGGATAGAACACGTGACCTCCGTAACGGAAGTCAAGCGCTCTAGCGACTAGGCTATCGCGACGACATTTTTTTTTTTCGCCCTCTTCCGAGTACCGAAGGTCTGAGTTTTATATATATATATATATAATTAATGACAACGTAATTCTTCGGCCATCCCCCCATTAGAAAAATGTCCTAAAAAATGTACCAATTTTATGTAACGAAAAATGTCACAATCTTATATAACGAAATATGTAACGAAAAAGTGTCCTAATTTTTAACCGACTTCAAAAAAGGAGGAGTTATTCAATTCGACTGTTTTTTTTGTTTTTTTTTTTACATGTGTTACCTCAGAACTTTCTTCTAGATGAACCGATTTTGATGATTCTTCTTTTATTTGAAAGGCGGT
The DNA here is from genome assembly GCA_039619475.1 of Icerya purchasi. NCBI lineage: Eukaryota > Metazoa > Arthropoda > Insecta > Hemiptera > Monophlebidae > Icerya > Icerya purchasi. The sequence continues at coordinate 395,980,468 of CM077115.1, read as the reverse complement.
GTTTTTCACGTGGTCCCATTTAAATTTGATCAAGATTTGACCGATAGTTTTGAGTTATCCTTAACAGTAATGTGGGAGATTGAAGGTTTTTTGGATGCTTTTCATTCATGATTGGTTTCACCGTCGGGTTAGATTTATTGACTTATAAAAATACTATAAATTTGCCAAATTACTATGGAAATGTAGCTTTTGATGTTTTCACACCGTGGAAATATCTGTTCTTGTTGAAATGTTTTAATTTAATTGAATAAAAATGCACTAAAAAGTAAAAAATAAAATGCTTTTTTACAAAAAATAAATACCGATACTTGAAGGTTTTTATTATAAACATTTAAAAATGCACACTAAAAAGTAAAAAATAATTACCCCCGATAGGAAAATATATATCAGAGTGATATACCCTTAAAGGCAATATCGTAATTCTTATAGAACATTAATATCTTAATTAGAGTCGTCATTAAATTCATATTAAAATATCTAGGAACAATTTAATGAACACATTTATTGCAATTTTTAATTATTATTTTAATATGAATTTGATGCCGACTCTGATTAAGGTATTAATGTTGTATAAGAATTACAGTATCACCCTTAAGGTGTTATATCACTCTGATACACATATATTTTTTATAGAATTTTTACTTTTTAGTGCATTTTTAAAATTTTATAATAAACCTTCAAGTATCGGTATTTATTTTTTGAAAAAAAACAAAAAAAACGTGTTTTATGTAATGTTAGTCGAATGTTAGGATAGGATTTTTGTGATTATGTTATATTTCTTTTTGTATCGATGCCAGTAGGAATTACGTTGTAAATTTTGATCGTTTTATACAAAGTGTAGAAGAGAAAGAGACAGAATTGAAAGCAAGAGGAGTCAAGGGACACAGCCCCTTGCGAGGCCAAAATGGCCGAGTTTAACTGATATTGTTCCTCACTAACTGCTTTCTAGGGAAATTTTTTACCGTACAATTTAAAAGTTCTCGCCTTGCACCGTCGATGAGGATATTCCTCAATGAAGCTGCGAGAAAATGTAAACCTGTTTGCTGCCCTGTAAGCGAAAGCACTCGAATTCATGATGTGGGGAAGGAAAGTTATTACGAAAGTTTAATTGTGACAAGAAGCACGTGAAATGTGTAAACTGGTTCGAATTAACACGAAATGATATACAAATTGTAATTGTCTAGTAAAAATTAAAGTAGCACGCGTAATGTGTTTAACTGTAATTTAGTTTACAACGTACTTTAACGCGGTTAGCGAATTTAAATTCTTTCGCTTCATTGTTTAAGAGATTAATATTTACATTTTCGCAGATAACGACGGAAATGTTATAATTTGTCCATTTACTGTCAAAAAACCGAATGCCATTAAAATTAAGACAGAAGAACTGACAACTTTACCTATGTATTATATAAAAACTGTACCGAATTAACACGAAATTACATCGAATTGCTTAGTGAAAATTATGAAATTACAACGCGGCATACTAGGATGCTTTTCTATTTCGAAATTTCAAGAACTGTCGCGGAAATCATTTCACGGAGTTGTAATATGTTATAAGAAACATTTTACGGACACGAAGAAAAAAGGAAAAAATCATTCGCAAAGGACAGAGAAATAAATGTCAAAAAAAGAAAATGCGCCAGATAGGAAAAAAAATTTAAGCAAAAGGTGCTTATGAATTACATGTATTTATTAATTTTCGGGTATAGATTTAATCGGGTGTTAAGCAAATACGAGTAGGTACATTACACATGACAAATACGACATGAAAAATTCCCGGTTTTGCTTTATAGCGCCATTGCATCTACCTTCTCGGGAGGGGGTAGTATATATGAAAAACGACTGGTTTTTCTAAAATAAGAAGAATCGTTTACGCACAAAACAAAACGAAAATTTTAGTAGCATAGAAGGAAAAAGTTTATAACGGTCAGGAAGGCTATTATAGAGTTGTCAAACTGAATTGAGTGCGTGCGACTATAGCTCTGCGAGTATGAAGAAGGAAAAAGAGACATTATGCAATTTTATTCTCGAAAGCATCGGCTTTGAATAGTAGAGTTTCAAAGCAATTCAACGCAAAAGCGACCGGTATGGGACAAGTGTAGATTTCAGTTAGAGTGCTAGTGTAGGAGCCCCTGCGGCTACGAACCATTACTCAGATTTAACAAACGACCAGATTCCGGTATTCTGTTTACTTCCGCTACTCATGTTTTTAAGCATACACGTTTACCCAGTAATGAGGACAGGTCTTTGCCGGTGACGCGAATCGTTCGCTGTGTAACCCGTAAACGTAATAAATTCGGCGCAGCACTCTTTACGTTTAATTTCAAAGCTGAACATAGCGCCCGCAGCAGGGATCAACTGATCATTTAAACTCGCTGCTCATTGTCAATTTTCCTCTCGCTCGATTATGTAAACAACTGAGATAATTACGAAAAAAGTATATAGATTAAGAAAGAAATGCAGAGGACTTGCGGTAATTTTGGTAACAATTCTGCACGAAGGAGGCGAAAATGCTAGAGAAAAAGAAATGACAAAATATTCAATAAAACAGAATGCTTGGTACACACATCGGTGAGCCGAAATTAATACTGACTGGCACAGTTGACAACTAGATCATTAGTAATAATCTGGCATACTGGCCCTCAAGTTCAAAATAGTACAACGACGTTTGAAAACGATTTCACACAAATCGTTATAGTAGCGACATTTTTTTTTTTTCTTCTTTTTTTTCTTTTTTTACAAATTACAACTGGCCAGAAGGCCATCCAGCAATTGGACTGTAACGCGAAAATAACTTGTTAGGGGTTAGCATTTAGCGATGGACTCCACTGAAATTTTAGTAACATAAAACTAGGCCAGATCAAACGGTCGACTACGTTTTAACCTTCGAACATCAAGACTATTATCAAGAAGATTGATCGCCAAAACGTTTGTGTGAGACTCCAAGCGGCCTATGTATCGCTTAGCAGCTCGCTTGATCTCGTCTTTCACATATGGGATATTTAAGTCTTGATGTAGAGTATGGTTAGATACGTACCAGGGCGGTGAGACTATCAGCCTTATAGCCTTGTTCTGGAACCGTTGTATCTTGTTTATGTGTGTATCTTTTGCACAACCCCACAACATTAAACCGTATGCCCAAAGGGGCTTTATAATTATTTTGTATACTAAGAGTTTATTTTCCAAGCTAATAGTGCTGTATCGTCTGCAAACGTAGCTGTTATCACGCTATTATCAACTGGAAAATCGGCAGAGTAGATTAAGTAAAGCACCGGGCCCAAGACACTTCCTTGTGGCACGCCAGCAGATACAGGATCGATTTCAGAATATTGATTTAGAATTTTAACCTGGCATGTGCGATCTTCAAGGTAGGATTTTAAAAGAAGGTACAAAGGATGCGGCACTATTTTTTTAAGTTTATAAAGCAGACCATGATGCCATACCTTATCAAAGGCTTGTTTGACATCTAGGAACACACCCGTGCATATTTGCTTAGTTTCAAGACTTTCTTGAATAGTATGCACAATTCGGTGTACCTGTTCAATAGTCGAATGTCTTTTTCTGAATCCAAATTGATGTTCAGGAACAATATGTTCCGCATTTAAAATAGGATTCAACCGCTTTAAAATTATTTTTTCAAGGAGTTTTGAAAGGATCGGGAGCAAGGAAATAGGTCTATAGGATGAAACCTCATCCGGTGCCTTACCGGGCTTTGGTACAACTACTACTTGCGCCAATTTCCAGGATAATGGAAAATACTGCAGACGAAGAACGGCGTTAAAAATATTTGTGAGCAATAATGTACCTTTTTTTGGTAGCTCAGATAACAATTTATTGGTAATTAAATCAAAACCCGGACTTTTTTTATTATTAAGTTTAGTAATTGCGTATTTGATTTCGCTGGGAGACGTTGGCGCAATAGGAGGGCTTAACTGTAAAGGTACACTTACAAAATCATGTATATCGGTTTCGTCGTTTAATTGTAAATTTGGCTTAAAAACATCAGAAAAATATTTGGCAAATTCCTCGACTTTTTCTTCATCAGTTCTAGCCCATGTACCATCGGGTTTGCGAATTGGGGGAAGGGGTTCAGTGGGTTTATTTCGGCTTTTGATCACTTTCCAGAGGCTGTAATTTGTCGCCTCCGTGGGTGAAAGTTCCTGCAGGCAGCGTTGGAAGGATTCATTTTTGGTATTTCTAAGTAAAATTTTTAGCTCTTTCGATTTTTTATTTAACAGAGTTTTATAATAGGGATTTTGAGAAAATTGCCATTTCCTACGGATGATTCTTTTTTCTTTTACCAGGTCTAGTATATGGCGCGGTATATTATGTGTTTCTTTTATTTTGTTTATATTTGAAGTACATTTCCATGCAATACTCTGTACAGCTTCTGTAAAGTACTGAACCGCTGCATCTACATCTGATTCCGGTTTTAATGATAAATTTAATTTTAGTGTAGAATTTACAGATGCTCGAAAATCTACCCAATTTGTATATTTATTATGTAAGTTTGGAGATTTATCTTGGTTTATTAATCCTGTACTTACAGTTAATATTACAGCACTGTGGTCTGAGCATAAATCAAAATTTAGATCAGCTTTTACGTTCAACATTGAAATTCCATTAGTAACAAAAAAATCTAAAACATCAGGACGTTTGTTTAAGTCAGTAAGCCAATGTGTCGGTACGCCTATTGTCACACAACCAAAATTTCTATTTAGCATTATTTTGTTTAAAAGTTTTCCCCTGGTGTTAGAAAATAGTGAGCCCCATCTTATGTTTTTGGCGTTCCAGTCACCGCCAGAGATGAACCTACAACCCAAAATACTAAAGTATTTGCTTAGCATACGTTCATTAAATCTGTGGTTTGGAGGGCAATACACTGCAGAAACTGCAATTTTACCATTCAATGTGTTGCTTGAATTTCTTTAGTAGATATATTTTGAAGTTCGTAGTGTTTTATTGTACTTTTAATCACTACAGCGCTACCGCCATGTGCCTTATGGTCCGGTCTTGTAGTTACGTAGACATTATAATTTTTAATTCTAAATTGTGTTTTCTCTGTAAAATGAGTTTCCGACAACAATAAAATGTCGATTTGCTCAAGCTTAAGGAACATCTCGATTTCTAGTTTATTTTGAACTGCACCATTGGCATTCCACGTAGCTATGCGTAACGATGCCATAATTATTTAATTAATTTATTTGTTAATGCTGTAAGCAGGTTTAGCATGACTGAATTTTGCCGCATAAGCTGGTTAAACATCGACTTGAAATCGTCTAGAAAAGCTGTTATGATGCTTTTAAAATCAGAGTTATTATTTTGATTATTATTATGGAAATTGCTCACATTTTTATTGACATTAGTACTTGACGTAAGTTCATCGTTATTGGTAAGAGAGTTAATTGCGCTTGTTTTGCTTGCTGTCATTTCAGCATACGACACTTTCGGATTGACCAAGGTTTGATTATATCTATTCCTTAATAATTTTATGGCACTGTTTCCGGGCTTGTATTTTTGTTCATGCAGTTTCTGGTACACCACACAACCCTTGTAACTTGAGGGATGATCACCTTCACATAAGGCACACTTCGGGGCAGTACTCTGCTCTTTTTTGCATTCCGTGGAATTATGAGGACCTCCACACTTTACGCACCTATACGGCCGGTTGCAAAAAGATTTAGTGTGCCCCCAAGACTGGCAGCGCATGCATTGGGGAATTGTCTTCTTGGGATGGGGAGCTTCGACCTTTATTTTAGAGTAAAGTAAGTAAGTTAGATTAAATATTTCTTTACCATTATCTAAGGGCTCGAGGTCTACAAAGTGTGCAATGGCAGAGGTTCTTTTGTAATTTTATGCCTAACGTTTATTATATTTCGAACACTAAAACCATGCTCTTTAAGAGCTTCCATAATTTGTTCGTCCGTAAAGGAGTGGTGGAGATTTCTAATTACAACTCTATATGATCTTTCCTGCTTTAACTGATACGTATGATAGTTGACATCTTCTTTTTTGAATGTTGATACGAGTTTCCGGTAATCGTCAGGAGTTTGGATGTTGACTTTTACTGTGTTCTGTTTTAGGGTCTTAGCGACAAAATCCTGCTTGCCCAATACTGTGGCAATTTTTTTAATCATAGACGCGAAATTTATAACTTCGTGTACAAAAAGTCGGAGTGGTGGAGGTATTTTCGATTTCGGATCGGTAATATCGTTATTTTCTGTACAGTCATCATTAAAGTTACTCAAGCAGCTAAATCGATTTCTGTTTCTGGAGTTGTTTCCCACATGGGATTGCAAATAAGATCGCTTTTTGGCCTTCCTCTTCGGTTCTTGCCATTCGTTGTTTAGATTACTCTCACTCGATGTGTCGCTGTCATTGATATCGGCTACTGCAACATCGCCGATGGAGCTCGCCGGTTGGCTCGGGGGAGTAATATTACCTAAAATAGGAAACTGTTGATTGTAATCAGCTGGCATCGCTGAAGACGGCTGAGATAGATAATAATAAGGTTGCGCGGTAGAAGAATATACGCCGCTACTGATAACAGGAGCATAGCCCGTTATCAGCGTGGCCGGCTGCACAGTGTGAGAATGATGATTTGCCGCTGCTGCGTCGCATGTTGGTGAGTGTATGTGTGTTTGGGCGTGTGTCGACTGCTGTGTAGCATATGTAACGGACGTAGATACCGCCGCCGTCGGCATGATAACGACGAACGACGTACCGTCGCTTGCGTGTGCGTGTTAAGCGCGTGTGAGTACACCAACACCGGAATTACGTATAAACTGGTTTAATCTTACCAAATTGATGCTAATACAACGCTGACGATGTTTCTAATAAAGTATTTACGGTAATCGGACGAAATAATGGAAAACAATTAATACGTGAACGCGACAACGCGGCGACACATATTACGAAAAAAAAAAAACCCCAAACGAAAATAGGAAGATCATCGCTATACCGAAATACAATAACTTAAATTTCGACTTGAGACGAGATAAACAATACCGACAGATAATAAAATCGTACAGCTCGGTGCAAATCAAGAAGTGCCTCAAAATGTTTTTATTGGTGCGAATTGGAAGATTTTGTTAAATAGAACGGGGAACAATAAATTAACTAGACTAACACGTACGGATTAGTAGATATATATTAACGTACGAATAACCAAAAATAAAGCAAAGTTATAAGGAGAGGAAATAGGATATGCATATACCACTTTTATTCGACACATTTAGGTTCAACAGAAACAACGGAATAATTTTTTGATAAATATTGAATAGTTCATTTTTTTAGGTATATGTAGGAAGAAATAATTTTTTATACTGATGATAGCGACGATATGTTGGAAAAGGAATTATTCAACTTTAACGTTTTCAGTGTCAGCCTTACATCGTTAAACTATTAATTAAATTTATTTATGAAATTAATTAGGTGATTGTATTATTCTTTTTAATAATTCTGCGCACAAAATATAGGGTAATATCAGAATCGACGTTAAGTCAGCATTATTTATGAGACTAAACCGGTTTTGTACTTTTCCGTTAGATCACATCAAAGGCAGAAGAAAAAGGTATTATGTGTTCTGTTGGATCAGATTTTTTAATTTAGATTTATTAATTAGAATAATTTCATTTTGTTGATGGTAGCCGGAAGTTATAAAGTGAAAATAATATTCTACTGTAGTTGCACACAATGTTTTCCAGATAAATGATTATTCGCGTCTGAAAAATATACCGATGAGAATATGCTGAGACGGATAACAACAAATGGGATATTAGGAAGTCAAAGAAGAAAACGTGATAAGAAGAGATTGCGATAGGATGAAAGTACCTACGGCACAAGTAAAGGGAATCGGTGCGAGATTAGAAAGTACTATGAAAATCAAATGTAAACGAAATTTTTCCAAGAACTGAGCTCAACGACTATAGCGGAGAAGAATTAAATTCTGGAAAAAGTAAATTGATCGATTTTAGATAGAACGGATTTATTCTGGAAAGAGGGCAGCGGACAAAAGTGGATTGTTGTTAATGGAAAAACAGACACACGGGTTAACAAGAAATAGCAACGGATTTTACCGTGATATTATAAGATAATTATTTTCTTCCTCATCATCGTCGGTTAGGAGTTGAGCAGGTTTGGCGACTCTAGGAACGATCGAAGCTTGTTTGACGGTGGAATATCATTGAAATTAAGCGGATTCTAAACGAGGATACTGAAATGCTCTCCAACCGCAAATCGCGGGATCTTAATATTCGGAATTGGAAAAACTGGTTTTGCCTGAAATACAAGTATGGGGGAGTGGTCTTTTAATTTGCTGGTTGAAAGAGCATAATGCCAGATTAACCTTGCAATTAGATGTTGTTTTAGACAATGGTAGGAGACTAATTAACGGGTCCGAACAAATTGTGAGAAATGGAGAGGGACGCGATAGAATGTCATTTCTTCGCAAGAAAGTTCTGCAAATGATGGCTTAAAATTTAGATTCTGATCCATTTTTCTATACTCTGGGTAGTGGCAAAAGACATTGCCGATAAGCGGAGCAAGAAGACAGGAGACGACGCATATCGTTTTCAGGAATTTGAGTTTATACAGCGGGAGGACAGAATTTATTAATGGGACTGAGAGTGAAACGAGTTTTTGAGAGAACAATTACAGGAATCATCTTCGACGATGGCTATAACAAGCTGATTATTAGATTCGATGTGTGCAACACAGTCTTTACTAAAATGCATTTTCGTTGGAGATTAAGCCGAAGTTATTTCACAGAGGGTGCTCGAGGCTTTCCGTTGGCGTGTCGAACGGCTGAAAATGATCGACTTAGTAGTATCTGAAGGATTTTGTCGTAGACTTTACGCAGGCAAGTAAGGAATTCCACGTTTTGAACACGGTCGCATCGCGGTATAATTAGATGGCAGAGTTTTTTAATGACAATTTAAGTTTTCACCTGTACTTATCACACTTTGGGATGTAAATAATGCGTCGTTTCCAAAGCAGTTTGTTGTCTCGAATCGTTCCGAGCTTTCAGTAGGATAATTTCATCCATTCTGCGCAATTTTAAATGGGATGATTGCAGTTATCAGCTGTTCAGAATTAATTCAGACGGGGAAAAATCTGTAGATCCAGACCACAATTGTCGATAGAAAAAGAGCGCAGGATAGAAAAATTTTAAAATTTGGACTGGCGCCCACCTATCGAAGTTGAAAGTGGAAGGTTAAATGGCGTAGATTCACTTCGTTGCAAGAATGCATTTTATCGAAACGATAGGCGTGACTCTAGCGCAAACTCTTTATGAAGAACGCCATAACAAAGAGGACTTTATGTTTACGCGCATGTGTTAGAAAAAACGAAAAAAAAAAAAAAAATGAAAAAAGAAGCAAGGAAACTATGGATGAATTTTTGTATCGTTTTAATTCAGAAAGGGTAGAGGCGATGTAGATCTTCGCCGGTTCTCAAGCAACTTTGCTTTTTCATGAAATAACCGCTTTCTTCGAGAAAAGTATTTTAATGATTATTTTTATTAATTTGCATAATACTACGGGGTGTGAAGTTGAGGACGATTTTAGTTAATTTTGCGATTTGCGCAATTTTGATTTTGAAAATCAGACGCCGAATTCGGTATTGTTGGAAAAGAAGAAAAATCGCCGATTGTAAATGTTTGATGGAAACGTGCGATTTTCCGGCGACTTTAATTGATAGAAACTGCGCTGCTTCAGATTTAAGGAATATTTAAAATTTAAAATTGCGGTCAAGATTTTACACGATTGAATTAATTACGACCTTTTCAGTTAAAAATAATATTGAATACCGGATGAAAATGCTAAAAACAGTTTATCTATTGAAGTGTTTAGGTGCGTAAATTTATGGTAACTGCAGGAATTATTTGAATTCAGGTTGCTAAATAAGTTGCAACGAAAAGAAAACCGTAAACTCAATAGGAATGGGACACATAGTTCTCTCGAAGTATGTAGAGAAATAAGATAAGGTGGCAAATTCTGTTTCGGGGATTATTTATTGTACCAGCTAAGCAGGTTTGTGAAGATTTCTACAGAAATTCATTAGAGCGGAAATTCTTAATGGAGAAAAACTAAATCAAGATTATAGTACATCGTTACTGTATTGCTCAACAGGATGTTTGAATGAAGCGCTAGCGAACCCGTTTTCTCCATCGAACCAAACAAATTGAAATTTATAAAATGAACAGACTTTTTTTTTTTTTTTCTTTTTTACCCATTAAACTAAAATTCTTAAAGCCGTGAAAAAGGCCTCTTGGAAAAAATTCTGTTCTTCCTTTTCTAGAAATACCTCTCTCTCACATATTTGGAGGTTGGCTAGAGCTTTTAAATCTCCATCCTCTGAACGTCCTTCTCTTTCTAATGTATCTGAGGATAGCCTAATATCCTTCATTGATTCTGTCGCTCCTGCCTACGTTCCTTCCTTTGACGAACTGTATTCCAACACCTCTCCGCAAATCTCGTCCCCTCCTTCTCACTTCCTCACTTCGGCTTTCAATCTTAATGAATTATTAGCTGTTTTATCTAAATCTTCCAGCCCTACTCCAGGCCTTGATGATATACCTTATCTTGCTCTTAAAAATCTGTCTGAACTATCCCTTAACTTTCTTCTCAGTCTTTTCAATTCTTTCCTTTCCAGGGGTTCGATCCCCCCCTCTTGGAATTCTTTCATTATTGTCCCTATTCCTAAGAAAAGTTCTTCCTTATGCCCCATCTCCTTGGCATCCTGCATCAGAAAATTGTTTGAGGGTATGCTAAACAAGCGTCTTGTCTGGTGGTTGGAACACCATAATGTGCTTCCTAACAATATGTTCGGCTTTCGGCCTGGTATCGGCCCTCCTGATTGTATCAGTCTTTTTGTGTCTCATTTATATAAGTCCTTTATCCAAAAACATTATACTCTGGCTTCCTTCATCGATGTTTCCTGTGCTTTCGACAATGTTCATCTCCCAACTTTAAGAGATAAAATGACAGCAATTAACATTCCAGTGAATTTCACTTCCCTTGTTATTAAGGTCATGTCCAATCGTTCTATCCGCCTCTCTCCTCCATTATTTGACACTTCTAGAAAGGTTTTCTGCGGTCTTCCTCAAGGTTCCTCCCTCAGTCCTACTCTTTTTAACATTTATACTGCTAGTATCGCTTCCCTTCCTTTAAATTCCCACTCTTTATTCTTTGCCGATGATATTTTGCTTTTTTCCTCTTCCCACGATATTGACGCAGCTAATGATGCTCTCAAATCGTCCCTCAATTTCCTTGAAAGTGCTCTTGCCTCAATTAACCTTTCGATTTCTCCTTCTAAGTCCTCTTGCGTTGTATTTACCCTTCGCCCTTATAACCCTGCTTCTGTTAATTTATCCTTAAATAGCACAGCTATTGCTCGTGTTAATTGCTTTCGTTATCTCGGTATCTTTCTCGATAGTCGTTTGACTTTTTCCGAACATATTAAATATCTTTCCTCCTTCTCTACTAAACGGTTGAACCTGCTGAAGGCCCTGTCTCCGACTAAATGGGGTGGTGACCCTTTCATTCTTATTCTTCTATATAAATCCATCGTCCGCTCCAAGCTTGATTACTGTTCGTTCATTTATGCCTGCGCTTCCAAATCCCGTCTCTCTAAACTTGATGTGATCCAAAATTCTTGTCTTAGACTCTGTCTCGGTGCTCTTAAATCCTCTCCTATTCCAGCATTGCTTGCTGAATCGAATGTTCCTCCCCTGTCTATTCGCAGATCTTATTTGGGCTATCGCTTCCTTGCTAAACGTCTTTCTCTCTCATCTTCTTCTCTCATTTTTTCCTACCTTTCAATTTCTCGGAATTGGCGCTTTGTGCCTAGGAAAATTCCTATCCTGTCCCTTATTTCTCTCCGTCTTAGTTCATTTTGGCCGTATACAATTTCCTTTAATAGTCTGCCTTATTTTTCCTTTAACTTCAGCGATCTCTGCCATCCTCCCAGAGTATTTATTTCGCCTACACTTGCAAAATCTCTCCCTCCAGCTGTAATTAAACAGGAATTCCACAGTATTGTCAATTCTCTCTTCCCTTCTCATGTTACCATTTTCACTGATGGTTCTAAGGGGCCTGATGGGGTTGGTGCTTCTTTTATTCTTCCAGACTATAACTTCTCTGAATCCTTCTGTCTTCCTTCTTTCTGTTCCATATTTACAGCCGAGCTAATGGCTATTTTACGTTCCATTATTTTTATCTCCTCCAATCGTCTTTCTTCCCAGTTTCTGATCATATCCGACTCCATGAGTGCTCTTCAAGCCATCTCTTCTCCTCTTCCTAATCATTCCTGTGATTTTTCTATTCTCCGCATACGTTCTCTCATTTGGACTCTCTCTTCTCTCCATAGAATCCATGTTGACTTGCTGTGGGTTCCTGGTCATTCTGGCATCTCAGGTAATGAGAAGGCTGATTCTTTGGCTCGGGTTGCTGCTTCTTCTTCTACATTCTTCTTCAAAAAAATCCCATCCTCTAATCTCTTGCCTTTGTGTAAACATTTCCATCTCAGATTTTGGTCGAATATGTACCCTTCCTCCTTTTCTAATTGCCGCTCCTTTTATCTGTCAGTTCAGCCTAATCTTCCTTCAAATCCTTGGTTCCTTCTGTTTCCTTCACTTCCTCGCTCTGTTGTTGTCTCCATTGTGCGTTTGCGCTTAAACCATTCCTTGCTACCTTCCTCACGCTTTCGCCTCTTGTTGACCTCTTCCCCATGTTGTCCTCTCCATTCAAACGATGCGGTTGTTTGTGACACCGATTACGTGTACTTTGAGTGCTCTGCTCTTTCGGTGGAGCGCTCGGCTCTATATTCCCACTTGCTTGGGCTGGGGCTTCCTGCTTCTTTTTGTGCTCGTTATATCCTGTCTTTTCCTTCTACACTTATTATCCCCTCCATTGTTTCCTTCTTATTAGCGATAGCTGATCGCCTCACTGTATAACTTTCGTTTTCCCTTAATTGTTTCTGGGTGAAGGTCCTCGGTTGACGAGCCCAATTAAAAAAAAAAAAAAAAAAAAAAAAAAAGTATTTTTATGTTGACGCGAATTTTGGAATAAAATTTTATACATTAGACTTTTCTTTGCACGTATCATTTGACTCCTTGCCAAGCATTAAAAAAAAAAATTCCACGTTGATTCTTCGTTTTTCTAAAAAGAGTTTTGGTTTCTAGCTCTTTTTTTTTTTTTTTTTTGTGGTTCTTTTGCATCTTTCTTCATTATCCCCACAACTCCATATCGATGTCTGCAACTTTCGGTGGTAATCCCCGTTCGGTCGCGCCTTCTTGTCCATTACAAATAGTTCTCATCTCTTACTAATACCAACACTACAACACGTTTCAATATAAAAAACCTCAGTTTTACTTCTATTTTTCGGAATTTTGACTGTGTCAGATTGAGTTTTTGTCTTTTTCTTCTTTTTTTTTTCAAGTGTTGATCATTAGTGCTACTTTTTAAGCCTTTTCCGTTCATTTTTTCAATTCCTAAACACTCATCAAAGCTATGCTTGACTAGCCAGCTTCTGCATTAAAACGTCCACAACATTATTCTTCTCGCAGACCCACTTCAATTCTTCCCCCATAGCCTAAATCGAAAACTTTGCGGCGGTAGCATTCGTCTTTTGTAATATTTACCATTTTTCAGATTTTTATTACTTACACATAAAATCATTTCTCGTTTCATTTGTACAACGTTTGCACTCGAACGCTTCGAAAATTTCTAAAATGTTATTAACCGAGCAATTTTTTGGTTATTACGGGATTTTAATGTGTAATTTTTTTTCGACTGGTTCTAATACGATATCTTCAAACTCCTTTTTAATCATCGGCTATAATGTAATGATACACGCACCTAATCTACTTACATATATATTTCCCCGAGTTCCCGTTAGTGTAAAATTCTTTGTCGATTCTTATTTCGAACGCGTTCACTTTATAAGTTTCCTTCCGTAGAGGTGCGATAAGGACTAATTAAAACTCGAAAAAATCTTAATGTTGGCCGTAATTCATAGGAAACGCACGTTTATATATTTATTCTGTAGGCCTTCTCAATGGTACACGCTTAAAACATTATTATAGTTCTGTTTACACTATGCTCTGCTTCGTACGAATTGCCCGTTGCTGCAGGTTCATCATAACATCACGTAACGTAGTTAATTAATCGTATTTATCCTCCTGCCAGGTGATAGACCCGATACTTGGGTCATGTAGGACACAGTTACAGCCATTACCCCTGCGCCGGTGACTGCAATTAATTCATTCCTAGGTCAAGTCTCTTTTAGGGTTTTTTAGCCGTTTCATCGCGATTTTTTGCGCCTCGATTATCGCTTACTGTTACTCTTCGACGCTGGATAACAAGCATCAGAAGGAAATAATGAGCATCGAAAAGATGGCAAAATAGTTTGCTGTGAAGCAACAAAAATTTAAAAAAGAAAATAATTCGATGGAATGCTACTATCGGTAAAATAAGTGTAGAAAACGCAGGCTCGTCACTATAAATTTCCGAATAATGTTAATCCTTCTATCCGAAATCGAAATATACCACGGTGATCTAGGGATATACGGTTGAATAGATTTATATAATTTTGATTTATATGGATTGAACCAAAAGAAATTCCAATATTCTTTGTGGGAAAACTTAATGAAATATAAAAGATCTTTGCCATGGAATTTTGGAATTAGTGAAGCAACATCATCAGACGCTGATTATGATGCTTTATCCACCATCCCATTATCACATCTATACCCACATGAGCCGGAATGCACACCAGTTTTATATATTAACCCCCTTTTCTGCCAATTATGATCTTATTTTAAAAAGGAAAGATTTTGAAGAGACATTAAGCAGTTTTTGAAGTCACTTAGAATTAGTAAATTCCTTGAAAAATTTAATGGCGAATAATAAAAATTTAATAATTGCCATGCGCACTCCGCAGTGCAAACTGTGGAGAAACAAGGCAGCGTAAATTTTTTTATTATATCCAAGTGGGAGATATAAAAAGCAGAACCAACTTGATGTGAATTTTTTGACTCATCCGTAAATATCTTCCTATATCCCGGCCAATTATGAGTCGCTACACCATAAAATAGATTATTTAAATTATAGTTGGGACTTAAGTTCTTTAAATAAGATAAAGTGGAAACATCAGCACTTGTGGGGTGCAGAAACTATGACCATAGGGCATGGAGAAATATGTTAAATAAAAGAATCATTAAGAGTAACTATTGCAAAGTGCTTTAGTCTTAGAGCCGACAAAGCCAACTGTGGAGTTTTTTAAAATTAAATCTCCAACTAACATTGATTTCTTTGAACTTACTAATTTGATTATAGTGGTCTACCGGATTGCGTTTTAATAAAAATTTGTCCCCCAGAATAGAAAACCTAATCTCCGATAATGGTAATATATTGGTTTCAGCCTCAATACGGTAACATCAACGACTACCCTAAGACAGATGTTTTGAAGGACGTTCAGCTTATTTTGATAATTAACAGAGCAGTTGCTAAACAAAAAGGAACCATAGTCAATTGTACTTCTAATATATCCCTTATATACTATAATGTTCAAAACTCGTGGATCACTATCTCAAATGATATTGCCTAATGTTTTAAACGAGGCAATTCGTTTAGAAATTTTTATCTTAATATAATCAATATGCTTCCTCTAGGTAAGCCTCGAATCGAGCACACACTCTAAGTACTTATAATCTGAGCGTAAGGGTCTATCTATTACAATATTACATAAACCTGGGTCAATAGTTCTATAAGCGAAAACCATATTAACACATTTTTCTGCCGAGATAGTAAGATTCAACTTTGTTAAGATTTCATGAACCCCCGCCAAACCATCGTATGGCATCTGGGAAGCCTCTTTTAAATTTCGGTGACAACTAAACAGCATGCAAATGACAAGATTCCGATATTACCAGTATTAACTTTCATAAGTTTCAATATATAAATATTAAAAAGCATAGGATGGCTATGATTTGGGGTTAACAGATTTCCCAATTTCTATGTATAACCAGGGGCCTTATTAATCTCCTTTTTTTGTCCACACCCGGATGATAGAGATAAGTTGGTAGACGCGGACCAGTTATTTTTCGAATGCAGCCGATTCAAAAACATTCAAAACAGTATTATATAATTCATCGGTTAATCTTAGAGTAAACTTTCCATGTAAAACAAGTTCGCTCTTGGCTACAAATAATATCGCCTTATATTGGATATTACATACTCATTTATAATGTCATCAAAAATTGTAATTTAACCTTACTCTAATATAATGGACCAATGGGTTGTCTTACATATGAGCCCGAAAAAAAAAACAGGGTCGATTCTGTTCTATCGGAGGAAAAACAGTTTCGCCGTCAACCATGGAATTATGAAATTCTATTGTATCGTGCTTGACATGTCCTGACCTATTCCGGTTCAGTAAATTATTTTTGCAGGAAAAAAACATGCAATGTGCGTACAACGCAGTCCTCCGTTCAGGTAAAATATTTACGAGACATTAAAATTGGCCAGTTTTTTTATTTTTTATTTTTATGTAATGCTTAATACTTTTCCCACTCGCATCGAAAATTTTTCCAAAACGAGAATTCTTCGTATCCCACGATGGACGTGTACGGAGTGTCATATCATAATCTTCAAAACTCCATTCGTGATTTTATTTGCTGAAATTGTGTTTAATCACCGTAAGGCAACGAACTTTTTTACTTGGCATTAATTAAAGTACGTAGTAGTACCAAGATCGCGTCAATAAGTAAAGTTGCATAGTAAAAAGTTCTGAGAGAGTCGAATATCCGAACAAAGAACGTGTGTGTCGGTTTTGTTGGTGCACATTTCGAATAAAATTCTTAGAAGTAAAACTTATTTACCATGAAAAATAAAGAAACAAATAGAAACAAGGGAAATATATTTCAACTAGCGTTTTTATGTTTTTTTCATGTTTTCTTGTTATTTATATAAATCGGTGCATTTGTAAGAAGTTAGTTTATTCATCGATTCCGAATGGTGATTGGTCACTTTTTTGTTTCTTCTTTCTTCGTAGATTTCCAGTGTGTACTGAGAACATTTGTATGGTCCCGCATTTATTATTGGCGTTGAGTTATATTAATGAAATAAATATATCCGAAAAATTTGCGAAAGAGTAAGAAAGGAAAATGAAATAAATAAAGCAAACGGTTTGTCGTTAAAGTTGAATGTGTAAATTGCAGAATAATCTTTTTAATATTGCGCCAACTATTTAATTTTCGTCTGGCAAAAGCATTTATTATTTTCCGGATTCTTCTTTTTGATTTTGTTATTTATCCTTGTTCGCCTTTATTCGTCTACTTTAGCGTGTTTTGTTGCTTTTGAATGTTTTTATTGTTCTACCTGCAACATTTGATAATTCTTAATCGCTCGGTTACTCGGTTGATACGTTCGATGAGCTTCGTTAACGTCGTCGCCTATGTTTTACATTAAGTCTTCTTCTGGCTGTTTCATGTATTTTTTTTTATTCCGTAGACTTATTTTCCTTACATAGTCTGCTATTTATATGAATTGCGGATCGAAGTCAACCTCTGTTGAATCTGTTTTCCGTTACTTTTAATAATACGCTGTTAATATTTTTCATTTCGAAGAGCCGCTTTCATAATTTTCCGGCAGATATTAAAATATAATATAGAAAAATTCAATTTGACCTGGAAAAAAGAATGAACCAAAAAGAAACAAAAAAAAAAAAAAATAGCAGAAGGAAAATTGCGAAGAAGCCATTTCGGAAAAGATCGGGCGAGTTACCATTTCTGAGAGATTATGAACAACGTCGTCCCGGCGTTCGACAGAGGCTGTCGTGATGATTGTCCGAAATTTATTCTCATTTTCATTCAAATTTCCAATAACATTGACCGGCTGCATTTTAAATACAGCACTTAATTAAATTAAAGCGAAGTGAGTCCAACGTACATCCTTGACATGATATAACGAATTTTGTCAAATTAAGTTCTTTTTAAACGGTGTCTAATTGGAATTCCTTCTTGATTCGTCTTACTTTCATTGAGGGAACTTCATCCGGTATTTTGTATACCCCTACAACTTTCGAAAACATAATTACTAAGCTACCGCGTTGCTTTATTTTTTCATTGGTCCAGACCCTGTGTTTAATCTTTTAACTTAAGATTATTATTACCGGTTATAAACTATATCCGTATTTGGCTGCACCTTAAGGTGTATAAATATAATAGTCCTCGCTCAAATAAGAATAAGGCCTCGAAACAATTTGACTTACCGTTCTGGCAGAGTACTTCATTCCTTCAATACTCTTTCTCGAATTTAAATTCCACTTCTCTGTTGTAATCGCAATGCCAAACCATTATTTTTCCTTCTAATCCGCATTTGGGGGACATCCGATGTCTGTTACACAATGATCGGTCCGCAATCTGTTCTTATATAATCCCTGTTGAGGAGTGTTCTTTTAAGCTACCTACACACCTATCCGAGGAATTGACCTCACTATGTTAAAATATCATCTGTCTTTACAGTTGCTGAGCGTTAGAAATTCATTATTTCACTCGCCGCATATAACACCATGACTACAACATCTCTCCAGTTTGAACTATTCTATCGGCTGCACTTTAAGCCCTTTTGATTGGTCACATCGTTTTTGCCACAGCACCATCACAATGAGAAGCAATCCACTTCAATAAAGCCTGGCTACATCACTTGTTACATATACGTATAGTTTTTCATTAAATATTCCATATTTTATTCATTTGTCGATAATATATGGGTTAACTTCGATAATGCTGCAGAGGGGGCTATTTCAACAAATCGTTTTACAAAAGTGCGAAAATCTTGTCGAGATGATAATTTTTTCCATTCAATATTACTTACAAATTGAAGAAAAACGGAATAAAATGCGAAAGAAAACATTAAAAAGCTAAAATGTTAAACTTTTACTCGGTGTCGCGCAATAATAGCAGATACACCAGGGGGATTCTCTTTTAATTCAGTATATTAATAATCCAGATATAACACTAAACCGAAATTTCGCTTTAAAATTTACAAATCGCCGAACTTTTCGAAAATCCACTACGGGTGCCAGGTGTACTCCTCAACCAGCAAATCTATATTGAAATCCCTTGATCCTATGCACTGAGAACCATTTTGGGAGTGCATCGAACTCGTCCAGCTGCCAGGATGTGCGTTCTATCCGGGTGACCTCCGTTTTCCTACTTCCGAAAATATTTCATACTGCGAAATATGTACCACCATTTCAGCCATACACGAAACCTCCCCCTAAAGTTGGAGCATTGTCTTCTCTTGAACCAAACTTTCCCGGCTACCCACTAGCAGAATTACTGGCTGACCTGCGGAGATGTGGTATCACGTCTGTACAGAGGTCAGCACCCGGCCCCATTATTCTTATTCCTTCTTGGACCACTTTCCAGAAAAATATTGATCTATCGCTGAAACAACATGCAAAAATAAGTCCCCTCTATACGGTGGAAGAGGCAGTTAAATTAATAAGTATCCGGACCACCCAATTTACTACACCGATGGAGCTAAGACAGTCGGCGAGGGAGGATCCCTGCGTCGGAAGCCTGCGCATTCGAAGGTCACGACATCTCATATGAAATCCGACTCAATGATGCCTGTTCCACATTGGATGTAGAACTATATGCAACTGCACACTGCTTCAACCACATCGTTTCAACTCACAATTTTCTCCTGGTTACTGATTCCCTACAGTCGTTAAATATGATTAAGAACTAAAAAAAATATAACAACTCGCTGGTACGAAAAATATACCACTACTTGTACCAATTGTATCTAATGGATAGTCACATGTTACTGCTGTGGGTTCCTGGGTACATTGGAATACCTGGTAATAAGAGGGTCGACGGAGCAGCACGTTCTGCCTTGCTCACGCCAATACCAGAGGACGCGGAGCTACATCAATCGCATATACATTTTTAAAGGCGTACGAAATTCAGTGGAGAACTGAATGGGCAGCTGCTACAACATTATTAAGAATCATTGAGTTATAGTGGCCAAACATCCGGATACGACTTCAAGATACTCAGCCGGCTGCAAATCGGCCACATCACTACTTCCCACAAACACATAATCGATAAAACGCCACCTCCGGCTATGTGTCCCTTGTGCGGTCAGACAAACGTACCGACACTTTCTCACATACTGTTTACCTGCCAAAAGTTTACGATACTACGAAAACAACTTTGCCTATTGCGAAATTTGGAGTCTCAAACGAGACAATCGCCATCACCAGGGTTATTGCCTTCGTAAGAATGAGCTGCTTAACTCAGCACATTTAAATGATTTCCCCCTATGTGTGCTCTAATGACCATAGTAGTTACACACAGCACATACAATTTAGAGGGGGGGTGGGGTGACATTTCAAACTGCTTGGTGGCTTATATCGACTAATTTCCGGTTTTTACCGGATTTTATTTTTAAAAATTTTGCAAATTTAAAATCATACGTCACAACTTAGTCACTTAAGGTTGCATTTTATTGATTTCCGCGCGAAATATTGCGTAATAGGTGTAGCTTCGATGTAGTATCGTGACATTAAGATACAAATAAAAGTATTCGTTACCCTCCACCGAAAAAGGAGAAAAAGAGCGATTATCACCCACCTAGTTTAGGCCATGTTATTTGTTCGAATGCGCGCATTATTTGAAAAACTACCACGGGTTAACGACCTTCGTTGACAAGCTCGACTGAAATTTAAAAAAAAAAGGATAAATATTTTTGCATTTTTCTACTTTTTTATCATTGATTTCTCGTTTTTTTTTTAAAATTTTTTCATATTTGCCGGTTCATAATTAACTGTAAAATCGTCAGAGATCTATAACTTTTTGAAATGGCTTATGAAGAAGGAAATCGATTTTTCCGAAAAAAGGAATTTATTGATCGAAAGGTGGATTAATACCGCTGTTGTAAGGAAGTATCCTTTTTCCCTTTAAGTATTTCTTTTTCCGCTTTTTTAATTTTCTACCTATCCCGATTTGGAAAGTTATTGGACTTTTGTGCAGAGCTATTTTTGTTTTCATGTGGCAGGGGAAAATGTCTTTTTTTCAACATAAAAATGTGTTAAATTCAACGGTAAAACTCGTTCTAGAACATAATATGCTATATTAAACCTCGTTATAAGGTGACTGCAGACGGCTAATCTAGAGGTTGAATATTTCGAAAAGTCGTAAATGACCCCGCTTATGCTGCTGTCAGTTTAATCTTTATGCGTCTTTTAAATGCGTTACCCCACGATAAAGAAAGAACTCACAGATTCGACTACCAAAATTTACAGCTCACGCGTCGTATACATTATTCCTTATCCGCAGCGTAGTGTGCGACATTTTCCTTTTCAAAACTGCTTAAACTCACACAGCACTGTTGTATAACATTTACAAAATACAGAGGCCGCTTAATAATAAAGCCTGTTTAATAAAGGCTCAAATGAATATTTATCGTATAAAAACGATGGTATAGCGCCAATTTTGCTCGATTTAATTGTTTCCCCGAACACCGTTTAACAATCGTCGTTAAAAATAACGAAAATTCGACAAAAAAAAACCGAATCTAAAACCGCCTTACTGTAGGAGAATTTTAGGCAAATCAGGAGATGGGAAATATTTAATATTTTTGACGACAGCGCATTTTCGAAAAGTGCAAAAGCTATAAAAACTTCTCGCAAACACGAATACGAAACAATTAAATTCCTCTCGAAACTTTTTACGTTTCTCAAACGGCATTTTATTGTAACGGAATTTATTTAGAAAAGCCAACTTTATTAATACGAATAATTACGATTTTTATACTCAGAATCGCGATTAATTTCAAAAGTAATCGGACTATTTTAACACGAATTAAAAGTATCACCAAAATCAAATGTAAGTACGAAAGTTCAATGCAAGTGGAAATAGTTATAACACAAAATTAACGTAAAATCAGCGAGCCAAAGTTAAGTGATAAATGAATTATTTCGACGCCCCAAAACACAACATCGTAAGCAGTTAAAAAGGAAATATTAATAGTACCCTAAACGGTAAGTCACGTATTAACTCTAATTCAACGAATACTTCGAATAAATCCAGCCAAAAATTTGCATCTTAGTAAAGAATATTACCATATCTCTGCGTAACGATCTACTCTATCCGATCAAAAAGTAATACATTTTTATTAGTTAATACCCTTTTTGGTACCTTTGTAAATGTCACACCACTACCCCAACCCAGTAGATACTACCGAAGGAAGTATAAAATAAAATTTTAAAAAATTAAAGAGTTCCCGGTAACGATTTTATAACTTCAGAAATAGTTAAAAATCTAGTAATTTAAGAGTTTAATAATTTTAACATAAAAAATCTGTTATCCAATTTATGATCTAATCCGTTGTCGTATAGAGGCCAATAAGGTTGTTTAGCGTACTGTCCAAGACTTTTTCAAAATGCTCTATTATAAGATCGAATCCTCAAAAATTTTTCAAAAAATAATACTATATCGCTTGATCACTAGTTTGGTTTTAAATCACTCTGCTGTATATTTACCGACAAAATAGTTCCACTATGTCTTTCTCGATGTTGAACAGGCGTTCGACGGAGTGTGGCATCAGAGTCTCCTTTATAAACTAGAAAATATTAAGCCTAACGACATTTACACGATGATAATACAATCACTTCTGTCAAATAGCAGTTTCGTAGTGAAAATAAATTCATCAAAGTCGAGAAGTACGATATTAACGCGTCTGTCCCTCTGAGAAGTACACTCGCGCCATTGTTACATTCTACATATTCCGTGGATTATCAGTAGTAAAAACCATTGCGATACCGATGAAACTTATATCTTAGTGGTTACAGAGATCTCTGATGCGTAGTTGCTTAATGTTGCATTATCTGAACTAAATTAAAAAATAGGCAAAGAAATGGAAGGTTAAAATAAACCATTCTAAAAGCTTTCAGATGAGCTTTACCATAGGTAAAAATATGTAAAAACGTTCTTTCGTAAAACAACAGCGTTAAATATCTAAGGTTAATTATGGACCGACATTTAACACGGGAGATTCACGTCGCTCACATAAGACAAAAAATTAGCTTAAGAATTGAAAGCCTTTAATTATTGGAAGAAAGTCCGCTGTGAGTCTATCTGGAAAAATACTCATTTACTGCACTAACACCGGTATGGAGGTATTTGAGGTACTACTACATCCGAGAGTAATATCAACTGAATACAACAGAGCTTCGCAAGGCTCAGTATTCTACGGAATATTCTTTTTTTCAAGAATTTATAGCATGATGCTTCCTGAAAATGTTAAAGTACTATCAACTCTATGCTGATGGTATTTCAGTGGTAATAGTGGTTAAAAGCACGACAGTAAACTGAAGATAAAATTGCAAGAGTTTATACTGCGATAGATAATTTTCTAGATGATTTCGAACTTACAATTTTATCGTAACAAAACTAATTATATGATATTAAACAATAGATTTGAATATAAATCAATGTCGAATAAATATTAAACATGTTAAGCAGCTATTGAATATTTTTAGCTGTAATTAAGGATAGTCATTTCAAAATTTTATAATAATTTTAATTTTATTAAAAATAAAATCAATAAATGTTTAATGATATTCAAAAAATTATAACACAATCAAAATACTGTGAATTATAAAAAGGGAATAATATTTTAGATAAGACAATAATACTCAGCAATGCAATTAAAAGATTTAAGAAAATGTTAAATAGCTATCAACAAATTATAATTATAAAGCTAATTAAATCATATAGGACTATAAGTTATCTAGCAGCAATTTTGCAGGACTTAAGCGGATGGAAATGGAAATTGAGAAATATATTACATTGTTTAGTGTAAAAAATAATATCAAGCTGAACATTAATTTAGCAAAGTAAAATATATTCATATAAAAATGTCTTTACCTACCAAACGCAATAAATTAATGTAAAGAAAAATATTCTGGAAAATTATTATAAAGGTAAATTTTAGCAAATTTGAAATAATTACAACAGTACGGCCTCTATCGGTACTTTTCGGATATAAGGGAGAGAATAAATAATACAACTTTAATCCCACATTAAATTTTTTTAATGTACAATTTTCATAAGTGGACATGGGGAATATTTAAAGTGTACTTGTACAAGTATAGAATTGCGGAGTCGGAAAATTGTGTTAGATGCAATTTTCAGGACATCGTGTATCATATTTTACAAGGCTTCAATTGCAGTTAGACAGCTATTGAAGGTACTGCGGAATAGCTGATGATAATTTCAACCACTTCAATCACTTTACAATACAAGAGGTTAAAAGTCTTAAAGAGAATATTCACTTGCATTAAAAAATGATTCAACAATTATTCTTACATTTACAAATTGTGAAACTTAATTGGATAGAGCACATTAGTTTTTATTATGTCAGGTAATTAAAATTTAATGAACTGGAAAAAGAATTTTTAACGGAATAACGCATGCGCCAAAGATTTTTTTTTTTTTTTTTGGAGTTAATCGTTTCGTTTGTAAACTTGCGAGGCAAGATCCCTCCTATGCATTGCCAGTACGGCGGCTGACTGTTTTCCTTTATATGCGAAATTTGCCATTTTGTGTATTAGATTATTGCGATGATGGTTAGTTTATTTTCATATTTAATTAATTTAGATCTTATTTAGGCTACCGTTTCCTCACCAAACGTCTTCCACTCACGCCCTGTACTCTTATTCATTCCTATCTTTCAATTTATAAGAACTGGCGTTTTACGCCTAGAAAAATCACTGTTTTAGCTTTTAATTCTCTTCGCCTTAGTGCTTTTTCGGCCTTACACAATCACAATCTCCCTGCTTTTTTCCTTTAGCTTTGCTAATCTCTGCTATGGTTTCGATGTTTTTTTTTTTTGTACCTTCACTTTCCAAATCCCTTCCTCAAGCAATAATTCAACAGGAATTCAACAGCATTATCTATTCCCAATTTCCATCGCATGTAACCATCTTCACAGATGGCTCCAGGGGACCTTATGGTGTTGGAGCTTCTTTTATCCTTCCGGATTTCAATTTATCTGAATTATTTCGTCTTCCTTCTTTCCGTTCCACCTCTATAAACGAATTAATGACCATCCTACGTTCTATTATCTTTATTTCCTCCAGTCGTCGGTTTTCTAATTATTTTGTTACTTCAGACTCCATGAGTGTTCTTCAAGCGATCAGCTCCCTTCTTCCTGATCACTTTTCTGATTTTATCATTCTTCGTATAAGCTGTTTTATCCATTTTCTTTCTTCTCGCTATTCCATCTGTGTTGATTTGCTGTGGGTTCCCAACCATATGAGCATTAAAGGTAATGAGACGGCGAATTCCTTGGCTCGAGTTGCTGCTTCCTCGCGTTCTTTTTCTTAAGAAAAATTCCATCCTCTAATTTGAATTCCCTACGTACTAAGTATTTCATCTCAAACTTTGGTCAGATATTTATCCCTCCCCCTTTCCTAATCTGTACAACGTAATCTTCCTTTGAATACCAGGTGATCTTGGAGTTTTCTTCATTTCCCCGTTCTGTTGTCATTTTTATGATTCGCTTGCGTTCTGACCATTCTGCTCTCTCTTCCTCTTATTTTTGCTATTTCCTTGTTTCTTCTCCAAATTGTCCTCTCCATCTCAACAAAGCGGTGCTTTGCGACGCCAATCACATCTTTTTTGAATGTCCATTCCTTTCCGTCGAACGTTTTATTTTATATTCTTGTCTGCTGAAACTGAATTATTGTGCATCTTATATTACGTCCTTCCCCTCGTCGTCCATTATTTCATCCATTAGTTCCTTTATATCGTCCATATCTAACCTAATCAACTTTCTTACCGTTTCTGGGTGTAGGTCCCTAGCTGGCGTGCACAAAGGGGGTTAAAGAAAAAAAAAATGTTGCAATACGCTTGTTTAAAGATTAATTTTAAAAAAGGTACAAAAGATTTTAGATTTAAAATAGAATTAATTAACGTTGAAAGAATATCAAAATACACGGGACAACTGAAAAATCTCACGAAAATCTTAGAGAAATATTAATTAGGACGGTAGAGAAAATTAATCTAACGATAAAGGAAGAAGATTAGCAGTGTGCACAGACTACCGTTGTGCTGTATGCGTGGGATCTGTGTGTGTGCGTGTTCTGGTTGCGAGGTATTTGTGGTTTACCGATACGGTGTTGGATGGTAGCAAAAAAGTGCAACGGTCAGATGGTAGCAGAGAGGACAGCTCAGGAGAGAGAGAAAGAAAGGTGATAAGAGAAAGGTGAAAGAGTGCACTTACGAAAGTGAAAAAAAGGATAGTAAATGAACGAAGGAGTAATGAATCGCAGAAAAAAGGAAATGGAAGCAGAAGGATAGGATACATGAAGAGAAAGAAGAGACGGTAGGGGAAAGTGAATTAGGAGATATAAATATAAAAGAAAATGAAATAAATTTATATAATTTAGAAGGTTATGAGAAACGTTACAATTTAGTTGTAGAAGCGACAAAACATGGGATCGTGGTATATATAAAGCAGAACAAATAAATACAAACTCAAATATAAAACAAAAGTATGAAAAATGTGGAAAGTGTAATAATCGAAATAACATGGCACGAGGAAAAACTATTCCTATGGGCGGTTATGGATTACCGTCCGGAAAGGCAAAGGAATATATAAAAGAGATAAAGAAGATTGATGAAAAATACTTTTTTTTCACCTATTCTCAATAAATTTGATAGGGCTGTTTATTTATTTAATTTACAATTTATACCATAATGTTCATTACAGGCACCATCTAATTAAGTTTTTGGTTTCCTGTAATCCCATTTTACAATCATATTAAATTAATATTTTCACAAACTTAAATACTAGTTTTAAACTTAATTATCTTATATTATTATATAATTGAATTTTTCTTACGATATATAATTTCTTCCACAACAAATTCATTAAGAGGAGGTTCTCATCTAACGACCCAAAAATGACACGATTTTCTCGAATTTTTTTTTCATGGAAGGAAGTAAGTTTTTTTATTAAGTCTTAAAGTACGTATAAAAATATTTTTTAGTAAAAAAGTGATATAATAGTACTTGTTTATTTATGATGAAACATGCCCGCCTTAAAAAAAAACTCTCCAAATGGGCGGTACTGTAGCACTTGTAAATATTATCTGAAATCAGAAATCCAAAAATTTTTATACGAAATATATTGCATTTGTTGGAAGTTGAACTTATAAAACCAACAAAAAGTCAAAATTTGGAAAAACGGCGGATACGAAAATTTTAGTTTCATGTTTTCGCGCTTTTTTCCGCTCTTCAAAGTACTGTAAAAAAAAAAATAATAAATATCATTTTTGAGGTTTGTCCTCCAATAAATTTAATCTACCTTGAAAAAAAAAAAAGTAAAAATAGCGATATTTTCAGTAGTTTTTTGAGATATCGTGCCGCCCAGTTTGAAAAACACGGTTTCGAGAAAAATGCGTTTAAAGTTTCGGTACAACGAC
Organism: Icerya purchasi; assembly: GCA_039619475.1. Classification (NCBI taxonomy): domain Eukaryota; kingdom Metazoa; phylum Arthropoda; class Insecta; order Hemiptera; family Monophlebidae; genus Icerya; species Icerya purchasi. Next base: position 395,952,961 of record CM077115.1, on the reverse strand, counting down.
CTTTTTTGATAAAGGTGGTTCCACTTTTTCGCTATAACTTTTTAAAAAAGTAATTTCGTACAAACCGTTTTGGGAATATATTCTACGGATACAAAAAATGTAAAAACAAAATATCGATTTTTTTGTCGGCTCTGATGAGAACCTCCCCTTAAATTCTTTAAACAGATTTGTAACGAATTCTGTGGCGTAGAAGTTAATAAATAACTTATTGTTATGGTTCATTATCATCATAAATTTTAGTTGTTCCATACAATCCGTGCAATTGATCGCCATCTATCTCTATCCGGGGCGCATCCAACCATTTGCTGCAGTGAGCTGGCTCCGTTGATCACTTTGTCCACATACCGTTTTGGCAATCTTCCTCTTCGTCTGCGACCCTCAACCAAGTCTAATACTATCAGCTTTTCTAAATTATTCCGACTATATGCCGCAGTCGAACATCCGCATTAATTTATTTTAGTATTGATAAGTTTGTCCTCCTCGCCGTCCACGGTACTCTCAGCATTCGCCTCCAGCAATGTATTTCGAAAGCATCGATCCTTCGGACATCTGTCTCCTTCAGAGTCCAACGCTCAGATGTGTGCAAAAACATGGAAAACACTAGCGTTACATCCGTTTAATATGTGATGCGTAATATCATCTAAAAAGTTAGACACATCTTTTGCAATTTTCGTTATCTATAATTTTAAACTGATATAAGTATACTCTAAATATACCATATGTCCGGGTATGAATTGTACGTTAAAAAAATTGGGCACGAAGTCTTTCAATATTTATTCGTTCTCTGATATTTGGAAAATGTTGTTTCGTTAGCCCGTTATAACTGTCCGCTATATATTATGGATATTTGTTCGTATACTATTCATTTAAAATTTCTCTAAACTGTTTTACATTAAGCACGTTATTTTCATATAACAAGGATGTCTATAAATTACGTTACTGAAATTGTGATTGATTTTAATTTAATTTTTAATTATGGGCATGATACCTGCGATAACTATCGCAGCCATATTATAACTGATCGTTCTATATGCTTTAGAAAGCTTAATAGCTACGGTTCTTTGGAAACATTTAAGTATTTTCTGAAATCTTTTTGTCTTTAACGTATCATCATAAATAATACTACCATATATAATATTTGGTAAAATTATACACTTACACAATAATATTCCCTGCTCATAATTTATCCGGTTGCTGTTGTATAGTTTATTGAAATTAGCAACTGGAGTGTATCCCACGAAATTAATTATAGTGATCATAGTTATGTATTATTTGAGTTACAAGCGATGCAACAAGCAGAGAAAATCTACATCGAAAGCAATCGGTGGGCTCACGGAAATAATAAGAGACAGTTTTGAAGAGGGAAAGAAGGTATTGATAACCTTTGTAGATCTTACTAGAGCTTTGGATGATCATAAAATACTCCTAAGAACACATTAGAGGAAACAGGAATAACGAATAACTTAAAAAACGGTTTCAAAATTATTTAAATCAAAGGAAAACAAGTGTAAATGTATTAAATGTGCAAAGTGTAAAAGAGGAGATAAATGCTGAGGTACACTGAAAATTAGCAACTCGGCGTCAATAGAGTTTATTAAGTATTCAAATGGTCTATATAGGGAATTAAATTGATATTGTCTCGTTCGCGGATGAAGTAGCAATAGTTATATCGTGTAGAGATATTAAAGAGGCAAAAATAAGGATAGAAAAAGATTTAATGACAATAAGTAAATTGGTATATGATAAAAACCTAAGAACTAATGTTAAAACGACTAAAGAGCAATAGTATCACGGGAAAAAAGGGATTCGTATTGTCCAAATATATTATAATAATGTACTCAAATGAATTTGCATACTCAATTAGGGAGAAAGAAACGAGTGTGAAATGAAAAACTGCCAGAAGTTAGAAATAACAAGTGGCAGTAATGATGGAACAACATTTAAGATCAGACGTATATATGGTACATACTGCGAAAAGAAAATCAGAGCAATATTGCCAGCTTCATATGCATTGAGCAAAAATATACAATATATAGAACATTAAAAATGGTTTATTATGCGCTAGTAGATTCGAGGATCAGGTACGGAATCCCGCAGGCATGGGGAATAGCGAGGAAAGTATACCTGGGGAAAATAAATAAACTGCAAATAAAATGCTTGAAATTAATAGGAAATCTATAAAGGGAGAAACTGAAAGTGAAATAATTAAAAAAGAAGACGTAATGAGCATCGTACCAGCTACCGTTAGCGAGATAAAAGATGAGGGATCAAACGGACAAATAATATGTTATAACTCAGATGTTAAATAAAATAACTAAAGTAATAATAGAGGCGGGAAAAATAAAGAAAAAGAAAAGGAAAATAAAGGAATGGTTTCAAAAAGAAGGAAATGTTAAATAATAAACATAAAATAAATGCGCAATAATAAATAAAGAAATGTATATAGATTACCAAAAACAAAAGAAAATAGATCACAGTTATATTGATAAATACAAAATTAGATTAAGATATAGACTATAGGTAGTAGATATTGCCCGAAGATATGTATATGTATAAGTTAATTTATAAATGTGATAAGGCTTAAATTTGAAATAATTCGCCGACAAGTGTTATATGTATTTTTAAAAATGTTAGTGTTCGAACGAATTTCAGCGGCTATGACGGAAAAAAGCGTTAAAAGGCATATCACAAAAAAATTAAAAATTAGCCGAATAAATTTTTGACTGCGTCAAGTAGGTAATGTTACCCTTTTTACCATTTGTATTTTATTTAATGCATAAACACTCTGGTGGATTAAAATAAGTTTTTAAGCATTCGAAAGATTTGATTAAAATACGAAAATATTCGCTGTAGCAGCAACAATTAGACAGTATTTATAAGTAAACTTCGAGAACTTTTAATGAAAATGTTTATAAATATGTGTATTAGATGAAACTATCGATCGCTTACTGTTTTGCGGAGCCTTCGACTGGATATGACGAAACCGACAATAATTACTTTAAAAAAAGTATTTACAATGCTTGTCAAAAATAATATTGAAAGAATTTAATTTATAAGAAACAAAAGTTCTATCAAGATGATTCTCATATAAGCATTTCGAAAGACCTCTTTTTTAAGTTTTTATTTTAATCTTAATTACGGTAGAACGTTAAAATTCTTATTTCTTAATTGTAACATGCGCATTGTCGAATATTTAGATACCTTTTTATAGTTTAGTTGCGAAAAGGGGTTAAAGTTAGCGGACTCTCTAACGTCGTAATACAAAATAATACGTTATAGCTGTCATTTGGGCGTGTCTGACGTTACCCGAATTAATTTTTGTTTATGGTTCCCTGTATATTGTCCCGAAGTGCTGTAATTATTATTACTTAAAATCAACGATTTATGGTACACACACACAAAAAAAAAAAAAAAAAAAAGTTAAATTACATAGATTGCAGAGCCTCTAAACAATTTTCAAGGTCGGAAGACGGCTGTAAATCCGGTTATCATTTAATTTCATAACCGAAATTGTAAAATTTCAATATTTTTAAGTTCAGTGTAAATATGTTGTTGTTTATTTCCTTTCTTTGTACACATATAGTTTTCACGGTCCTTTGCTAAATTTAATCTTTTCGGCCGTAAAAATAAAACGCGAAATAATTAAAACTAATAAAAATCTGATAACGATTAATCAGAAACAGGCCTCCTTCATCTTTTCTACTGATAATGAGGCAGTGAGGGAAAAAAAATAAGGTATGAACCAACAGAAGTGCTGCGAATATCGCAGAGTCAAAGTACGAGAATAACTCACGGATCGATTGGAAGTCAGCAAGAGACATTTTTGTGTATGTGAACCTAACAAGGTCCCACTTTGTCGATATGGAGTTAAGCCCAGAACGGTATACTAGATAAAATTTCTGATCAATTGAGACTTCACGGAGTCTGCCAAGTATAAAACTCGCCAAGATATTTGCGTTTGAAGTTGAAATTTGAAAAAACATACTTTTGAGAAAAACGAGATTAAAGTTTTGCATAGCGACCAGGCGACAGGCGAGGCGCATTCAGATTTTTGGTCGTAGAATACGAATGCGAGGTCGAATCACATTGCGAGTTACGGCATTGGAAAGAGCATTATTCACTCTATCGGAAACGCAGAAAATCCCAAAATCAATATTTTTGACCTGACATCCGAAAAACCGCTGTATCTACGTAAATAATTTCGACAAAAGAGGACTTTGTTAGATTCACGTACTTACTTTTCGGGTAGTTTTTCGTAAAAAAAAAAAATTGAAGGAATTTAGTAAATTTAAATTGATTGGTAGAGAAATTTGTGAAAAGGTGTTTAAAAATCAGCGAAGAGAATATGACCTAAGAAACCCAGCTCGGATATAACACGGAAGAAAAAAAAGAAAAAATATTTTGTCAATAAATTACTTAAAATTATCAGACAAAAAAGGTGGATATTTGATAAAAAAAATAATTTAGACGACTACTCGAATTACTTAACGAAAATATAAATGTATCTACACGAAAAACGTCTCAGGCTTATGTTTTAATTTATCTGCCTAAATACTTTTACAACGGGAATGATTAAACGAAGAAGCAGTTCGTCAGAATTCAAATTCGGTGTCTGATGTTGACAGCATGACAAAATGAATAGCAAGAATTCTGTACGGAGAAAAGGAAGAATGAAATAAGTGTGGTCCGAAGAGCAGGTTCGAACATGAAAAAAAAGCTCGATCGAAAGAGAAAAAAAAACGCAAAAAAAACGGATGATCGTATCAGTGTGATGGGGAAGCGGGTAAGGACCGAAAAACTGTGGATACCACCTTTTCGGGCTTTTGTCAATAAATCATTTAGTTCATTATAAAAATTAGCTCCATGTTACGTTTTCAAATCGATCGAATCGTTTGTGCGCTTCATCGTCGGTAGCGGTAATCGAAAGTAAAATGCGTCACATTTATTTTTAATTAAGAACAAATTCACGAAAACAAATTTACTTTTTAAAAGAAAGTTTGGATGACTGTTAGCGTAGGTTATAATGTCAGGATAAAGGCATTTTAAAATAATGAACGAAACAAGTCTAAACCATATCTGTTTAATGTAAATGTATTGATTGCGGAACAAGCAATTCGAATAAATTCAAAACGGAGAAGATACGTTAAAGACCGCGGATATTATAGGGCCGTCCATTAAAACGACATAATATCCAATGATAAGTGATACTTTTGAACAATTTAACAGAAGCAAATATTTAAATAAAATATGTGCACCGAACCGTTCCAGCGCAAAGGGAATGCAAAGGACAGGATAATAATCAGTCGAACAAAATAAAAACAAAAAAACCATAACGAAAAAAATAAAAACGAATCTAGCAAAACGAAATGGAAAATTTAAAGTGTTCAAAATCAAGTTCCTTTTTATTTTCTTTACTTCAGATTGATTGACGTCGAATGTTCATACATCATCGTCGGGAAAATATCTTTCTGAAAATAGCTACGAATGGAAAAGGAGAAGAATATCGGATAAAAAGGATAAAAGTAGTATACAAAGGAAGTGTAACGGGAAACAACTTGTAAAAGAGAAGTTAAATGGAAAAAAAAGGTCGAATTGTCCGCGGTAACTCGTAACTTGAGTCCTACTTCCCTTTTTCGTTTTAATATTGTTCAGTCTCCCTTGTGTCCCTTTTATCCTCCTATCTTAAATTTGACCCGTGATAGTGCTCTTGTATATCCTCGGAACGCGCTGTCCTTTATTCCAATTTGCTTGGCATTGGCCTCCCGACTTCTCACTGTGACCACTACATTCTTGCTCTTCCGTCTCCTTCTGTTGTTCCTGTATTGGCTACCTTCATTTCTTCTATTTCTAATTGCTTCCTGATGTAACCTGTAAATTCCTACATTTCATCATTCTCCTAGTCCTTTGCGTTCAGTAAATGTCCTGCGTTGACGCGCCCAAGGAATTGTGTAGCATCTAAGATGCAATTATAAATATCTAAACAGTCTATTTAAGGAAAAAACAAGGAGGAGTAAATGAACGCCGTAGAACAGAAGTATTAAAGACGAGAATTTCGTTAATGATGTACAGTACGTGCTCTTTCAGATAATGGAAAAAAAAAACGCTCGGAAAAAACATGATCTGATTCGCTTGAGACTGAGTTATCGAGGTAAAGAGAAAAAAGAGGATATGGTATAGTGGAGCAGCGATAAAGGGAAACAGGAGCTATGGACAGGAAGAATCAAGAAACTGTGGAGAAAAGGATGAATGGGGCTGAATGGATAAATAGTGCAAACCAGGATTAAGAAAAGATTATATCTGTGATGCGATTTTAGCAAACTGAATCTTTTTAGCTGCATTAAACGATTCATTAAGAAGGGAATCGTCTGACTTGTCGGGTGAAAATAACAACCAAACGAGCGAAATTTCCGGTAATTTTAAATGATTAAGTAGCTCGAAAAACTAAATGAGCAATAAATGGGACGGATGGAATGTTTAAAATAATAGGATCAGATACATTCGAAAGCACTAATCAAATATTAAAAGAAATAATTTGCGATTACGGCATTATATCTAAATGAGATCGGGTAAAAGGAGAGAAATTGAAATAAATTGGAATTATTAGGAGCTGTGAGACATAAAAAAATTGCCGCCACCCTATCCGTTGTTTCAAATTCATCGGTATACATGAGAATGTGATTAGATGAAACTCATGTAGGTGATTAAATTCGTTGATTAATGAGAAGAGAAAAGACTTCACGTAAGGAAGTAGAAGAAAAAGTTTTAGAGGTCGAATGACGTCAAAAAAGCAGAAATGAAAGAGTGAGTTTTTTTTATAAAAAATAACAAAGGCGATAAAATTTAATATTTCGAATAACGATCTACCAAACAGTGGGAATCTTGTTGCTGAAGGAACGGAAATCTTGGAATAGACTAGAAGACGTTTAGTGAGGAATAAGCTAAATAAGATCTGTGGATAGACAAATTGACCTCTACTATGGTTAATTGGTGGTGCAGTTAAAAATACTAAAAACATAAATGATACACGAAACGAAAGTAAAAGAAATAGAAGTATCGCTACTAAAAGTACTCAATCAAAAATAACAAAATTCATAAATCATCAGAAGAGCCAGAACTACTAAATCGGTAGATGTTTTACTCTTTTGTGATTGTACCTTTTCTATCTAATGTATACTGATTATTCGGGTATATATTTCTACAACCGTCAAACTTTTAGAATAAAATGGGAAGGATATTTTCCTAAGATGATTTTAGGACATTTGTTTTGAAAAAACCGAGTTTATTCATAGTTTATACTTGTCCAAACTGATGCAGCATAGATTATTATTATTCGCTTGTCCGGTCTGCTGTGTACAATAATTCGTCCAATATTTTACAAATTTTATTAAGTCGTTATCAATACCGTATATAAGCTTCCAAGTTCATATTTTCCGCTAAGGAGACATGTAAATAGATGATTATAGTTTTGAACTTCACATCGATCACTATCGATCACTAACGGATATTCACCACTTATAAAGATTATATTTTGTGCGCGCAATTCCACTTCTCAGTCTATTCAAAGTGGTTTTCCGAAGAAGTGATTCCCGCTAGGCAGTGCTCCGCCTATAATACCGTTTGCTTTTATGTTCCATATACGAAGTATTTCCTTTTCTGCAGTACTCCGTCAGCTCCTTGACCTTTTATAGAAAGCTGTTCCTGGATTTTTGTATCCGCCAATCCTTTTAGCCGATGTCGGTTGTCGTTGACTGCTTTAAACCTTTCATTTCTTGCAGCTAGCTCCCGTCGTCGAATTACTAGAGGAGCGGTACCGCTAAGTTCGTAAAATTCTGGCAGAGGAATTGGTCTTAGACATCCAGTTATCAGCCTGCATGTTTCGTTTAGGGGCACATCGATCTTATTGACGTGTGATGAGCGGCTCCACACAGGACATGCATATTCACCGGTAGAATAATAGAGCACTAAGGAAGAATTTCTGAGGGTGTTCGCTATAGCTCCTCAGCTAGAACCTATTAGCTTACGTATATTATGTTTGTTCTAGCGATGGTTTTCAACTGATTCGCAATGCTGTTTGTATGTAAGCGATCTGTCGAGTATAATGCCCAGATATTTTGGGTTGTCTGTGATAATTTGCAGCTGCCGCTTTGCCTCACGATTTTTCAGATGAAAGGCGCAAGTCGCCGTTTTCATCGGGTTTGGCTTGAGTCAATTTTTCTTAAAATAAGTATCAAGTTCACCGATTTCATGATTTAGCGTTTTTTCCACTTCTTCAAAAGTGTCGAGCATAGATAATATCCGGTGTTTAATTACATTCTTGAAGATAATAAATCATTAACGGAGAGCTTAGATTAATAGATATGCGATAGTGTGGAGAAAAAAAAAGACGGTATGAGCTTTGTTCACAATCCACGTGTTCATTAAAGGCGATATCGAGAATTATTACGAGATACTTTCTTAAACATGATGTATTGTCTAACATCAGCACAGATATGTAGAATTTAATTTTCTCTTGGTAAAGAGACCGCCCCTCGGTTTTATCGATATTTATGCATTTCGGCACGCGTTGGAATCCACGGAAATGAAATGGTTGATTTATTGACAAGGAAACATGGAAGTGGCCAAATGGTAAGCTACTTAGCCGCCAGGCCATAAAAAAAACAAAAAAAAAACAAAACAAACTATATGGTTAAAAAAAAGTGAACTTAAACTGGGAAGAATACTCGACAGTTTTTAAAGAAACATTTATTAAAGCAGTGGGAGGCATCATAGAGAAAGTCTATTCAGTATAAAAGCAAGTCATATCTCATTGAATCAATTGACGGGCAGCCGTGGTACAACGTAGATAGATAATGTATAACAACAGTATGCAGAATTAGATTCGGACATCATCGTACTCTGTCTCATCTTGCACGTTTCGGAATAATAGGTAGCAATGCGTGTGATTTTTATGATTTAGAAGGATTGTTAGAGCATATAGTTTAGCAATGCTGCACATTTGAACGAAGTTCCTAGCAGACCTAAAAACTTTACCTTTAACAACGCAACAAGTAGTATAGTTAAACCAAATCAAGTCGTTATAGACAATTATATTAAATTTTAAACGGTAATGAAATAGTCGTATAAAATGGATAATACGAATAAAAGTAAGAGTAAAACGGTGAAAAACTGGGACAAAAAAACAAAAAAAACATATAGATTCTTTAAAGTATTTTTCAGTTTTCTGAAAACTATAGCTTACCTTAAATAGAGTATTATCCCACCACTACGAAAAGGGCCAGTAGTAAATACACAAAACCGATCGTCAGTGTATGGCTGTTCCATTTTGTTTTTATTTAACTGAAGAAAACCACACCAAGACAGAGGACGAAAAGAAACGTTCGATATTTGTACGGTTTTTTTGGATATTAATTTCAAGAGGACCTTCTTTTAATTCAAACAACCCTAATAAACGGTTCCCTAGGATTGTTAAAAATTCCAAATATATTTTAAATCGAACGATAAAATGTTATAGGCGGGCGAAATCATTAAGTATCTCAATTATATTACCAGAAATCGCAAAATTCGGTAGTGGATAAAAATAGCCAAATAGAAACCAAACACACGAAAAATTTAGAAATTTGGAAATGCAAGTTTTTTCAACCGTTCCAAATATTGTTGCTTAAAAATAAACTGTCAGGCCGGGATTAATTTAGTCATGTGTTGTAGGAATTGTAAGGAAACGGAAGTACCAAAATGCCCATTTGTTGCGAAAAACTATTAACCGAATTCTTGTCAGTTGCTTGAAATTACAAAAGCGAAACGCAAATAAAAGTCTACGCGCTAAAAATTACAATCGAACTTCGAAAAAAAAGAATGTAATTTATATCAGATCGAAATTGTACCCGTAAATGCTATCTTGCACACTTTCCGGGCAAGTTCGTGGACTCTCGATGACCGATTAGGCGAAGAGGCCGCACCGAGGCTATTCAAACTGTAATAAAAACGTCAGAATAAATTCGTAACTTTAAAAGTGCGAAACAAAGTATATCGATATTAAACGTTTAAAACTTTTACAGTGATCGTTACTCATCGTAAATAATTTTTGGGGCACAAGTGCAGTTCTAATCCGAACTGCCAAAATTAAATGTGCCTTTATCAAGCCAGTTGTTGTCCCCGAAAATTATTTACGGCGATATAATGTCACATTATTTTCGGGGGGGGGGGGGGGGGCAAAATGGAAAATATTCCAACTTTCTTTTTTTCCTCGATTATTTACGGTTTAACGTGGTCGGATATAAACGTTAGCTGATATCTAACTAAGCAAAATCATAATGCGCATTCAACTGAGAAATCGTGAAGATAGTATAGAGCCCTAGGACTCGATAAATTCACGGCAAACTACCATTACACTCGTGTAGATTATTACCTATAGCGAGAAAGATTAAATCTTTACGGCCATCGTCGAATAGCTTATACTACGTGAGTGAATTTAAACGTTGAAAGTAGTTTGTACCCTACGCGATGTTAAAATACCGTGTGTTAATATCAGGGAAAAAATCACAAATAAAATATCTTCACGTATAAGAATGTATATTTAATTACGTGTGTATAATGATAAAAATCGCACAGCGCATTCTACGATATTCGAATATATTAAGACAGACGGATGAACCGAACGCATTTAATAACCGAAGTAAATGTTTACAAAGCGTTTATTTCTATTTTTGTAAATGTACGAAAGATGCACTGCATTGCGCAGCAAAAGACGAGAAAGATCTAAGAACGGTTCTACCATGTAAAAGTTGGTTACACTTTTTTTTTTTGATCATTTGATCCTGATTTCTGGTCGAGATAGCGTGTATAAAAGAACGACAGAAAAAATCTATGAGGGAGTAGGAGCAAACCGATGACGTAAATTCTTTTCACTACTTCCTGGATTTATTTCTGTGGAATGGCTATGCGTATCCCAAAATTTTCTCACCAGTTTACTGCAACTGACGTTGATTATAGAAAAACAAATTTTGGAAAAAGGAAATTTATATTACTGTTTTTTTGTTCGTTTTTTTTTTTTTTTTTTTGGTTGTCTTTTCCCACATTAGTCAATTATTTAAAACCGCCCGATTAAGAAATGAAACATTTTCGATCATAGAGTAACGACACGAAACAAATTTCATCGATGTTATAATTAAAGACACATTATCACTGTATTTATTATTTATACACATTGATAACAATATAGTTATGACAAAAAATAAATTTCAAAACTTATTAACAATTATATATATATAATTGTTAATAAGTGTTGACATTTATTTTTTGTCATAAAGACACATTGTTTTCAAAAATGGAGAAAGAGAAATGTTTAAATTTTTTATTAATTATTTTAATTTTAACGAAAGAACTGCGGTCGTTATGCAAGTATTTCTTGAATCAGTGTGTACAAAAAGCACTTTCTATGTTGCACGTGTCTCGTTAAAAAATCGCGCATTGTAAAATTTATAACCGGAAACATGGCTATTTCGGTGATTCTACGCATAACTTCGAAGAAAAAAGTTTGTTGAGTTTTAGACCTATCTCTCGTTAGATTGTTATAGGCCCAAACTAGAAATTCTAGGTCTCTATCTTAATTATAAAATTAATAAAATGCCATTCGTAGCAAAATAATTTTTGGCACTTGCAAAACGATTGTGTTAGAATTAAATTTTACTTACTTTATTACGTCTTGTTTTTTCCATCTGCTTTCGGAGGTGTTAACGCGACGAACGACGTTGGTAGCACTGCATTTTACCTATTTCAAATAAATATTAATCGCTGTAATTATTTTTCGTTATAAATTGAGATTGAAAAAAAAGTGTTACACGTTATTGTTTAGAAAATCGTTATTGCGAGAAACCGGATTATTAAGTTGTAATCCAAATAAGGGGTAAAAAACTAAGCGCTACTAGATGAACAGGTATTATTTTTGGTCTGGTAAGAGACGTGGCAGCGCTACGCGAATAATAAAAGCCTCAAAATTGACACTATCTTTTACATGTGTCGATCTCGTATAGAGAGATCATTGTCAGTTGGATGTGAAATAAGGTATTATCTAGTAAGTTATAAAGTCGCTTATTCCAAGGCTGAAATTAATTTTACTATATAAACGCATCGTAGGATTTTAAATACCGTACTCCTTCGAATTCAAGACGCAGCATCCATGTTTTAGGAAACGATTTTTGGAAAAAAATTAAAAAAACATCGAATTTACAGACGCATCGTAATTACTAGGAAAATTAAGGAAAAGGGTATTTGGAAGGAAGGGACTTGAAATACCCACTTCCAACTTGCTGCGGTCCAGGCGGTAAATTAACGTTCTGTGCGTAATCCATCGATATTATCAAACAGTTAAGATTCTGCTAATTTCTCGGTACTCTTCCCCTCATGCTGACCATTAGTCCCAATTGTATGTAAATGATCGCGGTATTCATCCAATACAGCTTGCTTTTCTTCATCACGTGACGTTAATTGTAACGCTAGTTTTACTAACGACTTTGCAACAGACGTCACATAAATTATATGTGGGTTTCATAGTGATGATGTACGGACAATAAGTTTTCCATAACTGTTGGAATGCTCATATAATTTAATGACTCTCGAGTGATCAGGTTGGCAGCTGGTTTTACATATCATTGATAAAAAGTAGATTTATTTTCGTCGTATGGTATTTTTTAAAAAAAGGTTAATACTTCCAATGATTAGGTGTAAACGACCAGGTAGAATGATGATAGCTACGCACTCTGCATATCGACGAATAAATGCAACAATTTTTTTCACTTCTTCATCGGAAATAGCACCCGTACGATTCACACTGTAAGCCATGTTCGTGTTATTTCTAAAAATCGTTTAATACCGACCAGACTGTACACAAATAAAAAGAATTTGCGACATACTAACGCACCATGAAAATAATGCCGCATTACTTTCAATTTAAGACGCACCCACATTATTTTAGCCCCATAATCGTGTAAAAAATGTACGTCTTAAATTCGAAGGAATATACCGTATTGTAGTTTATATAATTATATATATAGTTCTGTTTCTGAAATATGTCAACCTATTGCATATCTTGAAACGGAACCTGATTCGACTTCGTCGAGCGAATATTATACAGCATTAATATTATAATTGAAGAGCCAACAGCATCGAGTGAGTTTCGACTAACAGACCAGTTGCGTATTTCCAAGAAAATGAAAATAAGGAAAAACAGGTTGAGGCTGGATTCCGGTGAACATAAGAAAAAGTCAAATTCTGAAAACGCAAACACTGTGCCCAAAAAGAAAGTGAAGGCGGATGAAAACAAAAGTCATCTAGTGATTCAAACGGTGAATGAAAACACTCAGCTGTCTTTCGATCGATAACATTCTACTTCCGTTGAAAAGTGCATCGTTGGCCAAATCTTAAATGAGCGCATAATTCACATGCTCGAATAGAATAACGATGCTATTCTCATTTACGTGTTTAACAATTGACCGTGATGATATTTGTTTTTTATTATGATATTTTTTTTAACAGCTATTTTAGATTGAAATATTATATACTTATTATCATTCAATCTTGCACCGACCGCCGGACAACAAAATGGAAATTGCTTCTTTTTCTTTTTCAATATTAATAATAACCGCTAGCCCTTAAAATTTTGTTAACATTAAAATAAAAAGGTATTATAAAAAAAAATTAAATGCAATAAAAATAAAGAAAATCATTTTTTCAGGTTACTTCAAGTTATTTTAAAACAGCGAATTTCATATAATGTTGTTTAGGCCAACTCTTTTATTTCATTCCTTTGTAATTTCTCAGTTTAATTTTATTCCTACAAATGATTTTTCTTATTATTGTTATTATATTAGCTTTTCTTTATTTTTTTCTATATTATCTTATTTAACAATTTTTAGTTACATTTATTAAGAAAATTTTTCCTAATTTCCGAAATGTTTATTACAATTTTCACATTTTACAGATTATTTTCTTTGTTTTTCAGAGCGTTACTGAAAAAGAAAAAGTAAAAGTAAAAAAGACAATGAAAGTTTCATCGATTTTAAATAGTACGATTTGCTGAATAGCCAGAATTAATTGCTTAATTTTTATTTTTATTTGCGTGTTGCTTCATATCAGTCTTTTCCAACCTAGAGTTCTGCGTATCCGCAACAAAATGATCAAATTCTTCCTAAAACTGTTTTTTTCCTTCTTTTTTTGCGAACCTTCCATACCGGCCTTGTTAATTTTCGAAAAAATTAGTCCGGCTGTTTTTGAAATTCTAGTAGGTATTTCCATGATTTGCAAGAATGCAAACACGAACATCTCGGGTTAAATAAAAGACTTTAAAATTTTTTATTGTCGTAACAGCTGTAGATTTTTAAACGGATACGTATGATTATCACTACTGTTTTAGAACCTTGCAATTGCGTTTACTTACGAACTCCTTGCGACTCTGTGAGATTTGCAAAATAAGCTCGCGAGTTTTTAAAAAAAAGGTATGTATTTTAAATTAAGAAATTAATTAGTTTATAAACTAGCGTGTAAAAAACGTGAAACGGAAAATTTAATAGATCGCAAAATATGTGTTAAGAATTAAACAAATTGTTTAAAAAAAAAAGCGGCACAAATAGAACACAAATAGACGCTTTCACAACCGCGATTTGACCGTAATATTAAATAATACTATAAACTCATTGAAAAGACAATTACCGCGCTTAGTTTTTCATTTAAAAATACAAATAGCATTTTAACTACAGCCCTAGCAATGCTAAAACAAACATTCCATGGAGTAGGACCGTTTTTCAGAATGATTAAAATTGTCATTTTTCCCAGCGCAGTCTAATCGCCTGTGAGATTTAATTAACGTTGGTCTTCCCGCCGCAGTAGAAATTCGTTCGAAATTCGTTCAGTTCGTAATTTATGTCACTTAATTTTTACAGGAATTTCTCTTCTTTCGCAATAGGCCTTTTTATGAACACTTTTAATGTAGATATTATTTATGATTTTTGCAAACTTTCGAAAATAGCCACAATGTGTACAAAATTAACCATGTAAAATCAAAAATTTTCAGTTTGCTGAAGAAAAAAATCTTGTAAAGTTCTACAAAAGCATGAACTATTTGAACTGCATATAGGTGAGAATACACACCTGGTTGTTATAAACTGTATAATAAAAACCAACTTCAATAGCGAACAAATATAATAAGGGTAAAAATAATTTATAACAATAAATTAACTAAATACCTTATTTAGGAGAATGTTTTCGGGTATAACTCATCATCAGCTAAACTTAATCAAAACTCAAAACATACTGGAAAGAATATAAGGAATGCGTGTATATAGTAACTGCATAGGAGGAACTAACATAGAAGCTATAAAAAAATCAATAGCGTGAAATTACCAATACTCAATACAAAATATAAAATAAAATAGAACAACCTAAAATTAAACCTTTATATTAATAAGTGGATTGTTATTAGGTAATTGATCGTTTAAAATATTATTTTTATATTTATTTATGTAATAATTTTCTGCGATATTCATAATATTTCCTTTGCCATAAGTGGCCAAAGAAGCGGTTACAGTATTTTCTAATGAATTAGGTTTATGTTTATTTTTAATCAAATGTTCGGCATATGTTGATTTTATTATTTCATTATTGTTAAATGATTTTTATGGCAAAGGAAATGTTATGAATATCGCAGAAAATTATTACATAAATAAATATAAAAGTAATATTTGAAACGACCAATTACCTAATAATAATAACAATCCACTTATTAATATAAAGGTTTAATTCTATTTCATTTTATATTTTGTATTGAGCAATGGTAATTTCACGCTATTGATTTTTTTATAGCTTCTATGTTAGTTCCTCCTATGCAGTTACTATATATACACACGTATTCCTTATATTCTTCCCAGTGTGTTTTGAATTTTGATTAAGTTTTAGCTGATGATGGGTTATATCCGAAAACGTTCTCCTAAATAAGGTATTTAGTTAATTTATCGTTATAAATTATTTTTACCCTTATTATATTTGTTCGCTATTGAAGTTGGTTTTTATTATGTTTGAACTGCGTCAAACGAAACTAAAACATTTAAGACCAGACGAAAAACCGAATTCAAAAAGTAACATAGGTTAAAGCAAAGATTACGATAGTTGCGCGCGCGTTTATTTGATAGAAAATCTTCGGCGTAAAGCTTAAAAGTGTAGGTAAATGCTTCCATTTCGAATACAATCTGAAAGTCGGCTGGAAAGTGCCTGTCGTTGACTGTCACCGGTATAGTTAAAATTAAGCATATCCGGGCATCGAATGAAATCAGCCAATTTCCTCAACAGGTATTTAATGTAAATCCTTAAAGAAATTTTCATGAATAACGCTCAGATATTTCGCTGCGTGTTGATATTATCCGTAATTATTCATTTTCGAGCCCGTGACTAGCGTATCTTCGAAATTCTGAAAACAATTTTGCTCTCTTTATCGGTTGCCCCCTACAAAAAACTGCGATAATGTCAGCTCTACAGATGAAGTTAAAGATGTTTCCGGGGTTTTTGAGAAAAACTTTTTGTAAAACATTGAAATGTCAGGACCGTCGTTTGAAGTATTGTTTATTAATATAAGGTAGAGTTTTCTTAAAATCTCTTATTTAGCCGATGTTTAAGTTACACATTAAACACGTCGTAATACTAACCCCTCCTTTATATTATACATCGGACAGAGATTTCCCGGCAGCAAGAAATTCTTAAGCGATTCTTCTTAAGAAATCTTTACATTATTAAAATGAAAAAAAAACAAAAACAAAAAAAAACATTAAGCACCATACGCCTAGACTGAAAGATAGACAAATGTTGAGAAGCGTGTAAATCAACCGAACCAGCTAATGAACGACATCGAACAGAAATATAAAAAAATATTGAATTACCCACGGAATTTGAGAAAGGCTAAAACTACACCGAATTATTATTATTGCTCGAAATGTCTAGGAATAGAAATAGAAGTCAGGAGTATTTCAGAATATAACAGGGCAGAATGAGGGAACAGTGATAAACCACCATACCTAATGGTCCAGTAGCAAATCTACCGCAGAACTAAGAAATTTAACGAACCCTATTTCAGTGTAGTAATAGTAAGAGCATGTATTACAGTGTATGTGAAAATTTAATTAGAAAAACGAAAATAAGACATTATCATAGCAAAAAAAAAAAAAAATACAAGAAAGAATCCAGCAAGCACGAAGACTGGATTATAGGTGGGTTCGGACAACTGGAAAAAACGCAATTGGCTCAAAACATTCGAGAAACATACTTCAAAACATGTTATTTATGGTATTTTTTATATATAATTCGTAAGTTGGTACAGTTTTTAATTAGTACATAATAATAAGGTTTCGGCAATAAAGTAATGAAAGCAGAAAAAGATAATAAAAAATGCCAAATATCGGTGATCCTCTCGGTTTCTATAAAGAACCTCAATTAGTAATGTGCGATAAAACTAATTATAAAAATTTCAAATTAGTACATCGAAAAATAAAATCAATAAGAAAAAATCAGGAAGATTTTTTAATAGAAACCCCGGTAAAACAACCTAGAAATGGCAATACCGGAAATAAATTTTACACTAAGATGACTGTAACCGAATTAGCGAATAAAACGATGGAGTTTAGACGAGATAAAAGAGCCGAAGGATTTCAATTAATTTTGTGAAAATGAGAATGTATATTTAAAAGGACTTTAACGGTTGCTAGATGACATTGAGGTACTACAGTGTCGAGATCATTTCACGCCTATTTACGCTATTATATCGATCGCTAGCATACATATCGGTGGAATTATTTTTAAAAAAGAAATAAACATATTGTTCCTCCAAGTCGTCATTCTGCTATTGTTTCTTTAGACTCGCAATTAATCATTATAATCACATTTTCTTTGAGTGCTGTCTCCATCGAATGTTTTTCTCTATGCAGTCAGCTGTTGGCATTAGGTCCTCCTGCTCCTTATAATGCTTCATTCTTTCCTCCCAATCTTTATCGGTCGTTATTCTCTTGTTACAATTTCCAATCGCCTAGCTATATAACTCGGTAACTTGGTTTATCTTGTTGTTAGGTCATAGCTGCTGGCGTGGTAAAGAAAAAAAACAAAACAACAAAAACAGATTTGAATCCGAACAAGCGAAAAATTACGATGCATAAAAATGATAACTATACATGCGTGAGATATTAAGGAAAGACATATATTTTTTGTGCAAAATTTAATGAATCTGAAATATAAACAAAATAATATAGAAATCCTATACATGTAAAATTGAAATACCTGATTCCATTAGAAATAAGTATTAATACAGAATAGAAGTATAATGTGAGAATAAACTGTAGAAAAATGAATTAAACGAAAAGGCTCAATTTCCAACGAATGTATCAGAAAATACAATACCCAGTATATTTAATAATTTCAAAATTAACAAAGGCGTAAACTAACAGAGAAGAGGCAGAACAAAACCAATACTATTTTATAGAAAATGGACAAGTAATCCGAACAAAAAAACAACTAAATACATAACTATAAGAAAGTGAGGAAAAATAAATGCAATAATAAGAAAATACTGGCAAAAAAACATGAAAAACAGTAAACGAGATTTTGGGACGAAAACCAAAAACTGCCGTAGACAAAGTAGTTGGGAAGAATTTTTACAAGTGAAAATGTGATAGAACTCGCTACCACTTTTAACAGTTACTTCACTACAGTTATTGGAGGAAGTAACTAGAACAGAGAGAAGAAAAATGTAAACCCTAATTACGATAAAAATTTATTTATTCCACTTCCGACAGTAAAAGTTGAAACATTATTTTACCGCTTAGAAGGAAAGTCGGCTGGATATCCCCATTACAAAATCACATTATAAGCGATAACAACGAAGAAATTGATTACGTTATCCAAACGGCCGAGGAAGTTTGCTCAGCAATTCCATAGCAATTCTATAGCGATTCCAAAGGAATTCCAGGAAGTAGTGTTTAAGATTTATATCGGCGGTTTGCCGCTTGATATTATCTCTAAAAATGCGCCAAATATCACATCAATTATTAGCGACCTATTTTGAAAAAAATGTAATTCAAAAAAATTACGAGTAATTACAGGCTAAGGATCCGCCACTGCCAGTAATGAGCAAAATACTTGAAAAGTATGTAGCACAAAAATTAATTCAGTACATAAGAGACGATAACGTTATAAGTAAAGACCGGAGAACAAGGGATACACAAGATGCGATGGAAGAAATGAATAGAGTTTTCATTGATTCGGGCGAAAGTTTTTGAAGCTGCATCAATAAAAAGACTGCTATAAAAGCTTTAAACAACGTAGATGTTCAAGGTCTCTATGCTACAAGTGGTTTGAAGCTTATTTGAATGAAAGAAAACAGTATGTTGCGACAAAGAGTAAATCAACAAAAATGCTTACTGCAGGGATTACCGCATTATTATTTATATTATATATTAATGATATTTTCAACTTATTGTTAGATGTACTAAAAGTAAAATGCGCCAGCGTTTATGCGGAGTATTGAAAAGTGGAGGCTCGAAAAAAATGCAGACCAATATAAATAGAATGTGCGAATAGTAATTTGAAAATGATTTAATTATAAATAAGGGGATGGGGGACGATGATCACAACGTACGTAAATAAACTAGTAAACAAAAACGCTTGCAGTTAATTAAAGATAGATGTTATCGAAGATGAAGGTACAAATTACTTGTGTAACCGAATAAGTGAGTGAATATGCATAAATATGTGAGTCGCTCGCGAATAAACACACTGATCTTGTGACAAAAAAATCACACTTATGTGTTCGTATCAACACCTAATAATCACATTATAGAAATTTAACGATCAAGAAAAGACATTGTTGGTCGAAGGTGTTCTGAGTGGCACGGAGCTTTTTAATTTAGAAAAAAAAACAACAGATAAAATAAAATCCAATTCGAGATATTAAGAAACGTATTCAAGAAGGAAAATAAAGATTCGGCAATATAGTCGAAACCTAAAGGATACAATAAAATACTCGTGCGGATATGAAAATACTAATGTATTTCTTATTTCAAGCGTTCAACTCGTAAGACACACACATATGTCAGTATGTTTATAAAACACCCGCTTTCATCAATACGTACAGTATGAGAATAAGTATAGTCCCAAGCTTATATAATAAATTACTCCGAAAAATAAAAGAAAATGTAGTAGAAGAACTGAAATCTTGTTGCGATTAAGCTATAATAAGACTGAATAAACTAGATCCGATTTATTGTTATAGATATAATTTATTGTTGAAAAACTTATATTATAATCCGAACCTTGTTTCAGTAGTTTCACGAATTATAAATTATCTGCGATTGTGATATGCGCGTACGTAATTAAGAAGGTGAATGTTATTTACCATGTAGTTGTTAATTTCCGGATAATTGCTTCCGAATTTGCAGAGATTACTATAAATAAGTAACTAAGGAAAACAAAATTTTGAGACAGCTCTCTGTGTTAAACATGTACACTGACGAGCACGTTGTTCAGATACCGAAACTAAAAGGCGCGCTGTTTTCTTGAATAGCGACGCCATTAGACTAAATCTATAGTCGACGGGACCGGTGAGGAAAGAAGACGAAGAACGTACTTCGCGAAATAGATGAAGCGATTGTTTTGATTTCATTAAAAAAGCTACGGCCCCTAAAAGTTTATACGCTATTCCAACGCGCGACGCTTCGATGACCGTTTACAAGATATTCATTACGCGTCGTTTCTAATGTGATTCATTTAAAATGACTCAAAAATTGCGGATGTAACTTCAAAGAATGAGGTGGAGAGTAATTTTTCCTCACAAGCTGGCGTACTGTTCTGCTTCTTCGATCGACCTTTTACACCGTCAGCGATTACGAAACATATCTACCGATAGTAAAATGAGAACGACTCGATAGAAGGACAAATCCTTACATAAAGCTAGCAACTCAAATCCGAACGGATTAATGGAAAGATCAGTCGGGGTGATATAAATGATGCTGGTTGTTGATGAAAATGACCAATTTTAATGCAAGACTACACAGTAGGCGAGAAGAAAAGAAGAAAGGTCGGGCATAAATTTTTCATTAACCACTGAGATTAGGTGCTTCTGAAAATATCGGACTAGAAGAGTAGAAAGTTTACAGTTGTAATCGAATGCACTTCATTACATCGAGCGGGTCTTTGTACAATCAACATTCGTTAATAATTCGGCATGCGTGGCAAAATGTGTGAGAAGAAGAAACCCTTTCTAAATTACAATCGACCAATAGAATACAAAAAGCCACTTAAATAAAATCCAATTTTAGCAAACGCGTAAATCAAATAATTTGATAAATATTGATTAAAAGTTTTTGAAAGTACATAAAATGTTATTAGTAAAAATTTCATGCGAATGTGAATCTAATGCCTATTTATTAAAATTGCCGGATGATCAATTTCGGCAGTAGCTAAAAATTGAAATTTACAGCTAATATAATGTTTTCACGTGTCATGCGGCTGAATAATTAAAAAAAATATTCTACAAAGTTTAGTTGCACGTAAATTACAGTCGGTAGATATTTGCATTTTGAACGCATTCATTAAATATATATGTATATTGAATTTAATGAAAAAAAGGAAAAAGAAAAAAACAAAACGAATTTAACGCAGCTTCAAGATGGAAAAAGTTACAGCGACATTGCTACGAATGTCGAGCTCTGCGTGTTCGCGAGTAAACGAAAACGGCTTTTAAAGCTTTTTTCGCTATTAGACACCTGAAGAGCAATTAACGTCACACATTACTGCTCCGTGATAAATGCGTCCTTTTTAGCTACAAATGTAACAACAGTTAGTGAACCAGCGGGAATCGATAAAAAGTACGGCGGCGAAAGATGGAGATGATGTTTTTCTCGAATTTCCGAAAACCGCTGCTGGACCCGGAAGTTAATAAAACGAATAATTCGATCGAACTCGCCGCGACCCTAAAGGAAACCAACGAATAATTTCACCAGAGATTAAATAACAGAGATTAAGTTTTCAAGTATTGTGAAGAGAAATTTCGACGGATACAGTCCGTGAAAACGGCAAAAGGTCTGAAAACGTAATATTCGCAATTAGCCTACTCGGTCCTTAAATTAAACTACTTTGTAGAAAGAAAATGTGTTTAGATAGAGCAGCCTGCCGCCGTGACCGGAGATTGCCATCTCTCATGTTAATGCTCCGAAAAAGAAGCAAAAAGAGTCAAGTAGCGGGCAAGATAGTGCTCAGAAAAAGGATAAAAACAAAACAAAAAAAGAAAAAACGGAAAATCGCAACGAAGCCTAGTTCGGTAAAATTTTCCGGTGACCGGATCGGAATTGGGTCGGGCATAGCGAACGCGATATGCATACATTAACAACCGGTACGGAAGAACTTAGTTGAGTACTATAAATTTTACTCACCTAATTATTATTCCGCTCAAAGCAGACGTGGACGAACACACGACGATACGCGCTTTTATCTCATCCGACAAAGCTCTGATTCCAGATTCTCCAGATTCCGCTACCTTTCAGTCGTCCAGCTTATCAGTTCTTTCGATCCAGAATTGCGCAACAACGTCTTCAACGTCTCCGTTCCATGCACAGAGTCGCGCGTCGCACGTACTGATAAAAAGTAAATAGGAAAAAAAAGACACGATTCTCCGTGGCTGTTTGCTTAAAATGCATCCACCGCCACCGCCGCTTCGCCCAGTCCGGGCGACCGAGGTGCAGCTAGGAGAGCGGGTGCAATTTAGAGAATTTCTTACCTCGTAGTACCGCCGCGCTGGGGCAACACATTTTTACCCCTCTCCGTGTGACGCGCCGACGTCGCGGTACTCCATACATAAAAATTAACTGCGTCTTGGCCAACTACGGGAACCCGGGGCGGTTATCTCGCGTCAACCCATTTAGAGCTGCGTCGTTCAGGTGCAATCGAGCACGCACACATAGGCACACGTGCACACCGGCACCAAGAAACTAAGGACACATTATCTGGAAGTTATCGAAAAGTTGCGCCGTTGGGCGAGAGGGCGGGCGGAATTCGGCTTATGTCGATGAAAAATGTAAAAATCTTCTTAGAAAAGAAACGCAAAAAGAAGAATGGGAAGAAAAAAAAAGGTAGAAAAAGCAGCGGAAGGAAAAAAAGATACAAAGCGCGGAACGGCGGGAAAAAAACGACAACGGCTAAAGCCTAAATTCGGCCTGAACGGGTTGCGTTGTGTAAAGAGCTGATCTCTTCCGACGCGCTGACCGGACCAGGTATCGGATAAGGACGGAACAGAGCCAATTGGAAACAGGTGAGTGAAATAGGGGCGTTGATGATGATGACTTTGCGCCGTGTACGGATTTCGATATTAGAAATCTCGGATAAAGCCCAGGCTCCTCCGAGCGAGAAGAACTCCGACAGCTCACCGATAATAATAGCAGTTTAGCGTCGAGTAACCATGGTTACCGGCCGCTCTCCCTCTCGTTGTTCAACAGACGGTGTGCGTGATTCCCCGTCAGAGCCCGCACACATCTTAGAAGCCGAAAGGTGGCAAAAGGTGTGGTTAGAAAACGGTCTTCTTTCCTCGTCCGCGACAGGCCTTTCTTTTCTTTTTTCGCTTCCAGCACACACTCTTATCTCGGCCAGAGTCGTCGCGTTTTTAATTTTTATTCCGACTCGATCGGCTAAATTCCGATCGGGTGGGATTAATACAGGATTCACTCGCCTTGCTCCAGCCCACCGCTATAAATATGCCGTTCTTCTTATTCTTCTTCTTCTTCTTCTACCGGTTCATTATGCATGTGTACCGGTTCCGCGTGTGCGGCTAATGCCTTTTTTCCTTTGCCGCGCGGAAGAATTTTTTTTCCATCAACCTCTTCCGACGATCACTTTCTCTCTTTTTCAACCGCGTACCTACACACTAACTCTCGCACCTCGCCGATCCGTGGATGACAACAATTTTAAATTGAATATTCGTGTCGTCGCGTTCGATTTTTTTTTCAATAAATTATCCCCACCGAGAAATTAACAGCATCGGTGTGGTGTTTGCGCTTCGGTCGTCGGAAATCTGAGAATGCTTTTTAAAATGCGTGTCCGCCTTTTACGAGGAATATTTTTTTTTGCTTACAATTACATATTTAGCCCCCCCCCCCCTGCTCACTGCTTGTCCGTTTCCGTCGGTTCATTTATTTATTACGGCTACTAAACACTGTTTTCGAGTATGTGTTTGTTTTTTGTTTTTGAGGATATTTCAGATTTTTAAACCACTGCGAGTGCTGCTGGTAGTTTTTAAGATTCAGAGTTTTTAGAATTCCAAAACAAAAAAGCAGAAATAATTTAACATGTTTCTTTTCTGTACTGCAAATTTAGTGCATTTGTGTACATATTTGCAGACTGCGCCTATCGAAAAATTCAAAAAAACCAAATATTCATCAAATTTTGTCCATACTTAATTTTAGCGACATATTCGTGCATTCTTTGAAGTTTCTCCATTACAGTATTGCAGTATATACTTCAAGGTAGTTCGCGGTATTTATCTATTTCGGCCCATTTTCTTTCAAATTTGAATTCGTACTTTTTCCTAATTTCGTAAACAATTAAATTGTTCATTTTTGAATAGAGAAAAAAAAAAGAATCTTCGTAAAATTGAAAAAAGAAAAAGTTACGCTTTGGTTTTTACTTCGCGTCACATCGCCATCTTAAAACGTGTGTACCTTTTGCTGGAATTTAATTATAATTTAGGCGTACAGGAATTTCAGTCCGAATACTTTTTACGAAATTCTCTAACCTTCCCTGTAAATCGTTTATTTATTTCGCTAATAAATATAGAGTCGGGAACGTTAAAATTAAAAAGTGATCATTTCTCTGTACATTTAATTCGTTAGCAAACGATCGAAAGTTGATTTGGTTTCTGTACATACATAGTTTCGTCTCATTTAAAATCCGGGACTAGTAAGCCTTTATTTTCCGGGTAGCGTTTTTTTTTTTTTTTCACGTTGTCATAAATTAAAAATATATACTCGTTCGATTGATATAATCAAAAAAAGGCAACTCTGTTGCTTGAGCAGGATTATCCGAAAAACCGAATTTCATCGATGTACTAAGCAGGTGTTTTTTGTTTTTTTTTTGAAGTGGAGGGGATAAATTCCTCGATTTAAATTTAATTCGTCGCCATTAATTTATCAATCGACAAAATATTGACCGGAATTTAGTAAGAAAATTTATGACGCACCATAAAAGAAACCGGATTGCAAAGTGGTATTTAATTTCTTTCCTGTCTCTCCCCCTCCCCTTTTCCGGATATACATTAATGAAACATATTAATTATAATTTTCGTTTTTCCTTTTTAAGACTGATATTTTCTCTCGAATTAATTTCATATATTTAATACTTTTCTTTATGCAGAAGCTGATTACTTACGATCTATTTAAGGACACACTTGTTACTTTAATAAATATGTTTTAAAAGCCCCATCAATTCTCACAACGAAACCGGTTGAATCGACGAACAGCTGACGAAGTTTGGTGTGTTTATAAGAATTCCAGCAATTCCACAGAAATTCTATCAAAAGTTCAGAAGAATTCGAGGAAGTAGTGTGTACAACATTTACGTCAGCTGTTTGCTCTTCTTGGGTTGAGCAGAAAACTAACCGATGGGTTATAAGTATATATAACGCGACACACTGGTAGATTTTATTACAATCAAATCAAATTAAATCATATATTTGGAATATGTACAACGGTAATTTGTGACATCAGAAACGGAAAATTTTAGGATCGCCAATCGACAATCTGCATAATACTAAGTACGTAGATTTTTCACGATTACCCTTAGGATTACCATTGCTCCAAGGATTGAAACATTCCTATGAATTTACGTTTGTTAGTGCGACATGAATAATTCTAAAAACATGGCGAATTATTGCATTTCGGTTCTTTTTTTACCAGCTTCGGAATACTCTGAATTCTTTTCCTCTCTCGGGATCGAACTTTCGACTTATTCTGAACGTATTTATATAATAATAGCGAAAGGTCGTTAAACATTGTCACTAAGCGCAAGTTTTTGCCCTATTTTCTACAACACGCATTTTATCGATCGCGCTTTTTACGTTTTTATTACAGCGGTTTTTCGTGGGGCGCTATTTTAAATAGGGTTAGTCTGTTTTTCTTTTTTTTTTATTTTTGGGGGATCCTGGAAAAAAATTTAACCGTTTTTAATCAAATATTTTGTAGAAAGTAAACGCGCGAAAATCGGCTAGGGTTGGTATATTTCTTTATTTACCTTTTTCGAATTTGGACAAACTATACATTTGCCGAAACAAAATCGTTTTTTTTTTTTTTTTGTTTTTTTTTATAAATCTAGCTTGTTAATTCAGAATGGTACATTATCGACACAGTTTTTAAGCTTAAACAATTAAACTAGACGGTTGTTGACCGGGATTTCACATAAAAATGTAGAAATTAAAAGAAAAAAAAAATTGTTTACGGCGTCTGTTAATTACGATGTGATTGTACACGTACGAGTTTCAGAATTTTGCAGTGTGCGTGTTAAAGATACTCCAGAAGTCTTGTTGATAAGTCGCGTACGTGAAGCAAAAAGCTGCTTTCACTATTAACCGGCGATTAGCGGATATTAAATAGGAGAACATCGAAATCAGCTATAGGACAGTATGAAGAAAATAATTTTAAAGTCCGTTAACTTTTATAGCCGTTTTAGTCTTAATAGGCGAGAGAATATTATTGCAATACGCATTATTTACGACGTACTAGTTAACGGAAAACGCCTTAATTAATTTTTTCGTCACACTATATTCATTTTTTTCGTTCTTTTTTACTTCAAAACTCTCGCGGCGAACTTCTTTATGTCGAGCGTGATTTCATACAAATGAGTTTCGCTCTGTGAGTTGAACCGCGAAAGTCTTTGTGAACTCGTAGGCGATATCCTACAGTTACAATAAACTTAAATTACCTTTAAGTCAAGGCAGAAACATTTATCAGTCCTAATCGAGAGTAATCATTTCATGATGATTACTTTACTAAAATTCCGCATTTATTGAAACTAGATTCGGAGGTGCGCGATTTCTACCGTCATTTCCACGTAATTAAACATCGGCCGATTGCGAGCGGCTTCGCCCGTATAATGTCAGCTTATCCGTTTAAATGCTTCCATCTCTTTTTGTAATCTCTCCAAAACTAAAATTTTTTAAAATATCACCTAAAATTTATATGTATGCGTTTTAGTTTGATTTTTTCGATTTTTATTTCGTTCTTTCATTTTTTTCTTCGCTTCACTGCGACAAAAAAAAAAGAATCGTGCAGGTGCTCGTTTGATTCGCGTCCAGAAAAAAAAGCTTACAAACTACAGACTAAAACCTTTCTTAGGAATCGGACCATTTATGAAAACCGGAATTCGGCGATTTCCGACATTAGCACGTACACGCAGACGTGAAAAAAAATCAAATCCTGATTTTACATAACAGGTAACTATGTATTTTTTACCATTTTCGTATTCGTCATTTCAATAATTCGCGTTATAAAAAACATTGATGGCATAATTTAGAAACGAGTTTACCGCCTTTTTTTTTCGTTTTTTTCTTTTTCGATTTCAGATTAGCGGATGAAATTTTAGACTGAGTCCATGTCCAGGGCGAAAAATGTTTACCTCGGTACTTTCGTACAGATTTATATTTCAACGCGGACTTTTCAACTGCCGTGTACAACAACGATTTGTTATCGTAAATGAAAAGCTTATACATTTCGAGAATAATTCCGTTATTATACGTAGACGAATCATCTTTTTCTTTTAGAACCTTATTACTCTGGTTTTTACATTTCATTATAAATGTGTGTGTGTGTGTGCGTGTGTGTGTATTAGATAATTCAGACTTCTTTATGGACGGTTGTATGGGGGGTTAAAAGTTTCGAAAAGGATCAAAAATGAATAAAATGAATAGTCCAGGAATAATTGTCGAAAAAACACCAAAAGTGTATGTATCGGAAATTACAGCGTTCTTTGAGAAAACAATTATGATGTTACTTATTTGTTCATTGAAGAGCGGCTAACGTGCGTGTAGTTTGATTCGTTTTATAGAATCGGTAATGCAGAGGAAACGCGGTATTTTCTAAACTCGTGCGTTTCAACTCTTTGCGAAGTCACTTACATCTGCTTATTTTTAATTTTTTGTGTAATAATAATAGATTGAACAGGAGGAAATTTGAAAACGGAAAATGTTGAATGGTCTACAACGAAGAACACAATCTAACATTTGATGAGCGTTTCCTGAAGCAATCCAGACAATTACCCCGTCGGCAGCATCTGTTACACTCGAAGTAAGCGTTCCAATTGGTTTCGCTCATTTCGATTGATGCTGCTCCTCTCGCAGGCGAGTTTGTTCGACGTTCGGCTTGTCGTTGAATGACAAACACCGGCACTTCGGTTTAGACGAAGCCGCATTGCTCTGCTCACAAATACGCGAAATGCTTACAACGATTCTGATACTTCGTCAGCTGCCAAACGCATTGAGTGCTTAAGAGGAAATACGATAATGCTTTTTTCATTGAAAGCGGCGCGCGTATGAAAGACAATTAACATTTATGGAGCGATTAAAATACTGCGGGAACGATCGAAATCTAAGGCGCAAATCAATTGTCGATTTTAGAGGGGGGAAGGGGAAGATTTCTTAGAAACGACCTTAAGTGGGTCCTTGAACATTCCCCTTATACGTATTTATAACCAATTAAGAATGGCCGCTGAAACTCAAATGACCTAAGGTCATTTTAAACGGCCTTAAGTTTACAACAATATTACAAAGAAAATAGAAGTGCAAACTGATTTTTCGAACCGAAGTACGCATATGATATCAGGGGAAACAATGAGTAGTCATAGCCGCTGCTGATTCGGATTTTAAATCGATTACTAGCTTCTAAAGAAGTTGATGAGGTGAAATTGTGTATTGAAGAATATGGGAATATACATTTAGTGCGAAAAAACGGAAAAGAAAAATAAACTATCTGTAAAAGTATCGTATTTATAACACAAAAAAAGGATAAAATACATTATTCCGAAATGGAACTTATACATTTTATCAGGATCATTCTCAAACGCTTACCACCACTACTTGGTATAACCGGTATTTATCTACTTACTGTTTGATAACTGTCAATTTTTCATAAGAAATGAGAGACCTGCAGATAAATTACACAGCTAATATAGATTGCTAATGATGACGATAGAATAAATGTACCGAAACAATACATAGAAAATTTATTCCACAATGTAAGACTGGAAATAAAAGATGATAAGCAGGATGAATTCAGAATTTGCGATCATGATGGGAGAAATAGAGCAGGCTATAAAAATGGCAAACACCAGAAAGGCAATGTGGGACCAGACCAAATACCGGTGGATATTTAGAAAGACTTGAGAAGAAGGCCAAATCCAATCAACTGTTTAATATAAAACATGAGACACATTCCAAAGGAACGGATGAAATCCACATTTCTAATGATACCAAATGCCATAAAATGCAGCGACTATCGCAGTATTAGCTCAATGAGTCACGTACTAAAAATTTTTTTCAGAATAATGTATGCAAGATTAAACAAGAAAATAGATGAGCGACACTCATTTTGTATTTAGGAAAAATCTAGACACTATAGAGACGCTTTATTCAGCATTAGCATGCTAACCCAGCAATATAGAGCTGTTGCACGTCCAATATATATGCTTTGTGGACTTGCAAAAAAAGCTTTCGATAGGTTGAAACACAACAAGATGATAAAGGACGGGAATTGATGGTAAAATTATGTGTATTATAAAAAATCTTTATTGGCATCAGTCGGCAAGCATCGGAATTGACCATTATAACACAGAAGAAGTTGCGATATGCAGAGGGGTGAGCCTGCACCCGATCCTGTTCAATATATAACCTGAAAAGAAATTTTTTAAGAAGAACTGAGCACATATAAAGGAGGTACTAAAATATAAAATAAATAATATTAGATTTGCGGATGGCACAATTCTGATAGCAAACAATTTAAACGAGCGCTACTTCTTGGATGTATTTACTACCGTGTGTGATGATTACGGATTGCAGTTGAACATTTCGAAAACAAAGTATATGGTAATCAGTAAAACAGCTTTCACTCACAGCTTACGGGGAAAAATCGGAAAAAGTGAAAAACATCGATTACCTCGGCTGCAATGTAAATGATCAATAGAGGACGTATGTACAACGAAATAAAAATTCCAATCGGAAAAGCTCAAAGTGCATTTGTAAGATCACAAAACAATATTATGTAGCAGAAACATAAAACCGGAACTGAAAATGAGGCTGGTAAAATGCTGTACATTCTCTATATTACCGTATGGGGCGAAAAGCTGGGTAATTACAAAAAGAGTAGAACGAAAACTGAATGCCTTCGAGCTGCCTCGTAGAATTCTTCGCGTACAGTGGACAGATAAAATACGCCTACTCGGAAGTACTACAACGTATGAGTAAAGACAATTAGTAAGAGAAATTAAGTGCATCACAAAACCTGAAGTATTTTATTTAAGTAATGCGACACCCAGAACAATATAGCCTGCTACATAATGCGAGGGAATATCATAGGGAAGAGGCCACGAGGAAGAAGAAAGACAACCTGGTTACAGAATTTGTCGGATTGGTTTAATTTATCAGTTATCAATTTTGTTGTTCCGAACAGTTCTAGATAAACGGAAGATTTCCAACATGTTAGCCAACGTTCGGTGACCATCGACATGACACCTTGACGATGATGAGAACCTAGATAAGTTCGTATCCGCGAAAATACTTACCAGTTTACGCTGAAGATTACCGACGACTGATGCTTACAATAGAAAGCCATAATGTAAGAAAGCTTGCGCTGAAACTGACACAACTGATAGGTCGCAAAGTGTCTTCGATGTAACACAAACGATGATGTCAAATATTAACCGGGCATGTGTGTGTGTACGTAGTATGTGATCTAAAGTTTTTCAGAACTGTACATTTGAATTTTTCCCGGCATTTTTCTGAAAAATTGAACTCCCGCATCTGCTTCCGCACAGAAATCAGTATCGGTGCGGTACTGATTGTCTCATGCCGAGGAGTCGTATCAATAATTCGTCGGCAAATGCTGACGGTGTGACGAAGAGCTCGATTGGGTCGACAATGATCGGCCTGTTTTCCAACAGTTGCGTTTCGTCGAATATGGCGGATGATAAAAGCAAATTATTCGAATTCGGATGCGAAATAAAACGCGCAAGCGCCTATATTAAGGATGAGAGGGAGAACAAATTAGCCTCTTCAAAGGCTGAAAAGGTCGGTTAGAGTAAGAGAACGAAAGTAAGAGTCGAATGGAGCGATGGTGAAAAGAAAAAAAATTATCAACGCCGCCCTCTCTTATAAAAGGCAGTCAAGATGGACAAGTTTAAGGTTGTAGCAGCAGAACAGAGCGAAAAGAATTTAGTCGAAAACAGCGTGACATTACTCAAAACTCGCCGACGAGGCGCCTCATTCGCTCTTGCGAGAACCGGTTGTGTCGTACTGGATCCGGGGAAGAAGTTTTAAAATTTACGGATAATTACAGGGGGTCGTCGCGCTACGATATCAATTTAAAAATAGCAATCGCTGTAACCGAACTGAATAAGTGTCACACATAGAAAGAATAGAATTTACGCTTAAAATAAAATCCCATTTCATAGTATGTTTACTTTTACTTACGATTAGTATAGCAAAAAGCAGCTTATGTGTTTGATTTCAGATATTCGGTGTACATAGACGATTGGACGGCGAGTTCGAAACATCTCTGGGGGAAACCTATGAAAGATCACCAAAGGTACCTTATGCCAGGGGTGCTAGCTGTTTACGCTACAAAATCGGATCTGCGTGCAAAGCTGCGTGACAATAGAATTTCAACGCATCACTGCGAATGCGAAAACCCTTTTTAATTAATACGAAAAATTCTGAAAAATTTCAGCGTTTTTACAGCATTCGAAAACAGAAAAAGAAAGAGATAAAAAAAGGGTAACAAGGAAAAATCGTCAAATTTACTTCAGTTGCTTTATCCGGGGGTAATTAAAATTGTTTGAAATGTAAACGCAAATTTAATTTATTTACAAAACGCGCCGAACCGATGCTGATAAACTAGTCGTGAAAGTGCGTGTTCCGCGTTGGCTTTAAGTTAAGACATGACCGGCGCTCTTGCGAACGGCGAGAATAAATAAGAAAAACAAATTAGGCGACTCCAGCCGATGCCGTGACCGTTGAAATCCGGAAATTAGTCTAATTAGCGGAGGTTAAACAACCGGCGTTCACTGAACTAGTTTCAGCCGGAAGAAAAGTTAGAAACTGACAGGTACATGGCGATACTTCTCGGGGTTTTTCGAAATTTTCGCTCAAACTTTGGTCGAATTATAGAGAGCAGATTCGAGGAGAAAATGGTAATGCGCGCACGCTGATAGATACACATCGGTGGAAAATTAGAAGCGATAAAATTTCCGTACCGAACGAGGACAGGACAATTTTAATAAGAGAAGAAATTTAGTGAAATTTTACGGCGACTATAATTTGATTTTAGTTTATTGCGTCGTAGTGAACGTCGGAAAGATTTACTAAAACTGAACGAAAACTGCTAACGCTGCAACGATACCGGGCTACGTACGGTCTAGAGGGGGGATTTTGAGAACCGAAAAGTTAATCCAAACTCTCATCAAAACCGTTTTTAACCCCGCCGCCCGATCCCGATTCGCGCATTCGCTTTAATGTCGGGCAATTTTCTCCGAGAAATTACTTTGCAGCTAAAGAAAAATTTCCTTCCGAGAATTCGGCAAAGCTCTCTCTCCGCGCGGCTGCAGTACTGTACCAGAAACATATACTACCGGCTAGTAATTTGTTCAGTTCGCAATCGATTGGAAAATACTTTTCGTCGTCATAGTGAACGCGCGCTCTACCCTCTACGGAGGAGAGTTCTCATTTAGTTTGGGAAATTAGGCGACATTGTCCGCAATAATGCGAACGGGAATTAAAACGGTTTAAACAATTTTCCGCCATTGAAGAAGATTTTCCGAAAAGAAAGCGACAAAAATAAAACCGCTTTCGCATAAAAATCGCAGACGAGTGTTCAACTTTTATTAAACGCCATTAATAACAGACAGATGGTACGAAAAACTGATAATTATTACTGATTTAATAAAAATAATTAAAATTCATAAACAAACAAACATTAAAAGAATATAAATGTTAAATAAAATATTCCAGGAAATATCCGCAATCATTGTATTAAATACTATTCCAGACGATGTGTATATATTATATACATTTTTATTAATGCTTTCCTTTTTTCTAGCACTAAAAAAAAGGCTTATTAAATTTTTAATTTAATGTTTATGTTGTTAAGATGTTAATTTATTGATTTATAAGAAAAAACCAAAAAAAAAAATACTACGCTTCTATTCATCGGATGTTTGTCATTCATGAACTTTATGTAAATGTACCATTTTGTTTAACAGCGCCGAATTTCTCTCTCTCTCTCTCTCTCTCTATATATATATATATATAAAAACTGGGCCATTTTTGCCTTACAAGGGGCTCGCCCCTTAGCATCTCTTGCATACATTTTTATTTCTTTCTCTTCTATACTTTGTATAAAATGATCGAAATTTACGTCATTCTAACTGACATCAAACCTAAATCACTTTTAACAAATTAATAAAATTTTCATTACATAAAACGGGACATTTTTTCGTTACAAAATCTAATGGGGCCAGCCTAAAAATTACTTTGCAATATATATATATATATATATATATATATGTATATACTAGCTGACCCGGCGAACTTTGTACCGCCACAGAATCAATAAATTTTGTGTTAACTTATTAGCTGAATTAAATTATTTTTTTTATTGAGCAAAAATGAATACTCAAAATAAATTAAGTTCGATAAATGTGCAAAAACCAAAAAGACAAATATTTTAATTACATTGAAATGAATGTAATTCACGTGGCAGCAAAGGATTATTCATCTTAATAACAAAAATCAATATAAATTTATATTAAAAATTTAAAGTGAATTATTTTGGAAACATGTTTTTTCGGGCTATATCATCATCTAACAACACAGAGCACACACTCAATTTATATACTTCTCAATAAAGTGCTCTATGCAGTTAGCTGACGATGGGCTACACACGAAAAAACATGTTTCTAATGATCTCTAATTTCTTAAAGTAAATTTATACCGATTTTTATACACTATAAAATACATAATACCAACAAGATAGTTCAGAAACGACATAAAATATTTATTTCTACAATATTTCGTAAACAGTTTGACTTATCGCAATTGGATCATAAATTACAATTAAACTTCTATCTGTGACCATTTACAACTTTAAACAGAGCAATTACCCTGGGCGACAAAAAACCGTCTAGAATATATAATATGGAATTTAGAACGACCTCAAAAATACCCTTAAAAAAATCGTAATTCGTTACCAGATAACTCTTTAAAAGCGAAATTCAAAATATAAAACAAAACACAGGAGCCCTTTATGGAAATTCAAAAATTACGGTTAATAAATTATTTAAATCCCCCCTTTGGACCAAAAACAGCAAAAAAAAAAAAAGAATTTTTTTCATAAATATTTTTTTTACTTCGTACACTGCTATTCGGAGCGGAGACAAATTCAACAAATCAAAGATCATAAAAATCGGTCCAGCCATCCTTGAGTTATAAGTGGTTAACTAATCCGATTTTGTTTTATATATATATATATATATATATATAGATATGGAATTCAGAACGACCTGAAAAATCATCCTTAAAAATTCATAACTTATCACCCGATAACCCTTTAAAAGCAAAATTCAAAATATAAAATAAAACACAGGAGCCCTTTCATGAAATTCAAAAATTACGGATAAAAAATTATTTAAACCCTCCTTTTGGACCAAAAAGGGCAATAAAAATGAATTTTCTTCATAAATTCGTAAAATCATCATGTAGTGGACCGAATTGTGAATCTAAACTATTCTCGAATCCACTTGAACACACACAAATAATTTCATCAAAATCGGTCCAGCTGTTTAGGAAGAGTTCAGTCACATACACACGTACAGAAGAATTATATATATAAAGATATATAAAGATATATATATATATAATCAAATTTAAGCGTTGAAGCTAGCAAATGATGATCGATGATGTTGCACACGACTATCCGGTAACTATATTTTAAGTGGCAGCAAGCCATCTTTTTTGTCCTCTGTGCAACAGCTGATAAAAATCCATAATTTCCAACGGCTTTGGTTCGTTTCTTCATTTTTCAGTGTTAAACGAAACTAATAAATAACAATAATCCGAATTAAAGCGATTAATAAAACGAAAATTGATAATGTAAGTTGCAGTAAAACAATTTGAATAATATAAAGTACAACTAAGTATATATTTAAACTTTGAAACTTTTTAAAAAGAAAAAGTACTGAAATGCGTTTTAAAGAACTCGCTCACTTAGCCATCTGAGTGAGGAATTATTTTTCCCCGCCCGCCTAGTTCCACTATTCCGACTATTTCTCGCTACAGTATTAAATATTTAAGTGTACGATAACCGACTTTTAGAAAGCATGTTAATCATTTCACATTTCACATTCTTCGTTGCATAAACATGCCTATTACCATTATTGTAGTATGTTCTTTTTTTGTTTTGTTTTTTTTTGTTTTGTTTTTTTTTGTTTTTGTTTTTTTTGAGCTCGCCTTCAAAGAACGCCACGCCATGTTTTTCGTAAAGGATTATTAATTTAAAATTTAGTATAGTCGGAGATAGAATTGATGGTCGGAAAAGATAAAAAAGTAACATCGCAGAGAGTAAGACTATTTAAGAAATCGGGAGTGAAGTAAGGAACGTTCGGAAATACTCGAAGAGGTGTATGATTGAATTTGAATGATTTACTGTCGTCGGAAGAGTCTATTGGGCAGTATGGAAAATTCGCAAGTGAAATGCACTCGTGAAAACCGGATTGTGACTAAAAAGGAAGTCGACACAAAAGGAAGATATCAAATTGTAAAGAAGGAAGGTAGGAAAACCGAAAATGAAAAGGAAGAATAAGTTTTGAATATGATTAGAAAAGAGCGAGATCTGCCTGATCGAAATCTTTTATGTAATGTTTTAGAAAGCGGATTATCAATTAGCAGGGTACATTTCGACATAAAGAAATCGTTGCAAGTTTCACTACAATATGAGAGATGGGGTCAACTCTTTCATTCGTTACGGTAAGAAAATCATTTTGAGTATCATAGGAGCGGAAAAGTTTTGTAAATAATAAAACGAATAATAATAAAAGTGAGGAAAGGAAGCAGAAATTGATGAGATAATTAGAAATTTGTCACGGTCGCGTATTGAGGATATGAAGAGAGGAGCGTATTGCGACAAATTTCGCAATCAGAGTATATCTTTGAGCGAGATGTAAAGAAAGGAAACTTCAGCGCCACATTACGGACCCGTGATTCACGTTTGTAAAAATCGGAGAACGAACGAGAGATAGCGAATGAAGCTGAGAAATTCGCGTCCAGTAAAATAGTTAGAAAGGGTCGTTAGAAGTATGAGGATAACAAAGTTAAGTTCCGGAGAAAATTTGTAAAGTTAACAAGAAAACCAGTAAAGTGAATGTCGGCAATTGTGAAATTAAAGTTTACTTTGTACCAGCGCTCAGTGTAGGAGAGTTTGTTGCTTTCTCCTTTTGCGATAATCCGGCCTTTACCCACCGCAAATATGACTTCTTTGGTGAATGTATTCCGTTATATCAACTTCCGAAAATAATACCTCTGCTTTGTTTGCTGAGCAAATTGACGACTGCAGACTACTATCGGGTTACCTGAAAAAAAAGATTTTCTTTTTTTTTTTTTCGAAAGAAATAACGAATGAAGTATAAAAGACGGTGTAAAATATACGAAAGAGCGGGTGTCTTGTAAAATGGTCATGGATAAGTTTTGAAGAAGAGATGGGAAGACGTTTTATCAGGAAACATTGCCAATGGGTAACTAAACAAAAAGAGCTTTAGGCTGGAGTGGCCAGAATCATTTTTTTTTTTTTTCGGAAAGATCTTATTTCCGTATTGCAAATAAAATTAGTAGTAAAAGTATAACTATAAAATAGAGACTGGTAATTTTAAAGGTAGGTCTGTTGTTCCGTATTTCATTTTTCTCCTGGAGGACGACTTTGTGAAATTGTGCAACCTCTCTAAATCATGCTCAGTGGAACAACCAAGAAAGTCCAAGTCTCCCCGTTGCTTATTATAGGAGAATTAGAAGATAATGCTTCGAAAAGCGAGAATATGGTTTATTCGCTTAATTGTGGTTAATTCTTACGTAATGAATAAAAATCTATTAAAACATATTTAACGTTAATCCAAAAAAAAAAGAAACAACTTAAGGAAACAAATTTCGAGGTTTCAGGTAAGCGATATTACATTAAATCAATAGACGGCTAATTATTAAAAATAGCGATAAACAACAGTCATAAAAAACGCAACTGCTGAAAACGGTATCTACCAAGAACATTCGCTGCTTCATAAATTCTTTCCAACGTAGCATTTAACGAAAAGGATCGTGCTATAAATTGCCAAATAGCGCTAGAGTTATGTTACTATCGCTCGGTATTTCGTTTTTTTTCGTTTTTTTTCTTTCTTATCGACATTTCGCAAATATCACAGGAAAACTAGATGCTCCAACACATACCACATAGAAGCGGCATCTCTGCGATGAGACAGGCATACTAATCTCTCCGCCTTATGGAAAGCAGTTAAGACAACATCGAAATGACCATTACCGGTCTCAGTGTATGACAAAGAAAAAAGCCAAAAGCAAAACTATTTTCGGACTGGGTGGGATTTTCATTATAATAATGACGTTCTTATTGATAACACTTTCCGAAAAAGTACCTATTGTGTTATTTTTCGGAGGAAACGGACGCCCGGTATCCCTTTGATTATGCCACCGGCTACAAAAGAAGAAGGCTGGAATTTCGAACACGTTCATAAAAAGTCTGGAAGCACTATTGTAAAGAAGGACAGTTAAATGATTCGAACGAATTAAAGATTTACAGAGAATGATATTAGGATATTCCCATAACAATCCATTGAGGAAAGAGGTTGGAGAAGATTTAAACTTTCGTGAGAGCTACCGGAATAGAAGTAATTGTTGTGATCGAAAAACCTAAGAAAAAAAAATTACGTAAAATTTACTTATTACAACTGTTCTGAAAATGAAATAACTAAAAAGAATTATTCGTCCCGGACAAGCCCCTCGTCAAAATTTCAAAATGCTTTTAAATTACTCGACATAATCCAATGCTTACCAAAAACTGCTGAGCGGATATAAGATCCTTTAAGAACCCATATAAACGCTTAATCTTATATCGAAATTGCACCATCTGCAATAGCGTAAAACCATCTACTCTCTATTCATAATACCATACTAAAGTAAAGTAAAGTAAGTCCCATGGATATCCTTGGTAAGGTATCATGGATTGTGAAGTTAAGCTTTTTCCATAATAGTACTTAAGGAACTAATGGATCTAAAGAGAATATTAGGGCCAGTTCAATTCTCCCGGCCGCCTTTACTTTCCCAGATTTCTCTAGTATAACCAATATTCAATTTCAGATTAGGTATAAATCTGGGAGCGACTTCGATCCGGAATGAGTCTAGATAACCTATGACACTAAGCACCTTAACTACTAGGTTACCGAGCTTCCTAATACCGTTCTAGGGCTTATTTTACATATCGCATTTGCCGTGGAAATATCTTCGTGGGACGCACCTTCTCTGTTGTAATCGAAAAAAATTACACAAAATTTTTCATTTGTTCGGGGGAACTAGCACACACCATGAAACCAAATTCCACGGTTCCGAAAATAAAAATAAACAAAAATGGTTCCGACACATCAAAATCACTCGAGAAACGACGCAAATCCAGATCCTGAAAACATAAAAACTCTCGAGAACTACTATTCTGTCGCTGAATTAAAATCATTGGAAGTAATAAACAGAAAGATGAACGTAAAGATATTAAACTATTCGAAATTAAATCTGAAAGAAAAAAATGTCAGACAAAAAGAAATTATACATGTATGGACTACCGATGAATCTGCCGTTTCATCTGACACGAAGCGGAGAGAACGTTCAATTTCAGCTAATTGAAAAATAAATTTCGTAGTAATCGAAAAACGCCGATATTTCTTCCAGAATTACTACAATTTACATAAAATTCCAAGAAATTAGCCTTCTCGAGATGTAATGTTAGAAATAGTTTTTTTGAACTGCAATGTAAATATATATTTGCAGGTTAATTAAAACTTTTTAAATATATTAAATACTTTTACTATCTCCAAAAACTTACTTTTCCCCGTTGTTACTGACCAGAAAGGAGGAAAAAAGGTAACATTGAGCCTCGAATGAATATTGACGTATCGGTCTATTTTTTTATTTTCCGTGATTCCTCATTTCGACTACGTACGCGTTGAAATGTATTTTGGTTTTTTCAACTTTTGTAACCAAGTTAGAAAATCTTCTTTTGTATTTTTTTTTTTTTGTTTGGAGTCGAGTTAATTTACGGTTTTTGCTGTGTACTCTAAATTTCACATTTTTAATGGTTTATTCCGAGTGACCCCGAGTTATAAATTGCAAGCAATTTTTTTTTATTTCTCGTCATATATTTGTGGCTTTTCTTCATACATCCACTCCGGTGATATTGAATTTCATTGGATTTCTTCCGCTTCCGAATTATTTTCTTCAAATATGTACGGGAAAAAAAATTAGCAATTTTCCCCGACATTATACAGAAAAATGAAAGTATTTTAATAAACGTAATAGTAAGATAATACGGGTCTCTCGGACTAAGATATATCGGGTAAAATCGTAAAAAAAAAACAAAAAAACTAATAAACAACCGAAATATTATTATTTTAGGCTCGTTATGAAAGACTAAATAAACGTATAAAAAGTATTTTGATAAACAGTTTTTTTTCTTTTTTTTTTTTTCTTTTTGAAAAATATATATTTATTATTTTTTACATACGAATCTTTCGTCAAGCTAAGACACTTGTCGACGAATTATCCTATGAATACTTAACCATCTTTTAAAATAACTTTACTAGTGGTAAAATATAGTCATCGCTTGGCCGCTCGATGTTAATACTTTTGATTGCGGTTACTTCCCCTGACGTACGCTTTTGGCGCAATGAATTTTGTTATCTAGCGTCTACGTAGTAATTTAGAAAGTTTGATAAATAGAACAGGAAACTGGCTAATATCATGTTCCTAGCAATAGATGCTAATTATTATTATTATTCGTTTTAAATGATTTGTTGCAAAAAACGTTTCAGCCTGCCTAATATAAACATATATTGAAATTCTTGAACTGGAACGAGACTCTAATACAAAAAATATACATGTAGAAGAACTCTATCCTAAAAGAAAAAGACACTACTTTTATCAATCCCCCATCCTAGATACCTGCGCGCCGTACTTGAATGACAATAATGTAAACATCGAAATCAGATAGGATTTGTTT
The DNA here is from genome assembly GCA_039619475.1 of Icerya purchasi. Classification (NCBI taxonomy): domain Eukaryota; kingdom Metazoa; phylum Arthropoda; class Insecta; order Hemiptera; family Monophlebidae; genus Icerya; species Icerya purchasi. The sequence continues at coordinate 395,912,375 of CM077115.1, read as the reverse complement.
TTCCTTTTAACGAAAAATGGATTGCGCAAGGTCGCTCGTATTCTCAAAAACCGAATTCAAGGAATTCGAAAAGACAGTAGGCAAGTTTTGTGGAGATACTTATTTAATAACTGGCTAGAAAACTTTAAGATTACCACAGTGCGTCGTGTCCTTAATTAACATCGCGTCGAATCAATCGCTGAGTGTACTCACCGAGACGGGAATTTTGAAACGGGTTATTTCTCTTTTTAAAAAACCAAACATATAAAAAAAATTGCAATGAAGCAGCAGTGGAGTCACACTAGTGTAAGTTAGGGCTGTATTTTACATAATGTTCGATAATTGCGAAGAACACATGAAGATAACTCTCTAAAATGGAGGCGCGAGGGTAGAGGGACAAAAAATTTCAGGTTTTGCAAACGAAACTAACCTCACCGAAATAGGAACGTTATTTAGATTAGAGCGAATCGTTTATTCTTACCGTATAGTTAATAGGCTCGTCTCCCAAAGCAGAGGTGTAATTATCGAAAGTTGTTCCGTTTCGAGCAAGTGTCCTAATGTCTGACATTGAAGATATCGGAGAAGCTATTTTTTTTGAAAATAAAGTCTAATCTCCGTAGAATAAAACTAGTTAGACTCCCGGTATTCCCTCCGACTGGCATCAGAAACCTTCCTCCTCAGTGCATTATGAAAAAAAAATTTAATTCCGTGATACCTTATCAATGGCGCGAGCATGTTCTCACTTTAATAACGGTTATATCGATCGACGGCATCTAAAAATTCGTTTTTTTTTTACTGAAAAATTTAAAACCCTCACTATTCCTACTAATTAAATAAATACACGCGAAAAAGCAGGTAGAGGTGCGGGCACAAGTAACCGGGCCGCAATCAAGGGATATGGAGAAGCACTATCATAAAGCTTCGATGTAGGTCGAATTCAATCGGTTTAATTTAAACTTTACGCGCGATGAAAAACAACGTAACACACACATGTTAGATATCAGACAACAATTAGCATCCACTTTTTTCTTTTTCGGATCTGCAATGGAACACAATCGCGTAATTTTTTTTTTTTTATTATTATTATTTTGGAAAATATTATGAACACGCATAGGTTAAACATGTATGGTCCCCCTATGATGTGGCTATTAGTACGATATTATTTTTTTTATTATTACTAACATCACGTGAACTATTTTTTTATATTACCCTATATTTCAATTGAATATACCCCATGTAGTTCAGGCAGTATTCCACCGCAGTTTACCATAACCCATGTGCGGCGAAGATGAAAAATAGTTTCTTGCCAGGCGAAAAAAAAAAAAAAAAATTAAAAACTTATTTTTTCATTGAAATTACAGATCGATTACTGCTCCTTCATCTATGCAACTTTCTTCTAAATATCTCCTCGCCAAACTGGACAAAGTTCAAAACTGCTGCCTTCGGTTGTGCATTGGAGCACTAAAATCTTCTATTCCTGCTATCCTCTCTGAATCTGCGATGCAAACACTTTTTATTCGCAGATCGCAAATTGGTTATAATTTTCTAATTAAACGTCTTTCTGTGTCCTCATCTAATCTTATCTCCTCCTGTCTTAGTATTAAAAACCAGCGGTGTTTTGTTCCTCATAAAATCCCGATCCTTTCTTTTGTAGCAGCTCGAGTCTCCAATTTTTCGCCTCATGTCTTTTCTTATTCCAAGCTTCCTTACTTTTCCCACGACTACTCCAGCATTTGGCGGACTATTAATCTCTTCTCTCTCCCTCTCCAAACCAGCTCCATCACACATTCTACAATCCAAGCCGAATTCCTCCACTTGCTTGATACATCTTTTCCTTCTCATCTAACATTCTTCACTGACGGTTCTAAAAATGAGAACGGGGTGGGCGGCGCGTTTACCTCCCTCTCATTGCATCACTCTGAATCCTTCAAGCTCCCTTTCTTCTGTTCTATCTTCACCAGCGGAGTCTATCTCCATTTTACGCCCAGTCTCGTTTATTCCATCTATAAGAGGGATCAATAAATATCTCATTGTCTCCGATTGCAAAAGTGTTCTTCAAGCCATTTCTTCTTCCCCTTCTCATTCCTCTAATTCTATTATTTTCTTAATTCGTTTTCTCATATCCAATCTACACTCATTTCGTTCCATTACTATTGGCCGTTTGTGGGGATTCCTAACCATTCTGGCATCGAGGGCAACGAGTTAGCGGATTTTTTAGCCCGTTCGGCCGCCCGCGAGGTCCTTTACTCTGTAATTTTCCTACCTCGGACATCCTCCTTCTTTCCTCAGCTAATCACTCCCGACTATGGTCAGACATCTATCGTTCTCTATTTTCTAATCCCGCCTCTCATTATCATCAAATTCAGCCGGTTCCCTATTCTCAGCCGTTGTTTCAATCCTATTCTTATCAACGCTCCGCGATCGTTTCCTTAATCAGATTGCGTTTTAATCACTCCCGTCTACCGTCTTCACGTTTTCGTTTTTCCCTGTCCTCCTCACCCGATTGTCCCCTTCATAGTTCCATCTCTCCTCTCATATGTGATGTAAACCACATCTTCTTTGAATGCACTGCTCTTGATTCTGAGCGCTCTGTTTTGTACTTCAAAATCTTGGCACTAGGTCTTCCTGCTCCGTATAATTCTTCCTTTGTCCTTTCCTTTCCAGCTCCATATATAATCCCTGTACTCCAATCTTTCCTAAGCTCTATTTCTAATCGTCTCTCTATTTAACCCTTTCCATAATTTCTGTAGTTTTTGTGTCAAAGCCGCTGAAAAAAAAAATAAATAAATTACACCGGGCAGTGATATTTAAATTTATAAATTTTAGGAGCTACGAAACAATAATTTAAACAAAAAGTGGTCCCGTTAATTACTTATATGAAAGAATATGCAAAAATCTCTATTGGAATTTTTAAAAATTCTTAAACAACAGCGTATCAATATAAACATTAAAAAAAACAAAAATTATGGTAGTAACCAAAGAAAAACTAGTGCCGCTTGTAATTATTTAGACCAGTGTTTTTCAAACTTTTTCATGCCACGACCCCCCTATGATTCTTAAATCTTGAGGCCCCCACATCACAAACATTTAACAACAATTATTTTATGTAAGAACTAAATATGTTTTAAGTGTCTTATTGGTCATCAATAGATGACCGCGTTATATGTCTTGTCGATAACACAAAAAACCGAGCTAACTTTAAAGTACAAGAAAGTCGAGAAATTATTAAATAAAACAGATTTGGATGTTCAAATAAATAAATCGTTAATAATAACCGGGTAACCGAAAGATAACATATAATAATTAATAATACAAGGTTCAAAATGAAATAATTACCGAATTAACTTGGTTATGTATTCAACGTTGTTAACTGAGTTTCATTTTGAACCTTGTATTATCGATTATTATATTTTGTCTTTCGGTTACCCGGTTATTATTTTTGTTATTATGAACCGAAACGGTTTAACAAGGAAATCGTTGCTACAAAGTGATCCAAAAATACTGAACTTTTATGGCCTGTCAACTAATACAGGAGGTATTCAATTCTTTGACAGTACTGACTCGCCTACTTACGAGCTGTCCAAATGATTAGCCAAAAAATTCGTACCATTTGTTGTAGGTGATGCTGCATATTTTGTCAAGAGAACTCATATCACTGCAATTGAACAACTGACAATAGGCGAGTTTTCATGTGATATCACTCTGTTCATCAGCATACCCACAACGAACTGGATCTTAAATGTAGAAAATTTCAAGAAATTAATCGATTAGGAAAATGCAATTATTCCAAGTGCAGAAAATAAGACCTGCAAACGACTTATCAGAGAACCGACGGAGATTTACAAACACAAAAATAATTGTATCAGAGAAGATAATTTTCAGTTTCAAAAACGTGACTGTATTAATAAAAATTCCAAAACCAGATTCAGAAATTATCAGAAATGTTGTTTACAATAACAACAAAGTCAACAGCATCGCAACAAGGGAGAAAAACATCACGCCACATCCGCCCTTGTGTCTCCGTGTGTGTTATTGAAGAGATCTCAAGTGATCAATCAGTGAAAATTGACGTCGTGGAAATTTTTAATATGATTGTAGGATTGCAAACTTTGAAAGACCAACTATTAAATTACTTTCCAGAAACCAAATCTGAACATGATGATGAACAAAGGTGGATCCTGAATCCTTTTATGGAAAAGCCGTTAGAACTAGCTAAACTTACTACAACGATAAAAGAAAAACTCATAGATCTTGCGTCTGACGGGATGCTTAAAATGGAATTTAATTCACAGAAGATTGATGAATTCCGTATGAGACGAACAGAGAAATATCCAGAACATGCTAGGGAAGCTCCGAGTTTAATAGTACCATTTGCGACATCCTACATGTGTGAATTAACGTTCTCATCAATGGTACATTTAAAAAATAAACATAGAAACAGAATGGAATTCGAAAAGTACTTAATCGTTTTCATATCAGAAATACAACCATGTTTTAGTAAAAGAAAAACAGGCACACCCATCTCACTAATAATTAATTAATAAGTAACTAAAAACATTTCATACTTGATTTTGTGTTGTTTTTAATTTTTAATAAATCATTCAATTTTATTCATGTTTTTTTTTTTTTTCAATTTATTTGTAATCGGCGACCCTCTTATGTTTCGTTCGCGACCCCCCAGGGAGTCACGAGCCACACTTTGAAAGATACTGATTTAGACAATCGCAAGTAATTGAAAAAGCGCAACAATACAAATATCTTGGAAGCATACTAACCGGTGACAGCAGATGTTCAATAGAAATCAGACACAGAATAAATATGGCGAAAGTGTGGCTATTGCCTAAAAAAGAAACATCTTAAATTAAACAGAAGAGCAAAATTTGCCCACACCTATGTGTAGAGTGTATTACTATATGGCTGCGAAGCAACATGGGTGAAGACGGAACAAGAGGAAACTGGAAGCAGTGGAAATGTGGATTTGGAGAAGAATAATATACATTAATTGGACGGAAAAAAAGGAAAATTCGGAAGTACCTGAACAGATGGGAATGAAGAAAACACTTCTGAGTACAATTAAAATAAGAAGTGGAAAAAAGTTTTTTGATCACCTAATAAGAATTCATTCGTAACGAACATAATTAAAGGAAGAAGTAACGGTAGGAAAGGAAAAGGTCGACCGTGGAAGACGTTTGTGGGACAAATGATCGAAATGGCTGATTGCAACAAATATTCAGATATGAAGAGGATGACAATGGAAAGAGAAGAATGGAAATTAAATTTCTCACTGACAAGGCTAAGCCTTTAGAATGAAGAAGAAGATATCATAGAATAACGAAAAGAAATCCCACATTGCTGCAGTCTTAACAATACAACAACAATACCTTTATGCGAAGTAGTTGAAAGTCTTTCGAGAAAAACCCACAAAACAGCAGATAATCTTTATTGCATCGACCTTAATAGATTCTTAGTCGTCTAATATACACTGCATTCAGTCTTCACACTTCACCATCTTTCGCGTATTCTGCAAACCTGGTATCTTTCGGATTTTTTTCGAAACTTTCATTGCGGAACTGAAAGCGATCCACCTCCAACATTTGCTCATTTTCCAGTCCCACCATTGACAAAAACTGCAGACCGATAAAACCCTCTTTCCACTTAAAAGATCCCATTTCAAATTCTGCTTCCACCTTGACTAGCTCTTTAATCGACAGACAATTTTTACTTTTCCTTTTCAACCTATATATCATGTGCTCTTGCGGCACCTCTGGCTTCATCACAAGGTCTTTCTTCATTCCTCTGTGATGCGATTTTCCTTCGACCGAAATTTCCCATTCGCTGTTCGCCTATACTCTTGATAATCGCCTCCGGCTCTTTCATAAATATCTAAAAGTGTCGCTAGTCAATTCGTAAGTTATTCGATAGGCCGTATACTTAATTATTCGACAGACTGCTTTATTGATCAAAGAAAGAAAAGCATCCAGACACGGTTGAAGGTACAACAGTCTTTTCTAAAAAGCGTAGAGATTCGGCCAACCATCCGCTTGTTGGTTTCATCCAGCATTTGTTTTTCTACGTTTATTCGGGTAGTCCGACATCGATATTCGGAGCGTTTTAATCGTTTCACGTGTTGGGCTTTTTTGCCGGTCACAATTTACTCATAATCTCCATCATTCGCGCGTTAATTTCTTCCAGAGTGTAAAGAGAGAACTGGAAGAAGATAAATCGCGTCTCCTCGTTACTACGGCAGTATATTTATATTTGCTGGAGTTTTTTCCCCCATTTATCCCATAATGAGATTCGCTTAACATTGAAGAAGCCGGCGGCAACAGCAGCAGTAGCAGCAGCAGCAGCAGGGAGACGGGGAATGAAAAAATCGGAATAATATTAGCAACATAGTATAATAGACGCATTATTTCGTCGCAAATGTTTTACGCCAGAACAGTTTACAACGGTTATGTCGTACTGTTGTTGGCGCGCTCGGCTGAATAATAAAAGAAGGAATTTCGTTGTTCCCTCGCACGGGCAGCGCGCGGAGACGCGCGCTCGCCCGACACTGCACACTGGTAGATTTACGTGTATCCCGGTATCCGGTCGAATGGTTCAGGGGGATAAAGATAAAAGTCCGCCGAAGGATATTAAAAAACGGATGAAACTCCGAGAATGGATGTAATAAAATTCGGACCGGCGAGGCGGTCGACGCGGGGGATATAGTTAAAAATTCTGAACACGGCAATTTTCAACTTTGACGGTGTTTGTTTGTCGGCGAGAAGGGTTTATCGGGATTTAGGGGGCGAAAGTAGAAGAAAATGGGGTTGCAACTTTTTCCACGGACGACGACTGCTGGTAAGCGTGTGTGCGCGTGCGCGTTTTATGTGGAAAAAGTTTAACAGAGAGGATCGATAAGAAAATAGAACCGAAAATTGCCGCTCGTATATATTCGAAGGATATTTCCGACTTCTAATAACCGACTTTAACACTGTCCTCTCTTCTTCGAGTCTCTTTCGGAAAAGTTTTCTTTATCCCGGCTCAGCGCAGAATAATAATAACGTTAAAGAAACAAAAAGATCCGAAAGCACCGCGAAAGATAATGTACAAGTTGTAAAAAGTTAAATGAACTGCGTGAGCGAAAAATTTATAAGCACTAAAACCGGCAAAGCAAATCTCCTCCGGCAACTATTTCTCTCTGCTCGTAGATCAGGTAAATTTTTGCATTCCAACCAGCACCGCCATTTACTATGTACTATTTAAAGTAGATTTTCAGACAGTCCTCATTTTAATCAACGCCGTGCGAGCCTTTAACGAAAACCGCAAATTAAATCATATAATTCCTCCGTTCTAGTAAACGAAATTCCATCGTTAGCGCGAATAAATTAAGCTAAAATTATTTTGTCCGACGTTTAATCACGCACGATGGTTATCACGACAGAGATTATAGCAACGATCAACGAAAATAACTGGACAATATTAGCGGAATTTCGAGCGAGTTGCGTTAAATATAAAGAAGATCAAACACCGCGGGTTTTCCAAGCTCAATATAAAATTTCTAGTTTATCAAATGTTTTTCGCAAAACTGTAAAGGCCGATTTAGCAATTTAATATTTCGCCATCGCTGGTTCTGTTTCGGTTAATTAGGCCTATAAACGATTTTTCCCCCTCCACCTATTAATTAAGTATCTGATTCGTGCTCGAACAGTTTCAAAGTAAATTTCATATAGGAAATTACTGTTTTTACATACATATTTCTGACTATTTCATAATATTATTATAATTTCGGTACTATATTTGTCGCATTATTTCGTTATACCTGAGACGAGAATTTTAAAGTTGAGACACGTGAACATTAAGAATTATCCCACGAGGCACGTTTGGACAGACGTCGTGTCAGGAATGTCATAAATATTACAATGTCTACACCACACGATACAGGAACGTAAACGTGCGCTAAGCAAAAAAACAAGTTAAATACCATATGTTCCTTATCTGATCTCCCGGTATTTGTTAAATACATTGCCCCCCCCCCCCGTGAATTATGAGTCTAAAAAGAGGCGATAATGCGAGCAAACTTGGCCCCCTGCATTACGAGAGCGCAATTCAAGTTCTACTTCATACGGAACGCCTTATTTTAGAATAGTTACCTGAACTTCGAAATATAAAAGAAAACGTAGAAAAATATTACTTAATCGCTCCTTTTGGGGTCGCGCAATGACCCGATTGAAACAATTGAGAGAAATCAAAAATACACCTCAAACACGTGCGAGCGTTTTGCGGGGAAAATATACCGTGCTTATAATTTTACAATGAGACCCTTGGAGTACACACACTTTCTTTTTTTCTTCTTTCCGGGCGTGTGATATGTGTCGATGGAAAGATTCTTTATTAGGAACTAAACTATATTTTATTATTCGTCTTTTTTAAATGTTGTCTCATCTATTCAATAAAAGTGATTTGTGTTTTCTTTTATTTCATTTTTTTTTCGTTTTTTTTTTTTTTTTTTTTTTTTGCAGAAGCGAAGATCAAAATAAGACCGCATCCTGAAGTTTACGTAATTTGAAATAGGCATTGTTACAGGGATGCAAATAAACGATTCATACTCATTATCGCGATGTACTGACGATATTCCAACAAATGATCATACAGTTATTGCTATGATGACACAGAAATTCTAACCAAAGGTAAGATCCAGCAGAGGACAGCCAAACGCTTACAGTCAACAATAAACAGAATTAAGTGCTCGAATAAAACGCTGCAAAATAAAAGTTAATAGCGAAAAATCGGTGCACGTAAACTTCACTTTACGAAAAGCTGAGGACATCCCAATAACGCTGAATCAGCAGATAATCCCACGATAAAATTCAGCCAAATACTTCTTGGGATGCATCTTGAGTCGCGTTTAAATCTGAAGCACCACATCCGAAAAAAATATTTGGAAATGAAAGCAAAAATGAGAAGTCTTTATTGACTGCTAGGAAGAAACTCGCCTTTATCGTATATAGCCATTTTTAAACTAATATGGATTTATGGAATACTGTTGCGGGGTTGTGCCAGTAGCTCCAACATAGATTGTATACAAAGACGTCAGAACATTGTACTTCGCAACCACTGCATACCGATTTGAACGCAACGACGACGTACATCGAGATATGAAAATTCCAATGGTCATCGATGAAATTACCAGGTTCGCCTGCAAACACGAAAAACGACTGGTGAAGCATACTAAAATGTCGAAGTCATACAACTCCTCGACAACTCTGAGGATACAAGGCTGTTTAAACGGCGAAAAACATGACTTAGTGAAATGATGTATAAAGTCGGAGTCGCTTCGTTGGAAGTGTAGCTCTCTCCACGTGTAGTCAACTTTGTCACCGTTATTGTTAAAGACTAAATTCTCGTCACAATAAAAAAATTAAAAAAAAATAAAAATTATCGCGATGTTTTTCTTTTTGCTTTTTTTTTAAATTTTGCAAATAGGACTGCAGACGATGATCCGAAGTAAGGGGGATACATAATATTAGCCGACAAGTGCGAATGAAAAGTATATGTAAATATGAACGGAGATGGGAAAAGGTTGCGATAATCCGCTGCTGTAAATAAAACAGAGACCTGCTTTACACCATCGCTCGGTATTTCCTTAAAATAATGACTTCCGTGCGAAATATAAATAGACTTTTGCGACGTACGTATTTATGAGTTCCGCTAATAAGAAACAGGTGAAGATAATTAATATTACTAATCGGTCAAATCTATCTTTCAACGTTTTTTTTGTTTTTATTTTTATTCGATATGTGCAGTTAGCCATATTTAGAAAGTTATAAACTAATAGATCTCCGTCAATTAAGATGTAACGCAGATGAATTGAATTATATATAGCGAGTGTAATGTGTTCCGTTAAAAGGTTTTTTTCATTATCTACGGTTTTGATTATACGTATATTTTTTTTGTTTTTTAATTTTTTTCTTTAAAAAAGTTAGGTTTATCATATTACAGAAACGGGTATAGTATTTTTTTATTATAAAGTAATAAAATAATCGAATTTGGAGGTTGCAAAATTTTAACGAATCTTTCCAGCTTTTAAAAAATTTCAAAAAAAAAAACCAATAAAGTCACAAAAGTTTTTAAACACGTAAAAATATACATCGACGGGAACGCTAGACGAAAACTAAGTACATGCGATTATACAAATTTGAAATTGAATACCTTTCTTTCTTATTTAGTATTATGTAAATGTCAATAACGGGCTCATCTTTAACTAATTATATACGTAATGCTCAATGCATAAAACATTAGGCTTGACTAATCTTGTTTTGTTTTTGTTTTTGTTTTTGTTTTTGTTTTTGTTTTTGTTTTTGTTTTTGTTTTTGTTTTTGTTTTTGTTTTTGTTTTTGTTTTTTTCATTCTGACATAATGATAGCAGTGTAAATCGAACTGTATAAAGTGATTTAAGCTTAAATATTATTTTTAGCAAAATCTGTAATTTATAATTCGAAGACGCGCTTGTATTGAACATCTAAACAGCAGCCAACTTTACTTTAAATATGACGTAAAATACGTAAAATACGTAAAAGGCATGCGAAAGTTATATGTAACTCGCTTTCGGTGTGTCCGTGTTATTTTACGAAAAATAAAAAAGTTCAGTTTGATCGATTGGATTTTCGAAAATGAGTTACTCTACTGCATCTATTACTAATGTTGACTGTATCGGATGAAACTGAACAGGCAGAATAACTTAGTATCGTAGGGGGATAGCCGAACGTTTCATCAGAAATAGTTTGGCAAAATTCGGAAAAAAATTATTATATCTAAGTAATGTCGCAGTTTCAAAGATAAATCACACGGAATAATAATGTACGGAATTATTCAAATTTACGATTTTACTTATGATAAGAATGCGATGAATCGAATTCGCTAAATCAGACATCGTAGAAACTATTTAAAAATTATACATTAAAGGCTACTCTGATGCTAAGCGACGGGCGAGACTGATAAAGAAATTTTAGAATGTACGGCAGAAAATATTCTATTATACGAGAATATCATCTGGTCACGAGTGGAAGCATATGCAAGGTAAACAAATTCCGAAAGAAATAAAATACGATTAAGCCGGCATAACACGCATGTGATTTAAACGTATAGATTTAATGATCGGATCGAAGGTGAGATTTTGTCGAAAAATGTTTCAGGTAACTATAATATATTTCCTATTAACATTGGTTGTCAAAGCACAGCGAACTTCAAAAAACTATATTGTGTAAATTGGCTGCGATTATATCGAATTTATACTAGCTCATTTGCATAAACCCGAAAAAAAGTAAAGCTCGGAAGAATTATTAACTACCGACGAGAATGTTTGGCCAAAAACAGACAGCAAAAAGTGAATGGCGAAGATAATCTTTTCTTTCATTTCTTTTTATTTCTTTTTATTTCTTAATATTTCTTTTTTTCATTTTTAGGCCTGCCAGCTAGGATACAAGAGGAATTTATCTTTGATATACAGAAGGTGGATTCAAATTAGACCCTACCTGAACGAAATGTGTAGCTGGCTAACTGGAAAGAAACAAAAAAATTACAATGATAGATGTGAAAGTTAGATATCGAAATAAATAGCACCTCTTTCGACCGGAAATACGAACAACTATTAATATCCGGTTTAAAATTGGCACTCCTCTCAACTTACAAAAGCGTACTGCATGGACTACTTTCCTCCGGCGTTTGCCCCCCTCCCCACACTGCCCTCTCTATTCAAAGGATGCAGTTGTTTTTGAATCGCTGATTATTAAGTTTTCATCTCTTTCTTCTGAGTATTCTACTTTAGACATCCCAATTTGTCGTGACTTTGATTTTTCGCTTTCTTATATTAGCAATACCTTTTAATTCTTTCCTTTTCCGACTGTTTTTGGATAAAGATTGATCCGAGAAAAAGAAAACAAATTTATTAAATGCGGAAAAATACGTACAAGCAATAAAGCGAAAAAAATCCTATTGAAGCTAGAAATTTTAACTTGGAACGCATTCTATTCCGTTATTAATTACCAGACTTTCGTGTGGGTACCCCAGACTTTTCGATGAAAGTATTCACGTAAGCAGAATTATGTGGTCAAACAATAGAGCAACGTAATTTTGCTTTCGCAAAACAATTTTAGGCGGCCGTTAGTGTCATCCAGTTGTTAAAAATTCCCTTTATGGTTTACGTGAAAGTTTAATAAAAAAAAAAAAAAAAAATTAATTAAGATCTGCGGGAAGCCGAAAAATTTAAGCTAGTAATCTTTGTTAATTTAAAAAAGTTGAAGTGATACTGTGACCGATAAAGGCTATACCGAATGAATGTTATTCAACGCGCGCCGGGAATACATACGCAGAACTCACCTAGTCTAATTTTTTTTTCAACCCAAAAAAATTTTTTTTTTTTTTGCCTTTTTTGTTTAAAAAAATATTTCGACTGACAACTAATTTTCACTCTTTTTAAAATAACTTGAGGTTATTTTTCTTGAAAATTTGCAATCGCGATTCTGCAATACTCACCAAATATCATGAATCGGATGATTAGTATGCATCATCTGTTTTAAAGTGCCATTGTATAAGAAACCTTTTTTTATTATGAGCCATCACTAAAAAAAAAACTTTTACTTTTATTTTAAAAAATCTATAGCTTTCACAATTGAAATTTACGTCACCCCACACCATGATTAGTTTTTCTCACAAAATAACTGAATTAGTTTTTGCGTATTTCGTTAAATTATTAAAAAATTCTAAACTAAATCAAAATCTACATTGCACAACGATAATACATCGAACAAAGTAGTCGGAAAGTGAACAGTCATTTGTTCAAGCGAAATGTCTAATAAAATTTTGTCTCTCCTAATGACTACACACCTATATACATACATACATACATACATACATAAATATATATATATATATATATATATATTAATTACAACGTAATTCTTAGGCTACCCCTCATTAGAAAAAACGTCCCAATTTTATGTAACGTTTGTTATATTTTATAGGATTTTTGTTACTGTTATTTAAAAAATGTTACAATTTTATGTAACGAAATATGTAACGAAAAATGTAACGAAACAATGTCTTAATTTTATATAATGAAAGTTAAATGTTGGGATAGGATTTTTGTGATCATGTTATTTTTTTGTGTTGATGCCAGTAGGAATTACGTTATAAATTTTGATCATTTTATACAAAGTATAGAAGAGAAAGAGACAGTTCACACTTAAAAAAGCTTCTCCATTGTTAACAAAAATAATTAATGAGTCGGTAAAAGACAGTAAATTCCCGAAGGAGTTTAGGGATAATAAGACCAATATATGAAAGCGGGGATGAAAAACTCTGTGAATAGTATAGACCAATTACATTAATTTCAATTATTGCGAAAGTGGTTGAGCATTATGTAGGTCATCACCTTAAAGTGTACCTGGAAGAGAACAATCTAATATTTCATAACCAATTTGGGTTTAGAAAGGGGAAATCTACGATAACACTGCTCAGGACATTTATATCTGATATAAATAAAGGGTTAGCATCCAGAAAATAATTTCTGGTAGTGTTTTTAGATCTTACTACGGCTTTTGATTTAGTTGATAGGGAAATTTTGATAGAGGATTTAATTAAAATTGGAATAACAGGGAAATTTCTCAATTGGTTTAGAGGTTATTTACATGAAAGAGAATGCTTAGTGAAAGTTGGGAATGAATATAGCGATATGGGGAAAACGAAATATGGAGTAGGACAAGGAACTATATTAGCCCCGTTACTGTTTCTAATTTACCTGAACTCCGTTCAAAACTGTGTTACGAATGCCAAAATTTACGCATATGCCGACAATATTGCTCTGATAATGGAACACCGAAACGTAGAAATTGCGGAAAGGATGCTTCAAGAGGACTTGAATAAGGTTTGCAGATGGGTACACGACAAAAAAATCAAAATTCATGTATGTAAGAATACCAAGTAGATTTAGAAGGCTCATTCCCAAAATAGTATTGCATAATGTAGATTGTCTTCATGGAGCGGAAGTTTACTGTTGTGAACCGATAGAAACGGTTGATAATTTTAAGTATCTTGGAATTACATTTGATAAGGCGTTAACATGGAGAGGTCACACTGATAATATTGCGAGGAAAATCAGGCAGACTGTACCGGCTTTATACAAATTAAAACAGGTTATGAATTACAAAACCATGAGATTATATTTTGACTCATTAATAATGTCTAGAATCAGATACGGAATTGAAATTTGGGGGGATGCAAAAAAAACGGAATTAAGGAAAATTAGTAAGCTACAAAAAAGATGTTTAAAAATAATTTTACCGAACTGTAGAAGTACGAATCTCACAACGGATACTACTTGGTGGGATAATAATAAAGAAATGTCTCCAAAAATGTTTTTTTATTACAGTAAACTATTTATTTATTTTATTATTAGTAAACTATTAAGATATAAAACAGAAAAAAGAATATTTCCGACAAGGGAAATGGTTTATGAGACTAGAAACTATGACAAATCATCTATTATAAGACATAAAGGGGTTAACAATAAAATTGACAATGTTGAAGAGGAAATTTGGAGTCAAATTTTGGGTCACATACTAAAGGAAATTAAAGACGAAGATAATCTGAAAATATGGAAAGACAAAATTAAAATTTGGTTGATAGCGTGCTGCAAAGATTGAGAAAAGAATAGACGAAGGAAAGAAACAAAGAGAATAATTATAAATAAGCTACATAAAAAATTAAATAAGGTACATAAAAAAAAAATTGCACAGTAGCTCCTTTTCTTTAGCTGCTAACTTTTGCTTACGAGTAAATATTGCTTTAGAATGTGTGTTGGGCATGAATGTATGTGTTTTAAAAATGAGATGTAATTCAGTGAAAATAAAAGCTAAAGTATAATTAAGTAATAGATATAAGATCAATATAATGTGTTAGCATTAAGATGTATTATATTTGTGAATAAACGATATAATTATGTCGGAAACCCACAGACGGGCATTTGCCTTGTGGGACCCGCAAATTATTTAAAAAAAAAAAAAAAATGAAAGCAAGAGGGGTCAAGGGACACAGCCCCTTGCGAAGCCAAAATAGCCTAGTTATATATATATATATATATATATATATATATACATGGGCGTCGCCAGCGGGGGGCAGGAAGGGGCAGCTGCCCCCTCCCCTGGAGCCTTGAAACTTTTTAATCAACTGGCATTGATGAGTATTTATAGACGCGTAATCATGGACAATTTGGAAAACTTACGTTTTAATTAAGATTTGATTCTTGTTTAATAAAATATTAAGCCTTTACAACTTATAAATTTTATTTTTCCTATAACTCATATCCTCTTTCTATAATCTTGCCCCTCCCTGGTTCATCGGCTGGCGACGCCCTTGTATATATATATATATATATATATATATATATATATATATATATATATGAACTTATTAGAAATTCTACCTTCGCGAAGTTAAAAAATTAATATTGAAGTACGTTGTAAATAATCGCATTCGATAAAAGACAAAGTCTAATGATAGTGTAAGAAAAGAAATTTTTCTATGCAATTTAAAGTGACTGCGTGTTTTGTCCCTCTTAAACGCTATCGCCTCTACAAAACCATTAGTTTCCCAATTAATTTGCAAATAATTTCTTTTTAATTTTTTAGCGTAAAATTTATAATAAAAATATTAAAAATTACTTTAATGATGTTATAATTTACGTGGAATTTTTTTAAAAAGGTCGATTTTTCTATATTATACAGATTTTATAACTAAACAGGAGTAATCCAACTGTTTAAAAGTATATTTACAGTCTAAAAAGTGCATAGTTGTTGAAACCCCAATACGAATCATTAAGCACGGAGCCGAGAAAATTGATTAGAAGTAATTATTAGGTTTCTTCCTCGGATTGGGGATGACGATAAAGGAATTCCTTAGTAGCGAAGTTGTACACAGGAAGTCATTATAAATTAACTGGAGTTCAAGATTTTTAAGGACCGTAGAATACCGTCTATTCCAGGATTAGAATTAGAGTAGTCATCTAAAAAAGCCCGGAGTTCGCTGATCTTGAAGTTGGAACAAAATCTGCAGAGGCTGCTTAGGAAACGGTAGGAGTCACGTTTCATCGAGGGATGAAACATAAACGGGAATAACTGAATAAATAAAAGAAATGAGCTTTCACGAGGGAAAGTTTTTTTTTTTTTCTTTTTTTTTCATGCTCAGTTACCCAGCGGCAGCATAAGCATTAGTCGATCGGAAAAACTGATTACTATAATTTGGAGTTCATTCCGTTCACATCCGAGATGCTAGTGGCGGAGTTATCTTCTGCTTCTGATATCTAATACTGTTTACTATAGCTGAGGTATTAACGACGATGTTATCTATCGCATCTGACACCTAGGGCGTCACCGGCCCATGTTCTTTTGAGCCTCCTTGGCTGATCCCAGCGACTGATGTTCGATACCTCTGGATTTTGATTGAGTTGCAGAGCCTCATAAAAGTGTTTGTATTGTTTTAAGTATAAATCGTTTACGTATGGAACATCTAAGTCTGTATGTAGAGTGTGATTCGATACATAGTACGGTGCGTCTACCAATTGCCTCAACGTTTTCGATTGGAACTGTTGAACCCTATTTAGGTTACTCTTCGCAGTGGCTCCATATACTTCTAATCCGTATCTCCAGACTGGCGCTACGACTGAAAGATAAACTAGCCTCTTGCATTTCAAATTAATTGTTAATTTTTTACCTAATATGCTGTTGAGAGCCTTAGTTCTTGAAGCTATTTTTTGCCGGATGAACGATATACGGCTTCTCCATGTAAGTCTTCGATCTAATATCATACCTAGGTATTTAATATGATTTTCTTGAATTATGCGCTGATTATTACTATGAAAAACGTTCAGGATGTGGAGACTGAGAAGCTTTATCCTTCTTCCAAATGTGGGAAATGGAAGTAAATTTAGAGAATGAAGAACAAACGTTTATCGGTGAGTTCTTTTTGATCACTTTAAGAATCAAGTCTGGCCTTAGCATTATCCTTTGCAGCACGGAACAATTGTTTTCGTTTTTAGTGTCGTTCCCTTCCACTTTCTTTGACTTTTCTCACCTTCCAATATTGCTTTGACGGATGTAGATGTCAAAACGGATCACTCGCTGGCTCCTCTTTTTCTTCCGCTTATGTCTCTCCCTACTGCCGGTATGTGATCTTGAGGGCTAATACTTGATAACGTACAGATTATCCGGAAGGGCAGTTACCCGAGATCGTTGCTATATGTTATGCTTCAGACGTCACATACGCTTTCCCGAGAGCGTTCTTGACCAATCCACTAATTGCATCGTTTACGTAATGTTTGAACGGACGTAAACTGATTTATGTAAGAAACGATAACATTGAAATTTCAGTATTTAAATATACTTTCAGTTAAACAGCACAACATACCTTCGTTTGTTTATGTTTTCGTAAGAAAACGTTGCAAAAAGAAGTAAATATTATGTTTTGTTTTGTTTTTTTTTTGTAGCCTTTGATAACGATAATCTACTGTTACATCGTGAGCAACCATTTTGTACGTATTTCCTTCAGCCATGACTCTCTTTGTGTCTTTTTTAAATAATTACACGGTATTATGCAGGAATAATATTTGTTGTTCTTACAGATTTCTTTAACATCGTTTAAAGTGATTGTCACCGGGTAAGTTCTTGCACTGTTCCACCCATCTATTAATGTAATAACTTTCCCAATGAGGTTACTTTTTTTAACATCGGTTAACTTGAAATCCCCTGAACTTATTCTGCTACTTTATGTTGAACTATTATATATACTCTATAGGGATACTCTTGTAATGCAATAAGAAAGTAAAATACCATAATTTTCGCTGAAATAACAGCGATTTTCATTCAGAAAAAAAAAAAAGATCACTTTATATATTTTAAAAAAAGCACGTCTTTTTGTTAAAACTTGACACGCGGCGATGGATCAATAGTGACCATTAATGACTCGTAAGAAATTGTGATATCTATGCGAATCGTAATTTTTTGTTAATCATTCAATAAACTGGCTGCAACAGTGTGTACTCCACTTTGCCATATAATAGTTATAACGCGATGCTTATTTGCAAAATATCAATGGAGATTGTGTAAAAACTTTTGAAAAAAAAAACATCGAAAATATTTCAACGTCTATACGTATATCTTAAAAGCTAAGTGAAATTTTAAAAAGCACAGTTACATTAGATGGAGTCAAAGCACTGTACTATTTAAGAATAGATTTTATTTTCCGATGCAAATGAAATAATCAAAATCAACTACATTACTTCAGATTCTAAGGCTCTGTAATTTGTATAAATGCCAATATTTTCTTTGCACTTTCTTTTTTTTTAGCTCAGCCTTTGCCCTGAGACCAATTTTAACCGTGTACCGCGTTTACATGCCATTTACAGTTTAAAAATTAACTAAATTCTGACAATACTTTTTTTTGTAGTTACTTAAAGTTTTCAGCGCTTTCATAATAACCAGACCGTCTCAAGAAATTGCTGTAATTTACATTAATTTAAATATAAAGTTTAGAACAATTGTTTTGTATTTATTTGAAATTGAGCTATTTATAACTGTACTTTTCGAAAATGATTTTTTTTTAAATGAATAATTACGAAAATTTAAGAATCGAACGGTATATAATAAAAAAAATTTTTTTATAATACTATGAACATGCATATTTTTTACGAATAATAATGACAAACAAGCAGGCAATCGAGACGATATTATTAATATTATTATTACCGGAACATATGACGACAGTTTCTTATTTCTTCATCATTCTTAATTTCGTGTCCGAAAATGATATTGCCAAGTTTCATACTACCACGATAAACGAATAAACAACTATGAAACCGCGAGAGGAACAAAAAAAAAGGGGGAAGGAAAAAATAAAAAGGAAAGATTTCACTGACAACACAGACGTAGGCACGGCAGAAGAAGCAAGCGATATTTATAATAAAAGTATCCTAGAATTACTAGAGCAACTAAAGTTTTGCCACACAACCACCGACAAACAATGTTCTAACACCGCATTTAATTAAAATAATACCTATATAATAATTTAGATAATTAAATTAACTCCCGGGACTGCAGCTGCCTAAACTTTAACAGAAGCTAAGAGCATCATACGATCAAACTATCAGATAATTTTAGTTTGCCTCCGCGAGGCTCATCTTAAAATTTTCAAAAAATTTAAACATTATACCTTTCAGTATTATTGAAAAGAAAAAAACATCGTCAATAATCACCGAAAAGGAGGTGTATACGGCTTAAACATAAATTACCGTACCTATACAAATAAAACTATTCGACAACAGCAGTCACAAATGATTTCAAATTTTCATGATTTCTGTTATTCATCATTTGTCTATTTCCTTTGGTAAAGATCACAGTTAATCTCCAGTACTGTTTCGAATGGTGAAATACCTCCCATTCATCATCAGAACAAAAAACACAATGAATCGGAATAGAAAGATACGAAGAATTAAACTATTGTTGATCAGCTAATTCTTTGTTTTTTTTATTGTGTTCGTCAACACGGACATTGGCCCAAGAACAGAGAAAAAGTGAGAAAGGAGACTCAGTTCTTCACTTGATCAGAGATAGACAACAAAAAAGAATCAAGAGGGGCTAGATAACACAGGCTGAATAGACAAGAAAAAAGAATCCCCGGGTTATTATATGAAGAGACGTAGAAGTTGTGGAACCAGTAGCTGTAGACAGAAGAGGATGAAAAAACAACGGAAAGAAACTTACCAGAAGAGGAAGATAATCGAGCGAATGAGTCAATTAACTCATTTCCCTCGATTCCGGCATGACTAGGAACCCAAGTTTTTGATATGCCCAGGAATAGTTTTTTCTCATTAAACGTTTATTCCCGCCTTTCACGTTGGCCTTTTTTTGTTTTTTTTTTTTATTTTAGCCCGGCATATAAACCATTTGACCACTTTCAATACAAATTTACTCTAAAAAACTAACCCTCTTATTTCAAATATATGAATAAAATACATAAAATCAATAAAATAAAATAAAATAGAATAAAAATGAATAAATAAACGAAATAGAAAATAAAGAACTCTAAACAACTGCCATCTAAACCACAATGTTGCAATCGATTATGAACCTGAGTAATGCATGTCCCCATGACAAAGCAAACACTGGATATTATAAGGAGGAAAAGCCGACAAGGAAATTAAGTCTCCCTGAAAAATATATCTCTGCGTCTGTCAAATAATTTACTAGAAAATATCATCAGGTGCCCCCCCGAGTAACTAATCATATCGTGATCGCTTTCCAGCACATCTAGCCAATTATATTTCTAAACTTTTCTCTAATCGAATTTTATTCTTTTTAAATCCGGTGACACAGAAAATTTTGATATTAGACGTACCTACAAAGGCTTGGCGCATGGTTCGGTCTTGCGCTCAATTCTATTCAATATTTACATACTTCCGTTTCTTAACGTTCAGTTTCCTTGTAGCTCGTCTGTCCTTTCATGTGCGATGACTTTGTAGTTTATGGCAAATCTAGTGGTATTACAAATTGTATAAACCAGAATCAACAAACAGTGGAAATGTTTAATGAACTGCTTGAAACGGTTGGACTAGAAATATCTACCTTCAAATCAACATCCGTCATTTTTACCATGAGAAGGTTCAACGCTTTTATCCGAATCCACAACGAGGCTATTGTAGCAAAACCTTATGTTAAGTATTTAGGATTGTACTTGGATTCAAAACTTACTTGGGCTAAGCACATTCAAACATTGTATAATAATTGTGCTATGATCGTAAATTTCTTCAAGGTCTGTATGTAATGTAACTTGGGGTGGTGACCCGATAATTTTGAGTTTACTCTATAAATCCTTAATTCGCTCAAAGCCGGATTATGGATCCATTTTTTATGGGTCAGCTTCCAGAACGAATTTAAATAAACTGGAGAAACTTCAAAACTTGATTATGAAGCTTATATCTGGTAATTGCGGAACAGTTTCGATACCATGTCTACCCATGCGGAAACCCACCTCTTTCTTTTATCAGGAGGTATGTTTCAACGGATAGGTTTATAGTGAAATTATACAATTGCCAATTTTTCTATTTACCGTCTGTTATTTTTAGAGTTAACACCGAGTGGAGATTTGTTGATTCCAAAAAGCCTATACTGTCAAGTAGAATAGCATTATATTATAGGTATAGTCCGGCGCTTATGCATCCATCGCTTTACTTTACATTTCATTATATCAATTTTTTACAGCTAGATATTGACACGAGCTTGTTTAAAGATCTGAAAAACCGAAACCTTCCGTCTCATAGCATTAATTTGCGATTTATTTAATTAATAACCATTATCACGATATTCTGTTATGATTTTTAATCAAGGAACGTGGTAGCGCAGTAAGTGCAGTAGTTTTTTATCAAAAGAATATAACGTTACAGAAGTTTACGACGATCTATACTGCTGAGAACTATTGGCTATGGATAAAGCTTTGGAATTTTTAACAATCACACCTGACGTCGACAAAACATACACCGAATTAATTATCAGTGACACATCTTATATGCACTATTAGCGATAAAATGTGATACACTTAACATGAAATAAGAAATAAATATTTTAAATTAGTAACGGAATGAACTTGAAATTCTGTTGGATTCCGAATTAATTTGGACTAGAGGGAAATGATAATGTCGATCTGTTTGCCAAGGAAGCTGCTTCTGGAGGCGTTCCATATCCTTCATCCCTTCTACTGATTTATTTTGAAAAATTAAAAGAGACAATCGACAAAACTGGATAAATATAAAGAACAACTCCAACCTAGTTATAGGTATTATAATACAGTCCAACCAACTATCTCGTCACGAAACTTCGTGCTCTATTGACTATGTTCTTCGGCTACCGCAGATTTTCACCTGTCCTGATAATATGCTTCGCCCAGGAAAAAATCACAAAGGGTAAGCGAACGAAAATTTAATTAATCTCGTCAGACTAGATCCTGAACAGCCAACGCATTACAGCAGTACCTGCGCGGTACAGTTAGATTGTAATAACATCCTTCTCGTAACAACGTAATCGATTTTATAATACACACACAAGGGCTATTAATAAAAAAGCACTTCAATCAAACGCCAGTTCGGTCGCCGATGCACCAAAATTATGGAAAAGTAAAGTGGAAATCGTGCGAAACATATTTCGAAGTCAATTTGGAAATAAACAATTTTCAAAATAGATTTCCAAAATAAAAGTGGCATCACATGCTTTCCAGTGATTACTAACACAAATGGAAAAATGTGAACCAACGGAGGAACATTGAATGTCGAAAGGTACCAAGAACGAGAAGAAATGATCGAAACATTTTTTAAAACCCCCAAATGAAACAAACAATTTAGCTTGAAAGGAAATAAACATCAACAAGCCCTAGAAAATTCCTTCGTTTTACATATTTTCTCCGTAAACTCTTCCACATCAACATTGCAAGCGCGGGAAAAATTAATCGGGTAGAAAATCGAAACAAGCTCTGTAAACCTGCTAGTACTTCTTACGATAGTATTATATGTACGGGAACGCAAACAAAATAGCTCACCTATACGCAAATTCTTTTCCGATATCTCTGTCGGTGATAGGACTAAATGTCCGGATTATTTTAACAGTTCAGAAATGAGAACTAAATTTTTCTTCCGGAAATTATGGAAATTCGTTCATTTACTAAACAGCAACTGCCATTAACATTGTAATAAACAAGTAAGAGTATTTAGACTGGACTGTATGCGCATATTTCTATGCCGCAGAATCTGTCGGATGCACTCTAAATGCTTGAATGTCGTAAATGAAATATGGACTTCAAATGTTTTTGAAACATTCCGATATTAAAAATTCACGTCGGTAACTTCAGATCTTTGTATATAACAGCTTAGTGTGTCAGCTAGAATGTAATTGGATCCTATTAACCGCGAAACAAGGTAAATTTCGCAACTTCGACTTAATATAAAATTAAGTTTTGCAAATTTTAACTGCTATTTAAGAAAGTGTTTCTCGATGAAATATAGTGTTTATCACTACTATTTTTTTTAAGCTTTCGAACCATTTATTCGGAATACTTGCACGTATTTTGCACTTCGAGAAATTGCTCGTTCCCCCAAATATAACCTATTCCAGCAGTTTGCGTTGCAAGCGGAGTACCTCAGGAATTGATCTTGCGTCAAACATTTTTTAACATTAGTCATAGATGGCATAATCGACGAAATTTAATAATATGGCTATACTATTTGTCGATAGTTTTGCTGTTTTTCTAGTACGCTCGAACAACCAGCCCGTGATTGGAAAAAATACTCTCATAAATAACAGAAAAACGCAAAAATTCGTCAGAGAAGGTTCTCACGTTTCTACACGTAAAACATTAACTGTGCTGCAAGAAACGTGCCGAGATAATAGATCATTAAAGATCACAATCCAAATGAACAGCATAAACTGTTCGGGAATAATTTTGAATAGCACTCTTTCAATTGGAAACTTAACGAGCTGGCTCGCGCATCAGGAAATGAGATATTTCAAAGAAACTATCGAATACGTGTTTTGTAGATCGAACAGTTCAATTTTTGAAGATTTACCAATCATTTCGCTCGAAACAGAAACGACAAATTAAATTCGGTGCAACACCTCGCTTTAAGATCATCACTGAAACACTTAGGACAAGTGCAATCATCAGCCCTATTTGTGAATCGAGTGAACTGCTGCCCCTCGGCTCCATTAGAGGAGAAAATATAGAATCCTAAATATGTTAATGTACAGAAAGCCAGTTGTCAATCGGCAATACCTCGATTACAATCGTAAGCGAATAGACTATTAAGGGAATATTCCTAAATCGTTAAATGTAGATACGAAACTTCGGAAACCGTATAAAATGAAATTCCTTCCGCGGAGACGATAATTCCTTACGGATAAACGAATTATCATATTTTGCTTGACTACCGCAAAGATTCTGACCGCGTAAAAAAGTAACGGATATATTAATATCAGTTGTTCCCTATTAACAAGAACGACTTGCGAATTATAAGCAATTTGTATTGAAAACAAACGGCTGAGCTAAGAATTGGAAATGCAACGTCGAGAAGTAAGGATATAAAAAAAAAAAGAAGGTCGACCGGGTTGCGCGTCTGTCTCCCTTGTTTTTTAATATTTATGCCGAAGCAGTTTTCAGTGATGCACTTGGCGGAAACGATGGAATGATGAACGGAGTTACAGTTAACAATATATATGATACGCGGATGATTGTCTAATTATCGCTAATAGTCATGAAGAACTGTATAAACAAAAATAAAGTTTTTTGGCCTCACAATTATCAGTCAAAAAGGGAAAAAAATATACCAGGAAATAATTTTGGAAAATCAGATGAAAAATGTATACGCCATTTTGTTTACTACAGCAATTTTAAATGTACTATACAACAGTAATACACAAATTTTTCATTGGTACATCAAAAATTACCACTGTAAAGTGTTTTTTTCTCATATCTAAAATCGGTGAAGGTAACATAAATAGAGTAATTACCGAAATTAAAGCAGCAGGGCACGATCTCATAAAAGACATAAAAAATAGGACTGCGGCGAATAACCAAAAATAATTAATAAATCAATCGAGAAAGATAGAAACATGAATACAGACTAATGATACCATCAATGATTTGAAAAACCTTAGAAGAACAATACATAGCGGCACCTGAGAAGTTATATTAAAGAGAGAATAGAATAATACACGATAGTCAATACGGATTTTAGAAAAATGAATCGACAACAATATCACTCAAAAATTCCGTCAGCTATATAAATAGCGACTTCTTAAAGCGAAAGCAATTTATTCTTAACTTAACAAATGCATTTGATACGGTTGAACGTACTTTTACGTGATTTGGAGAATATTGGGATTATTCGAGATATTTAAGATGGTTTACTGATTATTAATATGGAACAGGAAAGTTAAGGTGTAAAGGTAAATTTAGTAGCGAGCGTATATTGGAAACAATGAGATAGGGATACCAGCTACATTATTATATTTAATATACACCAATAGGCTAAACGTATTTCTAACTGTACTGACTTATGCCGATGACTTGGCTATTGTCGCATTGAGGCTGAAAATGAAATTGAATTATTTACCATATTTAATGGTGAATCAAAATGGTTTTTGGCGGGCATCCTATTTTTGTAACCGGGCTTGCAGAAAAACATTTGTGTAAAAAGTTGTAACATAAAACGTTTAACATTAAATATTACTGTAATTAATTCGCCGGTCTTATCAGCTGATTTCGGCGAGTTCGTTCCTTTTATATTCTTATCTAATAGTAAAGTAAAGTATAGTATTGCCGGTATTATTGTCGTTTGGTCAAGCGTCATGCTATCGGTTCCGGCCGGTAGTGTAGCCAGTTATTAAACCCGAAAATATCGTACAAAATGACGACACTACAAATAGAATCGATCTTCAATGAAATTAAAGATTTACTCGAAGAAATTGACAAATCGGCTGTAATCGCAACGCATAATAAAAAAGAAACAAAAGAAAATATACCTAAGTTAACTAAAAGCATTTTAATTGCAGTCGAAAGACAATTTAACGTAACAAAAACTATATGTAATGAAAATGTAACAATTAATACAGAACGTACCTTACTATCAGAAGAGGTAAAAAAACTAATGCAAGATAATGAAACGCTAAAAAACTCTGTGGAACAATTACAATGTAACACAATAATTGTGGTAAAACAAACTTCTGCTAACAAATCAACTTTGAACACAAAAACCGCAAATCCTGACAATGTAAATACGAAAAATATTGATAAAATATACAAGCCACCCCCGATAACCATCAAGGGCACCAAACAGTTTGACAAACTAAAAGCGCACTTAATAAAAGACGAACCCATAGGAGGTGAACAAAAATTTAAAACTTACTCGAATGAAGAAATTAAAATACTGACATCTGACGAACGACAATTTCGGAAAACTATAAATATATTAAATCAAAATAAAGTCGAATATCATCGACATCAACTAAAAAACGAGAAACCCTTTCGAGTAGTCCTTCGAGGGATGCACCACGATGCAGACCAAGAAATGATTAAACAAAAGCTATTCGAGGAAGGTCACGAAGTGTTAAAAATAACAAACATACAAATTAGGAAGAAAATTGATGAAGGAAACAAAAACACTGAATGGACCTACATAAATCTACCTCTGTTTTTCTTAGATTTAAAACCAAGTGATAATAATAAAGAGATATACGACATAAAACTGTTGTGTCATCAAGTAATTAAATTTGAACCGCCACGACAAAAAAACGATATACCTCAATGTAAAAATTGCCAAGCTTTCTGGCATACAAAAAATTACTGCTTTTCGAATTAACGATGGTAATAATGGATCTCTCTGTTTCGGCAATATATTGTCCAGCTGCATCTAAGGTAGATGAAAACAAGTTTACAGACTATTATTTATTATCACTAGGCAACCGATTTATAGTTGGAGGTGATTATAATTCCAAACACACATATTGGGGATCGAGACTAATCACTCCCAAAGGTCGAGCTCTATTAAAATCGATACGGGAAGTTGGTGCAGACGTTGTATCATCCAGGAAACCAACATATTGGCCAACCGATGCTAAGAAGACTCCAGATTTACTTGACTTCTTTATAGTGAAAGGAATATCCTTCAGCTACATGAAAGTTGAAGGACTCACAGATCTGACATCGGATCATACTCCAGTGTTAATTACACTGAGTTCTTCCGTTATAATAAAGCAAAAAAAGTTAACCCTTACTAATAAAAACACTGATTGGGTAAAATTTAGAAGCATCCTAAATGACTCGGTAAAATTGTCAGTAAGACTAAAATCAACCTCAGACATAGAATCTGTGGTTGAAAATTGTACCAATGATATTACACGTGCTGCTAAAATGGCAAAACCTCGTTCAGAGCCAGGTAAATGTCGAGAACATACATACCCCATGGAAATTAGAGATTTAGTTCAACAGAAAAGGAAAGCAAGGAAGCTTTGGCACAGAACACAACACCCAGCAGATAAAGTCGAAATGGAATCACATTAGTAAGATACTACATGAAAAAATTAAAGAGGTTAAAAATCAAACTTTCCATTCATACTTAAGTAGCCTTTCTGCCTTACACGATTCTGATTATTCCTTATGGAAGGCTACGCGAAGAATAAAAAGGCCACAAGTACAGATTCCACCTATTCGGAAGGCAAATGGCACGAAGCGAAGTAGACAAAGCGGAAGTGTTCGCTGATCACCTTGAACAGGTTTTTCAACCAAATGACATCGTATCGGACTTGGACATTAATCAGCCATTTGAAAAAAATAGATGTAAATATCAAGCACTTTTCCGTTATGGAAGTAGCCAATGAAATTGATAAAAATCTGAATCGGAAAAAAGCAGCCGGATATGATGAGATCACACCTCAAATAATTAAGGAACTACCGAGAAATGCGATTATTTTCCTTACATACATATTTAATTCAATATTACGCATAGGGAACGTCCCTAGGCAATGGAAAAGAGCACAGGTAATAATGCTGCTGAAGCCGGGGAAATCACCAGGTTTACCTTCGTCGTATCGACCTATATCTCTTCGTTTGAAAAACTTGTACTAAAGCGGCTTAGACCTATAATCGAAACAAAAACTTAATTCCAGATCACCAGTTTGGATTTCGTAGCAAGCACAGTACAATTGATCAGGTGCATCGCGTCTCAAATGTGATACATAAAGCTCTTGAGGAGAAGGAATATTGCTGCGGGGTATTCCTCGATGTAGCTCAAGCTTTCGATAAAGTTTGGCACGACGGATTATTCGTTAAATTACGTGAACAGTTGCCGTATTCGTGGTACCGTATTCTGGAATCATACCTGACCAACCGGCAGTTCAGAATTAGTTATGAAGAAGCGATGTCTGACTGGAGAGAAATATCGGCAGGAATACCACAAGGCAGTGTTTTAGGACCTATCCTTTATCTCCTTTACACAGCCGATATTCCAACGAACAATCATATAGTTATAGCTATGTTTGCTGATGACACGGCAATTTTGACCACAAGTAAAATCCAGCAGAGGGCAGCCAAACACTTACAGTCAACAATAAACGAATTAAGTACATGGATGAAACGCTGGAAAATAAAAGTTAATAGCGAAAAATCGGTGCACGTAAACTTCACTTTACGGAAAACTGAGAACATCCCAATGACGCTGAATCAGCAGATAATCCCACAAAAAGATTCAGCCAAGTACCTAGGGATGCATCTTGATTCGCGTTTAAATTGGAAGCACCACGTCCGACAAAAATGTTTGGAAATGAAGGCAAAAGTGAGAAGTCTTTATTGGCTGCTAGGAAGAAACTCGCCGTTATCGATTGAAAACAAACGACTTTTGTATACAGCCATTGTTAAACCTATATGGATTTATGGAATACCGTTGTGGGGCTGTACTAGTAGTTCCAACATAAATTGTATACAAAGACGTCAGAACATTGCACTTCGCACGATCACTGCTGCATACAGATTCGAACGCAACGACGACATACATCGAGATATGGAAATTCCAATGGTCGTCGATGAAATTACCAGGTTCGCCTGTAAACACGAAAAACGGCTGGAGATGCATACTAATGTCGAAGTCATACAACTCCTCGACAACTCTGAGGATATGAGGCGACTTAAACGCTGAAAACCATATGACTTAGTGAAATGATGTATAAAGTCGGAGTCACTTCATCGGAAGTGTAACTCTTTCCACGTGTAGTCAACTTTGTCACCGTTATTGTTAAAGACTAAATTGTCGTCACAATAAAAAATTTAAGAAAAAAAAAAAATTTAATGGTGAATAAATCGAAAATTCCTATATATGTATATATATATACGTACAACATATCATTACCGACATTACGAACCAAAAATCGTAATACACGAAATATTAATTGCGTTCATAGTGACCGTGTTACTGATGGAATGTGCGCATGTTGCTTATGTTAGTTAAAGAACTTGAAGACCCGGAGATAACAGTTGACAATTCAATTTTTTGGAAATATCACAAAATTAAAACCAAAAAAAACTGAGACAATCCAGCAATGTATCCACTAAATTAAAATTATTCTACAATGGAATTATTATATCTAGAATTAAGTACAATTTCAAATACGAGTTGATGCCAAGAGGACAGAAATATATAAAATAAACGGATTACAAAAATTACCCGGAAATTAATTAACCATTGGTGGGATTAAAAACGAGAATGTGGTAGTTCTGTTAATTATTAAATTATAAAATCAGTACTATTTAATTTCCAACGAGGAAGAGAATTTATAGAAATTCAAATAAATTAATATACAGGACAAACGGATTCAACTTAAAAGTCAACACGGATGAAACGGTTTTAATGAAAGCACTCTCGAATATGCCAGATGAAATTATGAATACCAAGAAACTGAAGTAACTGCAGAATGAAGAAACGGCTATTAGAATGGATTAATAAAACAAATAATTTGTTCTATAGTATTTAAACTGTATTTCACACTTCATTAAGTGACAGGAGATCGGATGAAATGCTTATAAAACTGTTGAGTAGAAATGCATTCATGTGTAAACATTTTTTCTCAGAAATTTATTACAACTTACGAAATACCATAGTTAATAATACTAATAAGGAAATAAAATATATAGTTCTAGAATTCTACTGTTAAATCATAATAAATCCTGCATATATATATATATATATATATATATATACATATGTATAAAATTGCAATTAAACGCATTATTTAAAATAATATACGATGATAGGAGTAGACGTGCAATTATACCATTTAGAACCTCTTTCGTTAAAATAAATGGCTGAGCAAATAAAATTTTTACGCTGATCATAGTGAGGGAATTTACAAGAGAACGGAATTAGAAAAATACTTCCAGTCCCTATCCAAAGATGATGAAATTAGAAAAAGTAAAGGAGTTACATTGTTGCAAGTAAAAATCGAACTCTGTTATTGTTCATTCAAAATTACATGCCTTTATATCAACCATTAATATTATAAGGAATGTTCGAACTATTCAACAACTTAAGAATTTTCATAATTACCCGTAATAATGAGCTGAATCCTCCCAAAACCCGACGATTTCGAATTATACGTGCATTGTATGTATACGTGACATATGTATCTTCCTTTCCCCATCAGTTCTGTTCGACTTAGTTTATTTTAAATTCGTGTAACTTTACGAATGCGGCCTTCGTTTTATCTTATAAATACGCATGTAAGTGTGCGTGTATGGCGTTTGTGTGTGCAATATGAATGTAGAATATTAGTTTCTGTGTAGCTAAAAATTTTAATGTAAATAAATTTATAAAACCACAACCGCATACGATTACTGATAATCTTAAAAACTAAAATAACAAATTCGTAATAACAATTTTATGGTTATCGATCATTGATATATTCTTGATAGGTGAGCAGGGGAGATGTTCAGCACTCTAAAGTCGTCATAAACGACTAAACTCGGGCTCGTTAAAAAAGCTTTCCCATAACACTATTACGTATATTTATTATATTTCTGTACTATTTGAATCGTTTTATAGATTATATTTAATTTTTAATCGTTTTCGCATCTTTCTAGAAATGTGTTTAAAACAAATTTTTATGTGTAACATACGTTGATCCGGACAACGTATGTTTTACAACGAATCCAATCAGAGCTCATTTCAATACATTTAAAAACGTATTATACTGTATACTTTTAATTTAAATTTAAAATCAATTTCGATATCGCCATTATTTTAATATTTGCTGTTGTTTGGTTTTCTTTGGAATCGCCAGACGAGGGCCTTACCCAGCATTAGATCATGTTAGTGAGAGAGAACGAAAAACGAATTAGAATTGAATACTACTAGAGATAGAAGCAATGAAGGACGCTATAATAGGAATGATCGCCGGGGATGGAAGAGCAAGAATAAACGAAGCACTCTGTATGGAGTAGGCAAACCAAGATTCAGGAGTTGTCCGTAGAAGTGGGAACAATCTACGGTCATAGACACGCGCATTCGAAGAAGATGTGATTGGAGAAGAGAACGTAGAAAAACGAAAAGAGAAGATGCAGGAAGTCGACTCGAGGCGAAGACTGCAGATAGAAGAGATAAGAAAGCGCAAAAGATGAGAGGAGTCATAGTATAAATGATGATAAGGAAAAGGATGAGTTTGGATATTAAGATAGAAGGATTCGGAACTAGAGAATAAAAGGGGATAAATATCATACCATGGTGCACGATGGCAAATTCCTGGAAAGAACGTTAAGATTAGAAGAAGAAAATTTTGGGTAGAAGTTGACCAGTCTGAACGGCAGATCGAGTTAATGAATATCAGCTCATTACGCTCAATGCTAACATGACTGGGGGACTATAAGAAATCGCTTTGTATGTAACGAACGCTATACAATCTGGTGACATGAGAACGAATCAGGGGAATTATGAAGTCTGAGGAATGCCGAGAAAGAGCAGAGGCGATTACAGCACACCTTTAGAATTCGAGACTATCAGAAATTTATTATAGCTATTTGCGGAAGTGATGTATCGGATAGAACGAAGGGTAGCTGTAGACTCCGCAGTAAATATGGAGCAGCAGAAGGAAGAGAGTTTATAAGATTCAAAATAGTTGAGTGATGGGACCAAAAAGGCAGCTTCCGTGCCGTGTCTCGTGGAGCTATCAGTAAAGATAACAATGTGGAAAGGAAATAAGGATTGAATGACACGGTTATATCCCTGTCAGACTACATAAGCGCCGACAGGTTCCTATGAAAAAGGCGGAAAGAGAGTATATCTTAGGAGAGTACAGAAAACTGGAATAAAATTAAGCGTGAATTAAGCTTGTTAAAAGAGGTAAAGAGCGAATTGATTAAAGATATATAAGAAAAAAGAATAGGGATTTTCCTAGGAGAGAAGCACCAGTTGTGTTATATGGAAATATAAGAGCTAATAAGATTCGACGAGGAAATAGGAAGTCGCTTAATCAAGAAACGATAGCTAAAATAACATCGTCGAGTATCTAAAGGAACCATATTGGTTTTTCAAAAAAAACTGCAGCAGTGGGAGATGACTTCAAAGCTCCAACTGGCGGAGACAAAGGTTCTGCGCACGATCCAGTTTTGAACGAGCTGACAAATAATCGAACTTCGAACGGATAATTTATACAGAATCCAAAACGGCACGGGGAAAGAGCTTTAAGGAGATTTAGCCTTTTAGAAACATATTCGTATAAGTATTTTATATGTTCCTGAATAGTAAGACGGCTATTAAGAAAGATGACTAAGTAGCAGAAGGATGAGACAATAGCGCAGTTATTTATGGACAGGATTACATTGAAGATGGATTATAGGGACGCAAAGTGAAAACAGTACATGAAGATTTGACGGGAGAGAGATGGATAAAGAGCGGCTTCTAAAGAAATCAGAGAGAGACAACATCAGCTTCTGAAATGGACTTAAAAGTGGAATAGAGAACGAGATATCGTCTGCGGAGTATAGGGAAGACGAGCTTTGCTGGAGATATAAATATTAAAAGGGCGGGCAGGGCTAAGGCAGGAGCCCTGCTGTAGTAGTTTCCGTGAAGCGGAGTAGACGGGCGTAAATATATAGGTGCACAGTGCTAGTTTGGAAACGTTTAACAATAAGTGACGGAAACTGGGGAGAAATGTTAGTGGAGAGCATCGTGTCTTGCAGAGCAAGAAGGTGTACGTTAAGTATTTGTCGTAGTTGATTACTTTTCAAATCGTACAAAATTTAAGCAGGAGAGCTGAAGAATTCGACTTGTTACGTTTTATTTTGTCGTCGGACAAACGTGCCAAGGAATCTGCTGAAATTCATAAATCTTCCCATTCTCTTTCCCTATTTCACTCCAAGCGCGTAAATTACGTATTCGTCCCATTTTTTTGTTTTTCGTTCAATAAGTCGAAACATTAAAATTCTTTCTAGAAAAAATGGGATAATAAAACAAAAAAACATTAAAGCATTAAAACATTAAAACACGCATTTACGCTGGTAATTGCGAACTTTATTATTTACAATTTTTTCCCCGGAATGGCAAAGCACATTCGGTTACCGATGGACCGTCGAAGGAACTCGATAAATTAATGCATTATTATTAGTGAAAAATATCTTAATGTGATTTTCGACAGTCGGAACAACGTCAGTGCGAAAATCGATTATTAAACGCACGATTTTAGGGCATATTTGTTCGATAGGTTAATTGATTCCCGAAATTGCATTGAAAAATACCTTCGACGAGGAAACGGTAATCTTCAAGATGATCAAAGCGACATTTTTGCGACGAGAAACAGGACGGAATAAGCACGTGTGACAAAATAAAAACGTGACTCACGAGTAGGGATGCAACGGTCTTCTTCAATTACGATTTTACTGATTAGCCATCAATCGCTAATCATCTCCACCTACCAGGGGAAAGGTCTAGGAATCCCCACCGGCTGCCTAACGGTGTGCTCACAGTGCTTCCGCAACTGGCTCGCGCGAGTCCATCCCGTAATTTACAGGCGTTCCGTCTATTTTTTTTTTTTTTTCGGGTGGCTAACGCGCTTTGTCCTAAGCGGCGCCCTCGTCCATCAGTTATTTCCGGGTTATATTGAAACGGCGCTCACGCTAAAATTCCTCTTTAGACCTCTTTCTTTAAAGCTCGGTCGTTGCTAATCAAATTAGCAGTGTAGCAGCCGGTAACAGTGCCGGATAAATAACTGGCTGAGCTGTGACTAGTCTCCCAAACGTGCATTCTTTATAACAGCAGTCAGCCATTGGAATCAGTTGTTGAGAAAAAAGGGCTCGAGGCAGCGGTTTAACTGAAATTCATCTTCGTTACAACATAGTAGTTTTTTCCAGGCTTGAACATCAATTTTCAAAAAATTGAATTTATAACTATTTAGAAACTTAATAAAACAGCATCAATTGCGGTAATCGATTAATGGTGTAAGAGACAGGTTTCGGAAGTGAAACACGCCAATATGTATGGCAATAACAGGAAAGTTATTACAAATTTTTTTACCCCATGTTTTTTTAATCAAGTTTGAACATCTTTTTTCTTGTTTTATCCGTTTAGAATATTCCATGCCCCTTTTTTTAATTCCATTTTATTTTACCTAGGAATGTTTATTAGCGCCGTTTTTTTTTTTCGTCCTTTTTATTGGAAAATTCTCTAATTGATGACAAAATTAATAGCAAAGTCGTGTTCAGTAACGTTTTATAAATACCCTATTTGAATTTCCATTTTTTATATAATTTGCACCGTTCACGAAACGAATCTATTCCGAATAACACCAGAATTCGATAGATTTTTAATTTAGTCGCAACGAAACCATCTACTTCACACGAATGAACGAGCTTACCGAATGACGTTCCGTTTTAAATGTTTTACTTTTACAAATTTTAGAAAATAATTTGCTTTTATATTTACTATTTTTTCAAATTTTCAATAGCGATTTTATTCTATTTCGTTTTTTTTTTTTTTTTTTTTTTTTTTTTAATTTAGGAGTGCATCTTATTTTCTTTTGAAGACTTTTTTTTTTTTTTTTTTCTAAATAGGTATTTAAAAACGACAACAATTTTTACGCTTTCGATTCGCAACCATGTTAGCTAAAAGAAAGAGCGAGGTACTCCGTACATAATTACGTTAATTATGAACGTATTCGCATTTCCTAATTATTCATAAACATAGGCGATTATTATAAATTTTTCATGAAAGCAAGGAAACTAATTGTATTTTAAAGTGTACTATTATTATGAAATTTAGTTGAAATAAAAGTTTTCATAATCCTGTTAGATAGAGCACTGCATAGTGCGCCCTACAAATATCGATTTTCCGTATTCGGAGGGATTTTAGAGTCAAGTATGTAAATGACGAATACTTTTTAATGTTTTTGACAAATTCGCTCGTATCAAAAAGAATAAATAAATAAGACAACGATTGTTTTTCGAAGGAAAAAAAATTTATCCATCTCAATAAATTACGATTGAAATGCTAAGACGACTCTATCTCAATGCAGATCGTATTCGTTTTTTACCCACATTTCTTCTGTCGCACGTGAAGATGACGATAATCTCGGAAATACGTTTCCGCAACATTTTTCTATTTTATACTCACTCGTAAGATAACGTTTCGCAACATTGATTTCACTTTTGATAATTATCCGTTGTTTAAATACGATATAGAGCCGTGCATTGTGAAAAACCATATTCGCTGAGTGGAAAAACTGAATTGTCGCGGAATCTACTCTTTTGTTTTATATATTTTTTCCCTTAAAAAGAGTTTTGAAAAATGTTTTCAAGCCTTTTCAAAAAGGAAAGAAAAAAAATGAAAAAAAGTCTAAAGTAACTACGGAAAGTGAGGAAAAACAGGCAGAATTAACCACGCTTATCACTTAACGATACTGCGGCGTCTCTAGAGGAGGAGGAGGCGAAAGAAGAAAAAAAAATCGGCTAGATCGTGAAAAAATTAGTGAAACTTTTTTTCATACGATAAAATGCGATATAAAAATTGTCACCCTTCCACCCCCTTCCATAGTTTTGGACTAGGGAAATTGTCACGGTCCGAGCTAAGAAATTTAAGCGTGCTACTTCCGGACAGCGTACTTTAGCAGGATTTCGACAGGGTATTACTTTTTATTTTTGGCCGCATCAACTACGGACGTTAACTCGGCGCAAGTGAATTTTTTTTTTTTTTTTTCGAAAGTGTCAATGTGCGGCAGTGGGATATTCTACCCGAACGAAACACGATTAAATATTAAAAAAAAAAAAAAAAAAAAAAAGAAGAAATGAACGCAATCTTAGTGAAAAGGGGGAAGTATTTAAACGTAAAAAGAAAAGAAAAAAGGAGGCCCCGTTCAAAAGAAGTAAGTAAAATTCATATCAAGTACTTCGTATGTCTGCCTCTTGGGCTTTAATCGCTGCTGCCAAAAGTGTTACGTCGCATCGATGCGACCAAAATTTGCAGATAATTCGCAGAAAATTATTCCATTCTTTTCATTTCCGGTCTATTAAGAAAGGGGGGAGAGCTGGAGAATTTTTCTGTCCAACTGGTGGTCCCAAAGATTCTCAACAGGGTTTACACACATCTGGTAACTTGACAGGCATGTTTAAAACTTTCGACAATTGTAAAGCATCCCCATTGGCGAGTTTTAAGCACCTTGTGCTTCGACTTGTTGTCTCGCTGGAAAATGATACGAGCTGAAAAGCCTAATTTCCTTCAAAATAATGTTGATATATAATCTCATCTGTGCAGTCATAGTTCCATTCATAAGTTGCGGTGAGATGCCACGAAAATGACATGTCCCCGCCAACACGTTTCACGTTCAATTCCCTATTAAGCTTTTACGCTAGTAGTCTCTTCTCGTTTTCCATCGCTGCCGAATAGGTTAAATTTCAGTTCGTCGCTGAATGCATTGCAGTTTTCCAAAACGCTTTTCTTCCACTGAAATGTATAGCCTTTTGTGTTTTTCTCAAAACCTGTGAACGGTTTTTCTTATTGACCGGACGAATGTGTAAGGTTTACCACGGGCGCTAGACGAATTGAAACCGGTACGTCTAATTAAATTCCGAAAATCGCTTGACCGGTAATTTTCTTCTGACACGTTTTTCGAAACCTCTCTCTACTTAATTAATTCTTCGGCACTTACCGTGTGCGGTTAAATCGCTTTCCCCTTCACCATAACTATTTTTCCGTCCTGTTTTCTTCTTGGAAGCGTCGAATTATGTTACAAACAGTATTTCGTTTCATTTTCGAACAATGCCGCAAATTTTATCACCCGACATAGATTCTTTTTTCCGGGATTGAAAATCTCCAACGGTCGCTTCTCGAAAAAAGTTTTTTTTTCGATTTATGGCCCATTATCACAGCTTTCAACTTTTATTATGCTATTCGAACTGTTCGGCGCTGCGCGCACCACACTAACGTGAATATGAGTACGAGAAAGGAAAACGTGCTTATCGCGCTGTACGTCTTGCTCATGATCGGGAAAAACAAAAATTAGCAACGCATTTTCAGAACATTTCTGTTACGTCCGAATATTCTAAAAGCGAATTTTGCGTTGTTTTTTTCAGTACTTTTTTTGTTCTGTTTTTACATAATATATATTTACAAATGCTTTTCTATGCGTTGTCGAAAAGAGTGAAATTAAAAAGGCATTTTTTCTCAAATTTCATCCGTTAAGTAAATTTTTTTTTTCTATTCTATACGTTATAATTTCAATACAATACATTATGAAGTTAATCAGCTGTTTAATTATAGATAAAATTATTTTGAAAAAAAAATTGTTTACACTTTTGATCGACGGTATTATGGTTTCTAATACAATTCTTCTTCTTCCTCAAGCGCTAATTAGAAACAGCAATTTGACAGTATCCCTACTTCCTTCTCGGGTAATTACCGACACACGGTATCCTCCCTTTTACTACTATTTCAGGATCTTTTTGCCTACCTCGTTTCTGTTTTCTATATTTATAAGTAAATTAATTTTTTTTTGTTTTTTTTATGCTATATTACATTTAAGGAACTCGCCAAGTCATGCAGCTTATCGCCAGAGTCCTACGAATTAACAAATTTCTCTACTCTTTATTAGTTAATATATACAAGAAATACCGTAACGAATCTGAGACATATAAAGTTATCGGCAATTTCTATAATGTACAAAGAGTGGGCCAAAACAACTGCATCTACTCTCCATACGAAGTATGAACGTTATCTAAAAAACGAGTAAAACGTGAAGTTCATTCTTTTTCCGACAGCAGAACAAGCCCAGAATAAGCGCTATTATAGCAATATGAACCGAGATCTAGAGCTATGTGAACGAAGCGTAGTTAGAGTTTCCCTTACGGACTAAGAAATTTCCTACAAAAAATTGTCTATTGTCTGATTCGTCGTCTTCAGTCTCCTTCTCAAAGTGTCATTCTTCGCAATATACTTGCGCATCCTTTTGGGCCACTATTCGAGAAAAATGATCAATACAGCTATTTCATTTGTAAACGCTTTATGCCATCGCAATATTGTGATTAAACTTTCCGTACCGTCTGCAGATGAGATTTCTCGAACAATGTCCATCGGCGATAATTTTCTTTGAACACAATAACGAATTGCACATCTCTGTTCGGTTTTGATTATCAACTGATAAGCGCGCAATACATGTATATTATATAGTCTGTACATGCAAATTTTAACTACACTTCGTTCACACAGTTCTGTATCTCGGTTCGTATTGCTGTAATGGCGTTCGTCTTGCACTTGTTTTGCTATCGGAAAAAGGATGAACTTCATGTTTCACTTGTTTTTTGACCGCTAGATAACATCCATATACTGAGAGTAATTACAGTTGTTTTGGCCCACTCTTTGTATATATATATATATATATACATATTAATTACAACGTAATTCTTAGGCTACCCCCCATTCGAAAAAATGTCCCAATTTTATGTAACGTTTGTTATATTTTATAGGATTTTTGTTATTATTATTTAAAAAATGTCACAATTTTATGTAACGAAATATGTAACGATAAATATAACGAAAAAATGTTTTAATTTTATATGATAAAAGTTAAATGTTAGAATTGGATTTTTGTGGTTATGTTATTTTCTTCTTGTGTTGATGCCAGTAAGAATTACGTTGTAAATTTTGATCATTTTATACAAAGTATAGAAGAAAAAGAAACATAAATAAAAGCAAGAGGGGTCAAGGGGCACGGCCCCTTGCGAGGCCAAAATGGCCGAGTTTATATGTATATATATATGTATATATAAACTTTCATACTAATAAACTATTCCTATTCACACACTCAGCATATAATTCAAATAAAGATACTCATTCTAATCCATGTACTCTCCGTTTTTTCATTACGTATCGTTATTTGATGACTTAGACTAATCTCGATGTAACCGTGATTAATTAATTTTAGATCTTTTTTTGTAAATCATTTTTTAAATTCGAATTTAATTATTTTTCCGTTTGGCGGTAATCATTTAATATGTTCCGGTGGTGCCTTCAACGTATTGCATGTTTTTTTGTAAATTGACCTCGTGTTTGTTGAGGTTACCTATTGATATAGAGTTGCATTTTTCTATTATCATAACTTTGCTGTTCTCATTTTTGTTCTTTTAATTTTTTGGTTTATCCACTCCAATATAATAACTAACTAGCGCATATGAGATTTTGGGTTTAATAATTGCACTTTCGTAATATGTGTCCCCCCTTTTGTAATTGTATTCTTCCTGTTAGTTTCCATGATGATTCTTAAACACTTTTTTTGAAGGTAGTTTATGTGCTTCAGTTTTGCTTATCCTCGCGCTATTACCGCATAGTTTATGTGCGATCGGTGTTTTGGTTTTTTGTGATTTCATAAATTTTTTTTTACTCCATAAAATATTGGAACTGTTTTTCTAAGTTTTATACGTAGTGTCTCCAATTAAAATAGTTGTCTACTTTTAGCCCTAAATATTTACAACTTTTTACCAGTTCGATGATGCTATTCTACGGTATCGGTTATTTTCATTGCCACTAGTCTCGTCTTTCTTCCAATTTTTCGATTATTCCACAAGATTTCTTCAAATTATCCTCCTCTTCCTGATCATTATTGTAATTTTATTATTCTCGGTTTCATTTATCCGTATTCTTTGCTCCGTACGATTTATACTGTGCGGGTTGCTAGCCATGCGTCTCTCTTTTTGGTAATAAAGCGGATGATTGTTTAGCACTC
The DNA here is from genome assembly GCA_039619475.1 of Icerya purchasi. NCBI lineage: Eukaryota > Metazoa > Arthropoda > Insecta > Hemiptera > Monophlebidae > Icerya > Icerya purchasi. The sequence goes on along the minus strand of CM077115.1, from coordinate 395,872,578 downwards.
CGGTTTTCGCTTCTTCACTCTTCCTTTCTGAATCCCATTTTCTCTAACCTCCTAACGCTATTTCAACGTTACCATTTCAGATTTTGGTCGGATATTTCCTCTTTTTCGCGATAATTATTCATTCTTTGTCCGTTTCACCTATCTTCCTGGTTATCTTCGATCCCTTTTCTCACCCTCATTTTGCCTTCCCGTTGTTTTTTTGTTATTCGCTCTCGTTTTCATACCATACTCCTTTTGCGCCTTTTATTAGCTTTCTCTCGCATTGTCCCCTCCATTCTAGTTATTGACTCGCTGATTATCTGTTTATTAAGTATTTATCCATTCTGTCCTGTAATTTGCTGAGACTTGACCTAAATTCTTTTTTCACGCCTTTTCCTCCTCTGCACATTATATTCCCGGTATACTTGTTATTAAATGTATCTGATATCATATTAAAATATAACTGACTTCTTCCTTTTCCTTCTGGGTGAAGGCGCATTACTCCCGGTTGATGAGACCCGAAGCAAAAAACAATAAATAAATTTCACAAATTTCCACAGACTAGTGGATATACTAAAGAACCACTAAAACTACGAATTAAAAGGGGTGTATAGAATCAATTTGGAAGAGAAAAAAATTGTTATAGACAGTATGAGCGATATAATTTAAATTTCTTTTTCAAATCGTATTGCACGTAAAACAACAAAGCGTACATCCGTTAAATACGGAGATAATAACTTTGCCTACGACGGTGCGTAAAATTTTCGAATAATTTACGGGTAAAAACGTTTCTTTCGCACGCAAAATTTAAAATACCTACGTATTTTTTAAAATTACTCGAAGCGTTGATAAGAGAATGCGACTGATAATTCAAAACTGGTAACTACTAGTCGTATTTTAGGATACCCAGCAATACTGGTCAATTGGCAATAGTAATGGCCGACCACTAGGATACCTAAAAAATCTGATAAAAGTGATTAATTTCGATCGAGCCCGTTCTATGTTTCTTAATTTTTTCTCTATCCTACACACTGAACACCGGCTAGGCAACGTAAACTTTTGTTTATTCTCTCCCGAGCCGGTAAAAACTTTTTAATGAGTACAAAAACTAGAGATGACAGTTCGAATTTCATTTTGGACTACGTTAAAAAACACTAATTATTTTATTCATTTTCACAGAAAAATAGATTAACTGCATCATCGCAGGCTATTTTATTTACATAATTGAGAGTTTAATTCTTTTTTTTTTTTTTTTTGTAATGGAATATTTGTAAATTTAATTCATCGTTGAGAAATTAAATTAGAATGGAATAGAAATGAAAATTAAGCAATTTAAATGTAATAAGATCATTTAAAAATGTACACTTTCGCATTATAATAAATTCAAAAAATTCTCATTTTAAACTTATAATATCGTCGTCATCGTGATGATATATTTTTCCTGCAGCATTCCTGTGAATGTGTAAGTGCTTAAAAATGTTTGTGTCATTATCGTTATTTTCTGAAATTTTTTGAAACTCAAAAAGTTTCTACTTTTTATTAAAATTGAATATTTGCTATATAAATAGCTATCGACGGAGCGAGTTTTAATTTTTTTTTATTTATTTAAATTTTGACACGGTTTGTTTTTGGTTTTTTGGTTTTTTGTTTGTTTTGTTTTGTTTTTTTTTTTTTTTTTTTTTTTTTTTTTTTTTTTTTTTTATTGGAAAACAAAATATTTCTGTATGTCTGGGCAATTTGTGTGTAATAATTTCCTCCCTCGATGACCGGAACTGCTTGCACATATGGAGGTCGTTGCTTTATCCGAAATTTCATTTATTATCTTTTAATTAAAAGAGTGGATTTGTGTTAAGTGCCGGATAATTTGATTTCGATTATATCGGATAGTTTATAAAAAATCATATTAATCTTACATTTAGCGGAACTACAAAGGGCTGTGAATCGTTCCGGAATATTTCATGTTTTGTACCGATCATTTCTGTCTGGATATTGGCAATTTCCGGGTAATTGATTGCGAATTTTTCCACGTCGGAAAATTACACAGTGTGTCGGCGGTTCACGCGATATATTTCCAATGTTTTCAGGAGCGCCACTATTAGAGAATTTTATACATCGATAAAGCGTGCCAGATTGCATTTCCGTGACATTTTACTATTTGTTCCGATTATTGCAGTCTATATCTATTACGAGTTGTCCTTTGAAGTGTTTCTTTTATATACATTTTGTTGTTCTCAAAGAACTGCGTTTTCTGCAATAAGTTTCTCAATTTTCTTTGCTATATTTTATTTTATACGGTATTCCGAAGAAACTAGTCAAATTATTTCTTATTTTCTTTGCTCTGATGAACGTTTCGCCCATTCCATTAGAAAGTCTGCATCTGTTTTTTTAATAATTTGATTTAGTTTCTGTGGTTTTGTGAATGTCGGTAAACCTACTATACGGAAAATTACGAATTGTTCCAGGTACTTTGCGTCCGTGTTTTTTACGGTACTTAGACAGTTCTTCTTTCGTTAAACTATATTTGCTTGCATGCTTGATAAAGAATTTTTCTATTTTTTCTTTTCCGAACCGAATCTGAATGGCTTACACCGAAGTGCATTGTAGCTTTTGTCAGAATTCTGCGATTTTACATTCGGTTGCTGGCTGATTATTCGCTTCCATCTTTTCGATTAAGAGAATCTTTCTTTATTATTCCCTAAGAAACCTGTGGCTTCGTATTTTTCGACTACACACTTAAATAATTTATACGAAATTTTCACGCAAATTCGTTAGGAGCTCTCGACGAAAAATTTCATTAGCCGCGTTGATGTTCTAATTTATGTGTTGCATTGATTTTCCGATATTTTTGCTTAACATTTCGATTTTTCTTACTTTCCGGGTGTTTTCTTTTCACGGATCTTGATAACTGCGATTGGTACAACTACCGAAGCAGGTAATTGGCACTAACGTTTCTACTTCTTCTGTGTCGATTCATTAACATTGTTTTGGTATTTTATTGATTGCTCGAATAGAGTTGAGAGCATACGCTTATTTCCTCGTAATTTTAAAGTTTGTTGTAAATTTTCCCCTACACCATTGATCTCAGCTACTAAGTCTTCATTGTTTGTGTCGATGGTTTTTGTCCGTTAACTTTTTTATTCGGTTCGATGATTTTTAACTTAGTTCTGCAAATTTATGAATTTCTTTTTAACGGCTAAGGCTTTTCTTTACATTATTTCTCTTTCAGAAGAAGATATTATATCACATATTGAAATTCTCTTTTTGACTAACCAGTTTGCATTCTGTGACATACATATATACACCCTGATATTTTTTAAACTACATTTCCATGGATATTTTTAGTTTATTTTTACGGTATAACATCAAAAAATACGTGATTCACTTTTGGTCATGCTATGTGCATACTCTTGGATTCCGTGCGGTTAGTTTTCGTAAAACATCTGCAATATTATTATTATCATCGGACATTAAAATTATTATCGTTATTAATATTTACGCCTAGTGCGATGTTAAGCATGTTTAGTTATTAAATTGTATAATAATAATAATAATAAACTTGTTTTTGATTTGATTTTATCATTTTTATTATTGCCTAATAAGTTTAAATTCATGAAAGAATATAAATATATAGTTATAATATATACCAACCTAATGACGGAACGTAAATGGTCAAAGTGACAACAATAAATATTCCAAAAGGAACATTTGTACAACCGCACGATGAACGGTAAAATATGAACTGATCATTATTACTAGTTAGTTTTAGTGCATGTCTGGGAAAGCAAAAAAAAAAAAAAAAAAAAAAAAAATTCTATACGATAAATAGACAATTTAAACAATGAATTGTTTAAAGGCGTTAATTTATTCATTTCGCCGCTTATATGTCCACGATAACGCTATAGTTATACTATAACGAAAGACATAAATGTCTTCGCAAAGTAATAAAAAACGAGGCTGGCTATTAAATTTTTTATTATTATTTAGGCGAGAATATTTCAAATTTATTTTAAGAGAAAGGTGCACGGTGCTTTTCAAGTGTACCTTGTTCATATCATTATTTATTGTTAACTACCGATAAACATGTATTTACGAGTACATAACGCGCACATATATTATACATGTATACATCACATGTGTATTTGTATGCATTTATTTGTATGTAAATTATACTGCTGTTTTTTATTTATACATATTTTTAGTCAGCGTTGTTTGTGTTAGGAAAAATTAAAAAAAGCAAGAATGCATAAGATTTTAAAAGGAAATATTAATTCGAAAACGGTAAAGATTGATAAGAAGAAAATAGTATTTCCTTGTTCTTGAAAATTGTGAAATTCTTCTTCAGTTTCGGAACAAAATTACGCTAACAGTCATATCGAAAATAAATAAATTTTAATTTCAACGCATTAATAATACTGCGCTGACGTTGAAATCGCTATAACAACTATCCGTTGGCTTGTATTCTTTCAGCGAGGGGGTAATTAGCTGGTTTGATGATATGACTTAATTGTTTACTTAATTCTATTAGCTTTGCAAGGCGATTACAATAAAATTCATTTTTTTTTCCCCCCTATTTTTGGGGCTAACGCTTGGAGAAAGTAGCTATCCATCATTAAGGAATATGTTGGTGTTTCGATGGCGAAAAAATTAATATTTTTTAAAACATCAAATATCTTACTTTAACTTTCTGAATGTACTACGAAAAAATACGGGGTAATAAAATTTCTTTCAACCAGTTTAGCAAATCTTCAGTTTGGTTGAGAACGTTACAAATTTTTGGAAACCGCAGGTGAAGTAACTTTTTTTTCTTCAAAAATGCAAGAAATTCCACGATGTTTCAAGTTAACCAAAAATAAGTATTATCACAGGGTTATTGACTAACAACTTTATACACCTGTATGTTGGTTAAATGAAGTAAAATAACGAATAATTATAATAACAAGCTGTAGAAACGTTTCTGGGATTATTACTATATCCAGCTGGAAAAGATAAAAAATTTAAAGGTGAACGTAGAAAGTACAGTCTGCAAGTAAAGTGTACCCAAGTCGCAGTGACATTTGAAAAATGGACATACGATAATAAACATCAATAGCATATGTAGACAATAAGAATGAAATGTAAATAAACTAGTGAAATAGAATGTTAGGAAGGAAAAACTTTGGAGCTTGCAGAGGAAATGTATAAATATTAATAAATATATATATTTTCAAAAAAAAAAAAAAAAAAAAAAACTAAGACAAATCAGTCAAATAGCAAATTGTATGCAAGAAAATGTATGAATAATTTGTTATTGTTTCAAGGTTCGAAGCGAGTAAAAGTGAAATTGTTCGATACATCCAGTAGTGCGATTCAAACTCGATACTATTCCATCACTTAGACTGATGATGAGGTAATTTAAAAATAATTATAGCCGTTCAATTACTAAGTTGTGAATAGTGTTTTAAACAGAGCATTAGCGTGTTATTCGGTCATTTCTCGATCAGTATTTATGTTTTCGGCCATATTTAAAAGCTCCTTCCACTTAAATATTCTTCTAGAATTTTTTGAGAAGTTTATTTCGTAAACGCTATATACTTTTTCGCATATATTTTTCATTGAACAATACACCGTGATATATTCCTGTTAGTTGCAGGGATTTTTTTCTTAGGCCTCTTGCACTTTTAATTATAATTCCATTAAAATTCGAAATTATCGTAATGCTAATAGCGTAGCGAGCAACTCGTAGAAGGGGTAATGGTTCTAATACGATAAGCGCCTCCCCCGCAATTAGAATCTTTTTGAGAAATATTTATAATTTATTTCATATAAAAAAAAAAACAGATTTTTGAATACCAATTTGCAAAACTCTTAAATGTAAAAATTTCAGCGGCCATTTATTAATTAATCTAAACTATAAAAAGGAATAAAAAGCAACAAAAAGTATTCCTACGAAATTATTTAACGTGTCTTGGGCATACTTTTGCAATACGAAAATGTGCTAGACTGTTTAAACATTTTTTAAATGAATATCGTTCTATTTACACGATTGCAAGAGCAAGTAAATAACAATTTCAGTTGACAGAGGTCCCCCCGATGTCAGTGTCGTTAACTGACACCCATATATAAATATAAACGTGATCCTTCGGACCTCACCGTGGGAATCTCCCCTAAACCTGCAGATGATAGTTCTTCTATAATATTTAAAGAATAGAAGATTTTCATTGACTATGTTATTATTTTAAAAAGAAAAAAAAACTGATTTGTTTTTTTCACGTGATTTGGATAACGTGCATAACTTTCAAGTTACATACTTCATAACGTTTTCCGTAACAAATTTTTGTAACGCTTTTTCTTAACGTTTTTTTTTATATTACTTGTGGCGCGTGTACATATATATATATATATATATATATATATATATATATATATATATATATATATATATATATATATATATATATTAAAGTAAAATGCGTAATTGACACTAAAGTATAATGTACGCGTTTTCAATCACCTACCCCTAAATATACGAGCTTTACTGAGATCATCCTATTGCTCTTCAAATAAAATAGCGATTTTCGTTTATTGCTTCTGGAAAATTCCAGTAGTATATTAATTATAATTAAGAAAATAAGAAAAAAAAACCGGAGAACGTGACATATTTGTTGGAGTGGTTTAGTTCATTGGCGATGAGTATACAGCTGTAATACAATATAGTAAACTGTTAGAACGAGCTGCCGATTTTTTAAGAATCTGGGAAATTTCTGATTCGTACAATTCGCACGTTTTACATTTAAAATATTTTAAATGGTAAGTGCTTACATAATGAATTAGGTTTTTATGTGTGTGTGTGCGCGCGCTAATATTTAAACTCGGAAATTAATAAACACTAAAAACCGTCGAAAACTCGAGTCGGAGAAACCTTTCGAATTTTCGAAAAATACGAGTATAATGCTTTCATACTTTGAGAGGAAATAAAATTAGCTATTACAAATAAATTTAATATATTATTTTATACTCACACATACATATAAACTTATATGTATAGCGCCTAACTAAACATATAACTACGTAAAATATAAATTATATTTATATAACTGTTAGCTGTAAGACTTAAAATTTCCGGAAGAAAGCGGCAAAGTAGTTAACGTTTTATAAATACTATTCGCTATAATAAACCGATATTTACCGGAAAAAATGTACAAATTTTCATTTATGACTACAGTTTCTTGGCGTTAAAAAACCAAGAAGAAATGGAATAATGGAAAGAAAAAGAAAAAAAAAAGAAAGAAAGAAAATAAATAAAAATAGGTACAAAATGGTCGTTGTCATTCTTCGTTTAAAAATTGATTCGTCTATACTTATGTCGTCACAAACTAATTACGTATATATGTGTGTACACATTATTAATCGATTAATCTAGAAAATATGTTTACGTATTAAACATTACGTATAAGAATCGAATTGTTTGTAATTTACTCTCCGTCCCGAAGTAGCTTCCAACTTCGCGGTGTAATTTTATTAATTCTCCATCCAGCTTACACAAATAAAAATACTCTTTAAATGTACGTTTATATTACAATTTTTATCGCTATTACTGAGCGTTATCATTATGAATTTCTCTTTTATGCTACTTTACGAATTTCGTAAGAAAGAAAAACAAAAATAATTAAAAATTAAAATCGAATTAAATGCATTTTTGGAGAAAAAAAAAAAATGATGTCTAACTCTATCTCGACCGTATAGTTGAAGGAGGAAAATCCTTCAAAATATTTCTGCTTACATACGAGCAGTTTTTTTCAGCGGCGCATATCGAATTGAAAATTCGCGGCGTGAATGGAGCCACTTCTTATAATGAATTTAAAAGGTCGCCCCCCCCCCCGGTTAATAAGCGAATTCAAAATTAAAAATCAAAATGCCTTCAGAAAAAGTTGTCTTATTTTTTGTATTATTTTTTCCGAGAATTACGCAGAACGCGGCTATTATTATTTTCGAAATTAAGAAAACGAATAATGTATTCAACGCTGATGAGAATCTAATTTGGGGGCAGCCACAACTGACTGTCGCAACTGGTCGTACTAATTAAAGAAACCAACAGACTTTAATGCTAAACTTGCATGCAGTGATGCATTCGTTAGATTTTTCAGAGTTTTTCCAGAAAATTTCGGAAAACTAAGTGGCACTTACAAAAGCATCGAAAAAATAGTTTAGAATTTGTCGACTTTTGGAACAGTTACAGAAGAAATGACCTATTATTGCTAAGCCATTCTATTTTAGTATGAAAGGTTTGTAAATTAAATGAGGGAAAATGAAATTTCGATCACTGCTCGCGTGCCTCAGGTCATCATCGACTACTGTGTTCTCATATCGACCCTTTCTAAGTCTGTCGATTCATCGTTCAATTTTACAATATTTTTTGCTACACTTATAATAATACCTTTACCGTTGTTTTATTATTATCATCATTATTATTATTATTATTGTTATTGTTATTATTATAATAATTATTATTATATATTTATGCGAAAAAAAAGATAAGCGATTCTTTTAAGGTTCATTTTGTAAAGATTTTAATCACTTCTTGTGATGATATAACGCTATTAGAAACTAAGGCCGACACGCGTTAAAAGTTTATTTTCATTTGTATAATAATTTATTTTTACGCAAATCTGATTATGGAAGTTTACCTAGAAAACTTGTGGAATTAATTCGTAGCAACTTTTGATGCACGTTCGAACTAGCCTAATTAAAAATTTTTCACTTTTTAATAAGTTTGCCTAGAAAACGCATGTCTCGAAATATATATTAAAACAAAGTTAGTTGTGCGGCATTTTGAATAATTTAATTTTTTTTTTTTAAATTTCAACACGAGATCACTTCAGATAATATAAAACGTACATCAACTAGTTTAATAAGCGGTGTTCCCCTCAAATCCGGAGTATGTTGGAGTTCCCGAAATTGAAGTTCCGGATGATCGGAAATTTAGAACAAGTCGAAGACAGCGGGCTGTGTACCTGATATTTTGCAAACAATGTGGCCATCTGCGTGAGCGGTTCGTTAGAACGCCCCCTCTTTTACGGTGTTGAATTTTTTTTGGATTTCTACGTAGAAAACAACGGACTTTTTGGATTAATATATAGATGAATAATAATGTCTCTTGTGATAAAAGAAAGTATTTTATTATGTAGTTTCGGTAGTAAATCGATTAGGGTATATTTAAACATAACGTCTCACCCGTCAAAGAAATGGTATCGAAATCAACGGAAGAGGCGAATGGGGAAAAATAAAATTCCTCACTCAGATCGCCAGCCGAGCGAGTTCTTTTAAAGAACACACCTCACACATATTTCACGGTGCTTTTTAATAAAAATATTTTAAATATTTGGATGAGTTTTATGTTATTCAGATTTACTTATTCCGACTAACATTATCCGTTTATTCTTTACTCGTTTAATGGTTTCATTCGTTTTATGTTTTATCCACTTTTTACGTTTTACTCGTTTTAATTTATCAATTATTGGTATTGTTTACAAAATTACACCGAAATGGGGATAAATGTTAAAAATTACGAATTTTTATGTAATAATAAGAAAAACGTAACAAAAAAAAAAAAAAAAAAAATGAAACTGATAATACACAAAAACTTTAACATCGAATAAAGGCAAATTTCATTACATTTACACGTATTTTTAACATTAAACAACGATTATAAAAAATAAACAATAGTTCAATAATTCCTAGTTCGGCTATAGTGCAAAAGAACGCATCTCATATTCCTTATTGGTAACGGACCTAATACTGATTAATTCGGTCGTTAAATGATAATTTATACAATAATATGTTCGAGCGGTTTTTGTAGTGCATAAAAAAAAAAAAAAAAAAAAAAATGATGAAGAAGTCCTGTACCCTTGTGTCAGGGCGTGGGGGTTTGTGAATGGAAAATTTAATTTTCGAGATAATTCGCGGTTATTTTTTTAATGATATTTCGTTATTTTAATTACTTTTAGAATAATGAGACTCTCAAGGAAAAGGAAGGAAAATGTAATTCTCAAGACCTTTCGGTGGAT